>CM051520.1:5182000-6477500 GCA_028015205.1 Mytilisepta virgata | reverse complement strand
AATGTTTAACCTTAGAATCCTACACTACAAGTACTAAGAAGAGAATGTAGGGTCATTTGTCGATCCGCCTATATTGGATCTTGCGGTCACGACTGGTCAGGAAATAGGAGACTTTCTGAAACAAATCAATCCGTTTGATTGAGCAGCCCGTAATCGTTAGAGTGTTATTTATATAGGTTCGTCATCATGTGTATTAACATTGTATGTTTCTTTAATACGTTAATTATATTAATGTTAGAAGCGATTATTTTAACTAAAATTAATTTACCTTGCATAGAACTCTGCTTTGTGACCATTATTGAACAATTTCCGTTTTAGGTATTGTTCAATGAATAAAAAATGTTAAAAAAAATTACATGTACAATATCCTTCCCGATGACAAATACTTCCCGTTAAATATATTTGGAATTGATTAACGTAAATAACCAATCCAGCAAGCATGACCTCATTTTTATATACTTTTTGGGTAACGATCAAACCGAATTCGAAGTAGCCGAGAGAATTTATCATGATCCATGGTCCCTCCCTCCTACTTCTCTCCCATTATGACTTTAGATTCTCTGATATATTCAATTTCATAAAAAAATGTTAACATACAACATTTCGGAACGCTTTTTTAGAACTAGAGCCATCGTTATACCCTTTGGAATATTTTTTAAAGAAATTTTGAATTTTATGTGTTTTGCATAAATAAAGTTATTTCATTTATAATTTGTCTTTGTTAGCTTTAAAATCATCTTTAGCATGCCCACTTATGTACAAATTTGACATCAAATTAAAGCAGAGAGTATTTTCGTTCCAATGAATACAAAATTGAGGCACTTTACGGCCCTTGAATATTCTCAGGAACTAAAATTTTACCCCTATCCCCACTAAATTTGAGAGAAAAAAAAAAAGGATTTTTTTTTTTCAATAAATTCTAAAAAAAATAATTATTTCGTGATGCAGTTGCTTTTTATATCAATGCGTAAAGTACATCACATCAAATAAATATTGTCCGAATAAGCCAACACAACATGATTTTTATCGTAGACAAATCGGATATTTTTAATTTTGCAGATTTTCACCTGAAAAACTATACATCTCCAATTTTCGATTCAACGATGGAAATCATCATCAATATAGCGGTTGATCTGTGTACCCAAATACTAGAATAATGTGAAAAGGTGAAATCATTGCGATTTTACATCATGTATTTATTTGCCTTGAAAGTAATAAAATACCCAAAATCTGATTATTTGTCTTTTGGTTTTTGAACAAAAAACTAAGTATGTTGCGAAACAGCTCATGCGACAATAGATAACAAGAAAAATAAATGGAAATGGTGAGCTGTCAAAAGGGGCGTAAAACGACTAAAATGTATGAAATACACAAGTCGAACAAAACCAAATATAAAATCGTAAAAAACAACAACAAACTAAAAAGTTAGAAATACTCAACGTTTCGACCAATATGGTCTTGATCACGAGTATGTAAAAAATAAAAATAAAAGGTGTTCACTCTTTGAAACCCAGAGCAAGACTGAGTCCGTACATAAAATGTAAATAAAAACAAAAAATTATTTTAGGTGGGTGTCATCAGAAAAGTACTTCATAGAAAATACATAAATGGCAAGGTAGATAGTAAAACTATATAGTAAAAATAAGTAAAATAATATATTTGACGTTGTGATGTATAGAAAACGTACCATATATAAGATAACTTTAACGCATTCCTCGTCTATTTAAAATGTATATAGATGATGTCTTCGGAGTGTCTGATGACTCCGACGAGGAACTCCAGTCTTTCATCCATCAATTAAATACACATTCTCTGTTAGTGAGACGGAATTGTCGTTCCTTGACTTGACATGTAAATTGGTTGACAGCAGCATCGAAACTTCGGTCTTTTATAAACCTACCGACGCACACTGCTACCTGACCTATTCCTCTTGTCATCCTAAGTCTTGCAAAGATGCCATCCCTAAATCTCAGTATCTTAGACTTAGACGCATCTGCAGCAATGAAGAGGATTTCAGACAGCAGTGTGACAAGATGTCCACCTTCTTCCGAAGGAGAGGTTATCCCTAAACGGTCATTGACAGGACATTTGAATCTGTTTCCAATGTGACCAGACCCAACGCCTTAAAGTCTGGTCGGAAATCTAACAACAAACGTGTTCCACTGGTCCTTACTTACCATCCCCATAATGTCGCCATCCGTAACATCCTAATGAACAATTTTAACAACATAGTGATGAAAGATCCGTTGATGTGCGAAATTTTTGAGGCTGTTCCCATCACTGCTTACCGTAAGGGGAAAAGTCTAAAAAACCACTTAGTCAGTAGTTCGATCAAGTCGAACATTTCCTCAGAAAAAAAAACTGACTACCGGGGTACCAGGCCATGTAAAAGGTCCAGATGTGTGACTTGCTCTGGGTTACAAAGAGTCAACACCTTTTATGTTTATTTTTTTATATACTCGTGATCAAGACCATATTGGTCGAAACGTTGAGTATTTTTAACTTTTTAGTTTGTTGTTGTTTTTCTACGATTTTATATTTGGTTTTGTTCGACTTGTGTATTTCATACATTTTAGTCGATTTACGCCCCTTTTGACAGCTCACCATTCCCATTTATTTCTCTTGTTATCTATTGGTTTTTGGGTTGTTTAACACTCAGCAGCAAAAATTCGGTTCGAATTCAGGACGAAAATATATTCAATGATATGTCAAAATTACACAGGAATTGGACTGAATAATGAGGACGAATTTTGACTGTCACTAGAAACGTTTGAAGAATTGAGTAGGGGGCTGAAAATTAAGCCATCTGTAGCGGCTACAATGAGCCTACTGTTATCTTAAATCTACAAAAGGATTGTTTTTCGTGCAAGGAGTGTGCCACTTTCCAAACACGTCGTCCAATATGATCCGAGACTAGGTTTCCGTTTCATAACCGGACGACCCCAGACGATGGCCTCCCCTATCTGCCACCTGGCGACCCACTGGGTAGCTATGCCGGCTGAGCTTTTGTACTGACACTGACACCCAGTAAAAATATGATTAAAGTCGATTTACTCATCATCTTTATCACTGCCACTGTCGTATAACGAATACAGCACATCGATTCCTCATCATTTCCGCTCCATTCTCATCAGTTAATTTTTTTTCTTCGACCAAAACGTCAATTAGAGTTTGGGGAATAAACTCGCCCTCCAACCACTTTGGTTCTAACAAAATGCATCAGTGGTTGTCTGCAGGATCAGGACATTCTGGTGTGGCATTCTGTGACCTCTTTCAGATGCAAATCTGATAGTTAACTCTATAGGCATTTTTTACAAGGAGGTAAGATGCTGATTTCAATGTTCCTTCAGGAATCAAACTTTTGCCCAGGTGATAAACAACATTTTTCTCTTCAATTTCTTTACCGCATATCATTAACATTTGTAAAGCGGTTGCCGCCATATATTAAACAAGTGAAGGCGTCAAATTTTAAAAAGATCCGCTGTAATTAAAAATGTTTAAAGCATCAATTTTTAAAACTAAATTTGACCCGATGTTTTATTCTTTTTGTAGTTTTATGCGTATTTTCTGATTTAAACTTTTTGACGCGACCGTTACATATAAATATTAATATTTAAACCATTTTCCCATACTTTTTTTGGGGTCCACTATAAAGAAGATGCGCTCCTTTAAAGTTGACACTTCAATGTTTGTGTTCTCTCTGGTTTTATGGTTCTATATGATGACCATGTCTTATAGACCATTTTATAGAGATGTTTTTAATATCTAGGACTTAACCCTGCTATACTTAATTTACAAAACGTCTGTAGTCATAACATATTTTATCTTGTGTTACATGTATTATTCTTCTTTACAGTCGCTGAATGTCTTAATTCCTCGAACATTTATAGAGTGGTATTTTGAATGGTGATTGAAAGTATAAAATGAATCGTAAGATTTGTTTTTATCCCGTTAGCAATTTCTGTTTAAATAAACGTAGATGGCTGAATTTCAATATTCTCGTATTTTTTTCTTTCCCAGTGATGTTCTTAATTATGTTTAGTTAACTTGAAGGGACAATAATAAATGTATCGTTTTGGGTACAGTTATTTCTCAAAATCTTTGGTTTTTAAGATATATATACAGTACAATGCATTAAATTCAATAGATATTTTTCTCAGAATACAATATAACACGAAATATGAAGAAAAATTAAAATTGAAAAGACATTATGATGACAAGTGAATGTGTAAAGCAAAGTTTTAAGATTTTAAGCAGGAAAAGAGATTTTGTTCGAAATTTTGCCATGTGTTGGTTTATTTTAAAATTTTATCTATCATTTTACCTCTTCGGAATAAAGGAGATTTGATGTCGACGAGACAATTGCCCATAAATGGAATATGAAAAACGAAAACATGCAGGTTTACAGCCTTCATTTGGGGCACGTACCAGAAATGCAGAACAGTCCCTTGATGTGTTCCGTATTATGTTCAACCAGCAAAAGGTTTTATCCATTTCAGTGATAAACATGAAAAATATTGGAAACCCAATATTAGACTATGTGACTTACAATGTACAAGTATCTCACATGTCCGAGTTTATTTTATGTGTTTACCTGATATAATTTTACAAAAAATTAAACAAATAAATTTGTTTTTTTGTATTTTTGGACAATCACTTATTTTATCGGTTAATAAAAATAATTATATACAATATATAGTAATAAAATTTTAATTTATATGTAAATATTATTATGTTGTCCGTCACTGAGTACTGCTCCCAGGCGTTGCATGTTTTGCTACTTTAATTTTTTGTCTGGGAATCGGGGATAGTGAAAGACATTTTTCGATCTTTATCCAGTATTTTATCAATTCTAATTCACTCTGTAATGATGGGTTTCCCCTTTGAATCTGCAAAAACATTTATTGTTAATTGTACAATATTTTCTACACCTAAGATAAATTTCTATCGTTAACTAAAGGCAAAAAGTTAATTCATTTGAACATTATATTGTTACACTGAATCTGTACTGAGAATTAGAATTAGAATGAAACCTCGTTTAACAATGTTTCACATTGAGGATTCCATGCTGTGATTATGTTTTGACAGAAAGGATGAGTAGAGTAATTCCATTACACGCGTTATGTAATCTGTCATTTCAATTTCCCGGTTTAATACAATCAGTTGACATCTTCAGCGTGTTATCAGAGTTTATACGGAGTCTAATAAACTGTCAGAACAAATATTATAGTCAGAAATGAGATTTAAGCAGGGAAATTGGTTTTTGTCTGGAGCTTCGTTTCAATTATCTCTTCTTATCCATCCTTTCATTAAAAGAGTCCTTTTAAGAAATATTTTAAATGGTGTATATATATGTGAAAATGGAATAAAAACTAATGGTAAAAGTAACTGGTCCTTCTTAAAAAATCTCTGACTTTATGTTGGACAATCATGTTCATCTCATTTGCTTTTTTCAACCACAAACGAAATGATGGGAATTAACTTTCTACGGTACAAATTTACATAAACTGTATGTGCACATTCAGACAAATTATGTGTCATCAGTAGTGCTTAAGCCAAAAATATGGACAGCGACTAACAGTAGAGATAGAAATTAGAAAAAAATAGCAGTCATTTATACGAAATATCGATGTGACTTTCAAAGCATTTCTTGCGGATATCATTTTTTAAAATCAATCGCAGTTTTATTATAATCATTGTGATTAGTGAGATATGAAATTATGGTGTGTAATCTTAGAAAATCATCAATAACATTTTCCATTTAACTTAACTTACATTAACATTTGACTGCTATTTCGACATTCGACTAACATCAGATAAAGATTTTTTTTTGTGAATGACTCAACTACTTTGACAATTTTCCGCATCAGTAATAATAATTGAAATACGGATAGTTCATTTTTCATCCATAATTCATGCTATCTAAATTACAAAGCAATCCATCAACAATATTATTTACTAATTATTAACTCTGTGAAACGATCGTATCAAAACCTAATCATTTAAATAATTAGCTGCAAAGAGCTTTTTGCAGCTAATTATTTAAATGATTAGGTTTTGATACGATCGTTTGGTATTGTCAAGGGGTTTTTACTAAGCAGGAATTAAGAAGTAAACACCCAACTCCGATTTTAATAGATAAGGATTGCTAGTTTATCATGCCGCAGGTCTCTGGCTGTCTCCGCCAATACAATCATATGATATGGCCAGTTTAACTGGTCGATATGTGTGTAAAACCCCCCAAAAATCAACCAACATCAACATGCAGAGATGTATCAAAGATTGCAAGAATCTCTATAAAAATCTTGGGTGTTTGTATGTGTGATAAGACACTACACAGTTTTCAAATATGACGCAAGAGGAAGTCCACCATGGATTAGTATTCTCAAATCAAATTAAGAAATAGTTCATAGCATACTGCATGTGGTTTGTTGGGAGATTTTACCACGGGTTCGCTTTATTTTTGTAAAAATTTTTACCAGGAGCGGGGTATCATTCTAATAGAGAAAATACGGTGAAGAAATAAGTGTTCTTGCTGTTCTTTCAAACGAGTACCCCTCCCCCTCTGCTGATGTGAAAACAGCCATTTCATGTATTAAGAACCTTTGCACATCGTTGTACTGAGCAAAATTTTGATTCATTTGACAACCTCAAGAGTTCTGAGATTAGCTAAAAAAAAGGCAATAAACTAACGAACGTTGTTTGATTTTCTCTTAAGTAGGTCACAATTTTTTTCTCGAACGTAACGGAATACGGTAGTAAGTGTCATTCATCACAGAACATTGAGAAGTTGTAAATCTTCCTTGTGCTCAACTTTCGTTGCAATTTCCACTGGGGACACACTTGTCAC
Organism: Mytilisepta virgata; assembly: GCA_028015205.1. Taxonomy (NCBI): domain Eukaryota; kingdom Metazoa; phylum Mollusca; class Bivalvia; order Mytilida; family Mytilidae; genus Mytilisepta; species Mytilisepta virgata. Next base: position 6,470,650 of record CM051520.1, on the reverse strand, counting down.
AATGACATTTTGCCACAGCTAAAATATTCTGAATGCAGACGAACCGGAAATTAAGTACGAGTAATGTGCTTTTGATGGGGGGATAAAGAAAACAGCCTCAACAAAGTAACAAACATAGACGGTTGAACGAGCACGGTTTGACTGGAAATTGTACCACGGTTTTGTTCATATGGCGATTACGGAAACGTTATATTAGAATTTAATATAATTTATCACCACATCCAAAATTATATATACTTGTTTTCTTATTCTTTGTGCATTTATACATCTCTTGACCCGTTTGATAAATTATAATGTCACCACACGTTGGTTGTAAATGCTCCTGAAATTTCCCGCCAAAAAACGTTCGGGAGTTCGGACTTTTACATTGTCATTAGAGAGAAGATTCTTAAACTCCTGACGCGTTAATTATGAAAATTATCCACTCTCGATAATCAAATTTCATTTCTTAAGCCTCGTAGTTTAAAAATGAAAATTTGATAAATGTCATCGTTGTAGATGTATTAAATTAGTAAGAAAAAACTGAGTTATCTCTCTTCGTACAGAGACTGATATATATATCTGTAATATTAATGTTATTTTCATTCAGGGAATGACAGCGGGAAACACAAATTGGAGTTGGTTACGAGTGGAATAATTATTATAATCATAATATTACATGAACACATATAGTGTATTCTTGCGGTATGTTGAACATTTACTTACATATTATGTACAGTATGTATTATCAGTTTTACTGCAAATGTATATTGTAAACTATCAGCCGCGAGACACAATGCGAAGCTTTTTCGGCGTAGCGAACGAGCTAAAAAGTTTCATAATGTGTCGAGCGGCTTATATTTTACAATATTTGTTTAAAGAAAACTTGATGATAAATTTATCGTATTGTTAACTAGCAATCTTAATGAAATTTCTTACTTTTCAATGACATCCGCCTATAACCGGATGTTTTCCTGATATATTTGGGTAAACGTTTGGTCAAAAATTATGATGTCGCTGATATATTTTGGTCAGCTTATGTTAGGGTCGGGTCAACTCTTTACGACGTCAAATTGGCCAGCAGGTCGATATAGGCATGGGGAAATACGATAAGTTATGCAGAAATAACCTACTTTGTAGGCATACAAAATAGCTGGTTAATCGCAGAATATTGTATTTAATTTTGTAAGTCTGCTAACGTATATGCTGTGCCCATAAAAGTGTTCACACCTGTTAATTTCCATACACAAGTCATATAAGTTAAACTACTTAAAAAAAATAGCTGCCTTATTTTTATGAAATTTTTACCACCATTTTCGGAAATTTTTCTTCTGCCTGGGTAATTGTGAAATTTAATTAAATAATTTTTTGTGAAATTTAAAATAATTATTTTAACACAAATAGGATTTTAAATGTATAAAAATAATAACGGCTTAATTGTTAAAAATGTATGTTTTAAAAAAGAGTACAATGCATTTTTACATTTTGACATTATCAGTAAAAAATATAGATGTGTGTTTGCTTATTGATAGATTTCATTAAAGTAAAACAAAAAATAACTCACGACAAAATTGTGAAGGTTTGTCGTTTCATATGTAATATACACTGATATAAAAAAAGTGGAAACTCAATTTTGTCATCGAGTGTACATGTAGATATAACCGGATAGAGGCGGTAATTTATCCACGTGGTAGGACAAGCTTTTGTCATTAGATGTTAATGAACGTCAATGTCATGAACCTGTGATAGTAATCACTAAAACGTTGACGACTCCAGATCATATGGAAAATACTTTCCTCGTCTGAATAAAAAGCACTCCCCCCATACACACCATTCAATCTGGGATAAATTTTGACATTATAACTACTGACGACCAAGTACATTATTATTTTGGCGAGTTTAAATTTACTGTTACAATATAATAATTTTTTTTGAAAAAAAACTAAGGAGTATCTCCCCCGGGAATAGCTCTGTCCTTAAATGGTCTAGTCTTTACCCCGTTTGGTTATTTTGCTTTTCAACTTTTTCGATTGTTTAGGTTTTCAACATTTAAGTCTTGAGCACAACTGATGAGTCGTAAATCGGCGAAATGTGTACATCTTGTGCATCAAAAATGGTATCAAAGAATATTATTAGATTGGAGGAAATATGGCCTTATGACGTCCCTTTCTTGCTGTTATTCATGTATACTTGTACTGTGGTTTTGTTTTTATGTAAGCGATTTTGTAGTTCCGACCTAATGTCTTCCCAACTTGCAATTATTTTATTTTTTTCCCATTTCTGTTAATAAAATAAAACTTATTTACATATTTATTTATAATAAAATGCAACAACAAACTATTAACAGATTTTTAAATTATTGCTGTAACACATGAAAGGTCATGCCTTTTAGAGATCACGAGATATATAGTGTATTTTTCAACATCTCTACAAATTCTGTACAGCACATGAACTTTACTAGTTCTAAGTATATCTACTAAATATACTATAACTACATCTAAATCGATACAAATATACATGTAGTATCATATTCATTAACCTGTCGAATGCATGCAGTAGGAAAAATAAATTCAGTTACTCTAATTCAGCAGCTCCAAAAAGGTTTCTTAAGGCAATATATCATGATTCTGAAGGTTATTTGTTTTCAGTCGGATCTGTTATTATCCAAGTTATTCTCTGTTATATTCATGGTAATAAGTCTCGTCCTTTCATGTCTGTGAAACGTGATAGAACGGGACAGAACATGGCTAGACATGTTCCTGTAATTGCCAGTACAAAACTCCATCCCATAGAACAATCATAGGCATGATACATGACAGATTTAGATCCACAATAATGTCTTATAAAGGTTGATCCAAAACCCAGAGGGTAGATGAATAACCCAGCAATCATCACCAATACTGAAAGAGAGGTACATATATTATGTTATTTTAGGTACATAAAACTACACTATCCTGCATGCTTACTCGTATGTAAATAATACCAGGGTATAAATTAAATGGATGTTTTTAGCTTTTAAAGGGACAGTGCTAACAGCCATTTTAACAGATCGCCAATTCCATTTATATTCGTTGTAATATATTGTCGTTTGAATTGTTTACCAAGATACATATTTTATCTGCTTTTAAAATACAAGACCGGTAATTTTTGTTCAGAGTTTTTATTTCAACATTCATTTTAATTTTATGAATTATGTTATTAGATTGGGCTTTCAAAATTTTCGCCTTGGACGCCATCAATGATACATAATTTGTAGAAATATGCAACTAAATGCATAAAGGATCAAACAGTCGTGTAATGGGATGTGCTTGGTACCACCGAGTTGATTCGTCTGCAGGTGGTCGAAAGACCGACGGAGAGTCTAACAAACCCAAATGGTATAGTTTGATATAAGGATGAAAGCTTAAAACATTTTAAAATCAAGGTATATCTCCCTTTTGTATAAATATGGGTTATATTTATGGCATAGTATTCCGAGTTAGACAAATAAACTTTCGAACGCGAAGCGTGAGAAGTTTATGGCTAACGAGGAAGGCGTTGCTATAAATGATTTGTGACATGAATGACCCGCCCATTATTTCTTTATTAACCAATGAGAACGAACATTTATAGATTGAAAAGACGAGTCCGTGCAGGAAAAAATCATCGTTTGGCGGGAAAATATCGTAATCCGCAGTATCTTTAGGATGCATGGCAGACGTATCCCCGCTTCCAGATTGGCTAGAAATCGAAGGCGATGATTTAGTTCTCTCTCAGGTGTGTATTTTTTTTCATAAAATAAGATTGATTTGCGCTTATCTTTTTTTTTTTTTTTTGGGGGGGCTTTTAATCGGAAAGTGGTAAATATTTACTGTGATGTTTGATTTTAGTATACATTTCAATTATGTCGTTCATCTGAATTATATGCTCTTTGTGGGCCCTGTATTTTTGGAAATACAAATATTTTATTTTTAAAAACGAATTTTCAAAATATTTTTTACTGTTTTGCAGGTTCTTCAAGATGTCGAGGAAGATATATCATTAGCAGACGCGTCGGCAATAACAGAGGAGAATATTAAACTGTCGCAAATTCAAACGCATCAAAATATTGAACCATTTTATGGCATGAGTGTTTCACAAACTGTGGATTATTACAATTAAGGCACGTTTGACATAAGAGAGATCCAATTATTAACCGACTTCAAAAATGAGAATGTCGAACCGGAGCGTTTCACCGCACCCGTTTCTGATGAGGATATAGAAAAGCTGATATCGTCTCAAAAAAACGCTAACACCAAAAAGAATGCAAAGTGGTCTATTGCTGTTTTTAATGAATGGAGAAACGCAAGATCTAAACACGGCGATAATATTGCTGACACACACATGCTTGAAGCTGCCGAAATGAACCACTGGCTACTACGTTTCGTGATTAAAGTCCGCAACAAGAAAGGCGAGGAATATCCCGCAAAATCACTCTATAGCATAATATGTGGATTATTGCGCTATTATAAGGATATGAACGTGAATGATAAGAACTTTCTGGATGAGAAAGACTTGCGATTTGTTCTGTTTCAAAAGTGACAGAAGTTATATTTGTTTTTTTCGGCTACTTCTTGAAATTTAGGAGTGGACATTATATTTTTTGTTCTCTTTCCTGACGGAGAAAAGCTGCAGAGATTTCCTTTAAATTTGTAATTTTTATTTGAAACCCAATAAAATTGACATTTATATGTGTGCTTTTTTGTAGGCGGTAATCTTTTCCTAAGGAGGCGGAGCTTACCCATTCAATATTGGTTTTAGTGTTGTTGGTTATTTCATGGCTGTTTTCTCATTGAGTTATATAGGCCCATGTGACCTTTCATGCAATATTATTTGGTTGCCTCAATTAAGAGCATACATTACGGTACATGCTTGTCGTCTCTATTTTATTCCATAAAAAGATCAAAGGAAAAAAGAAGATTCATGTTACAATTTTAGATAGTTTTTGACTTAAACTGCATGTCTGATTATTTTTGGTATTTTAGTCTTCGTTACTGGTAACTATATTTTCGATCTTGAGCAGTAGTTTATTGAAAACTGCAGAATTCATTACAACTGGTATCGCTGTACTGTCAAACTATATATAATTTATTTATTAACCCGAATACTTATATTCACTAAAACTCAATGATATTTGATGCAATGTATCCAATATGCTAACAATTTGTTAACAATGACTATATACAAATATGAACGTTTTACCATATATAATCAATATGCATACAATGTACAGAGTGTAAAATTTCGAAAAGCTGTTTTTATCGGAAATGTAATTTACGTTATATATTATGACAAGTTTGATTGATACAGCAGATTATAGATAGATAAGATTTCACAAATAATGATTCCAGATCTAAGGCAGAAATACAGATTTAGTCATATACATACAGTTGCAAGCGGAAAAAATATGTAAAAAAATATATTTACATGTTCTCACAGATCCTCGTCGTGACAGTTTGGATTTTAATTTTAGACTTCTGAGAAACAAATCAATGCAAAAACTTTAGACAGCATGAACAACTTAGGCGATATTCAATAGTAGTGTATTTTGAAATATACATGATACATGTATATCTTTTGATGTAGACAGACTGGAATGGGGAATTATTTAACTAGATTTAATAGGTCGGGATCGTTTTAAATTTTGTTCATGTACAATCCACATGTTTTTCCTCTAATCTTTCAAAGTAAACATGCTCTGTGCAAGGAACATCTTTTTGTCGTCAACACATCGGAATAATAACAAATTTGTTCAAAATAAAAATTCAAGGAATGAAATTTGCCACGCCATGTCAACAAGAGATGCGAGGTGGATATGTCCCATTTTTAGTGAGAGTAAATCCCTTATCACTTTAAATGTCAAAAAGAATATCCCAAATACTTCCAGGAACCGTTTCTCACTTGCAAAGTAGAAATTGATAAGCATAGACTTACAACCTGTTTCTCGATCAACTATGAATTAATAAGTATAAACAAAGGAGAGAGAAAAAAAAAACAGAAAACATAAATAGACAAACCTGCCACAAACTGTACATATCCGGCCATAACAGTCACTGTTTTAACTACATCACATGGAATACAGGAAGTGCAAACTGCAAGAAATGCTCCACAAGATAACAGCACACATCCGGCTCCATACAATATACACGCTGCCTGCCATGCCCCAGACGGTAAATTTCCTAAATTGAAATAACCCCCATAAAATTCACATTCTTGTTTTAAGGTACCACCTGGGAATATTGTTCGTGATAAACACAAACTTATCATTCCAAACGTGTCCAGAATATCTGTTCCGACGATCCATACCGGCTGTACAAAAGCATAAGTGGTAAGTCCTGATACCAAAACGGAAAGAAATGCCCAAATAATGAGAACGGGCGATATCATGTCCTCAGTACTTTCATTGTTGTAATATTATCCCATCATCTGTAAAAATAAACATGCAATATTGATTTTCTATAACATAGCTGGATATATTCCGTTATTTTATAGGGGTTAACTACTTGCATACTATTGTAATTTCCACAATAATGTATGATCGACTCTATCACAAACTCGTCTGTACGGTAGTAGTTTATTGATATTTACACTCCCTTATTTCGATTCATAAAGGATGGTGTTCATATATTGGTCTATTTCCAGAATAATTCAGCATGTCTAAGAGATTTAAGTGGACCAAGAATATACAATATCGACAAAGGGGTATCGAAGAAATAGGATAGTGGTACGACAAAAACCAAAGACAAGGTTTATTCATGAGAACACTGACATAGCAAGCAAATACAATAAAGAAAACAAAAAAAAACAGCATAGCAAAACAGTCAGAATCAGGACAGAAGACAGCACCAAAACTAAAGAGTTTTGCAATGTCATTGGTGTGAATTCCAATTAAAAACCGGGGGTGATATCAGAAGTTCCAAAAGGTAAAGATTTCCTGTTAATTCAAGCAGTAACGAGCTTAGGGCTCTATCCAGGTTCTTACTGGGGCGTGTATAGTGGGGGAGGCTATAAAAAGTGGTGGGAAGGACCGACTAAGGCTCCTATAATTGACCAATAAAAGATCATACTGGAACACATTTTAACACGCTTTTCATTCTTGATACGGTCATAGAACTGCCTTAATATCTGAGCACAAGAAATTGAAGATAATTGTTATTAATGCAATAGTATAAACATATACTCTGATCCTTTGCATATTTTCGGTATCTTTGAAATTTGTTTACAGATAAATCAATAAAAACAAGGAAGGAAAAGATAATGCGACTTGTCAGTTATCTTGAAAACCACTTTTCCCTTGCTAATTTACAAATCAAAAGCCGTGGATTCCTATAATAAGTTGCACGTATGTGATTACCAATAGTAAATTACTGACAAAAGACATTATCAAAAGTGAGGATCTCTACTTTCTAAGAAATGTTTTTTCTTTTAATTACCGCATAATGTAGCAACACTATATCGGATCTAAAACGGATCGAAAAAAGTGTTATTAAAGAATGATAAATGTTTAAGTTTTACATCAGAATCTAATTATTGTATTTGGTAATTCAAGTTCGTGATTGACAAATAGACTTTTAATTGTGATAGATGGCACGATATGCTTTAAAATACAATTAACTGAGTAAAAGCGAATTATATGTAATCAAGCTATCAGTAATAAAACTACAATGATGTCCAGAGAATTCAGAAATATTGCTTTAAACGCATACGCTATATTGTCTTTCAGGATTATTATGCACTCAGTCACCTTTTTCACTACTGTATAGCAGTTTTTCAGGTTTACATTTCTAGAGATTAGTTAGAACGGACAGTTCAAAAATGTAATGAGCGGTACATTTATGTCTCCCGATTTGCAATACATGTATTAAGAGATTGAGTCCATTGTATTATATTTTCTGTAAAACTATTATTATAAACTATAGTTTATAATCTTGATACACATAAAGTTGTTATTAAAACTTATAACGAGACCGTTTTTGGAAATAAACGTATTCTCGTGTACCAAAATTGCCATGATACGGTCTGTACAGTATGCGGTATGTTTGTGTTATCCTACATAAATTGTTGGTTTTAAGTTTTTCTCCAGATCTTACATGACCGGGAGGGGGAGGGGGATATGCAATTACCCCGTCTGTATCATCCTCAACTGATATTCAATCCTATTCACACAAAGCATATGAAAAATGAAAAGGTGCCGGTTTCGTGATAAAATTTCGATGGCTTATACCAAAAATAATCACATAAACCTATGACTATTTTGTTTATTTTCTCCCTGAATCTTTCCAAGCTAAAATAAAAAGGTTTGCATGAGGATGGAATAGGTTTAAATTTGTTTATACGTGTTTTGAAATTTTTATAGGAGATGATTTGACCTACGCTTTAGAATTATAATTTTTATACTTTTATTTTGGCTTCTCTAGGAAAGGATTGAGTCCAAGCTGTAGGCTATTCAAAGTATTTCTTTTGGCTTCCAATGTAATCGTTTTATTGTCATCAGTTAATCTGCTGAACAATTTAATCCATTGGAAAATTTAACAAAATGCTTCTGCAATTGGATTAAAAGTCCGATATTGTGTTGACGTGTAGAAATAAACAGTTACTTCCCCGTTTCTAACGTTGAATACAATTAATTGACACTTGTAGTCGAAGTATTTTATCTAACATTATAGAACAAATTGACTTTGAGAAATTCCAGGAATATAAAATAAGGATAATTGCAAGTCCCTTGGAGAGTAAAATTACTGCCTATAAACACTAATTGCATTTACATGAATAACTGTAAAATAGTCAACAGGTTTCCCTAAGGTCGTATGTCTACAAGTAATACTTTTATTGATATTGATTTCTCTGATGCTAACATTTCTTGTTTGCATCTTTAGAGAAAATTTGATTTATCCTGAGATATTGGAAGAAACAGAACCGTATTAAGAAGCCATGTAATATACGTAATTCTTTTTTTATTTCTGTTATTCCGATTGGGTTGATAAATTCTGTACAATATAAATGTTCTGTAGTTACATGTAAACAGAGACGGAAAATAAAGGCGAAATACGGAGTGGTATTATGTACACAGATGTGTCTCGAATTTTGGCTTCTAATAGTCTAAGGCACATGTAAATGCAGTCATGTTCTGGCTACATTTTAACGCGAGGTTGGCAAAAAGCTAGCAAATATATATTTATTAAGCCAGCTAGCTACGGTTAAGATTGCCAATTGAGGGCTCATTTTGTTTGAAAGCTGTTATAATACGTGTTACATATAATATCTTACCACTTTTATACTCAATTAATAGGCGAATGTTTTTATTACGAATATATACGCAAATAATCTTAATATGAAGAAGTTATTATACATAACACTGGTGATATTGTTCAGTACTGTGCCCTTTTTTTTAAAGGGCACCAATTAGTCCAAAAAGAGTGTTGTATCAATTTACCCAGTAAAGATATCTGTTTGTATTTTCAAAAACGGCGGCTATATTGGTCGAAAGTCAGGATCATCTAAGGGTCGATACACCGAACTTCCGTATCAATTTTTCAAAACGTTTTAGAGAAAAAAATTAGAATTGTTTGTTTTCGGTGGATATTTCTATTTTTAGAAACAGTGACCACATTGGTCACATTTCCGAACCGCTTAAATCAATATTGTCAACATTGAAGATAGACTAAACAGTCTCTCGAGGGCAACTAGGAAATATTAATGACCCCCCCCCCCCCCCCCCCCCACACACACACACACATGGAGAGTAAGCTTGGTTTTGGATAGTGGGGTTTCAAATTTAATTGAATACAAAAGTATAATTGGCTTTCTAATGGTTTCAGAGAAAATGCCGAGTACCAAAGCTTGATATGCCATTTCTTCATTAAAATCTATCAAAACGGTTATCAGCTGTTTTGCTACACCCAGAATTTGAGTGTGGTTTAGGTCGATTGGATATGATAGGTCAGGAACTAAACATAATTAACAATATCAAAGGATTATAGTGTGATATCAATGATGCACCGTAATAAGGAAACTGCCATACATCTGTATATATATATAAACAATTACAATAAAAGCAGCAAAAAATTCTGAATGGAATCAAAGCACTCTTTTATATTATTTTTTTTGTCCGGGGCTCTGAATGTTGGGTGGTGTTGATTGATTGGTATGCCATTTTTAACCTTTCCCGTTATTCATTGTGTTGTTTCTATTATCTTTTAGGTAGACATTTAGAACTGATACGAATTTATAGTACACTGTATACCATCTATATAGATACAACAATGCTATGTTTATTCGGATGTATACATGAATTATTAGCACACTCAGTAATGCATCATCATTATGAGGTCACATCACCTTTCGACAAATTTTGAACCCAGTGCCCGTGCTGAAGACGTCATTCCAATGTGTCGGTACTCTCAAGATAACATACTCACAGACTAACAGATTGATAAAAATTCGGGTCTGATGTGCGACCTTAGATAGTAAGCGACTCAATTTATTTTCAAAGCTGTACACGATATATCTGTTACTATTACATTTGTAACAGTAATCAGAACAAGTAAAAGAACAAACTAAATGATAAATTATAGAGGGGTTAAATATCCCTTTATTGATTGGTCTTAAGTTAAGTAAACGGGGAAATATAATATAACAAGAGTGGACATACTAAATGCCTCGCCTTTGTACGCATATGGACACAGATTAAAGAGTATGTGATACCCGTCATTGTGACTCAAAGGAAAAAAAAGGAATACTCATGGTCAGTTGAAATTTGTCTGAAAAATCTGCATGTTTCTCAAGCCTAAAATTGTGTCCAAGGTCAGCTGACCTACCACATACTGGTATGTACCAACCAAAATGTACCTATAGACTAAAAATGGTGGGTCTACATACATTATACATGTACCATTTGTTACGAAATGGACGTACTTGTAAAATGTAATGAGAGAAACTAAAGCATGAAATTGAAGTTAAAGTTAGGTAGCCGAGTGTACGCCGTTACCACCGCCGGAAAGTAATACCTATATGTCGCCTTTTGCTTTTTTTCGTCGCAGGCCAGACAAAAACGGAGACCTAGTTTACCTTTAAAGTAGAAACAGCTATAAAATACAAATTATCTGAAAGACCTTTCCCATTTTATTATCATGACTGGAGTGATTAAACTTATCGTCATTGGTCTGCATTTGAACAATTAATACATTTAAAACGACTTTTTTAAGAGCGATTTTAAGAATCATAAGTGGCAAACTTCGTTTAAAACATAGTTGCTTATTTAGCTTACCTTATGCTTTACAAACCATCAGTTCCTCAAACGTTTTATGACATTAATATACCTATCAACACGTTATCCGGAATACATATTCCCAAAAGTCATTACATCGCAAACTGATGAAAATGGTTCAGAATTCAACAAGCATGTTCACAACCCTTTTATATCAAATAACGGCGTTAACATTAGACTTAAGTGGTGGCGGAAGGTTGATCAATAAATTCTCGGGAAAACCATTTGTTGTAACATTTCTGAAGAAAAGTTTCTATCATAGTCTTTTAACTGCTAAAAGATTTTCAATTAAATTTGATAAATTGTTAGTGATCGTGTCGAATTTACATTTGGAAATACATGATTGACTTATTTATTGACTAACAAGTGTAAATTGGATTATAGTACGGTGATTGAAATCTTTCATTTTGCAACTTTAACCTAGTTCGATATTTTTATGCACTTTTAAACTGACTTTTTCCAAACATTTACAGTTATACATGTTTTAATACGATATGGATGCTTGTTTTTTTCCTGATGTTGAATTATTTGTATGCATGATAAAAGTCCAACTATTGAATACCAACTGTATATAAATCTAGAACTTTAATACACGTTATAACGAAGAAATTGTTAGATATAACCTTTGGACATTTAATTAAATATCATATTTATTTGAAAATTTATGAGTGTTTTATTTTTAAAAATATGCACAGGTGATTCACAAAACCAAAATCTGCTTATTTCTCCAAAACATTTGTTAATATGGTTATCATTTCAGCTTTCCATATTTCCAACAATGAGCACAACTGGTGAGACATAATTTGTAGAAATGTACATACATGTACATAATTCATCAGAGATTTGTTAAACTAATAACAGCTATTGTGTTGAGATATATATATACATATACTGTGATATGTTTCATCAGACGTATTATAAAGAGTTACATTCCAAAAAGTGTTGATTTATTGTGAATCAGTCCAACTTATCTCAACTTTTCATCCGATGGAAAAAAAAATGAATTCTCTGAACTCTACACATATATTCCTCTACTTTACTGGAAAGACTGTTTATATTTTCCATGTCTTCTTGTTGAACAGATTTCTTCGGATATTTTTTTTTCTGTTTGATATTATTATGATCTGATGAATTGGAAAGGAAGAGATATACATCCAACAGATTACACCGTATGCTGTTCGTCAAAAATGAGAGAAAATCTTGATACATGTAAACCTGTTCAAATATTTGAAACTAAAGAGTATACCACTCTTCTAGAATCGTTCCGAGTTTTCTTTCTATCATTTAAATCTATTCTAATACATGTACATTGATAATATTATTTTGTACTTTTACATTTGCCGTCGACCGCAAAAGGGAGTTAATTTTAGAAAAAATAAAACTAAGCGATGCAAAGAAATGACGAATTTGAAAATACTATGTTTCTAGACAAGGTCAATTATGGTCACCTCGGGGGAAAACTGAAAAACGATCACAAATAACAACTTGAAACCTTAAAACATATATACAAGTATGACCAACATCTGTAACATTTAAAATGGCAACTAATTTCAGATGATAGATAAATATTACGTACAATACATCTATCATGTTTATAGACATATACAAATGGACTGCTAAATGACTGACAGATAGGCAATTATTATTTATGATGAATTCTACAAACTATTGTTTTGATTATGTAATGGAAAGTAGATTACACCATAACATGGTTTTGACTTAAAGTTAATGAATCGTTATAATGTAAGTAAAGTGCAAAATCGTGTTCTCCAATGAAACAGAAAATATAACGTTCCTGTTTGGTCTGAATAAAGATCCCATTAGTATCTATGCTGCATGATTGTGTACGCATTGTGTAATATTATGATAGGTTCAGTCAATTGTTCGACCGTTGCATGTGTAATGAAGGAGGAGCGATGGGGAGGAAATTTTGTATTAAAAACAGATACGACATTTACGCCAGAAAACACGGTTATTTTTTTTTCTTCAAGGCTATGATGATTATAGGGAAAACGGTAGTATTTATTTTGCCTTGTGATAATTACACTTTTTTCAAATTTTCACCACTTTTTAACAAAAACCCACAGCCAACATTCATAGTTAATTAAAGTACTTTCATAATAGTATTCAGAAATATATTTGAAAATGCATGATGGCCATCTTCCTATTAGGCCAGCTTTACAAAACTAGAGCTACCGATACTTTGCCGCCTTTTTCTGTGCAGTGAATACAAAGTTTTAAAAAATTGTCAAAAATTAATTTTCACATGAATGTAAAATTCTTTCATACTTTTATACACCTAATTTATCCAACAACTTGAAAATATATGCTTAGTACACACTGACTTTTTGTTAAATCTACAATGGTCTTATATTTTTACTTGAGTAGGGTACACAATTTAGCAACCTAGTACATGGGAGGTAAATAAACGTCCGGAAATTAATTTCCGTGTCCTGATATTTTTTTCGTTCCAACTGTGATTTAGTTATGGATAGTTCCTGCTGTAATAGAAGCCATACGTACTACTTTAATCAATGATGATTTCGTTATACAAAATAATTTTATGCATGCTTATCTATATGAGTGATATATTCATTTGAAAAATATAGTAATTGATAAATAATTCTCTACTGATATAATGTATGCGCACAGCGATGAACGTCTGATGAATTTGGGAATTTTCAATCAGACACAATCAAAGCATTTCATTAATTCAGAAAATACATTTTTGTAATTTCTTCATAAAAAACGAGGCTTAAATTCGCCTAAAACCTACATGACCAAGAAATTTACTTGTAGGTACTCACAGGTATCGAATTTTATCCCTGTTAAACTTACAAACCTTACGTAAAAATAGCCGTATGGAAACGTTTTATGTTACATACATATTCTTCGGAGGAACAAAAGATTCTGTCGAGAAAATATCGACACTGTTAGATGAAGGGAACTTCCATGATCAATATCAAAAAAATGGAATTCATTGGAACTATGAAGAATTCCGGAAGAAGTGTACGTTTGGGATCGTACATCTTCTGTTTTGCCAAAAATTGTCTAAAGGCTCTGACGAAATGACTCCATAAAAGTAGTTTAGTTAAATCATTTATTGATAAGTTACCCAAGCAAAATGATATTTACTGTAACACGATTGACAGTGTCATATTGCGTTGCAGTTAGGGGGTGTTGTTAAGAAAACTTAAAGAAATGCAATATTACCGATTAATACTTACACCCCCGGTCTCTCCCTGTCTTTTATAGGAGTTCACATTGCTTGTCCGTTAGTTTCTGTGGTGTCATGTTCTATTTTTGTTATGTTTATTATATGCTTTTTATTCTTTTAGTTATGCATGTATCCTTGTCGCGTTTGTTTGTTTGTTGTGTTCCATTTTTATGACTTTGTCTTTTCCTTGGACTTTGAATTAGTGTACTTTTCCAATGTTTTGTCGCTCAGGTATTCTTTTGCCGATACTTACAACTGATTTATTTTATTTTGCGAATTCAAAATCATTTGGATAATGTCTGCACTTAAACAAATATTTTTTTTTGTTTATAAAAAATGTTTTTTAAGTTGTATCGACATTATTTTGCACCACTTTCAATTACGTAAATTTCACTTGCAACATTTTAAATTCAAAACAACGCTTTAAAAAATGTGTGAAGTTAACGATTATTATATATTTACGATTTTAAATATTATGTTATTAAATTTATTTAGTGCTATTAACTGAGGAATGGATATTTCCATGTGTTAAGTGAGGACACAATTGATGCAGTTACATTTGTATTGTAAATGAATCCTGAAATAAAAGAGTCTGTACACTTGGTAATCTGATGTTAAACTTCGGATAACCACTATGATACATATTGTACAATTATACATATTACCAGGTTATCAACAAATAATAAAATCATTTCAATGTCTTCTTTCAAATACTGCCATTGTATATGTGTAGAAAACCAAGATCATTGATTTATTCCCTTTTGATATCGGTCTTCATTCAAAAGATATCAAACACAGAACTTGACATTTGTAAAAAAACATTCATTCTCTTTGCCGATACTTTTATCTGGCATGAGATACAGAGGCTGAAAATGATAGACTGTTTTCTTTTAATTCCCTACAGGAACTCGGATATATAATTCAATACCTTTTTATGATTTTGTTATAATGATAGGATTTGTCAGTCTTGACCAGGATATCCTTTCAATCGACTTGTGCGGCGATACATTGGTCTGGATCGTTCTCTATGGACTATGTCTCCGGCAATTTTCATATCGGCGTAACTATATCTTAATTATGTTTTTTTCCTTTTTATTGTGATATACGTTTACAATAATTGGCTTTTTTACAATGATCACAATTTCCCGTTGTACAAAAGCTTTCTTATATTTAATACAGCCAGGGTTGTGATAAGTGTTACGAAGAATCACTATAAAGGGATATACATTATGTTCAATATCGTATCCATTGAACAAACAATTGTTTCAGTTGAATAGTCTTTCTTAGATGTTTATCACTCTTTTAAAAAATTTTGGAGTTTCATATATTTTCAATTTTATTAGAAGTGACGTACCAACCTCCATTACCGAGGTCGGCCTTGCCTGGATTTGGTTATTAAAGCTGTCGCGTTTTGAACTCTAACGTTAGAATAACTTTTACCGTTCTAAGATCCATTATAACTGTTACAATGTAGCATGGTGACGTTTAACCTAACAAATTCCTGTAATCATCCATAGAATTGTGGGTACTTTTAGTCTGCTAGTGGCTTAATTTTGTTTTGTCTTGATATTGTTTTTCCATGTTCGTATTCTTTCTGTGTTGTTCCTGTCCCTGTTATTGCATTTTTGTTTTTTGGTATTGGTTTTATTTTTAACACAAACGAACTTCATTCGAAGGCAATGATCAAATAAATAGATAATTGAATAATTAAAATAATTAAATGATGAAAATGCAACATCAGAAATGCATTCTATGCATATACTAAACTACTTCTACATTATTAGTTCACTGAAGTCTGGTAAAGCAAACCACAAAATGGTTGCAGAAAACACCAACAATTACATACACATCAATCAACGCCACCCAGAATTCTGGGCGAAAAATAACATAAAAGAGCAGAAAGACCTAATATTTTTTTTTACAATTTTTAAATAGATAAAATAATCTGACAATAGCTTGTCTGTAACTACATTGTGAATCTTACCTAGTATATATATCCTCATCATATCCTGACAGAATGATTTAATTGCCCTAATCACACTGTACAGATAAACACCATATATCATTTCTGTTTTTATGTTTCTACACCAATTGTGTTTAATAATCTGTGAAATGTCAGAAAATATTGAATTAGAAACAGAATCAATAATGTATAATAAGATAGCATTTGTAACAAAACTTTGGAAGTAAAGTTTCCGTTTTTCACCGCTAGAATTATTTCTATAAGAATTTCAATTAGAATTGATTAATGATTTGTTATCATGTCTTAGGAGAACAGCCCTGCTGTTGTTTTATTGAATAAACAATATTGAATAATCCATACAGAAGTTTAATGGGATGTTATCAGTAAATACCGATATGTTTCACGGCTGATTGCTAAGGTTACATTTTAACTAGCTGGTATCTTTTGGTAAAATGTTTGTTTTAATTTACTCAAGGATTTAAATAGTAGACCTTGATTTTTACAATAATGGTAATGGTACACGTAAAGAAAATAAAATGTGTAAAAATCAAAACTATAAATACAATGCAAATCTGACGAGAATCATATATAGTAGTTCATGCCCTTGATACGTAAAAAAGATCACCCAAATCAGGGATCATATATATATACAGTTCCTGCCCAAATATTGCGAAATCTTAGAATCGGACCTCACATTGAAAAATATTCTCAATCAGTATCTGCATCCTCATTCGAAATTACATTTAATTTCCGTTTCGTAAATAATCGACATTTTTGTACTATAACTCTATTGTTTAATAACGGATTAACCCGATGTTACTTCGACCATACCAGACTATAAGTGTTAATGCTCAGCTCTTATCATTTACTAGTATCCACATTCATATCAGGTAATCACAACGGAATGGGGCGAGTGCTTTCGACAAAAAAGTATAGCGCTGTTGCAACGCTTATTGAAATAAAAACGCTTATTGAAATAAATATTTCAATAACCGGTGACTTTCAACGCTTATTGAAATATTTATTTCATTAAGCGTTGAATTGCAACGCTTATTGAAATATTGTTTCATTAAACGGCGCAATTGCAACCATTAATGAAATAATTATTTCATTAAGCGTTGGCTTCGCTGTTTCTCGGAAAACTGGACGTACATTTCCAACGCTTATTGAAATAACTTTAGTTACTGTTGGTTGGCTGGAGCATACAATGTAGTGGGGTTTAACTCCACTTTCGATATTTTTCAACTATTTCGTGAATACCAATTTTATTAGTTTTGGAAGCCTGACTAATGAACTGCCAATCTGATAAATTAGAAATAAAAGCTATGAATTGTGTGCACACCTTTTGCAAATACATAAAGCCGGGAATTAACTCTCACCTTACATATGATAAGCTACATAGTGTACCAGATCAACTATATAATTCAATCGACCTGTTTTAAATAGTTAGTCTTCATCTTAAATAAAGTAAAGAACAGTGCTACAACCAGTTTAGTAAGAAAAATTATTGTCTGAGACAAGAGACCTGTAGTTGAGAGTTTCGCGAACTTATTTGCAATCTTGGGTAGCGGCATTGTTCCAGACAAGGGACCTGCAATTGACAGCAGCGCGAACTTATTTGCAACCTTGAGTAGCGTCGTTCTAAAGCCAGACAATAAGTAGGCCTGGTTTTCTGCATATTGATATCTTTTAAAATATCAGCCGCGAGCCGTAATGTGAAGCATTTTGAGCGAGTGAGCGAAGCGAACGAGCAAAAATAATTCATATTACGTCGAGCGGTGATATTTTACAATATCTATGCGCAGAAAAAGCTAGATAATATATTTATCACGTTTGAAACTACGTTTTCGTCGATTTTTATTCGGCGGTAGACCTGATAACTAAACCGGAAGGTTGCATCAAAGTTATCAACGTTGGGTCAAAACATTCTGATGTCGGCGATAAGTTCGGGGCATCTCATATCAACGTCGAGTCAAATGTCTTTAACGTCATAGATGATCTGTGCTGCCCATAATTTAAGTCTTAGTGTACTGCTGAGCACGTAGATATAGACATAGAAATACGCGATAAACAATTTATATAGTAACTTGATGTAAATTATTATTGCCCTTTGATTGAAGACAATTTTGTTTCTTTTTATGACATAAGTACATTTAATCGCAAATATGTGTATCTTTTTATATCCTTATGCGAAAATGTTTTATTACATGAGATAGATTATCGGTCGAGCTGTCAGTACCCCAAAGTTAACCTGGGAGTATATCCGAATGCACCCAAATGAATGATAGATTTTGGCGCGAAATATTGGACTCGACCATTTCTTATTTTTTTAATACAGTAAAACCTTGTTATATATAAACTACAAAAATTTAGTCCGAGAGAAATTTGTCATGATAAAGCGGTTTGACAATATATCGAGGGCACAAATATATTTATAATGAAATGAAAAGGAAAAAAGCGGTGGCGATAAGTACGGTAGTGAATAAAAAGAAGGTGATTTTAACCATGTTTTTACTGTACTTTGTACATTCGAGTTTTGCGTCATTCTTTCGAAGAAATACAGTGGAGCTGCGTAAGTAAATTTTTATTTATCGGTTATTTATATGGCTAAATTACAATGATCATTGTATCGGACAGTTCTACAATGCACTGAATGTTTATAAAAGTGTACAGACAAGAAATATCAACACAAATAGACACAAACTCCTCCAAAAGAGGAAGCGAAATCATGTGATTCGGTAGGGTAATCATTCCTGTTCTTTGATATCGTTATAAACAGATGTACTCCTATTAACACTGGCTCTTGCGCGAACATATAAGTTTCAATTTTGGCAGGATTTGAAAATATAAAATAGAAATATTGAGGGGACGTGAAATATCCTAGAAAAACATGGAAACGCAACAGGAAACAATACAATGACAATTGGAACATTGAACTAATTCTAAAAATCTGGAAGAAAAATCAGGTGCTTCGGAAGAGTTAACAATTCCTGCCTAGCAAAACTAAAATGACTTCGACACTATAAACGTCAGACCAGTTCAGGTAATTTGCCTTTAATTTAAATTTACTGTTCAAACACTGAATATCTTGTCATTTTTAAATTATCAATGCATATCTCTCTAAATTTGTGGGGCATTTTATTTGAATGTATACTGATTTTGTTCCAAATCTTGTTACTTACGACGAATAAAACATTATATAGTGCTTTCTGATCATTTTCATAACATTTAATGGATTGCATCGTTTGATACACACAAAACTGCAACAAGGAAAGAAGAACCACATCAGTTAAAGACATATGTACTAAAAATTATAACTGACTAGTTAGAAAGATAGTTGATAGAGTAGGTTACTGTCCGATGCTATCTTTTGACAATAAATGTCGGTGAACATTATAATTGTTAGCGCCAATTTTAATACAAAATACACATTTCTATATGCCCTTCATTGACGAATATATTATTATATACCGTTGTCTGTCCGCCCGACCTTTTGTCCACCTGTCCATCCGTCAACAGTTCCCGTGTCCTGCAACAACTTGTTTCTTTTAAATTTATACATATTGTTACAGACCACACAATGTTTTGTTTTGTCAGTTTTGCCTGCGATCGTTCGAAAAGTTGTTGAATTTGATTTTTGAAAACGAAACCGAAAATTGCTGAAAGGGGTTCTAAGATTTACAACTGTCGATCCGTATTCCAGGATTACCTCCCCCGCCACCCAAATAAGAATTAGGATGTACAAATTGAACTGCTTTGCCTCGATCTGTAGTTGTATGTAGGCACGATATTTTATTATTTTAAGATTTTAATGCCGATATTTTATACAATTTTTTGATAGATCGTAAGCTATTGATGGCATTGGTCTTTCTTTTGCTTTGCACAGAGCTTTGGGTGGGTAGTATCGTTACCCGTTGTAATCAATGTATATGCAATTTATCCAACATGTCTGCAATACAAAGAATCATTTGACACTATCTTATCCCCAGTCTGATTGATTTTCTGGGATTTAACGTCACTTCAGCATTTGTTGTGTTAACCAATTTTATTGGCGGAGGACGTCGGAGAGAACCGCCAACCTTGATCAAGTTACTGGTAAACTTTTATCACATGAGTGAATCGAGAGCATCCTTTTCTACAATTTTACAAGATTGGCTGTGAATTCATACAAAGATCTATACAGATAATTGAGATAAACTTTTAATGTTTTTAATTGAATAACAAAAGATATTTGCGGTACTTTGAATTCATTGTATTATAAGCTGAATGAAAATATAGATAGAATTATGCACGCGAGAATTAATTCAGGTGAATTTGTCTATCTCACGAAGTTAGCGGATGTAAACACCTTGCAAACATTTCCCCTTTGTTAGTTAGTTATAAATTTTTAACTTTGGTCATTACAAGAATGGTTCCATATGTATGACAAGCAAAACTGGTACGTGACGTTAGATATACAAGAAAAACATGACTATCCGATATAAGAAAGTAGTATAATTTTATCAAATATCAACGAATTTTTGGATGTTATGCACCAAATTAAAGCTTAAACGATACTTTTTTTTAGCTCACCTGGCCCAAAGGGCCATGTGAGCTATTGCAATCACTTTGCGTCCGTCGTCCGTCGTCGTCGTCGTCCGTCCACATTTCACATTTTAATCTTCTCCTCTGAAACCACTGGGCCAATTGGAACCAAACTTTGGTGAAATGTTCCTTGGATGGTCCCTTTTCAGTTTTATGTCCGATGATCCGGACCACCAACCAAGATGGTCGCCGTTACTAAAAATAGAAAATAAGGCAAAAAGATCGTTAACAAATCTTCTCCTCTGAAATATCTGGGCCATTTGGTACCAATCTTTGGTGCAATGGTCCTTGGGTGGTTCTCTTTGAGAATTATGTCCGATGATCCCGCCCACCAACCAAAATGGCCACTGTTACTAAAAATAGAACTTATGCAAACATATGGTTGTGACACATCATTAGACTTGAAATGGCACGTACTGTTGAGGCATGTTGTCATTTGGTAATTTTAGCATTCCAGTAAAGATATTTATCTCAAAAATGGCCACTGTTATTAATAATTGAAAATTCAGCAAAAAATCACTTAAAATCGTATTGTCTGAAACTACTGGGCCAAATAGGACCAAACTTTTCTGGAAGAGTCCTGTGGTGGTCCTCTTTGAGAAATATGCCCGATGACCCTGCCTGCCAACCAAGATGGCCACCACTAAAAATAGAACTTAATGCAAACTTAGGGTTGTGACAAGACTTGAAATGATAAGTACTATTGAGGCATTGGTCATTTGTCAAATTTTCATTATTTTTTCAGTTTGAAAGTTGTCTCACATGTGTAAATTCAGTTTTATTCTTGGCTACTGTGAACCAGGTGAGCGATTACAGGCTCCATGGAGCTCTGGTTTAATTTTTACATGCTTTCAATTGAAAAGAAATTGTCATACTTTAGTCCGATTTGCCGGAGTGTTGGAGTAGTCCTTAAATTTGCATTAACGCGTTACGCAAAATTACAGGAAATTATATATTTTTTGTCCTGAAATGGTTCAAATTCGACCCATAGACCTATTTTTTTCTGGACCACAAGCCACGAAGAAGTAATTGATGGGTTGTCTACTAAAATGGGTTACGAGCTTCTGTTTTGACAAAAAATGGCGAATATTCTCACTACAAATAGTGTAACCCTGATTGAAAAAATGAACTATATATATTTCAGATGTATATTTTGGTAATATTGGGGAATATTAAAACAAAACAAAAATAAAATTCAACACAACAATGTACAAAGGGTGAAAACAAAATACTAGACCTAAAATTGGCCTTGCGGTCCATGGTTTAAAAATACACGCTAAAACAGAAGTCAGAACTGTTTTTCATACGTCCCGTTTTGCCAAAAAATGACGTCAAAATGGTTAAACGACACCAGGAAGTCGTCTTTCGTTCTAAATATTTCGAAATTAAGAAACACATTTTCAATGGGCTTCGACTGGTAATTGATACTAATTTTTCAAACTGCATTTATGATTACAAATAGTATTTTAGGACCGTAAATTCAGTCAGACAACTTAGTCCAGTCAACGTTTTATTTCTTAATAGGATGTAAAAAACGTACTCGCTACCTCTATGCCTACCGTCATTCTTTGAAACTGTAGTGCTATTTCCAACCACGTTTAGCTATTGTTTAAAGACATATCTCTCTATTTTAAAGAGATTGCATCTCTTGCTTGAGGACATATATTTTCTTAAGAGATACATCTTAATGGCAGAGACCATATGCCTCTAAAGCTAAAAAGATACATCGAGATGTCTTTCTAATTAGAGCGATATATCTTAAGCATACAAGATATCTTTCGGAGATGAAAGAAACGTTTCTAACGAGCCATATACATCTATATATGATAAGGATATATTTTGTTTGGGAATAAATACTTAGCTTGCCATATATATGAAGTAGAAGTCAACTTTATTTAGAGCAACTATGCGCTAGATGAACCATTAACTCTAGTTAATATTTTCGATACTCAAAATATAATTTAATCATCTAGCGGACATGCAGCTGACCTAGCTGATTTTGTTCCCGGATTTGTTATTTTCCATATTTAACGGATTTTGTCAGCATATATCGTCTGGCTAGGTTTAGTTTGGACAGTAAAAATAACAAGGAATTTCCATGACAAATCTGTCTCTATTTTGTTCCTTAGACAACCAAACGTTTGACGCCTATAATTGTCGACATGAGTTCTATTACTATTAAGGGCCGTTTGGGTCATATGATGATTTCGAACGCGTTCGCTGCACGTTCGAGTTTACTAGACGTTCACGTTCACTAGACTAGACTAACGCGTTACAACTCGTTCGCACTCACTAGATGAACGTGGTCCAACTGTTCACGTTACTGTGAAAGAAAAATAAAAACAAAATATATAACCCTCCAGCCTCACAGGATTGGAATATTTTCCATCGAAAAGTGTATCTCTATGTCTCGATGTTAGTGACATTCGTCAATTGTATGGCGTCACGTGGTCAATATGGGAGAATTAAAGCCATGCAAAGAAAAGCAAGAAGCATACCAAAGTGTCAGTCAAAACTCGTACAATCAAGGGACAAGGCAATATCAGGAAAACAGACGAGGAGAAGAAAACTAAAAGTGGGAACAAACACGAAACACGAACACCGAAAACACTAAAGACCAAAGCATGGACAATGCGAAGTCTCATAAAAACCGAGAGTGAAATCAGGTGCTCCCGAAGGGTAAGCATTTCCTGCTCCGCATGCGGCACCCGTCGCATTGTCCAAAGATGATTAAAAGCCTGTGTAAGTCATAGTCAGTATAAGAAGGTTATGGCTATGTTCCCGTTGTCGTACTCCTAATCGGTCCTTCTGTAAAATGACATTCCATTATGGTCCACCAAATCGTGATGGCGACCATAAAATTTCCTAAGTGAGGATATAAATTTAAAAAGTGTTTAAATAACAAGTACGTCATTTGGGCGCAGACTATCCATTTGCATGACGGGTTGCCGTGTTAATTGTGGAACACGTTACAAACAGTAACACAGTTGGAACGCGTCCGTGTAGTGAATATGAACGACTATTGAAGGTGAACGAGTTGTAATATGAACGTCTAGAGAATGCCCAGTTGCAACGTGAACGTCTAGAAAACGCGAACGAGTTGCAATAGTTTCGTCTATCGAACGCAAACGACTTGCTGTGCTAACGTCTAGGAAAGGCGTTCGAAGTCGTAATATGATCCAAATTACCCTTCATATATTTATGGCAAGCCGTTTTTATATTTATTCCATTTCCAAGATATCTTATAAAGTTAAATAAGTTAAAAATAAAAAATATATAAGATATCTTATAAACTAAATGAGATATCTTATAAACTAATTGAGATATCTTATTAATTAAATAAGATATCTTATATATTAAATAAGATATCTTATATATTTATTAAGATATCTTATATATTAAATAAGATATCTTATTAAACAGTTTATAAAGATATCTTATTTAATATATAAGATATCTTATTTAGGTTATAAGATATCTTATTTAATTAATAAGATAGCTCAATAAGTTTATAAGATATCTCATTTAGTTTATAAGATATATCTTATATATTTTTTATTTTAAAGATATCTTATTAACTTAATAAGATATCTTATAAACTAAATAAGATATCTTATAAACTATATAAGATATCTAATTAAGTTTAAAAGATATCTTATAAAGTTAATAAGATATCTTATAAAGTATATAAGATATCTTATTAACTTCAAATTAAATAAGGTATCTTATTTAATTAATAAGATATCTTATATACTTTATAAGTTATCTTATTAACTTTATAAAGATATCTTATTAACTTTATAAGATATCCTATAAAGTTAAATAAGATATCTAATAAACTAATTGAGATATCTTATTAATTAAATAAGATATCTTATATATTAAATAAGTTTTCTTATAAACTAAATGAGATATCTTATAAACTAATAGAGATATCTTATTAATTAAATAAGATATCTTATATTATTAATAAGATATCTCTATTAGTTTATAATATATCTCATTTAGTTTATAAGATATCTTATTAAGTTTATAAGATATCTTTAAAATAAAAAATATATAAGATATCTTTTAAACTAAATGAGATATCTTATAAACTAATTGAGATATCTTATTACCTAAATAAGATATCTTATATATTAAATAAGATATCTTTATAGACTGTTTAATAAGATATCTTATTTAATATATAAGATATCTTATTTAATTAATAAGATATCTCAATAAGTTTATAAGATATCTCATTTAGTTTATAAGATATCTTATTGAACTTTATAAGATATCTTGGAAATGGAATAAATATAAAAACGGCTTGCCATATATATTACAATCGGTAATAATGGTAATAACAAGATATTGACACTAATTGAAGTACATTAGTAATTTAAGATGAAATACTAGGTAAAGCAATAATTATACAACTATGTATGTTGTTTTGCAGAGCAATGCCGACAACAAGTTCAGATAGCGAAAGTGAAAGTGAAGTTTCATCAGAAAAAACAATTAAATTTCGTACTAGGCCATTTTCAGACGAAAGATATAAAACGATTAAAAAACTTATACTGGGTACTTTTAAGGTGCCAGTGAAGAAAAGAACAACTGCTGAGAAGAATGCAGTATTGCAATATTGGCGAAACAAAGACGACTTTTCAATAGAAAAAGGAAAACTGTACTTAAAAGGGAAGGAGGTCATAAAACAGTCATGTATGAAAAATATCGTTGACGAACAGTTTAGGCAAAACAAAGGAAGTGGTGCAAGAGTGATTCACCATCAATTGAAGCAGATGTTTTCGGGTGTTACCGAGAAAGAAATAGGAAAACAACTTGCAAGATCAAAGCAGTACCAAAACGTTTTTGCCAAATTTACAAACAAATCTGCACCTATTCCAGTTAATGCTGGTTACCCTGGAGAAAGATGGCAAATAGATCTTATTGATATGAGACGTGACAAAATCATGCACGATGGTAAAGAATTCAATTATATCTTGTCTGTGGTTGATGTCTTTTCACGTTTCCTTATTTTACGACCGTTAACAAGAAAAACAAGTGCATGTACACTTCAGGAGTTGAAAAAAATTATTGCCGATCACGGTTCACCTAAAATATTGCAGTCTGACCAAGGATGTGAATTTCGAGGATGCGTTGAATCGTTTTCTAGGAGAAAAGGCATAAAAATTATACGATCAAGACCGTATCACCCTCAGTCGCAAGGGAAATGTGAAAGAAGTCATGTCATGGTGAAACAGAAGTTGCAGTATATGTTAAAAAAAAGGCAAGGATTTAATTGGGCATGTGACATGTATGAAATACAGCAAAGCATAAATAATATTCCAAAGGAAGTTCTGGGATACAAAACACCATTTCAAGTTTTTAACACACGGACACCGTTTGGCTTGAATGTTTCACATGATGGTGAAACAGGTTCAAGAAAACATTTGACTCGAACCACACAAAAAGCCTCATACAGGTGTTCCGAAAGGATGATCAGAAGTCACAAACGAAAGTATAAATGTGCAGTATATAATATTGGAGAAGAAGTTCTTATACGGTATCCTTTGGGTAAAAGCAGAATCCCTAGACGAAGATATATAATTAAGGGAAAGGTAGTTCGACGGAACATTTCGACCGGCAGATATAAGGTAGCTTTCCAAAAACCAGACGGGGAAAAGACAAGAAAATGGATAATGGTTGACAATATCACCAGTACAACTGTCGAAAAAGAAAAGAATAGAAAACAATATGGAAATGTATACCTCAGGCGTCGAATGCATAGAAAGAAGTTCTTCATACCATTAACTCACCACTGATTCATAAAGCTTTTAATGATTCACGCAACTTTGTTGTATTAGGCTACAATTCCACATATTTTTCTAAAACATCTCCAAAAAACAAAACATGCTACATTGAAAAACAGGTTTGCGACATGCTTGATTTCCTCATTGATAACATATTTGTCACGTTTGGAGGAGCGATTTTTCAACAACAAATCGGCATTCCAATGGGTACTAATTGTGCCCCTCTCCTCGCCGATTTGTTCTTATATTCCTATGAGACAGAGTTTCTGCAGAACCTCGTGAGGAATAAACGTATGAAAGATGCTAAATCTTTTAATTTCACATATAGATATATTGATGATGTTTTGTCCATGAACAATCCTTCTTTTGCTCAATGGCTTCCATTGATATATCCACCAGAACTCGAAATTAAAGAAACTACAGAAACAACTTGTACAGCATCCTTTCTAGACCTTCATCTCGAATTTGACAGTAGTGGTAAACTAAGCACCAAGATATACGATAAAAGAGACGATTTTGATTTTAAAATTATAAATTTTCCTTACCTATGCAGCAATATCCCAACATCTCCTGCATATGGTGTTTATATTTCTCAATTGATTCGTTACGCTAGAGCATGTTCCAACTACTCTGATTTCCTTGAACGCCATAAACATCTGCGTGACAGACTTCTTAGCCAGGAATACGAGAAAATGCGTCTAAAAAGGTCTCTTACGAAATTCTTTTTCAAATACCAAGATTTGGTTGAAAAATATTCAGTATCTTCTACTACTATCATTGAAGATTGTTTTTTATAACTTATCTTGGTGTTTTGTTTCTACTTTACCAACTTTGACATCAGCATATCTATGTTGATTACCACCACTGGTACTTTTATGCCGTAATGGAAGCGGGAGGTTTGGCGCGCTGTAAAACCTAGATTCAACCCACCATTTCTTTTGAAATGCCTGTACCAAGTCAGGACCATTACGGTTGCAACTTTCCAGTGGTGTGATACCAGTTTTGTCACACGTCTTATGGACTTGCGAGTTTTGTTAATACTGTTATGTACCTTACTAGATAATGTTCAAAGACTAGATATCTTCAAAGATAAATCTATTACAGTTTTGATGGACCCGAGGGAAGAGATTGGAAGCTGCCAATTTGCAGCTGTAGCGCATCAGTTGTCTTTTTTTGGAATTCACAGATCTGCCAAAACTTTACGACAGGAGGCAGTTGACCACATGAACAGACATATAGATATGTATACACCTTTCATCTCTGGTGCAAGAGAAGAATATATGTCTACAATGAGGGAGTCGAAAACATATGGTGACCATCTAACACTACTATCTCTTGCCAGAGAATATAATGTGCAGGTTTTGGTTATTTCCACTAATGGCATTGATCACACCCGTCTTGTTTCAGATTCAGATTTGTACCAAAACGACATTCCTATCATAACACTAGGTTACTTCCCCGAAAATAAAGGTGAACATTACGTTAGTGTTAGTGTCTCTACAAAAACACGGCAACTTATTTTGAACCATTTAGAATGCCTCGAAAGAGAAGCTGAGTCTAGTGCAGACGAAATATCAAGCCAAACTCAACATGAATCTGAAGAAAAATCTGATAACGGTTTAATTAGCGAAGATGATGGATTTTCCAATTATACACGGGAAACTTCTGGAGGGGAAACAGAAAAAGATCTTGTTAGTTCTTATGAAGAATTCCCAACATCTGCAAAGAAAGGATCGGAAGAAGAAACTGTAGTTTCGATTGGCGAGGACGAAGGGGATTTACCATCTACTCAGGAAAACCCCGAAGAGGATCATAGAGGAACCGCTTCAGCCGATGTCGATGAGGAATTATTAGCATCTTCACGGAATATTGTTAATAAATCTATGACTTCTTCAAATGAAGCCATACCAAGTGTAAGTGCCGAACGAATTGTATGTTTCGAGAATCTTCCGCCTGAAATTAAAAGATATATCATAGTTCTGTGTATGAAGTCGGATCCGAGCAACAGGTACATTTTGAGAAGGGTTAATGTTTTTTTTTACCAAGTTGTTAACGAAATTCCTCTACCTTCCATTTACATTTCTCCGTCTGTTCTTACTAGTATTCCACGACCAATCAGCGTTCGACGTCTCATATCTGCAGCTGGACGAAACAGTGGGCTTGCTACGGAAATTAGACAGACTATTAATAATTCCAGATGGTATTCTGCATGGTTATTTTTAGAGGAAAATGAATTCCATTGGTTTTCAATAACCAACATCTGGTGGAGGACGGCCAACTAAGTAACAATATCAAAAAGGTGTACGAAGACGTGGAACATAACTTTTGGAATCATTTTTCTTTATTTTCTATTTTTAGTTCTCTTGTCTAAACTTCTAATATGTCTTGGCGTTCGTTCGCCCTGTGCTAGTTTTTCAAATTTCTGAAAACCGCTACGCCAATTGTTATCAAACTTTGTAACCTATTAAAATTGTATCCGTTATTGAAGCCCTCCGTATTTCTGAATAAAATTGCTTTAAATAGCTAAAATTACTTTTTTTTTCAGCTACATGGTCATAAATGTAAACTGTAGCCTCAAGGAAAAGGAGCGTCATATTATGGTTTTTAAAACAATGTTATCCTTTGTTCTATTTTTGCGTGGATGTCAATAGTTTGTTTTCTTTCAAATCTTATCACCGTCTTGTGTAAAGCAAGCGTGCTCGCTTCGAGTGCGGATGATCGTGTGTTCTATCCCTAGTCAGATTAAAACCAAAGACTTGAAACTTGATATTTGCTCATCGCTATGCATGCAGCATTAAGGAGTAAAAGCAAACAGTTGGTCGATTCGGGGTCAGAATAATCTGTCCGAGTGTTGAGACATGTCTACATGCGGGTCTGTCGTTGCAGTGTGCTAGCAATATAAAAATCGAACGAAATGCAAAACATGGTTAATCTCGTTGATATGATAACATATTATTGCTATGATACAGCTGTGAAATTGATCACTTGGCGTTAAATCAATTCTACCCGTTAGTCCATCAAAAATGGCCGCAATTCTTAAAAAAATAGATTTCACATATATATGGAGCACTCCATATACAATATAGAAGCTTCATACATGTAAAATAAAAAATGTAAACATCTTCATCAAGCACTAAATTAATTGAAACAGAAACGCTCATATTGATGAATGATTAATTATAACATTTTTTTAATTTTTCTGCTCGGATGAGTGATACAGGCTCAGGTAAATCTCTAGTTAGACAATACTGGGGAATCCCACGGCATGGTGTTACATGTAGATATGTCATCAGTTTAATAAACCTTTCAAAACTTAAATAGAGTTACATATACATATGGTCAACATTTATATATAGTGTTTTAAAATTCTATCAGATATATGTGTCCGTGCAATGTCTTTCAAGGTGTTCTGCGTTATGATGTTAATCTTAATTATCTGTCTTTAAAACTTATTAAAGTAAAAATTGGTATAAATTAAACAGAAGTAGAAAAGGTATATTAATAGATAGTTGCTATGTCAATTTCTGAAAAAAAGTAAGATTTTATTTGTTTATTAGCAGCCACCTTCTTAGACAAGTGTAGTACAATAAGATACGGATTTCCTTGTGATTTCAAACACGAATACCATTTAAACCCATGGTTTGCATATGTGAAATAATTCATATGTAAACATGCACAACCATAAACGCTTAAAACTCGACAAACCAAAATAGACCAAAGTGCTTTGGGGCTCACAAAAAAAACAACATTCCCGGCCATTTAATTTTGTGATATCAACTTCAACATACAGAAATGGAACAGGCTATGGCTCCTAAATGCAATAACAAACTGATATGAGTTTAAGTAAAATCAATTCAGGAATTTCAGAGGAGCTGCGAAATGCAGATATTACGGTCGAAGGAACAAACGCACTGATAAAAAATCGCAAATCGGCGGGTGAAATCAGGAAGAGTAAGTATGTCCTACCTTACTTTCGACAGAAACCCTTCATATTGTTCCCTGTGTGATGTCACGTTCCATATATTCAACAACAAAAAATAGCACATGAAGGATGTGCAAGACAAACATTCTGCTAATCGTTAAATCAATTAATCAATAAATTGTTTTTGCCTTTGTATAAGAGGGAGGCTGAAATCGACGCCTGGACAATGTAGTTGGTGTCATCTGCCCAGTACGCTTCACTGTAGTCGTCATTTCTGCTTTCTAATGATTACATCTCGAGTGGTCGTGGATACGACTCTCGGTCGGATAAGACCATAGACCTAATTGGTAGTTGTTTCATATCCGCTAATCACAAAGCATTAGGGAGATATATCAATGACCCGAATAATCAGAAGAATGTGTCCGAGTCGGGTGACTGGATTAATTGCGAACAGTTACTTCAGGTATGTTAGCACTATAACACTAAAAACTCCAAAGTCATGTTGTTTTCAGCGCTGGTGAGTGAAATGGTCATTTCATAAAAATGTAGAACTTAAAAGGAGATATTAGGTAATATCTTGTAATCTTAAAAAAATATTCTCAAATTATTTCATTAAGCGTTATGACATACAGATGCAACGCTTAATGAAATAAATTTGTGATACTTCATTAAGCGTTGCATTTCAACGCTTAATGAAATAAATATTTCAATAAGCGTTGAAAGTCACCGGTTATTGAAATATTTATTTCATTAAGCGTTTTTATTTCAATAATCGTTGCAACATAGCGCAAGTTTAAGAAAATAATTTTTGAAGATAACTATTTAAATAGCCACAGAAGTGAAACACACAAGTACAAGGCTTATTTACATGGCAGAAAATTACATTGTAATTAAAATAAAAGATTGGTAAATTTTATTTTCAATATTTTCCTAATATACATTGATGTATTGGGTGCACCCTAATGTCCCACTGCTCCGGCCAATTCTAAAACTGATCGTTTGAGGCTAGCCAATTATTAAGAAAGACGGAGGATAACATTTTTTCTTATCAAATTGAATCTCATTATCGCTTCTATAAAGTTTAGGTTTTAGATTTTCAATTACCTGAGGACTAGTTTACTCTGCTAGTTAAGATCGTGTTTAGGTGTATGGCACTGACAAATGGAAATTGTCGACTCTTCCGTTAAGATAAGGACGCTACTAATTAACTGCGAAGGCGGCATTATGACATGATTTTGACTACTAGAAATTATTAATTAATTTTGGTTTATTATCACTGTCAGGCAACCGGAAGCATAAATATCCAATGTCAATTTGTAAAACATTATATCTTTACAGTTCAATGTAATTGGCGTCACTATTCTAATCAGTCTGCAGGACTCCGTTTTTTTCTTGTTTTTTTTAAAAATGATCGGGATTCTTTAACAAAAGGGAAAAACAGAAAATTTAACGGTAAAAAAGCAAAAGACATGAGTTACAGATGTTTTGTACAGAAGCTGTAAATTATATATATATTTTTTATTCTTGATTTATTACATTCCAATCCTATGATACACAGAAGACAATTAAAGTCGCATTGTATTTAATCTGGCCTTGGTTTCATAAAATATCTAAAATTTGAGGACGATTTCTTTCTTTAACTTATCCACACCTCGATTAAATTCGATTAACTCCCAGAAAAGTATAATATAAAAGTATGGAGTATATATTTCACAACTCGTACGTTATTCCAGAGCTTGTGACATATACATTGACTTCCTGGACAGAGCCCGGTTTGTCTTCGTTGTTCTCCGGAGTTTGTCAGGTGCTTCGATTTTCCCTTCCTTCGAATATCCCTTTGGTATTTTTTGGCTTTACATTTAAGACAAATTTGCCAAATTAATGTCTTTACGACCGTTTTTCAACGTGGAGGACACTCAGGACGAAAACAATGTTTTGGTGTGAGTTTATGTATCTCCTTTCATATGACATCAGAATGGTTTTTGTTCTAAATGTCCTTCTTGGCAATTATTCAAAAAGTGATACAAATTACCTCAAATCGCCTATATATACGACCTTGAGTATAAAACTTAAACTTATTCATGATTAAGCATAACATTTCTTATGTGTAACATAAAAAAGCCTTGGATACAATCTTTTTTGATAGAAAGTAGTTAAATATTGAAGATTAAAAAATCAATGGTTATGAGTGAATCAAATACAGGGAAAAGTGGTCCTACTTCTGTTATATATGAACATGTAAGTATATCGGGTAAGCAGCAATAGAACTGAACAAATTACGATTATATATTCTTTGGGAATTATTGATTCCGTGTTATTTGATGGGACTGTGATTGCTTATAATTATGTTTATTGTTTGATATACATGTACAGGCAGTAATTAATGTGGCTAAAATGGTTACGTCTGGTTATTTTCGTTGTCAAATTGTATACATGTATGTAAACTGACAGAATGAGAATTTTCTGTTTGTCCAATATAAAAAAAAACACATGAATATTCCTATGGTGTGTTTCTTTTGTCAAATTATTTTCCTTTCTAATATTTGCCTAATTTTTCACGATTGGTCTGATTGGTCGTTTTCTTTCTGCTTTTGGCGGATTTATGTGTCAAATATGACAACAGGAGAAAGTAGGTGAACAAGTTTCCCAATACAAGACTTCTGAGCGAAAATGTGAACTCAGTTTACTTTTAGAACATATCTTTAATGTAATCGTTCGTTTAGTGAAATTTACAGAATTTTAATAGACCCAGAAATTTCCATCAAGATTTTTTAAAGTATTTAGGACACATAGCTGTTAAAGTAACTTGATGAAGGTTTTACTCCTGAAAGATCGAAAAAACGTTTTGACATTTTCAAACAAATAAGATTGTAGCCGTGGTCTTGTTATTTACATGAGAGATAAAAGATATTTATATTGTCACGTTTTACTTGAGTTGATTAAATGAAGAAGATTGTAATTTTCTACAGTATGGAAATATTGAATTATAGAAGATCAAGGATGGCAGATTGAATTATAGACCGAAGACAAATTTGTTCTACAATATTAAATGTATTCTTGTCTTGAGGTATAAGTGTTTACATCGGAATAAAACGGTAAAATTATCAACAACTGTTTAATACATGTAGTTTTGTATAATGAATTAAATGTCATTTTGGGCCATTTGTTTTCTCAGAATAAGTTGCTCTGATCAAGTGACATTGTGTAAATTCAGGAGCAATTGCCGTCAATATTAGACAAAGAATATACAGTTCTAGAGCTTTGGATATGAAGCATCAAGTTTTTGCATACCCAAATGAAAGTACAATGTACATTGTTTGCATTTTGAAAAAAACATACAGTACTAACGTTTCGCTAATAAAAGTATATACATTCATAGTGTACACTATAAGTCGAACAACCGAGTTTTATCTTCTTTTGTTGAAAGTGGTATAGTGAACGTTTTATTTCATCTCTATGTAAAGTCTTAATTTTGATATTATTGCATAGAGAATGCATTATCTTTTGTATAATACATGTATAAGGTCAATACTATGTAGAATATGGGCTTAATATACATGATGGACATAATCTTTAATTTTATTTAAGTCGTCCAATAAATACTAAGTATCAGTTTTGTATTACAAAATATAGAATATCTTCACACTCTCTACATGTAGAAACGGGCAGATACCTAAATATTTCACGAGATGAGCGTAGATGTTTTGTATGTAATACAGGTAAACTCGAAGATGAGTACCACTTTATTTTGGAATGTCATAAATATGATGAAATACGCCATAAATACATCAAACCATATTATTATAGACACCCATCTGCATTTAAGCTTGTTCAATTACTATCAGTTTGTAATATTAAGAAACTTAATAATTTAGGAAAGTTTCTATTTATCGCGGAGAGAATCCGCAACACTTTGATAAATTAGTCAAACTCCGCATCTTACTTGTAATTTGTATATTTGATTTATATGTTATGTGCTGTATATAGCAATATATTTGATATCAATGTAATCCTATGAGCTGTATTTGCTTTCGGAATAAAGCATTATTATTAATCAGAAACTAACAGGTACAATACCTAAACATAATATAAGAGCGAGTGAATAACGCTTTTGTTGTGATTCATCTAGTTTAATAAATATTTTAACATCAAATCTACTCCTCGCGAAAAGCACGATTTGGTTTTGGATTATTGTATACTAGCAAGATGCTTTAAATAATAATTCTGTTACGTAACAATCAATCAATAATGTCCATATTGATAACTCCTATTACAATGTTATGTAATAATTTTACTTCTTTTATTTATCATGCAGATAGTTTGTATTTGTCGTACTTTGTACATATTACTAGGAAACATGTCATGACATATTTCGGTCAAGAGCTCAAAAACTGAAATTTGTATTTCAATCTTCAATTAGTATTGTTAATGTACACGAGAAATTTAAAACTGACCTATTCAATACAGGAACATATTACAAATACCAAGTTAACAGTGATTGTGTATGACTCATAGTACATGTAGTAGCTAAAATGGACTCCTAACGTCCACTTTAGAGGTACACCTTGTCACCCGGATAATCACTGGACGTTTCTACATTTATTCAAGCTTATCGTATTTCCCTATGGCTATATCGACCTGCTGAGGCCTTCAGAATTTCCCGTATTTCGGCACTGTGACGTCGTAAAGAGTTGACCCGACCCTAATATGAGCTGACCCGAATATATCAGCGACGTCATAATGTTTGACCCAACGTTGACCCGAATATATCAGGAAAACATCCGGTTATAGGCGGATGGCCATTGAAAAGTAAGAAATTCCATTAAGATTGCTAGTTAACAATACGATAAATTTATCATCAAGTTTTTTTCAAACAAATATTGTAAAATATAAGCCGCTCGACACAATATGAAGCTTTTTGGCTCGTTCGCTCGTTTGACTCGCCGAAAAAGCTTCACATTGTGTCTCGCGGCTGATATTTTACGATATACGTTTGCAGAAAACCTGATAATATGTACATACATGTACAGTGGTGAATTAATTAATTTGGTACAGTGTCCCTACTAAACTATCGTCCACTTGTCTGGAAGAAAACTTTTTAACTCAAGAGGAACAAAGACAGAGCAGCATGTTTCCATAATATTTTTTCACCATTCTTAGCATCTAAGGTTACGTTGTAAAATCAATTGAAAATTGAAGATAACGGGTAATCCGGCCAAATAAACTGACGCTTTCTACACGACCAAAACAAAATTAACTATATACAGAGGGCACTTCGGTAAATAGCTGTAGCAATTTCGACAGAGTAGGAAAGTAGTACAAAGTAATTCCTATGAGTTTCGGCGTCGATCAGTCAAAACTTATGCCCCACTCTAAAGCATAAACAAGTGAATTTAATCTGGAAAGGAATGAATATCCTATGAAATACACTTTACGGCATGTCAATAACCCTTAAAAGTTTCGAGAACTGGACATATTAATGCGCCTGTAATTTTCGGTTTTCAGTTTGAAGTGATGGGGCAAATTTTCACCCGGAAATTTGAAACGAGAAAACATTTCCTATTTGGTAAGCAATGTACTATTGAAGTTCAATTTTCTAAGACATGTTGCCCGAATTGGTAAAATTCATTTTATATTTTTCCCTAAATTTTGAAAATGACGAATTTAACATTGAAGTAAACGGGGCTTGATTTAGTGGTGTGCCTTCTTAAAAGAATCTAAATAAAGACTAATTACATGGATATTTTTATTTATTTCCAAAGTTTTCGGTAAGAAAGGATAAATAAACAAATTTCTTTTAAAATTAAACGACCGTTTAAAAGGGGGGGAGGTAAAAAATGCTGACTCAGCACTTAGAGTAAATTTGATGTTCCCCAGAATTCAAGTTGCCAAACTGAAAAAAAATTGAAATAAATATGGGCATTTCTGGCATTAAATTAACGCACGGTGTATTCTTCACTTTGAGTAATTTTATTGTGCACTTCTTTACTCTGATAAATTCAGTACACGCGATTTACGAACACTCGTTTGTTTTTTCTATATTCCAGAAAGCGTGAAAAATCCCAATTTTTGAGATTTGATCAATTTGACTTCAATATCTGTCATAAGACTACATGTCTGTTAAAATATGTTAGACAATTGTCAAATGCGTATTATTGAGAAAATATAATTGGAACATCGTTTGGCAATGATCTTGAAATGGCAATTTCTAAAACCTGGATCGGTCACATTTTAGGATGCCTATCTAATGTTCCTGCTATTTTCTACCGAAAACATCCGAAAACGCCCGAAAACGGGGGATATTGGGTAGCAGAAGACAAGAAAAGGTAGATTTCGTTGTGAAAATGGGATAATAATCACAAAACGGCATATTTTTAGTTTCTGAATAATGAGATAAAAAGGGGTGAAAATAGGCCAAAATTCAGGTAGGGGGTAGGCTCAAGAAAATATGTTTTTATAGATTAATAAAACTCAATTTCTAATAAAATTGTATTATCAAACACCAAAATTGGTCCCTCTTTCTATACCAGCCGTGAAATTAAGATTCCTCAAAATCTAGGGGTACCTGTTGACCTAACAGCCATTTCCATTTTTTCCTAGACAGTCTAATACCGTGTTCACACTATGAAATCTAAACCGGGTCGAACCCGGGTTAGTTAATCCAAATTAATTACACCGGTTCACACTTGAAAAAGAATTACCCCACTTTTGGCGTTTCCCTTCAACAAAAATAGACACGCATGCGCAACATCTTTGTATTAAAGTAGTTTCTTTTAAGGGTTTTAATTCTCTGTCTACATTCCGGTGCCGTCCGAAGATACCCCAAGCCACCCATTGTTCTTATAATTGAAGAAAATACATGGGCGTTTCTTGTTGAATTGTCCAATTCTGACTGAATTTTTCCTTCTCCCCACGCTGAAAGTAAAGCCTTTGTCTCCTGATCACTCCAGGTTAGACCTCTCTTTTTTGAAGAATTATCTTGTTCGGCATCCATGACTATCCTGATATTGGCAATGACAGACGGCAGAAAACGTCACGTAACGCTATGGCAACAACCCCATATTAACGCCACTTTGCGTTCACACTAGAATGTGGGGTAACTAATCCGGGTTCGCCCCACATTAACTCCACCTCAGATGTGGGGTAATTTTAATCCGGGTTCGCCCCAGTTTAACGTGTTCACACTATTGGAATTTAATCCGAATCAATTAATTCGGGTCGAACCCGGTTTAAAAATGCATAGTGTGAACGGGGTATAAAGTTCCCTTCCTTCGGTCGATTCACTTTCCAACAGCTAGACGACTAATTTTGTGACGAACATATTCTCGTCATGGGCGTCAATCAATATGTAAGTAGTTAAAACAGCAAAACCGAACACAAAATCATATATATTTCTCCGCTTTTTATTTCCAATGGTCATCGGACAATTAAGTTTAGTCAGTATTTTAACTGAAGTACGCATGATGGCAATATTATGATTTTTTATGAAAAAAACTCTAAAAATGAATTACGTTATTATCACTTAAAATTAACATTAGATAGAGAATATCTTCTTTGATATGTTTGTTTGGGGTGCTTTTCATAAAGGGTATGTCGGAATTATCTCGATACAGTTTCATAGTCTATTCAGGATTGATCTAAATTTTTGAACTGGTTATCTGGACATGTGTAGGATATAACCTACTTTGAGGAAGTTTACGTTTCATAAACCGCGAACCAAATTCGATCGGTTATACAAGTATAACCTGTTATAAAATTCAAAACAATCCTTATAATTAATTTTTTCAAAATTTTCTGGTTCAAAGTTGCAGGTTGAATCATTTGAGATATTCAAATTGTGGACTGTGGATTAATACGTTGATGACGTCCATCGAGTGCCCAAAGTAGATTATACAATATATACATTAAAATTCAAATTAAATTATTCAAAAATAAAAAAGAATTTTATAAATTGTACCTAATGGAAAAATTAAAAATTAGGTGTATATTACATGTGCATATTATCAAATTTATTTCAGTGTTTTATGATATGTTTTTTATTTTCGATGAGCGCATTACATTTGTTCAATGTTTTACTATTTTACTAATTAGCTGTTTACTATTTCGCAATTTCTACTATTACGATCGCCACAAGAAATTACATGTCCTTCAATGCTGACGCATGCCCAGAAAAATTAAGAAATTTTGCGCAATCTTACCTGTAATATTAACTTTTTTTGTTAGTCAGGTAATATACCTGTTAACATGCTCACCAACGGGGAGGTGGAAATAGGATTTTGAGCAGGATAAGTTAATTTATTTTATTTAATGTACACAGATAAAAGTAAAATCTTTTTAAAATATAAAACCGCAGCACTAAAATAAATTAACACGACTAGGACGTTGTACTGGGATGTGAATGTTACATATCTATCCTGGCAGCGTACTTGTAACCCAGAAATTTAATAGAACTGATTCTGGTCATATTCTCTGATCGGTATTGTTCGTACTCCTCGATAGCGAAGTCCCTTTTTTTCACGATCGGCTTGCGCGATGGAGCTTATACAGACAGTGATCTAATCCTCACATATGTCACAGCTTGTAACTTTCTAATAACGTCCAGCAAAATGTATATTGATGGATGACATGAATAAAATTGGTCATTATAATGAGAATGAAACGAT
Source organism: Mytilisepta virgata (assembly GCA_028015205.1). Classification (NCBI taxonomy): domain Eukaryota; kingdom Metazoa; phylum Mollusca; class Bivalvia; order Mytilida; family Mytilidae; genus Mytilisepta; species Mytilisepta virgata. Next base: position 6,431,243 of record CM051520.1, on the reverse strand, counting down.
TCTGGTCCATTCGTTGTCTGTGTAACGCCAAAAGAAGGAGGAACAGCCCGTAACTGTGGTGAAAACTTCAACAGTGGTGAAACATAGCTTTCAAGTATATAATCAGCAATTCGGGCATACTCTGTAACTCTGTTCTTATGATTTTAGCAGGACGCTGGCAGATATATCCACTGTTTTGGCGAACACGTACACGGAATGGTTGTGCCTTTATATTCCTTTCGTCTGATTCATGATTATGCTCATTTAGGGTTTTTGATAAAATTCGGGAGGAATCTGTAGTAATGGAAGCTTTGCATGATCTATAAGTAACATCTGTATACAAAATTTCCATTTTTCAAGACGTGCGACAAACGACGTGTAAATCCATCAAACACCATCCACTTTTTCTCGCTATTCGTTACAGTGTTTACAATCTCCATATTTACTGAGAAAGTGACATCAATTAGGAATTTTTTGATTTCTTATACACAACGAATATCTTCTTAATGTGAGGCTGGACACAAAGAAAATTTAAATACCCAATGGAATGTGAAATAGTTGTTTAGTGAGTAAATTTCAATCTAGTTATAAGCGGTTGAATTAGCGAAGTGTAAAAATCCAATATATATATATTTTATCAATAAAAGTTGCGAACCCATACATATAGGCATACAAAATGTTCAACAGTGTAAGATGTTAACATCACCAGTAATTTATAAGGTTGGGAAATTTATCATTACAGGTAAATTGCTCACACGTAAAACGCCGATTTTCGGTAATAATGATGAGGTCTACATGTACTCCAATAAGTCGTTTTTTTCGTCAGTCTTTAATGGGAATTAGGGGACTTAGCCGAGGAGTGATAAAATCTGAGAAGTATAGATCATCGGGTTTTCTGCACATTGATATCGTAAAATATCAGCCGCGAGCAACAATATGAAGATGTTTGGCGAGTGAGCGCAGCGAACGAGCCTAAATATAAAGATTCATATTGTGTCGAGTGGCTGATATAAACATATATTATTTTGATGTATTACTAGGTTTTCTACATTTGAACGCAGTTTGCACATTCTATGTCCTCATTCGAAAATTAAATTTTACTAACTACTATTGTAGAGAGAAATAAATTTGTCATTTTCAATCTGTTTTAAGTATATATTGTTAAACATCAAACAATAGCCTGCTTTCTATTTCATGTGTATATAAATGAACGCTATCTTTAAATAAGCAATTATTTTAAAAAAAAATCTCAATGGACACATATCTCAAAACAAATTCCCAATCGACTTGTCACTTTCTTAATTAAGAAATATCTGGAATGAAAATATTCACGAAAGACGTCGGTAATATACACGAAGAAAGAAGTAAAACAAAATTACATGTGATAAAAAGAACTTTTATTTGCATTTTACATCCGTACGGTTCAAGCAATTAACAAAACAAAACAACATAATAACAACGAAAATTAAACAGATTTATGACAATCTATTGTCAACATACATGTACATGTACTGTATGTATTAATATTTCGTATTGATTACAAATATGTTAAAATTAATAGATTACTGTCGTTGTTAAAGGCAGCATCTCCATTATTCTATTACGTTATTTAACGTTGTTGACTGCGCTCAATGTATTTCCTCCGGTGCAGGAAATCTGAAAATCGAGTATTTACGGAAGAAATAAGTACTTATACTCGTTAAAAACTGAGGGACTGGTTTAATCTTCAAATCGTTTTTTACTTGAATTCACCTTCTTTCCCCTTCTTCCGCAATGCTCCACTCGGAACAAAATGGATTTCACTTTAACTCATGTAAGAACCTGTCAATCTTCATCGAAGGCAGCAAGTCGACTAACAAGCCTTTACTGCATGCAGTTGACGTCTCGAGTTATTTTTCTTTGCACGCAGGTACACTAAAAATCGACCGATATAATGACATAAAAATGGAACGTAATCAACATTAGATATTTTGCCGTTCTTCCTGTGACCTTTAGATAGGACAAAGAAATAAAAGCATCGTTTGCAATGGTTCACAAGTTTTTAGATGTCGTTACGGTTTTATAAAAATTCCATGATACAAATCCCAATACAGGCAAATGTAAACGCACGAGGAATGTTTAAGTTTTATGAAAATTACTCTTGTTATCTTCTTCCTGTGTACATATACACGTGTACTTAGTTATTGGACAACTTCCTGTGTACATATACACGTGTACTTAGTTATTGGACAACTTCCTGTGTACATATACACGTGTACTTAGTTATTGGACAACTTCCTGTGTACATATACACGTGTACTTAGTTATTGGACAATTATTTTTATTCAATAAATAGCGACCAAAATGGCTCAGAGAAGGCGTTGACGAAATAAAGGCAGACTTAGTGCATATGTCCATATTTGTTGTTGAGATAATTATTTCAAAGAGGTTTACAATAATGATATCATAGGAAAGATTTGTGGGAGGGGAGAAACAGAAGCTCGACGTTGGCTAAAAAACGTATTCGACGTTTAAAATAACGTTTCTGTACAAGAATAATGTATAAGACATCTACCACTAGTCAGCGAAGACTTCTAGTATAGAATCCTTTGTTCAAAATATATTTCGTTTGCCATTCTAAGTTTATCAGTTATAGAAGAATGTCTTATACTGTGTATCAATATTTTTTAATAAAAAAGGTTAAAAACCATAACAAATTAACTTGTTATCCTTTAAATTTCTTTTAATAAACGTATCCATTTTGAAATATCACGATTATTTCTAGTTAAAGGTTTATACAGTGTGTACATATATGTACCCTTGTTAATTTGTATTGGTTATAGTTCAATCAATTAACATACCGAGTAAAGATAATTTGGTGTTAATAAACGTTTTAATTCTACATATATTTTACATAAATGCAATAAGGTAAGTTACATATATTCCTGAATTAATTTACTTACTAATTGTTACATAGATATCATCCATCGGATACGTAAAATTATATGAAATGCGAAAGAAAGGATAACATAAAATACATTTTCCAGTAGTACAATACACATCTTTAAATGCCGAGTTTTACTGTCAGTCAAATTGATTGTTTCATCTAAAATTATATTACATGTATAAAGCAATCATTTAGTAAGAATCATAATTTTGATAATATTTTAAGAATATATGTTTTTTTACACCAGGTTGTCAGAAAATAACCTGGAGTAGTTTTGGGTACCAATAAAACCGGTTTAAACCCATCAGTGTTCAGTGTCTACACCAAGTCAGAAAATCCTGGCTATCTGTTCTGTTTGTTTTTTTGTACTTTTCCTATGCTATTTTTTTTTGTTGTTGTCCGGGGTTCTGTCTGTTTGGCGATATTGATTGATTGGTATATCTTTGTTGACCTTTCCTGTGGTCCATTTAGTGTATTTGTGTTGTTTGTCATGCAGGATATGTCATCCACATTGATACAACTTTACGGAGTGTTTTCTTTATTCGTTACAACAGACACCCAAGGTAAATAGAATACATATACTTCTGTTACGTATGGTAGGATTATGGGTATTATGTACAGGTTTGCTTCTGTCGAGAGGAATTCTTTAAAATAATGAATATATTTTCCTGTTAAATATCAAAAAGTCTATGATTTCATCATTGTACAATTAAAAATACTTGACTAGTACCGCAAGTTGCGCAACATCTGATACTGCCGCATGTGAGCAGGTTAATGTCCCAAAATAATAGAGATATTTAACTTGTGTATTTTCTAGTGATTTGTGTTTTATAAATATGAAAAGACTATACTTAAATTATTTTTATTATTTATTGTCTGTCTTTTTTTTAATAATAAATCAACTTTTTAAATAAAGTTACAGGACGTGTTATAATAAGACAAATCAAACGCAAATTGTATCTAAAGACTTCGAAACATTCAATAAATTCTTAATGGCGACACAATTTTTACTGATGTCTGTGATATTATCATTCCGAAGCAACTAAGCTCACCCCCATGTCGTACATGCTTTAGATTTTATTGTTGCTATCGTAATATTTATTATAGAGAATTGACATCTATTGTTCAATTGCATAATGTTAGATGAATGACATCTATTTAATCTGCTTCTAGATCACGACTTTCAATACCAGCGAAAATTATAAGCAGTATTGCAAGTTTCTTATAAGAAGCTATACCTGCTTCCCTTACGGATCACTAAGCTCTCTCCTGTCATTTTGCTCGTAAAGGTTTACTTTTTTTGTGTTGTGTTCGTGTTTGGTTGTTGGGTTTATTATTGTTGGTTTGCCTTCTGGATCTTCCTGATAGTTTCTTGTATTTTATTATTATTCCAAAAGGCTTCACATTAAAAAAGAAACTTGGTGGGTTATTAGATAACTATATCAACGTTAGATACAAGTGACTGCATAAAGTATATTGAATGACCTATATCTGAATTTAAATGAAATCTATAACGAGACACATTTTTTTTCACATAATTATGATAATAACCGAACGGAAAATTATTTATATGATTACATTGACGATATCCCTCAACGACGTTAAGGTTGATCGAAAGCGACAAATACATGTACACTCTAACTTGCCTAAGTGCATTGTTTTGATGGTGTTGCTATGGAACAACAGTTACTCTGATATATAAACTATTAAAATATTTCATCGATTGAATGACTATACGTTTGTTTGTTTCATTTTATATTTCACTATTTCATGTAACTAATGCGATATATCCTCTCAAATACATTATATTTCAATGGAATTCCATACTTGACACGAAAAACCATTTTGAATGCATCATATCTAATCCTTTATCTCACTGAAAACTATATCTTGCAAAACCATATGTCAATGGCACGAACTCAATTGCAACAAACAGCTTATTATTATAAATATGTGTAACCATGTATTCTTTACACTGTAAAGATTAATTCAATAATATATTTCCTGGTGGTAAATCCTGGCTTTGATTTAATTTTTACTTTTCATAAAAACTATCCCAAATGTAAACATAGGTCAAATTTGGGACACAAAAAAATATTGCGAAGTGGTGAAGTTTTATTGATTTTAAAAATTTGAGAAAAAACCCAGATTTAAAGCAACCAATAGAATTAAACATAAACAAAAACATATTATTACCTAAGCAAAGACAAGTAGAGTAGGACAAAATATACCAAAGCATCAGCAATATGGACCAAAATAACCAGAGGATATCAGCTGTTCGGAGACGGTAGGGATGTCCTTCATCGTTAAATCAATTTTGTTGCAGTATCAATTTTGGCGTTGAGTTCAAATAAAGACTCGCACTGTGTTGAAATGTTTATATCCTTTGCATTAAAATTGGTATCAGAATATTTACCAGAGCTACCACTGACTGGGTACCTTAACTGGCTAATTCCAAGTACTAACGTCCGTCCAAGTGAATTGTTTAATAAGTAAAGTCAAGAAATACCAAACAGATATTCGAAGGAAGGGAAAATCTAAAACAACTGACAAACTACGTAAAACAACGAAGACAAGACCAATCAATAAAAACATTACACTTAAAAACTTACATGTACAACATGGACCCAACCAAAATCCCGGGGGTAAACGCAGGTGCTCAGGAAGAGTAAACACATATTTAACGCGTAAATAAAAGTGTTATAAACTAGGTAATTGTTTGAAATAGTATCTCGAGCATGCGCATCTGTGTCTTTAGTTTTTTTCTGTACTCAGTAGGCCTCTTTATGGCATTTGAGACTGATTCTTCTGCATTGATTTGTACTTTTACTTTATTATTATTGACTAGTGTCATATAAACCCTAAACACCAGCCTGGAACCTTGGTTTCATTAATACTAAAGGAGGAGACCGTTTTCGTTGAGCGGTAAAATCTCTGAAACCATAAAATGTTGGAAATGTTTGAAATATAACATATAATATTGACATTCAGTAATTCCCAAGTTTGCCCTCAGGAAATTTCTTTTTCTTAGAAAATGTTCTAAAAAAACGCCCGTCATTGGGAAGAGTATTATTATTCGCATGATTAATATTTTATTATCTCCCATTTTGAAATAACATTTTTGCTAAAGTTAATTTCATTTTTGTGATAGTATCTATTTTAGTAAAATTTAACATTCGATAAAACGGGAATAATCATTTAACATAAAAAAAAATATGATTAGATATTCGGTTTAACTTGAATATTTTGCAAAAGATATAGTTATATGATACCATGATTTATGATTAGTATATTTAATTTTAAGCCTATTGTTAATACTTGTTCGCTAGTCTGTTAAGAATCACACTTTCTCCATTTGGTTTGGAGTTTGCTTACTTGGATACTCAAGGTCCCCTCATAGACGGTTCGGTTTAAAGTTTGATCGAAGATTTCATTTTCTAAATTAAAATGGAGACTACGTTAAAAATTTCCGCTTCATGTCTTTACCACCGAGTATGTTTTTTCTATAATTATTATTTCTGGGGTCATTTTTACAGTGTTGTTTTCTTTCCCAAATTATAATTATTTTTGATATGGAACTATTACTTTTTTGTCAGGAATTCCTATTTATATTTTTGAAATATATGTTTCGAATCTTTGTTCTATGTTAACATGGTTAATAAAATATGAAAACTTCTAAAATATTTATATAAACAGTTTGGAGTCCCAGTGGAACGAACTGCATGTCTTAATAGCTACTGTCCGTCTGTCTGTCCATTCGTTTGGCAGTAAATTAGTGGTTTATTGTGAAACTTTTATTTGCGGTTTGTCGAATAGCAATTCTAGACATTTTAATACACAGCAGGGTTTGGAAACGCATACATGTAGCTGTCAGACCCTCCTGTTACATTTCCTTTTCGTACCAAACAAGTAACAACGAAGTCAAACGTTGAATGAAAATATTGTTTACACAGTATTAATAGTAGGTAAAATAGATTTAGACATATGAAAGCCCCCATTTTATTTGATCACCGTAACAGGAAACGCGTGATGCAGTCAATGTACATCTTTTAGCATTTCAATGTGTAATTTACAACTCAACGCGTTTCCAAAAATCACATGGCATGTACACAATACCGATGGTACATAATAGGTTAGTCCAAATAATTAATCCGTTTTGGAAATTTTTTACGTATATTCCATCGATGAGGGATCCCCGAAAAAATCAAAAATAATTATACCCTTGAGAGGCCATGATTATCTGGAATAATAAATAAATATTAGGTGTACAATGAACATTTACAGCATGTTAGTTTGAAATTTAAATAAAAAAAAAATGATCACAGGCCGAACACCTACACGGTGTGTCTGGTCTTCACGTGGCGTGTACATAATAAACACTCATAATGGAATCGTTGTCCCCCTGATTGTCCCCTAAGTATTAAAAGACTAAAGTCCAAGGGAAAGGACAACGCTTTGGAAACAAATACATAATGACAATCAATACAAAATTGTTGAAGAAAAAACACATTAAGACTAACATCAATGTGCACCCCCTTACAGCAGATATATATTGCTCTTTTCTGGTACCTATTGCAATTGTGTACATGTAGGTGTGCCGTAAATGGCAACAGGCTGCAATTAACGGTACACTAGCAGCAATATCTGCCCTCTTAATTTTTGTTTTACTCTGGAGCATCATTATTTAACAGACTTCAGGTTTTCCCCACTTTTTTACCTATCAGATATTGACTCCCTTACCTCTCCCGCGAAAATCGCGAGTTCCTTCTAGTTAATATAATTTCTCTAAAAAATTTACAGAAGTGTTTCTTCTAGTTATTATAATTTCTCTAAACAATTTACAGAAGTTATATCTAAAAATAACAATGACACGTATCATTGACGGATCACCACATTCTCACTTCTGTACCGATTTCCAAAGAACCCATATATTCCCTTCTTGAAAATTTTGCATCAAAGAACTTAAAAATATAACATTAGTTTAATCATTAATAGTAGGTTTCGAATTATAATTTTTCAGTTTTTTTTTGTGAACTAATAAAAAACAAACAAACAAAACGAAACAAACACGGAAAAAAGCAAATTATTTCTTTTAATGTAGTTATGTGTATTAATGACAAAATATTATGTATTTAATATTTAAGGGTTTATATCTACTGAATACAAATGTCATTGAACCATAAAATTGGTTTGTAAAGTCTTAAATGTATCAGTTGGAATATTAAATTGCATACAATTTATTGATCAGATATTTTAACACATAAAGTGCTTGTACAATGAAGGATATATCTTCTGTCAGTCATTTCGATATACAGTAGATCTGTTAAGTAGCCGTTCGCATTAATTTGGCTATAATATAAATATGTAGATAAAAGTTAACACATAGTACTGAAAATATGAATGTGGAAGAAAAGGAGAATAGTTTTCGGGTAAGTATAGGTTTAACTTTACTTTTATCTGTTATTTTGTCATTTGGATTTGTTCTTTATCATTTTGGCTTATTGTTCTGGATTTCAACATTTAAAGCCTAGAACACAATTGATTAGCAGGAAATTGACGAAAATGTGTATACCATTTGATACAAAATTTGTTTCGTAGAATATTGTGTAGGTTAGAATTTAGTATTTCACTTTGTTTTATTATATTTATCAATGATATTTCAGAATCGATCACGGTGCTCAATCTCCAGAATAAAGTATCTCTTGGGGGCAACAGTTGTCCTGGTTACACTCTCCATGCTTGCTGTAATCACGAGTTCTATATACAAACAGGAAGAAAAGACTTCAGAACTTTTGTCAAAACTTGGGTTAGTGTTATAAGATGTAGATTCGGATTGTGTTAATAATTTGTATTTGATAATTTCCAATAATACTATCAAAGCTAAAAGAATATGTTTAGAAAATGTTCGTCGTAAAATTATACCTAAAATTAAATATTTCGTACAAATTTATAATGTATTAATCTATTGTTTATCTCTGGTATTCGAAGTACGGTTATTTCATTTCGCCTATAAATACCCGTTCAAAATGGCCTGAAGGGAATATGTTAAAGTAGCATAAGGAGATAATAACGTTGCAAAGAGCTACAGATTGTAACGTCATAGTACCTCTGAATAAAAACGCTTATAAAAGCCTAAAATATGAGGTTTTACTTACAAATATCCGTAATAAGCAGATGGACCCTCACGTTTTTTTTTTTATTGCAAACAGAAGTCCATTAGTTTAAGATTATTACACTAAAAGTTAAAGAAAGGGTCTGTGGAAGACTTTTTTCCACATGCATATAAACTTACTAAATGATAATCAGTATTCATTATTTGGCAACATTTGTGTTTGTTTTCAACATTTTAGGTCTTGAGCTCAGCTGACAAGTCATAAATCGACGAAATGGGCACATCTTGTGCATCAAATTTGTTATCATTTTTGTTATTATTTTCTTAATTAGTTTATAGCCAATTATTTCCATATTAATTATGTATGCAAGAACAACGTCCACATGTATGTATTTTCCACTATTTTACAAGAGTTAACATGTTTTGTTAAAAAGGTAGTCTTATAAATGAAACCAGAGTTTTTGGTTCCCATACATCAAAATCTGCATTAAATATTTAAAATATTTTGCCTTGAATGTATGTCTTTCTTTGCGTGTGTAAAAGGTAGACATAAAAAATTACCATATGGTAAATATTTCAGCAACAAATCTGTTGCATTCGTACTTTTGTCCTTTTTTTATTTGGTTGGTGGTGGGGGGTTCCTGTGTGTTGATACCACTGTACATTGAATTTTACGGAATGAGAGGGGTGTAATTGCATCATGACCTTTAATTGTGTTATTAAAGCCGTTTTTCTTTATTCATAGTAGCATGCATTGTCATTTTATACCTTCCTGTAATTGTTCATTTGTCCCTATACCATGCGGGTTGTTGATTATAACGTCAGGGTACTCAAATCGCCCAGTGTACCCAGATCGCCCACCCCCTTTCATTTTGTCACTGTAAACACTCATGGAAATTTTCTTGTGCGGATGAAAGAAAAGTTTTGTAGCTTTAACCGACAGGAACAAATGTAGTGCACTAAAGTCTCGTTGGATCTATTCACTACCTGGGCGATTTGGGTTCCCTTCCAAAATCACGGAACCACGCATTTGAGCCGCTGCTGGCAGAAAATTAATAAGTGTATACACGCCAAATGTATATGTGGAAAACACTTTTGTAGTCTACTTGTACAAAAATAAAATTTCAACAATGTTTTTATAACAGTTTCTCCGCAATGGTCGGAAACCTCCCTCCGAACTGGGCGAATTGGGTACCCCGACTTTATCTATATTGGAAAAGAAACTTGAATAATCTCAACTATCCATTAAACTTTTATTATTTAAACATTTTTATTTCAGAGGTTCTAATACTCAATCCTCAGAACGATCATTTGTTTATAATGGAGAGCAAACGCTTGGTATGTGAAAATATAAGTGAAAATAATGAAAATTACTTCTATATTTATGTAAAAATTATGCAACACAAATTCTATTCATTTTCCCTGTAAACTTACTTTAAAATGTAGGAACGGTGATAAACGTAGTTCTTCGAAAACAAAAATGGACATGAGTTTCGAAAATGTTTATTTGCTTTATTTCAAAGTTGACTTGCAATTATGTTCCCTTTTGTGAACTTTGTATTTCACATATCAATTATGAACGTTATCTGATCTACGTATGATCTAGAGCACTGCTGATGAGTTGTCAGTCAACGCAATGGCCATACAGTACAGCACATTTATTTCGATATTTTGTGATACGTTTTATTACTTTCAAAAACCTACCTGGCAGCATCACTGTATACGTATGTCCGTCCTTCCAGCGACCCTTATAAAATCATATTCACCTTACCACAATGGTAATTTCATTGTGTTGTTTCTGTGTGTGGAGATTCTGCCTTCAAGGCATAAAATAAGGAATTGATCAAAAAGTGTAAACCTTGAATTATAGAAATGATAAGAGAAAGGTGTTTAATTTCAATGAGACAACAATCATGAAATGGAACTAAAAATACAAAAGGAGGTCGTATTACAGCCTTCAACACGAGGCATGTCCATAACATCGTAGTGCAGCCTTCAACACAGGACATGTAAATAACAACTTGTTATTGGCCACATATTAACGTGGTTTGAAGAAGTGTAGAAGAAGAATGTAGCCGAATTTGGTAGAAAACAAATTTTCATCAAGAAATCAATTTATTTATTATTTTTAGCACATCGTGATAATAAACTGTCTATATGTTTTATATTTCAGCATTTCAGGATTGTGATAGTTCACACTGGAAGCTTTCATTCCCTAATCTTGATTATGCTTTACAAGGGTATAACATACTGAAAGGATATCCAGAATCACAAGGACACGATCCAGGATTTGCGTTTGCGATATTTAAAGCTGATTATACTACTAAACAGACTACCGCTGACTGTAGGTATCGAATTCCGGCTAGTGTGACAGCTGTTCCAGATGTATCATGTGTTACATCGTTTTCCTCGACCATCATTCAAACATCTTACGAGTTCGAGAAGCATTTATCTCTTTTTACTAGTGTTGAGGGGCGTTATTCAGGGAAACAGTTCTCTGCAAGTTCTGGTTACAAATTATTTACTTCTTCGCTTTCAAATAGTGAATACGTTTACATTTTATCTACTGCACACTGCAGATACTATCATCTCAAATTAAATAATCGCAAACTTCCGCAGTTTTCATCAGATTTCATAGACTGGGTTCACAGATTAGACGGAAGTTGCAACGAGGACCTATACTATGAATTTATAGATCACTTTGGTACACATTTTCCAGTAGACGTTATTTTTGGAGCAAAGTATACAATAGAAAACAAAATGAAATCAACGTCGTACGAATCGTTTAAAGAACAACATATTAATGTTGCTTTAACAGCAAGCTATTCTGCGTTGATATTGATACCAAACTTTAAAATACAAACTAATATTGACTTCTCCCAAAGTGAAAGCGTTTCTAAATTCCAAAAAGAAGTATCTATTAGTACGGTTACTATTGGTGCTCCCCCTCCAGCAGACGGGAGTGCGATTACATGGGCATCTGTAGTCAAGGATGATCCTATTCCAATTCAATATAAACTATCTCCTATCACAGAATTATTTACAGAAACTCATATGTCCGATTTGGGTATAAATTATGGTACTATTCGACGGAGACTGGAATATTTTTCACAGAAATATTGCTCTCATCTCCTGAACACTGGGACGGTTAGCAGTTGCAGTTCCTTATATTCTGGGTTGGATCTGACATTTACACGCATGCATGGTCACACACGATCTATTCCTTCGCTCTCCTTTACGGAATGCTTAAATGAATGTTTAAACCACGTTGCCTGCGAAGCCATATCCTATTGCATTGATTGTACTAGCGGAGACAATGATTATGAAAGCTGTTACATGTTTGCGGAAAGAAATGATGGAATTCCATGGTCAAGCACTGATGAAAAATGGACTTCATTTGTTTTTACATCAAAAATTAAAACACAGCTTGTGTTTAAAGATGTAACCGTTATTGGGACCAGTAGAGAATCTAACGAGGGCAGAGCAAGTTCACTGGAAGAATGCAAAAATCGATGTCTGAATACAATCTGTGCAGCTTTTACATATTGTTTGTGTGCATATCAAACCGAGAACTGTCTACTTTATGCAGATGACAAGATTATCGGCTTTAAACATAATACTGGCTTTACTCTGTCGATTATACCTGCGGTTGATTTTTCCGGAGATGTTTCTTCAAAGATTTGTGAAAACCTATAAGAATTAACATGATCTGCTGCAAAATTCATTGTACACATGAACTTCATACGATTGAAAGATATATGTTAGGGGGTACAGAACGCCTAAGGGAGTTAACTCTTTAAAAATCAGCTGAACGTTTTAATCGCATACTATTAGTAAAGAGAAATCTATCTTCTCAATGATCAACATTAGTGCGTCCCAAACTGCTATATATGCAATGAAATTATTCCCGTAAATTTCTTGAAATATTTATATTTTTGTCAACAGGTAAAAGTAAATATTTCGTCAAAATGTTATGAAAATTAAACGAGCCAAATCTATTTTAGTGTCAAAGTGTTGAGTACCCCCTTAATACACCAAGACAAAAACAGCGAGAAAAAGTTAGTCCATTTATTTTGAAAAAAAAGTTTTTGATTCAACAGAATATTTTCACGATTAATGCCATTAATAATGAGCACAGACCATTATTTATTACATGTCTTTGAGAAAATTTCACAATTCTCATCAGTTCGTCATCTTCAATTCTACATTTTAAGCCAAATAAAATTCTTTGATACCAATTTTGAAGCACACGATGTGCACATTCCGTCGATTAACGACCCATCGGTTGTGATCAGAGCAAATTAAATAACAGTATTATTTTATATTATTTCATTATATATAAAATTAGATTATGAGACGCTACAGGCGTTACAGATGGTATCCGAATTTTGTTTTTGTTGAATATGTTTTGTTTCTTGGATTAGAAAAATAAAATTACTGTTTTGGTTTGATTTTTTGTTTTACACTAATTATATAAAGAATACAGGTCGCGTTAAATATGACATTTGTTTCTCGAACAATTTTTGAAATGAACATTTTTCTCCATACATTTAATCAGCAATTTTTTACCGTTTTCGATACAGAGTGGTAACAAGGTTTAAGGTCAGGGGTCAAGTTTGACTTTGAACTTTGACCTTCAGGTCAATTTCAAGGTCATGACCTGTGATAGTCATTGGTGGAAGTCCCAAGTCTCTGCGACTAACAGTTCATGACTTTTGACCCTTAAGGTGTTCGGTTCACTGTTCAAGGGGAAGTAACTCTTATAAGGAGTCCTCAAAATTTTCGACCAAATATGAACAAACTTGTGTCTTGAGATGTCAAACAATTTCTACCTTTCGGTTTACCTCTATCTGTTACGGTTTCCGTAATAGAGCGGTAACAAGGTTTAGGGTGTTCGGGCAGATAACTCTGTATCGATAAAGATTTCGTCTCCGCAGGGTCAGTCCAGAATGCGGTTTATCATTCCGAACCATCCTGCAAAATATCATTTCTATATGCCGCGAAATGAAAAAAATTATGGACATCAAACTTTGCGGAAAAGAATAATAATAATAATAATAATCAGACGAATTAAAATAAGGTCTTTTCGTTGGAAACGGGAAAGACCTTAATTAAAAACTCTCAATATAGCTACAACCAAGTTTTGACTCACCTTAAAAAAATCAATAAATAAAAGCACGAAATAAATAAAAGCATTTAATACATGGAAATACTAAAACACTCAAACTATGCCAAAAAAATTATTTTCCAAGAACAGTGGGTTTTTAAATTTTGAAAAAAAAAATTGTTTCTTTTTAAGTGTAGTTTCTATATTGGTAATAAAAAGTATAACAAAATACCGAATAAATTTGATGCATTGTATGGTCCTTTCGTTGACTAACAACTCATAACCAGTGCTCGAGATCAAAACTTTGGAATTCCGGTTAAAGATATGACGATGAATTAATAAGCACAACCATCAAAACTCAAAAACAATTAAAACAAACAGGAATCCAAACTCAGCTAAGAGTTAAATCCGCATTAAAAGGAAGAGCCTTAGAAATGGTAACTTGGACTTCCCCATTATCTTCCTATGTTCATTTGCATAACGGAAATAATTTCAACGTAATAAAATATATGATTTAAAAAAAATTTACTGAACTGAATCTTCCGTGTAATTGGTTTTAATGAAATAAATATTTGCTACATTGTATTTTTTCAGACCTTCGCTCACATTATTCAAAATCCAAAATCTTATTCCACTGCTAAACACTAAAACAAAATGTTCAACAACGTGTATAATCCAAAGATTAGCAACATTTCTGCAGGTTATTCATTTGTCGATACAACCTACATTTGTCCTAGGGTCAATTTATTTATTCACACTTAAAGGGCTAAGTATAATATTGGCTGTTTTGTTTTGTAAATTTTAGCTGGCAAGTTGATTCAAATGCTTATGGTTTGATGATAAATGCATTTCATTTGATGTTCTAAGCCATAAGTTTAATCTGTAATGAAAAACACCAAGTCGAAAAAGTAACGTTATTTTGATAGATTTTTAATAAAGCCAATGAGCTCCGAGAATTTCATTGTGAACTCTACATCTTAAAGTCAAACAAAACGTAATAAATACTTAACTGCACGGACATAACGTCTTTAAAGGATCAATTGACAAATATGATAACAATCTGATATACATTGTTAAATAGTTTATTTCTTTAGTATCTAAAATTAACCAAGGACGTATTTAACCAATACATGTCTCACGTAAGTATATTGTAACTGACATATGTAGGGTTTAGCAATTCTATAGTTGTTAATGACATTCTAAACATTCTAAACAAATGGGCCAATCATGAACCTTTCTAGGGTCATTTGATCATCTTACAAGTTATTTCAAATTGCGTATTTTCATTATGCTAACATTAGTTCCAATTACCAGACAATTTTAATTTGTATTTCTGTCTGTGTTTCTGTTTAAGGTAGGGGAATCACGACTTATCCTAGTTTTGGGACATTTTTCTGAATATTCCCAGCTGTTTATTTATAAATTTTAAAAACCTATTAGATTAGATCTATGATCATAACGCTGTTTCTTTTTATATGCTATCCGATTGTTATTTATCCTCAATACATATGCAGATGTGGGACTATTTCGACATTAAGAAATTATTTGTTGGAAGACATTCACATGATTAACTAAATAGGATTTGTCAAAACATTTCCTTAATCTCGAAATCAAATTTTAAGGTACACAGAGGACATCAGGTAAAATATGAACAAGCCATATGGTTTTTCGGATTTTAATCCAAAACACTGTAGTGTGCATCAATCTCTGAATGGATCTGCCTTCAATTAGCTGCAGAATATTTCAAAACTAAGTTGGTGTGAACTGTAATTGGACTTGTTTTATTTCATTCATTGCAAAAGCAATCCGATAATATTTTTTCTGAAATGAATGATGACCCAATAATAGTTTTGAATCATAAGAGGTGTTTTGTTAATAGATATAAACATGTATTTCCGAAGAAAGATAAATATTTGAAAGTATAGTTTATTTAGAATTGTTTTTTTAAAGAAAACATTCAGAACCATAACAGTACAATAATTCACCACCTGAATAAAAATATTTAATTTTGAAGTTATTGTATTTCACTATATACTTTATTCATTAGAATTAATATCACTATTTTTCAACAATAACATCTACACGTATTTATGAAATTATAAAATTATGAAATTGTTTATTGCATAATTACGACAGGAATATGAATGATTATTTAGAAGACAATAAATTTAAACATTGGAAAAATGATTATCGAATGATATTTATATATTTCCTATTTTGAAAAGTAGGAATTAAAATATCGGCAAAAGAATACCGAAGAGACAAAACAGTTGGAAAAGTCCACAAAGAAGACGGTATGATTTCAGCCATTATTTGGTCCCATATGACATGAAAAATTATAAGTAATGTTTCAGATTCCAATTTGTATCATGTTCGAACTTTAACAATATATCAATTATTGTACAAAATTCCTTCCCATGATGCAACAGAAAGGTCATCAACGTCTCCTAAATCAACAATGTTACGAAAATTGAGTGTTTTCACAGTAGATTTGGTCAAAACAATTATGAGCAACTGCCTTGCCCAACCAAACTTTTTAATATAATGTGTGTTTACATAAAGTAACATTTCAGTGAAATATCTTTTTGGGCAAGGCTGTTGTTCATATCAAAATATTAATTCACAGGTTCAAAAATGAGTGAAATTTGGGGTATTTTTCTGATTTCTTCTTACATTATTCATCTCTGACAGCATATTCCCGCTCTTGCAGAAATTTCTTGATTACAAAAACATGTTCCTTAAAATACAACATTTTAAGAGTACGTAATGACAGCCGAGAATAGTTTTTTCATTACCTTTTGATATTGGGATTCAAGGGCCCAAATATCAGGCAAAATGATACCATGTCCTTCGACAAGAGAAAGTAAGGAGAATTGAACGCTACATACAAACACCACAAGGATACATGTATAACTAAAATAATAAAAAAAAGTATAACAAACTAAATAAAACCAGAGCAAACCAGCACAGAGGATGTATTTCCAACAAATTCTTATTGTTAAAATAGAAAATATAACATAAACATCTTGACAAGGCGTGTGTCCGTAGAACACAATAGCTTATTTTTATATTTTGTCTATTCGGTATGATAAAATACCTATACAATGCCTTTGAGAAGAATAGCAAGATTATTGTTCTCATAGTCACCAACTATTTCCCTGGGCTTCACAGTAAGACATTCCAATTCTACCAGATATGCAAATCGGTTTTCGAAGACATAGTACTGAAGTTTTGTCCTCTTCTCTACTGGCTTACCAATATTGACGTATTAAACTGTGCATATTTCCCAACGATTGTGCTAATGACCCAACATGTTCTAGTGCAGACAAAATGTATTGCAGACACTGTATACATGTTGCGAATTACACAACTCGTGTCTTGTATATACATGTAGCTATGACAGACCATCGTGTTATGCATGAAGGACCTCTAACGAAAGATATTATACTATAATTTTGTAACGAAATTCGATGCAAGTTATTCTTCAGAAAATATAAAACACCGAGACTCTGATATTTTAAAGTAGGTTGCATTGCGTTATAAGAAATTGTATTGGTGATTGGTGTCAGTATCATTTACCTCAAGCAACGTCCAGAGAATTATAGTCATTGCATACCCTAACAATTTCTTACCCTCCATTTCGTACTCTCGCAAAAACCATTTCGTACCCTGACCATTTCGTACCTTGACCATTTCGTGCCTCATGGAATATTTACATGTATACCCTTTCATACCTGATGGAAAATGTATATTTATACCATTTCATACCTCACCGAAGTTTATATGTATGCCATTTCGTACCTCGTAGAAGTTTATATATGTATACCATTTCGTACCTCGTAGAAGTTTATGTATGTATACCATTTCGTACCTCTGGAAGATTTATATGTATCATTTAATTCCTGGTTAAAACTGTTTCATAGATGTATACTCTACATGCCCTTATTATACAATTACTCAATCATGAATAAATAAAAAGCAAACATATTTAATACTTATTTTATTTTACTGTTGGTATGCATACACATACCAATATAAACAGAAAGCACTAATAACAACAATCCTGTAATGCCAAAAGGGCAAATAAAAGAATATCTATTCATATATATAAACATGAGTTCTTTTGCAAATTTGAACCTTTTTGTAGCAACTATAAAGAGGACAAATATAGGTAAGGAGGAATCCAACCAAACGTAATCCATTAGACAGACAAAACCCGGGAAGACAAATGAACAACAACAAGCACAAAGAAAACACACTGAAAACTAAAAAAAAATGAACAACACGAACTCCTATAAAAACCAGGAGTGAACCCAGATGGTCCGGAAGGGTAAGCAGGTCCTGCTCCGTATACGGCACCCGTCGTGAAGTTTAACAAAGTCAATCCAGTGGTAGTCACAAATTGGTGGATGTGCATGAAATCTTACGACAGTGGGAACAGGTCCAACATCATCTTCGATATTGGAACACTGTAACAATTGCTGATGACGACCGTAAATTTTCCTAAGTGATGCTATCAACTTATCCCTGATAAACCCCTGGTTAAGAAGCTTTGGTGACAGCAGTAATCCTCTTTGTCGAAAATCATGGTAACACACGTATGCCCTTGAATGTCGGATAAGCTGAGAAATGTTGACGCCATTGGTTCCCATTGGAATGCCGATTGTTTGTTGAAAAATCCGAACGCCAACTTCAACAAATTTGTTGTCTATGAGAAAATCTAACATGTTTGTAATTTCATCTTCAGAATACTTTTTGTCAGAAGCAGAGTGATTCTTAACGAAATAAGCCTTTTCTCGACCTAAAACTAGCGTGTGCCATTTTTCTTGAAAAAACATTGATGAACTAGTTGTTTCAATCAATATTTTAATTGAGAATGTGGTATGGTAGTGTAGAGAAGTCTAATGTTTTTGTACTGTTGCATGTAGCCAAGGATTTTGATTTTAGATATTGTAGTAATTTTTTTGAGTTTTAAGAAGCCACATGTGATTGACGCCACTGGTGGAATATGATGTTTCAAAGTAATTCTGAAGGCCCTCTTTAATACATGTCAAAATGAGTGTTAAAAACTTTGAAATAGGTTTCGTAGAGCAATGAGCTGACCCAGCAATGTACCTTTCTTTAAACGGATTCTTAAGTAGTTCAGGAATACAATATAGAGCAGCAAGGTCAATTTCTTTACACCTTGTATAAATGCCTAAGGAATGAAGAATGGTCTATTATATAACTATAATGAAACCAACTGTTATTAACCAATTAAGCGGACATCTTATTTTGTATGATTTGAATATCTATTAATAATCATAATGTCACATGTGGGAATCCGGAACATACACAGGGCGTCCACTGAGGCGAAGAAGGCGGCTTACAGAAATCTCACCATCAACATACTTCTGTCAGTTCGAACGTTGCTTTCTGTGCGGTACAGGCCTGCATTCACTGCATCTTCGTCGGTTTACCCTCGTATACCAGTTTTATACTACTGGGAAGAAGGCTTGCCTCGTCGTGGAATAAGGGTGACAAAGTGTAAAGTCCCTTATTACCACTGCCAGATTTACTGTCTTTGTTGAGTCTGTTATGCCACCCTTCGACATCGTTGTTGGTGCGGGATGATCTTATGAAGACAGACCAGGACTCTATTGCCCAGACGGTGCTGCTCATCCAGTTGTGGCTGATGTAGTTTACAAGCTGCTGTAACTTTGGTGACTACTGGTCTAGTTGATCTTTCAAACGTTGGTAAGGTGTGTTCATGGGATAAGATTTAAACATAAAAATATAGCAATCCCTACCTGTTCCACATAGGCAATGCTGTCACTGTAAACAGCTATATCACATTGCAGTGCTTCTTGTCGTGGACATGTTGGACGAACTGTTCTATTACAACTTAGACACGTGTCGCCTGTCATGTTCGTTTGTGCATAGTTGCCATTTCGGCTTGCACTTTTTATGGAAAACCATCTGCAGACAAAGTTATCTATTGGTTGTCTGTTATTTCTCAAATTGAAAAAGACAAAGCAAGTTCTTTGATTGGTCACATAAAATGCAAATTCTTATGCGAAACACTTTTATTCATGGCTTCCTTCTTAAGTGAATATCAGCTGGTGTCCCATTTCACTGCATTTCCTGACAAAAACAGCTGTTAAAAACTATAAAACAGTTGCAGATAATTATTTCTTTGTTGGTTAATTAACCCATATTTTTATAGTTGAAAAAGTAATTAAGGGCAAATCCTGCAAACAAACAAAGTGTAATTAAAACTATTAAAGTTTCAAAGTGCTGCTTAATCAAACCAATCATCGGTCTTTATAAAAGTTCTGCATTTTATTTATGTCATATTTAAAAAAAAATTAAAATCATCTCAAAATGTTTTATATCTTTAAAAATGATAATTTTTACTATTATAACTAATTGAAAGATAAAAAGCGGATTCAGGATCCTCATTCAGATCAGAAGGTCGTCTTCTGACATATTCTTTATACGATTTTACTGGACATCTAAGTTCTAGAATAACAAAAAATAACGTTCGTCGGCTTTTTGTCATTACGAACATGATATACATTTTTGACGGATTAATTTATTCTTGAACTTTGACGATATATTTCCATTCATGTCAATATTCTTTTCATTCATTTTCATCTTTTTTTCTTTTAAATCTTATAAATAAAGCAAACATCACAATATGAATATAATGCAAATTAAATAAATTTGCAGTAATGTATAAATCTTATATTGGCACATGTACATATTAATTACATACCTTTAATTTCGAACATCTTTGGGCAAAAGGTCTGATGTCACCAGACACTCCACTTCTGGTTTTGGTGATTCTTTCAGTGTACCGGAGTTATTCCTCTCGTGCTGAGGTTTTCAACAGCTGAAAGTCACCCCATTTCATGTCTATGTGTTCCGGCCGACTTTTGAGACCGACATGAGTTGTGTTGTTCCACAAGATTGTATTGAGCAAGGCATTGGTAGTTCCTATAAAAGATATCTATTTTACATTCTTGACAAGAATTTTAAATATCATTTTTTCCATAGGAAAAGACAAGGTTAGACGTTGTAGACTATTATACCATTGTGCCAGATTAAAATTGGTCTTTACAGAACTGTTTATCGTCCTTTTGATAATCACTGTGTAATTCTCATCGGTTTATTTTTTTCTAACTCACCAAGACAAACGCAAAGAAAAGATGAAAGCACGGGGAATTTATTGTCGAAGTTGCAGCTATCGTTTGATTCATTATTTGTTTGATTATTTTTTAAATTATGGAACATCCACAGCCTCAGTTATTACCCATACCTGTGCCAAACTGGCCTTTTCATAAAGAATTGAAATTTCTTCAGGTGTAAGACCCTCAGCCTTATTTGGTCTGTTGCCTTTTCCTTTCGACTTTAACGCTTTTCGTTTAGCGTTAAGAACTTACCTGGAGTGTTTGAATTCAGAATCAGTCAATATGTTCTTCCCGTAGTTTTTCTCTGACAGATATTTGTTCAGACTTGAATGGTAAGATTTAAGTGTTTCAGGCTTATACTCAGACTGGTTATCCTTTCTTACGTTCAGGAAAAACCTGGTTAAACAAAGGTCCAAATCCACAGGTGGTATTTCCTCGACGTTTCGGACCTCCAACGGTTAAAAAGTAGTTCTGTAGCAATTTTAGATCGTATTCTGTTTTTTTTTTCTGCTGGTGTTCTTGCTTTTCATTTGATTAATGAAAGTAGATGTGTCATTAATAGTACCATAACGACTGAGATTTTTATCGTTGTCCATTTTGACAGCAGACGACGGGTGAGTTTAACATATCAAAACATACATATTTACATAAAAAATAAAGGTTAAAGTTTAAACATTGAGTTCAAGAACCGTAAACGTTAACCATATTACGTAAAAAAGTTTCTAATGATTACATGAAAGTGTTGTAGAATTTATATACATAACGAACACAGATGCGTTGAAATTTATCCATATTGTCATCATCTAGTCCAAAGTCTGTATAACATGCGAGGAGAATTAAACAAAGTTCATCTTCGGTTTTACATCCAAGAAAGGCAGCGAATGATATGGGATCAATGTCAGTAATTTCAATCCAGAATTCATCAAGAATCCCTGATAGGTAATCACAGCTTGTGACTGCATGAATGCATGGATCAGAAAAGAATTTACCACATCGATCACAGAGAATGTTTCTATGTTCATTACGGATAAGACAGCAAATTGATACTAAGAAATGAGCTTGCTTCCTTAAGTGTGGGTGACTTAAGGCAACAGTCCATGTGGAATGTGGCTTCCGCGTTGGATAAATTATCTTAAAATAATCAAAATCGGAGTCATTGTTCATTCGAGCAGTCCACTTTTCAAGTTCATATTTACTGTTTCTTTTACTGTTGATTTCCACACCCGATTGGATGGAAAAGATCCATTTTCCATGAAATAATGTATAAAGTCATCTAACTTGTATTTCGTTAAGATTTTAACACAATCAGAGGTAAATCCCAAAACACTAGAGTTACATTCCATATATTGCAAACTGAAAAGTCTACGAACTAATATTCTAAATGAAACAGATGTAGGTGGTACATTGCAGATACGACCGAAAAATAAAAGTTTCTTTTCGCAGATAATGGCTTCCATTGATGACCATCCTATTAATGATAAACACATATCAGTTCTTGTAAGCTTTGGAAGTCCTTGTATTGATTTACATATGTATCTGTGTGTGCGTTCAAGCATCAAAGTTTCTTTAATATTTAACTGCCCCCAAAGTTCACAACCATACAACGCTTTGGGATAACACACTTGGTAGACAATTTTAGCGCATACTTTTGGATTAATGATAGCTGGGTGAATACCAGTTCGTACCATAGACAAAGATGTTGAACGAAGCATCCTACATGCCTTCAAAGTTCTTTCATCAGTCTTTAAAGATGTGTACAAAGTTATACCAACATGTCTTGCACTTAAAACTGTCTCGATTCTTTCACCATATAGTTTGATATCCATTCCACGTAATGATTTTCCAAATATTAGCATTTTGCTTTTTGCTGGTGAAAACTTAAAACTCCAGTTTTTACTTTACTGTTCACAAATTGTTACCATAGACTGTGCTGATTCACGGTTCGTTGTGATGAAGGCAATATCATCGGCTTGCACTGGTGAACTGGCGTTTAAATCGTTTATAAAAGCCCCACGCTTAGAATGTTCAAGATTGTTTATGAGGTCGTAAATGAAGATCATGTACAGCTTAGCTGATAATGCACTACCTTGTTGCACACCACGATGCAGTTTAAACCAATTAGTACGAATGTTGTTACACAAGACTGCACTTGTTAGATTACTGTACATATTGCCTAGCAGGCAACGTATTTTACCACAAGCTCCATATTCATGTAGCTTTATACGAAGTCCATCATGGGGGACAGTATCGAATGCTTTCGCACTGTCCAGTAAAGTAACTATGGCTGTCCCATTGTTCTCTACGTGATGAAGTATGACTTGTTGAAGGTTAAATGACCCATTGAAACTTGACAGCTGTTTTTGGTATGCCACCTGCTGCCCTTTGGAAAGTCAGGCCTAAGTGATGTTAAGATAGAGACTAATAGTTTCTCAAAAATCTTTGTTATGCTCGGAACAAGCGATATCCCACGATATGAATTCGTATCAGTCTTAGGTGTGTTATCACTTTTATATAAAACTATGATTAAACTTTTCTGCCAGTCCAATGGTACATGAGATGTAAAAAGGCATATAGTAAATAAATGACACAAATGTTTGATTAGCAGTTTTCCGCCGTATTTGATATGTTCGTAGTAAATCCCGTCATGACCACATGTTTTGTTATTCTTTAAATTTAAACAGACGTCCGTAACATCAGAAAGATTTATCAAAGTGTCGTCATCTTGGCTTTCTAAAAGAGCATTTTGACGAATATAACGCACTTGTTCAAGGATAGTGTCTTTACGACCCGGCTCAATGAAAGAAGAGTCACAAAATACAGATTGAACATTTGTGTACCATACTTCACTGATATCATGAGGATCTGTGTATAAGTAGTTATCCCACTTAAGTGCACTACGTGAGGCTGGTTTCTTCTTCCGACTATTCAAGATCGCCCAAACAGATTTTTAATAAATATCAATGTCCGTTTCAACTTTTCTTGCCAACGAACTCTCGTAGTCATCTACCACTTCCCTCATCGCATCGCGAAATATCTTTTTATCTGATTTATACCTTGCAAAATACAAGCAGTCTGTTTGATAACAGTGACAGTTATTTATCCAATTGAATCGACTATCACGCATAATGTCCCGAAGTCTAGTCAATGTATCGTTTCAGTATGGTTTAATATATGGTTTGAAGTGTTTGTGAGGCAATGTATCCATTTCTGCTTTCTTCATGGCAGTCAATATCATAGAATAGTAGTCCTCAATAACAGATTGTGAACTATCTAGTGCCGGAAATTCCAAAGACCATAAATTTTGAGAAAATGCATAAGTATAGTCATTTATTGTTCCCTTAGAACGCGCTTTGTCCCATGATACTGCTTCTAAGGATGGCTCAGCTTTTGACATAGGAAAATGAGTTACAGCTAAACAGCAAATAATAGGTCGATGGTCGGATAGATCGTAAGCATAATCGTCTAATGTCTCGGCAAATAAGATTTTTTTAAGAACTTTCTATTCATAATGATGTGGTCCATGCATGTAGATGGACCACCTTCGTACGATTGAAATGTATCTATAGGTCCTTTGCACACTTGTTCCATATTAACAGAAAACATTTCGTATGAATCTAACAAAGAATGACATAATCGTGATCGTTCATTCCCCAATAATTCACGACGGGGACCTCTTAAGTCTCCCATCAATATTACTGTTCCTATCTCCTGATATATCGCCACTAATTCTAAGAAAAAGTCGATGTGGTGTTGAAAGGCAGCAAATGTCTGAGTAGTCGCTGGTAAATATATCGAAAATATAAAAAAAATGTTTCACATCCAGGTATGTTTAATTCGATACCAACAATTCTATCACTTTCTACTTCAACTATTGAGACGAAAGGATAAATACATTTTGCAACGAGAAGCGCTAGATTTATCTCCCTCCATTATTTGGGTGTAATGTCTTTTCGTTTATAAATTGTTCCCACGGTAGCCAAGATTTCATAAAGATTCCTTGTGGCCAAAAGTCAGGTTGGAGTAATGTTCATCGTCAGATTGTATATTCAGCTGAGCCGCAGCGGTTTTCTTTGCAGGCCGAAAGAAGTAGCGTAGGAAAGTCACGTTCATGAAGAAAATGTCTTATAGACTCCTCTGATGAACACGATTTATCGATCCCACCGACATAAAATCTGCTTATGCGTCTCTGTTTGCGAACAACACCTTTGAATTCTGAAAATTTCGGGTTACATACCGATGTTGGAAAGTGAGTAGGAATGTGAGCACCAGTATCAGAACCACGTTTTTGTTCATTTTTCTGTGTATCATCTAGGGAGGAAGCTACATTTGAATACAGGGGTTGCGTCGTGGCTGAATTCTCGAACCCCACAGAAGATGCACATTTAGACGAGTGTTCATTTGATGTTTTATCAACACAACTTGAAGCTTTTGGGGTAGTGGATTGATTTTCACTTTCAACTTTTGCATACAATTTCGTGTTTTGTTTTTCTGATAACAACTGTTTATTAGTTTTTTTCCATGGAGTTAATACGCTTTCGAATTTCAGTGATTGATGATGCACATGACTCAAGTTTGGTTAAAATTTCTGCAAGATGTGCCTCAAGCTCCTTTATACGATCATTTCTTCTAGTTTGTCTACGCGCTCTGACAGTGCGCAGTTGGAGCTACGTGACAGATTTAACTGTGTCTGAATGTTATTAAGGTGTTCCTTGTATTTATTTACTTGTCTGTCTAAATTCACATTCGACTTTTGTAGATTTTCAATTTTACTAGTCATTGTTTTCACTTGTTTTTCATTTCCTATTCTTAGTTCAAGGATAGAGCTCTCTATTTTGATTATCGCATCGCGCAATGTATAATCAGTGAGTGGTAAAGGAGTTGAAGTGAGGAGGTCCAAATCAACACAAGAATCATTCCTCGTGGATTTTGTATTTAACGTCTCTTTTAGTTCGTCGAGGAATTCACCCTTTGATGCCATTCGTAAGACAAAACAATCCCGACACAGTTTGTTTATTAAAGGTTCACCATTTTTAGATTTTGGATTAATTCTCTTCTTTAATATAGCATGTGGGAAAGGAAAGTCTGATAATTATTTTGCCATTAGTTAATATTGGTGGCGAATTTGTTCAAGAGAGTCAACGTCATTATTACACATTTCAAGTAAGCATGACAAAAACGAATCTCTGGGTAAGCTGAAGAATAATGTTCGAGATAATTGGGTTGTTATTTGATACTGGTAATTGCTGGGACATTAGAAGTTCATTGTCACTTGTATTCAAGAAATTTCTTAGTAGATAGGATTCACTCGTGGCTTGAATGTCATTGCAATTGACTTGAATCAATGTCTCTTGTGCACACTGTAAATAAACGTTTTGTAGGTCGGTGTATATAGGGTCATTGGTTATATCTTCGTTACCGTTCATTGTGTATTGCTGTACATTAAAATATGTAGATTATCAGTTCCAAAGCTTAGCGACCTTTAATTATGAGGATAACTGTACAGAGTCCAAAGTCCATTCTCGTTGAAAATATTGCTCGGGGTCATACATGTACAACCGTCTATACACTAGTGAGTTGATTTCAATGGACGTGATAAGCAGAAAAGTTTAAATTGATTTTAAACAAATTTGCCAAATAATAATATAAAGTAACTCACAATTTAAGAATATTATTTCCTGCACATATATATCCATGTCCTTGTATAATTCATTCCCGAATGCAAAAACTCACAGAATCGAAATTATAAATCCTAAAAGTTCATATAGAATAATCAATGTTGTTGATGGTAAGTCAGTCAGCATCCATCCACAGTCATGTAGCGCCATTAGATAGTGTCCAAGTTAAGGATGATAACTTTCAGGTTATGTGGAGTAATTTTTATAACAAAACTGATTCATTTAACACTAAAAGATACATTTTAAACCATGAATCTGATCTCTGTAGAAAAATAAGCAGCCATTTAAACTTGAGGCCCACTTCAAAAAAAAAGAAAAAAAAAAAAAAAGGTCGGCAAACCAGCACTCCCCGACCCTCATCTTGGGTATATATCAAACGGTTGAAAAACATACAGTTTCATAATTATTTGATGAGGAAAAATAAGAAATTCAATAATCAAAGTTCAAGATGGGGTAGGTTAAAGTGACCACAGAGTACACATACAGTTCTATCAGCATAAATTCCATTAATTGGATGAATGAAAACAACTTAGGGGTTCACTATCAAAGTCATAAATCTATGGTAAACATACATATTAATAATAGTGTGCTCAATTGATGCCCGTTAATTCAATTAACCATAGCTCTCCAACTATCGACCAGATTATTATAAATAGGCTTCAATAATATAACTTCGGTTTTACAGATATCAACATAAGCTGAACGAGGTCAATATATAACACATATTTAAAAAATATTGATATGTAGATTATATAGTAATAAACATGATAAATATCACATAGCAATTATATAAAGATGAAACATTAACGTTTAAAGTGAACAGAACAAACTCGATCATTCTACCTCTACCATCACCGATGTCAAATTTAAAGTTCTATCACTCCACTTAACAACTAACACTCGTTTCAAACATAGGATTGTATATTTGTTAAGGTTTTATTATACAATTTAAAAACCATTTTGATAATATCAACATTAGCTAGCCCATAAACAGTGCATACTATTTACATACACGCTTTATGAATTCTGCGAACGTTAATTTATCTGAAATCTTTCGAACTTTATTTTTAGAAACTTCCGCTTTTTAAAAGGATACATTGAATTGAATAGAAAAAATGCCAAATGTGACACAAATAAGGCATACAATTTGGTATTAAATGCATTCTATATAAATAAACTACATGTTCACAAAACGGAAATATTTAACCAAAAATACGTAAATCGTAACTGGATTAATAAATCACGTAAGTTGATATATTTACTGGACTAATTAGGGTTCATCTACTTTTTATTTGTTTGAAAAGATCAGTACTCTGTTTAATTATCATATAGAATATCAGATATCAGTAGACAAATAAACGTTCTGTTATGTACATGAATATTTCATGTAACCAAATGCATACAGCTACTAACTATTCAACAATATTTCGTGTTATTTCAGTGTTTAGTTTCGTTTAAAACTATTTCATTCCGCTTATATATGATTTTGATTGACAACCAGCGTGTGGGATTTAACGAAGTTGACACGGTGCGGTCGTGTGGGCACTGCACAATTTGGTGTTAATTCTCTTTACGATCAAATTCGTCAAATAATCAACAAGTTGATCATTGTGTAAAGTACAGCGTTAATTAGTTCCAAAATTCCAAGAAAAAAAACTATTACATAAACAGGTTATCGATATTCTCAAAAGGTTCAGACTAAATAATGTATAAAATGTTTGCGATCTGAATTGTAATATGTAATTCATAATCTACCAAGTTGCTTTCTTTCTCATTTTTTTTAACTATTATAACGTTTCTATTAATCGCATACTGGATTGGACCTCTGAGCATTTGTGGCAGATAAAAACTTAATGTTCACTTACTGATACATTTGTAATAGATTGCTTGCTAGTTAGCAGTGATTTGACTGATACCAATGCATTTCACTAATGAAATTAATGATTATGTCTCTTCAGAATTTGTGTTCGATAGATGATTTACTAGTGTGTTCATTGTACTGTTTAACAAAAATAAAAGTAATACAAAACAGGAAGGAAAAGTGACCCTAGTTAGGCATGCAACACGCCAGATTTTATAACATGAAACTGAAAACAATCGTTATATTGCGGCATCTTTGTTAGCATCCTCGTTTAATGTTTTTTCACCTGTTTTGTTCTGTGTGTTTGTTTGATGAACGATTTAGTGTACACGAGTAATGTAAAATTAATAAATA
This sequence comes from Mytilisepta virgata, assembly GCA_028015205.1. Taxonomy (NCBI): domain Eukaryota; kingdom Metazoa; phylum Mollusca; class Bivalvia; order Mytilida; family Mytilidae; genus Mytilisepta; species Mytilisepta virgata. Next base: position 6,402,057 of record CM051520.1, on the reverse strand, counting down.
TTTAAATTTTGGACCCCAGTTATAGAAATATGCATTTTTTTAAAGGATTACATTAAAACTTAGTCATTTTTTAGTTTATGTATTTTCAAGATGTTTTTGCATCTGAATATTTAGTTCAATAGATAATAAAATTAATGCCTAACGGGACGGAAAGGATCAAATTGTGTACCCTAGTCGCGTATGAGATATACATATACAGAAATAGGTCTATAACTTTATGATAAGAAGATGATTACCATGATAACTGATTTGTAAGGCATTTATTTGTTTCACTATTTGGTAGTCGTATATGTTTATATGAAAACGAATATATAGATGGTATATATGTGATATATTTTAGATATGTCTACAGATTCGATTTTGTTCTTTCAGTTATACGTATAGGTAATGTTAGGTATTCTGATTAACCTCTGTATGCTACTATTGTTTCGATTCACGACTTGCCAGAGTAAGTTTATATTAATATATGTAAGTGATAGATCTTTCAGATGTATTGTGTCAATAGTAACCTTTCAAAATACATTTTGCGTGATATTTGTATCAATACACAACATACAAACAAGATATAATGTACTGAGACCAACGTTAGAACATACAATGTATAACACAGTATTTTTTAGGTTATTTACGACCACAGTTAAATTAACATCTACAAAAATTATATCTTATTAATACACCAGACCTACAAATGTACTGATTAAACAATAGAAAAGGATATACGGTCAATTTCAATGAAACAGAGATCCTTAAACGGATTTTAAAAAGTAGATAAATCGGTTGCAACATACACCATTTAGCAAGCCTTTAATAGACCAATATTAACATGTTATGACTAATGTCGCCAAAATTACAAATATGAAATAAAACCATACTCAAACCACGATATATACACTGTACCTAATACGACAATACGAAATGCACAACCAAGCTCGAGACAGGCATATACACAGTGTTAATATAAATATAATACATCAATCAATTGTCATTCAAAATCACGCATTGATATGACACTGATTATATTCTAATTCGCACAGCTCAAACGATTGTAATTTATTTTAAGAGATTGAACTCGACAAATATATGCTTACTCGTGTAAGAACCTTTCTTATTTAAATAAACATAAGGTTTCTGTATAAACATCGAATTTTATATACTTTGCAGTCATTCCTACAGATGAATGATTGACAATATTAATACTACACGATTCCAAGAAATAATGGATCTTTAATTAATTATAATATTACATATCTTTTGAAGAAGAGATAACCGGCACTGGAAAAGCCACACAAAGTTCAGACTACGGACATTGCATTCGTGATTGGTGTCATTATCATACACCGGATGTAGCTTTGACAGGTGAATCAGAACATGAATGGGTTGACACCTACACGTAAGTTGACATTTTTGTCGAACATAGGCATGTTATAATTAGTCAAAATACGACACACCGAATTATAATTAGTAGACCATAACGAATTCTGTTAGCAAATTACAGTTCAATCATTTACCAAATGTAACATTTACCTCTATCAGACCATTTCAAAAAAACACAATGAAAAGTACATGTAAGAAAATTGTATTCTAATGAGATAAACTGATACATCAATTCTGCATTTTATTCAAATGATAAAATAAAGTTAATTTTACATTGAAGTTTGCTGATTAAATAAAATATGTTCATTCCGATTTTAAACTGAAACTCAGCACATATGTTCCCTCAAATAAGGATTATGTACTTTAATTCAACACAAACATGCAAGAGTTTTCGTGTTTTTCATTGTGTTTTAGTTTTCTGTGTTTATTTGTTGTGCTTGTGGTTGTTCATTTGTCTTCCCGGGTTTGTTTGTCCAATGGATTACGTTTTTTAATTGCTCCTTAGGTATAGTTGTTCTTTTTTTTTGTTGATGGTCCAGAGACATGATGATCACGTTATAAACAGATATTTATTAAACTATAACAACTACCAAAAGGAAAACAACACAGAAACAGGTATGCTCACAGTCCCTACTACAGTAACCGTGGGCCTCAATATACTGTTAATTTAAGCATGGTAAAATTTTCAACTTAGCTTTCTCATAATTAAAACCAGCTAAGATGGTTCGAAATGTAAACCACGTCCTGCTACGTTCAAATCAAAGAGTTTTGGTGTTTAGATTATTCACACCATGCATGCCATGTAGAATTTTTAAATTATTTCTTTACACAGTATATGTAATCTTGCTGATAAATTCAAATAACAATTTATACATTAAACTAAATAGATGAATATAAGGTGATTTTGGTATTGGTTTTTATTGACTTAAAACCGATGGGGAGATTCAGACATACCAAATATCATGTTAATTTGAGAAAAAATAGTTTAAAAGCAAAATTATCTCAAAATCACGTCATTCACCAATTGCAAAGGCATGATGTGCTATTCCAAAGGCATGATGTGCTATTCCAATTGCTGGAATATAGTAAATGACCATTCTAACTATCCCTAATCCATTTTACTTCATTTAAGGTATACCTGTTCATCAACTGCACCTGATAAAAAGGAAGCGTGGTGGAAGGTTTCTTTTCCATCTATTCAGTTTATAACACATTTAGAAATTTACTACAGAGGAAATAGTAAGTGGTTTTAAAATTAAATCGGTCAAAAAACATGGATACCTTATTACAACAACATTGTTCAATTGTATAATGTCCTAGATATCATATGTTTAATGCATTTCCCTTTCCATATCAAAACTATTACCGTCCCAATACATTAATGCTGGCCGTCGTATTTCAGCCGAGGGATGACGTCACAACTGATATGGAAAATCTGTTATATCAGAAAAAAAAATCGTACAATTAACATTTCACTCAAATTTGATAACAAACGAACCGTAATTAAATAAATGAATTAATGAAAACCAAGAGAATCATAAAAGGCTGTATCGCTGAGCTGCGTTTATTGTCATATTCAAAGGAACTAAACAATGAATCCCACTGCTTTTTGATAGCTCAGTTGTCCATTTCATGGGGCACACTATTGAAATTGGACTATTTCACAATTTTTATGTCTGTGTCATTTGGACATTTTTTTCTTTTCAATTGCCACAATAAATTCCGAGAAAATATTTTAACAGAGGCAATACTAGTATAAGTCGTAAGAAACCGAGCACAATATAAAACGTCTAAACAGTCCTATTTCGTTCAGAGAATAATTTTTTAATCCTCACTTTAAGACGTACATGCATATGAGCTATCCTAGTGAACGTGAAATTAAAGAGACCACAGACATGCCAACTTCTGCTTCAGATCTAGATTTGTAATTGTACATAGATAAAATCAAAACTTTATGAAAAACGCGTCGATTTTATTTTTTGCTATTGTGAACACTCCCTTTTTAGCAGTAACATACTAAGGTCTCCAGTCATTTTTGGAATTGACACTTCATCGGACTTGATACTTCATTGGCACTGTGACGGATGCCGTTGTCATAGCAGGACAGACTTACCCTTCCGGAGCACCTGATGTCACTCCCGGTGTTAAATGGAGTTCACATTGATAGTGCATTATTTTTTGTTGTCGTATTGTTCTAGTTTTATTTAGTTTATTATAAGTTTTTTATTCTTTCAGTTATACATGTATCCGTGTTGCGTTTGTTTGTTGTGCTCCATTCTCCTGACTGTCGCTTCGTTGGCCTTTTTTCAACTCTTTTGTCGCGTCGGTATTCTTTTACCAATATTTAAGGACTTTTCGGTTCTTAATTGTACAAGATTCACAAATTTTTGAAAGGGGACCGGTCGAGATCCTTTTTTTAATCAAATTTCAGTCTAAATTGCGACACTTCTGTTGGAGAACAATTAAAATAATCTGTATGGTTTTTCACTTTTTGTTAAGGCAGCCACAGTGGTTAAAAAAGCCCCAGTAATTTCGGAGGAGAGCATTTGTAAATACATTATGAATTGTTTTGGTCCTGAGTAATAGAGGTCAAATTGGACTAAATAGCATCCATCTGGTCACAAATTTGAACGGGGACCATTCCTCCGATGTTTAATCAAAATTGGCAAATATTTTTTAACAGAATATTGTTTGAAAGGTAATTTCACGACGCATCCAAAACAATTCTAATACCCCACACAGCTGCACGGGCGGGTGAGCTTACCTCGTCAACATGAATCAAATGTCAATTGTTTAAACTGGTGACAAACATGTTCTAGACAACAGACAATTTATAGTTATTTTTTACAATGATTTAATCGAATTGTGAATATAGTTATGTTAAGTCATTACAAGTTTGTAACGCGTCAGTGTTACTAATAATTAATAAAACAACACAAAAGCTTCAATAGATTTTCGAACTAATGATGCCGTGTGTGATTAGAAACTCAAGACAACATCCGAAAGTCCATACTGTAATTATAAATGTAGAGAGAGACAAAGCGAGTTAGGGAAGGACTAGAACGAAACAGCACCAAGAAAAGGAGAGCAACATGGACACCAGCAAAAAAACGTCAGTGAACCCATATAGTCCGGACTTTTTTCTAATGTGATCACTGATATGTTGCAGAAGCATTTTGTTATGAATCGGAAGGGATATTTACATGTTAATTAAGGACATGAACGTTGTTACATTACAATGTATTCATATTCAATGTGTTATCGTTGACAAAAGCTATATTCTTAGCACATCCATGATGAAATAATAGTTTGAAAACGAGATTCTGGCGTTATAAAATAACGATTGGTTCTCACCTGTAACAACAATTATGATTTTCCCGCATTCCTTGCGGTAAAATCTTGCATCGAAAAACATTACCGACCAGAACAAGTCACAGATAAGTGCATATTTTGGAATTGACAGCATATTGACAGTGTTTTTATCAGGCTTCGTATACACAGTGTTTGTAACCTATCTTTCATTCAAAATAAATATATATATTTCAGCTGCATATCGCCTTGCGGGATTCTCTGTATATATTACAAATAAAACCACAGTTACATCTCCACCTACCGGACATCTCTGTTACAGACATAAAGGACCAGATCTTCCAAATGTATATCAGAATATAGACTGCCACTATCTAGGAAAAAATGTTGTCATATACAACAATCGTACTGAAGGAGTCAGTCAGTATGAACATATAAGTGAATTTGCGTATGTAGAGTTATGCAGAGTACGAATTTATGGTCAGTCCAAAATTTGTTTTAAATTTATTCTACTTCGTTAGAGCAATATGAGGTTATTTTAGCTTTTGATGAATAATTATTTTTGATAACAAGAAAGAGCAACAATGACATAAAAATCGACACCTCTCTGAAATTACAAAAAAAAAAAATGAAATAGCACACAACAAAAACAACCAATTAACAGAGACAGGGTAGTTTACGTTCATACCCATTGTAAAAACAAATTATATGCCGCTGTTAAAACAACAAGGATGGACAAACCCGTTTATAATAGGGTTTTCCTGGAATCCTGTCCTACATTTAAGAAATATTCATAACTTTATGCATAATACAACTTTTTTTTCAAAGCATTATGCTTGTGAAACATATGATCCTATATCCTGGGATATAATATGGCCAGTTCACTTTCGGCTGTGTAAAACCACCTACATAAACAAACAACAAAATGGATAACAGGAAAGGCCAACAATAACATACCAACCAATCAAAGCAACCAAAAGTTACAAAACGCCGTACAAAAAATAACATAAAGGAGTACAAAACACAAACATGGACACACCAGAGACAGGATAGTCTGATTTAGTACAGACACTGAATAGTGGTGTTAAACCGGTTTTATGGGTACCTAAAATCCCCATTTATCTATGCTGACACTCTGGGTATACAGCACACTATAAAAACCAATACAGAATGATTAGCAACAAGGTGGCTGCTTGCTAGAACTGAAAATTATAGTGGACGGTACATAATTTAGATCGCAAGATCAGAATGTGCTCGTTTAAACCATAAATCTAGCTAAGGCCCTCATAGGGTAGGTCGGATACCGTAGCTCTATAAAAACGAAATAAATTGAAATACATTTAGCCATTCCATAAAGGGTTCAATGCTATCCCGTCATAGAGTTTAATAGAAATCCGCAGTATTTGTGAGAGGCCAGTATGAATTTAAAGTTTTCAAGCCATTGGGAGAAAAAGCAATTTTGACGCAATTTGTAATTTGTTTTTTGTACAATGCTTATACATTTGTTCAGAAATTCATATACCATTTTGTATACGGCACTCTGTCTCGCTATCACTGATTATATTATGATCAGCCCACCAGGTTATATTTTAGGAAGAGCAAGTTGGTTGCATTTTTGACATTTTAAATTGAAATCAATCATGGGTGACAAGACTTTTCTAACCAAATTAAGATCTCCAATATCTAGGAATAAAGATATCTAATGATTCAGTTCAGACCAAATTATATGTCCTTTCTAGGTTGTAGGAAAGGCTTTTCTGGTAATAACTGCATAGAAACATGTCCTTTAAACTGCCTAGGTAATCACTGTTTTCCTAAAAACAGAACTTGTGTTTGGGGATGTAACTGGAGAAACTGCAACAAAGAAATATGTGATAAGTATGATGGAACATGCACATTAGGATGCATACCTGGTGTAACAGGAGATTTTTGTCCAGGTATACGTATAGTCCAAAATCAGTTAATACTGTTTTTAGTTAAAATATAACGAATTTACAACAAAATATTTTCGCATATAATGCTATCATATTGTTATTGAAGTCATCTTTTTATTTAAAATCGAAACAAAACACGGGTATATGTTGTTTGCAGTATTTTAAAGTTTTATATAGTGTGCTCTTCTGTCCGAAGCCTAATATCAAGAAAAGCCGTGGACGCCGAAGGAATCTCAGACTAACATGTACATGTATATAACTACTATTTGTTTTTCATTCCATGTTTTAAACAACCCATGTATAGCAGAACAGCATTGAACACTTTCAATGTAATCAACAGTTTCCGATGTACATAAACGTCAGATCAATGACCAAAAGTCACATAAACATTTCAACATGTTTTCATAATACGAAGCAGGAACTGTTTACCCTTCCGGAGCATCTGGGTTCACTCCTGGTTTTTATAGGAGTTCGTGTTGTTCATTCTTTTTTAGTTTTCTGTGTTTATTTGTTGTGCTTGTGGTTGTTCATTTGTCTTCCGGGTTTGCTGTCCAATGGATTACGTTTTTGTGATTGCTCCTTAGGTATATTTGTCCTTTTTTTCATAATATATTTTCCAATTGACACATACTAGTACCATTTCATTTTGTTTGATAGAATTTACACATGTTACAAACGCGTGTCCATTGTAGCATGTTGATGATATGTGCACTCATATAAACACTCGTTTAAAAGGACAGATAACATATCAGCGGTTATCGAAAATATTCAACGCAGAGGAATCTTATTGTAATGAATATGGTACAAAAAATGAACTACATGTCTTTATTATTGTTAAAACCCCACATCCTTTCGATATATTTAATATGGCATACTCTACTGCCAAAATATAATAATAACTATTGCAGAAATAGAAATAGCAACGTCAAAACAGACTACAACAACAACGCCACATACAGCGTCGTCTTCCAGCCTTGCATCGATAAATCTTGATTCTGATTCTAATGATGAAATAATTCCAATCATGATAGCAGCACCAATAGCTTTGCTAATTGTTGTTATAGCTACCATCGTCTATTTCTGGTAGGTGTATATTAGGTTTTGTACTGTTTAAATTTACAAAGTTAAAGTGATCTACGAATATGTCTCTTTAATGCGGAAATCAAAATTAAACGATATGTAATCTTGCTAAGTGAAAAAAATTATCACGCTTCACACGTACTGTACTTTTCTGCGTTTCTTCTCTTTAAATGTCTACGCAAAATTCCTTTTTAATCATAACCGTATATGATTTCATCTTGAATTACTAACTGTTTTTATTGAATTTTATCATCGTTAAGGAGACGAAAGACGTGTCAAAGAAGACAAAATACTTTTCAAGAAAATACACCAGACCCTTTTCGATCAGAAAGCATCGGTAATCATGCAACAAATGGTAAGTAGTCTAGACATTCATGGAAAGTAAATTTTAAAGAAAACTCAGATATATTTAATATGTCAAATGTTCAAAATAAGTCCATCAAATCATATGTCACTTAGACAAGATATAATTTTATGGAAAGTAAACTCAGATATACAATGTATTTGTAATTAATATGTACAATATGTACAAATGTACGTCCAACAAATCATATACCATTTACTCAACATATAATACAAGTTGGATATTCGTCATCAATTGAATACAAGTAAAGCTAGTCACCCGGCTTTCATACTAAAGAAAACTTCGTTTTCGAGAATTTAAAAGGCAAAGTTTTATTGGATTGAAAAGATTATTTCATTGTAACAATTTCAGCTTTTACATAATGTACTATACAAAATGTCTAATACATGTACTTGCCCAATGATAAATACTCAACAAGATATATTTAAGTAATTATAATAAAAAATGTACTTACTTGCATGTAAATTGTACTTATAAATCACCTGTTGTTCTTCTTTAGAATTCGTAATTTATAACTTCTTTGACGTCGCACTGGATATTTGTATCACGCTTTGATATAGGTGTCTTCGGAAGAAAAATTGATTAACAAAGAAAAAATGGCTTGTCCTCTTAAGCAAACAAAAGCAAACATTAAATTAATACGAAAGTTTTCTTCGTAATAATAAACAACTATTTTATTGTAAAATAAGTCAGTTTGTCTATGTAAGCTGTAAAACGCTCAGAAAAAACAGTCTTACATCTGAATAGTCTTTTAATTGTCACCTATCGTGTATACTGTAAATGAAACATATATGTACGGATAACATTAGTAGTCATTGCATCTAGAATTTCACACAAATCTAGGTCTATTTAACCTTTCGAAAATGTGTCCGTTACCTGAAGATCAAACGGCAAACAAAGCCACAAGGATACATTTATAAGTAAAATAATAATAATAATAAAAACAATATAATAAACTTAACAAAAATAGGACAGACTGTTCAGAGACCAAATTGGTAGCAAAATGAACTCATACTAAAAACCGGAAGTGACATCAGATGTATCTCGAATTATCATACATTTAACTTTCTCTCGTAATATGTTTTTATACTCGCACTTTCGAATGAAAGTTCGGGTATATTGTTGTTGCGGCCATCCGTCTATCCGTTGGTTTGTCCGTCTGTCCGTCACACTTTCTTGTGACGCAAACTCCTCCATCACTTTTGAATTTTTACCAATTTTATTTGAGCCATATTGTTGCTTACCAACTGTAGATGCGCAATAAGGTTTTGGAATTCCAAATTTTTTTTAAAGGGGGGTAGGAGGGGCCAAAAAGGGCCGAAACAGGAAAAAACATAATTACTAAAATAACTATGTCATATTGTTGCTTGCTAACTGCAGTTGCCCAGAAGGTTTTGGAATTCCAAAGTTCTAAAAGAGGACATGGGAGGGACCAAAAAAGGGCAAAGTAGACAGAGCCTTGTGACGCGAACTCCTATTTCATTTTTGAATCTAAATCATTTTTATTGTTGCAATATTGTTGCTTACCAACTATAGATGCGCAAAAAGGTTTTGGAATTTCATTTTTTTTAAATGGGGTGGAAGGGACCAAAAAGGGCAGAAACAGAAAAAATAGCATATTAATTACTAAAATAACTATCTTATATTGTTGCTTGCTAACTGTAGATGCGCAGAAGGTTTTGGAATTCAAAATTTCTAAAAGGGGGCCTTGGAGGGGCCAACAAAGGCCAAAATATACAAAGAGCCTTGTGACGCGAACTCCTATTTCATTTTTGAATTTAAATCATTTTTATTATTGCCAACCAACTGTAGATGCGCAATAAGGTTTTGGAATTCATAATTTTTTTAAAGGGGGTGGAAGGGACCAAAAAGGACCAAAACAGAAAAAGACCATAATTACAAAAAATTTTATCTAAAGAAAAAAAAATAGAAGAAATTTGTGAATTTCAGTTTAAGGGGCTATATGTCCCTAAAAGGGTCCAAATAGTTAAATTATAGTAAAAGTGGGTTGTGATATATTTGTGAAAAGGTTAGTTGTAACAGATGCAAACTGTAATGCTAAGCATACTTTTACTTTGCATTTTGAGGATTTAAAGGGCCAAAAAGTTAGATTACAGTAAAAGTTGTTGTGACATATCTCTGCAAAGGGAATTTGTTACAGATGCAAACTGTAATGCACTGGAAACTGAAATTGTTAAGAATATTTGGTTACAAATAAATGGGGGTATAGCTGTCGTTCCGACAGCCACTACCTCTAGTATGAATTATATTTTAACTCGTGCTTTTTGTTACTGAAATAATTGTATCTTAATTTGAAATAATTCAGTTTTTTATTTTAGTTTTTGGTGATTACAAGGTAAGTTTCGGAGTTTTCAGGCTTAGTTTTTGTGATAGACAAAAGTAATAAAAAATGTTCTATGGTCTTTTCTTCATATATGAAAACGCCATTTTGGAGTGTTTACCTTCACATTAAATATAAATGGATATACATTTTTAGAATTTTTACCACCTGATGAAATGATTTCACAAAACCCGGATCGTGAAGCTGAGTACGTTAACCAAACAGAGATATCAAATGACGAAGATACTTATATGGATATGACCCCACAAACTAGGCCCGTGATTCCACCACGTCTTCCACCACGGTTGCCAACGACTGATAATGCGTACGTCAACAATTATAAAGCAAGGAAGAAGACTTGATACAGATTTTGTCATATATATTTTTTCTATCATTAAACTTTTTGTTTTTTATGTTCCTAAAAAGACTTATTTTGTATTACTGTTTCCAAAATAGAAATGTACGTATTTAAGGATGTTCGCTACTCCGTTCCAAAATAACAAGCTTTCCATAACACTGGTAAATATTAAGTGGATTAATAAAGGAACTAAAAGAGCTAAAAACAAATATTAGTCCGTTTGCTTGTTTTTGAGATAAGCCATTGGAGATATGGCAGGGAAAATATGCTCTCTTGCTTTTACATGCATGTAGCTTTATCATTAACAAGCTTATTTTTCAAAAACCATTAAATAATAACAAGAATTTTATAATATTTTTACAAATGGCTTCTTATTCTGGTTGCAAAAGATTTATTAAAAGAAAAATGGGTGTTAACGGGAAAAATGATTTATGGCATTAACATGGATAAAACCAGATGATTCTGAACATCTGACAAAAATTCAAAAACATGACCAGCGAACATCCTTAACACTATCAATGAAAACGTTTTGGGTGGGAGTTTTATGTTTTGTTTTGAATTCATTCTTTTATGCCAGCTGAAAATATATTGAGCAAAGTCAAATATACAGTTGGCGTGAAGCACGTTTTCATACAAAAGAATATGTGATACCGCATTTTTTTTACAAACTGTCATGATTTTTACTTGGTCAACAATATGTATTAAGCTCGGGAAATGTATCACATTTCAACTCACAATATTTGATATTTATCTGATACATATAAATATATGGTTATACAATGAGCAATAATATTCATGGTGGCCAGCTATGCACCTGTGAGAAATCACAGTGGCTCAACCGACGCGCAATTGTTCCGCTGTTAAGGTCAAGATTCAGCGTAGCGACCGTCGTAGAATCGCACAACGTCATATTACCATTGCCGCGAATACTACGTTAGAAAAAAGTTATCTCCCGTTTGTCGTGCGTGTTCCATCTAGAAAAAAATGAGGTTCGGTGGAGCTTTTATTCGGTCAAGGATGGCAAAGGGTTTAAAAAAAGCAGGAAAAGAGGTTCTTAATTAAATAGACCCAATCTTATCTTTATCAACATTTAGGTTTTTCAACAATGAAAATACACTAGTAGCAATTTGATGTTTAAATTTTTTAATAAATGCATTAAATACTAAAAGATGGTGTATTATGGACATGTTTGCAATATAGAGAAAGGAGTACGATAATTATTCGGGAAAGAAATGTAACGAATCACATCCATTATCCAAGTCCGAGTTAATATAAGAAACAAATATTAACACATAATGTATTATTTTTTAAGCTCATCAAAGTTCAACATATACAGATCAATACGTGCCCATACTCAACATGTACAAACATTAATTTGTAACATATAAAAAAAAAGCAGGCACATATTTAAGAGTCCCCTGTCCTCAGTGCTTTTGACTGTTTTATAAAGGATCCTAATTTATTTACTTGGGATGGCATAGAAGGACTTAAAATGAATACAACTTTTTCTTCTGAAATACTATCAAAATTATCATTTTCCTTTTTAATATATTCCAAATATAGTAGAATCCTAGTATTGTTTGAGAATATACATTCTTATCCATTGGAATATGTACAAGAAAATATCACGTGTTCGCGCAATTTGTTTTGTTTTCCCGGTTATTGCACAGTCAATTACAAATAAAAAAACAAAATGATCGTTGAGAAGAAAGTATTATTGTCCCAACCACGGATTTTAAAGGGCAAATAGACGCACCCTTGTCCACAATGAGTCTCTTTAACTCCGGTCCGTTTGGTTAAATTTTGCGTTTGCTAAGGTCCATATATCAGGAACCAATGATGTTCCACAGGTATAATCATAAAACATTTCCCTGCGTACCCAGCATCATTCAGTCATCTTTACCTATTTTTCAAGCTTCGTTTATTATACCCGCATTGCGGGTATATTGTTGTTGTGACATCAACTCCTCATTCAGTTTTGGGTATAACATTTTAATTCCTTCACAGTAGTGTTGCATATATCCTGAGATGCCCAATAAGGTTTTAAAATTGTTGATTTTGCTCAACGGATGAAATGTGGGACCGAAAACGAGCGAATTATTAAAATATGCTTGTGACATCAACTCCTCATTCATTATTGATGCAAGGCTTCTACATTTATTATAGAATGATTGTACACGTGATGAAGATGCGCAATAAGGTTTTGATTTCTTTCAGGGAGCGAAATGTGGGACCGAAAATGAGCGAATATGCTAAAAACATCAATTTTTGAAGCATTTTTTTTCTAGGCTTCTGGTTTCTTTACAGGTAAATTGTCTATGGTGTAAAGATTGAAAGACAGGTTTCAAAATTTTGATTTCACTTAATGGACGAAATCAACAAATTGTCAAAATATGAATGTGACATCAACTCCTTATTGATTATTGATGCTAGGCTTCTACTTTGACTATAGCACGAGTATACCTATAATGTAGGTGCGCAATAAGGTTTTAAAATTTTGATTTGATTCATAGAGCGAAAATTGGGACCGAAAATGGGCAAATTTTCAAAATATACTTAAAACATCAATTTTTGAACATGTTTTTATTCTAGGCTTCTGGTTTCTTTATAGGTAAATTGTCCATGGTGTAAAGATGGAAAGACAGATTTCAAAGTTTTCATTTTCACTTAATGGACGAAATCAAAAAATTGTCAAAATATGAATGTGACATCAACTCCTTATTGAGTATTGATCCTAGGCTTCTGCTTTGATTATAGAATGATTTTACATATGATGTAGATGCGCAATAAGGTTTTAAAATTCTGATTTCATTCATATAGCGAAAATTGGGACCGAAATTGGGTGAATTTTCAAAATATGCTTAAAACATTAATTTGTGAGGCATCTTTTATGCTAGGCTTCTGGTTTCTTCATAGGTAGATTTTCCATTATGGACAGAAGCAAAAAAGATGCCCAACATATAATTTTAGACCCATGGCATATAGAAAGTATTATAATTATCAAAATATGCTGTTGATTTTTTTCCATTTAAAGCAAAAATGTAAATAAATGTTCTGACCTCATCACATCTGCCAGCACCCTACACCTCCTCCCCTCAAATTCAAATGGTCAGCCCTTTAGGGTTATGTGGGATGGACTGAAATGGTTTTTTGTCTCGCCTTCGACGAAAAGTCGCGAAGGGGAGATATAGGTGTTACTTTCCGGCGGCGGAAATAACTTTGCACACATAATACCTACAATTAAGATTTATGGTCCACAGATAGCTTGTCATATAAGGTTTCCCGCAGTATACTTGTCTTGTGACCCTGACCTCATTTTCATGGTTCACAGATTTCATAAACATAAATGTAAAATTTGCGTCCATGTTTCGTGGTTAATTCCATTTCTCAGCAACTGTAATACCTAGGCCAACCTTATTTTGTCTATAGATAGTTCGTAATGGGTACATGCCTGTCTGATACTGGTGTGGACCTTGACCTCAATTTCATTCTTGAGTGACTTGGTCACATTTTCGTGGTCAATTCCATTTCTCAGCAACTAGAATATCCAAACCCACCATATTTGGTGGATACATGCCAATCTGACATTTGTCTCTGGACCTTGACCTCAATTTCATGGTTGAATGACTTTTATCCAAGTTTCTTGATTTCAGAAACTGTAATACCTAGACCTGTTTGGTCAGTGGATAGTTTTTAGTGGTGGGTAAATGCAAATCTGACATCTGTATTTGGACTTTGACTTCAATTGCATGCTTGAGTGACTTTGTAGCATTTTCGATATTAGGTCCATTTCCCAGCAAGTTTAATACCTAGACTCACCATATTTGGTCAATAGATAGTTCTTAGTGGACACATGCCAGTCTGACACCTGTCTCTGGACTCTGACCTCAATTTCATGTTTGAGTGACTTGTGTTAACCTACTATATATTTTCATGATTTAGTCTATTTCTCAGCAACTGTACTACATTTGTGACCCACAGTATTTGGTTGATAGAAGTTCTGAGTATATTCCACTTTAACATCTGACACCTCACCTTTGACCTCTATTTCATGCTTTGACTGACTTGTTTCACGTTTGGGATAATGTCCATTTCTCAGCAACTGCAATACATAGACCAATTATATTTGGTCAATAGATAGTGTTTGGAGGATACATGGCTGTCTGAGACCTTGACTTGAATTTTAGACCTGTCAGCTCACCTGGGCACAATTTTAGGCTTGAATGACATGTATGAGATTTGTCAGACAAATTATCGCGGGGCCATTACTATTTTTTAACACATTTTCCTTTGACTTGCAATGTGGGATATCAGATAATCATTATTTTGTGTCCATGTACATACACATAGTGTGTCCACTCTTGTTTTATTTTAACTCGGGGTGTAAGCTTTGTCCTTAACACTAAATTTGCATCCAAATTATCACTTGGATTAAAAAATGTGGGAATGCAGGTATATGTCATCTCTGACAATACTCTAGTTTGAGAATATTTCTGTTTTCAAAATGGATGAAAAGCGCAATTAAAAAAAAAACTATCAAAAGCGCAAGTTAACCTGTACTGCTATACCTGTACAAAATATATATCGGGTAAGTAATACCCGCTATCATCTTGACTGTTCACTCACTATCTAGATTTTCAAATAATAAATAAGAACTTAAGTAGACAAGATGGATGAAGTAAAACCAATAACATGGTCGAATTTAGGCACTCGTCCTAAAATCATAACGCTCAGGATATGTGTTCATATATTAAATGCTACGTTAGACCACATTCAGGAGATAAATCCTCAAAAGTTATCTGTCGGATCCAAGCCCAGATAAAGTATGAAGGAACTAAAATATTTGCACAAATGTATTGTTTATTTTTGTCGCTATCAATGTAAGTATTTCATAAAATTTATTGGTTCGAAAGTATTAATAATTGGCGCAAATGAAGGATAAATTGGCGCAAACGTTGAATGGCCGAGTTACTTCGGTTAAACGTTGCGTTGGGTCCAAAATATATTAAAACAGATTTCTTAAATTTAGTCTTTACTGGAGGGAAGTTTGTGTAACAGTTAATAAATATATTTTCATGAGGATAAGGAGTGTTTTGATTTATTCCCAAATTAGATGCAGGGCATCGTCGTTACGGATGTTGTCGCTGCTTCTGAGTTAATTTTAGTACTTATGAGGAAAACGGGAATTACAAAGTGATCAAATAGTTTTAACGTAAGCTAGAAGCAAGCTCATCGATAAGCGTTTTCTGATTGTCTTGGAACAACTAACGAATTACACATGTAGATTTCAATTAGGAAATAAACAAAAGAGACAGCAAAACAAGAGACAATTATCATGATTATCTGGGATGTCTGCATGGTTCAAACTAGTTCAGCGATGCCCAATTAATAATTATTCCATTTTGATAGCTAAGTAATATATTTTTCTGTCAAAATGTCTGCCTGGTGTAAAAAGGGAATAATATGAATGTTACCATCAAAGTATAGCGATGCCGAATTAATAATTATTCCATTTTGATAGCTAAGTAATATATTTTTCTGTCAAAATGTCTGCCTGGTGTGAAAAGGGAATAATATGAATGTTACCATCAAAGTGTATAAAGTTTATAATTCAAAAACATTCCACTCACCAGACTATAAAATGAAGTATCGTACACAGATTGTTAACACGTTACTTGTGCCCGGTTACTTTGAATCAAAAACGCTCAAAATAGAGACGATTTCCTGAAAGATATCTTATTCTTCCAAATGACGTTATCGCAGCGACATATTTACAAATGTTTTAACGCCAGTGAAAACGAATTCGGCGACCATATGATTTTTTTTACATCATTGCATTTGTCAGAAAAAGTAGAATAAAATATCATTTTTCGAAACAAATCTATGTACTGTAGAACGTTATACAACTATTTAAATACATAACATACCAATTTTTATTGACTTTCCCTGTAAATTCTATGTAAAAAGCATAGTTCAACCTCCTCATTTCAAAATTGTATTCCCATGAAACGAAGTTGGTGACTTTTTTTTTTTTTTTTACATAGCTGGCTTTCAGATGGTCAGTTCTTTTCACTGTTAAAACTTAAAAAATATTTATCGATTTTTATTTACTGAATCTTGACCATAAAGAAGTCATGATATAATTATCTGTAATTAAGTCTGTAAGTTTCGTTGAGACATTGGAGATGGCTCAAAACATTCGGCATACACTGACACATATCCAGTTAAAATTTCGGGGTGGAATGTTAAATTATTTTTTCCGTAATTTAACAAATCACTAGCAATGGTAAAAAATACTCTTTCCGCAAAGCAAAATATACCTTTCATGCTCATGCAGAACAAAAAAAATCTTAGTTTAATATATTTAATTCTTTCAATCTCTCTATGACACAGACATCAGGTAAATGAAGGTTTAAAACAATAATTATTCTGTTATCATGGTTGGATTTGTTACAGTAGGGCCATATATCATGGTGCACTATTTTTTATGGATTTCTTTTGTATCCCTCAGGAAAAAGTTTATTGCAGGTCTTGAGCCAGTTTGTCAAAACCATTTTTTGAATGTTTTTTTTTTTTTTTTTTTCGATTTCAAACTGGTTTATTACTGTGTGTGTTATTTATTGATCGGCCTTTAAATGTCCTTTACAAACCACAATTATCGGACTGTAACGAAAACTTTCCTTTTAAATTGCATTCTATTGTGACATCAGTTAACGATTGTCACTAGTAGACACAACTGTAAGCGTAATTTCATTCCGCCGTCATGGCCGTGTATTTATTCCGCGTAACTGTTTTTCACTAGGGAATATTGGATGTAAATAGTGTGAAAACGTGGATATTGATTTCGTTGTTTTGTTTACATTAGACCGGTTTGTTTTTTACTTTCTTTTCATACTTCATTGACCTCGCAATATATATTTTAATGAATTTAATATTTTGGTACTTTTTGTACATAGGATAAAACTCTCTAGTGTATATTTGACTGTGTAAGGACTCTCTTTTGTTAGTTACAAACAATCTTTTGTTAGTTTCAAACAATACATGTATTGTGATTTTAGCTGATTTGAATAGTCTCCCTTTATTCGGTCTTGATAATTTTTTTTCTAAATAAGATGTTTAAAATAAGTTGAAACCTTTAAAACAAATAAAAATATAAATGAGCATTAGTTATCTTACTGTAAACCTTTTTTATTTTAAAATGCGTTCAGTATGTTATTAAAATTTGTAATTTATTTTATTTTTTAATATCTTTTCTTTAAATTCACATGGGAAACATATTAGAATTTAAATTACACTCACTACTGAACCGTCCGTGCGAGACCTAAATAGGTAGTCAAGGACGTTAAAAACTCCCTCGATCGATCACTACTGAATAGTAAATTTATTGTTTTAATACACAGATACTTTACTGTAAATAGGATGAAATTACCTAGTATATTTCTGTCGCATTTTGAACTATGGGTGGTTATTTACATGTCGCTGTGTATTTTATAAATGTGATTTGTGTGGATTAGCGTTATCTCCCTTTAATAGGTTCAGATTCATTTTTATTAAGATGTTATTTATAAGTTTGATTTGGCTTAAAACAAACTAAAATATTAAGAAGCTTTGCTTATCTAAGTGTTAGAATATTAAATTTTGATATGCATTCACTATTTATGAATATTCCATTGTTCAATATATTTGAAATACCTTATTTTTCATTTCACCTGATAAAGTTATAACAGATCATAACAATTAAATCAGGAGATGTTGCGGTGGAGAGAATACCAGTCTTTCTTATGTTCCCTATACGTTCAATGTAGAAATTTTTTTTTTAAATTGTCAAATGTGAGACAGATTATTTTTTTCAATACAAGTGCAGACCAGAAATATTTTTTTTTTACCAAAATCAGGGTCAGGATATTTTTTTCTAAAAAACTCACCCCCCTCGCTTATTTAAAATGAGTACTTAAACACTTCATCATAGCACTAGTGTAATCATTCCTGGTTACAAATCACTAGTGTAATCATTCCTGGTTCCAAATCACTAGTGTAATCATTCCGGGTACAAAAGCACTAGTGTAATCATTCCTGGATAAAAAACACTAGTTTATTTTGTCCATTTATCACATAAATCATTTATGCAAGTTTCAGTATATTCAAATACCCCCCAAAAATACCAAGCCCCATTTTTATATAGTTCCCCTTCAAAAAAACGCTCTTTAGAATGTTAGGATGTGTGATGGATATTTTACACTGGATCCGGAGAAAAAAACCTAGGGATATTTTGTTGGTGGATAAAAAACACTAGGGGTTTTCATCCGCCGGATAAAGTACACTGGCGGAATCAAACCACTGTTACACAACAAGTCTTTTTGTCTAGAGAGATGTCTGAAAATATTACATAGAGTGGACATGACGCTGGCTTTCTATGGTAAGTTACGGTTTTATTTATTTAATTTAATACTATACGGTCATGACGGTGCTAAAACTGTCAGGCATCATTCCGTTGAAACCTTTGTGTAACACAATTAACTTTTGACCATTTTTAAAATAAATATTTGTTGAACACGTACAAATTGAAGTTTTGTTTAGTTTGAGTATGTATTTTTCTGCTTTCAAATGCACGGAGTATTTTCTACAGTTTACATAAAGTCGTTTAGCGCACTAGTCTATATTTATGAGTATTTTGTGCAAGCCGCATATGCACTTAGTAGTAGAATGTGTAAAACATGAGCACGGAGTAGTATATTGAAATTGTATTCATATTTGTACCGACTTGTGTACGGAGTATAATTTACAAATATTTGAATATGTTGAATTGACAAGTAAATTAATTAATTTTAGGTGCTCAAGATATTTTATTACAATAGGCTAGCTATGAGATTATTGTATTTCATAGGTCCCAGTAATGCAGTAGTACAGTAGTTCAGTAATTACTGTATTTTGGTAGTTATTGCTGTATGACGTAACTGACGTATTCGGGAGTGTGTCTAAGCTTGCTACACGTCCATTGTATGGTGGATATAGCCTGAATGACAGTATCTGATAAAACCCGTGGTAGTGAAAATAGACATTTTAGAGGAAGTAACTTTCTATATTGGTGAACATTGTTAATTTTTGTATATGTTTTATTAAATTTATTTATTTTTAAGTATTGGTTAATTTTATTCAAATTTAATTAATAACCATAACACGTTCGTCCTTGACACAGTTCTGCCTAGCATCTGCGGGTTACAGATAGGGGAGACCCTCCAATTGGGGATTGTCTGGTCATTGTCTGGTCATAGTGGATAACGTGTTTGGGAATGCCACGTTTCCTGTACGCTAAAGACTCAGCTTCTGTAGTTTTCGAAAAAGAGTAAGCTTATGTCGCTACAAGAGGCTAAATATTCAGACCACCCACCCTTTTGCAGTGGCAGTCAAAATTGGTTCCCCTTTATGTCCCGTCCATTCCCTTTTCGCTTTGATAAATTCCTGAACTGGTTCTCGCCCTGAATAAGCATGTCATGTTTGCCGCTGGACGTTAAGCAAACAAAAATCAATCAAATGGCCAGACGATCTGGGCAAAACAAATGAACAAATATAAAAGACTAAAATCTATGATGAAAGGGCCGATTTTAATTTTCCAATTACTAACTTCCCCTTTCCTAGCGAAGAAGTGCCTGTGGCACTGTTGTATGGAGTGTTAATAAAAAGCTTGTAAGTTTTGTACGAATGTGCTATCCGCCACCAGATTTTAACGAGCGAAACCATACAATTAGAAAACAATTTCTATTACGTAGTTATAGATTTCATATTGTTGCTAAATGTTTTTTAAAAAAATCTGTCTTTACAAAGTCGGACTTTCCTGAATCTCTGTTGTGTTCATGTTTATGTTTTGTACTTTTTTATTTTTAATTTTGGTCCTGAGCTCTGTAAGTTGGTTTCCTTTCATTGATTGATATGTCATTGTTGACCTTTCATGTTATCTTGTTTGTTGTTTAACACTCGTTATTTTATATATATTTATATTCAAAATAAACAACAAAATGGAAAACAAGAAGGATCAACAATGGCATAACAATCAATCAAAGCAACCCAACAAACAGAGCTCCGGACATAAATTAACAAAGTACATAGAGTACAAAACATAAACATAAACACAAAAGAGTCAGGATATTCTGACTTGGTACAGACACTTTACAGTGGGAAACGAATTAATATAAGTTAAATAACTTGTTTTCGAATCCCTTTAATATATAAATATTAGTGTAAACATGTTTTATTAATAGATATAACTCAAATACAAAATAATAGTTAGATTTTAGCATAATATATACATACATACAGTCATACATAAATGTATGTATGTATGTATGTATGTATGTATGTATGTATTATGCTAAAATCTAAATGTATTTGTATTTGAGTTATATCTATTAATAAAATGTTTACACTTATAAAAAGCAAATTATAAAATTATATTATTTAACAAGCGGAAAAAAAGATTTCAAGGTATAAGAACATTTATTACAATAAAGTGTTGCTAAAAGCATGTAATTTAAGGTTCTAATGTTCAATTCGTAATTAAAAACACCACATATCGAAAAATTAACGTTATGTGGACAGTTTTTTGAAAGAATTCCAACGAGTTCCGCGAATTTAATTTTGAAATCTACATCATAAAGTCATATTATACATACTACATACACAACTAGATATTACCTGCTTAGAGGAAAAACTTGTCAAATAGGATAACAATCTGATATACCCTGTTAAATATCTTTATTATTTAAATTAACAATGGAAGACGAGGACATAGTTAACCTATAAAGCGTAAGTATATTGTATATTTTAACTACCTAAATATGATTTATCAATTTAAAATAATTAACGAAATGCTAACATGCGAGTATTTACAATGTTTCCCTTCACTTTCAAAGGATTACTAAATCTACTTCCAAGCCATTTCGAGTAGGATCTGTTTTATTTTAGCATTAATACTCAAAATCAAACTCAAAAATCTTACGACAAATATTATGGAACGACACAGCTGTCTTATGTTGCATTTTTTTGACACCTAAAGTGATCCAGCCTTTTTATTTTGCCAAAATCCTGGCCCTGCCTTTTTATTCCAAAATTGATCCTAGCCCCCTCCCCGCCCTAAAAAATGTTTGATCCCTAAAAATAAAACATCAGGGGCTTGAGTCGTTTTGATGATGGGTGTAGCCTTGAACCTATTAATCTATCTGAACAGGTACCCGAAACACTTGGGTAGGTGTTGAATATAGTTTATGGCAGACTGGGAGTGATCTCAAATTAATCTGTTAATACCGAAGTAACTCGAAGATCATTTCCGAATGAACAACATAACGTTGATAAACATAACGATTCAACATTACAACATAATACTTCAACATTACAACATAATAACTCGACACAATGAAATAAAGTTGCTACTTGACATCACGTGATGAAAATGCAACATAACATTATACTAATTGGACGTTACGAAACATCAAATGAACATAACAACAAGTTAGACTAACAAGACGAAATAATGATTGAACACAACAATATGTTGATTTGACTTGATAAAATAATAATTTAACATGATAATAAGTTGATCTAACGTAATAAAATAATGATTTAACATAACAATATAATCAATTGACCCAACAAAACGATCTTTTAACACCACAACAAATTGATTCGACTGAATAAAATAATAACTGCACATAACAAAATAGAAATTAACTCAATAAAATAATATTTGTACAGAACAACATAAGAACAAACAACACAATCAGACAATTTGACTTAATAAAACAACAAATGGACATAACAACATCATGGAAATGAACATAAGACAGCTGTGGCGTTCCATAAAATATAAATGTATATGTTGTAAGGGACTTACGAATAACCTGTATCTTGTAATCACCAAATGTTTATTTCAAATTTCAAAATCTACTTTTAATATGTAGATTAATGAAAGAACTATACTCTCTTTATATCAGAATGTATGTTTGCAGTGGGCATCTTTAAATGTAATAGCAGGACTATTCCGAAAATTTAAAACACGTCTATGACAAGACCCTTCACTTTTAACAAATTAGGCATTTTATGAGGCTGTCAATACATGTGTTTTTATAAACATTTCCTGAATGTTTAAAAATCAGATAAAAAAGGAACAAGCGTGATTTGGATTTTTAACCAGATTACTGAGTTCAGCTATCTCTGAAAGGTTTGTAAATATTTAAGATTCCTTTGGATCTGCCTTTACCCAGAAGAACTTAAACCGCCATTGTTGTAAACTGCAGTTGGACTTGTTTTATTTCGCTGTGGTGCTGCATTCATAGAATAAGCAATTCATTAACTTTTTTTTAATTTTGAATGATAGGTTCTGAACTGATAACATGGATAAAAGGAGTTTTGTCATTAGATTTTAACATTTAAATGTCGTGAATGTCCGATGAAAGATAAATACGTTGTATATAAATGTATACATAGTTATCAATATTTATTTCTTTATAATCACTACACTATGATAATTGGAAACAACAAAATGGAAGCCTTGAAGTTTGTTTTCTATAGCGGTTTACATAATAAAATCAATATCTTTATTGAAAGCTTTAAAAAGACAAGAAAGATGACAACACTGCCCATATGGTCTACGGATTTCTTCTGTAGTTCTTTCCTGGTGGATGTATTTCTTTTAAATAAGATTAAATACTAAATAATTAAAAACAATATGTCCAATATTTTTTATTTTGCCTCATCAATTTTTTTTTCTATTGACGTTATTTACTCAAGAACAACAAGATTTGTCTGCGACGACCATTCTGGTGAAAATTAGACACATATTACTGAAGATTTGTCCATTTCTCTATACAAAAGAGCTCGCTTACTAATATGCCCTTGCGGAAAGCTAAACGAGATCCAAAAAGTTATATTGCAGAAAAATTCACAAACTATCAAGCAAACAAAAATCATGTAGTGGCAGACTTATTCATGATAGAGTATTATATACAGTGTATTAATAACATGTGACTGCTCATACTTTTATACATGTGAAGGGAACTCTGAAGAAAGATAATAATCAATAACGTTCGGACCACACAATTTTTTGGTGGGATCTATAGTGCCTATCATATTTATATTGTTTCAGACAAATTTTAGTTGTCTTCTTTCAGATATACACGAATTTGATGTTATGATAAGCCTGTTTGTTCTGCTAGTTTTTAGTTTAGCGTTTTGCCAAGGTAACGGAGGAGATCAAAAGTTCAATGTAAGATAAAAAACGTAATTCAAAAAGTTTGGTGGTGGTGGTGGTGGTGGTGGTTGTGGTTGGGGGGGGGATAAAAATCGTCGCAAGTTTTGTTATCCGACATCGATTTTCGGATTGAAAAATACGGATTCAAGTTCGGCGCTAACATATGTTTGGACCTTTAAAGCAAATAAACGTCATCATACATGTATACATTGTTGAGGAACAACAGGACCTATGATACAAAAAGTATACACTCAAAGCATATGCCCATATTGGTCAATCAATTTTTCCCAAATTAAGAGGGGATGAGGGGGTCAGTGGAAAACTATGTGAATTAAGTTTTTTAGCCCTACATTGAACTTTTGATCTCGTCCCTAAGCTATATATTTATTGTCTAATTCATATCGACATATCTTCTGCCAAAATTAATGCATATTTTACTCTTTAAACAGTATTGATCTCTTATTGCTTCCGGGTTAAGCAAGACATCTAGGCCAAAGAAAAATATATATTTAATTATATTGCACTTTGCACAAACTTATGACCACATAAAAACCTAAACATATACAAAATATATCCTCTGCATAAATATAGATTCGCCTTCAGGTACGAGTGAGTTATGGAATTTATCCACCCGAGATAGTCAAATTTTCTATTTTCAACTCGCAAGCTTTTGCGAGCGTGGTAAAATATAAAATTAAACTATTGAGGGTGGAGAAATTCAATAACGCACGAGTAAATTGAAGGAGAATCTGTTTCTCCTACGATTTTCGACAAAAAACTCAAGCAAATGTCGTTGATATGTAGTTTGTTTACATAGACGTCATTTTGGGACTTCTCTAGTTTATCGTTCCAATAACTGTAGAAAAAAACGGCGGTAGTTCCCACGTAGAAATTTAATCACCGGGGAGTGTTTAAAAAAATATTATGTATTTTTATCCCACGTCAAGAATAGGAGAATAGGCTTTTCATTATTTTGTTATTGGCGAACTGTATAAAATAGATTGACCTTTTACACGCTCGGGGTCTAATATTTGTTTCGTAACGACGATTGTTTGAAAATAATAATGCCATTATTCCTTTTTTATCAACCTTGCGTTATATCTTTTATGAAGAAGATATAACCGGTAGAGGAAGAGCCACACAAAGTGTAGACTACGGACATTGTATTGGTGATTGGTGTCATTATCATTTAGCTCATGCAGCCCTTACAGGAGAATCACATAAATGGGTAGATACAAACACGTAAGTTCATCATTTTTGTAAAACAAAATATTTATTTTTCAAGGAAATTTTTTCGGCAGAAAATATAGAAATATAACTGCTATATCAAAAGGTCTGGAAAAATTAGTATGTATGTATTTTTATATAATATTGAGTACATATGACAGCTTGTACGTTTTGTATAGATTTGTACGAGCTTAAACGATGTTAACAAGCAAAGCAATGCCGTTAACAATCATTTCTATTACATGATTATAGATTTCACAAGCTGCTTAGTGCTTTTATAATAGCTATCAACATCTAAATACCAAGCTTCCAGAAAAGCGCATATCGTGATAGTGGTTTCGTATCTTAATGTCTGTTGTAATATATATTGAATAAAAGCAAATGTCTCGTCAATAAAGCACAGAAACATTGACTTAACAGTGCATTTAAGATCTTTTCACAGCAAGGGCTACAAGTAAAATCAAGAAATACCAAAGGGACACTCGAAGGAGAGAAAAATCGTAACAACTGACAAACTCCGGAGAACAACGAAGACAAGCCCAAAACAGCACATGCACTACAATTAAAAACTAAAAACATATGAACAACATGGACCCCACAAAAAAACCGGGGGTAGACTCCGGTGATCCGGAAGAGTAAGCAGTCTCTGCTTCCTGCAGGACACCCGACATGCTGCCCATGTCAAATTCGGTATGAGGAAGGGATAGCATCAATGGAACAGGTCCATTTTCATTTGGGAAACGTTTTTTCATACCTGTCAACTACGTTGACGCCCACACAATTATGAAATGGTCTCTTTAATAAATATTTCTTCCAATGAGTTGAAACCTTTAAATTTATACTGGTCTCATAAATACTGACTATTTCTAGCGATTTCCTTAACGAAAGTTTTATTTCCGACTTCGTTTAATAGAACAACTGTATCCGACTTGCAGCTATAATATCCTTAGATTTTTTACAGTGAAAACGAGTACATTCTGACAGGTCTACTCAAGGCCTAAAAAGTTAGAAATCAAGACAATAATTAAACATGTTGAACTTGACAAAAAAAAACACAAAAAAAACTGCCAAAATCACCAAAAGTAGTCTTAAGTCCAAATCCATCTAAGGACAGAGCTATACACATGAGAGATTGAACTAAATTTACATTTTAAGGCGTATATTCGAATTCGCATTTGTATTAATCAATATGTCGGATTAAATCTGACATGAGTTGTAAATATGTTAAGTTATCTAAGGAAGGCAAAACATATGTCATTTTGGTTGATTCTGTGTGTCGAATCAAATATCGATAGGTGTGTTATAGTTGATAATTCCTATGATATATTTTAACTTAATTTTAATTTCAATAAAGATATACCTGTTCATCAACTGCTCTACAGAAAGACACAGCGTGGTGGAAAATTGCGTTTTCATCTGTACAGTACATAACGCGTGTAAAAATATACTACAGAGAAGGTTGTAAGTAATAAAAAATGTTTATGATTGTGTAAAACAATGATTCCATGAAAAAAATCTTATTACATGTCTACAGAAGAACCATAATAACAACATGTATATTCATTTTCATTACATAATTTGTTTCTTGCACAAGATGAATAAACAACTGTTCAAACAAACTGGCTAATAGCAAAGTATAATGTCAGAATTGACCTTTATAAAATGTTAACTTGGTGTTAGTTTTGTCGAAATGACATCTTTAATTTCTGCATTATTTGTATATGCATGACATGTTGCTGTCTTAGGTGGTTGAAAATTTCGAATGTATTCAAATATTCACATACATGCAGAGGTATTGTCTATTATTTAAAAATATTTTTCTTTATATTATTTTGGTACGGAAAGACTGTTGTTTGTTATGCAAACGTTAAACAATCCCAACGGCACTATAATACATTTTAGCATAACATTTAAAACTAAAAACTTAATATATTAACTTTTAATCGTTACAACAATGAAAAACTAGCATCAATTAACACATATTTCAATCTTATCGTTTTACAGCTGATGAATATTTCTTTAGTAGAACAACTTTTTGGTCACTAGAGGTTTTCCCTGAAGCCTTTCTACTATGGTAGTTTTGAAGGACAATTGTAACGCAAATTTTGAAATACCATGTAGCCCAATGACCAATTTCATGACAGTAGTCATTTTGTTTGTACTAAAGTTTGAAACTTAGGTTAATGTAAATTGTACTCTGGCTGTCTTGTCGATTAATACATGTATGCTGTTCTAATTGTAGCTGGATATCGCCTCGCTGGATTCTCTGTATATATTACCAACAAAACCACAGTTACAACACCACCTACCGGTCATCTCTGTTACAGACACAAAGGACCAGAACTCCCAAACATATATCAGGATATAGACTGCCACTATTTAGGGAAAAATGTCGTTATATATAACAATCGTACTGGGTCACTTAATCAGTATGATGCCATAAGCCAAACCGCAATTCTGGAATTGTGTGGTGTAAAAGTATATGGTACGTACAGCATTTAAGTTGTTCAATTTTATTTTGTTCTTACAGATATATTGTGTGTTTGTCTTCTGATTGCTGTTGGTATTCATGTGTGTTAAAATGTTCATTTTCTTATAACAAAAATATATTTTTAGTTGATACAATGTACCCAGGATAGTAATTAGTATTTTTAGATAGTAACAGTTCTATGACACAATAACACATACTTTACACAATTTGTTATACACCAGAGTGTAAGAATAGATTAGGGAGAAGTGTGGGTACCCATAAAACCGGTTTAACCCCCACCACTGCTCTGTGTCTTTACTCTCTGTTGTCTTTAGTTTGTGTTTTGTGCTGTTTTATGTTATTTGTTTTTGCCCAAAGTTCTGTGTGTTGGGTTGCTTTGATTGATTTTTATTTCATTGTTTACCTTTCCTGTTTATCCATTTGGTTTTTTATTGTAACCACCAACGGTTTGCATATAGTTGTTGGTTTTTAAATTTATATAAACCCTGATACTATACATTGCCAGATTTTCTTGGAAAATGTTGTTGAGAAATCGGAGATAATAATTTAAATTCATTGTGGTTTGTCATTTCCTTATTCATTTGACCTTCAGTAGTTTGGATTTTTGTTTTCCTTTCCAACATTTAAGCCTTGTAGCACAACTGAAGAGTTGTGAATCGACGAAATATACACATCTAAATTGGTGCTAAGGAATTTATTTTCACAGACATATTTTGATAGAATGAGATTCACGTGTTATTTTTCATTGCACGAAGCACTGAATTTTGAGTTGAAGAGCTCATCTTTCGAAACTTCTAAATTATAAGTACAGATGATTGTTAATTTAACATGACATATAATTTCATTGTATTCTAGGTTGTAAGAAAGGTTATTCTGGAAACACTTGCACTAAAACATGTCCCACAAACTGCCGTGGTAATCACTGTTTCCCTGAAAACAATACATGTGTTTGGGGTTGTAACTGGGAAAACTGTCAAAAACAAATATGCAATAGGTATGATGGAATATGTACGGAGGGATGTTTAACCGGTGTCACTGGAGATTTCTGTTCAGGTAAATTTTAGAAACACATCAACCAGCGAATAATGCTTTAAACACTTTACAATAGACACGAATGTTATACCTGGTATGGTTTAATCATACTACCTCGCATACAAAAGAGAAAACATGGTCTCCAAATAACACCCACTCGTATTAAACAAAGTACGAACACAGGATAAAAAAAAGAAACAGTAACAAAACACTTTTGCCGGTTTCAGACAAATTTCTTATTGTGGACAGAATACCAACGAGTTGTATTAACATTAAGGGGATACGATACAGTGTTAAGATCTTGAATTGATTTTTTCTTTATATTTTGATATTTTGTTAATTTTGATCTGCTCTTTCCAAAAAATTAAATAAAAACATACCTTGTCGATGTAATTCATGTAATTACGGAGATATAAGGCATTCTTTTACTTTAAAAAAAAAAAAATAGGTGTTTTACAGTTTTTTTTTACGGAATTTTGCATTGGGATAAAAAAGAAATTTGTGAAGATAATTGAAGAATGTTTTTCCCTGAATGATTGATAGGTTCTAAAATTTATATATTGAAAAATGATAATTATACAAGGAATAATATACACGATATTGGAAAAAAATAGAAAAAAATGCAGATTTAGGATGGTCATATTTCTTGAACAGATTTTTTCTTAATTTTTCTATATGTTTTTTTAAAGTTGTAGTAAAAACTGAAAAAGAAATAAAAATTGGGCTTGCCGTGTTTTTTCTGAACTATGGCATGAAATCTCATAACCTCGGACCGCTTTTTTTCTTTTCTCTATTTTTCCGCAAAATTATGACGTTGTTTAAGGGCATGCGATACAGTTACAGGGGAGATAATCGGGTCGCTAACTTCCAACTAGAACTTTACGCGGAACAACCTTAAATTAGTTTATTTCCTTTTTTCGCAACGTCGCTAATTCGGACTTCTCCTTTTCGCGGAAAATAACGTTACCCCATAAAACGGTTCGCGCAGAGATGGAAATCAGTGGACAAAAAAACCCGATCAGGAACACCAAAAAGACGACAGTCAAACGACAAACAATAAATAACACAAAATACTGAAAAGTACACACAGAAACGAGTAGCAGGAACCCCACCAAAAAATCGGGATGAATTCCAATGCTCCGGAAGCATGAGCAGTACCTGCTTTAGGTTACTCTAAAGGATGGCGTTTTAATGGGATTCATGGCGGAAAGTTTTCCCTTTTGGAATAGATAAAGATTCAGATACATTGCCATCTATATTTATAGTTCATGTAGTTGTAAAATACCCTTGTTCAAATGGTGAATGAATATTGTGAGGAAGTGACAGTGTACAATTTCCACGTATCATGCAGATACAGTTACAATTTTGTACATCATCTAATAAAAATGAAATTACAGAATTCATTTCTTGGACTTCCTAATTTGTCCTGGCATGATTCATTACTCAAATGCCTTAAAATTTTCCGTTCAAAATATGACAAAAATTACCAGAAATTTCTAAGGCTCTTCCTTTTGATGCAGAGGTAACACTTAGCTGAGTTGGGATACCTGTTTGTTTTAATTATTTTGATGTTTGATGGTTGTGCTTATTTATTCATCATTATATCTTTAACCGGTTTTCCAATATTTTGGTCTCGAGCACTGCTGATGAGTTGTCAGTCAACTAAATGGCCACACATTGCATCAAATTTATTTCGGTATTTTGTGATACGTTTTATTACGGTGATTTGTTTTTTTCAAAAGAGAGTACAAAAACTAATTAGACATATATATGCCGAGAAACGCTTGTCATATACGTTAAAATAATGTATTGCTTTAGATAGAAACAGAAGTTCAATAATCGGCAAAAGTTATCAGTATCTCCAGATATATATATGGATTTTTTTTTTATAAAAAATATTTTTACAGAGGCAACGCATTCCACAGCATTATGTCCCATTGGTGACAGGACATTTAACACAAGAGATGCAATAAGCAAAGTTGTTGTAAAACATATAATTTGATCAGGAATTCTTTACAAAAAGAGTGATTCCAAGCCTTTAATTCATACATGCGGGAATCGGGACCACGCGAGTATCCGTTTTGCGTTATGATGGTACGTCATTTCCCGCTTAAAATCAAAAGTTGTACCAATGCCTAAAAAATCGACAGCTTTTTCAAAATATCTGAAGAAATGAGATCATGGACCCTTAATTTCGAAACTGCATTCGATGGCAGATTATAAGGACAACATTATGTGATTTTTAGATTAAATTATTAATAGCAGATGTTTTTTAATACACTGATGTATGGTGCCTAAATTCAAAGTTTTTTGTA
Organism: Mytilisepta virgata; assembly: GCA_028015205.1. NCBI lineage: Eukaryota > Metazoa > Mollusca > Bivalvia > Mytilida > Mytilidae > Mytilisepta > Mytilisepta virgata. The sequence continues at coordinate 6,370,992 of CM051520.1, read as the reverse complement.
ATATTTCATATATTTTGAAAAGAAATGGAAATATCTTGTAGGACAAAATCGTCTAAATCGTATTTATCAGAAGAGAAGAGACATTCGTTTTCTTTATGCAAAAAACCGATGTATTTATCTTTAAAAACAAGAAAGTAATTGATTTTTTTTTATCGAAATAGGTGAAAAGACGATATTTGCACAATTTTAGTAAAAATCCCGGAAATTGAGCCTTAAATATCTCAAAAAGTAGCATATGAAGGTGTAATTTTTTTGTACTTTTAGAAAGTTCGGTGAAAAAACTACCAATATGCAAAACCTCAAAGACAAATCAATAGTAGATCAAAACTGTATCGTATGCCCTTAATTTGGCGTCAAATATGCGGAATTAAAATTTTCCAGCTATATTGTGTCGTGAACCATTATAACGTCCAACTTTTACAATACAACCGTAACTGTATCGTATCCCCTTAATTGGTAGAAAAACAATAACATCCAAATAATGAAACGGTGCGTACCATCATAGTAGACCGCACAGAGAAAATTGAATTTGTGCTAAATTACATTCACGGATATGTGTTACTACTTTAAAAAAAGGACAAATATATCTAAGGAGCAATCAGAAAAACGTAATCCATTAGATAGACAAACCCGGGAAAACAAATGAACAACCACAAGCACAACACATAAACACAGAAAACTAAAAAAAATATGAACAACTCCTATGAAAACCAGGAGTGAACCCAGGTGCCCCGGAAGGGTAAGCAGTTCCTGCTCCGTATACGGCACCCGTCGTGAAGTTCAACAATGTGAATACGGTGGAAGTCACAAATCGGTGGAGGCACATGAAATGTTACGGAACATATCCAACATCACCTTAGATATTGAAACACTGTAACTGTCAATCAATTCTTTATGACGACCTTAACATTTCCTAAGCGATGACATCAACGTAAATTATTTTGTTTGCATGAACATTGAAAAGGGACCTTATGCACGTTCATGAAGTAACTGGATTAAATTTATGTTTTGTTTAGTTGGGGTTTTACGCCGTTTTCAGCACATTTTTCTTTTTCGCGGCGGACAGTTTTTTATTTGTGGAGGAAGCCGGAGTACCTGGAGAGAACCAGCGACCTTCGGTAGAAAAATTGGCAATCCTTGTCGAACACACCCCGCCACAGGTCAGATTCAAACTCACAACCTTAGTGTTGACAGGCTAGTGATCATTAGTAATCATGAAGATTTACCTAGACCACTCGGCCAAAGAGGCCCCATTAAATATATAGTGTGGGCATTTACTTGATTGAGTTAGGTGTTTGCTTTTAGATATGTTTGCTTTGGTTTCTTATTTTTCTGATGTGAGTTAATTTCGTCGTCTTCTTCTTCTCCTGAACCAATTTTGAAACACATCTCCTGATATTCAAAAATAACCCTTTCAGAAACTAAATCAACAACTACCGAAAGGACAACAACACACAGAACTATGTCATCAAGCCAAGAATCTATAAGTTCTATTTCCGATTCAACTGGTGGAAACGTTGTTACAATAGGAATTGCAATAGCTTTATCAGTTACTGTCTGTATCGTTATCATAATATCTGTAGTCGTCTTTTGTCGCAGGTAGGTAAATTCTTTGCGTTGTTTTTATGTGCAGAATATATGAAAAGCTACATGTACATATAATTTTTGTAAAATCCCCATAGTAAAGGAATTTCAAGATATTTAAACTACTAAAGAGCAAAATAAAATTTGAAATTTAATATTACTATTTTTGTAAAGGCTTCATTTTTAGTAATTGTACGAAATATTTGTTTTATCTTGAACATTTTAAAAAAAATACAAACTAAGTTACAAAAATTCTGCTTTAATTGTAAAGGCGAAGATTGAGTAGTCAAACAACGCAGAAGATTTACCAAGGACGAAGGTCAGATGTGTATTCGGTTGAAAACCATGGCTATGTTATAACAGACGGTAAGTAAACCATACATATCTGGTAATTTTATAGGCACGGATGAGAAAAAAAGCAACACATGTGCCATTTAGAATAGTGTTTTTTTAATTTCCATAAATTGTACATCCTAATAAAACAAGAGGCTCTCAAGAGCCTGAATCGCTCACCTGGCAAGCAATGCGCTATAAACTAAATCTCATCATCACCATTCACTAAGGATACCATATTTACTTTAAAAACCAAATATTGTTGAAATCCGATCAAGTGTAAAAAATGGCGGGAAAATGGCAGCCATTTTAAAAATGACCCTCCAAAACAAACTTTCATCATCACCATTCAACTAGGGATACCATGTTTACCTTAAAGTAGCTTTCATCTTCATTTTCTTTCTATAATTCAGGAAAAAATAGCAAAAAACAGCATTTTGACCCCTATGTTCTATTTTTAGTAAGGGCGGACATGTTTTTCGACCAATCAAAAATCGAAGCATTAACTTTTTGCAGTATACCCTAAGGAACAATCTTACCAAGTTTCATTTGATTTTGAATAGTAGTTTCAGAGAAGAAGATTTTTGAAACAATAACATAAAAAAAAGCCAAAAATGTCAAAAAAGGGCAATAACTCTAACATCAGTTGACAGATTTTCACGAAAATCAGCACACAGGTAGCTCTCATCATGCTGAACACTTTCAACCTGCCAGAATTTGCCGTAACCTAATGATTTTTGAGATATTTGCGCAAAACTGTTGTTTGACCCCTATGTTCTATTTTTAGTAACAGTGGCCATGTTTTTCGACGGATCAAAAATCGAAGCATAAACTTTGTGCAGGATATCCTAAGGAACAATCTTACCAAGTTTCATTTGATTTTGAATAGTAGTTTCAGAGAAGAAGATTTTTGAAACAATAACATAAAAAAAAGCCAAAAATCTCAAAAAAGGGCAATAACTCTAACATCAGTTGACAGATTTTCACGAAAATCAGCACACAGGTAGCTCTCATCATGCTGAACACTTTCAACCTGCCAGAATTTGCCGTAACCTAATGTTTTTTGAGATATTTGCGCAAAACTGTTGTTTGACCCCTATGTTCTATTTTTAGTAACAGTGGCCATGTTTTTCGACAGATCAAAAATCGAAGCATAAACTTTGTGCAGGATACCCTACGGAACAATCTTACCAAGTTTCATTGGATTTTGAATAGTAGTTTCAGAGAAGAAGATTTTTGAAATAATAACATAAAAAAAAGCCAAAAATGTCAAATAACTCCTAAAAGGAACGAACCTACAACTTCGATCCTGTTACAAATTTTGTAGATCTTTGTGTGCCTAACAATATGAAATTTAAATTTTTCAAATTTCCTTTATAGTATCCAAGATATTGAGCTTAATAATTGCAAAATTTGGAAAAAATGCAGAAAAAGGGCAATAACTCCTACATGGGTCGTTGGATCTTCTTCAAAATTTCAGGGCAGGTAGATCTTGAGGTGCTGATCACTTTTACCCTATGCCAAAATTTTGATATCTATGACCGTTTCTGACTTATTTGCAAAAAACTGCGATTTACCCCTATGTTCTATTTTTAGCCAAGACGGCCATGTTTTTATACGAATCAAAAATCCATAAATAGATTTGTAGCACCCATACCAATTAATAACTGTACCAAGTTTGGTTGCAGTTGGACTTATGGTGTTGGAGGAGTTAACGTTTGAAAAAGTTAACGGACGACGGACGGACGGACGACGGACGGACGACGGACGCCAAGTGATAGCAATAGCTCACATGACCCTTCGGGTCAGGTGAGCTAAAAAGTACTTTTTGACAAGCCATTCAACCGACCTTTCCAATACCAGCCTTTAATAAGTGAATCTCAAATCGATGAAATGTGCATATATTGTGCATTAAAATTGGTTTCAAAGAATTATATTTACAACCAGTTTTGTTCGAGGCCAAATATGTTGCAAGTCAAAGCAATATCCAACAAGTTTGAAGAGAAATTTCAATTTCAAAAGCGATATAATTTGTCAAGTAAATGCCATCTAAGGACAAAGAAGATATATGAAGTATGAAAATTGAAATTAAAATGTTGGTAATTAGCTAATAGTTAGGTAGATATAAAACCTTATTGTCAAAACTAATGGATTGTTACTTTTCCAGGAATTAGTTTTTTAAAATTAAAAATCAAAATCATAAATAAGAATTTATAGATTTAAGATAGAACACTGATATCTTGATGAATATCTAATTTGGCCACGACCGAACAATGAAATGGTTTAAACATACGTGAGTGTTTCAATGGAAAGTCTCAAGTACTGATTTCTCTTTTCATTTAAAGGACATTTTATCATAAGATAACAAAGAACACTCTTTTTGGTCCCCCCCCCCAAAAAAAAAAACAAAAAATACGAATATGTTTCATAGCATATTGTAACATTGTTGCTGTGGACAGCCACAGCTCTTTACTCAGAAAGTGGATCTACAGATGTTGTTACACCCCTTGAAAATGCATGTAGCTAATCCCGATAATGAGTAATATGTTCACATGCTCAAATGATTTACCCGTTTGTTGGCTTTTTTTCAACATATACATTGTATACTGATTTTTGTTAAGCGTACGCTAAAATGTTGAATTTGAAACAAGGTGCAAGTAATATGTAAATGCAAGTCTTTTGAAAAAATGTTTCATAGCCTTTTGTGTTAAAATTCTTTCCACATGATTAATTTATTCTTTATATTGTAGAAAATTCTTATTATCTATTCTTTACTTCTTAAGGCCGTTATTCTCTGTACAACACTTTTCATTTTCTACATGTTTAATCTATAAACCTCATTCAGACCTTCATATGTCCTGAAATTATCTGCATGCGATGAATCTTTATATTTGGAGAGGGATATCCTTTCTTAAAAATATACTCCCACTGAAAAGTAATCAAAATCTGCACAAATTTAAATTAACGATTAATACTTCTATTTTGCATAGATTGGTATCGCTGCATGTTTGCTTAAAGAACATTGAATAAATATTATTTTATGCAATCGACATATTTAAACACTTAGTTGTTTAGTCCACAAACATAACATGTACTAACATTCGGTCATTTATTTTAGTCAGAGGCGGGATGTGAATTAGGTTACATTATACGAAGAGTGTTTTTTTTTTAAAATTGCAGTTTCCCTATTTCCTTTACTTTTTTATTGTTACTTTTTCATCTTATATTTCAATGAAATTGGACATTGTCGAAAGTGCAATCAATTTTGATTCAGGCACATTTGTCTTAATATTATCATTATGGATGTCTTTATATTTATACCAATCGCAGAATCATGTCAAATCTTAAAAAGCACGCTGTATGATTGTCAAATCTATGCCATTCCGGAAGATGCGCGCAGAATTTGCCTCACTTTTTGAAAAAGACAAGCTACATGTACGACACCGATAATATTTAAGTTATGGAAATTATGAGCAGTTGGGCGATAACGTCTAAACACTCGACCCTCTGGCTAGTACTTATTGACACTAGTATAATTTAAAATTTGATCTTCAAAGGGTAAGTAGGGAAGTTAAAATCTAACATCATTTGATAAAGGATTGGAATAATATTGCAGCAAATGATGAGCAGATATGTAGGTGGCTAAAATATAAGTAATTTGTTGTAAGATGTTTACAATATTACTTTTAACGAATGAATTTTAAATTGTGAACTATGATTTCTGTGTATCGTGATACCTTATACTACTATAATAACCCTTTACCATTGTGGATACTAGTAGCTGACGGCAATAAAGAAAAAACGGCATGTAAAGAACGTTTCCGAGATAATTAAAAAACAATTTTACAATTAAGAAGTCATATATATTTTTTATCAGTATACGTTGATTTTATAGATAATACCACTAATAACGATTTACCGCCTGTGGATGGACTTACAACTACCACTCAAGAATTAGTTGTTGAAGATGTGTACGCAAATGCTCCAGAGTCATCAGGTGATGACAATATCTACCTCGAAATGCATCCACCGCCGTGCACCAATGTCATGTATGTCAATCAACCTGTTTTTCCAAGGAAAACCAGTTGAAATAAATCCTATTATACACACTCAATTTAACATGATTACATACAATCAATAAATAAATATATCAAACATTCTGGGTTTTTTTTCTAACTATTCAGATCGATTTTATACTACAGTTGTACATGTATTGTACATCATCCTACATATAACTATTACCTTTTTTGTTTAGAAGTTACATTTCCCACTTTGACAAAACTAACCAAATGCAGTTTCAATTTAAATTTCTTTGTCTGTGTTACCATATTATTGTACACAAAAGTAAACTGCGTATGCAGATAATGTCGATGTTTTTCCACTCGAGAAAGGTATATAAAACACTTGCAAAATTTAGAGCGTAACAATTTTCGTACAATTTTGAACACAAATGCAACTCATGTCAATTACAAGAAATTAATTAAACAAGATATGTATGTTTGCAGTTTCCTTAAGTTTTAATTTACTGGAATATATGAGAAAATAAAGTCTTTAAATTCCTAGATATGTATACTGGAAAGTAAAATTAAAGGCTTGGGTTTCCTATTTGTCGAGCTGTACAGAAAGATCGGTCCGTAAAGAAAAATAGTACAATAATTATCGAAAGCCAGATTCTGCTGGAAAACTCAAAACCTTTTTTATACACACATGTCACACCAGAACGTGCACTTTTTTCTTGAAAAAAAATGGAATGGTCCCTTTGTAGTCCGTTCTCTACATTTTGTACAGCGATCAGAATCCTCGGCCAATTTAGCCGCAATTTTGAAAAAAATCTCCTGTATCAGTGAGTGAAACATTTTGTAGACATAGGTCTTCCGCTTTCAGAAGATTGTTTAGGATATGGCTCCACAAAGAATGTGCTCTGGTAATAAAAGAAATAAAAAAAGTATCAGAAATGTGTATCCCTCCTTGTAATTAGACCAAACTTTAATGGAGTAGGCATAAATCGGTCCAATTGAACATGTGGAAAACAATAAGTCAAACTTTTGAGAACACATTAAAATGCTAAATTGATCACAATACCCGCTACAAAAAAAACCCTTTAAGAAATAAATTTCATAAAAGTCATAGGCTAGTTTTACGGAAAGTACGAATGAAGATAGGAGTCTAAGATAAATTGTGATTATGAGATTATAACAATATTTTTTCGATATGCAAAAAAGTATTGTTGCTCGTTATGCGTCCTTATTTCTCCGAATTTGTATTATAGGGTTATTGCATGAATATTGGTGAATATAGTTCCGAGCAGATATATTGCACGAGCGTGCGAGTGCAATATGATATACTGCGAGGAACTATATTTACCAATATTCATGCAATAACCCTTTTATTATATAGTAATAAATATTTTATGCCTCTAGTGATATTTTATCTTGTTTAAATGACATTTTCTAATTCATACCTATATTTTACTAGGAACAATATTGTCATATTTGCAATAGTGCAATATGATTTTTTTTTGTATTTTTGTGCTGTTCACGGTAGATTTCTTTTTCTGCCCATCGATGAATTCCTTCACCTTACTTTTGTCGACAATACTATTGACCTCCGATTGTTCTTGTTCGGGGGTTTCTACCAATTCCCCTCTGCTTAACAAGAAGGCGATATCGTCCTCCGCCATCTTAATTTTTCCAAACGACTGGGAGGAGTAAAATATGGAAATCGATGTTCGGAACGCATCAGTATTTTTCACGGATATTACCAAGACGGTCGAGGTTAGGAGTAAAATTATACAAGAATATACTGCACAATTTTTTATAATGGATTAAATAGGGAAATATTTATTACTATATAATAATATTTTTTATTGTCCTAAATTTGTCACAAACATGTTCTAAAAATAATGAAATTATATGATAGCAATCAAAAACAGGGGAAGTCTTCCTTATTTTGTATTTTTCACCGACTCTATATTTTCACCTTTTTATATGTATTCTATTTCCATTTATGTATGAGTCAGTAAATCAGATAATGAACTACCTACTGGATACATTCTGCGTATATTATAATAAATGTTTAAATTATATGTACATACATTTATATAGTTTTTGTATGACAGGGTGCATTTGCCTAAGCATTAACACCTAAGAGGCAATCAGAATGCCGAAAATGTGCACTTATTTTCACTGAACCTTTCTGATGTCCTGAACTGCTCCTGTCCTATAATTCCATTTTTTACTTTGCTGATGTTGATCTTTCGTTTAATTATCCAAAAAATTAAGTATTACTGTGTCTTTTCTACAACAGTGATATTGAAATTAAGGAAACCACAGACACACCCTATTTTGCATCATATGCGGACTTTTACACCATCGATAAAGGGTGAAATCGTTTTAAGTTTCCAGTTGTGAACTTCCCCATTCTTGGTAGCAACATACCAAAATATTTCAAGTCATTTGTGTATACATTAAAAAATGGATTCCTTGCTATTGTGCATGAGATAATTACCACAAAATTCTCTAATGGATAAATTGCTGTCAAATAACTTACAAGACAAGTATGCTCCATTTGTATTGGATCATTCTTGTTAAGCACACAGAAAACTGACTGAGAATAACATGCTTGAATCGAAACTATGGAAAGTTGATTTTTTAGTACTTTTTATTTTTATACAATATAACACTTCACTGGATAAACATACACACTGATGGAAATAAACTTTACATGTTACAGAAGGAATTGTACATGTAGGTATTACATACGTTTGTTTCATATGCCGCACTGCGCAAATAAACTTAGTAATCAAGTACAGCTTTAATATTGATTCTAGGATAACAGTAGCGATGCACTGTATATACGTATTTCATCAGATAATCTGTTCAGACATTGTGGTGACCTCAAAGGAAAAAAATACATGTACATTTCCCTTACTGTTTTCAATCTCAAAGGTCTAGTTACTACGAGATATGATTTAGTTTGGTCTACTTAATGCCTTTTTTGCAGACTTGTTTCTTACATTTTTCAGAAAGTATACCTCTCTTTTCTTTACAAATAGTTATGTCTTATAATGCATTGGATACATGTATTTTTCATTTAGGTATAGACTGTTATGAAATTTAGTTAATTTGCTAAATTTAGTGAAACGATACAAAAAGAAGTGTTCGTCTTTTTATTCAATGTACCTATATATAGTCAAATTAATTGTTTAGCCCTAATATTACTGCGCAGTTTACAACTTTCTATGTAAATAAGGAAATAATTGGAAAAAAGATGGAAGCAGCTGAAGGTGGTAGATATTTGGTATGTATGAATATATTTTTGACTTTCTACTTATCATAAGCAGTATTTTCCAAATTATTCAAAGAAAGAGATGCGATTTATTTTTAACAAAAGTGGACGACATTTTGAGCTACCCGGCCAGATATCTCTTCTTACTATGATGATGTCTACATGTATTAGTGCAATTTATACAAACAATAATCCAAAATGTTAAAAATTAATGCAGTAATATATTTCAGTTTTTTACCCGGAAATTGCTATTGTTGTTCAACACATATTTCCCATCGCTTCAAATATAATTCTTTGATACCAATTTTGATGCACAAGATGTGCACATTTCGTCGATGCACGCCTCATCAGTTGTGCTCATGGCCTAAAACTTTGAAAACCAAAACAACAATTGAAAGCAACTTCAACATAGCAAAATGAACAAAGGGGGTAAAGCCAAAACTATCTAAGGACAGAGCTATCCACGAGGGAGACATACCTTAGTTTTTACAAATTTTACAAGTTTGTAACAGTAAATTTTAAGTATCAGTTTCGGACTAATATCGAAATACTAGCAACTGAGTTAGGGATATGTAAGAACGGTCGGTGATATTGGAACAGGCCCCATCTGCCTGTTCGTATTTTCGTGCACTTTAGATGTGCAATATTATAATTATTATTTTCAAACCTCGGGGCCTACAGTGGTCTGAATTGTGAAGTTAAGATTTCCTGGTGTAGTTTAATTTTAAACAGGTTGTTCATATATTGTATGTAGATGCGCAATAAGAGTTAACAATTTGATTTTCGAAAATTAGTGCCCATATCAAACATGATTGCGAAAAGGGTGGAGAGTGGGGTGATACAACATGTGGGGAGTGCTGCGGTACCTATCATTTCAGACTGCCTCCATATAGTTATCTTTTCCCTGAAATTTTAGAATCAATCAAGGAGCGCATTCTCCAAGTTTAAGTATGCAGTGGTCGCCTTAGTTATAATAGTTATAATAATTACACTTTCGATGCTGGGTGTGATCACAAGATCTGTATACAAGCAGGAAGAAAGAACTTCAGATCTGTTGTCCAAACTTGGGTAAGTGTTCAATACACTTAGGAATACTCAGAAAAACTTGTCACTTAATGTATTCATTAATGTACAGTTGAGGGAACAATGTTAAGTAAACTTCATGATAATCCCAAACTTTAACAAACATAAAGTACATGTACCCTTACAAAATATTGCTTGCATATGTGGTCATATAATACTAAAAAACGTGTATATACAAAATTACAAAGTCAATGGAATTATGTTCTAGAAACATGTTAATATAGATTGAAGATAATTTTCTAGAGACCGTCAATTAAATATCAGTTTAGATAAACATATAAAACATACATAATCTTTTTCGTTCTTTCAGATTTTTTTTTAAATTATAGAATGTCTGGTATCTCAGAATATCAGTTGTTTCAAACATATTCCTACAACCCAATCGCCTTTCGGATATTCAAAGACAACTATATTTTATTAGTTGTCTTAAGGGAATAGACAACACGTAAGAGAGTTAACTCATTAAAAATCAGCTCCACGTTTTAATCATATACTATAAGTAAAGAGAAATAAAGCTTCTCAATGATCCAAATCATTCCCGTAAATTGTGTGGTTCAAATTTCTTGATTTTTTTTTTTATATATGTTTGTCAACAGATCAAAGTAAATATTTCGTCAACATTTTATGAAAACGAGCTAAATCTATTTTAGTCAAAGTTTTCATACCCCTTAAAATAAATATTTATTTGGCTTAAATATACGTGATATTTTTTGTCTTCTTTTAAATGAAAACAAATTTGCACGTTATTCTAGTCTGTAGGAATCGTTTGCCTGAAAATGTTTATACAATATTAGTCAATAAAAACTGTTAATGTGTGTGCGTGCATTGAACAGCATTGAAATATATGTTTTCGACTTTAATTTTGTCTGAATAAAAAACAAACAAACTGGATTTCAAGTGTAAGAATAGATGTTTTGGCTAGTGTAATTCTATTGGGTACAAAAACGCAGCTCTAGGGATTGATTAATTCGAAGAACATTGATAAATGCAATTGAACAAATTTCGCAAGTTTGTACATGTATTTTGAGTGTGCTCTGTAGTCAGTTTTTTACGGCGGTAGTTGGAGTTTTAAATCCTACAAAAAAAACTATCCTTTGTTATATCTTATAGGTTGAAACAAAGACGAGAACGAAGACAAACAAGATTATGTAACAAAATAAATCTTAATCTTGAAATGCATGCTAAGATTATTTTTTACGTAGACAATGAGTAAACATAAACTTTATGTCGTATTTAGAGCAAGAACAGTAACAAGATGCACAATTAAACTTTGAATGAATCTATGTGAACATGAATTTCATATTTTTGCCCATGATTCAACTAAACGTGTTGATTAGAAAACAATGATAAATAACGTGTTAATTTGAGGATAAGACAAAATACTGTTTTACTTTGAAGCAGAAGTACAGGTAATATAAATATTTTTATTCAAATTTTTTCAGAGGGACTAATGCTCCACCCTCTGGCAGATCATACAGTTTGACTGGAGAGATAAACATTGGTATGTGTTCATTCTTAACATAGTATAGTTCCACATCATACACAACCCCTTTAAAGTGTAACGCACGTAGCTACACTATACACTATTGTACCATTTCTAAAGGGGACAAATCAAAAAACGAAATCCATTAGAAAGACAAACCAGGGAAGACAAATGAACAAGCACAAGCACAACATTTGCAAACAAATAAACACTTGACTAAAAAACAATGAACATCAAGACCTACTATAAAAAAAACAGGAGTGAACTCAGATGCTTCGGAAGGTTATACAATTCATGCCCGAATACGACACCCATCGCGAAGTTCAATAAAGGTACATCAAATATTACGACATTGGGAACTGGTCGAATTGGAACACTGTAACGGTCAATCAATTCGTGATGTCGACCGTAAAATTTCTTAAGTGATGACATCAACTTATCCTTGATAAAACCCTGGTCAAGAAGCTTTTGTGACAGCAGTAATCCTCATTTTCGAAAGCCAAGGTAACTCATGCATGTCCCCGAATATCGGAGTAGCTGCCATATGCAGGCGATGCTGGTATATTGCTACTCAAGTAGGGAACGTTAACAATAGGAAAGTTGAAGTTATCATGTTTGTCATACAGTTTTGTCTCCGAATATCCCTCTTGTTATAAATTGCAACACGAACATTCTTTTATATTGTAACGCCAATAACTTGCAAATTGTCATGGTAATTTGAATGCAGGAAGCATACAAATTATACGGTACCGTAGCAATAGGGACACAGCCAACTTGATTACAACAATTAGACAATATCAAAGGACATTGTACAGAGTTTGACTTGAGGATATTTAATAATAGAATTGTATATTCACAAGTTGAGCAAGTTAACAGACTGTGGTGAAAGCTGATACGGTACCATACAAATGCCCTAGAGCACACTGTGATACTAGAATCATTTAAACCGTGTTCATACGTGTCAGAGTTTTCTAAACTTAAAGTGGACCACGACTTTTCTGTGGTAAATTCAAGTACATAAATGTTGTAATTCCACATCAAAGCAGCATTCTGGGAAAATCTGTCGAAATGTACCACAATACTAAACAATCACTGTGCATTATATTTTCTTTGGCATAAGATAGAGAAATCGAAAGTCTATTGCATGTAGGAATTGAGTAGTTATATACTCAGTAGTTTGAATACGGAATATAAAGATAAGTTAAGGTAAAACAATATTTCCGAAATTATCCGAGGTTGCAAAGGTCTTTTTCATGTCTTTAAATGAAACATATGTTCCGCATATATTAATTCGCATGTTCATTGTTGCCTACGCTATAACACTGTAACAGCCATTCATGGAACTTAACACACACTGAGGTACAGATTTGGTGTTTGTTTTAATGTGTCGAAAAAACTATTTGCATAGATAATAATGGGCGGTAGAAATCAAACATTTATGACAAACTGGATGATTTTGATTTTCCGTTTGTGAACTTCTCCTTTCTTGGCGGTACCAAAGTCTCCATCCTATGGGGTGTACATGTCACAGTTGATTAGTTACTGCCGCGCATGTGATTGATACGGCAACTTTCTCGGCGGGGCGAGATTGTTGTCACATAAACTTCTAAGACAGGGTTATGATCAGTTTATGTTAATTTCATCACTCCAAAATTTTACAATCGTCATCACGAATATGTTGGCCGATACGAAGTTTCTATCTCGCGTGTGTTAAATTTCACGTCCTTCTGGAATTAACACCATACAAGACTTGAAACTTCGCTGGCGATGTGACGGTTTCCCTTAACGAAGTTGGACATAATTATACTTCCGGAGCACCTGATGTCTCTCTCAGTTTTCAATGGGAGTTCACAGTGATTTAGTTTCTGTGGTATTTTTTTCTAGTTTTTGTTTAGTTCATTATACGTTATTTAATTTTAGTTATACTTGTATCCTTGTGTCAGTTGTTTGTTGTGTTTCATTCTCCTGGCTTTGTCTTTTCCATGGAAGTAGAATTTGTGGACTATTTGTTCGCTTCGGTATTTCTTATATATACCTGATTTTGGTAAAGGCATGCCTTAATCATGTACCTTATACTTCAGGAATTCAGGATTGTGATAGTACCGATATGAAGCGTTCCTTTCCCGATATTGATTACGCCTTACAAGGATATAACATATTGAAAGGCTATCCGGAGGAACAAGGACACGATCCGGGATTTTCATTTGGAATATTTGAAGCTGATTATAGTACAAAACAGTCGACCGCCGACTGCAGATATCGCATTCCCGCTGGTGTGACAGCTATTCCAGATGTATCATGTGTCACATCATTTTCCTCAACGATCATTCAAACTTCTTATGAGTTTGAGAAGTATTTATCAGTATCTGCTAGTGTTGAGACACGTTATCGTGGGATTAAGTTTTCCGCAAGTTTTGGATACAAACGATTTACATCGTCCCTTTCAAATAGTGAAACTGTTTACATTATGTCTAGTGCAGACTGTAGATACTATCAAGTCAAATTAAATAATCGCAAACTTCCGGCCTTCTCCTCGGATTTCATTGACTGGGTTCACAGATTAGATAAAAGTTGCAACGAGCACCTATATTATGAGTTTATAGATCATTTCGGTACACACTTTCCAATAGAAGTTATCTTCGGAGCGAAATATACCATAGAAAACAAAATGAAATTAACTTCGTACGAGTCGCTAAAAAGACAACATGTGAATGTTGCCCTTGCAGCCAGTTATTCTGCAATAATATTTACACCAAGTTTTAAAGTACAAAATAGCGTAGATTCCTCCAAAATGGAAAGCGTTTCGAAATTTCAAAAAGAAGCATCTACACTTACGGTAACCATTGGGGCTCCTCCTCCAGCAGATGGAAGTGCGATTACATGGGCATCTGTGGTCAAAGATAATCCTTTACCAATTCAATATAAACTATCTCCTATCACAGAACTATTTACAAAAGTACACATGTCTAATTTTGGAGTGAATTATGAGATTATTCAACGCCGACTTGAGTATTATAGCCAGAAATATTGCTCGTATCTGCTGAACAGTGGAGACGTTAACAATTGTGGTTCTTTGTTTTCAAGTTTGGAACTTTCGTTTACCCGGCTACATGATCACACACGATCTAAGCCGTCATTATCCTTCACTGAATGTTTAAATGAATGTCTAAACCATGTTGCCTGCGAAGCCATTACGTACTGCACGGATTGTGCTGATGGAGACAGTGATTACAAAAGCTGCTACATGTTTTCAGAAAGAAGCAACACATCCGCATGGTCAGGCAGAGATGCTAAATGGACGTCCTTTGTGTTCACATCAAAAATTGAAACACAACTTGTCATCAGAGATGCATCCGTGATTGGTACAAGTACAGGAATCAATGATGGAAGAGCAAACTCGCTAGAAGAATGCAAAAATCGATGCAAGAATACTGTATGTGCTGCGTTTACATACTGTCCATGTGACTATCAAAAAGAAAACTGCCGACTATATGCAGATAACAAAATCATTGGTTTAAAACATAATACTGGCTTTACTTTATCAATTATACCCGCAATTGATTTATCAAGAGATGTCTTTTCCGGCAACTGTGAAAATCTATAACAATGAGAATAAAACAATAAACAATAATCGTATGCTACATTCTACAGGTTTTCGAAATATATTTAAAGGATGTAAAGCATTTATAAGGACACAAAATTACTTAACATCTTAAATCGAGTAAACATAAAATTTCATTATCCTTTTGGAAAAATAAAAGAGTATCTCCCTCTCACATAACTCTGTCCTTAGATCGGTTCGGCTGTAACACTTTGGCCATTATGGCACTTTTGAATTTGCTCTTCAACTGTTTGGAAATTTGTTTTGGTTTTCAATATTTTAGGCCTTGGGCTCAACCGATTAGTCGTAAATCTACGAAGTAAAATCTTGTGCATCAAAATTGGTATCAAAGAATCTTACCATGTATTTTGGGAATTTTTTTTAAATTTCAAATCTAGGTAATAGCTATCACAATCTTTTCAAACAAATTAACGCTGTTTATAAAAGTAGACATATCTCTTAAATATCATCGATTCACCTACTATTTCAAACTAATGAAAATAAATATATACTAAAACATATCCGCCTGAATAGTTTATAAATACCATGACACTAAAATTCTCTTCTGTTATGCTTTTGCGGTGTATTGCTGTTCTTACGAGATTAACCTGATCTGGAAAAAAAGGCATTTACTTTTTTTTGTTATTTTTAGCCAGTATGTTTGTATTTTTAAAATTGTATTTCAGTTTAAAATCATGTCATCTATAGAAGAATACTATAACGACTAAATACATGTATAACTGGCATCTACTTTTAAATTCAATAACTGATTCTAGTATATGTATGTAATTAATGTAATTTCTATCAGTACATGTGTATGTGTTTTTCAGGACGTTTAACACTTAAAATTGTAACTATAATCAATAAAGTAATGGAAAAATCATTTGCTTTTTTTATATTACATTTCGAAACCTGTAAACTAATCAAAACATCAAATGATGTACGACATATTCACTGCAACAGGTAAGTTCTGAGCAGCCAGTTCGGTGGCGACAATCTGAACACTGTGACGGAACCACAAATCTTAGACTAAAAATAACAATACTTTTCATTTAAATACGATTCCGACAGTTATCTTCTAGAATCGGGTTCAAGCCCGCAAGCTTGATGGAGACAGGCTTATTATTATCTGCGCTATTTGAGCAAATAAAATATGCATAACCGAAACTAGGAGCCAGACGGCTTCTCCGTCACTTTGGGTAATTAAAGCTCTTACTTCTCTTAAGGATATAATATTTAACCTGTCAGCAAACTTGTTCTAGAACGGTTCTTGTCATGAATGACATGAATGAATGAATGTCTTTATTCTCATAAACTATAACATAGTTACAGAGAAGATAATATTTTGAACAATATAACATTGTTTTAGCATATATGAATATCAAAGATACATGTATATATATATATATTTATTTGATAAAGTTCTACCCAAAACCATTAATGGGATTTCTACCTTAGAACCATTATTTACAGTGTTGGTTCTACACAAGAATCGGTCTCTAGGACATTCTTTGTTGACAGAATAGTGGAGAGGTTTGATATGATCCCACTTTAACCAAAATATTTGGAGATCACACAATAAATATACAACCATAGCAGATTCATAGGCCTACTTCGATTCGTCCAACTCCAGCTACTCGGGTTACCCGAGTTACAATCAAAGTACCCAAGTTTGACCTTTTGAACTTACCCGGGTAAACTCGATATTAAACCAGCCCCTGAGCAGGTTTAATCTGGAGTTAACATGGCGACGAAAGATAAGTAAGTATCGAAAAGAGAGGATTTTTTCAGAATATGTGCTCTGATAGTAATTAAATGTATCTTGTATGTACTAGAAACGTAGACTGTTGATGTATTATACTTAAATCGTAAATGTGCAAACGGGAAATTAAAGTTAGGAAAATCCACCAAATGAAAATGTATATTCCAGAAAAGTGCATTGTTCAAAGATTTTCTTCAAACATCGATATAGAATCAAAATCTGATAAAATAACGTTCGTCTTTTTTTTCAGTGCGGCCAATGTTGGAACTAAAAATAGATGGGGAACTTATTCAATGTTCCAGTGAGGTTGCAGTTAATTACTTTTCACGATTTTTTTTCAGAACATATTTACAAGTAACAAATATGCACATATATATGAATATAATAGAGAATCTTTCTGATTTAATTTATAATAGTAAACGGTATAAGGTAGTTAGATTTTGGATTTTTGCCGCTATTGAACATTTGTAAATACTAAATAGGAAAAAAACATGCATGTAGTTTCCCATTCAAGATAAATGGCCGGAAACGACAAAAAGACATTCAGAATTAATTAACAATTAATTCAAATGTCTCTCTATCTAAGCGAAAATGGTTTCGAAAGTCCCTAGACGAAAATCTTGGCACCGTGTTTTCTATGAAATCTGTTATCCTTGGAACCTCGCCTCTGGGGAATACTGTAATACATAAATGTCCAACTAATGCAGTATTGAAGCATGTTGAGCTCAAAATGTATTCAATGTTTTCAAGTTCATCATCATAGAAAAAATTCTCTAAAATTGATATTTCGTCCATTCTACTCTATACTCGAGTTTCCACTTCGATTCGGAAGTCACAAACGCATGCGCAGAAGAACTAAAAAAATTAACTCAAGTTTACCGAGTAGGACAAATCGAAGTAGGCCATACTGTCCAAAAGGGTAATGAAAAAATCATCATAGTCCGAGCGCAATATAAACATTTTATAACAGTAAATTTTCAGTGTATAACGATATTAGCAACGGAGCTTGTCATACCCTTAATAACTCGAAGGACACCAACACTGGTATTGAATTAATGTTAATACTAAATATTCCTCACACCAATTTTGACGAAAGGGTGTGCAATCATTGTATCATTAAATTTCTGTGGAAAATAGTTAAAAACTCTGTAAGCAGATATTTGCTTATTGCTTTTGTTTTGCGAATCTATTACATTAAAATATAAATTCTCTGCAAGCTTCAGATAACCAGTGGACAAGGCAATCTTGAGAAATTGCACACATTGTTAGAGTTTGACCTATAGTACCCTACTGCATTAAAATTATTAAGGTTGGGCAGATCTAACATGTGGTAACAAAGGACGTTATTTTACCCTAGAACCACACCTTCTGTATGCGAAAAACGGTTAACAAACAATGGATTGCACGGTAGTAAGAAAAGCAAAGGAGAAGTGCAATGTTTTGATTGTTTAGGTAAAGGTGTCATTACCTTTTAAAAATCAATGAATAAAAAGAAAGGATACCAAACTTCATAAGTTTCAAAATGTTACTAAAAATAGTCATATCATTAGAAATTATGCAAAACAATCACCCCGAATTAAATTATCAACAGATTCAAAATGATTGTTCATATCTAGGTGAACATACATGTCTATAGTATGAAATTATTTTAAAAATCTTTGGGCAAATGTAACACTGACTGACAGCACCACCTACATTGACACCAATATCTGAGATATTCTGGAAATTAATTAAGGTAGCAACAGAAAGTCTTTCTTAGAAGATTTGTTACATGATGAATGCAATAGATGTATACATCTGTGTATTATGTTAATATTCCTTCACAATGGTGAAAAATTTTAGACATTTTTCTTAGCAACATATATGTGACCATGGTAACAATACATAGTCTGAATAAATGGGGTATATTATATCATTTAACAAGTACAAATATAGCATTGCGAAATCTGATTTAAGAAACCTATATAAGTTATTAATAGATTTATAATTGACAGAAAGAAACTGGAAAGAAATTATTTCCTTATGAACCAAATAGAAGAACATAACATAAGTGTTAATAAGAAAAAATACCATCGATAAAGTATTAAGAAATTATTTCCAGAACAATTTAGTTTCGTGATAAAAAGAACTCAAACCTGTTGATTAAAAATGTAACATATTTTAACTTTATTAGTAGGGGTGCAAGGTTTTCGAAACAAAAGGAAAAATTTGTCTATCTACAAAATATATGCATTTTACATTGCGACGACGTTATGCTTATTTTGGATTTTTGACGTTTGTTTTCACTCGACATATAGTATAATCAATTTTACATATATCTGAAAAATAAATCTGGTGACTCCTAATAAATTCTTTATCATTAAAACCAAAATTTCAATGTCAATAATTTTTTGTTTTCTTTTGTAAATTGAGAAATCATAATGTAAAGTTAAGATATTTGACTTTTGAAGTGATATCGTCGTGCATTCTATATATTTACACATCTGTTTGCCAAAACTTGAAACACTATATTTTGGGAAGTATTGAGGTGACACATTTTTTTTTATATTCAGATGCAGTTCAACATGTTATGTTTGCATGCCAAATTTTATGAAAACTGACAATTAGCCCAATTATGTATTTCATACCTTAACATTTGTATCAAAGCTTGAGTTACAACTGAATAAGCTTTTACTAGTCAATCAGCTATACTAGTGCTATATTGTTAGGAAGGGCGCTGCATCCCAATAAAAGTATTTCTGCAATGCCTCATGAAATTTTCATAAAATTCAACTTCCAGTTGTTAAACATATTTAAGACCGTGTATAAAACTTCCAGCTGTTAAACATATTTAAAACCGTGTATAAAACTTCCAGTTGTTAAACATATTTAAAACCGTGCAGAAGCGTCATAAAAACTCTTCAATGCTTTCAAAAGTTTAGAACAGCAAAGAAAAATGATTTGGTGTCCTAGGCCTATTGAATATGTTCATGTCCAAAATTGAAATTTTTTGTTTTACAAGATATCAGCCATCGTCAAATTTGATGAAAAAATAGCAATATCTCCTATAAAAATTTGGAATACTCTTCAAGGTACGACTATTTTAGCCTAAATGATTATCTTCAATTGAACGTTTCCCTCTAGCTATTATTGTGTTCATGATATATACAAAAAAACTACAAAAAATGTCGAATTTGACCGATAAAAGGCAATAATTTCTATAAGCATTTGTCGAAAAACTTTGACACAGTGAAGACATTTGTAGAGCTCATTAAGCTGAAGAATGAACGTCACCTCCATTTCGCAATATCTCTTTATGGTTTAACAGTTATAATGCAATAATGGACTGTATATCCCTATGTTTTAACCATGGTGGCCGTTTTGTTTGGTTTGCAGACATGCTAGATATCATTTTGAAAACCTGCCAGATATAATTTTGAAAACATGACAGATATAATTGTGAAACTAGATATCATAAAGACCATTATGGCCAAGTTTCATATAAATTAGTTTAGTAGTTTCAGAGAAGATTTTTGTAGATATGGCATAAGCTCATAAGGATCTTTTGTCAAGTTTAGCCAATAACATGTAAATTACATCATATATAAAGCATACCAGTCAAAATCGCTGTTCTCATTTGTAGTTTATCTATTATTTCTGCCTTCAGAATCTGCGCATGGAAGTCTTGAATAGCAAACTGTGCACATTCACTATTCTAGAAAATCTGGAAAAGTAGCTTCCAATTTCATGGCATGTAAAAAATTCCGCTCTCTCTTAAATTTTCATTTCCCATTCACTTGAATAGTTCTCATATCTACAGACAGTGAAATCTTTTCGTCCAGTTACCTGCCCAACTTGAAAGTTTTCTTTTAATGCAAAAGCTTTCTGGTCTTCATTAAATGTTGAATGTCCCTTTCTGGTTTTCAAAACACAGCCTTAAGGACTACATGGCTTTCTTTTGTGACTGTTGAACTTGAAACCTGTAAATCAGTTTTACCGATTTCCATTCTATGTCTTTTCTGCATACGTTTTCTCGGTTTAATACGAATGGGGTTTTTTCTCTCCTTAAATGTAAATGAACCGGTTCTGAGATGCTCTTCTAGTGAGCTGTATCTTATATAGCTCTTGATACATCCGTCTACTGGCAACAAAATAGACCTTGTTCTGTTGGACTTGGAGTATGTCAAATCTGCACATCAGGGTCAGTTTCAGAAATCTACATTTTAGCTGGGGGTTGGGGTGTTCTCTTGACAGAAGTGGATAAGATGTTTTGTGATAATTTCTAATATTTAGTCTAGCCGATTCTATTGTGTTATATGGTTCCATGAGATGCACTTTCCTACAAAAAATATTGTGTCTATCAAATCCTGAGAAATAAACAAAAGAAGGTTAACATGGAGTAAAATTTACAACTAGAGGTTCTAGGAGCTTGTATCATCCCAATGTTGTATTTTTAGGCGTGGGCTATTTTGTTTGCATTGCAGGCATTCCAGATAAAATTGAAAACTAGATACCCTATATATGAATGAGAATAATTTTAGAAAAAAATCTAAATGTTTCAGAGAAGACAATTAATGAAAAATGATACAAAGATAGACAAAAGACGCTATGTGTAGTCAATAGCTAATGTAGACCGATCCTAACAACTCAACAATGGGTTAACTGAATTGGTATTCCCTTATTGTTAAATTAGAAATCACGTCCATCAATATTAAATATAAAACAATATATAAAACTATGTTTTATGAAACATAAAAACAAAACAAATTAATGGAAAGTAATATTCAGTATAATTAAAGCAAACTTGGAAACCATCTCTGAGGTCCCTGTCGTACACCCTCTTCCCACGATGTCAAAGGTCAAGGTAATCTGCATGTCATTTTGGTACAATAAACATCATCTTGTGGTAAGGTACCAAAATACTACATATCTAAGGTTACTACTAGTTAGTGACGGACTGATATTACCTATTTAAACCAAACAATACATAGTCGAGAGGGTGATAGCTCAATTTGTTAACTTAGAATCGGTAGATGGTTTTAACTGCTCTACCGCCCTCTAAGCTAAGTGTTATTCATAAAATACTATGAATTCAGAAATCATTGCATTCAATTACAATTTATTATTCTATTTTAATTTGAACGACTGAAATATGAAATGAATTATTGCAATTAGAAATGGAGTTCTGTTACTTTTCCATTGTCAGATTTCAGAATGTTTGGACTGTTGAAGAATCCCCTCTGTTATTGTTCATGTTGTTTGTTATTGCTAACCCTTGTTGTTTTGTAATGCTGCCTCTCGGACACCGGACCCCATATCTCCTTTATATTCTTTTTGTTTTTATTATTATAAATAATTGTATATACATTATACATTTAGGGCTTTGATTTTAATTAGGCCAAAACAAAATATATGTCTGTTTGAGGTTACATTGTGATAAAAATATAGAGTAGGTAGGTAGGCAAACTGATTTTATTTTGAATTTTTTTTTACATAAACCCCTATTGGAGAAAAGGTGTTCAGCCGATATTTTATTAGGGAAATGATTATATCAACGAAAATTTTGTCTTCAAATTGGAATAAAATGTATTTTTTTTGGCCTTAAGTACCAATGCAATTTAACATGATAATATGTTTTCCAAATGCCATAAATATTTGTAAACATTCAAATAACTAAAACCTATATCAAAATTTTGATATCTAAATGTAATCACAGAAATGCACATCTATAGTGTTAGGAGTGAGTTTTACTTTCATTCAATGCCATTTTGCCATGTTCAAAAGACCCTTCAAATGTTCTTTAAGTTCAGCGCTTTTTTACCGTAATGGTTGATTCTATTTTCATTAAATACCTCCTCTTTCCATATCTTATTCTACTTTGGTTTGAGTTTATTTAAAAGAGATGTTTTAAATATGTTGAATTAATAATTTTAATGTGCCCAACTATATTGCGTAGTTAAAATCAAAGCAATGTTCATGATAATAACAGAAAAGTGAAAGAGGAGTTACAAGTGGATATAACCAATTGCCACATGGGTAGAACATAACGTGAATTCAAGAGTGATACTTGAAATCAATAAAAACATTTCGTACAATAGATCAGTTTACTTTTCTTTTTCAATGTCTTTTATTTGAACAACATCATTTGTGCATTCTAAATCATTAATTTGAGGCTAAAATAAATACATTTCACGCATTGTTGTTCTGCTCCAAGTTTAATAAACAGTAGTAAAGTGAAGTAACTCATTATGACAAAAAACCTGAATACAGCCCCGACCGTGTGTTTATCATCAATGTAAGAGAATATGTGGCTATTAAATTTGTTTTAATTTGTTTTTTGGTCGTAGTGTTCATATATTATAATGTTCATTCAAAAGTCTGTCAAGAATCATACTGAAATTTGATTTTTTGATTCCTAAAAGTTTCATTACCACCTCGTAACTATGGAAACCAAGTAGCAATGACATATTTTATATGACATTTTAAAATAACTCTGTATACTAAATATTTACATATCATAAAAGGAACTCTGTGACATTTCCTTGGCCAAAATTTTTAGAATCTGTTTGATGCTAACAGTGAATTGATATTAAAAAAAACACATTACATATAAAATATTTTTTTATATCCGCCATAAGTGACAAACTATCCAAATATTTTAAAAAGTCATATGACGCAATTGTTTCTTTATCATGCTAATGAATTCCGCGAACAGTATTCTACATCTTCCGAATTTTATTGTTAAACACTTCCTCTTATAAATTCAAACGAATATTACCTATTTAAAACAAACAAAACACAAAACATTCGTCAAAAGTGATTACAATCAGACATACATTTCGCTATTTAATTGAATTATTTTTAAAATGTTTAAATAAATTATGTGAGAAGAGGAAATATTTGACTAAAAACACGAAGGTAGATGGTAACTGGATGAATACAACACGTAAGTAAATATCAACTAGACTTTAAGTTCTATTTACCTGTTGTATTTTGCAAAGATGGAATTTTCGATTAAGTGCATAATCGATCCTGCAGATGGAAAAGATCACTTCGTCCGATGGTAACTATTTTCAATTGATATAGTCTCCATTCACCACATCATAACTCTGTATATTTAAAATACCAAAATCCGGCTAATAAAGGTAAATAGGCATTTTCAGTATATTCATTTAATAGTTAGTTTAAACAAAAATGATAAAAGTAATTGTATTGCACATGGTAGATCTCCTTAGCTGAAATTTGGCTTCCTATTTCGGTATCTTTGGTTGAGTACTTCTTGTTTAATATAACTTTGGTTTTTGGTCTTCCAAATGTTTCGGCTTTAATGCTGCTGATGAGAGGTAGCTCCTTGAAATGCGTCGTATACAGCTTAGTATAAATTTTCTGTATCTAATATTAGTATCTTTGGATTGTTATTTTGAACTTCCTGGGATGACGCCTCTGCTGGTGGACCCTAGGTCCCCGAGGGTATTCGCCAACCCAGTCGTCAGACTTGTCTGACATAATTATTCATTGATTTGTTACAGAAATTACCAGTATTTAGCAAAATTCAAAAATAATAGAAATACTAAGGGTTCATTCCTTGTATTGCACATGGTAGATCTCCTTAGCTGAAATTTGGCTTCCTATTTTGGTATTTTTGGTTGAGTACTTCTTGTTTAATATAACTTTGGTTTTTGGTCTTCCAAATGTTTCGGCTTTAATGCTGCTGATGAGAGGTAACTCCATGAAATGCGTCGTATACATCATAGTATAAATTTACGATATCTAATACTATTATCTTTGGATTGTTATTTTTAATACTAAAGAGGAGAAAGCGTTTAAATTGTGAAAGAAATATACCACAAATTTTAAAAACAAAATAAAAAAACATAAAGCTGGCCTGGCCAAAATATAAAAAAAGTGCCTGTTGTAGCAACTGTATTGGTATCCCAGGGATAATCCGGATTATAGTATGTAAATGTTTGATCTGGTTCAAGAAAATATAACATAACATAAGGAAGTTTAACATATAATGAGATGAAAGAGTATATAAGAGGGTAATCACAAGTTGGAAACAAATTTTTTCATGTAATTACATTTAGGGTTCGAAAATTACAGCGATTACCATGACAATTGATGTGCAAAAAATCCCTTTTCATTTATTGATAATTACAAATGTAATTGGTAATTTTAAATGTCGAAAAATTCTGAGATTATGCATTTTTTAACCCAAGCGATTTAAAATTCTTACAAGGAATATAATCCAGTATAATTCTGTAACGACATTTGATGTAAGAATTATTCCTTCACGTCGAACATTTCGTAACCTGAATTCGTATGTATTTCTATGAAAACGAAAATATATTGGGTAAATGTTTTCTTTTAAAGATATTTTACAGAAGATGTAATAATATGTCTAATTTTCTTCTTTTAGATATACCTGTAGGTAATGGTATCCATTCAGATAAACCTTTGTATGCTGGTATTGTTTAGATTCACAATTTGTCAAAGTAAGTTTATATTAACTGTACGTTACAGATGTTTTATGACAACAGTGACATTCTAAATTTATTTTCTTTCATACCATTGTTCTGCATCTTATTAATTATAATTATATATTTTATGAAGAAGACATTACTGGTTCTGGAAAAGCCACACAAAGTTCAGACTACGGGCATTGCATTGACAAGTGGTGTCATTACCATACACCCGATGTGGCTTTGACAGGTCCATCAGACCATACATGGGTTGACACCTACACGTAAGGAGAAAATCTTGTTGAATCCCTGGATGTTTTTATTAGAAAAACACTAATAATAATATATAATCAAAACATCTTTAAAGTAGATCATGCCTAATTCCTTTGGTAGATAATATTACCAAATGCTATGTTAATAATGTCATTTCAAAGGAAACAACTAAAAGTACATGTACATGTAAGTAAATGTTATTTTATTGAAATAAAATGACATTATTTTTAAGATTTATACAGGTAATGAAAGAAAGATAACTGCTACATTAAAATTTACTAATTTTTAGCA
The DNA here is from genome assembly GCA_028015205.1 of Mytilisepta virgata. Taxonomy (NCBI): domain Eukaryota; kingdom Metazoa; phylum Mollusca; class Bivalvia; order Mytilida; family Mytilidae; genus Mytilisepta; species Mytilisepta virgata. The sequence continues at coordinate 6,344,854 of CM051520.1, read as the reverse complement.
CATGAAATATGAATACTGTACCCTAATATCAGCTTTTTCTTTATTGATGGCCCAAAGACATGGCGATTACGTTATAACAACGTATTAATTAAACTATAGAAAAATATCAAAAGGATAAAAAAGAAAAATGGAACTTTCACAAATACATGAGGTGCTCACAGTTTCTACTGTCGTTACGTTATGCTTCAATTTATTTATAATTGGTCATTAGTAAAAGATTATATTTAGAATTCAGCTGAACAACCAACAGATACTTCGAAAGGGTAGCACGTCTTGCTACCTTCATCGTTCCGTTTCCTTGCAAATAGTTTTAGGTGTATAGAACATTAACATCAAGCAGAATTTTAAGAACATTCAAAGTTGCTCAAAAATCAACTTACACTTTATATCTAATTGAGTACGTAAGGTCAAAGTGCTTTTCATATTGAGATTATTTAAGTAACGTTGGGCTTTAACTTAATTCCAAATGTAAAACGTGTAAACGCACATTATCTCAACACCAGGTTATTGACTACAGGAAGAGTATGATGTTCCATGATTTGGATGACAATTGATGATAATTTCAACTATCGCTTGTCCATTTCACTTTATTAAAGATATACATGTTCATCAACGGCACCAGATAAATACACAGCTTGGTGGGAGGTTTCCTTTCCATTTGTCCAGTTTATAACACATGTACAAATTTACTACAGAGGAAACAGTAAGTTTTTTTATTAAATCTACAACAACGTTAAGACCTTATGACAAAAGCCTTGTTCACTTTTATTTAATGTTCTTCTTATCATAGATTAATACATTTTCCTTTCCATATCACCACAATCACCATCCCAACACATTCGTATTATCCATTAGATCTTATATCAGGCGAGGGATGGTATCACTGCTGATATGGAAAAGACCATTAATTGATCGTATATGTATATTCTGGTATATCACGAAAACAAGTAAATCAAAGATTTACTCCGTTGTCCACTTTATAGGGCACATTTTCGAATTGTAACCATTAAAGGACAATTTCACCAAATTTTGGAATCAGTTTTCATCCTAAAGACATTTCCACTAAAGTCTTGGAGGGGATTTTAAACACATTTTGTTTTTTTTTCTGTCCTTAGAAATAGAGGTCATGTCCACAATTTCGAGCGCAGACCATCAGGCCAAAGTTCAATCTAGATTGGCCGATAGGTTTAAGAGGATATGGCTTTTAAGGGTTTAAAGGTACTTTCATCAAGCATGCAAAACTATTACAATAACTCACATGGCCACATGGTTAGCTTAATAACGAGTCGTGATCTACATGTACCACGTATCAATTCTTTTAACTGGTGATTCGACAACAATTTCCAGAATTCTGACAAATTATAGAATTGATGTGGATAAAGAACGTTTAAAACTTCTGAGAGATGAATTAAAATAAAATCGAACCAATTTTAATTTGATGTGACCGAATGAAAACAAGTCCAGAATTCTCTACATATTACATATATTTTATATGTTAATTGTTATGATGTGGAATACGTATCAGTTGTAAATAAGACGAGAGTTGCCAATAGAATTTGTTGATGCATGTGTTGTAAGCAATTCAAGACAAGGTGATGGAAATCCGAATGGACATCAAGCAATCGTAAATGCAGAAACACCGACAAGCTTGAGATAGGGAATGAGTAGAACAAAACAACACCAACACAGAAAGTAAACAAAACGTGCAATATGGACACCACCAACAAACCGAGGGTAAAATCAGGTAGTCCGGACGGATAAGCATTTAAGGACTAACCTGCCATGCTACTCACGTTTACGCCCTGTCTTAAACATCAGGATATGGAAGCAGATGTTGTTTGATCACCTTACCCTTACAAATTAACAATTATGTAATAACTATTCAAAAGATGTAACTTGTCTAACCCGGAAACAAAATCGGCATTTAAAGTGATTGTTTGTCATTCAGGTGAAACATTTTGTTATTATTCGAAAATCTTGATGCTACTTAAAGACTTGAAGTTGGTTGCGTTTTATTGTATTTTTTTTAAATTTCTTGTCGTTGACCGTCGGAAAGGCTATAATATTAACGCAGCCATAATGACAAAATTTTCAAAACAGGTTTCTGGCTTGATATAATGAAGATTTGTTCTCAGTTTTAACAAAACGGTGTTACAAGTGTTTATCTGAATTTTCTGCAAGTTCAACAACATTTCTACATAAGAGGAGCCTCCTCCGTAGAAAGTTTACTTTGAAACAGCATCCTGAGAGTGTGTTCGTAAAGTGAACATAGTGTTTGTTACCATTCTTTCTTTGTATATATATATATATATATATATATTTCTACTTTTAGGTGCTTATCGATTCACTGGATTCTCTGTATATATTACAAATAAATCAATAGAAACAACAACACCTACGGGACATCTCTGTTACAGACACAAAGGACCAGATCTTCCAAATGTATATCAGAATATAGACTGCCACTATCTAGGAAAAAATGTTGTCATATATAACAATCGTACAACAGGTGTTAGTCAGTATGAGCACATAAGTCCATTTGCGTATGTAGAGTTATGCAGAGTACGAATTTATGGTACGAACAATCTTTGCTTTTTTCCTTAGTTAAAGCGGTGTTGTGTTGTTTTTCAGTTTTGGTCGAATAATGAAACCTGATAATAGGAAAGTTTAACAATGACATACATATCACCAGATAACTGAAATAGTTCATAACCATAACATTCAATTAACAGAGTCTTTGTAATCAGGAGTGTTACTAGCAAGACGGTGTTAAAAAAGCAATTAGGATGGAAAACCCTGCTCATAAGATGGGTTTCTCTTTGAAGCTGTGTATGTTGCTATATGTAAGAGATAGCTCATAACTTTGTCACAGCATTAAGCAGTTTGTGAAATATAAAACCATGTAATAAAACTTTGCTAGTAATTATGCTGTTTTTCTTGTTGAAACCTTTTAACCAAGAACCGATCATTCAACACGTAAAATTGAATATGTACAAATACACACAAAAATAAAGCACTGTCAGAAAATGAAATTTCAAAATTCTAAAATTAAAATAGCCATTTCTGTCATTAATTTTAGTATGTATTTTGTCATATTTTATATTTCGTAAACTATAACTTAGGTGGATAAACATTTTTGGATATTTTTCAAAATCGAGGTTATAAACAGAAAATACATCATCAAGATACCTAATGATGTTTTTTTCAGAATAAGAATCAAGTTGTCATGATTCTGCATTTTTCTTATTTTTTTCATACAAGGCAGCTCATTACAATATAGAAATAAGTCGGCATCATGGTCGACATAATTTGTACCACAGGAATCAAAATGACATGTTGATTCACAGTGTTGTCGACATAAACAACAACTTTATACCCTTAAAGTTTTTTTATACTTTATACATCAGAAAGAAATTTTAAAACTACTTCAACAAATACATTAAACAATAGAATTAAAAAAAAATAGTTGATCAATGAACGCAACTGTTCTTTAACATGCTTAATACGACCAAGAACTGTTGTGTTGATGTATTTGTTTTGTACCCCTTTGTGTTATTTTTTGTACGGCTTTTAGTCAGTTGGGTTGTTTTGATTGATTGGTATGTTATTGTTGATCTTTCCTGTTATCCACTTAGTTGTTTATTGTACACAATAAAACATCAAAACAGTCCACAGCGGTTGGGAGAAATTTTAAGACTAAAAAATAAATATGCCAGCATATAAATTTTAAAAAGAACGAACATTTGCTGAGAGTACTTGTATTTCAGCTTGTGTTATATTTGGTTATAGCTAAATGAAAGGAACTTGTGTTGTGTACAGTACATGGTACTGTTTAGATAAATTGTCATAGAATTTGTATAATTCGTTTCTTTGAGATACCAATTCACAAAATAAAATCTGAAATTACTGGGAATAAAGATATTTGTCGATTCAAATCACTTCCCATTCTACGTCTCTTCTAGGTTGTAAGAAAGGTTTTTCTGGAAATAACTGCGCAGGAAATTGTCCCAAAAACTGTCTAGGAAATCACTGTTTTCCTGGAAACAATACTTGTGTGTGGGGATGTGACTGGAAAAACTGCCGCAAGGAAATATGTAATAAGTATGATGGTACATGTTCAGAGGGGTGTGTAGAAAGTGTAACAGGAGATTTTTGTTTGGGAAAAGGTATAGTCAAAAACCGTTTTTACGTACAATTTGCATCCAATAATGATGTTAATAACCTTTGTTCAACAATACTATTAAAACGTGACAAAGCAGAGGAAACCAAGGGAGGAACTCAAAGAGAAAAGAACTTTCAGACTCTAAAAAACATAAATTTACATAACAAAAAACTGATAAGGAATCAACCTTTATGCGTAAGCATACCATTTTTCGTAAACAAAGTCCAAGGTATATGTGGTAGTAGGAGACAATCAAAATTGCTAGTTCGCTACCACTTTACAATATATAATATATATGTGAGCACAACAGAAAAAATATTTCAATGCCAGATGGTGATCAACGTTTTGAAAGCAACTAGTTGGCGACCGTGTAATTTGAAAACGGTCAGCTTTTGCCAGCCTTCCGTTAAACTGTGATGGAGTGTTTATCTTTTATTGATATATAACAAGCGAAATAAAATGATATGGGCTGGCGTCAATCATATAATTTTAGGGTTCATTTTTAACTTTCAGTTAAAATTCACTAAATCTTTAATCCACACCAAGAAAATACTTAGGGGAGGCGTTTGTATATGGGAATATAATATGTGAACAGTGCTAATCGAAGACAAAGAGGATCTGTAACATGTTTATGTGACTGTGCACTTTTGGTTGATCAAGTTATGTGTATCTTTTCTAGTATTACGTTTAGATTTTTACTTAATATTAACCCGACATCTGTTCTCTTTGAACGTTTGACACAACTTGTGTATCACATGTTGATTTGTGTAAATTAAGATGATTTTTTTCAGAAACGAAATCAACAACTACCAAACAGAAAACAACACATAAACCTTTGTCATCAAGTCTGAAATCGATGCGTTTTGTTTCTGATTCCGGTGATGAAAAAAATATAATAATAGGATCTGTGACTGTGTCGGTTATAATTTGTATTGGCATTGCGATAGCTATAGTATTTTACTGTCACAGGTAGGTTTATACTAAATTTCAAAAGTACGATATACTAGTCAATAATAGAAACGATACACATTAATGTATTGCACATATACCTAAAACCTCCAGATACCATACAGATTTCTTGGCGTTCACATTACTTGTGGTGTCTTGTCATATTTTTATTTAGTTCATTATATGGTTTTATTCTTTTACTTGTGGCGTTTGTTGGTTGTGTTCATGACTTTTGTTTTCCTTGGACTTTGAATTTTAGAACTTTTCCACTGTATTTTCCCTTTGTATTCTTTTGTCAATATCTTATCGGTGGAATGTTTGTGGTGTGTTACTTTTTTGTGGGAAAAAAAATGAAATCAACTTCCTGAATTTTGAGATTTTTAAAAACGTTTCTTTACACCAAACTCGTTTATGTATTCATGTAGCCTAATCATCACTTTAGTATTGATAAAATCATTTGAGTTTCAAATAGTTCTGATTCTTGTGATTTTCATTTAATTAACAAGTCCATATTTTCTGGTTTTGAAAATTTTCAGATTGCAAAAATTGATTTATTTTATTTAGATACATTCCTTTTATTTACAATACAACTTTTAAAAATGAGTTTCGTTACTTTTAATATTGCAAGGTCTATATAATATAGGAATCATAAGAGATATTACACAATATAATCTAATAGAATGAGTTTATTTTAAAATATAAATTGTGTTTACAATATACGTTTGAAAAATAAGTTTCGATTACACTATATAATCTAATATAAAGTGCAAAATTCATTTTCAGTTTGAAAACTTATTAAAAATGTATAATTTGTTTTAATAATCGTTATTTGATCTGAAATTCAAACCCGATCTCCATCGTAAATACATGATAAATTTTCTGAAAAAAAAATTCCCAAAATATACGGAATCTGTTTTCATTTTAAAGGTGGAGAGTTTGCCGTCAACGAAGGGAAAATATTTACAACCGCCATAACGCAGAAATAGTTTCAGAAGAACACAATGGTTATGATGTTACAAATGGTAAGTAAATAAGACCTGCATGACAGTAAGTACGTATTTACAAGAAATAATGAAATCATACGTAATTTATGTTTTTTTTTATTTTTATTATGAGAACATATTCTGTAAACAAGTAGTCACGACAGACAGACACTTTACGTGTTTAATACCGCCATAGTATCAAATGTAAATACATTTTCAAGAACTCCTGTCTAGAAACAACACCTTATATCAGTGAATTGGTGCTCAATAAGACGAATTCTCGGCCGCTATGCAATTTTAAAATAATTGGATTGACGACCCTGTGGAAAAGTCACTTAGTAAACATGCAACCGTGTGTATAAACCCTACCTGCATAAAGTCGTTTGAAAAAACATACCCTTGGCATGTTTTTGTTGATAAGGATCTTGAAAAGCTTTTGCAGATCACAGAAAGCGACATTTACTATCCTGATATTGGTATAAATCGTATGAACTTCAGCATTGTCATATCATAACAATTTTTGCATTCACTATTATGGACTTTGGACACAATTAATTCGATTCTAATATCTTGAGAATATTAAAAAATAAGAATAGAAAATAAAAAGTATAGAAAAAAGTAAACTGTTATTTTTAAAATCACAATCAAATATAGAATTTATACAAGATTTCAGACAATAATGTTCACTCATTGTTCAGTGATATTAAACTTATAGAATAAACAGTATCCGTAACTTCTGCATGTTCTAAGGTTATTTTGTAGTAAGATTCTTAGATTGTGAATTCTCCAGTTGATATTTTGTACTTTTAATTTAATGTTCCTGATTATCCCTGTACTTCGGAGAGGTTCGGGGATATTGTTATCGCCCCCGTCCGACTGTCCGTCACACTTTCTTGTGACCTAAACTCTTCGTTCATGTTTAACTTCATGCATATAATTTATATACAGTATTGTCACATACTGCATTTAGATGCGCAGTAAGGTTTTGTAATTTTCAGCTTCAAACATTGGGGCTCACAGGGGTCGAATTTTGAAAAAAGGACAAATGTACATAAGGAGCAATCAAACAAAACGTAATCCATTGGACAGACAAACCCGGGAAGACAAAAGAACAACCACAAGCACAAATAAACACACAAAACTAAAAAAACAATAAACAACCCGAACTCCTATAAAAACCTGGAGTGAACCCAGGTGCTCCGGAAGGGTAAGCAGTTCCTGTTCCGTATACGGCACCCGTCGTGAAGTTCAACAAAGTCAATCCGGTGGAAGTCACAAATCGGTGGAGGCACATGAAATGTTACGACATTGGGAACAGGCCCAACATCATCTTAGATATTGGAACACTGTAATGGTCAATCAATTCGTGATGACGACCGTAAAATTTCTTAAGTGATGGCATGAACTTATCCCTGATAAAACCCTGGTTAAGAAACTTTTGTGAGTAATCTCCCTTCCCCCCAGGGTAACTCACGCATGCCCTTGAAAATCGGATAAGCTGAGAAACGTAGATGACATACGCAGGCGATGTTGGTATATTGCTACTCATGAAGGGAAAATTAACAATAGGAAAGTTGAAGTCATCACGTTTGTCATAAAGATTTGTCTTCAAATGTCCCTCGTTGTCTTTTTCAAAAGACAAATCCAAATATGAAACGGACTTTGGTGTATCTGTAGTATCCTTAATTTCAAGCTCACCGGGGTAGATTAGATGTAGAAAGTCTTGGAATTTTTCGTTATTTAACGACAACACATTATCTATATAACGAAAAGTGAAATTAAAGGATTGGCTAGTTTCTTTTTGTTTTCACGTAGTAAAATTAGGAATTTATTATATTTTTGATTTTATGCATTTAATTTCTATACACTATTGTCAAAATCTGTATATGGATGCGCAAAAAGGTTTTAGCATTTTGATTTTCAAAATATGGGGCCCACAGGGGTCGATTTTCAACAGTATTTGAATTAAAGCTTGTTACCTCAAATCCTCTTTCATTTTTTTATTTCATGCATTTAATTTCTATACAGTATTTTCAAATACTGTATGTAGATGCGCAATAAGGTTTTAGAATTTTGGTTTTCAAACATTTGGACCCACAGGGGTCGAATTTCCTAAATTGGCAATTTAAGTTGTGACCTAAACTCCTCGTTCATTTTTCATTTTATGCATTTAAGTACAGTTTTTCCTAAGCCCCATGCAAATTAAAAAAATATGATACAAGAGGATCTGTATTCTTATTCTTAGTAGACATTTTTTGGAAGAAGAAATATAAAAATTAATATATTTAAATCTTTACTGCAAAAAAAATGTATAACATCTACTTTGTGGCATTTGATTCCTTCATGGCTTTTCAGCCATTATTCCATTGGATTGTACAGGAAATTTGAACTAAAATATTGCAGTTGATGGACAATCATAGAATTTATATTTTGATTTAAAATACATAATATTGATCATTTTCATTTTTTATGTAGAGAAAACCGTGTGATAAAGTGTAAAATTTCATTTTTGTAAACGACAGATTTGAAATTTGAATTCCCCTGCATTAAAATTTCTATACAGTATTGTCACATACTATATATATAGATGTGCAATACGGTTTTAGAATTTTAATTTTCAAACATTTGGGCCCACAGGGGTCGAATTTCTTAATTTGGCAATATAAGCTTGTGACCTATATTCCTCGTTCATTTTTCATTTTATGCATTTGATTTCTGATATAGTATTGTCACATACTATATATAGATGTACAATATGGTTTTAGAATTTTCAGTACTCGGGTCCCACAGGGGTTAAATTTGGAAAATTGGGAATTTAAGCTTGTAACCTAAACCACTCTTCATTTTTCATATGCATTTAATTTCTTTACGGTATTGTCACACAGTGTATATAGATGACCAAAAAGGTTTTAAACAATTAGGGCCTTTAGAGGTTGACTTTCAAAAACCGTAAATTATAAGCTGGTGACTGAAACTTTTCTTTCATTTTTCATTTCATACATCTTTTTCTCTATACAGTATCGTCATAATAGTTCGCCCGTCCTCCATATACTACCGTTCCTATGTTAATTATATTATCTGAAACACAATCGAGAATTTATCTGAATCCACTTATTCATTGTTATTATCGCGAGTGATGCGAATATTTAATTAATGCGAATCCTATACATATTGCAATAAAATACTACAAGACCATTATTGAATTAACATTTACGGAATCGTAGCTGACTAGTACTTTAATAAGTACCTGCCAAAAAAATTATCAACACTTAATTCTACTTTTACTTCTAAGCAAGTAAGTTCAGTGGTCTTTTCTAATATTAAATATATTTCACTGCATAAGGTAGCTTCGTGCGATATATTCTTTGATACCAATTTTGATGCCCAAGACCTCAAATGCTGAAGCAAAAACAAAAATACAAAAGCAAGATTATTTTGTTTGCGAACAAAGTTAGAAAATACAATTTTGGCAATGATTTCTATTTCCAAGGGCAATAAATCTAACACAAATTCACTTAGCGTAAAACTCGATCTTTAGGTCATAATTATAAGCTCTAATATTAAAATAAAATCAGTTGGTAAAAGGTTTGCGAAAAAAGTCTGGTAAAATAATTTTTTGACTGGAATTCCTATTTCCAAGGGAATACCTCTCACAATAATTTTTCGATCAGCGTGAAACTAATACTTGGTGTCTAGCTCAGTATTATAAAGTAAGCTCAAATACCAACAGGGATTATAAATTACGTGCACAAAACTAATATTTTGGCCCCCAATAACATCGTTTTTGTTTGTAAGAACTATTATTTTGAGTGTCTTAGAAACGAATTGGGAATAGATAACACTGCGGTTAACCCAACTTATACACCGACCACACTCACTAAGCAGGAAGTCCTTGATAACCACAAGACCGTTCTTCATTCCTTTGGCATTTCTACAAAGGATGAAGAAATGGACCTTCCTGCTCTTTATTGGATTCCTAAACTACATAAGAATCCGTTTAAACAAAGGTACATTGCTGGGTCAGCTAATTGCTCTACAAAACCTCTTTCAAAGATTTTAACATCCATATTGACATGTGTTAAAGAGGGACTTCAGAATTACTGTGAAACATCATATTCCACCAGTGGCGTCAATTAGATGTGGCTTCTTAAAAACTCCAAAAATTTACTTCAATATCTAAAATCAAAATCTTTGGCTACATGCAACAGCATGAAAACTTTCGACTTCTCTACACTCTACACTACCATACCACATTTCAATTAAAAGATCGCTTAAAGCAACTAGTTCATCAATGTTTTTTCAAGAAAAATGGGACAAGCAGGTATAACTTCCTTGTTCTAGGTAGAGAAAAGTCTTATTTCGTGAAGAACCACTCTGATTCTGACAAAAAGTATTCTGAAGATGAAATTACAAACATGTTAGATTTTCCCATAGACAACATATTCGTTGAATTTGGCGGTCTAATTTTTCAACAAACAATCGGCATTCCAATGGGAACCAACTGTGCTCCTCTCCTCGCCGATCTGTTTCTGTACTCATATGAAGCGGACTTCATTCAAGGGTTACTACATGAAAACAAAAAGAAACTAGCCCAATCCTTCAATTTCACTTTTCGTTATATAGATGATGTGTTGTCGTTAAATAACGACAAATTCCAAGACTTTCTACATCTTATCTACCCCAGTGAGCTTGAAATTAAGGATACTACAGATACACCAAAGTCCGCTTCATATTTGGATTTGTTTCTTGAAATAGACTATGAGGGACGTTTGAAGACAAAACTTTATGACAAACGTGATGACTTCAACTTTCCTATTGTTAATTTTCCCTTCTTAAGTAGCAATATACCAGCATCGCCTGCATATGGCGTCTACGTTTCTCAGCTTATCCGATTCTCAAGGGCATGCGTGAGTTACCCTGACTTTCGACAAAGAGGATTACTGCTGTCACAAAAGCTTCTTAACCAAGGTTTTATCAGGGGTAAGTTGATGTCATCACTTAAGAAATTTTACGGTCGTCATCATGAATTGATTGACCATTACAGTGTTCCAATATCTAAAATGATGTTGGACCTGTTCCCACTGTCGTAACCTTTCATGTGCCTCCTACGATTTGTGACTTCCACCGGATTGACTTTGTTGAACTTCACGACGGGTGCTGTATACGGAGCAGGAACTCCTGGTTTTTATAGGAGTTCGTGTTGTTCATTGTTTTTAGTTTTCTATGTTTATGTGTTGTGCTTGTGGTTGTTCGTTTGCCTTCCCGGGTTTGTCTGTCCAATGGATTACGTTTTTTTTTTGATTGCTCCTTAGGTATATTTGTCCTTTTTTTTGACATTATTTCCTAATTCAAAAGGCAATAACTCTCAAAATTATTATTCCATTATCATAAAAATCAAACTTGATCTGTAGCTCATCATTATAAATTCACATACCAAAAATCAGATAAGTTGAAATGGTTTGCGAAAAAATCCACAGAAACTAATATTTACCATTAATTCCTTATTTCAAGTACAATAATTCTTACAATATATATTTGACCAGCGTGAACCTCTTAGCTTGATATTAAGGTCATCATTATAAGCTCAAATATCAAAATACAGATCATTTCGTTGCCAAAATTACAAAAGGAGTAAAGCTGAAAACTACCTAAAGACAGAGTTATACACAAGGAGCTTTCACAAATTGAACATTTTTGTGACAGTTAATTTAAAATATGAATTTCCTGTTGATATAGACATACAATCTTCTAGGCTGTACATGTGTAGATACCCTCGGAACTTATAAATCAATATAAATGCAATTTTGGTTCCAAAATATCATGATGTGTTAAGTATGTCAGAATTTACTGTTAAAATTATAATTTTTCGAAGAAAGAAAAAATAAAACGTATCACAAAATACCGAAATACATTGATGCACTGTATGGCCATTTCGTTGACTGAAAACTCATCAGCAGTGCTCGAGATCCAAATATTTGAACAACCGATTAGACTAAAAAACAGGTATCCAAACTCAGCTAAGGGTTACCTTGCATCTAAATGAGGAGCCTTTCAAATTTCTGGTAATTTTGTCAAAGATTGAACGGAAAATGTAAGGCATTTGAGTAATGAATCCTGCCAGGAATGATTAATTTTCATGGCCATGGCTGCCCTAATAAATTGTATTAGTTTCACACCAACAATGTATAGCTCAAAATAAATAGAGCGTTGATGTTACATTTTTGAAGTGTCATTAGTGTACATTAATCAAAATATAATGTATATATTTTCAGATTATACGCCTAATAATGACTTACCGCCTATTGATGAAACCGTTACATCACAGGTTTCAGTTGATGAAACTGAGAACGTGGACACACCTCAGACATCAAATGATAACGAGATATACGTGGTTACGAACGTCAAAGTGACACGGAACGAGCCAATAGAGATGACAGAGATGATAGAACCGACAGAGACGATGGAGACGACGGATCCACCAAGTGTGCCGCCACGTTTGCCAACACGTATTCACATCTACGACAATCAACCAAGGAAATATACTTGATGCAGATCCTATTATATATATTTAATAAAACTATTGAACAATTGTCGGTTCGAATGTGTACAATTATAGCTTTCGTTGGAGGTGGACAGCTTGTGTGCGTAATTCTTTTCGATAGTATGCCCAAGAGGAGGTGGTGTTCTCGAATTGACAGTTCTTAATGACCACCAATAAAGGTTCAGCCCGGTAGCATTAAAGATTTTCATGATATTTTGATAAGGTCGGATAAATATTTGTCAGATGTTCTTACAATGACATTTTCAAGATGTCATGTAAATGTTTTGTTTTGGATAGCTTTGTAATACTTTTTTCAAAACATTGAAGGGAAAGTTCCAAAAATATTTTAAAAAAGAGGACAAATATACCTAAGGAGCAGACATAAAAACCCATCCATTATACAAACCCGAGATGACAAATGAACAACCACAATCACAGCAAATAAATAATGACAAAAAATGAACAAGAACTTCTATAGTTTACGATAAACCTCCCTATAGTCAGTCAACGAAATAGCCACACAGGGCATCATTTTTATTCGGTATTTTGTGATACAGATTATTACTATCACTGCGTCTATGGCACTTCTCGTTGACTGTTAGTCCCCGAAGGCAGTATCAGCCCAGTAGCCAGCATTTTTGTCCTGGCATGATTCATTAATTTTTTTAATGCCTTTAAAATAACAATCCAAAGTTACTTATATTATATATTGTAAATTTATACTATGCTGTATACGACGCATTTCAAGGAGTTACCTCTCATCAGCAGCATTAAAACCGAAACATTTGGAAGACCAAAAACCACTTTAAATTTCACATTCAAAATTTGGCAGAAATTTATAGAAATTTCTAAAGGCTCTTCCTTTTGGTGCAGAGGTAACTATTAGCTGAGTTTGGATTCCTGTCGGTTTTACTTGTTTTCCAACATTTTAATCTTGATCACTGCTGAACAGTTGTCAGTCAAAGAAATGGTTTATAGTTCATCAGTTTATCTCGGTATTTTGTGATACAGTTTACTATATTGTAAATGTAAATGACATAATAAGAAAGTCTTGTTACAATATTTCAGTCTAAGTGAAAAAAACTTATTTTAGATATTTCAATAAAAAACTAATTAAAAATACATGATATTGTATTATGACATTTAAGACGTAACTTCTTTAATTAAAATGACTTACTCTCAGCTATCATTCAGGCCCATGTTTTTTTTTCAACAAAAAGTTCTGTAGTCGCAGCAAATTACTGTCAAAGATGGGGAGTTGGGAAAAAAAAACCATAAAACATCAAATTTCATTCGATTTTGGAACATTCTACATGTATAAATTTGTGTTAAATGAGCAACAGCCTTGTCCAAACAAATATTTCACTGAAATGTGTCTATTACATTTAATGTTTCCTGAATTAAATGAACTTATAACTTCCACGCAATATTTGCAAATTAGACATAGATTTAAACTTAAGTTATTCTTAAATCTGGCGAATTTTTTAATTTGTTGACAAATGTCATGCATTAATTTATACTGTCATAGTACATCTTTTACATGAGCAATTGTTTGTTTCTGATATACCCAAGACAAGGTGTCTTTTCTTTTAAAAAAGCCAAAAAATATTTTGGCGTAGTTTTATGAACACTTTTTATCATCATATCACAAAAAAGTATGAATATCAAATCCGTGGACAAATAGCACAACCGATAACACAAAAAAACGACAAAGGGCAAAGTAACAAACAAAAAAAATCACACAAACTAGCAGCATGAGCCCCACCAAAATTCGAGATTGAACTCAGGTGCTCCTGAAGGGTGAGCAGTTCCTGCTTCTTGCAAGACACCCACCGTGCTGTTCGTTGAAGGTCATATCCTGTGGAGGAAGTACATCTATGACGGATGGAGGCCTTTTGTCACGACGGAAACTGACACTCCGTATCGGTCGTGGTGACCACCGTAGAATGTTTGAAGTGACGACCTCAATATATGGGCAAACATCCCTGTCTTTACAGCTTTTGCGTAAGCCTCTGAACCCTATGCACAAAATCTACATAATGGTCACAATCTCTAGCAAAACGAATGAGTTGGGAGATAAATACTCCATACACTGGAACAGCTGAAATGTTACTTTACAGAATTGAAAGTTGACAATGGGAAAATCAAAGTCGCTGTGTTTGGCAAAGAGTTTATTTAACTTCCCTCCATTGAATATTTCGAGATGAAGATAAAGATAAGTGGAAGACTTCTGCGTGTATTCAGTGTCTTTAATCGCAAGCTCTTTGTGATAGATGAGGTGAAGATAGTCACCAAATGGAGAGTTATGTAGTGAAAAAACATCATCTATATAGCGGAAGCTGAAATTAAATGACTGGGCTAACTCACTTTCTTTTTTCCGTAGTAAGCTTTGGATGAAGCCTCATACGAATGGAAAAACGATCAGAAAGCAGAGGTGCACATTTGTTAAACAATCAAATGGATAACAGGAAAGGTCAACAATAACATACCAATCACTAACAGCAACCCAACCAACGAAACGCTGTTCAAGCAATAACTTAAACGAGTACAGGCGCTCACTAGTGGTGGGTTAATCTGGTTTTATGGGTAACCAGAACTCTCCCTTATCTATCCTGACACTCTGGTGTGTACATAAAGGTTATAACAAATGTATCGTACTCTAAGGTGCATTCAATAGGGGAACGTCCACAGACACCGACAAAATCGAAAAGAAGCACAACCATATCAACCAGCGGAACAACTTGAAAACAAAATTCCTGAGTTGTTACAGACATTTTCCGAAAAATGGATTAAACCGGGTTTTACGGCTAGCACTTCCCACTTCTATGACAGTCGTTCATAGTTCCGTATTGACATAAAACAAGGGGAGCAAATAAAAAATTCCACAAGTCGGGGAAAATCCAGTAGTCATAAAGTTACCAGAATCTATACCTCAAGACCATCCAGTATGATTTGTGAAACCGAATTGAATATTTGTCCATTATGTGTTGGTATCTACCGATGAATTTCTTAAGAAAAGGGACGAGACGTTCTTTGTGAAAACCTTGGTAGTAAAAATAATAATAAAAGTTTGTTTACAAGATCACTATGAAACTTTTTGAGCACCACAGATTCTTTATTGATTGAATATTATATTCCTAGTGTATTTCAATTTATTATCTAAGTACCCAAACACATTTCAACCTAGACAGTTATGTCATCATACTACTGAATTGACACTGTTTGTTGACAGACAGATTCACATGTACAAACTTGACACTTGTTCAGTTCTGAAATTATTTTTTATTTTATAATACTAGTTTTAATTCTTCATTATATGCTACCTGTATATAAGCATACCTATGGGAAAAAAAACAAAAGTGTAATCTTCTATTAGAAATGCACAGATTTCTTCATAAATAAAATGTGTATCTTCCTTAATTTCAAACGTAATAATAAAAACAAAAAAAAAAATCAATACACAAATCTGTATAAATAATTTATTTCTATAAATTAGAAATAAGGTTAAAAATTAATGCACGCTTTCGCTAATGATGCTAGGAAAGCAAACATGTAGTTTTAGTATCTGAATTACATGTTGATACATCTTTATACAAATTTGATCTGAGAAACAGAATATTCTCACATATTCCTGATTTTTGTTTACCACAAGAGCTATAATTTAGAGCAGATGATAGTGATGTACCTGTCCGTCTGTTCTATTTATTGCTTATTCATGTAGATGTCAATAACTCTATATCCTTTCAGATCTGAATTTGGAAGATACATAGGAACATTTTATTGATAATATTTGTTTAAAAAATGTTCATAACAATGACACTTTTCAGATTTATTACATTTTTTCATATTTTTTATAAATCCTACCGTCGCAGGTATTGAGAAAAGAGGCCCCTAGGGAGAACAAGAGTTTGAGAACCCCAAAAATCAAAATTTTTTAGAAAATATATAAAACTGATAACAATTGCTATAGAAAAGATATCTGAAATAATGCCATGTACCGACCTATACATGATTCACATCAAATCCAAGGGTTTGCACAATGTAAACGGCCAAAAAGATGGAAAATATCTTGATTGTCCGGCGACTTTTTCAAGATGAAGGGGTGATAATACAATGTCAAGCATCTATGTTATACTATATTGATGCAATATTTAGGACTCAAATTAAAGAGCAATATTTGAGAATTAAATTGATACCAAATGTGTATATATTTGACTAAGAGAAATAATGTTTTTGAAACAAACTGCAGAAAAACTTTGAAAAATTCTGAAAATTGCCAAAATAAATAAAATATAGCTTGTAAAAATATATATTTACACTTTATGCTCCTGAAATATATTGAATATCCAGTATTTACATATACTTAAATAAGACAAAAAGAAATAATAGCTGAATGAGGTGTAAATGTTTCACACATTATATTTTTCAAAATCATCGACCAAAATATCGGTAATTTTTTGGTCATTTTGTTTCAGGAAATTCGCAAAATTTATGATCATTATTATTTTTTTAATACATTCATGAAATTAAACAAATAATATTTCTTGCAGTTTTTTCTTGTAAATTAACTGTTGTTTGTCAGAAGATAACACTGTATCTGCTTGGAAGCATTGATTTTTGAGAAATTATAAAATGAACGTATGTCTCCAAATGAAGATGCTGTCGCCACTTAGCTAAAAAAGACTAATTCCAAACACACTTTTTGAACATTTTGGACTTGTATAATTCTTTTCTCAGTGATACCAATCATACAACTCATTCATATCAATTTAAAGCTGAAAGAAAGCTTTATTTAATAAAACAAATATGTCCTATCTAAGGTTTACTAGAAAGGCGATGTTTGGTTTTTCAAATGGTCAAATTTGGGCAAATTTACTTTCGCAAGAAAATCGTCCAAAATTTGGAACGTTAAATGGTTATAGTCATAACTTTTGAACCAGTTCGATTTTCATTTTTTTTTTCACCAACATGTTTCTTTTCTTCTGTACTTTCAATTTAAAGCCATATTTTAAAGATTCTTCGTACTTCAATTTTTCCATGACCTCCCTAACCTTGGCTCATCAACTTATCAAACACAATATAAAATCCAATACAGTATAATGCCCATCGGAATGGCTATTGTCTGTTGCAACACTAGTTGTAATACCGATTAAGACGTTTTGTTGTCATACGTTAATGTTTCAACCTGCAAATACAATGAAACAAAATAATAGAACAATGCAGACGGTTATTAATGATCGCGAAATCGAGATTACATTAAATTATATTGGTGTGATTTGCACACGTTTCCAGTTCATATGACTTACACATTAACGCCTAATTTCCCCATTAATATATATGTTTGCTTCAAATTAACAACAGGGGCTCGTTACAATTGACACAGTATGTCATCTGTGACTCATCCGGCACCGATCTATAATACTACAACAAATGAGAGGTATCAATTCCGAGAGCGCCAAATTTCAAATCGTCAGATTTTTTTTCTGTTCTCCATCCAGTCTGATTTTTTGCTCATTTCTGCAGTAAAACGATTATATTTTAACAAAATGCCTACCTTTTAACCCTTATTTCCCACCAAACGGTTGTATTTGCACATTTTAGTCCCATTTCTAATGAAATCAAATCTCCCATGTCCGGAAGTGACAAACATTTGTATAATTTCCGCCAAATTTACATATCCATTGCGGAGATAATTTGGAACTTAATTTTTTATCGGAATACCTTTGGGTCATGTGAGGATAGGAAAACTCTGGTAAGTTCCAAATTATCTCCGGACCAGATATGTCAAATTTGACGATTTTAAATTGGCGCTTTACGGAAATACGAACTCCTATTAAAACAGTTAAATCGTGTGCTCTGGAAAATTAAGTGAAGTCGCGTCTGATCCAAAAAAGCTGTCAAAATCAAGTACTTTTGGAAATTTATAAGTGAACCCACTCCTTATCAAAACAAATCCAGTCCTATGTTAGTCACAAAACAGTGTAGGAACATACTGTTTATCCATAAGAAACAAATCCAATGTCATTTTTATATTGGTACGTTGTAGCAATCAATAATTTATGAGAACAGTGACGCAAACATTAAAGCATTGGTATATCAAATCTTTTATTGCTTTTATTTTACAATTCAAATAATTATGAACTTCAATAATCGCTTTTTTGGAATTTTTTATACGAATGGAACGGGTTTTTTCTCAATATCGCTAAAATTAAAATCCCATTTTGGTCTAAAATGACAAAATCGTAATAATAAATGCGCGCAATAATTTCTAGATTTACAGTATTCATATTGATCTCTAACAAAGTTTTTGGCTTTTTGTCACGAGCATACTATACATATTTACACAATTGATAATAACTCCAAACACATGCATAATATGCATTCTTATCCACGACTTCTCCAATTTAGTACAAATATTTTCTTTCTTCCTTATGAAGGTTAATGTTGTGATATTGTTTCCTTTTAGATAACAGAGGACTTACATGTAAATATTCTATTTGGCCTCTAAGATAACGCTGAATCGTTTTTATCGCATGCAAATACAGTTAAATTCTAAACGAATATCGTGATACATTAGTATTTGATTGGGTACTCCGACTACTAAATAGAGGTAAGATATAGAGAATTAGTTTATTTGTTTTTATAATTTTGCCTCAATTTTGTAGTATGCTGTTGGCAAATTAAAATTTAATTAGGCAGAGCATATTAATCAGATCAGCAGGAAACACAACCGTCAAACAATTTTAAAAATTAAAGAAAATCACTACTATTGTATTTATTCTTTTATATACTTAAGATCTGGAGTGGGTGTTATTTCACTAATAAATAGTTCTGGCCTTAAAGGTATATAAAAATATAAGCTTTTTATTGCGGTTAAAATTTCAAAAAAATATTGGCCTAGATAATTACTGATAGGTAATTTGCGAGAAAAAAAATATTCATATAGCGTGTTTACAAATTGGTACTTAGTATCATATAATGTTATCCCTACTCTTGAAAACAAAATATAGTAACACTAAGATCAATCTTTTGCAGAACAGAATTTGACTAAGAATTTTTTCGTCAGAGTTCATAATAAAAAATTACTAATAAACCTTTTATTTGTATTAATTTGAGGTACATATATGATTTAAATGGCTGTTTTGACTTTGTTATAAAGTATAAACTTACGGCTTCACCTTACAGTTATTTTAAGGACGAACAGCATTCAAACCACGTTAATTAGCATCTTTAAATTTATATATATATTCTTTTCTCGCCTGTTTCGTGCGGAGATCGAATAAAGTCTATGTTAAAAGACAATGTACACATTCTGTTTATCCTGCAACATAAAATCTGCATTAAGCGAGCGACTTCGAAAGACTGCAAAACTGTCGCATTTCTCTATGTTATTAGTAAAGTCAAAAGTAATGTGAAATCACAGTAAAAGTGATATACAGTCAGTATACCACTATTTATCTTGCACTTCTGCTATATATGAACAACCAACATGCATTGATGTGTATCTAAAAGTGATATATTGTCATGCCCCTTCCCCACGCTTGTGCACCTGTAACTAAGTTGCTATTGTTTCAGTTGCAAGGTGAATTCTCATAGTTATTCTTACGTTGGCGGATGCGGTTATTTGCCTTTTATTCATTCTTACCAACCTAGAGGATATTAAAACCGCTCGTATTTGGATAAATGAATTGCGCTGTCTCATATTATTTTAGTATTTTGTGCAAAGTGTTTCTTGTGCAATTTGACATATTCATTGTGCATAGAGGAATTGTGCAACTGATACATTCAATTGAGGTGTTAGAATAATACCTAATATATGAAGTTTTGGGTTCTAATAGCAGGTTGAGAAAGTGTTTTATGTTTCATTAAATGTGAACAGTGTACGTTGATTTACGTTCACTTGTCATATAGATAGTAGTGCATTGTGTCTTTAGCTATATATTCAGTTTAGTTTTTGAAGTTCGGCACTGAAAAATCCCGATTGTCAATTGGTATGAACCGAGACACACGCGATACATGTTACACTAACATAAACAAAAGGTGATCGCACAATATCAAATAAAGTACAAATATTTGAAATAAAGATAATAATATAATCATTGTGATACTATTGATCGCCAAATGACATTTTTTAAAAGTTAGAATCCAAATGTAGGTAATGTTATTGTTAACTTTGTCTACTAGTTTTCACATAGAAAAACATGTATTGTAAAAAGAACATTTAAGTAGGAAATGTTCTTCAGTTTCTATTTCATCTGAGAAAATGTCTCGCAAATGCGACTGTCTAAAGGAGTAATAGGTTTTGAGTATCTGCCAAGTTCAATCTTTAATTTGCGGTTACTGATTCTAAATTTGGTAAAAGATTTTCTTTGATTAAAGTCGTATAAAATATAAAGATAATTTTAGATTCCAAAATTGCATTTGCGTTTGAGCTAGGTTCGCAACATGCCGTATTCAGACAAAAGTTTATATCTGGATACATACCAGTTATTTTTATAAAAGGTTTTGGTATGCAATTTTATTTTCATACTAAATTTACTATGTTTATATTTGAGCAATTTATGAATTCCTGAATTGTTATCAAATATTTAAGTAGTCTTTGACCAGAGTACCATGTGTGGCAACCTTGTAAGTGAAGGTATTTATTTTTAATGTATGTATTTTTAGCAAAACATTTGTCAACGAATCTAAACGATTCCAGTATTTAAAAACTAAATTAAAACACTCTATTGCAAATGGTATTCTGCCTAATTCGCTGAATATTGCGAAGTTTGGACTTGTATATTTTTTACAAAAATGCCTATGGAGTTTAACACACGGAAGTACAGATGGTAATCTTGAAAAGTTAAACATAAAATTAAAGTCAGCTGATTTTGGTAAATAACAACCCCATATTATTTAACAGTATAATACAATTTGTTTGATCCTACTGTCTAAAGTATGTACTGTCCACCCTAATTAATTTTCAGTTCTAGCACGCGGTCACCTTCTTGGTTATACACCAGAGTGTCAGGATAAATAAAGAGATGTTAGAGTACCCATAACACCGGTTTAACCCAACCACTATTTAGTGTCTGTACCAGACTATCCCGACTCTCAGTTGTGTTCATGTTTGTGTGTTGCACTCTTTTATGTTATTTTTGTCAGTTGGATGGATTTGATTGATTGGTATGTCATTGTTGACATTTCCTGTTATTCATTTTGTTGTTTATTGATAGTGTGATCAAAGATATGTAGACTTTTAGGATATATAGATAAGACTTCGCTTTCAGTCTGAATAAAGCCTAGATTGCTTTCTTGAGAAGTTCAGCTTTAGACTCTGTGAATGAGCCAGATAAGGAGAATGTTTTCCCTAGATATTTGTAGTTGTTAGAACAGTCTAAAACTTTATACTAAATTGGAAATTTTGTTTTATGAATCTTCCAGATTTATTAAAGATTACAACTTTAGTTTTAGATATGTTGACTGACATACACCAGTCTTTGAAAACAAGTCCAAGCGAGTCGTATTTGAATGGTAACCCTTTTTTGAATTTTACAGAATGATAACATCATCTGCATATAATAGATAGTGATATCTATTATTGTTTATATAAACTGGTTCAGATGTATGCGAAATGTAATCTGGAAGATCATGTATAAATATTTTGGATAGATTGGGGCTTAAGACATCAGATGATTCAAATGTATTGAGTAATTTTAATCAAAGTCGGCAGAAAAATAAGTTTATGTACAATGTATGCAACGTCAAGATTATGGTTCCGCTAGAATACATCTAATTTGAATTTGACATAAGACAAAATTGTGGATACTTTGCTAATTTGGATAGCGGCCATTTTTGATTTCTCTGACGACATTCATTACAAAGCATTATACTAGTACTTGCCCAAAAAATAAAAATGCAAACATTCAAATTCATATAACTCATGAGCAGTTTGTCCGCATATAGGTACATTATACACAATATTAGCTTTCTTTTGTGTGCAAATGAACATTGTCAGCATTTAAAATTTTTCTCCAATTCAGTTTAAAAAACTGAAGCGTAACCGTAGTATAACTGCTATATGAATTAACCAGAGTTGGAGAAAAATGTAAATTCATACTACAAATACAGATACAAGGCATGCAAGGCGAGATCATACATAAATTGTCCGCATATGGAGAATCACTTTGGAGGATGAATTTTATGAGGAATTAACTTTTATCTCACCTGCTTTCATAACTTTTCGGCCATAATGTTTTTAAAACATAATAATTTAAAGTCTCCCATAACGTAATCCTTCAAATCTGAAGCCTTTCCTCTCAGCATTAAGCAACCAATTTGTAAATTATCCGCCAAAGGATGTTTCATAGACACATAAGTTTAAGATCAAAGACGGGAAAAGACTCGATTATCCGTAGTTCAAACAATTTTATAATGTTCGATCTACAACTAAGGGAGGTAATTTGAGTATAAGGGCTGAAGTCACGTGAAACAAATGCCATGAATAATGTACCCAGCATGTTGCCATATGACATTAAAATGTCCCGGAGCTTTCATTACCGTTTTAAAGAGTATTATTTCCTGAAAGAGGGACTGTCCCATACATACATATTTAGAATGTACAGTTGTTCTGAGGATAACATACTTATTATCCGTTGCACACATATTTAAAAAACAAGTTAGTTTCATTACGGAGTTGCCCCTTACCGAACCTCGTCACACAGTTAATGTGAGGAAGTTTTGTACCGTCATAGTAATGTTACGTCATTCCTATTGTTTGACGTCAATAAAAATAGAGGGCCCAAAATAGGCCCATGGCACAAAAAAAAGGTTAAATATACAGTCAATGTAATTTTGGCTGTGCATATAGCAGAGTTGCAGGATAAAAATTTAACTATTGTTTCTTCTTTAGGGGTTCTGTGTCCGATTGCAGATTTGCAGGATACGTGCAGTTTGCTAGGATTTAGTGTTTAAGGGAATTTCTAAATACCACTTCATTTAATCTAAATTTTTTATTAGTTTCTGCTGGATTTGTTACATTTCCGCCGTCAAATTCTTGTTATTAAGCATTGGGGAACATTATTTATTCACTTCAATGATGAAAGTAGGATGTAAAGTGACATGATTTCTCAACTGAATATAAGAACTCTTATTATATGTTTTTTTTTTTCTTTAGAAACAGGTTATGCTTTCCATGCAGATTAGTCTTTTCATGCTGATGTTTTACAGTGAAACTGTCAGCCAAAGTAAGAACCATCTTAATATTAATTAATATATTGGCCTGTAGTGTTCAAGTGTTCAAAGGTGTGTCGTTCGGAAAGCTGTTTAAATCGATAAGAATTGCCAGTGAGTAAACGCTAGTGAAGTGTCAAAACCGGTGAGGTGTCAATTCCAGAAGGACGTGAATTTTATCTGAAGATATCTAGTCTCATACGTGAGATAGAAACTTCGTATCGACCAATCAATTCATGAATGCAACCGTTAAAGTTTGGAGAAATAAAATTATTAGAGACTGAACATAGTTCACAATCGGAAAATTAATCATCACATTTGTCATAAAGATTTGATTTGAATCTCCCATGATTATCTATGCACAAGTACACATCTAGATGTGAGCGGAAGTGGATGTGTCTGTGGTCTCTTTAATTTCAAGTTAACTGGGATAGATGAGATAGATATAGCGTGAACTGAAATTAAAGGAATGGGCTAGTTTTTTTTTTCTTTCAGATTCAGGATTCAAGTAAACATTTTGCCTCGTATGGAAGCAAGAACAGGTTGGTCAAAAATGGCGCAGTTTGTGCTCATTGGAATGCACATCGTCTGTTGAAAATCATGTCCTCCAAACTCAATAAAGATGTTGTCGATGAAAAATTGCAGCATGTTTACAACATCAGCCTCAGACTTCTTGTTAGAATCAGTGTGTGTGTGTTTTTTTTTAACAAAATCAGCTTTATACATTAATGAATTAGCTAAAAAAAACTGATTTTTTTATAATGTGGGAGGGTCTTACACAGTATAGACCAGTATAGAGAAATCAAACGTTTTGTGCTATTACAACAAGTAGTGCGATATATTAAGGCCTATTTTGGTAAAGTTTATGGTTGTTCATTTGTCTTCCCGGGTTTGTCTGTCCAATGGATTACGTTTTTGATTGCTCCTGAGGTATATTTGTCCTTTTTTAAAACTTATCGCTTGGTGTCTAATAAAACACAGAACTTCATTTGGCGCTTTAAGTTATTCTGTTTTAGTAGTAAGCTAAAGTAAACATTGAATTTATTTGAATATCCAACTATGGCATGAACTGTTGGTTGCTCTCTTTTTTACTGTATATGAGTTTGTTTTTTTTTCTAAAACAAAACACTCGAGCAAAGAATTATCTAATAAGCTGTTATTACTGCAATATTATGAATGAAGAAACCATCATTACACACGATATAATAATTATCTTACGAAAGCAAAACTCCAAAATGTATATAAGATAAATTTTTCACTAGAACCATAAAAAAGAAAATAATTTCTTAATATTCTGCACAAAATGTGTGTGGTTATAGCCAATTTGTTGAACTGCGTATGAAATTTACTGAAATGCTTATTAGATATCTTAGCAAGTTCCATTTTAAGAGGTTTTCTGTTAGGATAAAGGGATTCATCTAGGAATACAAAGACACACTCATATACACACTCTATACGTAGGGTAAGATATTGTGGGTTTTTAAGACCTCAAAGTAATACCATTCTTTTTTTAAAGAAAATATAACTAGTTACGGAAAAGCAACACAAAGTTCGCACTACTATCATTCGGTATATGGTTGGGGTCACAGTCATTTACCGCATGCCGCACTAACTGGAGAATCAAATGTCTGGGTTGACACATATACGTAAGTTCATATAGCATTTTATATTTGCCTTCTTTGTTATATTAATATTAAATTAATCCAGTGTACAAAGGGACAAGAAAAGTGCCCTTCATACAGAGTTTAATTTTACAAGCTTTTTTTTATGATGGAGACAGTTCACACTGTCTTTTATAGACAAGTATTTGCTATATAGATGTGTACGTTACAACATGTATATTGTATTATTTTATTTTTTCTTTGTGAATAGATATAACACTATGTATATTGGTGTATAATTCAAACTATGAGACGAGAAGAAATTTCCGTGCATCTTTTTCGTGATGTTTTGGCAAATATACCGGAGACAATAACTTAAACGGAATAACCTAAGCCATCACATCGACTTATTCGGTCTATTCTTTAAATACATATTTCATATATTTTCTGCAATTCCAATACAGATACACCTGTTCTGCAACTGCATTAGGTAAACTCACTGCTTGGTGGAAGATAACGTTCCCGTCACTTCAATACATAACACGTGTGATAATATACTACAGAGAAAAATGTAAGCATTATATATTTTATTTTCACGTAGTTCTGTCTTAATTAACTAATAGAGCAATTAAATGTTCCTGTGTGTATCAAGTATTGCTCGGCTATTTACATGTCAACATTAGCTCAGAATATTTATGTAAATATAATTTCAAGCAAAAGGCCAAGGTCTCAAAGTCTATTCAACTTTACCGCGATCTAGAAAATGGTTATATAAGTAAATATATTTAAAATGTACTGTTATCTATTATACTTTTGATGATCACAATGGTATAATCATTTGCTTATTTCCAATATGTTGTCAAAAACATAAAGTCAATCAAACTTAAAAAAAGTTTTACCTGATAATTTGAAAGTGACTACATGTTCGCATTCTCACTGATTTGTGTGAACAAACAATAACACAATATGACTCGCGGAGTACTTGGATTATCATTATGAAAATATCTTTTTCTGAGAAACCAATTCCTTTATCTCAGGAATTCGACGTTTTTTAACAAATCACTACATGTAATCAAATTAAAGAGTGATTCTCGCGTGCATAGTTCTTCTCCTAATTTTGTTTTCGCTTTATTATTTTGGTTATTTTGGCACTTATATCTGCTCCACAACTGTCTAAATTATTGTTTAACAGCTTCATAATATAACGTAATTTTAGTACGTAGATTTATAATTGATTTTAGATTATTTAAGCAGTAAGAAATGGTCCAGTTATAAGGAGACAATATTGCTGAACATACCTCCAGAAGAAATAGAAAAATTGAAAATAATAAAATACAACAGAGTATAAAACAATATTAACCCAAAACTAAATCATTAGCAATGTAAACTCCAAGCAGATGATTTCACAAATAGTTAAAGGCTATAACTTACATTCACTTTTAAATTCATAACCTAAGACTATGAAAATATACTACCAGTGCAAATGAAAAAAATATATAAATAGAAGTAGATCTTGTGGTTTATAATAAACACCTGAAATATATGAGATAAGAATATCTAACATTTATATATTTACATACATAATTATAACATAACTTTGGTAATTACAGCCGCAAATCGCCTCGCTGGATTCTCTGTGTATATTACAAATAAAACCACAGTAACTTCGCCACCTACCGGACATCTATGTTATAGGCATAAAGGACCAGAATTACCAGCCATTAATGAGAATATACCCTGTCATTATTTAGGAAAAAATGTTGTCATTTATAACAATCGTACAGAGGGAGTTAGTCAGTATGATGATATAAGTGATATAGCTATATTAGAATTGTGTGCTGTGAAGGTTTATGGTACGTATAAACAGTCATGTATTTTTTTGTAGAAGGGGACTTCTCTTTAGATTTTTATGTTATCGTAATATTTAACAATTTCTTAAATATGGCTACAAGACTCTGCAGTTTTAATCGTTACGGATTTAGATCGAATTTCTTGTTAAAGCTTTGTTCCATGTACAATGTGATTTCAAAATGCTAACATCTGCCTCATTAGCTCTTTGTAGGACGATCGACTCGAGTGTCTAATACACACACACATTTTATTAGTCCGAGATTGCTCTGACGTCTTGTGGCCTTTTGTGATATGCTGGGGTCGTGGGACATCAGAGCGCAGTGTCGTAGAAAAGTCTCAGAAATTGGAATTTCACAATTTGATAAATCTAGTTTACACGTCTTCGATGATAAATCAAAATAAAATATTAAGGAAATATCTGCTTATTTAATAGATTCTTAATAATGTAAACTGTAGCATAACTAGATCCGACTTAAAATAATACATATATCTTAGATTATTTCCACTCCAGGTTGCAAGAAAGGATTTTCTGGAATAAATTGTAAAGACAAATGTCCAAAGAACTGCCGTGGTAATCATTGTTTTCCAGAAAATAATACCTGTGTTTGGGGTTGTACCTGGGAAAACTGTCATAACGAAATATGCAATAAGTATGATGGTACATGTACTGAGGGATGTATAAGTGGTAGAACTGGAGATTTCTGCAAAGGTAAATATTTTGTGCAACTGTATGCCAATTTCATATGTTTCGAAAATATTAATATTCTTAAAATGATTTGTGTCACTGTCTACATACTGAACTATCGACATCAGTAAAGGTTGGTAGTGCTGAGGAAGCATAAAGAGGAAAAATATACCCAAGGAGCAAATAAAAAAACGAAATCCATTAGACAGACAAACCCGGGAAGACAAATGAACAACCACAAGCACAACAAATAAAAACTGAAAACTAAAAACAATGACCAACATGAACTTATATTAAAACCAAGAGTAAACCAAGGTGCTCCGGAAAGGTAAGCAGTTCCTGCTCCGCATACGAAACCCGTCGTGACGTTCAACAACAATTGATGACTTAAACTTATCCTTGATAAAACCCTGGTAAAGAAACTTTTGTGACAGCAGTAATACTCTTTGTCGAAAGTCAGGGTAACTCACATATGCCCCTTGAATATTGGATCAGTTTAGAAACGTAGACGCCACCAGGAAGTTCCATTTCTGCACCCTTTGTAGAAATACCAAATGAATAAACAACGGTCTTGTGGTTATCAAAATTATTCATATCCGAAAATGTTTGTATAAAAACATTGCACAAATGCAATTTCTAGTACACTACCCTTCGTTTTGCGGATATTTTTTGCTTAAGATTAAAATATTGCGGTAAGCATTTCTATACGTCGAGCGTTTCTTTATTGACCATGACACATTGTTATTTTGTGTACTTATGCAATGAGTAGGTTTATATTTTCAAAATATATAAAGAAATTGTATTATGAATTTTCTGATCAACTAAATGGATAACAGGAAAGGTCAACCATGACATATGAATCAATGAATGCTACATTTTGTACCTAACAAACAGACCTCCGGTCAGAAAAAAAACATAAAAAAGCATAAAAGAGTAAGTCGAATGGCCGACTAAATCTAAATATAGCACAAGGCAGTTCGTAAGATAACCGCATATAATATTAAATAACATGTACATGTAATGCTAGACAATTGAGCACGACGTTTGATAGAAATGGTTACTTTGAGGATTTATCTTTGGACTCTACGACTAATGCCCGAAGTCCTATATTAATCAGGTCATTTAATGTTTCGTTCCATTAAAAATTGATTGCGCTGTGTACTTAAAGTACAGTTTTTAGATTAGAAATGGTATCTTCTAGGAAGTGCGACCTGAAATAGACGGAAATCAGTACCTTAAGGGGCAAAGCCACAACATCAGTTTACATGTAACTACTCCTTGATTGAAATATATTTCACTAAAGTACTCTATTAAGTTGTGTCTTTTCATTCATTGTTGTCATTGTGAACAGAGACGTCAACTGTCGACTTTTTCCAATATTGAAAGTGTGCTCTGAGGTCAAAACAATATTACAAAAGGGAGTTTTACGTTCCATGAATCGACGAGTACTCTCATTCATTTCCCCTTAATACAATGCACATGTAAAGTCATATCTTTTGGTATTTTTTAGAAATTAATTCAACAACAGTCTCAACGACCGGACAGTTGACCAATACCACATTAACAGAACTATCAATCAATTCAACAACAGTTTCAACGACCGCAGAGTTGACCAATACAACATTAACAGAACTATCTTCAAGCCTTACAGTTATAACTTCAGTTTCTGTTTATAATAATAAAGCTGTAATTACAGGAAGTTGTGTTGGTGGAATAATCATTGCTGGTATCATTTTAGTGGTTGGGGTGGTCGTCTGTAGAAAGTAAGTTGGTTTTGTGTATGTTGTAGACAGTCATGTAGATGTCAGTTTAACTTGTTTGAAATCTCACACAGTTAAAAACCAGACAACTTCTTATAATCATCAAGGTAGAATCAATTTAAAAGCAATCAATGTCAAGTAGCTTTGTAGATTTGGAAATAAATTTTATCAGGAATCTTTAAATAGCAATAGCAAAACATCATTCTATCAATGATGAATTTTTAGAGAGCCAAGATTAACGTGGTGTATTCTTTTTGTAGGAGGAGATTGACAAGAGAACGCGAACAAACTACTCACCTTGGCTATAAAACTGAAAGCTTAGAAATAGAAAATCCTGCATATGAAAAAACACCTAATGCACTCGGTAAGTGAAATAAATACGCGAAACGACGTATGGTATATAAGAAATGGGACAATAATAAAACAAGCAAGTTTACATTAAGGCATACACGTAAGTAAAATTCCAGACAAGACAGGCTCTTTAAAAGCTCTTGCACATTACACAACAAATAGGTTTTCAGAAGAGTATAAAAGTCCAAACCAACCAGACATGGTTTTTTTTATTTCAACCCGACAGATGCCCTGATGTGGATGATGTACGATTTAAAGGCGTTTTATTAACCTCGATATTTAGTTTCCATGATACCACTCGTGACTTAAATCGTCGGTGTGTCGCCAAGCATCGGTTAATCAATCACTCGTGTTTTTAGTGTTAGTGTATTACTACTTTGTTTCTTCATACTGCAGTATATATATCTCTGTCTACCAAGACTTATTGCCAGGAAAACAATCTAAATACAACTATTTGTATGTAGAGGACTTATGCATTTGTATATTGTTTAAAACATATGTATCTAAAATGTTAAATGAAATTTTACACGAAATACAAAGTTTCATATACACAAAAATATATTCCCTATACTTGTATTGCGTTCAAACAGACTGGGACATCACCATACTTATATTATTTTTTTTTTTATTCTTTTTTAGTCAACATTAAAATATATTAATTCTTTCTTCTTAAGATATAACAAGTTTCGCTAATTCTGAATTGATCTTTGGTTATAATATTTACAGAAAACTCTGCCAATCTCTATGAACCTGTTATTGACAGTATGACTACAACCGCTGTTACACAAGACTTCCCTAGCGAAGATATGTACGTGAATACAACAACTGCATCACACAATGACGATATGTACGTAAATACAAGCGAGGCTCCGCCGCCTGTGCCTCCACGTGTTCCTGCCACTGATCATTTCTACGGCAACCAACAGTTTCCGCCTCGTCCTAAGCGAAAGAAACACAGGCCCCATAAATGACAATCTTGACGCAGCCATTTTATATACTTATACGTCAGAAATTATGCCACAACTTACAATACCACTTATTGATCTTTAAAATAAAATTTGATCCTACAATATTAATTTTATGTCTTAGAATAGCCTTTGCTACCGGTATTTATTTCTCCCGCAATGAATATTATATAAAATGCATTGAGAGGGAAACTAAATGGAAAAGCCAGGATTTACAAAAAATTACAATAGGTATGCCTGAGAGGTATGCAGAAACCCTGATGATATACATGTATGCGCATTTGCTTATATCTATTTTTCACTCTTCCCACACGAAATGATATTGTAGTGCGCAAATTATACACTGTGGCTCATGTATGTATTCGGTGCATTCGATAAACTTATTATTATTCCATCCAATCAACTAACAAAACTTCATGGAAGGCCCCAACAAACAAAAAAAAAACTGTATCATATTCTTATTTTCTTCTTCCAAACGTAGATCGGGTAACACCATCAACCGACCAAACCCAACTTTAAGAGGCCAAATAAGATTTGGTGATACTAATGTCGATGAACAAAATGTGCACATTTTGTCGATTTACGACTCATGAGTTGTACTCTAGTCCTAAAATGTTGAAAGTCGAAACACTGAAGAGCAACGTTAAGTGCCAACATAGTGGCAAGAAGGTAATTTTCGGCTTCAGTTTGGAATGCACATTTGGTATCAGAGTGATATGTATATGTTATCTGGACGTGCATTGACTGATACCAAAAAATATCAGCAGTCTAGTCAAAATATGAATATTTTGGCGAGTGAGCGTAGCGAACGAGACAAAATACTTCATATTCTGTCGTGCCTGCTGATATTTTTCAGTATCAGTCATATTCACGTTCAGATGACATTTTTATCATCGTTCTAACAACATATTCAAAGTGTATAAGAGGAGACGGGTTGATCAAATTTGCAATTTTCCGGGAAAACGCTCGTGTCAATGAATATTAATCCGCGACAACTTCTTTTGGCAATAAAACGCGTCGTAACTTAGATCCAAAATGATTACTGCATTACAAGGACTGGAAGAATTTGTTTCTATCTTAAATAATAAATGGGGGTGGGGGGTTAAAACGATAAATGGTATCTCATGATTTACACATGGGCTGACATCCTGATAGGACTTGATAAAATATGGTGACACCCCCCCCCCTTCCAACAATTCGCCACAAGCATTAGCAATAAATGTTCCTGTATTTTCCGCCTATTATACAATTAAAAAAAACGAAGCCTACCTCATTTGTTGTTTCCTATTCGAGTCTCGAGATCCAGTGGTTGCTTCCATAAATTCATGATGCCTTTCCCCACATCTGTCACAGATAAAAAATGCAGCGCTCCTATAATGAAACAAAACATTGAAGCGATGCCCTTTCATCAGATAGAAATGGTTCCATCCGTAAATTATAGTGTATAAAAGCTATGTAAAGCAAAAGAGGACACACAAAAATTTTGTGCATTTTTCAGTTGTTGTTTTGGTTGTGACGTCACAGACATTGTAATTTGAACGCCAGATCGGTTCGAACTCGTAAACCAGTTTTCCGCAATTAAGAGGGTTATTTACGTTATTTCTTGGAAGAACAAGACTTGAGAAAAATAAATGTTGGATTTTTTTTTTCAATGTACGTCATTTTAAATGTTCAACACAGGATCAAAGTTCATGACCTCTCTGCTGTGACGTGAAAAAGTAGCCCCACCAGAGGTTATCAGCGGACTGTTGGAGTCCTGAATTTGGAATATAATTTACTAATACATTTCGATGAATTTAAATCATTGTATGCTTTAATTCCCTTCTTATTTATTTTCATTATTTTATTGTAGTTATTATTTGTATCCATTAAACGTATTAACAAAGTAAAGAGGGATAAAACGTTGGGAGAATTTTGGTGATAACTCCACCTGAAAGCTAATAAGTCCTGCTCAGCTCACGTGAATTTTGATACGAGTTTTGCTTGTCGGCTCAGCAGGGTGAAATAGCGGGAGGGAAGGATGGTAATATTAATTTCAGATAAATAATAAAATGTATAATAGGAAAGCAACAATAACATGAATGGCGTGAATTGATTGGTACGTTATTGTTGCTTTCATATCGACGTTTGGAAGAAGAAAATAAGAATATGATTCAAACTGGCTCAGTGATTTCGAAATAGATCTCTTTTTGGGGTTGTACATTGAATTTAATCATTCGTTTAACTGAGTTTGGCTGTAACGACAGTTGTTTGGCAGTTTTGGTCAAAGTACGTACCTATTGTAATTTATCAACTGTAAGACATGATATGAAACTGGGATATATATATATATGACCCAAAAACACATTATTTCATGAATATGCGTACTGCATGAGTGAATTATTAGTATGTTTCGGTCACAAGTTGTACATCTATGGTTTTCGAATCTCTAAATTAGTTATTCTGCTTATGACATTGACATATTCGACGTATGCAGAGAATTTAATGAACCATACAATTGAGTATGTTTTTATGTGACTACATGTACGCGTCGTCCAATGTAAAGTAACGTTTTTGGCAACGGCTATTGGTAAGTTACTTCCTAAGTGAAATATAAACTTTTTGTTCACTGGTGAAATATGGGATTTTATTTCACCGCACACAATGTAATAAAAACGAATAAGTAACGCAATTTGAAACTGAGAACTCTATATCAAAACAGAATGGAAATTATTGTCACAGTAATCTATTTTTCAGTATATGGGAATATGATTTTGTCAATCGCAGCGAATCAATCAATTATGATACATCCGATTCAACAACAAATATAGTTTCACTATACATTAGAGGTTTAATTCATAGACAGTTAATGGAATACGATACAGTAGCATGTTAAGGTGATAACTTTGCCAAAATACACACATTGTGCAGTCATTTTAACTCCCAAGAAGTCATACAATTCAGGTTTTTCTCAAGTATCTCTGTAATAAACAAATAAACCCCAACTTTTTTTTGCAATCAGTAGTAAGTACATGATAAATATACCACAATTTTAAGAAAGAGTCAGTGCATTTTTTTCCACAAACATCTAAAGTTACCAAAGTTTCCTTATTTAACAAAAGTTTGCATAATTTTCTAATTATTTTATCGATCTTTGCCAGTAATTATTTATCAGAGAACATTGTCTATGTATTTGAAAATATTTTACCAGGTGAATGTATCTTTTTTCGGTCTGTTCTTAAAGTCTTGAAAAATGAAACATTAAGGGTTTTCGGTTCATATATATCAAAATCAGTATCAAATATCTTATATTTTCTTTACGTATATATGAAGTTGATATATAAAACTTGACAATATGGTATAATTTAAACAAATTTTGGAACCTTATTGTTTTGTATTCCCTTAACAAGTTGTCTATCTATACAGGAAACAATCATTTTCTTCCTCAAATGAACAGTAAACTATCGGGTAAGGTAAAATTTACAAATGATAATCCTTAGATTAGGAAACCAAACGACACAAGCTTCAACACAGCTATTATTAATATACATCGATTTTTTAACTTCACTGAACTTATTTCCTTGTATGTTACCTTTTAATTTGAGCACCATGGTATGGCCGAAACTCAAAGGTTTGCTATAACAGTATGGTCATATACCACTGTAGAATTGTACTGGAATTGAAATAATTGACAAATATATTATTGGCAGTACAATCTGTTTACTTATAGCTGAAATATTCGTTATATGCTGGAGCAGTTCGTATGGTATTGACAACAACACAAATGCAAGTATTAAAAAAAATGATTCTGAAGATTTTGTAAGATTTAAATATTTTGTTTGTTATATTTCTTTCAGATAATTATGTTTTGAATATTTTAATACATTTTATATGTAAATATAAGTTCCGGTATTCATTCCGTAAACAGTTTCAGGTGCCAGTGGTGTCGCAGTGTATGTTCATTTTAGCAATGTACATCTTCTGAGCAGTGCTCAATGTTCAATTGTTGACATTCGAAATGTTGTAAACCAAAAAGTAGTGAAATGGATTCAAACCAAAACCCTTCTTAGCTGAAAAATTTCATGTGGACTTTATAGATCATTCAATTTACGGAATAATGATGTTAGTTTATGATATAAATTGTTCTATTTTTACTCATGTAAAGCGCTTTATTAAAGATACTAGAGACGATTCACTGTAAATATATTATCTATGTGTATAATATAACACATTCATAGTTTTCACTTACATACATATGTTTTTCTTTCTTCATTTTTCTTCTTTCATGTTATGAATTACTCAAAATTGGCTGTTCATCTTACACGCTACACTCGATCTCTGTAATTTCATGTTAAGTATATATATTTTTTAAAATCAAATGTATAGTGACATATATACTGTCACATTTATGTATGTAACTTGTGCCTGATCCTTTTGTCGGTTTTTTTTTCTATTTATTCTGACAATAAAATATGTTTAAATCAGTCAATATTGAAATATGATAAGGAGTGTATGTGGTGCGTTTCAAAAAGCTTCCCAGTGTTCAACGTTAGCTATCTAGTGTTCAGTCAATTAACGCACACAATGTAATAAAAACCAATATTATTGTGCTAATTATTGTGACATGTAGCTATGGTTCAAAACGGACTTTCAATTTCGCGCCTTTAAACGTACTGTTAAACTTTCGACAGTCCGGGAAGGCAATACATATAATTATATTTGGATCGCAAATTACCTTTTATTAAAACTTTTTTTTTAAATAGGTATTTTTTTTTAGAAATTCTAGTTTGATATGTTTGAAGATCAGCGAGCAACACAACAAAACTGTCCTAAAATCATTAATACAGAATATAAAGAAACTAGATAATTCGTACGTTTTTCTGTTTTTCGTTTTGGGAATTCCTTGATTTAACGCTTCCTTAAGTTAACTTTTCATCCAACGTTTACATCTACATGTAATGCTTTTACTTTTCATATTTAAAAGATGAGCACATATCAGAAGACTTTCAAATATATAGTGGCCATTCTAATTGTGGTTGTTCTTCTTAGTATGGTGATATATGTTACTGTATCACAAAAGAATCTCTCCTCTACAGTTGATAAATTAAGGTTTGTATCGCTTATATTGTGTTCCTAATGTAGCCATTGTTGAAGTTTCCTGTTATCAGTTAGAAATGAGAAAAAAACTATATGTCAAAAAGACATCATCCAATCCCAATGCTGACCAGACCACAAGTCCAGTGCCTTTTCAAATTATCCATATTATCAAAAACTAATTGTACATATATAGTGATATTGTTAGATTAAATCGTATAGATCTGCAGAGCGTGTCAGCCATAGAGGATGTAGGTCGTAAAGGGTTAGAACCGTAGAGTTTGTCTGCCGTAGAGTGTGTCGGCTTAACATGTTGTTGGAAAATTTGGCATTTGAATTTGTTCTGCCACATTTTGGGGTATTGTTTTTTTTTTCTTTCATCATACATTTGTGAGTAGTATATAGGCACAGGCAAAGGTGGAGCGTGGTGGAGTCGGAAGTGATGTCAACGGAGCCGGAAATGACGCCACAGGAAGTGACGTCACCGGAATAGGAAGTGCTCGAAATTACTACCGGAAGTAGTGTGTTTTCCCGCCATGTGTTTACGGAAGTGACGTCATTCACGTGCCAGGACCCGGATAT
This sequence comes from Mytilisepta virgata, assembly GCA_028015205.1. Taxonomy (NCBI): domain Eukaryota; kingdom Metazoa; phylum Mollusca; class Bivalvia; order Mytilida; family Mytilidae; genus Mytilisepta; species Mytilisepta virgata. The sequence goes on along the minus strand of CM051520.1, from coordinate 6,308,138 downwards.
GTGGAACCGGAAGTACCGAAAGTGCGCGCACACCGGAAGTAGTGTGTTTTCCATTTTGTTTGTATTTGTTTATGGAAGTGACGTAAGTCACTAGCTGGGGCCTGGGAATTCTGATTGGATTATCTCCCTTTTCCCAAACTTCTCGGTCGTCCCTGGATCTTTCATCGGTCTCTAGGGACTTACAAAATGGAAAAACACACTACTTCTTGTGCGCGCAACCAACTTCCTGGTCCGGTCCGGTCACACATGGGCAGACTACAAATCCGGGTCCTAGCACGCGACTTGCGTCACTTCCGTGAACAAATCATGGGAAATCACACTACTTCCTGTTGCATATGCGCGCAAACCACTTCCGGTACTTCCGGTTCCGGTCACGTATGCGCAGACCACATATGCGGGTACTGGCACGTGACTGACGTCACTTCCGGGCACCTCCGGTTCCGATGACCTCACTTCCGGCTCCACCACGCTTCACCAACTCAAATGCGACTTTACCTGTGCCCATATACTACTTTTGTGTATTTTGACTTGGACCTTAACCGATTTGTCGAAATGTGTATACCCTGAGAATCAACATTTATATCATAGACTATTTCTCTATAACAAGAAAACATTTTAAATGCAGTTCTGATCTTTCTTGTGGAATAATATGAAAAAACTTCGTTTTTATATGCATGTTAAACACACGTACATTTGATTGATATTTAGTAAGGAATTCTATGTGAACAAGTTCTAGATTTTTTCCGATTGAAGACCTTACTGTGATTTAAATAATTGATCTATCATACACCGCCTAATATACAATAACGCTTAAATTTATATAAAAGTATATTGACAACCGATATGTTACTACTGAAATCCAAGTGATTCAAGGAAATAGAAGAAATATTACACTAAACATGGAAACATCAAACTGCTATTGCTATGCTTCTACTTACACACATTAGATGCATTTGGCAAAGAATGAAATTACTATTCAAAAAATTTAAATCATAATATGTTTGAATCGAACATTACTTTTGGGTATTTATGTGATTTATATTCATGATTTATAACTTTATGTTTTATTAGTGAAGGAAACAGACCAACTTCAGGTTTACTTGGAAATATTGCAGGAAAGGATCGAGTAAATATCTGTAAGGAATTTGGTTTTAATCACATATACTTGTCATGGTGTATTATATCTTGAAATTACTTCTCATATTTGTAGACTGTCTGTATAAAATAAATGTGTTGATACCAGATTTGCTTGTACGACTCGTCAGTCATATCAGTTGTGCTCTATGCCTAGAATTTTGAAAACCGAAACAACAATCCAAAGAAATTAAAAATTAGATTAAAAAAATCCCACACGACCGAAAGGGTAAAGCCAAACACATCTAATGACAGAATTGTGCACTCCTTAGTGTTACCACAATTTAACACTTTTGTGATATAAAATTTTAAGTATCAAGTTTTGGCTAGTATAAAAATACTAAAAACTGAGCTTGTGATACCGTCGGGCAGTAGTACAAGTTATACAATCCCAAAAATTTGTGACCACATGTTCTTGATTGTCAAATTATTTCTTCAATGTGTCATGACCATTTAATTGTTTATTGTTTTTCTATTTAGATTTTCATTGGGAAATTGTCAGACAATATTTGTTTTGTTTCTTTTTTGTAATCAGTTGTTACATCTAGCATCCGGGGCCTTCAATATGCAAAATTGATATTATTTGAAAACAGACAGCCGTTTAATCTAGTGCTAATTACAGTTAGGAGAGACAACTGTAATGAGACATGATACATTCAATTTGAGATAATACAGTTGATATGCATGACGCAAGACAAACATGCGATATTCCTATTTACCATTTAAAAATGAACACAATTGTGACATTCACCAATCGTTAACACGTGATATGTTTGTTATTTCTCTTCAGACAGAGATTGGTCTGGATCGTGCGTTGCTTTGTACATGTACATGTACACCCGCGAAATCGAGGCACGAAGTTATAATATGTATTTTTAATAACCTTTTCGATCCGTTTGTTTTTAACTGACGTACATCCATTGTTTTTGCACACAAAAAAAATACACCAGAACAGATCTTAAAACTCCGTGATGACAAACTCCACTGTGCGTTGATCATTTATGTTATAAAAACATACTCATGGATTTTATTCGAAAGAGAAGGGACACACTAATTCGACTCTTTATAAAATGTATCACAAAATACCTCAAAAAGTTGCACTGTATGGCCATCTCGTTGACTGACAACTTTAGTAATATGGATAGGACTCGATATGACTCTGCACTGGTGCCGATTTAACCAGGTACTGATTTGATCAGTCCCGAAATGACCAGGTGCCGATTTCACTAGGTCCAGAAATGGCTTGTATTTGATTAACGAAGAATTGTGAGAATTCATGTAGGACTGGTCGGGCACAAATCACAGATCAAACTTTTAAATTTAAAAAATATAATGGTTTATCTGAATGCAAATTGAAATTTAGTGTTTTGACATGTACCCGTTGAAATGCTATAGAGCCGGAAATGAAGACCGGAAAGAAATTTCAGAGTTAGGTGACGGGAAGGACTGTGAATCCGAACTGGTTATTTTCCATTTTTCTCTCAAAATACCCCAATACAGATCATTAAAAAGTATATTCTTGGATTTTACTCGAAATAGGGAAGAGGATGCAACACACAAATTCGAGTCTCTTTATTTAGAAATATAGATAAGTAACTAATGTTAGCTTTCAACTTAACTTTTGAATGTTTTGAATGAACATTCTGATACCAATTTGGATGCACTGTAGTTCCTGTTTCAATACAAAATATTCCTCGGTAGTGCTTAAGGCACTAAAATGGAAAGCCGAAGTAACAACATTACGTAATAGATAGATTAGATATGTAACACTCACACTTCAATAATAAACAATAATCAAGGGATAAAGGAATGTTTGAAAAAAAAGGCTTACAACCACAAGGGTAAAATAATAAGCTAATAAAGATAATTTATTTCGTAATGCATCATAATGCATCTGCGAGTCCATCACCAATTAGAGAATATTGCAGAACTGTAACTTGCACTAGATTTAACGGATGTCTGTCTTTTTGGATAATGTATGTTTCTGTAATTCCAAGATATGTCCTGTTACTTAAAGAACCAAATATATATTTTGATGTAAATATACAAGTCAGTCTTGCTTAATGATGATGTGATAATCGGACATAAATACTGCAATGTTCTAATAAAATTTAACGGCAATCTTTTTACAATCAAATCTAAACGAATCTTTTAATTTGTAGTATTAACAGATGACACCGACGTTAAGGAATGTGATGGAGTTGGCATGAAGAATTCTTTTCATGATATCGACTATGCATTGTTAGGATACAATATACTGAAAGGCTACCCAGACTCTCCAGGCCATGATCCTGGTTTTACATTTCCAATATTTAAAGCAGATTACTCTAGCAACAGCCAGTCTGCTGATTGTCGGTACCTTGTTCCGGATGGACTTGTCGTAATTCCTGATATATCATGTGTAACGTCGTTTTCCTCAACCATTATACAAACAACTTATGAATTTCAAAAATATTTGTCTACATCAGTCCGAGTGGAAGGTGGCAATTTTTTTCTGAAGTTTTCAGCAAGTTTCGGTTATAAAAAATTTTCAACGACTCTCTCCAATCATGATCTTGTATACATCCTCTCACAGGCCGACTGCAGATATTATTTTTCAAAAATTGACCAGCAGAGACTTCCTCCGTTTTCCCCAGGTTTCATTGAGTGGGTTCACAGTTTAGATAAAACCTGCAGTGAGGAAACGTATCACGAATTTATAGATTACTTTGGAACACATTATCCTACCGAGATAATTTTTGGAGCAAAATATTTATTTAAAAATGAAATGAAATCTAGTTCATACGAGTCATTAAAGAAAGAGGAATTTAATGTTGCGATTGCAGCGAGTTTTTGCGGTCTTGTCTGGTCTGCAAGTGGTTCTTTTAAACTAGATACACATCAACAACAAAAAGTATCAAAATTTCAACAGGAAGTCACAACAAGCACGATTACCGTTGGTGCTTCACCGCCCGCGGATGGAAACACTCTTGGTTGGGCATCAGTCGTCAAGGATAATCCTGTTCCAATAACGTATAAACTATCTTTTATCTGGAACTTATTTTCAGAAAGACATATGGCTCACTTATCCGTGAATTACAATAGGATCAGAAACAATCTTGAATTTCATGCCTATAAATTCTGTAGATATCTTCAAGAAAAAGGAGAAGTGGACAATTGTGACATTCTCTACACAGGAATCGATCTTTCGGCAACACGATTAAAGGACCACACACGATTTGTTTCATCGGAATCCTATTCTAAATGTCTAAGCGACTGTTTAAATCATGTAACATGTGAAGCTATTTCCTATTGCTTATAGTGCGAGCACGGTGATGCTGACTACCACAGTTGTTACATGTTCTCTGAAAGAGATACTCCTGCAGGATCAACCTATAGCTCAAAATGGATTTCGTTTATTTTTACCAAGAAAATATCGAGTGGGCTTAAGTTCACGAACACCGCAGTTGTTGGAATAAGTAGAGACTCTAGTCTTGGAAGAGCCAATTCTTTGGAGAACTGCAAGAACCGATGCCTAAAATCATTATGCATTGCTTACACCTACTGTGACTGTCCACATAAAATACAGAATAGTCTCCTGTATGGAAATGATAAGGTATGGCGGTTAGATGGAAATGACGGATATACAACAATAGTAATTTCTGAAGATGATATGTTGTCTAGTGACACATTACAGTGTTAAAAATACGATCGCTTTATTTGAAGGGCTTTGCTACGCGCAGCATGATTCGACCACACTTTTGACCCTTTGTATCTCAGATAAAATAAAAGAAAAAAAAACCACACGTATGAACGCACTCGTCGAGGTTAATTAAAAGAAAAATTCCGTATAAAATTGGATGAACAAATGAAAAAAAAATACACATGAAACCACATAGCTATGTTGGCCCTTTTAATCCCTTATATCTCAAATAGAAGCATATGGTTAATATAATATTGGAAGCATTCTTCAAATCTTTAAATCGGATGTTAAATAAATTTGTTTAGGTGTCCTGCAAAATGGCTATATTTTGCCCCTTTATTCCCTTTTATCTCTGCAACGACGAAAGTAATAGAAAAATGACTTTTATTACAATTCTTCAATTACAATATTCCAGAGCTTGTGACATATACATTGACTTACTGGACAGTGCCCGGCTCCTAACAGAAAAGTTGCTCAGACAAGAGTATGTTGTTCCTAAGTTGGAGTCATCCTTATTAAAGTTTTATGGACTTCATCATGACTTGATTGACAAGTATGAAAAAACCGTTTCCCTAATGAAAATGAAGCTGTTCCATTGATGTTATCCCTTCCTCAGTATGTGACATGGGCAGCATGGTGGGTGACCTGTAGGAAGTTGAGACTGCTTACTCTTCCGGAATACTTGAGTCAACCCCCGGTTTTTTTGTGTAATCCATGTTGTTCATATGCTTTAAGTTTTTAATTGTAGTGCGTGTATTGTTTTAGTCTTGTCTTCGTTGTTCTCCGAAGTTTGTCACTTGTTTCGATTTTCCCCTCCTTCGAATATCCCTTTCGTATTTCTTGCCTTTACTTACATGACTTATGACGAACCATTTAAAAAATCATCAAAATTGGATACGAAATACAAACGTTTAGAGAATTAAAGTGTGTCCCTATTTGATCCCTTTTACCTCTAAAACGGATACATTTTAAAAGTTACTCACAAATTATCAAAAAACCCTTAGTGACCCCCAGAAAAAAACGGGAGGGACCGAATTTCTTAAAATAAATCCCACCCTGTACTTGTTACGGGTACATGTAACATTGTGGTTAAATATTAAAAGGGTATGTTCAATAGAAAAACATAAATGAGCGGAAACCAAACTGCCTACGGACCACGACACCGACGACGACGACAGGCTCATACCAATACGTCCGCAAATATTTGCGATCGTATAACGATAAGATTGGAAAATATTACACTGTTACATTGTATCCGTTATTTTATATGTAGCAATTAGAAATTATTGTAATTTGTTAGGTAATGAGTCCTTTATATGTAAATAAAGTATATCAAATGCAATAACAAACTCGTTATAGGTATATATTATCAAATAATCCACATCTAATAGCCTAGACAAACAATGTATGATTATATATGTACTAATGGAAGACAATATTGTATGTTAAACATTGCTATAATGATTCATTTACCTCAAGTGAGAGTCGTTGAAATGGATGTAAGTGTGGTCTTCCAGAATTAAGAATTGAAATTTAAATCAGAAATATGATCATAAAAAGAGAAAATGAAATGTATGATATAATCAAAATAGTGAAATTCAACCACTTTTGACGGTGAAATTGTGTTGTTAGTTGCTCCGTGGCCTAAATCCCCTTGCGTCCACGAATCCTACTTCAAGGGAAAATACTTGATCCAGAATCTTATCGACATATTTCAATTATGTATTCCTTAAACTTTAATTAAATATTTAAAAGTATTTTTATTTTATGTCATAACAACTATATCGCCATTTGTAAATATCAATAATAAAATTATAACCCAAAGGTTGTTTAAATAAAATGGAATAGGATTTCGGTAGAATTGTCTCGTTTATTTTCTTGCTTTATGTCGAGCCTAAAGAAATCAATACCAAAACTAATGTTAACCTGTGACAATAAATGTACTTTTATTAAGTGTGTGTTTTGTTCTTTTTATGAATTTCTCAATATTTAGAAAACATTATCAAGACTTTTCTGTTGATATGGCAAGGTTATAGTTAAGTTTTAATGAGTTCTTGCACCATGTTTTTATATCTGGGTCATTAAAGCTGGTTATGCATTGTGTGGGGGGGGGGGGGGGGGAGGGGGGGGGGTATGACAGCCTCTTTTTGTACTTTAACGATTCTGTTTCTCTGTATGATCTTACGTTTAATAAAACAAGTAAATGACATTTTGACATATAAACTGTAAAACCCACAAACATTAACATGTACAACAAAACAGATAAAAGGAAAGGTCAACAATGACAGCACAATCAAGTCTATTCATGACAGACGGCACGTACATTTTGTTTCTGTTTTTATCTAGAAGTATATTGTAGTTAATACGTACATTCGGTAACTTCCTGGTAAATTTCAATGTCATGAAAGATATTTCCTTTAAGATAAAGATAATCCATTTTAGTATATGTAAATATCATGCTTTACATGGAAGACCTGCACTATTTTACAACGATAAAGTTGGTATTAATCACAGGTACATCAGTTATAATGGTTTTGGTTTTTTATTTTATTCTTTTGATTTGATTATATCGTTTCGGTGTTTATATACTCTTTTACCTTCTCTAGAGTTTGGGTTCATGGTTTTCGTGTCGCATGGATTTTCCCCAAATCCACATCTTATCGCTGCGGTATTCTTTTGCCGACATTTAATTCAAAACAACAACAAAAAAACACTTTTTTACCTCACCTGGCGAAAGGCCATATGAGCTTTTGTCATAATTTGACATCCGTCGTCCATCCGTCCTTAGTCCGTTAATTTTTCACATTTTAATCTTCCCTTCTTAAACCACTGGGCCAAATAGAATTAAATTTGGAAGGAAGCATCTATGTAAAGTCCTTTATAAATATTGCTCATTTCGTCCCGATCGGACAACAATCATGGCCGCCATGGGCAATGGTTTTTACTGATTGGCTGAGTTTTCAAAAATCTTCTCCTCTGAAACTGCTTGGCCAAATGAAATACAACTTGATAGGAAGCAAATATGGGTAGTCCTTTATAATGGTTCCTCATTTCGTCCCCATAGGACTTCAAATATGGCCGCCATAGGCAGTTCTTGTTTCTGATTGGTTGATATAAAAAAAAACTCTTCTCCTCCGAAATCGCTTGGCCAAATGGAACCAAACTTAACAGAAAGCATCTATGGGAGGTTCTTTACAACGTTTCCTCATTTCGTCCAGATCGGACAAAAAACATGACCACCATAGGCAATTCTGGTTTTTCATTGGTTAATTAAAAAACTTTTTTTCTCTGGAACTGCTTGGCCAAATGGATCGAAACTTGACAGGAAGCATCTGTGGGAGGTTCTTTACAAAATGTCTTTATTTCTTCCCGATATGAGTACATACATGTATATGATCACCATTGGAGTACTCCACCATTGGCAGTTCTTGTTTCTGATTTGCTAATATAAAAGAATCTTCTCCTCTGAAATCACCTGCCCAAATGGAACGAAACCTGACAGGAAGCATATATGGGAGGTCCTTTATAAATTTTCCTCATTTTGTATAATTTTAACTAAGAATGAATGGAATCAATGAATCAAATGACAAATTGAATTGGGTATGGTGCAGTATTGCTTATTTTATTAGATTTACTTTTTTTCCAAACCAGTTCAACTTATACAGTTCTCACACTTATACAGTTGAACGGGTCAGAAATGAAATTGGTTTAACTGCTTTGAAAAAGATCAATTGAGTCAACTGAATGGGTGAGAAATGGAGTTGGTTTGACTGCTTTGACTTCTTTGAGAGGAAGATCAATTGAATCAATTGAGTCAACTGAACGGGTCAGAAATGGAGTTAGTTTGACTGATTTGACTGCTTTGAAAAGTAAGATCAATTGAGTAAATTAAAGAAGAGAGTTGGTTTGATTGACAGCTATACTGCACCATTATGAAGAATATACATGTATTCTTACAAAAAATGAAACAATGCCAACTTAATTAATCATATCATTGATTATAGATATAATTCATGTTGAACATGTCATTTGTCACCAGCGAAATTGTAATTTAATGGCTGCTTTATATATCCAAGAAAAATTTTCTTCTGTCTCGTTTTTAACCATTATTCTTTTTGTAGATGATTGCTTCATTTTACCCGTAAAAGTCGGTATAAACAGACGATACCAAGTTTTCCAATTAATCTCTAATATAGAGTTAAGCTTATTAACCAATCATTGGTTATGTCAAAGAACTATTCATTAATATCAAATCATGATCATATGAATACTTTACTGTTACAATCGGTTAATTACTGTAATTCACGAAATTACAAAACGGTTTTCTTACATGTATCTGCCACCTTAATATGAGTGATATGAAGTTGCAACTGAGTTTATAAGGCTTCAAATCTTTACAAGATGAAAGAAGATTGAACAAACTTTCCTACATAAATGTATTCTTATTATTATGATATTGCGTTTGATGCACTTTATATTCATGATTCAACAATGTGTGACTAAACATACGAGATTACAACAAACATTTTGAAAGATAGAAACAAATATATTTATTTCATGCATATAATGTGACTGTGATTTCATATAATAAATTTATTGATATACCTATACACTGTCTTTAATACTAGTGGGTACATATTTGTCTTAGCCATCAGAAAGCAAACACAGACAATGATTTTTTGTATTGCGCTTATTTAATATTTTCATGTTGAAGTCCAGAATTTGTGTTTACACCTTCGTAGAGGTAAACAAGCTGAATAAAAATAACTATATATTTGAACATTGATTACTGTAATAAAGATAATTCTTATCATTTTTGAAAGAATATACATAACCGGAATATGAATGATAACGAAATAAGATATTTGTCAGGGGCGTTTCCAGGATATTTGAAAGGGGGGGCGTAAAATAATTTTTTTTTGGACCTTTTCTTTGCTAAAAAACATAAAATAATTGTGAAATACACTAATGTAACGGTTCCTGACTTGGAACATGTATATTTTATAATTAAAGTGTCAAGGTTTGATATTTTTTATGCCGAATTCCCTCCATTGATTGTCTATGGTATATTAAAATGATTGGATGGATCTTAACAGCAGTAGACCAATAACGAGAAATTTCAAATTCTAGGGTATAAGGCGTTACTTAACATTTCAATAGTCCTAGGCCAGGGTTTTATGAACGGGAGGTGTAACCTAGGTTGCCCTGGTAGACTGAGAGTATGTGTTTAATTAATGAATATGATAAATTGCTATATTCAATACAATATAAGCAGATTACGATAGTTTTTTTTTGTTTTTTTTTAAAGGGGCGTGGGGAGTACGTCCATTACGCCCTCACGTGGACCCGCCCCTGTTTGTGATAAAATCTGTATCAGGTAGTTTTCCTCGTTGTAGTATTGTTTACGTAATCAGTTGTAGGAACACAGGGTGGTAGCCGTGTTGCCACCACAGGACCCATTTCAACCATTTCCACATAAGTATTTTCATTGTTGAGTGTTTCTGGTTGATTCAAGTACTCAGCTTCTGCAAAAATTTCATCAGCAGGTGGTAAAGGATAGCCAATGCTACTTTCTAGAAATGTACATTGATTAACATATATATGTGATCTGAAAATAAATATTTACAAATACATGTAAAATCATTCAGTCATGTCAGTAGTGACAAAAGATAAGCATTGTCTTGTGTCCTCACTGCCAAACTATCGGTAAACAAAGAATAGATGAATAAAAGCTATGTTCAATTTTCAGTGATATAAATTGTGAAGAAACTTAAAATATGGGACATGGATAAATATAGATTCTCCATCAGGTACGAGTGAGTTATAGAATTTAGCGAGCGTGTTTAAATCTAAAATGTAACTATTGAGGGAGAAATTCCATAAATCACGAGTGAAGGATAATCTCCTATGATTTTCGACAAAAACCTAAAGAAAATGTCGTTGCTATGTAGTTTGTATACATGGGTGTAATTTCGTACTTCTCTACTCTATTGTTCAAATAGCTGTAGAAAAAAGGCGGGAATTCCTGTGTAGAAATTTAATCACCGGGATGTGGTTTAAAATAGTATGTATTTTTATCCCACCGATTAAACACGTCAAGAATATGAAAGCATTTTATAGATGTTCAAGTCGAGATACTCCATACACATTGATATTTCTTTACAACCCAATCTGTTTGACAAAGGTATGTTGAATTGACCATAAATACATTTACAAACTAACATAAAAATGCCAAAAACAGTTTTAAGTAAAAAATAAATGATTATATGCTCAACGTTTCGCGTACGTAACTATATAGTTTACATTTCATAATAGTATTAACGTTCTAGCTTACGGGTGTTTTGCTTGTGATTAAGACATATTAAATGATTTAAAACTCATCGTCATTGAATTCTTTTATTTTGCATGGATTCCGATATGTAAAACTCATGCATTTTGATCAAAGTAATTTCTTTTATTATGAGTTATTATGTAGAACATATAAAGTGACAAATGGCAAATGTTGTTATTGATGGTGAAAAGATAACAACATGCAAAGAATCGGTTTCAGTTTTGACACCAATGATGATGACGGTAGAATATGTGCGACCTCAACTTTTATAGTTTGCAATTTGTTTATAATCCAGAGGGTCAGGAAAGATTAAGATTAATCTCAGTTTTACCAAGATTCTCTACAAAGCCAAATAATTCTTTGTATTATTTGTTGTTTTCTCACTTTGATTGGATGCCGCTGTACAGTCGATCGTCATCAAACTCCAAATATACAACAAGCATATAAAATCAAAGACAGTCAAAATTCTTTGTTTTGTAGAGAAACCTGGCAGTACTAAGTTTATACAGGACTCAAATCTAGCCACACTGTCCACTAACCTCATGTCTTGCCTCATTTACTTTGCAGTTAATGTGGCTTTCATTTATTTCTGTACTTTTATTATATTTGTACACATTAAGTTTCAAGGATGTTCTCTTTCCCCAACAAAATGATGTAGAAACACGTTCTTCCATGCCTACACAAAAACACCTGGTATATACCTACGATAGATGACGACAAAAACACCTGGTATATACCTACTATAGATGACGACAAAAACACCTGGTATATACCTACTATAGATGACGACAAAAACACCTGGTATATACCTACGATAGATGACGAACAAAAGGATTACTATAACAAACAATAACCAACGCAGCTGTTGTGATTCCTATTGTTGCACCTTTCAGTTAAAACATTTCTGATGACAAAGTTGTATGTGTTGTTGTCTGTTTGTTAGATGTTTTGGATTCTGCAACACTTAAGGTTATACTTCAGTAATTATATTATTAAACTAGTAGAAACCCGTGGTTTATGATGATATATGATTAATGCACCATTCATAGCTGAAGTACTAAGCAGTGAACGTAATATGCTTTTGGACGGTAGGCACTACATTTTTTTGTATGGGTATTCAAATCAGGGACCGTTACGGTACATATTGTCATGGCGTCAATTTTTGCAGCACATGTGCAAGATGACAATAAGAACAAATTGATGGCGGCGACAATATGTATCGTAATAGACCCTGTTGCCTGAAATATTATTTCATTTGCAAAATTTTTGTAATGAAAATATTTTCAATGAATTCAGTAAATTAAATGTCTTTTGAATAAAAGAAACATTTAATCTTTTTCGATGTAATGTCACTTTAAAGTTAAAAAGTAATTAAAATTATTTTTTTAAAGTTACATTGAATAAAAACTTAGCATCTGGAAAGGACCTGGCAGATTAGGCTTTAATTTTATTTTTTTTTAAGTGGCAAAAAAATAACAACCTGTCACCACAAAACTGACCCGAGCAGGTTAGGGGAAACCAACCATCATTTTCCCTTGGCCTTACCTAAGTAAAAGAAAACGCAATTTCCAGTGTTAGTCAAGTTAATAACAAATACTGATAAAATGCCAGAAATTCCTTTGAAATTTTTCATGTTTCTATCTGCAATAAGTATGTAATTTCCAGTAGGATAAATAAAAAAAAATTGGTCAAAGTCAGAAAAAGCTGATTTTTTAAACAGAAAGTTGATGAGCGACAGACCTGAAATTGCATATATAGTATGGGTCACTCACCTGAGGCTGCATACCAAATATCAGGAGCCTCTGACTGATAGTTGCTGAGAAAACTGTTATGGAAGTTCATGTCTGTTTTTCCCTGCCCGCCCAACATCCACCATTTTATAACCCAAACAAAAATAGGTTTGAAGCAAAATCATACATGTGATTTTACTAAATATGCCAATTCCATTGGGAACTTGGCCACATCTATCTGATCACTATTCTCATCTGCCACTAAATTTTGTCGAGATAAATGGGGTTAGTCTGTGTATGTTTTTCAACCTGTAGGCTAACCCCTACTACAGGCTGATATACTATACCTGAATACATGTATATCATTGTCAAATCTGCAATATACGTAACGTCGTTTAGGTCAATATCGCGAGTCAAGAGAAAATTTCATGGTTTTACTTTTTCGTTTAAAAATGGTGAATTTTAAAATTGATTTTAGGCTATGGTGCCCTAACTCAAGTTAAGAAGTGTACGCACATTATTGCAGACGATAGTTTTTTTTAATAAATAAGACGTGATGTGCATCTTCTGTTGTCTTGGGTAGTAACCTGTGAAGTGTTTTTAGACGGGGAAGCAGATTTGCCTTTTTTATTTCATGCATGTCAAGTTGGGCATGTGGTCACTTTCTGTTTTTAACATTTCCAGTTGCCGACAAAATGTTTGTTTTTACAAATATAAATACGCGATGTGCATCTTCTCTTTTTGGATATTTAATCCCTGGAGCCTTGGGTGAAGTGTTCTTTATAAGACGGGGAAGCAAGCATATTTGCCTTTTTTTATTTTCATTCATTTTGGGCATGTGGTCGCTTTTTAAATTCCCAGTGCAGATGATTGAATAGAAAGACGATTGTTCATTTTCTTTTGTGCATTTTTCTTTACACTTACGCAACGAAATCCTAAACCGTTTTCTGTCGAGCTGTCTTTAGACAAACTTTTCCTCTGTCGATACCGAAACTTCTTGTGATGTATACTTCCGGAACGGTATCGGTTTTCGTGATCCGGATTAATTAATTAGGGGTAATTAGCAAAACGCGGAAACAATTGCGTATGTACTGATAAAAGTTTTAAACTGCACAATGGTCTCATACTTCTGATATATAAAGATCGCACGTCACATTTGTTGTTGAAACGGCAACCCGGCTAACAAAAATTTGTCTCATTCTTTTAGTAGTATTAATATATAAAACAAATGTGATTTTTCTGTAAACTAGAACTGAACATGAAAGATTACACAATTAACACATAACCTGATCACCGAAACCCACACACATTACCGATGTTAGAATGACGTATAGGGGTCGTCTATTGAAACTTACTGAAGTTTTTCGAATACCACTGATATTATTTCTGTCTTTGAAAAAACGATGTTCGCTTGATAGGTGTAATTATTAGTGTTCAATGTACTAGTACCTAACCCTTACCTTAGTGTTCTCCATTTTGTGGTTTTTGTTTGAGCAATTCAAAAAGCTACACATTGACCGCGATTGACGCCAATCCAGTTTCATTTCATTTCGTTTGATACATATCAATATAAATCGATGTTACAATGTAAGCCACAACATTTTAGCGGTAGATTTATTTGTGCTTACATGCATTTTGCGGTACGAAATGGAAGGCGAAGAATTATTTCAGTTGTTCATTCAACAAAATTAACCCAAAATCGCAAATTTCAAACAGCGCGAAGTTAAATTTATTTTGAATTTCGAGGAAAAGACGGGGAAAGTTTTTCCAATTCACATTTTGTAACAAGAGTTCATCAGAACCTGTTAAAAAAAATGTGAAGTTTTTATAATTTGTCAATTGTATCCCAATACATAGTATAGCTTAAAAGTGAAATGACGAAATATGTGCCCTATGGATTATCTACAACTTACCAAATATTAAAGAAACCACAAACACAAACACCACAGATTGATACCAATGTTTACTTAAAAGATGTTAACTTTCCCTTTCTTACTTTTAGTCTTCAGCCTTGGTATATATCATAGTCTATTTGTTACTATTGTGTATGTGAACGTTACTGTCAAATACATTTCTTAGAGGAAATTATGTTCAGACTCTGTTACATCATCACTACAGGAATGCTACGGTCTTCATCACGATTTGATTGGTCGATGAGAAATATTTATCACAAATGATGGGGGTCTCAGTGGCCCAGTGGTCTAGGTAGTTCGTCCTGACTACTAATGATAACTAGCCTGCCAACACTGAGGTTGTGAGTTCGAATCTCACCTGTGGCGGGGTGTGTTCGACTCCGATCAATCGCTTGTCAATTTTCCTTCAGGAGGTAGGTGGTTCTCTCCGGGTACTCCAGTTTTCTCCACCAGTGAAAACTGACCGCCGCGAAATAGCCAAGTGTGCTGAAAACAGCCTAAAACCCAAACTACACAAATGAGAATAGCTGGTTCATTAACTTGTAGATATCGTATCTTACTGGAAATTACTCTTTGCGGGACCTGACACTCTTCCGGAGTTTCCTAGCTCATAGTTTCAAGATTCCATTTACAGAGCAGGACATGCTTATCTTTCCTTATGTCACTCCAGATTTTTCATATTGCAAGTGATTTATTTTTTGAACTGTCGTGTCCCGGTTCTCTTAGGTAAACAACTGTTCGTTGGTTGTTTCTTTACAATATTTGTTTTCTGTGTCGATGTTCTCAGGAAAAAATTTAATTTGTTTGGAATTCGTCCATTTTCTTATTGCCCCGGTATTATTTTTCCTAAATTTTACATCTTTCAATACCAAAAGTGATGTTTGTCCCTTCCCTGTGACAACTTCATGTTTATTCCTTTATTTCAAAATTACAACCACGTGTGCTTTATGTGTAATAATTAAATATGTTTACAAATACGGAAATGATTTTGTTTGTGTAAACATTTGTATTCTCCTTTTTATTGCTCATTTGGTATTGCTGAATATTGTATGATGAATATTGTTAAACAGACTATCCTTTATATTATTCTTGGTTGTAAATTGTAACTAAAATTAGTTTTTCTCTAGTTATGGACTTTACCTTTATCTGCACAAAACTTTCCTTCTGCACCGGGAAATACATATATACATGTACCATCCTGCTTGTCACATATTTAATTGTTGCAGTTTTTCCAGTTACAACCCCAAACACACGTGTTATTTTCAGGAAAACAATGATTACCTAGGCAGTTTGTGGGACAGGTTAATGTGCAAGTATTTCCATGAAGTCTTTTTTACAACCTAGAAAGAACATAAATTTAAATACTTAACGAAAAAAACATTTATGTTTAATCAAAGCTGATGCAGTTCATAATTGTATCCGTTTTCGACTGCTTTGTCTTCCGAACACGTTGACGGTGGAATGGCTTTCAATATAAATTGAATAACATTTCAACTATTATATCGTTAACCTAGATAAAATTTCTTCATTGCGCTATACTGACAAGCCATTTTTAAAATTTACTGTGTTCAATGATGGCTAGCTAGTGGTCAAAGTTAATTGGAAAGGTTTGCTGGAAAAAATATTTTAGGCTGGCGAAAAGCTTTCAATATTTGAAAATATTTTGACAGCCAGGCTTTTAATAATAGCTAGCGTTTTGTTTAAAAATGTTCATTTAAGTCGAATTATTTTTCTTAGCTAAGAATACAGAATAAACCTAAGCAAGACATGGACCGTAACAACGTTGCTATCATCTGACAAAGAAGTATTACATCGACATATTTAGACAGACGTCGGAAAATTCTAGCATTATACTTTTAACTATATATTATGAAAAAAGCACAGCTTAAATGTACTATTAAGTTGTTTTTAACAGTTTCTTACGTAAGAGAAAACAAAAAGGCAAAATGGACCATGATAAATGAAATGGTTTAAGACCAACTTCATCTTAATGTACTTACAGTTAAATCTGAATTTTTAAAATACGCAAAAGCAAAATATCCAGAAATTTCATATTTGAACACAAAATATAAACAGGACAAACACACCTAAGGAGCAATCCAAAACACACAATCAATTCGAAAGACAAAACCTGGGAAGACAAACGAACAACCACAAGCACAACAAACAAACGTCGAAAACTAAAAAAAAACATGAACAACACGAACAACACGAACTGCTATAAAAACCAGGAGTGAACTCAGGTGCTTCGGAATGGTCAGCAGTTCCTGCTCCGTATACGACATCCGTCGTGAAGCTCAACAAAGTCAATCCGCTGGTAGTCACAAATCGGTGGAGGTACATGGAATGTTACGACAGTGGGATCAGTTCCAATTTCATCTTAGATATTAGAACACTGAATAGTGGTGGGGTTAAACAGGTTTTATTGGTACCCAAACGTTTTCCGTATCTATCCTTTATAATCTTTCCAGAAAAGATAAGTAAACGTTCAATGAACAGCGGGAGAAAATAACGTTTAAAGCCTTAAAATGACCATAACGTAAGTGTTTAAGTTATAGAAAAAGTATATGGTCGTGCCAAAAAATGCTGCAAAGCCCCGCCTTAGTGACGTATCCAAAACAGTATATTAATTAACTTTCTATTGGGCATAATTTAGTTTTAACCATATTTTGCTTTTAATTTGTCTATCGACGTTATTGCCAAGTGTATATTTCTATTCCCCGCGACCGTTTGACCCGCTTTCTGATTGATTAATAACGTCTCTTGGATATCATTAACTCGACCAAACTTTATCAATGTGTCTAAATTCCAACTGTAATAAAGAGGACAAATATGTCTAAGGGGCAATCCAAAAAAAACGTAACCCATTAGAGAGACAAAACCCGGGAAGACAAATGAACAACCACAAACACAGCAAATAAACACTGAAAATTAAAAAAAACAATGAACAACACGAACTCCTATAAAAACCAGTAGTGAAATCGGGTACTTCGGAAAGTTAAGCAGTTACTGCTCCTTATATGGCACCCGTCGTGAAGTTCAACAAAGTAAACCCAGTGGTAGTCACAAATCAGTGGAGGTACATGAAATGTTACGACAGCGGGAACAGGTCCAACATCATCTGAGATATTGGAATATTGTAACAGTCAATCGATTCGTGATGACGAACGTAAAATGTCCTAAGTGATGACATCAACTTATCCCTGATAAAACTTGTAATTAGCATTTCATCTCTTGTAAAATCTTACTATAATTATTGAATATTGATAAATTTATATGCACTCAAATTTATACAGTGTATGTACGATTTCAATTTTCCAATAATTAAGTTGCCCTTTCTTGACGTAGACGTTCCTAAGGCGCCATTGTAAAGCGTATAAATCGAAACTTGTAAATTTTGCTCTTAGTTTGAACATTTTTATGTGTGTTTTTCATCTTTATTGCTTTTGGATGTTGTAAACTCAGTTAACCTGTTATTTTTAATTATTTACCAAAGCTGCAAAAATTGTAACTTTCTACAAAAGAAGCAAGCAGAATGGAGAAAAGAGAACGCATCGCATACTCTGCATAATTCTACTTATGTCACTTATGTGTTCATACTGACTAACTCCTTCTGTATAGATTGTTATATATCACAACATTTTTCAATAGATAGTGGCAATCTATATTCTGATATACATTCGGAAGATCTGGTCCTTTGTGTCTGTAACAGAGATGTCCGGTAGGTGGCGTTGTTTCTATAGTTGTATTTGTAATATATACAGAGAATCCTGCGACGCGATATACAGCTGTAAGTAGATATAAATCTAAACAGTGCAAATTGACATTGAATCATATTTTGTTTCTTTTGCGGTAAATGTTGATTTGCTTAATAGATCTTCATCAAAATCAAGCTCTTTTCTTCTAAAAGGAAAGAGACCGCCTCGGTCGCGGGTTCGATCCCCGGCCGGGTCAAACCAAAGACATTAAAATAGGTATTTGCTGCTTCTCCGCCAAGCACGCGGCATCTAGGAGTAAGAGCAAAGACTGGTCGGCTCGGAGTCAGTATAATGTGTCCGAGTGAGGTGATATATCTTCCTGCGGACAGTTACCTCGTGAGCTAGCACATTAAAAATCCGACTTAGCGTGTCGGTCTAGTACAAAGCAGGGATCATATTCATTATCATAACAAAATGTTCTCGTCCTGATATGCGCCTGGTTGCCACTGGACGTTAAACAATAATTCATCCATCATCCATCTAAAAGGAATTTTTTTATTCTTCCGCCAAACTCTGCCAAAAAACTGCCAAGGGTTTCCATTTATCTTGTAAGAGTTACCTTCTCGATAACAGTATAATTCTTGTGATCACTAATCCTCAAAATAAACTGGTCATAAATTTAATATTTTTAATTATGGTCATAGTTTCATATATTGAAATTATAATCGATGTAAAATGTAACTACATATTTAAAAAAAAATGTTTTTTTTTTAATTTTGGGAAAAGGCGATGACGATGAGTACGTGCCATAATTAATACAGAGTTATCGGACTTGGAAATGAACGGTTCTACCCTAGAACCATTTATGACAGATCTATCATAGAACCATTTATGACAGTTCTATCCTAGAACAATTCTGGACGGTTCTACCCTAGAACCATTTATGACAGTTCTACACTAGAACCATTCTGGATGGTTCTTACCCTAAAGTATATCACTAGCCAAATATTTATTACCCTGTCGACACGCATTGGAATTTTATATTTATTAGTAAATTCTTATATGATATTACATATATTAAGCGTAAAAAATTTAAATTTTATGAAAACAACTAATTGTAATTGAAAAAACTGTCAAAATATCTGTACTATAGAGAATTTTAGTTCAGAAATTTGCTTAAACGATATGACAATGTTAAATTGGGACATGATAATACATCTTAAAGTCACACCAAGTGTTAAGTTAACTAAGTGAAAACGGATTTAACATATGAATTGTTAACATGATTCACATAGCTTATCTTCCCTATCTTTTCTTCTCATTTCCCAGAAATGACATATTTATAGTTTTCTGGGGATATATTTAACACTTTAAATATAAAAGTCCAAATACATGTATACTTGAAATCGACATTGAAACATCATCATCTACATATGTGTGTATGGACTGTGATGGAATCGATCTTTTTATATATTTTAACTTAAAAGTTCCTTTAGTGACTGGTTATGTTTTGCATAACGTTAAACTTGTTATTCCTGTTGTATTTAAAGACAGCTGACAGTCAAAGTAAGTAGTATTCTATCATTTCAAGATATCTTCAAGAGATTCTTCTTGCCGAAAAACAAAAGGTTTCATCTTATTCTAGTTTCCTCACATTTATTTTAGAACATGTAAAACAAAACTACGTTTTAGATGCATTACTTCTTTATGTCTAGGGGCTCGGTGGCCGAGTGGTCTAGGTAGTTCGTCATGACTACTAATGATCACTAGCCTGTCAACGCTGAGGTTGTGAGTTCGAATCTGATGCACCTGTGGCGGGGTGTCTTCGACTCCGATCTTAATTGACAAGGATTGCCAAATTTCCTACCGAAGGTCGGTGGTTCTCTCCGGGTGGGCCGGCTTCCTCCACCAATACAAACAGGCCGCCGCGAAATAGCCAAATGTGGTGAAAACGGCGTAAAACCGCAACTTAACAAACAAACAAATATTTATGTGTAACATAGAAATAGGTTTTTGTTTCCATTCGATATCATTACGAATTTATTTTTATTTCAAATGCTTCCAGGAAGTAACCTCGTCTTTTCATGTTGAATCATTGAAAGTTTTTAATACCCAAGTAAAATTTCCACTAACAATTAATAAGTTCGGGATAACAGCTTGTTTAACTTTACCAAGCCAAGGATTACATTTAGTGGTTTGAAATAATATGTTTTAAAATTTGCTTGAAATCCACGGTAAACATCGTAAATATAAAATATTAAAACAACTTTATATTATAGTCCACTATGTGGAGATTCTAATATTCCAGAGATAATTTATCTGTATAGACCAAGTTAGTAATATGTGTCTAAACATTTAAACTGATATCTATTATACTTAAAAAAAAACCCTCAGTTAACTAACCTTATTACTAGGTAAAAAGCATAATTCTTAGACCATAAGATAGATACTTTGTACATTTCACAAAAACCTAATGTGTTGTAGTAATCTTTATTATTTATAAAGAGAATGTAACTGGTAACGGAACAGCAACACAGAGTTCGAACTACTATCATTCTATAGATGGCTGGGGTCACGAACATTTACCCGAAGCACCACTGAATGGTGAATCACATGTTTGGAATGACGTAAAAAGGTAAATGAAAATGTCTAATTTTGGTAATATTAACCATTTTAAGAAATATCAAAAAGTTTTCAAGAAGCGCTATTTTTGTTCTTTATGCAAAGAATCTTGCAACTCACTGCAAATTCAATATTTCATAAAATCGCTTATAATTCCTTGCTAGATGCGTGTTTCACTTCTGTGTAATTGAGACCGCCTCGGCGGTCTCGTGGTAGCGTGCTCGCTCCGAGTGCGGAAGGTCGCGGGTTCGATCCCCGGCCGGGTCAAACCAAAGAATTAAAACTGGCATTTGTTGCTTCTCCGCCAAGCACGCGGCATCTAGGAGTAAGAGCAAAGACTGGTCGGCTCGGAGTCAGTATAATGTGTCCGAGTGAGGTGATATGTCTTCCTGCGGACAGTTACCTCGTGAGCTAGCACATTAAAAATCCGACTTAGCGACAAAGCAGGGATCATATTCATTAACATATCAACATGTTCTCGTCCTGATATGCACCTGGTTGCCACTGGACGTTAAACAATAATTCATCCATCCATCTGTGTAATTGAAAATCCTCGCAGACACGAGAGAGAATCGACACATAATACACAAATATCTATTACATATACCGTCCAAATTAGTATGCTTTAGGTATTTCACATCCCATCGTTTATGGTAATATTCTATACAAAGCACAAAAATGTCGTCATTCACCTGAAGCTCACACCTTTAAACAGACTTATCAACAATGGATATAGTTACGATACTGTTGTCAAGTCATTAAAGATGGCATTTTTGGGATTTAATATTGATTCACTCGTAGGGTCTTTGCATCGGAAATAAACACATTTATTCTAAAATCAGTTGTTGGCATGATACGGGGTATGTTCTTCTCGTATAATGTATGATGGCAAGATACTAAACCCCTAACGGGAGGAATTGTGGCTGATTTTCTATATGATATAGACATAATCTTTCGATCAGTTTAATTGAGGTCTGGAGCTGGCATGTCAGTGACGGCTAGCAGTCCTTTGTTAATATATATTGATCATTATCATTTTGTTTAGTTTTTTCTGTTACCTTTTTTTAACATCGGACTCGGACATCTTTTGAACTGAGTTTTACTGTGTGTATCGTTGTGTGTTTGTTTATTCCACATTGTTTAGACGTATGGGGGGGGGGGGATGGAGATCTCACAAAATATGTTCAACCCCGCCGCATTTTTGCGCCTGTCCCAAGTCAGGAGCCTCTAGCCTTTGTTAGTCTAGTGTATTTTTTAAATTTTGGTTCATTTTTATGTTTCGGAGTTTTAGTGTGCCGTCCATTTTGCTGAACTAGTATACATTATTGTTTAGGGACCAACTGAGCTGTTTTCTGCTCTTTGGTCGGGTTTTGTCTCTTTGACACATTCCCAGTTCCATTTTCTATTCTATTCATAATAAAAACAAGAATATATATTGGATGGTATACTAGTAGTCTCGGATTCACCTAAAACTATGGCAAGCCGTTTTACTATCTATTCTAACTTCAAGATATCTAATAAACTTTATAAGATAACTTATATAGTTTATAAGATATCTCATATAATTTATAAGATATCTCATATAATTTATAAGATATCTCATATATTATATGAGATATCTTATAAACTATATAAGATATCTTATAAACTATAAAATATATCTTATAAACTATATGAGATATCTTATAAAATTTATTAGATATCTTGAAGTTAGAATAAATAGTAAAACGGCTTGCCATATAAAACACTTGCTTTTAATGTGTTTAACGAGCTTTGCTATAACCATAATGAAACTGTAAATTAAATCTGACAATGCACAAGAACGACTACGGAGTAGACGTTAGTCGTAAATATGTTTAAGAGATAATAATTTGAAGATATAAATTGTGCCTTGTCAAAATGACAGAAGTACATGTATGTAAATAACAGCTCAAAAGAATTCAGATAAATTTAGAACCATAACTGAATACATACGACTTGAATACTCTAAACAAAACTTAAACAACATCGGAGTTGTTATTTTAATATTGACTTCCAGAATTGTAACTTAGAAATGATGCTCATCAATAATGCATATGTATACATGTTATAACCATGATTATTAAAATACACGTAATCAAGAATTTCAATGTAGCTATAAATTCAATCATATACAGTGTATTATTTCACCCAGTTTGGTAATTCAAAATGTTATTCTATCCAAACTGGATTTGAATGAATTAAATAAAACATTATTGATTCTTTTAAATTTCGCTACTCCAGTGTGTAAAATGTACATATATACTGTATATATTGTTGAGAGTATATTAGATAAAGTAATTATTTTTATCAATTGGTTATGCTATATCTTTGATATTTGTTTTATTTCATCATAATATACATAGACATTATACCTGTTCAGCAACCGCACTTCAGAAATATACAGCTTGGTGGAAGATAACATTCCCGTCACTTCAATTTATTACGCGTGTAATAATTTACTACAGAGAGAAGTGTAAGTAATATATCAAACACACAATGAAGATAAGTGACCATGATAATTAAAAATCATATGATAAATCTATATTTGTACATATAGAATTAATAACGTATTATCAATAGTGTTCATGGCCTGAAATCTATCTAATAACTCAATCTGTTGTAGATAATATATAGAATTTCTACAGTGAAGATAGTTAAGTCTTCGCATCTCAAGCTTTGGCGAGAGATTTGAAGGTTTAACTATCGAGACTGTAGATAAACGATAATCAAATGCTTGCGATGTAAGATTTTGTTTTTGTTATCCTTTCAGCAGTTTTGAATTAACCGTAATATTCATAATTCGGAGTGAACCTCGTATTAACGCATTTTTTGTATGATGCAACATATCTGTGCGTCACATTTTGAAAACAAAATGTTGCTTTATCATACGATCATTTGCCGTTGATTAATCTAGACGCTTGAATGCTTGTCCTTGTTGTAAGTTTTCGTTAAGACATATCCTTTTTATGCAGAATGTTGCTGACGTTGAAGTTTGTTTACACGAATCTTGGAAAAGCATCGAAAAAATGGGATTGAAATTTCAATAATCAGCGCCCGAGAACCACAAATCACACGTGGATTATAATTTTTTCTCCAACCGATCACCGTTAGAGAAATTCAGACCTAAAACCATCGAACATGTACTTGCAGTTAACGCAATAAACACAACCAGTTTCTGTAAGGTAGAGCAATGTTTGACACTAGTCAATGAAATCTGCATGATTGTGTATTTCTACGATTTAATATGTTACGGCCGAAATCACCTTTAAATTGTAGCCAACAAAAGACACAAATCAATAATAAAATTTAACAAGATTTATTATATACAAAGTTTACAAAAATATTACAAAAAAACTAAAATGTCAACTTAACTGTTCAAAATCCTTCGTCTTTTCCTAATCCGGAATTCTTCTCGTCACTGTTGCGGGAATCCAAACGGAATATTATATCCAATCAGTCGCAATCTAGTATGATGTAACGAAAATAAAAGTCTATCAAGTACGATGTGTGAAACGTAAATAAATCCAACAGCTGAGAACACAAGAGTGTATGGTCCAATACGTTCTGCTCTGCAAGTTTAACTTTCTTGTCCGTATATATTCTGTAGAACGGAAACTTCTGGAATACGGTAGAAGTTCGGATCACACCATAATTATTACGCAAGTCAAATAGAAAGTTCTAGTCATTCCACCAGTATCTATTATTGTTCCAGTGATTTCTAAACTGCGCAGTTATAACATTATTTGGTAAACAACTATAAATATTATGTAAACATATTATACATGATATAAGGCTACGCAAAACAAATTAGGCCAAGATAAATAATATAATTACAATATCATAACAAATATATTACAGCTGAATACCGCCTCGCTGGATTTTCCATATATATAACAAATGAAACCACAGTAACAACGCCACCTACCGGGCACCTTTGTTATAGACACAAAGGACCAGAATTCCCAGATATATATCAGGATATATCCTGCCACTATCTAGGAACAAATGTCGTCATATATAACAATCGTACAGAAGGCGTCAGTCAGTATAATGACATAAGTGATATAGCAATATTAGAATTATGTGGAGTAAAGGTATATGGTAAGTACTATATGGGCAACAATGTATTTTAAGATGTATTGAAGATAAACTTCGTATCTATTAATACGTTTCATATGGCATTTGCAAAACACTAAAATCTCAAACATTAATATTAATTAATATCAATAAGATATCAGAACATTAATGTAAATTAAACACACAAAAATATAACATTAAACAAATTTGCATTTTAGTGTTTCTATGAAAAATAAATATACACATTCACTCGTGTGTGTAACAAAATAACAATCCAAAGATACTAATCTTAGATACAGTAAATTTATATTATGCTGTATACGACGCATTTCAAGGAGTTACCTCTCATCAGCAGCATTAAAACCGAAACATTTGGAAGACCAAAAACCAAACTTATATTAAACAAGAAGTACTCAACCAAAAATACCGAAATAGGAAGCCAAATTTCAGCCAAGGAGATCTACCATGTGCAATACAAGGAATGAACCCTTAGTATGTCTATTATTTTTGAATTTTGCTAAATAATGGTAATTTCTGTAACAAATCAATGAATAATCATGTCAGACAAGTCTGACGACTGGGTTGGCGAATACCCTCGGGGACCTAGGGTCCACCAGCAGAGGCATCATCCCAGGAGTTTCAAAATAGCAATCCAAAAGATACATATTAGATACAGTAAATTTATACAATGTATTTCATGATACGTGTTATGTTCTTTTCGTACAATTTATGATGACATGATACTAAACGCCTAACGGAAGGGATTGTGGCTGATGTTCTACGTGATAAAGACATAGTCTTTCGGTCAGTTTAATTGAAGTCTAAAGCTGGCATGTCATTAAATGCTAGAAGTCCTTTGTTATATATATATTGATCATTGTTATGTTGCTTAGTTTCTTCTGTTACTTTTTTTAACATTGGACTCGGACATCTTTTTTTACTGTGTGTATTGCTGTATGTTTGTTTATTCCACATTGGCTAGATGTATAGGAGAGGATTTGAATCTCACAAAACATGTTTAACCCAGCCACATTTTTTGTGCCTGTCCCAAGTCAGGAACCTCTAGCGTTTGTTAATCTTGTGTTTTTTTTTAAATTTTGGTTCATTTGTATGTTTCGGAGTTTAGTGTGCAGTCCATTTCGCTGAACTAGTATGCATTATTGTAGGGGCCAGCTGAATTCCGCATTATTTTCTCGCTGTGTTGAAGACCCATTGGTAGACTTGAGCTGTTTTCTGTTCTTTTATCGGGTTGTTGTCTCTTTGACACATTCCCCCGTTTCCATTCTCTATTCTATGTATATGGCCTTTGACATACCGGTTTGAAAATGTGACGCCATTGCTTTTGAAAACATTAATATCATAGCGATACACTTATATATGAAAAACAAATACCAATGATTAGCCATAAGTATATCTAGCGACCATAATGCCTGATTTTACCATTGTTTACCGTGATATTCGTGATAGAATGGCTTATTAATTAGTTGGTTTTGTTGGTCTATTAAAAAATGAAAGTAGTTATATTATTTAGACTATTTAGAGTATTTAGTGTTTCAACTTCGTACGCTACATTTAGTTTGCAGTAGTTGCGAAACTAACATACTGGACCATGCAGTATTATGCATCAAGTTGGTATGTCATCGGAGACAAGATTAACATTATTGATATATTTATTAATTTTGTAGCCTGTAAAGCTATCATATTTATTGTAATTAATATAGTTATATCCATTCCAGGTTGCAAGAAGGGGTTTTCTGGACATAATTGTACAAATAAATGTCCAGCGAACTGTCTTGGCAATCATTGTTTTCCAGAAAATAATACATGTGTTTTGGGATGTAACTGGGAAAACTGTAACAAAGAAATATGTAATAAGTATGATGGAACATGTGTTGAAGGATGCGTACCAAATATAACAGGAGATTTCTGCCCAGGTAAACATTGTGTAAACATAAATACCTATTTCTTACGTGCACTGGATTTTGAAAATACCTGTATTCTTTGAAAAGATGTGTCTCACTTACTAATTCCAGAATGGACATCTATGATACATGAATAATAACAGTAAACCATAATGTGTATCGCACAATGTTTGTGTGAAATACTTTACCAAATTGAAATTTTTAGGAATGTCTGAGGAGAGTCATAAACGACGTGCAGTTCATTTCAAGACACAGTCTTTCATGATAATACCAAGTTACTCTCGTTTTTTATATGCCTCTGAATAATACTGACTATATTATAGGGTCCATTAATTTTGTCTACAGCAATGTCTACCGAAATGTTTCATTTGCCTTTTGGTCCTCAATTTGTGGTCTGTGGTTATCTTTATATTTGTTTTATTTTATACTTCGGTTTGTCAAATATTTGAGGGATTCTTTTCTGGTAGTGCAATTTTATTCACAGACATACTGATATTGTTTATTTTTTTATAAAAAGACATACTAGCATGTGTTTACATAAAATAATCATTTGTTGAGGATGTTTATTTCCCGCAGTATACACATTGGTTATATCAGTACGACAGTCAAATTTTGTTGGAGTTCTTTTCTAGTAAAACATGGATTATTCGCCTCAACTTGTCATTCTAGACTACAATTTCTCAGACGTCGAATACACATCACTGTGTGTCTGTCATTAACTGCAAGTCATGTTTTTTTCCTGGGCAATAGCTAAACATTTTCTAAAAGTTTGGAAAAGTACTACTGTACCTTTTGTTTTTTTATATTCGTAATTAATTATTGCCTAAGTTAATAAAAGAAACAGAGTACCATCCCGACCCATTAGTTGTAGTAATAATGTTGTTTTTGACCTTGTAAAATATGTATATATATTTTTATCTGACTAAAATGCACATTTAACGTTTTGTTTTTCAGTCACTAAATCAACGACTGTCTCCTCGACTGTCAAACTGACCACAACAGCTTTAATTCAGCTGTCATCCAGTTTGAATGTAATAAATCCAGTTTCTCACCTCAGTGATAAATATATTATCATAGGAAACATTGTTGGTGGCATAGTCAGTATCTTAGTAGTAGTAGCGATCATCATGTATCTCAGGTTAGTATATTTTTTCAATTAATTTACTATAACATAATAGTAAAATCTGTGAAAACGAAGGAACATCTCCCTCATGCATAGCTCTGCCCTTAGATGGTTTTGGCTTTACATCTTTTGGTCATATTGGCGTTTTTGAATATGCTGTTCAAATATTTGGATTTTTGTTTTGGGTTCAATATTTTAGGCGGCCTTGAGCACAACTTATGAGTCGTAAATCGACGAAATGTGCCCATCTTGTGCATCAAAGTCTTTATTCTATTGTTACGGCCAGAAATCACCTTTGAATTGTAGCCAACAAAAGACACATATCAATAAAATAATTTAACAAGATTTATTATATACAAGTTTACAAAAAATATTATATAAATTGAAATGTTAACTTAACTGTCAAAATATATGTCCGATCCTTTTGCCTTTTCTTTATCCGGAATTCTTCTCTTGACTGTTGCGGGAATCCAAACAGAGTATTATGTCCAATAAGTCACAATCTAATATGATGTAGTAAACATAAATAAAAGTGTCAATCCAACATCTGAGAACACAAGAATGTTAATGTGTAATCTGAAAGTCTAACTTTGGTGTCTGTATATATATAGTTGTCACGGAAATCTTTAGAAAACTGTAAAACGGAATCTTCCAGAATACGGTAGCAATTTGAATTACACATCGTATATTATGATCATTCCAGAATTATTATGTAAGTCAAATAGAAAGTTCTAATCATTCCATCAGTATCTATGATTGTTCCAGTGATTTGTAAACTGAAGTTATAACATTATTAGGTAAACAACTAGTATTATGTAAGGATATTATACATGTTATAAGGCCACACAAAACAAAATAGGCCAAGATAAATAAATATAATAATCACAATATCATAACACTATTAATGACTGCCCAGATTTATACCTGAATACGTATATCAAGGGTTTTTTATATCCAGATTTAAATTTTTCCATTAATCAGTCACAGAGAATAAGAATAACCATAACAGAAGTGAAGTCCACTAAGTCGAAAATAAATGTGCTAGGAGTAAAAAACTCATGTTTATTGTTATTGAGGAATATTCAGTGTATTGATCTGAGATTCAGACATAATATTTCTTCAAAGCTATGCAATGAAAATTAATATATTGAATTATGAATTTAATTTCGTTTTTTTTTCTTTCATGAAATTACTTTTAAATATTGTGTGAAAGAATTAACTTTTAACAAATCTTGTGTTGTTAAGTCACAAGTTCATATCACAATGTTCTTTCTACAGACGGAGATTGGAGGATGAACAGGCGCCAAACAATGACATTGGGTATAAAAATAATACATTAAAAATACAAAATCCTGCTTTTGAAAGAGTATCGAATTATACTGGTAAGTAAAAAATGAAATATAGATGGTATACCTGGTCTTGGTGATTACAAAACTCTCCTGTGAACAAACGACAAGCTATTTATACATTGGATAACCAACAAAACATACCAAACGTTAAGGAAATTTATTTCGTTTGAGGAATCAGTTTTACTGAAGTGTTGCCCTTATTGTCGGTTTTTTATTGAGCTTGTGTCTGTTCAATTTTGTGTTGGTTTTTATCTGCCTATCTTAATTGCTCACTAGATATTATTGTCTACTGTACTTTATAACCATACAGGAATATGCTCATTTTTGTCGAGCCTGCGACTTTAGTCGCAGAAAGCTCGACATAGGAATGGTGATCCGGCGGCGGCGGCGTTAACTCACTTCTTAAAAGCTTTATATTTTAGAAGGTGGAAGACTTGGATGCTTTATACTTTGTATATAGATGCCTTATGTTACGAACTTTCCGTCTGTCATATGTACATTTTCCTTGACCTCATTTTCATGGTTCACTGACTACTTGAAAAAAAAGTTAAGATTTTTTGTAATGTTAATTTCTCTCTTATTATGAGTAATAGGATAACTATTTTTGGTATGTGCGTACCTAACAAGGTCCTCATCCCTGTCAGACAGTTTTCAATTGACCTCGACCCCATTTCAAGGATCAGTGAACAAGGTTAAGTTTTGGTGGTCAAGTCCATATCTCAGATACTATAAGCAATAGGTCTACTATATTTGGTGTATGGAAGGATTGTAAGGTGTACATGTCCAACTGGCAGGTGTCATCTGACCTTGACCTCATTTTCATGGTTCAGTGGTTGTAGTTAAGTTTTTGTGTTTTGGCCTGTTTTTCGAATACTGTATGCAATAGGTCTACTATATTTGGTGTATGGAAGGATTGTAAGGTGTACATGTCCAACTGGCAGGGTCATCTGACCTTGACCTCATTTTCATGGTTCAGTGGTTATAGTTAAGTTTTTGTGTTTTGGCCTGTTTTTCGAATACTATATGCAATAGGTCTACTATATTTGGTGTATGGAAGGATTGTAAGATGTACATGTCCAACTGGCAGGTGTCATCTGACCTTGACCTCATTTTCATGGTTTAGTGGTGTGTTTTGGCCTGTTTTTCGAATACTGTATGCGATAGGTCTACCATATTTGGTGTATGGAAGGATTGTAAGATGTACATGTCCAACTGGCAGGTGTCATCTGACCTTGTCCTCATTTTCATAGTTCAGTGGTTATAGTTACGTTTTTGTGTTTTGGCCTGTTTTTCGAATACTGTATGCAATAGGTTTACTTTTTTTGGTGTATGGAAGGATTGTAAAGTGTACATGTCCAACTGGCAGGTGTCATCTGACCTTGACCTCATTTTCATGGTTCAGTGGTTATAGTTAAGTTTATGTGTTTTGGCCTGTTTTTCGAATACTGTATGCAATATGTCTGATAGCATTTACTTTCATTAGAAATACATGACAGACGAGACATTTTTGTGTGTCAACTCTTGTTTACACATGTACACATGTAGCTGCATTGTGATAATATTCCATATTGCAAATAATTTAAAATAAAGAAAAAATACTTAAGAGGTTGTACAATTGTACAAACTGAAGCCATAAAAACGAAAGTACAATTTTACAGGAGAAAAATTTTATTTTTACTTTATTCTCCAGTAAAATGTTCCTTGTATTGTGTTAAAATTACACTTTTTGGAGTCTTTCCCAACAGTTAGAATTTTATTTCTAAATTAAAGCAATGCTGAACGTCATATCATGGCGAATTTTAATTGATAATATTCAAGTTTTTAGCTTTGTGTAAAATATTTGAAAAAATAGTGGACCATTTAGAAATAATATAGACATACAAATGTATCTATCAAAGTTCTTGGTTTTGAATTGTTTTAATGTATGTTATGTCAGATTTCCTTTTCATTCAAACGGAATGAATACCTGTCTCCAGTATTGAATTGGCAGTTGGGTTCACGTGATCAATATTCCGACGATTAGATCGTTTCTATATCCTGACCATCTTCTGTATAAAACTGAATACATTATGATTACCAACATGATTCTATACAAGTAGTTAAATAGAAATCGGCAGTATTCGTAAGACGCCAGTATAAATCAAAAGAGTCTATTCATTAGGACGAAAGATCGATTTTCACAGAATTATAAAAGTCATATTTTATTTTTGTTGCCCTTTATTTGAAAAGATTTTAAGTACAAATGTATCTCCCGAGTTGTTGTAGGTTTGTGGCAAGGCATTAGACAAGCATTTAACTAAACTTAATCCCCGATAGAAGTTTTATTTTCACATTTATCGACAATCTGTTGGCGCTCGTATTTAAACAATTTTATGTCACGAACCGTCTTTTTCCTGTTCTTTGGATTGGATTGACGTATTTAAAAAATAACATACACGCTGATTATACTAGAATGACAGAAACCTTCAAAGGCTGATTGTATATGTTCAAAATTGCTTATCAAGTACAATAAGAACAGTTTAACATGTATTTACACATAGACGGCAAGGGCGATTAAAATTTATTTTTCATACCAAAGGAAATATATAACTTTGACGGGGTTATGTTTAGTTTTCGTTCATATCATCACTCAACAAAAATTACTCTCTTCACGATTTGATTGGCCGATATAATAATTTGTTTTAATTTGTTATTGTATATTGGTGTAATGTTTTCATTTTGTGTATTTTAATATAAAATAACGTGTAGTTAGAACAGAATTCCTTCATATGCGTAGCAACATTCTAAGCAAAGGAACAGTTTTAGAATCTAACGCACTGCTAGTTCAAGACGACAGTTATTACCCGTTTGAGTGGAATTCTTTGGTTAATGTCAATTATATCACATCTGTACTAAATAATACTATTATGAAATAAAAACTTTATTTAACTGTTTACAGAACACCAAACCATTGATTGTTTACCATCTGTCGATGGTAGAAACTCAACTGAAAAGTCAGATGATGAAGATATATACGTGAACACAATCGATAATATATGTACAAATGCTTCGCTGCCACTGTCTTCACATTCACCTAATACCGATCATTTCAACAGGTACCAACAGTTCCCACCCCCTTCTTACCGAAATAAATAAAAGAGAGTCTTGATATAATTGGTAAAGGAGTATATAAAGGAGTATATATTAACGAAATCATAGAGGATTTGAATACTGTTCATGAGGATTTTTCCGTGAATGTATTTTTCTGAATCAGACAATGTTGACATATAAATTTAAACAATTGATTTACTTTTCCTATTAGATTTTAAGTAGGAAAACTTAAAACGGTAGTTTTAATTATTGCGATCTCCATCCCATCGAATGTAAAACATCGCCTTAATACATTATATAAATTTCCAGTATTATTTATTTATGTGTTTGTATATTTCTTTGTGAGGAGAAACATACAAAACAAATGCATTTCTTTATAATGCATGAAAACTGAAAAAAATTAAACTTTTATTTTTTAGACTGCGACAAATGGTTTTATGAATATTATCTCTAGCACTAAATATATAACTAAGACAACTTTAGCTCACAGGTGAGCTATTGCTATCACTTTTCGTCCGTCGTCCGTCCGTCCGTCAACATTTCACATTTTGAACTTCTTCTAGAGAAACACTATATGGATTGAAACGAAACGTGGCACAAATGTTTCTTACAAGGTGCTGACAAAGTGTTGTTATTTTGGTGCCTATTCATCATCCATCATGGCTGTTATTGGGGGACTTACTATAACATATGACCCTTTACGAAATACATACAACCGCTGAATGGATTGAAATGAAACATTGCATGATAGTTCCTTATGAGCTGCTTACCAAGTTTTGTTAATTTGTTACCGATCCGTCATCCAAGATGGCCTGTAGCGGGGGACTTAGTTTAACATAGGACCCTATGAGTAATACATGCAAAGGTCTTCTTCTAGAGAACCGCTGAATGGAATGAAAGAAACATGACGTTAATGTTCCTTATGACGTGCTGACCAAGTTTTGTTACTTTGTTGCTGATCTGTCATCCCAGGTGGCCGCTAGCCGGGTACTTAGTTTAACATAGAACCAATGAGAAATATACACAAAAATTTTCTTCTAGAGAACCACTGAATAGTTCGAATCCTAACAAAGCACGAATGTTCCTTGTGATGTGCTGACCAAGTGTTTTTACTTTGTTGCTAATCCACCATCCACAATCCACCAAGATGGCTGCCAGATAGGGACTTAGTTTAACATGGAACCCTATGGGAAATACATATACATACAAACATCTTCCGGAGAACCACTAAATGGATTGAAACCAAACATGGCATGAATGTTCCTTATGAGATGCTGACCAAGGTTTGAAGTTTGTTGCCGATACGTCATCCAAGATGGCTGCCACTAGGGGACTTATGTGATATATATACACAAATCTTTTTCTAGAGAACCGATGAATTGATTGAAATGACACATGAATGTTCCTTATGAGGTACTGACCAAGTGTTGTTACTTTGAGGCTGATCCTTTACCCAAGATTGACACTAGCGGGTGACTTAGGTTAACATAGGACCCTAAGGGAAAAACATTAAAAAAATATCTTCTAGAGAACCATTGAATGGATTGAAACCAAACAAAGCATGAATGTTCCTTATGAGATGCTGACCAAGTGTTGTAACTTTGATGCTGATTCGTCATCCAAGATGGCCGCCAGTGGTGGACTTATTTTAACATAGAACTCTATGGGAAATACATATTAAATTCATCTTCTAGAGAACCACTGAATGGATTAAAACCAAACATAGCATGAATGTTTCTTTTGACGTTTTGACCAAGTGATGTTACTTTGGTGCCGATCTGTCATGCTTGATGGCCGTCAAAGGAAGACTTAGCTTAACATAGGACCATATTGGAATTAAAAACGGCTTATTGTTGAAAATTTCTAAATGGATTGAAACCAAACATAACATGGATGTTAATTTCAAGGTCTTTTAACAATGAACAACTGGAAATATTAGGTGAGCAATACAGGCTCCTGGGAGCCTCTAGTTTCTCAATCTTATGGACGTTTGATAGTAGTTTCCTAGAAAAATGTTGTAAAAGCTTTCTATTTTTAACAACATCTATCTATTAGTCTCAGATAGCGTGGTTAAACTGCAGCTGACAGCCAGTATCTATGCATAGAAAATAAAATTTGTTGATGCCCATTTTGATGCGCAAGATGTGCAAATTTCGTCGATTTACGACTCATCAGTTGTCCTTAGCCCTAGAATGTTGAAAACCAAAACAACAGTCCAAATTGTTGAAGACTAAATTAAGAAAATGCCAAATTACCAAAAGGGGTAAATCAAAACCCATCTAAGGACAGGGTTACAAATGTATGTTATGTAATGATATTTCTTAGGTTTCAACCAACCAATTACAGGTTTGTGACTAACTTCTAAGTATCAATTTATGGCTAGAAAATATTGGTATATAACAGGTCTGTATTTTTTTTTATATTTGCAAATTCTTTCGATTACAAAATGTTTAGAAGTCATTTTTTGTAACCTTCAACATATCTTCTACATGTATATTGCAATCAGAAATAATTTTTTCAACAGACCTTATATAAATTTTGGCCAAAATTTTCATGATTTCACGCCTAAGTCCCAAATTGCTGACACCATATACAGCAGAATCCCAAGGTCAACAGCATCAGCTGCATAACTAGCCAACTTACCGTATCTACTACACAGTGCACATGCTATCTTTCATCATGCAAACATGTGTATAGGATGAAGTTTACTTGTTTGTTTGAATATAAAATGTATAATTAGCAAAGTATTCATTTACTTATTATTTTTATCATGACATGGATTGTTATTATTAAATAAATCATAATATGCTGTGGACAAAACCAAACATCAGTAAAAAGATATATTAAATCTTTAAATGGGTCGGCGTGTTTTGTACTTCTTCATCAATTGCGTTGTTAATATTAATAGAGTGTCTTTTTAAATATTTGTTTGTATATATTTTATCCTTATTTGGTATTATGTAAGCCGAAGAATATAGAAAGTGAAGTGCTTTCATATATTTTTTTTTGTTAATATAAATCTATTCAGTTCAATGGAATATGTCGTTTGAATTTTAAAGTTTATCGATTAAAGTTGTCATATGCTTTTGTAAAAAATACATCCTGAATTCAAAACTATATTTAAATCCATTTAATAGATTTTTGGAAAAGTTGATTGGTTTAATTGCTTTGTCAGCGATGAGTCACGTTATAAAGTCTCAAGGAGACAGTTTTATTGCATAGATCTTTCGAATAAATGCAGTATTATAATATGTTAATATAAAAAATGTAATTTCCATTAAGGTAAGTTACTGTTTGTACTATTCAGAAATATCTATAACTTTCCGGAGTTCCAAAGTTTTGCAACATTTTTGTATAAATGCTCCTTTTGGTATGAAATGATATTGCATGTAAATAAAAGTCATAGCATTGTAGTATTTGTTTTATATGTATTTCAAAGATTTGTATCGCGGTCACGATTGTGCCTGATGATACAAGTGCGTTTTAATACAACAATCTCCATTCAACAACCACTGAAACTATACCGCAGGTTATCTATAATACTAAATTTACGAATTAGCCGAATAGGCGGCAAAATGCGTGGTTTAAAATAAACGATGTATGGTTCAGATTATAAAGGTTATTATCGGATTTGACAATCTGCATTTATAAATTTAAACTGCAGTTTTATTTATGTGCAAATGGAATTTTTATGCACTTTCCGATATGAATTCTCCCAACATATCCTTTAGAAGGTTCTCGAATGCACCATTTTAACACATTGATTTAAATAAATAAGTATGCACATATTTTAAATGTCTTTCTATTTGAAATTACGGAAAAAGAATAAAACAAATTAAAAACATTCTCCTTCGAGTGGGATGTTTCCGCTTCATGGATTGTTTTTCTACAATAACCAATTTCTCCTAACTGTAAAGGTTATGAACTTTGAAGATTATGAAGAAGTAAGGTAAAGTTCAGAGGAATTCCTAACCGTTTTTTTGGATTGCTCGGATGTTTACCTTGCACAAAGTGATAAAACCAACCATTAACTATTTTCACATTATTTGTTATTTGACCTGTCTAAATATATCTCTACCATACAATTCTCTGTAAGCCCTAGATAAAAATATTTTTAACAAATGGTCATCTTTATCATTAACGGCGAAATTTATCTCGGACATCTTTGATAAATATAAACGTGGACAGCACACGCAGCCACACACTAAAAATGCTTTTATCGTCTGATTATTGGATATATTTGTGAATTAAGCCTCACTTGCCCTGCCCATGATGGCAATGGAACAATTGGAACAATTATTTTCCAACAATTTGCTCTACCAAACTCACGGCATCTTTTGAAAAATTCATCCGCCACTAAGGAAATGTTTACTTTCATATTTATTCTGAAGGAAAAAGGTAATGCACTATGAAATGTGTATTAAATGAACTTTTCATCAAGTTCCAGTTCAGAATTAATTTTAACAATAAAAATATTGACAATTTATGTGGTTGTGTTTTCGTCATAGATTTTGACTTTGATGGAACCTTAAAGTCCAT
Organism: Mytilisepta virgata; assembly: GCA_028015205.1. Classification (NCBI taxonomy): domain Eukaryota; kingdom Metazoa; phylum Mollusca; class Bivalvia; order Mytilida; family Mytilidae; genus Mytilisepta; species Mytilisepta virgata. The sequence continues at coordinate 6,270,907 of CM051520.1, read as the reverse complement.
TTTGGTAATTCTACGTGGCATACAGTATACTTCATCAGTGGATACATCTTTGGTAGTAACGAACAGCCGCATATGACAATTGGGTTGCGTTGACCTACATTTCACGCTTCATTGACTTTGATTAAAGTTTGCATTAACATCCATTTCTGAAATACTACATCATATATAGACATGAAACTATCAGTTGATACCACCTACTTGACAAGAAAGTTTATGGGAAGCCAACCACAACATCCATATTGAGTTCCTGTTCCATGAATAACATGGCCGCAACAACTTTTTATAGTCAATATGGCCACCATAAAAAAAAAATGGTTATTTTCCCGCGCCCGCGCGGGTTCAATGTCTAGTGTAATGTAAGTCTATTGAGGGTCAGGTTATGTAATGTAAGTCTATTGAGGGTATCATCCTATCAGTTGTCAATGCTTCGTCCCAGTGACACGATTGTAAGATACCTGTGGTGACATTTACATGAAATAAATTGTAACTCTGTCATAAGTAAGGTAAAACCTCCATCAACAAAAATGTTTCCTACTATTATTAGACCTGTTCTAATATATTTTGATGGTTTAGGTTTCCAAAGGTTTTTTTCATCAATGTTGAGGGTCAAAATTGATTTTTTATTAGAATTTATATCAGTTAAATCTTGTTTCTAAGGTTAGTTAAAACAAATGCGCTGTCCAATAAAGTTCTTAGATAAGGATATGTTTGTAAGTATTATAACTCCAGAAATATTATAGTCGTCATCACAAATTTTCTATCCCACAAATGAGAATACATATCATCAGTTAAGATTCAAACTTTCTGGAACTGAAAGTTTGACTGACACGGCACATTACCGGGTTTTCCTCGCTTGCTATGTGGCAGCTATCATTAACGGGCCAAGACATGCTCATCCTTTCCGATTTTGGTATGTCACTCGTGACTGTTTGTGGGAATTTGCTGTAGTAGTACTTTCGATGTATTTTTCTGTTGAATTTGCGACAATTTTTATTTTGTTACGTCTTCATAGTATTTCCTTACTAAATATATGTTAATGTTCTCACAATGTCGAATAGTCTTTGAATTTAGTTTCGATATTCTTTTCTGTTTCATTTAATGTGAGGATAAATAATCCACAGCTACAGTTACTGTTCAATATTTATAATATTTGCTGTCTTTTGGATTTTGCCGTTTGTCTTCAAAAATCAATACCAATAGGTCTGGTAAATCATGTATTTAAGCTAAGGATTGCTGCTGATGTAAACATACATGTACTATCAGACTGGGTTAATTAAAAATAAAAGTAGTAGATAAGCGTCAATGAACCAATATCTAAGATATCTCCTAGCTAAATACCCGACTTCGAGAAACGCACTTACAAAATGAATCACGAACAAGTTTCCAGAGTTTCTTTAAGGATTTACTGTAATTCTTTTTCAGCCTATGAGGAAATAACCTCAATCACGTGGTGCACACTAAATAACCCGCGTAGCATTTGAAAGTGTGCACCATGTGCATTGAGGTTATTTCGAATAGATTGAAAACAAAATTACTGTCAGTTCTTACAATGTAATTCCAACGCTTGTTTTGACGTCTAAAACGTCGGGATTCCCTTTATTGGCGTCATTATAGAATAGAAAATTTAGTCTATGATATGATAGACGAAAAATATTTGACCAATCAAATAATGCATTACATCCAATATTAAATTATATTGTAATAGCTTCAATAAATGCAGGAATTTTGTCGATCAACTACAGTAACTATAGAATCATGGTAGTATATCTTTTCAGATCTCAGGAATCGTTGACTTGCCTGTCTATATAATTGAGACCATTTTTATTTTATTGTTCACAACGTTTTTGTGTGTTCGGGCTATCCAATATTTTTAGTCACGAGCATACTCCAATATTTTATGTAACGAGCTAACCGGATGATGGGTATTCTATAAATGACAAAGGTATGCAAAGATTGCAGGTATCTTAATATATTTCACAGTAATTATTGTATACAATTCTGTTAAATCCTGTCAAGGCTTTGAGTACACTTTCATTACACAATATTTTGTGCGTATTCAAGGGTAGATGAATGGAAAAATTCACACCTTACACAAGTATGTGCCAAAATGGTATTTTACCACAACTTGCATATAACAAGAGTAGTAAATGAGCACAGTTCAGTTAGTATTTGAGGAGGTGGTGGTGGTGGTGGTGGAAAGCGAGGACTAGCCGGAAATGACGTCACCGGAACCGGAAGTAGCGGAAGTGGTTTGTGCGCATGCGCAACCGGAAGTAGTGGACTTTCCCGCCATTTCTTTACGGAAGTGACGCAAGTCACGTGCTAGGACCCGGATATGTCGTCTGCGCATGTGTAGACGGAACCGGAAGTACCGGAAGTCAGGCGCATGCGCAACCGGAAATAGTTGATTTTCCCGCGATTTGTTTACGGAAGTGACGTAAGTCACAGACTCGGATGTGCCATTATCTCCCTTTTCCCGCAATTCTCGGTCGTCTCTGGATCTTTTATCGGTCTCTAGGGACTGATACTCTCACTGTTATGTCGAAGTCCGAGAGTATACGAAGTACAGTATTGGATTATCTCCCCTTATCCCGCTCTTTTCATCTGCACCTAAGCAAGCGTGACTGTTTGCCTCATGTTTGTCACGCTTGCACCAGCAAATCACTTCCGGTTCCAGTCACGCATGCGCAGACGACATATCCGGGTCCTAGCACGTGACTTGAAGACTTAAAGTGATTTAAAGAAATGGCGGGAAAATCCACTACTTCCGGTACCGGTCACGTGACTTTCGGTTCCGGTGACGTCACTTCCAGTGACGTCCATTCCGGCTCCTCCTCGCTCCTCCACCACCACCACCACCTCCTCAAATACTAACTGAACTGTGCTCATATACTACTAACAAGATTAAATTGACGTAGAAAGGATTTTTTAGCACATGCTTATAAGGGAGGGGTTTTTAAACGAAGCCAATAAATGTATACAAATGTTCTTTGTACAACCATTTTCACGAATCGTGAGGTTTTCTGGCCCTACTGTGACGTCTTAGATGGTGATTTATTTTCGAAAGTAAGGCAATATCCTTAAATACCTTAACTTGTGAATATTTGAAAGAGGAATTGTTAAAAATGGTATTGTGAAAACGAGAACATTTTGATCCTGCTCTATATTATTTACTGTCAGATCACATAATCATAATATACAGGCTTTTAAAGGTTTTCTTATAGTTTTGCATGTATTTGACTTTTGACACATACATTGACTTCCTGGACAAAGCCCGACTCCTGACAGAAAAGTTGCTCAGACAGGGGTATGTAGCTCCTAAGTTGCAGTCATCATTATTAAAGTTTTATGGACGTCATCATGACTTGATTGACGGCTATGAAAAAACCGTTTCCCAGATGAAAATGGACGTGGTCTATTGATTGTGGTCTATTGAATCGGTAGCATGGTGGGTGCAGGAAGGAGGGACTGCTTACTCCCGGGGTCCATGTTGTTCATATGTTTTTAGTTTTTAAGAGTAGTGTTTGTTTTGCTTTGGTCTTGTCTTAGTTGTTCTCCGGATTTTGTCAGTTGTTTTCGATTTTCCCCACCTTCGAATATTCCTCTAGTATTTTTTTAATTGTCTTACATACCCGAGTCAATATGAAACTCTAATTAGAAATTAGAATTTAAGAAACGTAATATTATATTGACTGTGTGCCAATTGAATGTTTAAACTTTAAATCTGTAAAATTATTTTAACTGTTAATCGACATTAAATCGGCAATTATTGTATAAATATAAATGCATTTCGTGACTGACTTGAGGTTAAAATGAATAAAATATTAAATAACATTTACTTCTTTGCAGTTTTCTATACACTCGATAGTCATGTAGCTTAAATTATACATTAAAGTTAAATACCACATAGGAAGATCTGTCTAATTTAGTGACATATTTATATAATATATATATATTCATTTCTTCACCCCCTGTAAGAAGTTGGGCCACTTACCGCTAGTCAAAAATATAAAACCTTATTCCCATCCAAAAATAGTATGCAGTCATTCTTTAAAGAAATTAAATAAATAAACCTAATGAAAAATGGAAAAAAAACCCTTAATTCACAAACTTTAAGTGACGATTTCTGAAATTTGACCTGAGTGGGCCCCCGGTTTAAAAATCGACATTCTAAATCCTTATTGTGCAACTAAATATAGTGTAGGACAATAATATATATAATCAAAATGAATAAATTGCAAAATGAAAGAGAAGTTAAGGTCACAAGCTTCAATTGAAAATTTCAAATTTCGACCTCTGTGAACCCCAACGTCAGAAAATCAAAATTCTAAAACCTATTGCGCATCTGCATATAGTGTATGACAATACCGCATAGAAATAAAATGCATAAATTGTAAAATGAAAGAGGAGTTTAGGTTACAAGCTTAAATCGACAGTTTTTTTTTATTTAGACCCCTGTGGGCCCCCATTTTAGAAAATCAAAATTCTAAAACGTTATTGCGCATTTGGATATGGTGCATGACGATACTGTATAGAAATAAAATGCATAAATTAAAAAAATTAAAGACCAGTTAAGGTCACAAGCTTGAATTCCAAATTTTCGAAATTTAACCGATGTGGGCCCATTGTTAAGAAAATCAAAATTCTAAAACCTTACTGCGCATATACAAGTGGTATGCAACCATTATATAGAAATTTAAATTCCTAAACCCAAAAGTGAAGGAGGAGTTGATGTCACACGAAAGTGTGACGGACGGAGACAATCGCTAAATCCCCGAACTTTCTTCGAAAGTGCGGGGATAAATATAGGAAATTAGGTAACAATGGGTGTGGGAATAATGTACATAGATACATGTAAAATATACATGTATGTATATAATACTGTAACCCGAATAATCCAGACGTCATATTCGCTCACTTCGATCACTCCATTAACGCCTGAACGCCTATGAATATATTGCCGTTGAACCGGAAGTAAATTACAGAATGGAATATTCTTGGAATGAGTAAAACCCTAATCAATTTTTACGTCATTGTTTATATTCCATGACAACAAATGTGACGTTTGTTTCTATTTTGTCCCTCACGCCGATGCTATTTTTGTTAAATAGAAAGACGTCATAAATGTTGTCATGGAATATAAACAATGGCTTTAGATTTGAACATATCATACGCAAAATCAAACCACAACGACAATTTGGTTGGCTCTCTATTTCAGAGAGCAACTGACGCGCATGTGAAAGGTATTGCCTTCAAGTCGTTTATCGAAGGAGAGAATCGGATACGGAAACGGCTTGAATTTTTCGATTTAATAATACTGTAACGTAATGCAAAATGCTAGTGAACAGTGCTTTCTGTTGAAGTCGTTGTAATGTTTTCAACCAGGAAAAAAATCTCAACTATCACTGGTGTCGACGTAACTGGTGTGTTTCTTAGTTTCTTTCACACATTATATATCCATCAGTCGTAAATTGTCAAACAGAAGATCAACTACAATACACAATCCAGATAAATGTAGGACTATCCTGCAAAGTGAATTTTGAAGAAATGGAAGGATACAATCATAGTTTTAACCATAGCATTTCAAGCTGAATTATTGACTGGTGTTTTCAGGAGATATCCGTTAATGAATAAGAAACCCATATATACGAAAAAAACATGTATACATGTTTCCTAGTTTCTATAGTGGTCTGGATGAAGCGAAATTTCTAAAACGTTTCTCTTTTCCTAGGTAATAGAATTCAATTTAGAGATCAGAATATATTCAAGTTAAAATCAGCCATTCAAATAATGATTTTTGGAGCATTCCTTAAAGTTGTAAAATAAACAATAATCAAGATGTACTGATACAAAGGACCATTTGATCTCTAGTGGCCATTTTAATGAATCTTGCAAATGAGTTGCATCGTTTTGACACGTTTCTTATTTTTTTAATTTTCAACGTTTTAGGCCTGTGGTCTGATGAGTCGTGAATCGACGAAATGTGCACATCTAGTGCATCAAATTTAATATAAAAAATTTATCTTAGCCCGTCAATTTGTATCCTTTCATAAATAATTCACCTTTTAACATACTCTCATGAAAACAGGACAAATTAATTGACGCTTGGAACATCCACTGCAAATGATACATCAATAGAATCACCTCTATAAACTCTGCAGAGATTTTTCCAGGTCGGGCAACTAACATAGCCCATTGTCAAATTTAAAACTCTCTTTGTCTATAAAAATAATTTGAAATTCGGTAGGAGACATCTGTGTTAAAAGCTGTGTAAAGTTTGCATATTTGATCACAATTTGGACTACAAATTTGAAAGCTATGGGCAATTTGATTTTCTAAACATTTTTTCGGAACAAGTATAATTGTGGTACGTTTTAAGCACTCATATACTTAATTCAGTTGTTTGTTTGTTCAAGATTATGAATCATAGGGGGTGAATTAGCTTATGTTGACACTTTAAAACAGTTAACCTTTAGTAATCAATCCATTTTATTTCAAGTGAAAATTGTAATGGACCTTCCATAGATGCTTCACACCAAGTATCAGTTAATTTGACTATATTGTTTCAGAGGAGAGAATTTTTGAAATTTTGACCAATTAAAAAAATAAGAATTCATCATGGACGCCATGTTAGTTGTCCAAACGAAACGAAATATGCAAACTTTATAAAAGCCCTTCCACAGATGCTTTATACCAAGTTACAGTTCTGTTGGATTTGCGGTTTCAGAGAAGAAGATTTTTGAAATTTTGACCACTCAGAAATAAAAATTCATCATGGTGGCCATATTAGTGTTCCGACCGAAACAAAATATGCAAACTTTATAAAGGTCCTTCCATAGATGCGTCATGCCAAGTTTCAGATGATTTGGCTTAGGGGTTTCAGAGGAGAAGATCGAACTGTAAAAGTTTACGGACGGAGTGACCACGGACGGACGATGGACGCCAAGTGATCACAAACGTTCACATTGCCCTTTGGGTCAGGTGTGCTCAAAAGCCGCCTGGGTGGAGGAAAAACTGTTTTAGGGGCAAATTACAGAAAAAATTATTATGTTTAAGATTAATAAATCTGTGATTAATCACACTGTTGGTAATGCACTATAAGATTTATTACATTCTTACGTTGTACGTGAGGTTAAAATATTGCCAAAAATGCTTTGTAAGTCTTTGTCATACAATTCCTCAGATCGAAACAAATCATGATCAAAAATTATTTTATACTAAAATTTGATATAAAATAATATTGGTTTTCATTTCTAAGGACTCTAGATCTTTCATTTGTATATATTACTGGAGCTCTGAGAACAACATCGTATAGATTAAAATTATAAGATTGAATCAAATTATTCATAGTTTTAAATATATTTTAATTCTATCAGTTTTTATTTACATCTACTTTGATTTTTGTGTTTGTATGTGTGTGTGTTTGTGTGGATGATACGACGATACTAATAACAGTCGGCATTTTACCAATTTGGATATAATTTGAAGTGCACAAAAACCCGATATGCTGAATAGAGCCTTGTAATTTAGCATACAGTTTGTTGGTTTTCTATTATTTAAATGAGGTTAACATTTCAAGCTGAAAAGAACATTCTATAAACTTCGAATTCCGGCCAGCGTTTGAATGTAATGCTTTTACTATTCAGTGTTTTACAAGATGGCCAAAAATCAGAAGATCTTCAAATATATAATTGCCATCCTAACCGTGGTTGTCCTTTCTGGTACATGTGGTATGGTGATATATATTACTGTGTCGCAAAGGAATCTCTCATCTACAGTTGACAAAATAAGGTTTGTACAGTTTATATTTGAGTAGGAATTTTAAAATGTAAATTTAAAATTAACACAATATAACATTTAAAACGTCGCAAAATACATTTATCAATTTATTTATCTTCAAAGCCATGTTATTGTGTTATATATTCATTAATTGGTATTCAAAAGCAAGATATTTACATTAAAAATCTCATTATTTATGTTAATTATGTCGCTATTTATATTCAATATTTTATTAGTTATATTCAAGTTATTGTGTTAAAAAAGTCTCGTTATTTATACACAATATGTCCATAGTGATAACATATATCACACAATACCCCAATAAATTTGATGCACTGTATGGCTATTTCGTTGACTGATAACTCATCAGCAGTGCTCGAGATCAATATGTTGGAAATCCGTTTAAAGATATAATAATGAATTAGTAAGCACAACCATCAACAACCCAAACAAATAAAACAAACAGGAATCCAAACTCAGCTAAGGGTTGCATCTATATTAAAAGGAAGAGCTTTAGAAATTTCTGTTATTTTTTGTAAAATTTTGCACGGAAAATTTAAAGGCATTTAAGTGATATTCTATTAAGTAGGATATTTTATATCCCAATGTCATGAGTAACTGGGCGTTAACATTAATTGTAAGGTTTAAGACATTACTCATGTTAAATATTATATTGAAGTTACCTCATGTGTTCACATATAGATTTAATGAAAAGAACAGGTTTGTAATGGACATTTAAATTATTAATGTGAATAATTCTTACAAATTTTCAACAATTTCGTTGTTAGATTATGCTATGACTTAACGCAGTGACGATGCTGTTTTTTAGATTAAACATTTTACAGTCTAGTCTCTTATGAAATAACAAAATGACAATGGAAAAAATTTATTTATGAATATTTTGTGGGGAAATCATGTATATATTTTTTGGGAGGCACGTTCAACCAGTTGTATTCTATAACCCAAGAATTGAAATATTAATTATTTGAAAGCAAATAAAAAGAATTACTATGACACCAAATCTCTTATATAAAAAATTTCAATGTTTAATGGCAAATACAGTTAATAATTAAAGATTAATACATTTTTTTTTCCATATTGCTCTAGTAATCAGCCCGAGACCTTGATACCGGCCCAGCGGGATGATATCAGTCGAAGGCTCATAACACGGGCAATATCATAAATAACATATATCAATCTATTTATCACATATTTTGACACTACCAAGAAGTAAGTTTACTGTTGAATTAGATTTTCAAGTCTGTCAGATATTGAATTACTGAATATAAGATGTACATTCAGAGTGGTACAGCTATTAAACAGTGTTATTTCTTTCACTTTGAGAATAGAGTGAAAAAATGAATACAATTTCAGTTTCCAAGATCTACAAATAGATTTTATAAGCACCTATTTGAAACTGTTTAAAATATTTAGGAACGGTTAATACTCCATAAATAATGATATCAGACGATTATCTAAAGCTGAGCGTAAGTGACGTTGGTGGGGTTTGCGAGAGGGCAGATAAGTATATGTTATCTGGACGTGCATTGACTGATACCGAAAAATATCAGCAGTCTAGTCAAAATATGAATATTTTGGCGAGTGAGCGTAGCGAACGAGACAAAATACTTCATATTCTGTCGTGCCTGCTGATATTTTTCAGTATCAGTCATATTCACGTTCAGATGACATTTTTATCATCGTTCTAACAACATATTCAAAGTGTATAAGAGGAGACGGGTTGATCAAATTTGCAATTGTCCGGGAAAACGCTCATGTCAATGAATATTAATCCGCGACAACTTCTTTTGGCAATAAAACGTGTCGTAACTTAGATCCAAAATGATTACTGCATTACAAGTACTGGGAGAATTTTTTTCTATCTTAAATAATAAATAGGGGTGGGGGGTTAAAATGGTAAATGGTATCTCATGATTAACACATGGGCTGACATCCTGATAGGACTTGATAAATATGGTGACACCCCCCCCCCCCCCCCCCCCCCCACGAACAATTCGCCACAAGCATTAGCAATAAATGTTCCTGTATTTTCCGCCTATTATACAATTGAAAAAACGTATCCCTACCTCATTTGTTGTTTCCTATTCGAGTCTCGAGATCCAGTGGTTGCTTCCATAAATTCATGATGCCTTTCCCCACATCTGTCACAGTTAAAAAATGCAGCGCTCCAATAATGAAACAAAACATTGAAGCGATGCCCTTTCATCAGATAGAAATGGTTCCATCCGTACATTATAGTGAATAAAAGCTATGTAAAGCAAAAGAGGACACACAAAAATGTTGTGCATTTTTCATTTGTTGTTTTGGTTGTGACGTCACAGACATTGTAATTTGAACGCCAGATCGGTTCGAACTCGTAAACTAGTTTTCCGAAATCAAGGGGGTTATTTACGTTATTTCTTGGAAGAACAAGACTTGAGAAAAATAAATGTTTGATTTTTTTTTTCAATGTACGTCATTTTAAATGTTCAACACAGGATCAAAGTTCATGACCTCTCTGCTGTGACGTGAAAAAGTAGTCCCAGCAGAGGTTATCAGCGGACTGTTGGAGTCCTGAATTTGGAATATAATTTACTAATACATTTCGATGAATTTAAATCAATGTATGCTTTAATTCCCTTCTTATTTATTTTCATTATCTTATTATAGATATTATTTGTATCCATTAAACGTATTAACAAAGTAAAGACCGATAAAACGTTGGGAGAATTTTGGTGATAACTCCACCTGAAAGCTGATAAGTCCTGCTCAGCTCACGTGAATTTTGATACGAGTTTTGCTTGTTGGCTCAGCAGGGTGAGATAGCGAGAGGGAAGGATGATAACGTGTTTTCTCCGATGGGTTTGCGTATTTTCATACCGTTCAGTCCACTGAATAAAAATAATTTAATGCTCTAGAGCAATTAAAAAGTCTCGTGCGGAAACGAAATTTTACAGAACAATTTCCACACCAAGGAGGGCTTTTCTCTGGACCAATATACGGAGGAACATTCCATATTAACATAAATCATGTACCTCCACTTAAAAGGAGACGTGTCAACGTTATTGACAGTGACAGTGACGATGGAAATTGAAAATCTTACCTTGAACACTTTCGTTCCCTCCATTTGTTTTTTTCGAATTACATGGATAATACCTTCAGCAAAAAAAAGTAGTTCCACAAATACTGACCATTAATATAGATATAATTATAAAATAATCTTTGAAAACGTAAATTTTTCAAAATGTTAGTTGAATATAAAATATAATACAATTTATACAGCGTTTCATCCATGTTTAGCCTTTGCGTAGGGATATATTATTGGTTGCCATGTGAGATTGGAATGTCGGGGTACAATTAGGGATGACCTAGATTCTTTGGTACAAGCGTATTGGGAGAAACAAATTCTACTTCAATTTCTCGTGAATTACAAGATTTCTACACTCGAGAGAGTTAAATTAAGATTTAACAGGCTCGCCAAGGCTCGCATGTTAAAATCTTAATTTTAACTCTCTTGAGTGTAGAAATCTTGTAATTCACTCGAAACTGAAATAGAATCTATATGTCTGTCCTCGTATGATGTTATTGCACAGAGAGCAAATAACATGCTTCAAATTACGCTTTTATTACATATGCAAGATCAGCGTTTTATTAAAAAAATATTATTGCACTAAACATGGAGAAATCATAACACTGCCTACTGTGCATACCTTGTCAAGTCAGTTGCAAGGTTTATAACTTACTCCAGACAATATCCAAATAAGTCTGATGAAAAACCATATCTTACTAAAAGTACTAACTCATATTATACCAAGGGTACATAATAATCACCCAATCTGATTTATTGTGACCTTTATTTATGGAGCAAATCTAAAAGTGTACAAAGATATGATACAACAACTCACTGAAAGACTCACAAAAGAATATATGACTCATGTGGGACCCGAAGATGATTCTGAAAAACAGTTAAAGTGGAATGTCAAAGGGCTACTCTGCCGAACTGTCCTATAATTTTTAAATTTTCATCTTTCTAAAAAAATAGTTTAAGATTTGATTCAGACATCTACATTTCCAGTGATTATCTTTGTTATTGAATTATTTTAATTCTTTTGAGAGATGAAAAATGGAGTTTAACAGCAGACAGATTTAAGTAATAGTTTCATTGATACCATAATTTTAGTTTCACTTGTATATAAAAAAGAATAGATTAACATTCTAATCTCGTAATTTAAAGATACTCGTTCATGTGTAAATTAATGCAAGTAACTTTGTAGAAGTTTTTTTTTTTTTTTTTTTTGGAGGTCGGAGGTTGGAGGTTGGAGGTTGGAGGTTGAATTTAACAAACTTTTTTTGTAAAATGTTCACGAACGTCATCTTTTTAGACCAAAGGGTGTCGACCAAATTCAGGGTTTTTATTGTTAGAGTTTAGCATAACATAATCAAGTATTAAAATCGGAATCAGCAATTTTTTGCCTCCACTAAATATTCATGAGAAATATTCATGAACCTCCTTATCAGTGGAAAGATATCTATAAAATATTGAATGTAAATATTAATTAAAGTCAAGATATACCAAAGGGATATTCGAAGGAGAGAAAAATTGTAACAACTGACAAACTCCGGAGAACAACGAACACAAGACCAAAACAATACATGCACTAAAATTAAAAACTAAAAACATATGAACAACATGGACCCACCAAAAAAACCGGGGGTATACTCAGGTGCTCCGGAAAGGTAAGCAGTCTCTGCCTCCTGCATGACACCCGCCATGCTGTCCATGTCAAATCCGGTATAAGGAAGGGATAATATCAATGGAACAGGTCCATTATCATTTGGGAAACGGTTTTTTTTTCATAACTGTCAACCAATAAATTAGTATCAAACATAAATAATTTCATAAACACTTATAATGAGAAAATGAACGTAAGAATTTTACTTTGAATATAAATAACGAAATGTAGTGCACGAAATATAAATAACTGAAATATTGAATAAAAACAACTTTAAATTGAAAATAAAAATCGAATATATAAAACTTGTTATTGAATATAAATAATGGAATACCAAAGATAAATTACGAAATAAAGAATACATATAACTTCAAATTGAATACCAAATAACTAAATATTGATGACAAACAACTTAATACGACATAACGAAATGTCACACAGATTATAAAGATTGTGATTTAAAATAAAATCACTATGAACTTAAACTACTTAAACTACTTGATAATTGATTTTGCAAGTTTTGAATGCAGCAGACAAATTTAAATTCTAAATTTCATGTTTAAAAATGATACAAAATGATACAAGAAACAATTATAATACATGTAAAACTATATCGCGAAATTAATTGATAATATTTACATATGAAATATTCCTTTATTACTATTATTATAATTACTTTCTTTAATCGTTGGATAATCTGTCAATAAGTTCTCACAATTCTCAAAACAGTAACAATAATTATGTAAAATGTTTCTAATGAAGATAATAAATATCCAAAATCTGAAGTCGTATAAAGCTAAAAGGTGAATATAAAGTTGATTGAAATGTTTTTTTGCCTGCACATGTAATGTTTGAGTTTCTTAAATTTATTTCAGCAGACTTATAATTCCAACAATTATCCCCATCCAAATTGACAGATTCAGATATGGTTGTTATCATAACGGACATTAATGTGCTGAAGGCTATCAAAAGTCATAACAAAAAAATTATCAAACAGCACTTCAAGTAAAGCATATATGTTAATTCTTATTTATAGTATACATAAATATTTTTATTTTTCAATTGGCAGCGAAGAAAGTCAAACTTCAGGTTTACTTGGAAGTATTGCAGGAAAAGATCGAGTAAACATCTGTAAGTTATCTCTTTTTATTTACTTTCGATTGATGTAGGTCGTGGGTTTGACCTTTGAATGATGCATCTGGGTGTATTCCTTCCATTTAAAGAAATTAATAAATATTTCATATAATTTAAAAAAATGTAGAAATATGAAATGTACTTTTTTTCTATCTGTGAAAGGAAGAGGACATATAGACTTAATGAGCAAATAAAAAAACGCAATCCATTAGACAGAGAAACCCGGGAAAACAAATGAAAAGTATAACAAATAAACACTGAAAACTAAAAAAAAAACAATGAACAACACAAACTCCCACAAAAACCAGAAGTGAACTCGGGAGATCAGGAAGGATGAGCAGTTGCTGCTCCGTATACGCCCCCGGTCGTGAAGTTCAACGAAGTCAATCCGGTGGTAGTCACAAATCGGTGAAGGTACATGAAATGTTACGACAGTGGGAACAGGTCCAACACCATCTTAGATATTCAATCAATTCGTGATGACATCAACATATCCTTGATAAAACCCTGGTTAAGAAGCTTTTGTGACAGCAGTAATCCTCTTTGTCGAAAGTCAGGGTAACTCGCGCATTACCTTGAACATGTTGAATATCGGATAAGCTGAGAAACGTAGACCTCATCTGAAGGCGATGCTGGTATATTGATACTCAAGAAGGGAGAGTTAACAACAGGGAAATTGAAGTCATCACGTTGACATAAAGTTTTGTCTTTAAATGTCTTTCATTGGTTACTCCAAGAAACAAATGCAAATATCAAGCAAACTTCGAAGTATCAGTATTATCCTTAATTTCAAGTTCAGTGGGGTATATGGGGTATATGAGATATAGAAAGTCCTGTAATTTGTCGTTATTTACCAACAATACGTCATCTATATATCGAAAAGTAAAATTAAAGGATGTGGCTAGTTTCTTTTTGTTTCCACGTAGTAGCCCTTACATGAAGTCCGCTACATATGAGTACATAACAGATCGGCAATTAGAGGAGTATAGTTGGTTACCATTGGAATGCCGATTGTTTGTTGAAAAAATCGATTGCCAAATTCAGCAAATATGTTTCTCTATAACATATTTGTAATTTCATCTTCAGAATACTTTTGTCAGAATCAGAGTGGTTCTTCACGACATACGCCTTTTCTTTCCCTAAAACTAGAAATACATGTATACCAGAAATGATACCCAAGTATAGCCGACGTAGACTAAATATTAATAGTCATGTCACACTGCTAAAAATTCGACAATTATATTTTACCTAAAAAATGAACTGGAATATCTTTCCTTAGACATATCTCTTTAAAAAACCCAAGCTATTTTAATTCATTATGCATACATGTAGTAGTGAATTTAAAAAGTAGAAATAATCCAAAGAATATTAATTAACTGGCTGTATTTCCAACAAATATTTCTTGCTAGAAAAAGAGCGAATTGTTGAAAACATTATTTCCTAAAGGTAAATTTGTCTTTTTAATTTGCAGTATTAAATGAGGATGCCGACGTTAAGGAGTGTGGTGGAAATGACATGAAACATTCTTTTCATGATATCGATTATGCATTATTAGGATACAATATACTGAAAGGCTACCCAGATTCTCCAGGACATGATCCTGGTTTTACATTTCCAATATTTAAAGCAGATTACTCTAGCAACAGCCAGACTGCTGATTGTCGATACCTTGTTCCGGATGGACTTGTCGTAATTCCTGATATATCATGTGTAACGTCGTTTTCCTCAACCATTATACAAACAACTTACGAACTAGAAAATTATTTGTCTACATCAGTTCGTATAGAAGGTGGAAATTTTTTTCTGAGGTTTTCTGCAAGTTTTGGTTACAAAAGATTTTCATCGACATTATCTAATGGTGAATTGGTGTACATAATGTCACATGCTAACTGCAGATATTATTTTGCAAAACTTGACCAGCAGAAACTACCCCCATTTTCCCCTCGTTTCATTGACTGGGTTCGTAAGCTGGACAAAACTTGCAGCGAAGAAACATACTTCGAATTTATAGATCACTTTGGGACACATTATATTACTGAGGTTATTTTTGGAGCAAAATATTTGTTTAAGAACGAAATGAAATCTAGCTCGTACGAGACACTGAAGAAAGAAGAATTTAACGTTGCAGTCGCGGCCAGTTTTTCCGGTATCTTCTGGTCAGCAAGTAGTTCGTTTAAACTTGATACATATCAACAACAAAAAGTATCAAAATTTCAACAGGAAGTCACAACTAGTACAATAACCGTTGGTGCCCCACCTCCAAAGGATGGTAGCGCAATGGAATGGGCATCTGTCGTCAAGGATAGTCCTGTTCCAATAACTTATCAGCTATCTTTTATTTGGGAGCTATTTTCAGAGTGGCATATGTCTCATTTATCCGTAAATTACAATAGGATTCGTAATAATCTAGAATATTACGCTCACACATATTGTCGACACCTTCAGGACAAAGGAGACGTAGACAACTGTGACATTCTCTACTCAGGGATCGATCTTTCATCAACACGATTGCATGACCACACACGATTTGTGTCATCAGTATCCCATTCTAAATGCCTGAGTGAATGTTTGAATCATGTAGCATGTGAAGCTATATCATATTGTGTTGAGTGCGAGCACGGTGATGCTGACTACCAAAGTTGTTACATGTTCACTGAGAGAGATAATTCTTCTGCATGGTCAAGCTACAACTCAAAATGGGTCTCATTTGTTTTTACCAAAAAAATATCAAGTGGGGTTAAATTCGCAAACACTGCAGTTGTTGGCATAAGTAGAGACTCTACTGGTGTTAGAGAAATATCCTTGCAGGACTGCAGGAATCGATGCCTAAAATCATTATGCATTGCTTACACCTACTGTGACTGTCCACATAAAATACAAAATTGTTTTCTGTATGGAGACGATAGAGTACTGCGGTTAGAAGGAAATGACGGATATACAACAATAATTATTTCAGAATCTGATATGTTGTCAAGTGGAACATTACAGTGTTAAGTGTTAAAAAATACAATCATATCAATAAAAAAACATTTATTATTCAAAATTTTGATTTCAATTAATTTTAAATGTATAAAATTATATGCCCCATTTATTCCTCAATAAAACAAAGATGCATTAGTTTTTAAACTAATAATCAATCAGAGTATGACTGTCATCTAACAAATACACTCCCACTTACAGGATTGTACAAGAACTAAAGAGGTGCCCCGATATGACGTAGTAAAAACATGATCACACAAGACGTTGTTGTCTTGTTATAGCACAAAAAGTTGATTGACTCAACTAGAGGATCCCATGAGCCTGTATCGCTCACTTGGAAACCATTTGAAGACTTTAAGCAGAATAAATTGTTTGACTATATTCATCTTAGTTTGCAATTTGGAGGAAAATTGCTGTCAAGTTCTACCTGGCAAACTGCTTTTGCCAAAGTGCTCACTGGTTTCAAACAAGAAGATTGTTTAAATGAATTTTTGTATACGATGCTATACTACCAACTACCAGGCGAGATCATTGAATACAATTCTAAAAGAGGACCATATAAGGACCATTGCTCCAGTTTGGTTCAGATTGGATAAGTGGTTTCATACAAGAAGATCTTTAAGTAAATTTCCAATAGGGTCCTATGTTAAATTAAGTTCGCTGGTGGTAGCCAGCCTGAACGGTGGTCCGAATCACCACATACAATTCTCATAAAAGACCAAGGACCATTGCTGCCAAGCTTCGTTCAAATTTGCTTACTGATTACAGACAAGACGATTGTAAAGTCAATTTTCCAGTATGGTCCTATGTTAAACTCTTCAGCCCTTGCGACCATCTTGGATGGCAGAAGGGGTCATTGGATAAAATTATGAAAGAAGACCATATAAGGACCAAACCTGCTAAGGTATTTCATTAAAGGACCATCTGAGTACTATTGCTTCCAGGTTTGGTTCCATTTGTCTAAGTGGTTTGAGACAAGAACATATTTAAGTGAATTCCCCATAGGGTCCTATGTTAAATTAATTTCGCCTATGGTGGCCATCTTGGACGACAGTCCAGCTCATTTGATATAATCCTGATAAAAAACCCGCTAAGGACCATTTGCTGCCAAATTTAGTTCCAGTTGGCTAACTGATTTCAGACAAAAAAAATTCCTCATACGGTCCTATGTTAAACTATGTTCGGCTCTGGCGGCCGTCTTGGAAGTCAATAGATATAATTCTGAAAGAAGACCATATAAGGACGATACCTGTCAAATTTGGTTCAATTTAGCTAAGTGGTTTTAGACAAGATCTTTAAGTGAATTTCCCATACGGTTCTATGTTAAGTTCACCTGTGGCAGCCAACTTGGATGGCGGTCCGTGTCATCGGAAACAATTCTGTTTATGGACCATCTTATGGCCATTGTTGTCATGTTTGGTTCCAATTGGCATACTGATTTCAGAAACGAGTTTATACGGAAATTTTACGGTCGCCATCATGAATTGATTGACCATTACAGTGTTCTAATATCTAAGATGATGTTGGACCTGTTCCCACTGTCGTAACCTTTCATGTGCCTCCATCGATTTGTGACTTCCCCTGATTGACTTTGTTGAACTTCACGACTGGTGCCGTATACGGAGCAGAAACTGCTTACCCTTCCGGAGCACCTGGGTTCACTCCTGGTTTTTATAGAAGTTCGTGTTGTTCATTGTTTTTTAGTTTTCTGTGTTTATTTGTTGTGCTTGTGGTTATTCATTTGTCTTCCCGGGTTTGTCTGTCCAATGGATTGCGTTTTTTTATTGCTCCTTAGGTATATTTGCCCTTTTTATAATCAATTTTCCCATAGGGTCCTATCTTTAAATTAAGTTCGTCTGTGGCGGCCATCTTTGATGGCGGTCCGGGTCATCGGATACAATTCTGATAAAGATCCAAATAAGGACCGTTGCGGCCAAGTTTGGTTCCAATTAGCTTACTGATTTCAGACAAGAAAAGTTTTAAGTCCATTTTCCCACAGGGCCCTATGTTAAACCATGTTTGGCTCTGGCTGTCATCTCGGATGGCGCACGAGATCATTGAATACAATTCTGAAATAGGACCATATATATGGCCATTGCTGCAAAGTTTGATTTAATTGGCTTATTGTAATCAGACAAGAACATCTTGAAGTGAATTTCCCATAGGAACCTGTGTTAACGTGGTTGCTAACTTGGATGCTGGCCAGGTCATCGGATACAATTCTGTTAACGGACCATCTCAGGACCAATGCTGCTATTTTCCCATAGGGTTATATGTTAAATTTTGTTTGGTTCTGGTGGCCATCTTGGTTGATGGACGAAGTTGGCTTACTGATTTGAGAGATGTTTTAATTTATTTTCCAATATGGTCCTATGTTCGGCTTTGGTAGCCATGTGACTGGCAAGCAAGTTCATATAATTCTGAAAGAGGACCAAATAAGGACCATTGGTTCCATTTGTCTAAGTGGTTTGAGACAAGAAAATATTTTTAAAAGTGAATTCCCCATAGGGTCCTATGTTAAATTAATTTCGCTTGTGATGGCCATCTTAGGCGGCAGTCCAGCTCATCGGATATAATTCTGATGAAGGACCAGTTAAGAACCATTTGCGGCCATGTTTAGTTTCAGTTGGCTGATTTCAGACAAGAAGAATTCACCCATAGGGTCCTATGTTAAACTTTGTTCGGCTCTGGCGGCTGTCGTGGATGTCATTAGATATAAAAATCTAAAGAAAACCATATAAGGACGATGCCTGCTAAAGTTGGTTCCATTTGGCTAAGCGGTTTCAGACAAGATCTTTAAGTAAATGTCCCATATGATTCTATGTTAATTTAAGTTCGCCTGTGGCAGCCAACTTGGATGGCGTCCGGGTCATCGGATACAACTCTGTTTAAGGACAATCTCGCGACCATTGTTGTCATGTTTGTTTCAAATTCGCATACTGATTTCAGACAAGAAGACTTTGATGTCAATTTTCCCATAGGGTTCTATGTTAAATTATGTTTGGTTCTGGCGGCCATCTTGGTTGATGGACAATTGGTTCAGTGGTTTCAGAGGTTGATGGACAATTGGTTCAGTGGTTTCAGAGGGGAAGACCTTAAAGGAATGTTTATGACAACGACGGACGACGACGATGGAGGACACCAGACGGACGACGGACGCCACGTGATGGCAATAGCTCAAATTGCCCTTTGCACCAGGCGATCTAAAAATGAGAAAGTATTTTGTATAAAAAGACAAAAGGTTTATTGTATTAATATGATGAATATCTTGGCAGTATATCTATTGGATTGTGATATACTGAATGGAATAGCGTAACCCTATTCACATTGAAAACATGCATTTTTTATGTACTTGAAGTTGCCTAGGTTGAGCGTTGTTTGCAAATATAGTATTCGGAGTCTATAGAAAGTAAACCTTCAACTTTAATCCTTAGATCTAAATTAGAATAAAAAACTCATACCAGGAAATATCCACAATAATGTATCAATCATTAAAAACGCCGTCCAATAGAAAACGAAAACACAAACATAAATTCAGCAGAGAAAAATAAAACAAAGAAGTATATTGATAATACATGTATAATCTAAGCTTCATGAACACATGCATATATATATATATATATAACTTGGCATTCTACAATACTAATATTTGATACCTCAAGTATTTTATTCAAATTTACGTGATTTAGTGCTCATATTTTGATTTGAAGATACCAAAATCTGTTTGGGAAATATACATAAGAAATTCGTTGTTCTACTGCACCAACAAAAAAAAACTTTTACGAATTTTATCGACATGTACACTCTTGAGCAGACCTTTGGAAATCAGACAGTGAAAAAATAACAGTGATACATGAAAACTATATACTGTTTATGTTAATTAAATTTAATGCTTTATTTATTTAATGAGGATCACTAACCGCCCGAAGGCAACGAGTAACTTTCCTCAACACATTCACAAGAAATGTTAGTTTATACAAGACAAAACAATTTCATAATTAAGAAAATGCACAAAAAGATAAATAAAACTGCAAATATAAAAAAGAATACAAATAAAAGTCAAGATGCCATTATATAAAAGAAAATTGTCTATATTTGTCTTAATGTAAGTAATCATAAACAACTTCAACGATTTTTATATTCAGTATAACCGGATAATTATAAATCTACTACGTAATGTCTGCAGTTTTAAATGATCTTTGAAAATAACTAAATCTAAATTCACATCTGGGCTTATGATACATTTTATTTCATAATATAACTCCTCACGTATATTATTATATTTATATTGTAGATGAAAGTAACACATTTGACAGTATACCCGCGGATCAGTGTTATTATTAAGTGAGAGTACTCGAATGAGCTCGCATATCGGAAAAAAAAATAATGTTTATCGTTGTATTTATTATGATATCCTGCTTCAAAGATGTCACAAGTCAAAGTACGTCTTTCTTTTGCGTTTATTTACTAGTGTCTCTGTTATAAGACTGTCGCGTTTATTTATTATTGTCTCTGTTATAAAACTGTCCCGTTTATTTACTAGTGTCTCTGTTATAAAACTTTTTCGTTTATTTTCATGAAAAATTTAGTTTATTGATGCATTTTGTTTTCGAAAATATTGAAGATGTCAGAATGGAAAATGGAGGTTTTCAAATTGATTTTATATATGCTTATTACAAGAATAATGTGTGTTTAAATGAACTGGTGATAAGATTATTCGGACACTTAATATTATATGCCTTATGCTGTAAATTCATTTCTAAAGATTTAAGTGGTAAAAGAAATTATAAAATTTTAAATTTTATTACAAGATTACGTAACCGATTTCATTATGTACTTCCGCGTTTAAAAATTACATTTTTGAAGATGAGAAAATCAATTAAATCGCTGTTCCTTTGTTGAACATTTTGTCGTGTGCATATGAAATATGGACTTTCGAAAAGTTGATAGCGCAACTTCCAGTTGGACTAAACATGGGGAAAATATATCATGTTTTTAACCTTTACTACGCTCGTAATACGCTGATTGCACGTGTAATAAAGAATTCGAGTATTCTTGAATTTCCTGTAGTATTTGTCTTATATATATTTCATTAAAACAGAAGACTTAACAAGTGCAGGAAAGGCGTCTCAAAGTTCAGACTACTATCATAAAATTGATAAGTGGGGACACTATCATCTTGCAACTGCAGCTACGACTGGAGAATCACATGTCTGGGTTGACACAGATAGGTAAGTTGTATTTGCGTCTATTTATTCTTGTCTGTTGTCACAATATACATATCTTTCATTTTAGTATAGCCTGTCGCTGAGGCGAGAAAAAGGCGTCACTTTCCGTCTGCGGCAACGGCGGCGTTAATACGTTGTGTAGAAGTTTTACATTTTAGAAGGTACACGCAGTCGCAATCAGTGTATAGATAGATGCCTCTTGGATAGATCTCTTAACTTTTATTGGTGAAATGACTTTGTATAATTTGCTTCCAGTTTATTAGAAAGTAGAATACAAAAACCGATGATATTTGATCTCAATTCAATTTACATCATATTCGATGTTTACTGTTGTTGAAAAATCTGCGTTTAAATTTCATGATTTAACCATCATCTTACTGTAACACAAATGTCGTTGGTCTGTATACTCCTAATTAGATGTTTTTGGATGTTTGGCAAATGACTACACACCGAGACCACATGTTCATTTAGCCTTCAGCTGAAAGAATATCAATATAAAGGAACTAATCTAGACGGAAAATGGAGGCTTTAGTCGCCAAACAAACTGACGCTGATCAAAGTCTTGTTCTGTCATTTTCGTAGCTTTTGATAAATACTTCGAATTCCGATGAAGCCAAGGGATAAAAGATATTTTCATACAGAATTGTCTCTGATATTGACTTCATAATAATATTTTAATACAAGATGATTAACTGCATATGTCAACAAGAAGAATGAACATGATCATGTCGAATTTGAATAATCAAAAACTGTTCAGGCCTGTAACCCATTCTGATTGACTTAATTAAGCCATAAAAACTGAGATAAATGACTATTGTGGAGAATTAACATGCCCGATATAATACATGTATCACGATGCATGTGTAAAACTGTTATATTTATTTTTATTCTGAATCAGTATTACGAAACAAAAAATTATGTTTTTGGAGGATCATGATTAGTTGAATTCAAATTAAAGCAGGGTAAGCTTTTATAAAAGTAACCTTTGCCAACCCCATTTTGGTTTTTAGCTTTATTTTCAAAAAGAAAATTGATAAAAACAAAAAGATAATTCTTCCATTGTATATTTGTTAACTTCGCCTTCCATAGTTACATGTGCCTATATTTACCTGTCTACCGTTTTGAATTACGGAACGTTCTAACTGTTAAAAGCAATTCTCGGTAAAGACCAAAATTAGCTGGAAATGCATAGTTATAGAGTTTTACAATTTAGACATAAACTAATATATATTGAAAAACATATTTTAATTTATTTTAATGCCTTTGTTACCATGGAAACAACATGCCAATTTTCCATACTCCACATTTCTGACGAAAATATGGCAGACATATATGGAGACTTATTATGACGCTTTTTTGCAAAGTTGAGCTCAATTACTGCCTCCATACAGCAGAGTGATATCCAAATAATGGTAAAATGAAGTGAAAAAACTGTCATGTAAACTAGAATGAGTTAGCTGTCCCATCGAACCTAGTAACATGATCTAGCATCTATCCAAATCACCTATCTTTGAACAAGAAAAACATAATTTTGTCAGGCTCAGAAAAAATATTTCTTTTAAATATTTAAGAGAAGAAATATAGAACTACATATTTCAAAACAAAAAATAGAGGGGTCTCTGCTTAAGAAACATAAGCATATTGAACTCCCCCTTTTTACATCCTTTTTAAATAAGAGTTATTTCACCTTACTTAACTTTCCAATGTGAAAATTACTAAGGAAGATGAGTGTGCACGTGTGTAGCAGACAGACAAAACAGAAAATCTGTAATACAATATATCTTTCATTATCTAAAATTTTTAGAAGTTTGCATTTGCATGCTATATACCACAAATTAGGTGAGTATGGGATAAAACACAAACTGGTAAAAATTACTGGTAGTTTTCGAGAGAAAAATTACCTATTTTGTATGCAAATATATTTCTTTAAAGTACATTGGGTATCAAAACGTCAGAAACTCAGTTCCGTGCAACGCACTTTAATTAACGATAATAATTTTACATTTTATTCCATGCATTCAATGTCAAATAAATATTCAACAACTGAAATATGTTTTTGACAGGTATACGTGTTCGGCAACAGGACCTGACCAAAAAACAGCATGGTGGATGTTATCGTTTCCATCCATGTACTTTTTGACAAAAGTCAAGATTTACTACAGAGATCACAGTGAGCGTTTTTTCTTATCCTAATACCGACGATGTATTGCAGGTTTTTATTGATGGTGCACACGCTGTAATTTATTACTTTAAACAGTGATGACCAGTTTCAAAATCATTGCATACTATGTACTTTTATCAGGTAAAGTCGGCATTTGAAATTTTTGTACGCGGAAGGCACATGAACTAGAAATGGTAAACAATTTAAAATGACATAAACTGAAAAGAATTAAGTAGATGTAGGTATTTTGCATTTTAACGGGTGAAATTCCTTGGACTAAAATATTCATCTTTTCCATTAAGCAACCGAATAGACAGACCAATGTTTTTCCACCAATCTAAATAAACAACAAAAAAGAAAGCAGGAAATGACAACAATGACATCGATCAATAACCGCCACCAAACACACAGCTCCCCAGATAAAAATAATAATATTAAAAGTCACAGAGCACAAACATTAACACACATTGACTTAGCTTGTTACAGATACTAAACATGAGTGGAGTTTATCTTGTTCACCCCTTGCCTGGGCGCCATAAAAATTGAGAATATTCTTAAGTCTGAGAATTTTCTTAAATATGGGGATACTCGAATGTGATTGGCTGAGAATGGGAATTTGAGTAAAATTTTCTTTACTCAGCAAAAATAGTTCTTTATGGCGCCCAGGCCTGGTATCATAACTATTGATATCCTTCTCCTTTATTTTTGTAAATACGTCATTATTGATAGATGGTTGGTTTTGATCTAGTTTCTTGGTGTTTTGCTGCTTATATTGTGGTTGGCAGTTCTTATTGGTTTTTTAATTACTGAAATACATGTAGCCTGGGTAAACCCCGACCCATGTGACGAAATCCTTTTTGATAAGCCTGATGTCGAACGTGTCTTGCCATATATTGGACTTAAACTAATATCTTAGTGTTGATAGACTACTGATCATAAATAGTAATAACTAACTACACTAATCGGCCCGTCAGGGCAGGGACCACGATAGAATCCCATCAGAATGGATGATGTCACACTGACGCATATCCCATAACAAAAGTTGCAGCTACGTGTATATATGTATATTTTGTCAAAGTAATGTGTGTATTTGTATATATTTATTACAGTTTATAAATCGGTTTACTTTTGATAAACAGGCGCCTATCGACTAGCTGGATTTTCTATTTATATTACAAACACCACAACAATAACAAACCCACCTACTGGACACCTCTGTTATAGACACAAAGGACCGGAACTTCCCGAACTCTACCAGGAGATTGACTGTCATTACCTTGGGAGGAATATTGTGATATATAATAATCGAA
The DNA here is from genome assembly GCA_028015205.1 of Mytilisepta virgata. Taxonomy (NCBI): domain Eukaryota; kingdom Metazoa; phylum Mollusca; class Bivalvia; order Mytilida; family Mytilidae; genus Mytilisepta; species Mytilisepta virgata. Next base: position 6,245,583 of record CM051520.1, on the reverse strand, counting down.
CTGAAGGATTAGACCAGTACTATAAAATCAGTCCTACGGCTCTTCTGGAACTATGCGGTGTTAAAGTTTTCGGTACGATTTAAAACATTTTTATTATTTGTGACTATTTTCAGAATTTCCGATTAGTTGGAGAAAAATTTGATAATCCTCGTGTGATTTGTTTCTTCTTGATCGCTGATTAGTCGATGGAACTCCCTTCGATTTTTACTAAGTTACATAGCAAGGTAGATAAACTGCCGATAACTTCTGCAGTATTCTATTTAAAATAAATGTATCGACAGGGATAAAAGGTGAGGATTCTTGATTGATGAACTTCGGGATAATCAATAGGACCAACAATAATTTGGTTCCAAAATGTGACGTATTTTATAAGAATTAAGAGGGTCTATACGGAGTTTATGGCGTATAATTACAACCTGTTTAAAACTGTTGAATATCGGCAACAGAATATCGAAGCGACAAAACAGTGGGAAATGCCCACAAATTCGAAGTGTAAGGAAAAATAAATTCAGGAGAATGGAACAAAACAATGAAACGCCACAAAGATAAATGTATAACTAAAAGAATAAAAAACGTATAATAAACGATAAAAAAAATAGAATAAGACAGTAAAAAAACTAAATCACCAGCAATGTGAACCCCCATTAAAAAGCGTGAATGACATAAGGTGCTCTGGAAGGTTAAGTATGTCCTGATCCGTTAACAATATCCGTACATTGCTAGAATTAGAGAAACATAATCTCACTTCACAAGCAGTTGATTAACATATTTCTACAGTCCTCACAGTTAAAACTTCAACTTTCTCGACAACGCTCGATTGTAGAAATACAATAATCAACTGTTCAGAAAGTAAGATCCTAACATATATTGGAAATATGCTACCAGCCATAATTATCTGGGACTGTACAGTTGCAGAAAAAAATTACAATCAAATATGAGCTTGAAATAAAGTAAATATTATAAAATTGAAATTAATTAATCGTGTTCACCTGGTCATATATGTTCCGTGAACAATAGCAGTGACTGGAATCCTAAATCACGATTAATTAATTTCAATGTTATAATATTTACTTTATTTCAAGTTCATATTTGATTGTAATTTTTTTGTGCAACGGCACTACTCGAATTGTGTGGTGTTAAAGTTTTTGGTATGTTCTAAGAACTTTGCTTTAAATTTGTATGTCCAACAATTACATTTTTCGATTAGAATTAAAATCCAAATAGCAAACTCATTCTAACAGCATGTATCTGTTAGCATATTTCCAATATATGTTCGGAGGCGATCCTTCGCGAAAAATCCTGAACAATATCAATAAAACTTTAACACATGCTATCTCGTTATGTCGTAGTAATTACCGTGATATATTCACTATTAAGTCTACTTTTTTCAAGTTTTTTGTGTCAAATAAAGATATGCCTAAGTAAACGTAATATTTAAATAGAATACAATGGAAAGTATCTAGATAGGCTGCTTCATCTTGTAGATTTGTACAACTTTTTAGGATTAAAGCGTAGTTGACATTTTAACAGTCTGATTACCTGCTATCATGCGTTGACCTAAATAATCATATTATTGTGACTATTTTTCATCTTTCATAGACAAAATGTTTTTAGCATAATTTAGACAGTCTAAATCCAATAAACATGTCTTCATTTTGTGATAAGTTATTTCAAATGCATGTGTATTCTGTATTGAATTTTTTCAGGCTGTGCCAAAGGCGTGTATGGTGAACACTGTAACAGGACATGTCGTGAAAACTGTTTGGGTAACCATTGTTATCCAGAAAGTAATACTTGTGTTTGGGGATGTAGCTGGAAAAATTGTTTGCTCGAATTATGTAATAAAAACTATGGAACATGTACAGAAGGATGTTTACCTGGCATTACAGGAACTTTTTGTAAAAGTAAGTATATGTCCGCAAATTAATCTTATGTGGATACTTTGCAGACAATATTTAATGGTGTCTATGTTTCTCAGCTTATCCGATATTAAGGAGCATTCGTGAGTTACCTGACTTTCGACAGAGAGAATTACTGCTGTCACAAAGCTACTTTACCAGAGTCTTATCATGGATAAGTTGATATCATCACTAAGTAAATTTTACGGCCGTCATCACGAATTGATTGACTGTTACAATATTCCAATATATAAGATGATGTTGGACCTGTTCCCACTGTCGTAACGTTTCATGTACCTCAACCGAATTCTGACTGCCACCGAATTGGTTTTGTTGAAATTCACGATGGGTGCCGTATAGGGAGAAGGAACTGCTTACCCTACGGGTTACGTGAGTTCACCCCTGATTTTTATAAGAGTTCGTGTTGGTCATTGATTTAAGTTTTCAGTGTTTATTTGTATTGCTTGTGGTCGCTCATTTGTCTGTCAAGTGGACTTCGTTTATTATTTGCTCCTTAGATATATTTGTCCTCTTAAGACAAGTTTACATGCATACTATGTTAAAATAGAACTTTGTCGTTTGATTGTTGGGAATGAAGGCGAACACGATCACTAAAAAAATAAAATGTAAGCAATGACGTGCTTTTAATGTTACACATGAACACAAACCGTTGAAATAAAGTCTGAAAATGCATTTTGATATATCTTGTCTCGTCATTAGTGCTTAAGCCAACAATGTGCTTTATCAAACCGATAACTGAAAATGATATACTAGTACTACTGACAACAAAGCAAAAAGGTATCTTGACATTGAGTTTAAAGTTCAAGTTTATTGAACCCAAGATTGGTACATATTATACATATTTAGAATAACCTGCATTGTTCAATTTCTTCCGAACATGCTTAGTTCTTTGCTCAATTGTAGCAAAACTGTATATTAAAATCAACTTTAGATATCTGAGTGCATAATGATGATTTTTTTTCTAAATGTTGTAGATGACCCTTCAACTACCATATCTAGTTTTTATGCCACTCAAACAACTACAAGTACAGCACGATCGACACAATATCCATATGCAGAATCTGGTCCAAACTCAAAAACAGACGAAACAGACTTTAATTACAATGTTCTCCTCGTAGTACTTTTTGCTATAATTGTAATTGTTGTCATGGCAATTATCGTTGTTTATATAATACGCAGGTAAGAAATTGAATAAATACATCATTTACTGTCGACAATTAGGTGACTTAATCAAAAACATGCACAGGATTAATTCATTCCTGTTGTACTAGATACATTTTCAGGTCATCAGCGAAGATGGCAAAAGGCGAAGGGGGAGTAAATACCGATATACGATTTCATGTCATTTTGCTTTCTCCTGTTGTTTTCATATCCAAAGCAGTAATGTTGTTAAGGAAACAACCCGTTGACTGATTAATTTTGTTCTGTTTTTTTAAGGGATAAGGGAAAAGTTCTTGAAATGAGAAGACGCTCCATCCATAGAGATTTTAAATTGATTTATTTACATAATCATGTGCACCTTAAATTCATTTTGAGAAGAACACCTTTATTTTACCTGTATTTTTGGTTGCGAAATGACGGGAAATTATCCTTGTATAACAAAGTTGTATAACTTGAAGTTAATGTTTTTTTTAGATTTTTTTTCAAAGGATACTCATTTTAACATACGTTTTTGTCAAATAGCTCCTTGATAATTAGCTCACATTACTTAAAACGAAAGAAAACGTCTATAGACGTGATACATTTATGTAGTACATTCGGTCTTTTTGAGTTAGATAAATATAAAATACACAATCATCGTCGGAAAATATAAAATTTATTTTGAGTTTTAGAAATATCAGAAACGGCGAGCTTTAGTATGTATTGTCTTTATCCTGGAATGAAAAAATTCACCCTTTAGATGCGTAAAATAATTTTAAATTATGTTTGAAGTGGAAATCCAGCTGCTGTCAAAACGCAGGAAATGCCTCGACGCATCTCGCGATCTTCCAGTAGACTTTATTAGGTCATTGACCTAATACGACTTATGTTTATTCTACCTTTGTTATTAGACCGGAAATGCCTTGATTACATGATATATACATAAGTCATGTACGTTATACAACAATGGAGACGTATCTTGGATAGAATATTACTTTATCAAAGAGATGTTGAACAGATCCATCGTGTAGTGATTCCGTACAATACTCAATATTTAATAAAAGACTTTTCCTAAATTTTGACGAAACTCAAAAATTGAAAGTTGTGTGAAACAACTGGTCTGTATTTGAAAATCAATCGGATGCAACATGTAGGGAGTGCATGGTTAGTTGTCGTTCTGACTATCTCCGTCAAGTTGTGTTTGTTTGTTCAGTCTTAGCTCATTTGACAGTCCAATTACACTAAGCTGAGGGACACATAATTTATTAACATACAGATAGTCCCGGGTTCCCGTTTGACACCTCTAATTTACTGATCAATAAACTAAAACATGTTGTGGTAGTATAAAGTAGCTTTTCTATTTAAAAAAAATGAAACTTTATTAATAAGAACATGAAAACATTTTTCTTATTGTTTCCAGTGGGAATATTCCTTATTATTCTAAAAAAATATTGGCAAGTTCTTTGTATCTGACATCAAAGTTTGAACTTGGTAAAAAGACTCACTAGACTGAAATTTACTTAGGCTATATTGTTACCTTATTAAAGTCAGATGCTCCTCTAGAGTTATGTCGCCTTGCTCATAACAAAAATCAAATATGCACGAAAAATCACAAACTTTGCAATTTTGGGTAAATTAAAAAAACGTGTCGACTTCGATGGGCTCGATATTTCTTGTTAAAATTTGAAATATACTTTGTTAGGATAATATCTTTTAATGGTCAACTGCTAATCAATGCTAAACATATAGCGTCAACTTTTATTTTGTGTTTCAATTTAATAAAGTTTACCCTTGAGTTAATGAAAAACGTCAAGTAAAAAGCCTGTATGAAGGGTTAATAATTTTATCCTTATTATACTTAAAATAGGCCAGAAATGTGCCATATTCGTGACTTTTTTCGATAAAAGATAAGAATTTATAGTTGCAGGATAACAACAATATATGTACATTGTCAGAAAATATACAATTTATATGAACTTGCCGCGAAACAGATGGGAAATGCTCGGTAAACCCCACATTTCTACATGTGTTCCTAAGGCTCGTACAAATAAATTGTAAATTTTCCGACATCTTACCTATATTGTATATAAACGTGTATATGTATCTCCTTTGGGTTTTCGTTTTCAAACGTTTTATTCTTCTGATTTTGTTTTATAATTATGTAACAGAAACCATTATTTACATAGACACGGGACTGATAGGACTGGCAGTGGCGTTGATAATACAGCTGGTAACCAACAACAAAATGGGAGAGCTCAAGGGGTTTTCAGTCAAGATGAATATTGTAGCATTAATCTTACCACTGATAATTACTACGTGGATCAGAACAATAGTGGTAGAGGCACTACCGATCGATCAACAGCTGGTGGTCAGCTGTGTGTTAATCGTTCTAACGATGACCAAATTCATGAACAAAATCGACACAAACGTAAGTATTAATAACAAAAATAAGAAAATGCAATTCTAAATAAAACGTTTACAATATCATATACACATATATGAAAATCATAAAAGGATTTTTTATCCCAATTCTGATTGATATTTGTTTGTCTGTCATTAGCATATCATATGGTTCAATTTATCCTTTGTTATCTGCAAAAGAATACACAAAAGTTCACAAAACCGAAATCCAAAGACAAGGCAATGTGACAGAGAACATAAACACCATATAAGATATAACCAAAAGAATGTATGTAGTTAAAAAGGACTAACGGTCGTCATTTGAAGTTTCTATCTCACAGATGAAGCAAAATATGATAACTAGATGTATGATACGGATAATAAGTATTGGATTTTATCCAGTACGATTGTGTCATATTTGCCATCGGAATAATTATTTTTTCATAACTAAATATCACTTCCATGCTTACTAAGGATAACATACAGTTTATGTTAAGCAAAGGGTGAAGATCAAATTTTTATATAATTTATGATAACAAATCTTTGAGAGGTGTGTCAGTACTCTCCTCGACAGTTGGTTTGAATTCATCCCTTCACTTGCTTCCCTAGTCACCGTGATGTCTATTTAACCATTTATTTTTACAAATGAAATAGAAAACTATTCATTTTAGAATTCCGTAATGTACAACATGTGAAGATGTTTTTAAACCCCATCGGGAATTATGGTTATATTTTATAGAAAGACAGAAGAAAGATCAAAGCCAAACTGACATTAAATCATGCTCTGTACGTTGGTGAACCAGTTTAACAAATTTTATAAAAAAAACGTAGTGTTTTCTTGACATTATACTAACAATATAATTTTTAGCATTGCTTTATCATTATATAGAAATGAGTAAACGGATGTGAGATACCTGTACATTTATATAAAAATTTAGATTTTTCATTACATATATTATTCTTTTTATCACTTATCCATGCCATTAGAATAAACTTCCTATAAACGCTATGCGTGCAATATGCATTTTTGGGGTAAATATGATCAGGTTTATAGAAAATATTTGTATGAGGCCAAGGAAGTAGAGGATATACGAAGCTCATACGTGCACATTTCTCCAGTTCCAGTCCGAGCAGAATATAAATATTGTTTTAATTCTCCAATATCGACATGAAATGATTTCTTATAATTAAAAAAACCTTGTGATTTCTCATAACCCATAAGTCTTCATATATGTCTATAAACAGGCGCGTTTATATCTGCTTGTGTATTGAATACTTTTTTAAAACATGTCCAACTGAGGATAAAATATTGATAGTTTGTTAATTTTAATAGATATGTGGAAATTTGAACGATGAAGAATGATCATCCCGCTGGGAAACCAATATCATGACATAATGAATCGCGTCATCTCAATGAACAACTGTTGTTAAAATAAGCAATATATGATAATAATAATATGATATGAGTTTTTTTATATCATACCCCATATGAAACCCTCGAGCAATCTCTCGAGGAGATTTTGGTGTCTTGGGGTTAAAATATTTATATTTAGTGGACGCAGTCTAATGCTTTAAATATTTTTGTAGTATATAAATACAGGTTTGATGTATTTGGCAGCTGTTATTTGTCTGTTGCAACACTAATTGCCGGATATCAAAATTATACACCAAACAAAGGTGTAATGACTGTATGAATTGTTTCTTCTTTATCATCGTGTAGAACTACCTATTGTTTTCGGTTCTGTCTGATGTTGATTCTTTGTTATGTCTGCAAAATAAGATTAAGAATCAATAATTTGTCCCTGGAAATCTTAATCGTAGCATCATTTTCGAAATGTATTACTATTTGTGTATAAATCAACCTTTATCAGTAAATCAAATGGTTTTTTCTTTAATTAGTTTTAGCATTAAATAGATTATAATGCTTAAAATTAAGAAGAGAATAATAAAGGCTTTAATCTATATCAGTGGGCCTAAAAAGAGAAAAAAAATTTAAAACAAAATAAATAGCCAGGAAAATTCAGAAGAACAGCAACACAGATATTAAGATGATATAACCCAAACGATTAAAAAAAACATCGAAAAGGGGAACTGGTAACGTAAAAACTCACAAACTAACACCCAGTGTTTTAGACAGATATTATGCTTGCTAATCTACGAATACAGTATTCTGCAAGTGTTTGAAATCCAGTGAAGTGTAACGTCCAGTAAAGTGAGAAAATGTTTTGTCTGATTACTGCAGATAACATGTTGTATTACTGAAGATATCTAGTATTCTAGCCTTACAACTGCAGATTTTTTGGTCTTATTACCTTTAATTCATGCAAAGACTGATATAATCGTGTAATATATAAAAGACACCAAAACCGATCAGAATTAGAATAAGAGTGCAAACAATGTACATTTATGCTTTATTATATTTTGTTTTTTTTTTAATTTTACCGGATTGATCATTCAACTAAAATCGGCTTAGAATTAATTTCTATTCTTTTGTTATCACCTTTCATCCGTCTTGGGTCAGCCCGAACTGGTTCAAGATTGGGATCGTAAGAAACATTAACATATTGATGATTGTTAGCTGTTGGGTAATCCATATTACTACGCCGAATCTCATTAAAACTGTAATCTACGACTGAGGTAAAATCACTGTAAGAGTTACGACTGCGAATGTTTTCGTTAGTGGGATTATTAACAACCTGTTCAGGTTGCAGATGACGATGATAAGGTTGTTGCTGGGTTTGAATATCAGCAGTCGTGTCATTATTATTTCGATTTAAACAATGTTTCCTGTAAAAGAATATAAAAAACATTAACAGAATTACAGGCAATTTGTGTATATTTTGACAATATATATATAAACTGTTGTCAAGTCATTAAAGATGACATCGTTTTTGAATTAATATTCACTCATAGGTTTTTCACATCAGAAATAAACACATTTATTCTAAAAACAAGTTGTTGGCTTGATACGGGTTAGGTTCTTGTATAATTTATGATGGCGTGATACTAAATCCCTAACGGGAGGGATTGTGGCTGATTTTATAAATGATAAAGACATAATCGTTCGATCAGTTTATTTGAGGTCTAGTGCTGGCATGTCAGTAACTGCTAGTAGTCTTCTGTTAATTTATATTGATCATTGTCATTTTGCTTATTTTCTTCTGTTACCTTTTCTAATATCGGACTCGGACTTCTTTTGAACTATGTTTGTTTATTCCACCTATCTAGAGTTATAGGGTGGATTGAGATCTTACAAAACAAGTTTAACCCCACCGCATTTGTGCGTCTGGCCTTTGTTAGTCTTGTGTATATCTTTTTTTTAATTTTTGGTTCATTTTTATGTTTCGGAGCTTGGATTGGCATCTATTTTGCTGAACTAGTATGTATTATTGTTTAGGGGCCAGCTGAAGCCCGCTTCCGCGTGTAGGATTTCCCGATACATTGAAGACCCATTGGTGGCCTTGGGCTGTTTTCTGCTCTTTGGTCGGGTTTTATAAAATCAATGTAAATTGAAGATGTTTACAAAAAGTATATAACACAGTGTTCAAGTGTTCAAGTTAGATCTTAAGGGCACACTGGCATATGTTCAAGGTATGGGGCATTTTAACTCATTTGTTAGATCTGAAAAATGGCAAACAAGATCAAGTGATCTTAGAAAAGTATTAGTAAAGCACTTTCGGGAAGATCTATTAGTTTTTTGTACTCTTTAATTCAATTTAAATTAAATCGTTATAGTTTATGTGTATTAAAACGGCCTTTTACTTGATTTTATATCATAATTGATGCAGAATACAGAGAGGTGCGTGGGTAAAGGGACAGGGTGCTGCACTCCTATATTTTAAGCCAGCTGAAAAACTGATTAGACAATGAAACCCAAGACAAGATAAAGAAGATTTTAACAATTTTTATAGAAAGGCTTAAATTTCACTCCTTTTATATATATATTAGTCTTGCCATATACCGAAGAGTGCATAATAGGTAATAAAAATGTAAGATTAAGTCAAAAGGATATATAACTGTATAACAGCCTATTTTACCAGCATTTAATAAAGGTGGTATTAAAGATTTCAAAATACATAGAATAAACTTCAGGTTGGAACTTTCATGTTGAAAAAAGTTATCAGGATATACCAAAAATAAAGTAAGCAAACGTAATCAGTAAATAATTATGATTACAGCCAGTTCTTCATATGTAATTGATTACATTAAATTACAAACATTTTGTTTAATATTTACTGATTACATCTAATAATTTGAAAAGATTTAATCAATTACCGCTGATCACAATTACAATTCACGATTATTACATGTCTCTTGGACACTGCAGGCAAATAGCAATAAAATATTAACTCATCAATGAATCACAAATCTGCTAGCATTACGAAGTGTTATTTCGGCTTTTAAGTATAAATCTTCTTAAACGATCATGTAATTAAACCAGCTACGACTAACACAAACCTGAAACAAATTCTTTCTCGGAAAGTTAATTACCAATTGTCATAATCCATCACTCTGTCCATTTACCTCTCCGTTTTGACATAATTGCCTCATAAGTAGCATATGATGCATTAAATAGTATGCTTACCTGCATAGTATACAGATAAAGACAATTGACAAGACAACGACTCCAACTGTAGTACATACAGCAATAATGAGAGTATCATAATTAAAGTATGTTTCATTGGAATCTAGGACAGATTCTGCTGCAACATGAAGTGTAGATCGAATTATAGTTGTAGCCGTCGTTGAAATGGTAACCATACGCGCTGTGGTAGTTGACGAAGCACCTTCAAAAAGTGGAAACAAATGAACATCAAAATGGACTCAAAGACATAACATGACATAAACCTAGCCAAATGGAATAAGGACACAATGATTCCTAAATATACCACCACAACATATCTTAAATTTAAAAAATCTATTTTTACCATAGTATTATCAATGATGTTTGATTTGAATTGGTCTGGTTGTGTCTGTTGTAAATACATAATGTATAATATTGTAATTTTATATGATGTTCCATCTTGTATTGTATAGGAGAGGATATAAATAGGTAGAGCTTGTTGTCAAATCCCTTTGATTTAATTATCAATAAATTGTTGTACATAATCTGTCAACATTTATGTCAAATGAACCCTTACGGAACTACTTAAGTAGTCCATTGATCGAAATGTTATTAATAATTTTTGTTAGTATAAGATAAGTATAATTCACGTCAATATGAGTTATACATGGAATATATTTCCCTAAGTCTTATACTACTGGTAAATTGATGTTTTTATGGTCATTCAGCTGTGTTAATTTTTTAACTGGGCATTTTTTCAAATTACCGTAAATATTTACTAAATTTCAGTATTACCACTGTAATCGTCTTGGTCTGGTTGTAATGTGTAAGATTTTGCTTTGTTTTGAAGTCCTGTATCAACTTCCGCCGTTCACGTGGGTTTTTCAACGATGTTCAGTTTTTTGTTTTAATGGCATTATTCTATTCATGATCTCAACTTTTATATTTTTGATATGAACTTAGATTAACATGTACGATTAACATACCAATTAGATGACAACTGTAATATTAACTTTTCAATCGCAATATTCCCCTATCATAAGGGTTATATATCTATTGTATATCTTAACTGTGCTATCTTAACATCCTGCTTATGATACATATATTGTACGTCTCAGCAGCTGCATGTCCCGGAATTAATTATTATCATTTTATTTCACACAATTTTCCCCTAAATTGGTTTATTTGGTATCACATAGCATTTAATATTTCACAGCGGACTGTTTCGGTTTTTTTTTTTTTTTTTTTTGTTGCTGTATCGAAAACCGATATTGCGCTATTGCAGATACAGCCCCCGCACTTTCTGATGTAATCGGTTATTACCCAAGCACTTTTAATGAAGTTCGGGGATATTTGTAATCGTCCGTCTGTCTGTCTGTTAGATAATCTTGTCTCCAGAACTCCTCGTCCAATTTTAACTTCATGCATTTTCTATACAGTACTGTCACAAACTGTATATAGATGCGCAATAACGTTTTACAATTTTGATTTTCAAACATTGGGCCCACAGGGATCGAATTTAAAAAATTGGAAGTTTAAGCCTGTGATCTAAACCCCTCGTACGTGTTTGATTTTATGCTTTAATTTCTTTGCAGTATTGTCACATACTGTATGTAGATAAGGTTTTAGAATTTTGATTTTCAAACATTGAGTTCCACAGCGGTCAAATTTAGAAAATTGGAAATTTAATCTTGTGACCTAAACTCCTCATTCATATTTTACGTCATTCATTTAATTTCTGTACAGTATTGTCACAAACTGTATTTAGATGCGCAATACGTTTTAGAATTTTGTTTTTCAAAAATTGGGGTCCACAGGTGTCGAAATTTGAAAATTGGAAATGTAGGCTTCTTACCTAAACTGCTAATTCATTTTCACTTCATGCATTTAATTTCTATACAGTATTGTCAATTAGACGTCCATAAGGTTTTGAATTTTGAAATTCGTTTAATGGGTCCTTTTTTTGGACCGAAATTGGTCAAATAGCTAATTTGGCCTTGTCTCAGGAAATACTCATTAAGGTTTTCAGTTTTGAAATTTGATTTAGGGTTCCAATTTTTGGACTGAAAATGGTCAGATTGCTAATTTGTTTTGGCCTGGTTTATAATATTGTTCTTCACTACGTGTAGATGTGCGATAGGGTTTTCAATTTTTAAACTTGATTCAGGGTTCCAATTTTCAGACTGAAATTGTAAAATTGCTGATGTTTCACTCTTAATTGTTTTTTTAATTAGAAGTGCAGGGATGGATATCGTTTATGGTGGCACCAATTACTAGTTACTACTTAATTAGACATTTGTTGCCACAGAACAAATATTTAATATCAATTTGACAAACAATTTAAAAACGTGTACATGTACAACATGTAAAATGAAATTCACAATTGAAATGCAACTACTACCATGACTACTGAATTAAACCTCATAGAAATGGATCACTATCAAGATTTACGGACTGGTTTTTTATATAGCTCGAGCCGTATGCTCTAGGCTCGTGCTATATCAAACAACCAGTCCGCATCCTGACCTGGCGGCTGTCCGTAAATCTTGATACGTCGCTGTACAGAAGTTACTATTATGTAAATATTCTTTTTAACTGGCCTTGTCTTTCGAATTTGTTCTTCTAAACTTTTCATTCTATCTCATTGCTTAATTTTGTCATTCACATTTGTCTATGTGACATTTTAGGTTATTGTTTCGGCTGAGCATTTTTTTTCTGCCTTAAGCACTACTAACGAGACAGGTTTTATTGAAGTGCTAATTTGGTGCATCATTGTTAAATGAACAAATATATTTCAAAGTTTGTGCAAATGTACGTTCGCAAAATCTTCTCCGAAATATTATCGAAGATACTATATTACCTTTACACCAAGGTCCTGTGATTCCTGGTAAACATCCTTCTGTACATGTTCCATAATTACATAACTCGTTCATACATCTTTTCCAACTACATCCCCAACACAAGTATTATTTTCTGGAAAACAATGGTCACCCACCCAGTTTTCAGGACATGTCTTGTTACAGTTTTCACCATAAAAGCCTTTGCCACAGCCTGAAAATGTAAAATAAAACTGTAAACACATGTATAATGTCATTTACATTAAAATTTACAATATACATGTACTACGAATTCGGTGATACTTGCTGACATCAGTTTTTGTGGATTTTGAGAAAAAAAATGCATATTGTTCGGATTTAGATTTTTTGGATTTCGAATTTCAAAACTAAAACACTGAAGTGAAAAGTTGTTTAATTTGCAAAACCGTTTAAAATCAATTGTTGCACCAGTCTGAATGAGCATATTTGTTTAATGTTCAACACAAATCGTGATTCTTGGCATCGCAATATGTCCTATTATAGTAATTTAAAGTGATTATAGTTTTTTGGGTTCTTAAATACTTGGATAAACATGTCCAATTGTTGTATCGCGAATAATAAATGTTTCATAGTACAAACAAAGAGAGATATAATATAGAACTATCATAGCATAAAAGATTAAACAAGTATATGTTGAATGAAATATAACAGATATGTAAAGATAAGGAATAATCTATCATTTCGACCTAACAATTCGTCACCTTCAGGATAAAATAAATTGATTAAAAGAGCGTGCGAAACACCCGAACAGTATTATGTTCGTGCCAGAAGATAGACGACAATATATAAACATCATTTGCAAATTGCGTCTTCATTTCTCAGCATGTTCGATATATATGGGTATGTGCAAGTTTATTTCCTATGGATAATATTTTTGCTGTCACAAATGTTTTTCCCGGCAGGGATATAATTCGAATTATTGTTTTCGTCCCGAACTGATTGATCACAAATTACTCTTGGTTTGCATTTTTACCGATGTCAATTGAATAACATCTTTAGATTGCTTTTCAATTAATTTCCTCTATTTTATGTAATAAAATACATAAAATGCTCTCTATAGCATCCAAAGTGAATTCGGACGGTGCGTTGACGATATTGGAAATGTCCTTGGATTATTGATCCAGCAAAGGGCACAATCCATCCTCTACAGTCATTTGCTTTACTTCAATATAGATATGACATACATATGCACTCGGTTAATATATCCACATTAAAAATAGCAATGAATTGGAGGTTCGGAGGTTGTGAAATAATGTTCGGGCGTTGTCTATATGTATATCGCCTACCCTCATCAATGTTAACTGACATGGTAGCATGAATGTCCGGCAAACACTGGTCTTAGTTTTCCAGACATTCAAGCTACCATGTCAGTTAACATTAATGAGGGTAGGCGATATACATGCTTGAAAAAAAGTAAATATTATGAAAATTGAAATTTATTAATCGTGATTTAGGGTTCCAGTCACTGCTATTGTTCACGGAACATATATGACCAGGTGAACACGATTAATTAATTTCAATTTTATAATATTTACTTTATTTCAAGCTCATATTTGATTGTAATTTTTTTTTGCAACTGTACAGTCCCAGATAATTATGTTTGGTATGTGTAGGATCTTACTTTCTGAACAGTTGATTATTGTATTTCTACAATCGAGCGTTGTCGAGAAAGTTGAAGTTTTAACTGTGAGGACTGTAGAAATATGTTAATCAACTGCTTGTGAAGTGAGATTATGTTTCTCTAATTCTAGCAATGTACGGATATTGTTAACGGATCAGGACATACTTAACCTTCCAGAGAACCTTATGTCATTCACGATTTTTAATGGGCATTCACATTGCTGGTGATTTAGTTTTTTTACTGTCTTATTCTATTTTTTTATCGTTTATTATACGTTTTTTATTCTTTTAGTTATACATTTATCTTTGTGGCGTTTCATTGTTTTGTTCCATTCTCTTGAATTTATTTTTCCTTACACTTCGAATTTGTGGGCATTTCCCACTGTTTTGTCGCTTCGATATTCTGTTGCCGATATTCAACAGTTTTAAACAGGTTGTAATTATACGTCATAAACCCCGTATTGGCCCTTTCAATTCTTATAAAATACGTCACATTTAGGAACCAAATGATTGTTTGACCTATTGATCATCAATCAAGAATCCTCACCTTTTATCCCTGTCGATACATTTATTTTAAATAGAATACTGCAGAAGTTATCGGCAGTGTATCTACCTTGCTATGTAACTTAGTAAAAACTTCGAGAAAATCGAAGTGAGTTCCATCGACTAATCAGCGATCAAGAAAAAACAAATCACACGAGGTTTATCAAATTTTTCTCCAACTAATCGGGAATTCTGAAAATAGTCATAAAGTTAGCGAAAACATATTTATTTTCATAAAAATGTTTTAAATCGTACCGAAAACTTTAACACCACATAATTCCAGAAGAGCCGTATGACTGATTTTATAGTACTGGTCTAATCCTTCTGTTCGATTATTATATATCACAACATTCCTCCCAAGGTAATGACAGTCAATCTCCTGGTAGAGTTCTGGAAGTTCCGGTCCTTTGTGTCTATAACAGAGGTGTCCAGTAGGTGGGTTTGTTATTGTTGTGGTGTTTGTGATGTAAACAGAAAATCCAGCTAGTCGATAGGCGCCTGTTTATAAAAGCAAGAATGTTTTGTCATTGTCTATAATTATTTGATATAAATCTTACTTTCGCGGTTTGCCAAAAAAAGAGTAAAAAACAATTTCAGAACATATAATAGATATGCATAAGTATTAACAATGTGTGTAATGCTAAATGGTTTTTTATTGACACCATTCTTAAAAGTTTATTCAGTTCCAAGTTTTATACGTAGAAAAAGTATGAATACCGAACTGTCAATAGAGGGGAAGTCCGTGGAAAAAAAGCACAAGCGGGAACACCCAAAAAAACGACAAAGGACAAAGTAACAAACAGCACAAAAAGCAAAAACATACAGAAAGAAACGACCCGCAGGACGCCATCAAACATCGGGATTGAAGGTCATGTCCGGTGAAGGAGGAAGAACATCTATGACAGATTGGGGTATTTTTTTAATGTTTGAGACTGACACTCCATAACATCGATTGGCAAACCAATTACACCAGGTATTCCATTATGATAATTGCACTCCCCAGATAAATTGTTCGCTTGAAAAATTGTATTAAGGTCATAAAATGTGCTCACTGTTTTCTCGGTAGTAAATCTTCGTTTTTGTAAAGAAGTACATGAATGAAAAAGATAACATCCACCATGCCGTTTTCTGGTTAGGTCCTGTTGCCGAACACGTATACCTGTTAAAACACATTTCAATTTGTTAGAATTTGACACTGAAAGCAAAAAGTAAACATTCACTGTATGTCAAATTTTCCATAATTGATATTCCAACATCCGTTTAAAAATAAACTCAGATACATGTACAGTAAATCCTCTTTACACCGACCGTGTTGGTTTCAGCCAAACATTTACGTCAAACGTAATTTTCTGAAAATGAAACTGCCCATTTCCATATTTTTTTCCGACAGCATATTTATTTGAGATAAGTATATGTATCTGTGTCTTGCTAAGTTATTACACAAGGTATGATGACAATTCTTTGTGGAATAGTCTTTTGAAAGTTTTGTTTGTTCAAATATAATAAAGAATAATAAAGATATTTTTGTTCCATAAAATACTTATGCATAATAAAATAAGTGAAACAAACTTGTGATTAACAAAGCATTATGAAGGTAAATAATTAGAACTTTCAAAAACCTCAGATACAAAAAGAGAAAAAATATTTAGTAAAATCATTGGAAAACATTTATTAAAAGTTTTAATCCACATAAGCTTTCTTGAAGTCCTAAAGTTCAGCTAAAGCTGCACATTTCCGCATCAATCTTAATCCGTTAACATCTTCAACAAAATCTAGAAAAAACACTTAACAATTGAGAGTAACTCAACCAAACGACCCTAAATATTTAAGCCAAAATCATGTTAATGCAAATGTCGCCTGAAATATAATAACCAGACAAATCTATAAGAAAAGTAATACATTTAATCATTAATTAAGTATACACAGGCATATCAGTCATGGTAATATAAGGATAGAAAAATCCATCCTACATGTCCTAATCTTTTAAAGAGGAAGTCACAAATAGACGAAAACTATAGATCGGGCTCAAAAATTACGCAGTAGGATACGGATGATAATTTAAATCCATAATCTGCGTTGGCCAGTCTTACCATGGACCATAGTTGATGATGTGATTGGAGAATGTTAATACATATAACTCTAAACGGTTTTTCAAAGAAAGTCATAATTCGTTTCGTTTTGTGATCCTCCAATTTAGAATATACTTTCGATATATTGGTTAACAGTTTTTTATCTTAAAATACATACATTATTTGCCACTAGACTTTGAGCAAGATATAAAACGATCAGTTATTATCGGCTCTACAAAACATTGTAAAGAATACATAGGCAACTATATTTGTTACATATGATAAAAAAATGATTAAATACATATACATCACAAGTTACGAATTGAAAGATTTTTTGAGAAACAAAACTGACGAAATTTTGAAAATTGTGCAAAGGTTGAACAAAGTGTACATTGTACTTCTATTGTTGATCAAAGGATGTGAAATATTTTCCATGCAGATCCAACTAAAATGTATATGTTATTGTACACATACTGCCTTCAGTTAAGGGTGCTATGCCAGATTCCACAAGAAGGCAAAATTTCACCCTCAGCTGAAGGAAGTATGTGTTACAAATGTATAATATACTGAATGCCAATTATGGTATACCTCCCTTTAAGCACATTAAGCGGGTAAAACTCATTTCCGGTACGAAGGGTGGTATCCTCGCAAGATGGTGGTATTCCTGTCGTTAAGGACGGAATACCAACCGCCGGCAAGAGTTTTGGACCTGTATGTAGTTTGGGTGGGTTGAAATACTACATCTCTATCATCCAACATTTTTGCATAAAGTATAATATTTGAATATATGTTATAAAACCGGTGTTTAACCCCTGCACTATCCCGCGTCTGTACCAAGTTAGCCTATACTGACTCTCTGTTGTGTTCACGTTTGTGTTTTTATGTTATTTTTGTCCGGCGTTTTGTCAGTTTGGTTTCTTTGATTGATTGGTATGTTATTTTTGACCTGACGTGTTATCCATTTTGTTTTTTATCAAATTTAAATGTGACGTTAAGAAATGTTCATTAGCAACAATATATAATCTTTCTAATCACACCATGAAAAATAAATATTAGAACTAACCTAACCTAATGTGAATAATTTAATATTGTGTTCATTAAAAAATCAATGATTCATGCTCTTTTGCATAAAATTAATGTTCGTACAATAATTATACTTCTTACGTCTTTATCACGATGCTCAGCCGCTCTCTATTCGCCTTTGTGACGTATAAGGAAAATTTATCAGCGACACCAGGACTTATCAGAGACGTCACAATATGAAAACAGGATTTGACAGCAGATGTTGTCAAGCGTACCTCCAGGAGGACAACAAGACGTAAACATGTCCTACAGGGGCGACTTAAATGTACATAATGTGTACGATAAACTGATTATCGAGTTTTCTGCGTACAGGTATTGTAACATATTAGCAGCTCGACACAATATGAATCTGTTAGGCTCGTTTGCTGCACTTACACACCAAAAAGCTTCATATTTAGGCTCGCGGCTGATATTTTACGATAGACGTATTAATGTGCAGAAAACCTGATAATCTATGCATATCACCAAAAACTCACCAAAATCCAAAATCAACCCAGTCATGCGATCCTTCAGTAATAGCTTTATATGCAGGATGATAATGTTTCCATTTACCGATTTTATGGTAGTAGTCTGAACTTTGAGTCGGTCTCCCAGCAGATGTTAGGTCTTCTTTGTTGGTGAAGTACATGTATATAAAGTAATAGCATTTAAAATACATTACTTAAGTGCACACCTGGTTTTTATAGGAGTTCCTGTGTTCATTGTTTTTTAAGTTCTCGGTATTTATTTGTTGTGCTTGTGGTTGTTCATTTGTTCTCCCGGGTTTGTCTTTCTAATGGGTTGCGGCTTTTTTTGGTTCGCTTCTTAGGTACATGAATTTTTACCTTTTTTTTCACAACCGCCCGCTTTTGTTTTTAATTTCCTTCTTTCCACCAAAAATCAAGTAGGTTTCTAAATCATATGAGCAAAAAACTAATTTTGAGTCCAATACTATTCCAGTCCCAATTCTAAATAGGTGATATATTGAATAAATAACACAAAATTTAAAAGCAACAGAACAACGCTTTTAATTCTCTTCCAATGTCTATACATTTACTTATGTATATATGTATTACGTCAACATTGGAATGTGTGACCTTAATATATATGTGTGTGTGTGTGGTCCATTCTGATCCAACATACTTCTACTACTTAATCAAATTAATTGAATATCTCGAGTGCGTGAAAGTCGATAGTGCCGAGAGTGAACTTCTAACATCAAACTCTTGTACATTGCTCCTTCACATGGACATTTGACAGTAAGTGTAGATATATTGTTCTTACATGTACAAATGTAATTATTCCTGCATGTTCGTAATTTTGCTCCTTGTGTATATTTCTTTATGTTTTTATTTATAATTTCAAGTGTAATTCCTGTATATAATTTTTATGTTATTTTTGCAAATAAATGAGCTAAAATATTACTCCTTTTTTATTCATAATATTTTGAACGCCACATAATAATATATGGCTTAAAAGACTGTTGGCGTTGTAACTCTAATTACAGATTAATTTTAATTAAGTGTTGTTGGATGTTATTCATGTTTGTGCAACATGCAAATTTTCAAAAAAAACAATGTTAAACCGTGAACACACCCACCATTTGTCTAATTTCTAACGTGGACACATTTTATCTCATAAAGTGTTTTACATTTAATATTATGTATTTTTTATTTTGATTAAAGTATATATATACTTTTATGTATATGATAAAATGTATCACAAAATAACTCAATAAATTTGATGCACTGTATGGCCGAACTGAAAATTTTTACAGGGACTTTATTGACTAAGAAAATATCTGTATCTGTAGTCTTACCGATTTGTCATACTTTTAAACAATTACTCGCATGAAAAAACAATCAATATATTAGAATAATAAGAATATAAAACGCAAATTCTTACATTATATATAGAATTAAATATAAATAAACTACATGAAATACGTACGTTGACTTTTTACATCATTATAGCAAAATACCAAAATAATTCCCACTCCAAAGACATCCATCTTTTATCCCCAGTTATACTCTATTATCGGGTACTCTCAATATTATTTATTTCACTTTAGACTGCCACTGATAATCTGTTATATTAACTGGTTACATTGTATGTGTTTTGGTATTGTTCTTAAACTTAGGTGTTTATGTGACCTAAAAGTGTTTAGAATGCTGTAAACCCATCTATTTACGATTTAACCAAGACATATACAAATTGTTTACATTAAATAGCTATACGTTTTTTAGCGCACATTATGAGATTGCGGGGAAAATATGACAGTATTTGTTAGATTTCATTGCCCATTATGTAATGTAACTTGCAATTGTGTACTCCGACCTCTAACTGTGACGTAATTGAAATTGCGAAACATTCTTCTTAAACTGGTCTTGGGCGCGAGTTTTGTGTCCACTTTTCAGTGTCTGTACCAGATCAGATTATCATAACTCTATTTTGTTTATGATTCCTTTTTGTGGTCTCTGATGTCAGTTTGTGTCCGGGGCTGGGGGCCTGTTATTGATTGTTATGACATTGTTGACCTTTCCTGTTATCTATTTTGTTGTTTATTGGTACTGAACATTTTCAGTAAATCTAATTATAGATTTAGATACAGTTTTTTTTCTTTAAATGTGGCCAAAAGATACATTTTTTGTAACTTTAATCTGCATAATATTACAGAATAGTGATATACAGAATATTAGAAATTTCTGAATCGAGGAAACATCAATAATAACTTACCTTAATTGGAGGTAACACGTATGTTTTTGTATATGAATACCAAAGGCTTCAAACTGAAGTAGAGGCTTTGTCTGCTCGATTAAATCTTAACAATCTGTCGTCATTATACAAAATTATTTAACACAACCTTTGTTTAAACTGGGGATACACAAGTGCCAAATACCACAATGTCGTTTCACAGTTCATCAGTTGATCAACTTTAATTAGTCACGTTATCATTTTAATATGAATTTGAATTTAAGATAGTTTAAGGGTCGGGAATATTTTTTTCTGACACTTTAAATATTGTGCTTATAGATTTAGTATTACATATATACAAACAAACCCGAATACATATACAATTTGAAATAAAAAAAAACACTGTTTAGGTCAGATATACATAATACCACATATAAAAAAGCATGTGTTATTTGTTTAAAACATTATAATTTATACAGAAAATGACTTTAAGGGGTCATTAGTGTTTAATATAATTATCGACATATGATGGTTACAAATTGATATAATGCATTTGGCGTTTTTATTGATTAAAATGTTTATTTTGCTGCTATACGTAGATATATTAGATTCTATTATATACATCGTGTAAACCAAATCATTGTACCATTAAAGTGGATAGGTCCGATTGGCTTACTCACGTATAATTTTTACGCTTTTTTATCTTTTTAGTTATAATGTATCCTTGTGGTATTTTTTTTTTGTGTTTCATTCTCCTGGCTTTATCTTGTCCTTGGACTTCGAGTTTGTGGACTTTTCCCCCTGTTTTGTCGCTTCGAAATTCTTTTGCCGAAACTTAAGTAGAAAATGAAATTCTCCCAAATCATTTAAATTTCATGAACAACAACATCTGTTCTCTATAGGTATACTATTCTACCAACTTGTTTCAATTGGTAATTCATGTTTGCTAAGTCTACAAAATATGAACACATTTTTACTTTCTAGTATGTCAAAATATTTCTCAAATTCAAAATTTTCTTTATAAGTACAATATATTAATGTTTTCGAACTATTTTGTATTTCAGTATTCCATTTTTGATTAAACTTGTCTTAAAGACCTGTTTTAATTTTACGTGTTACCCACTTCTCGCTCAGAAAGTGTTGGTTTCTCCATAAATATGATACATCACATTCATTTAACTCATTTTCAATATACTTCAACCAATTTCGTGTCCAATTGGATTTATTTGAGAAGTCAAGGGGTAGTGTATATGACAAAATATTACCTAATTATATAAAATGCACGGAAGTGTTGAGGAATATTATCAATTAAGTGTAAAGGATACCGAACCAACAATGTCAGAAAGGAAATCCGAAATCATAATCAAGAGGACAATACCCAAACGAGAAAAACTAGAAAGGAACACGACTTTCAAACAGACAAAAGGAGAGACATACGAACAACGAACACTGAAAACTAAAGCGTGGGCAATACTAATTCAAACAAAAACCTGGAGTGATATCAGGTCCTCCGGAAGAGTAACCATAGCGACAACCGCCGTATTGCCCAGTGGTCAAAGCCCTTAATATGTCTATTAGTTAATGTTTAAATCGGTAAGAGAACAGGAGTCACACAGGGAAAATGTCAATGATCGTTTGTGACACACTCACCTGGTAACCATCGACCAAATAATGATGTCGACCGTAAACCTTTTAAGTGGTGATGAAAGTCGGGGCAGGATGTTTCCCTGACTGAGCAGTTTATGTGTCAGTTTCCTTGCTCGCTCAAGAAAGTCACCGAGGTTCTAGAATGTGACATTATAATTATTAACTTATGACAAGTTGTATGTATCGGGTATACCCATTCCAGATTTAAAATATATGATGCAATGCACTCATATTATGATATATTACAATACCACCACCTAAAGATATCGTTCCTGGTTGTATGATAGGATAATCCAAACAGTAAAAAGAGGCGCAGATTATTTGATACACAAGATAGATCATGTAATTTGATAAAGCTTTTGAACATGGTCTTCTAGTAATTACACTAAACTTATGTCAATATGAAAGAAGAGATATGTGGATCAATTACTGACACTACATCCCAACTATATACTGTTATATAAACGACAAAATGTTAACGAAAAAAGATCTTCCCAATAATAAATAACACACATATAGAACGCCCAGACATTCAACGAATACTGTCATAATTTGCCTCACAATCGTACATTGTAGCATATACCATTCGCAGATCAATATATGTGAGCATTCAACATCTTCCTTTTTCTGCACTCATATTAACGATGATTTCTAAATTATATACAGAATAATTGTATAAATGTATAAATTGGTATTGATATACAGTCAAATCTGCCCTAACGGTCACCTTAATTAAACGAATGCAGTCGTCATGGAGTCAACCTAAAGAGTTTCACGTGTTAATTTAAATTGAATATGCGGTCACCTCTCTTACACGACCAGCGGTCACACAAATGATATCCTGGCTTAAACATTTACCTGAATAAGGCGGTCATTTTCTTTCTAGACATGTTAAATAAATCGTTAATTGATTTTCAAGTCATCTTTAATTAATTGTAGAGCTTAAATATCATTCAAATTATCAATCACATCGTTCATATATAATGGTCGATTGTGGATAAACCCCCGTTTATATAATTCGCCGAGCTTAACCGAATATAAATTATTTACCAAATAAAACTCAACACATACATATGGGAACTGTACCTACTCGTGTAGCAGCTTTTTATATATACGTTTGAAATATAAATATATTTTCTATAGAAATGTCTTGTAATTATACTCGTCATCCATCCAACAGTCCAATCATGGCCTTCATACATTAAAAACTGCAAAATAAAAACTCCACATTAATTCTATTTCAGTATTTGGGAAACTAAACACATAAACGTCATTACAGACTGCTGCCACACAAGCTGATGGTCAACTTCGAATAAACTTCTACGTCACTACAACCCCTTAAATACTATCATGTGCTTAAAGTAAACTAATACACGTGTTCATAATATCCATAAACACTGGACACCTTGTATGTGTTCCTGTACCTTTAATAAATTAGTTTATTTTCTAATTCGCCGATATCAAACGAAAATAAATTATTTACCAACTAAAACTCAACATATACATATGGAAACTGTGCCTACTCGTGTAGCAGCTTTCGAAAAACAAAGGGAAAATAGAGATTCTACCTTGTAATTTTTACAATCAACGCTATCATTTGATTTTTATTTACACATATGTGAATATATAAAAAACACTTTGATATTATAACACTGAAAATATTCCATAACTAAATTACATATGTCTATGTTGTACAAAATTGAACATCTCATGTTACATGCTTCTACATTTACAGCAAATCCAGCTTAATTAACTAATCTTTAATAATTTTGAAATATATTTGAAATGGCTCCGTCTATAACTTTTTTCACTGTGAGGATAAGAAAAACCAACGGGTTTCAAAAAACACAGGGCTCTACTTCAAATATTTTTATATATTTATTAATTTATATATTATGGAACAATAAATATGAAGAATTTATTTAAAACATGATCATTATGTACGCTGGTATTAAGAAATTCAAAAATAATAGAAACACTAAGGGTTCATTCCTTGTATTGCACATGGTAGATATCCTTAGCTGAAATTTGCCTTCCTATTTCGGTATTTTTGATTGAGTACTTCTTGTTTAATATAAGTTTGGTTTTTTGTTTTCCAAATGTTTCGGTTTTAATGCTGCTGATGAGAGGTAACTCCTTGAAATGCGTCGTATACAGCATAGTATAAATTTACAATATCTAATATTAGTATCTTTGGATTGTTGTTTTGATATGAAGCATTTAATAGACGCACCAACATACGAATACCTAAGGAGCAATCCAAAAAAACGTAATCCATTAGACATAACAACCACAAGCACAACAAATAAACACTGCAAACACTAAAAAACAATGAACAACACGAACTCCTATAAAAACCAGGAGTGAACTCAGGTATACGATTACCGTTAAGGATATACTTAACACAATACACGGAGTGGTTTTTTTTACAATAGCGTCAGCATAACTGACGATAATGTTTTGTTACAAGTTTGTTCACTGATGATGACAGATTGGTTTTGAAGACAACTTTCTGAAAAATGACATATAAATATACCAATTTGTTCCTTGAAATAACAAGCCAGAGTGAGTCATGGCTACAAGCGTTAATACAGCTTTTTTATATAAACGAAACCATATCTCTAATAATATCTAACAATCATTGAACATCACTTGTTCTTTAATGGTGAGTCGTAAATCGACGAAATGTGTACATCTTGTGTAGGTATCAACGAATTCATTAATATCGTACACTATAAGGAAAACATAGGTAACACCTTGATTCACTCTATACCATGACAGTGCAAGAGACCTACGCAAGATTGAACATACCTGCAATGTGCATGTATAGCTGTATATAATTCTTTGAAACCATTTTGATGCACAATATGTGCACATTTTACGATTCATCAAGGCCTCAAATATTGAAACCAAAATAACAATCCAAAGAGAAAATTCAAAATACCAAGATAACCAAAAGGGGTAAAGCCAAAACCATGTAAAGAAAGAGCTATGCACGAGAAAGATATAGGCTTTTTACTTGACGTTTGTCATTTAGTAAAGGGTAAACTTCATTAAATTAAAACACAAAATAGGAGTTGAAGCTATATGTTTAGCATTGATTAGCAGTTGACCATTAAAAGATACTTATCTTAACAAAGTATGTTTCAAATTTTAACAAGATATATTGAGCACATCGAAGTCTACACGATTTTTAATTTACCCAAAAATTGTTAATTTTGTGATTTTTCGTGCACATTTGATTTTTTTACGGACAAGGCGACATAACTCCAGAACAACATCTGACTTTAATACGGTAACAGTATAGACATGATAGAGGAGCCTAAGGAAATTTCAGTCTAGTGAGTCTTTTTAGCAACTTCAGACTTTGATCACAGATACAAAGAACTTGGCAATATTTTGTAACCATTTTTCACCATTTCAGTAAGGATGATTTAAGTTTTTTAGAATAATTATGAATATTTACCCTGGAAACAATAAGAAAAATGTGTTCATGTACTTATTAATAAAGTTTCATTTTTTTAAGTAGACAGGCTAAAAGATACTCCTTAGTTTTCACAAATTTTACATTTTTGTAACGGTAAATTTTAAGTACCAATTTTGGGGTAGAATCGAAATACAAGCAGCTAAGCGAGGGATACCCCCGAGGTCCTGAAGTCCACCAACAGTAGCGTCGATTTGGTAGTTAAAATATAATTCTTTGATACCAATTTTGATGCAAAATATGCGCACATTTCGTCGATTTACGACTCATCAGTTGTACTCAAGGCCTAAATTGTTGAAAACCAAAATATCAATCCAAAGTGGTGAAGAGCAAATTCAACATGACCACAAAGGACAGTGCTACGCACGAGGGAGATACTCCTTAGTTTTCAAAAATTTTACATTTTTGTTACAGTAAATTTTAAGTATCAATTTCGGGCTAGAATCGAAATACTAGCAACTGAGATGTGAGTGACGCCAATAATAACCTTCCATTCATTTACTTAATAACCAAACTTCCTAAGTCTTTATACGAACAAATGTAATAAAATTGTCAACAACAACTTATGTTCCCTTAGGAAAGATTATTGATAGTATACTTTAGTAACTGTAAGGAACTTTATTGTTTGTACAAACCATGTATAACTATAATCTCAGACTGTCACCTAATACTGATATATTAATGATGACCAATAAGTGGACAATAAGATACTTATGATTCATTATCTTGTGACTTTCATCCACAATAGAAGCATAACGTCGTCATCTAGATTCGCTTTCTTACACCTATATAACATATGATGCCGAGTTGGAAATTAAAACATATAAAAGTTTATCGTTTAGTAGCGGAGATGGGTCCGAGAGAATCAACGTTAGTACCTGCAATGGTTTGCGGGAATCTTGAGCTAGGCTATGTCGTACTTTTGAATTAACACATCGCTTTGTTTAATTTAATTTTAATCTTTTCAAAAGACTTTCACACACCGCATTTGGAAAACTATACGATGAACTGTTTTACTTGATGTAATTTTGATTAATAAAGAAATTGTTTCTTCTGAAATACCCTGTGTTGGTTGTGTTACGCAAAGGCACATAGCTGGCTTTGACAAGTGTACTACTTAACCCTTTCCAAAACCCCTTATTACTGAAAGCAATTAAGCACGATCTCAAGAGCTACTGTGACAAGGCCAACTCAACGAATGGTGTGAATCAGATGTGAATTCTTGAACATTGTGCAGCCTTACAGGAATGTCTCTCTACTAGTGACCATTCCTATTCTTTACAAATTGTGATTTGTCTACACTGTATACGACCCTCTCGCACGAAATTTTTTTTTCCCAACCAGTCCGCCGATATTTCTGGACAAATATATGCATATCGGGTTTTAGGTTAGGATAAGGCTTATTCTGTCACAAAATACACTGATTCTAAGAAAAAGTACACTGAGACTGATGTTATTAACATTCTGGAATTTTTATCGACAAAAGCTTTGTTGAGTTTGGAGGACAGGTTTTCAATAGACTATCGGTATTCCAATGGGGACAAACTGTGCGTCGCCTCTGGCTGATCTGTTCGTTTTAATATGCGGCTAAATATTTACAAGGGATACTACGAAGGAAAGAACAGAAACTATCCAAGTCCTTTAATTTCGCTTATAGATGATATTCGGTAACTTAATCATCTTAAGTTAAAAGATTACCTACATCTTATCTATTTGCAAGAACTTAAGATTCAAGAGACCACGTACACATCAACGTCTTCCTCGTAGCTAAATTTGTACTTGTACATGGTAAAATGGACAATTTAAATCAAAATTGTGAAAATGATGATTCTAATTTTCTAATTGTGAACTCCCCATTCTTTGCAGTGAAATACCAAGGTCTCCCGCCTAAGGTGTGTACATTTCACACTTGATCTCTACATTTTCGCCAAGATTGTTGTTACGTAAAATTCTAAGACATGGTTTGTTCAGTGTTTGTTAATTTTATCACTTCCAAGATACAAAGTTTCTGTCTCCGTATGACATGTATGAGACTGGATACCTTCAGTTGGATTCAATGTCCTTCTGGATTTTGAAACCTCGCCGGATTTAAAGTAAGGTTTGTGGTCACAGGGAGATAACTCGAACTGAAAAGTTGCATAAAGTTCTGATCACTTGAACGTTTAATCCGGTGAATTTTGACAACGTCGAAAAAGCGCGTTGCGTACAATTATCGTCTGACAAAATGTCAACACATCGTTCCAGTGAATCGAATCACATGTTTAACGATTAAAAATCAAAACGTTGCTGTATTGCTTGGAATGCATTCGGGAACTAGATCAATGTCAATTTAAGAAACGTTTTTTTTTTGCCAGAAACATTTGAAAGTCTACACAACTGCCGAAGCGTGTATCTATGTGTTGAATATTGGTCAACGTTGATTTGGGAGAATATTTTTTAAAACGACAAAGTCTCCTGTTTATGGACGACTTCATCATTACCGATGCTTTGAATTATAAGATTTCAGTAACTGGTCGTCTTTAACATGGCCAGAATTTATGAGGATACAGTGAATAAATCATTATTACATGTACAAGTATTAGACTTAGAGTCGCAACTTGCTACGAGATTCAAGCAACGAACTCATGGAGGTCATAAATCCTGATCTTTCCACGAATTGAAAATCTAACCTTTAACAGTTCAAGCAGAGATTTTGAATAGCTACGTGTATTTTGAATTCATTAGTTCAATAAAAATGTCCATTGATTTTCTGGTCTTCATCTACTTTAGCGCCCACTCTTGTACTGTAGAGCTATGATTTGGTAGGGATATGGTTAGCTGAGAGACTATTACATTTATAATTTGATGTTTTTTCTTATTTCTATTTAGAATTTAAAAAGGGAAAACTATGCAGTATTTTTCATACATAAAAAAAAAACAAAAAAAAAACACATGCCATGCACTAGGCATGTTTTATAGTTGAATATACATTGCGCAACGATGAATGTTAAACAAATCCAACACAATATTTGCTTAGTACTTTGTTTTACTACATTCGGATTTAAAATTGATCTAGGTACTATCATAACAAGTCTTCCATATGGATTTCAACAAAATCCGCATATTAATATAGGCATGAGAGCGCTTAAAATGAGGACGAACGGACAGACGGACGGTAGCCCGGCATTTCTATGTCCCTGCATTGCGTTCCGGCGGGGGAAATAAATTATGCCCTGAAAACGGCTTTCAGTTATCGATTTTCTTACAAAACGCGATAAAATACTTTATTTATGTGTTTAAGAGGGTTTAATATAGCATCCATGTCCATGGAAACGAGATCGGGGACATATGAATTTTATTATAATTCAAATATTTAAATCTATGAGTTCTCAATTTTTCATGAAATCGTGGGACCCAGAAACAGGACATTTTCACCTTTTCGTTGCCATAGCAACGTCTCTATTTTTTGCAAGGAAATGTTAAAATGTTGTGTTTTCGTGATTTTTTCTTACATTTTCATGCCGATTTGATAAATAATATCTAGAACATAATCATTTTTACATTTTTCATTAAAAACTTTAATATTTTTAATACTTACATAAATTATTTCTTGAAAATAATAAAATAAATACATTCTGACAAAACTACCAAAAATCCAAATTTTGAGCTGTTCTTAAAAATCCCACTAAATAAGAGAGGTTCCCCCAATGAACAAATAAATATGTCAGATTACTACAATATTATAATGATAAAAATCCAGGAAGAGCGCAAACCTTACCTTAACACTTCACTAGATTTTACTAACCGACAATGTGACGGGTGCCCTCAATGGAGCAGGACATACTTACCTTCCGGAGCACCTGTTGTCACTGTTGGTTTGTGGGAGTTGAAATTGCTAGCGTATTAGTTTCTTTTCCGTCTTGTTCTATTTTTCGTTTGGTTTATTTTGTTTTTTCGTTATTTTGGTTATACGTTTGTTCTTGTGGCATTTGTTTGTTAAGTTCTATTCTCATGAATTAATTTTTCTTTACCTTTGAATTTCGAATCTATGGTCTTTTCCAGTCCTTTATCGCTTCGGTAATAGTTTGCCAATATTAATAATAAATATCCAGTAAATTGACTTTGGGTTATAAAAACGCAATATCCTTATTCTAGATCAATTAATTTGTCGTTTCTAATATGAATATTTGTAATTTGATCTTGACATTTGATTTCATAATTTTAAATTGCCAATTATAGTTGAGTTTTACCTTTGGGACTGTCTTATTAATTAATATTTTTAATTATTTCAGGCAGTCAAGGTGCTCATCGATAATTGTCCTCTCACTGTAAAACACAATACATTTTAAATCGTCATGCAGTAAATTGTAATGATATTTGGTGGTCATGTTCTCGACCTTTTGTCAAGTTGCAAAAGTTATCTGGCTAATCATTTTCAAAGCGATTAAATGTTTTATCCTTAAATTTCAGATAATAAGTATCAAAGGTTAATTATTAGGTATCTGACTTATTTTTCTACTAGTGAGGGGATTCCTCTCCTGGTAGAATATATTCCCCGAGGGTATCATCGTCTCAATAGTCATTTATTTTGCAAGAACACAATTCTCAGATCGCTGCTTGTGGACGCCTAGTTCCTGGGGGTATAACAAACTCAGTTACTAATCGGAATCGTGGAATATTTACAGCTCATTAGTTGTACTTGACGCCTAACATAGCGAAAGGCAAACAAAATAACCCAAAACGTTGAAGAGCAAAATTCAAATGTTAAAATGACAAAAAATATAAGTCAAAAGCATCGAAGGACAAATCAATGCACGATGTGGTCCTTCATAGTTTTTACCTAATTTATTATTTTTATAACATTACATAAAACTTTTAATACATTTTATTATGTAAATTGTATATACAGGTATTACTATGAAATTGAGTTGTTGATTAATTGTTTGATTTTGCTTATTTGGAAATTATATTGCCAGGCGATTTTTTTTATTATTTGTTTTTATTACTATCATTAGTATTATTATATTTAACCGCTAACAATCATTTGAATGATTCACATTTAGGTATATCTGATTATTTGTTAAAGTTATAAATAATATTCCTCTCTTGTTTACATTTACTGCTAAAAAATGTTTTGTGAAAACTAAAGAGTATCCTTTCTTGAAATATATGTCCTTTGATAGTTATGACTTTAACCTTTTGGTCGTTTTGGCATTTTTATAAATTTGCACTTCAACATCTTGAATTGTTTTATTTTTCAACATTTTATGTCTTATGTTCAACTGATGAATCGTTAATTGACAAAATGTGCTTATCTTGTACATTGAAATTGGTATCATAGAATTTATCAATCCAAACTTCCCAGTTTTTATTTTTTAAAAATACACCTGCATTAAGCTGGAACAAAAATCATTTTTGTGTTTAAAAAGGCTTACATTATGTCTGTTTCTAAGCCTTGTAAAAATAACTTTGCAATAATTATGAATGTTCTATATATACAAAATAACATTTATATCTCAGGAGAAACTGACTATGAAATGTGAAAAACTGTTATTTCTGGTATCCGTTTGTCAGGGTAAGTACTTCTGATAGTCCATGATAGTCTGACATTGTTAGGGTAAGTACTTGTGATTGTCCGAGACAGGCCCTCTGACGTTAGAAGCATCTCCGACTAGGTAATATGACGTATCACAAAATGCCGAAAGAAATTTGATGCACTGTATGCCATTTCGTTGGCTGACAACTCATCAGCAGTGCTCGAGGTAGAAATATTGGAAAACCGATTAAAAGGTATAATGATGAATTAATAAGCTCAACCATCAAAAAACGAAACAATTAAAAGGTAAGTAAAAAAAGGGACAAATATACCCAAGAAGCAAAAAGTAAGGTATTTATGTCATATTCTGTATCAACATTACGTTTATTTAGCATAGAAATTTGCAAATCCATGTTTTTAATATATGAAATAATGCTAAAGCAATAACCCGTCGTTCAAGTGATAAAGACCACAATCTAGAACTCTCCTTCAAAGACAGAATAACTGTCCGGAAATCTTATTTCACGGAATAGATTTTTCGCATTTTGAAAGTTTAAATATTAGAATTATACAACAATTTTTTGTTTGTTAATTCATTAATTCATTTTATTGAGTCTTCCAAGAAAACAAAACAAATAACAACTGTTTGTTAAAGGTTATATGTGTACAGCTCAAAAATGATTCTGAATTTTCGAATCTTTGTGCCTTCTTGGCGACCCAATAAGGTTAATTAACCAACAGAAAATTGTTTTATAAATTTAGACTTTCAAAATGCCAAAAATCCATTCACAATCTGAGCTTTACGATCAGTAATTAGAATGTACATTCCTCTATTAATACGATGGTGAATATGGAGAGTATAACTTTCTTTTCAGAGTCAGTTATCTTGGAGAAACTTAATTTTCTTGCCTGCTGATAATTTGGTAAAAATAACCCAGGTATTGACACAGACACAATAATAGCTCGAAGCGATATGAGTTGTACCAGCATGTGTTCACTTCAAACAGGATGTTGTGCAGCAGAGTGTAACAAAATCACAAAAACATTGTACCCTAAGTGTATCGAAAGAAGTGGTAGAACAGTCGCACCACATACCAGAGGAAAACAAAGACGTGTTCTTCCTTCAATGAATCAATATACAGGTCAAATAAAATATAGAATTACAATCGAACTAAACGTATATAATTGTATAATCAAGATAATTTTATTATATTAACAAATACACGTAAGTGTAATTTTTGTTAGATTTTCCATCACTTGTCGTCTTTCGTTTTAAACCTTCTTTTTAAAATTTCTCTGTGAAACCAAAGTCGTTTTGTCCATTTTTGAATTTCTGGATTTAGCGGATATTAGACATAATTGCCGAAGTTGTAGCGGAACATTTTTGTAAACAAGACCATGGATTACAAAGCATAGAAATATTTATAATGGAGCGGATATGTGATAAATCAAGAAATTACGGACTTCTAAAAGAACAGGATTGGATGAAAAGAGTTAATACAATTATGCCGAATGGTTTAAATGTCAAATCTAATTTGGGTACTTTGTGGAAAAGATGTTAACTTCTTGTAGCACATTCAAAGACGTTATCTCAACTATAACTTCATGATTACGTATAGTGACGTTAGAATAACGAAATAACTACCATATTAAAGTGACTTGACGGAATAGCAGGAATATGTGGTTTAGAATATAATTTTTCACCTTTAAGAAGGCCGCCGGCCGAAACGTTGGAATGTTTGATGGGGATTAAATGAACACTGATAGATTATTGTGAACCATTTGTAAAACATGTGGATATTCTTTTAAGTATACGTACAGAAACATGTACATGTAACTACATGTAATCTGAGTGAATCGAAACCTTGAGTGTATTTTCAGCCCACTATATCAATAAAAATACTAGTGTTAATGGAATGTTAAAATAATGTTTTGGTAAATTTTTTATTTCTAGGGACGGGTGTTGTGTTGTGTTGTTTAATGTTTTCAGAGCATCCTCAGTCTAAATGTAGACTATTGCAGCCACTTTTGCCTTTTTAGTCTTCAAGATTAAATCTATACGTAATTTTCTAAGCTTAACTTGTGCTTATAAGTTCATTTTGTCTCAAATAGTACAAAATGTACATGTATGATATTGTAATTAAAATTTACTTTACCAGAATATCACTTTGACACATTTTAGGAACTACAATGTATCAATTCAACTTGAGGTTTGACTGTTACAATATTACTTTTCCGTATCCTTCAATTCAATTTTTCTGTTAAATTGTATTTTTTAAAATCAAGTGTCTCTTATGCCGAATCATGTGCGGGATAGCTACTCTTGTGTGTAATTCCAAATCTGTTCCTCCTCATTACATGCTATTTTCGGCACGAGAAACATAAGAAAAAATAAAACAGGCTTTCGTAATTGAAAATAAAAGACTTGGGTGGGGGCTTTTCTAACTAGTAGTCAGATGCTCATTTTGACCTCAAGATGAAGTACTACAATAAAAGTACTTTTTTCCTGTTTTTGGCTCGGCCAGTGTGACAGATCATGGGAGCTCACTCCTATTTGAATGGTTTGATAAATTAATCTGTCTTTCGTCCCGAAGAAGCATGCAATATTTGCCACTGGACGTTAACCAACAATCAATCAATCAGTCACCTTTTACGGAGGGATCTTATTTCGAGAATTAGTTTTTATGGGTATTAACATGTATGAAATTTTATTGTCTCTGCAATATTTTCATCATTGTCTCGTTTAATGTTATTATCAGAAAACATTTGACAGTTTACCAGTGTTCTGGGTTTTGTTTTTTTTTTCAATTTTCAATTTCATCCTTATAAATATTTTTCAAGATAGATTAGTGATATATTATACCCTTTAATCAATATTTGGTGTAAAACAAATAAATTTAATTTAAATAATAAAGCACCTTGAAATTAAATCAGTCATCTGATTATATAATTTTCTACAGATGTACATCTTACCGTTGCTGATATCATGTGTCGAATATAACAGTGAATTACAAATTTTATATTTTCACCATATCATCATTTTTCACGTCAAAGAGTGAGTGAAATAAAACTTTATTGCAAACTTAATGGTTATAAGTTTTGAATTCATTTAAAAATATAATACATAATAACAGACAACAGATATAAATAACAACAGGATTCGTAAACAAACTAATAGCTCCCTTATTCCGACATTATTAATAAAGAATTTGTTATGTAGATAATTACTAACATAAAAATAAACCATATGAAACAGAAAGAAAAATTTTAAAAGATCATGTTCCGAAATGCATAGAAAGCTTTCATGATTTATTAAATAGCTTAATTTAACAATAAAATTTAGAATTTTTTGACAAATATATGAATCTTCTTTAAAATTGGCACTCTCTGGGCTATACAACATGACATTTGTATTAACCGGATCAAATTCCAGAGAAAGAATTGTTTCATTACATGTAGTTGCTTATTTCGAATAATACAATAATAAACGAAAGGATTACCCAACATGACCTCATGTAAAGTTAGGCAAACCAACAAGCAATTTTTTAATTGTAAAGGTACCTCATCTTAGTATTTAAATACCAAAGCCTCCAGCTTTTGGAGTTTACATCTCCATGTGAAGCATTGGTGTTGTACATATGATTGAACGTCGACCTAGTCTTTGCAGAGGAAATTACTGTAAATTTCTAACAAAGGTAATGTCCAGACTCTGTTACTATTATCACTACAGAACTTCAAGTGTCGTCATCAGGCCTTGATTGACCGACACGAAGTTTCTTTCTCAAAAATAAATATGTATCTTAAGTAAGAGTCTGATTGGAAATAAAACTTCACCGAACATTACACACTGATGGATTTTCCTCATTTGCAACGTGACTGATGGCATCGATGGAGCAGGCTATGCTTACCCTTCGGAAACCCCCGATGTCACTCCCTTTTGGGTGAGTGGGGTGGGGGTTATGTTGTAGTCTGATCTCTGGCAATATATACAAATGTAAAGCAGGTATGGGTCTTTTGTTTTATTACCAGTATGAAATATTTGTGAAATTCAAATTGATATAGGGTATTGTGTGAAACATCCCATAATATTGAGATAACGTGGTAGGATATGGGTTTCACAGAGGGATGATATAGATATCTCGCTGGGATAATATGGCAAGTTCACTTCCGCTTATATCATATCGTCAGGGATATTAACTGTATTGTATTTGTAAATGTATATAAAATGCATTTTGTCTGCGACTGGAGATATATATTAAAATAACAATCCAAAGATACTCATATTAGATATAGTAAATTTATACTATGCTGTATACGACGCATTTCAAGGAGTTACCTCTCATCAGCAGCATTAAAACTGAAACATTTGGAAGACCAAAAACCAAACTTATATTTAACAAGAAGTACTCAACCAAAAATACCGAAATAGGAAGCCAAATTTCAGCTAAGGAGATCTACCATGTGCAATACAAGGAATGAACCCTTAGTATTTCTATTATTTTTGAACTTTGCTAAATACTGGTAATTTCTGTAACAAATCAATGAATAATCATGTCAGACAAGTCTGACGACTGGGTTGGCGAATACCCTCGGGGAACTAGGGTCCACCAGCAGAGGCATCATCCCAGGAGTTTCAAAATAGCAATCCAAAGATATTAATATTAGATATGGTAAATTTATAGTATGCTGTATACGACGCATTTCAAGGAGTTACCTCTCATCAGCAGCATTAAAACCGAAACATTTGGAAGACCAAATACCAAACTTATATTTAACAAGAAGTACTCAACCAAAAATACCGAAATAGGAAGCAAAATTTCAGCTAAGGAGATCTACCATGTGCATTCTTTGATACCAATTGTGAATGTGATGCAAAAAAGTGCACATTTCGTCGATTTAGGACTCAATGTGTGAACATGTTTTGAGGTCATTAACCATGGAAAATATATTTACATTTGGTTATGTTGGTTCAGGTTATCTTGTATTGGACACAGTTATATATTGGATAGTTTGGAAAAAAAACAATAACAGTTACATAGTCTTAAGGCAGACAGAAACACTTTCATTAATTGTTATTGTGCATATATGTATATCTCGCATCTGTTTCCTCATTCTAATTTTTAATTTGTTTATTTTATTATTATTATTATTTTCTTAGCTATTCTGTTTTATAATAATCTATAAATTATTTTAACCACAAAAAGTTCCTTTTTCAGGTTTGGAAAATAAATTTACTGTTTGTACTCCTTTGTTGAAAAGATTAGAAGAGATATTAAAATAGACATTGAACATCAATCAGACAAATATTTTAGTCAATTGAAAATAAACTTTAAAATGTAACATTACAAAACAATACAAGAAACTTGCTTTTGTAAAATTTTCAAACGATTCGATTTTTCACCTAAACTTTGTCTTTATGGAAAACTTAAAACCGACTGTAAATTTGACCTTTTCTCGACGTCTATGCATTGAAGTTGGCAGATATATGAACATTCCCAGAGAACAAAGATTATGCATAAATGTAAAGTAACTTTTGTAGATGATGAGCATCACTTCTTCTTTTTTTATCGTGAACAAATTCAACTTTACGCCCGATATTTTTTAAATATTTTAAAAACGAAGTTCCATAATTTCAAGATTTGAATTTTACAAATTACTTTTCATTCTCAGTCCCGCTCCCGAACTTGTTTGTCATATTGGAGCCTTCATTAAACAGTCTTCAGAACTGAGCTAGGGCATTAATTGAACCCCTGTCAGACAAGTTCATGCCATATTATGTATAAATTATACTGTGTTCAGTTTTCCGTACGATATATATATATATGTGTGTTGTATTGTGTCTACTTGTTATATTGCTTGACTTTTGTGGGTGTTATTTTGCAATAAGGTTTATCATTTTCGAAATAAAAATAAAACAATAATTCCCAGGTCCTATTGCTAATTTTCCCTTCTTGAGTAGCAATATACCAGCATCGCCTGCATATGGCGTCTACGTTTCTCAGCTGATCCGATTTTCAAGGGCATATCCGATTTTCAAGGGCATGCGTGAGTTACCCTGACTTTCGACAAAGAGGATTACTGCTGTCACAAAACTTCTTAACCAGGGTTTTATCAGGAATAAGTTGATGTCATCACTTAGGAAATTTTACGGTCGTCATCACGAATTGATTGATCATTACAGTGTTCTAATATCTAAGATAATGTTGGAGCTGTTCACACTGTCGTAACCTTTCATGTGCCTCCACCGATTTGTGACTTCCCCAGGATTGACTTTGTTGAACTTCACGACGGGTTCCGTATACGGAGCAGGGACTGCTTACCCTTCTGTACCACCTGGGTTCACTCCTGGTTTTTATAGGAGTTCGTGTTGTTCATTGTTTTTTTTCTGTGTTTATTTGTTGTGCTTGTGGTTGTGCATTTGTCTTCCCGGGTTTGTCTGTCCAATGGATTACGTTTTTTTATTGCTCCTTAGGTATATTTGTCCTTTTTATGAGTTTATGAGTTTTTTGTCTGTTTTTCATAAAGTAACCACTAAATTCTGAATAAGAAAAAAAATCAACAACAAATTAAAATGAAAAGTAAAAAAACTTTTTCCATATTTCAAAACTAAGATTTAACATTATTCATCAAATTGAAAAATAATATATACGTCAAACGCTTATCACATATTAAAAGAGTAATAGATAAAAAAAAATCCAAATTCCTAATCTTTTCGATCATAAAAGTATCACTGTGACAACTGATAGTTCCACGTGGCAAGTTACATTTGTACTTTCATTTTCGTTTGCAAGGGAGGCAACTATCATAAATGAGTCTATCCATCTGCTAATGTTGAAGAAATGAGAGTTAAAGTGGCAAAACATCATCCAAAAGTCGAAAATTGTTAAAACACCAATATACGCTGCATTATACCATGCAATTCAGTCTATTAAGACGCAGATTACTGACTGAGCGATTTGGGTTCCCTCCACGTCATTCCAGATATGGTAACGACACGTCGATCTAGGTGTCTGCTAAGAAATTATTCACATATTTATAAAGTTTAGATGTCTAATATTTAGGAGTGGAGAA
Organism: Mytilisepta virgata; assembly: GCA_028015205.1. NCBI lineage: Eukaryota > Metazoa > Mollusca > Bivalvia > Mytilida > Mytilidae > Mytilisepta > Mytilisepta virgata. The sequence goes on along the minus strand of CM051520.1, from coordinate 6,206,979 downwards.
CAACCGCCTTGTTTATTTGTTAAACAATAATTATTGATGATTTTATAATGCGAGTTTTTTCTTCAGCAGTTGAAAAGCCATCTTCGGACTGGGCGATTTGGGTTCCCCGACGTTACATGGTTGATAGATTCGCCTGAAAGTATGTCGGATAGGGGACGTTCTTTGATTGGTATATCTTAGTTGACTTTTTTAGCTCACCTTTCCTAAAAGGAAATGTTAGCTTTTGCCATCACTTGGCGTCCGTCGTCGTCGTCTGTCGTCGTCTGTCGTCGTCGTTAACAATTTTTCAAACATCTTCTCCTCTGAAACTACTAAATGGATTTGGATAAAACTTAGCATGATTGTTCCTTAGGGTATCCTGCACAAAGTTCATGTTTCGATTTTTGATCCGTCGAAAAACATGGCCACTGTTACTAAAAATAGAACATAGCGGTCAAACAACAGTTTTTCGCAAATATCTAAAAAAAATCATTAGGTTACGGCAAATTTTGGCAGGTTGAAAGTGTTCAGCATGATGAGAGCTACCTGTGTGCTGATTTTCGTGAAAATCTGTCAACTGATGTTAGAGTTATTGCCCTTTTTTGACATTTTTAGCCTTTTTTTATGTTATTATTTCAAAAATCTTCTTCTCTGAAACTACTATTCAAAATTAAATGAAACTTGGTAAGATTGTTCCTTAGGGTATCCTGCAAAAAGTTTGTGTTACGATTTTTGATCCGTCGAAAAACATGGCCGCCCTTACTAAAATTAGAACATAGGGGTCAAAATGCTGTTTTTTGCAATTTTTTTCCTGAATTATAGAAAGAGAATGAAGATGAAAGCTACTTTCAAAGTAAACATGGTATCACAAGTTGAATGGTGATGATGAAAGTTTGTTTTGGACGGCCATTTTTAAAATGGCTGCCATTTTCCCGCCATTTTTAAAATGGCTGCCATTTTCCCGCCATTTTTTACACTTGCTCGGATTTCAACAATATTTGGTTTTTAAAGTAAACATGGTATCCTTAGTGAATGGTGATGATGAGAATGTTTTATAACAATGATTAAACTTCATAATATGTGAGCTTTTAATTGCCATCACTTGGTGTCCGTCATCATCGTTGTTAACAAATTTTCAAACAAGCCTTAACCCACAATTTTTACATAACTTCTTTCAAACATTTTAAAAATGAAGACAACATATAGACCAAAAGATTTATACTAGTATTTGAAGATGAATTAAAGCTTGTATTTTGTATTGTGAGTCATCAGATTGACCATGACTGTATCTTAATCAAGCGTAGGGAGAACTCATGCCCATTTCTTTCCAGAGGTTCTTGAAAGGCTTTTAAAGGTATTTTCAGCATTTTACATGACCTTTAATACTCAGTTTAATTTACAACAAACATTAATATATTAATTTAGTTTATAGTGCATTTTTTGCCAGGTGAGCGATTCAGGCTCTTGAGAGCTTCTTGTTTTTTTTTTTTTTTTTTTTTTTTGTTATTAAAAAAATAATTGTGCGTGAAAAGTATCTATGAACATGGCCCTCAATAAACCATAATATTGTATTATTTCGAGCGAATGATATATGTATATTCCCGCCTAACTAACAAAGCGTTGTGAGTAACGTCTTAGCAACTTTTTTTAATGAATCTAATGAAGTCATCTCAGTAAAACGTTTCTTTGCAAAAGGTATCCAAACTTAATCGGTTTAGTTTGGTATGCAAGTTGACTAATCTTGTTATATGTAAAACATTGAATTACACACTATTCTTTTCACGGCAGCCTAGTTGGTATTTTATAGTTTATTATTTGTGAATCAGTTAATTTTATTGTAGATGTTGACAATTTTATTATAGATGAGGAAAACTCGGCAAAATGATCAGTTAATGGGGAAAACTGGATAAAGTTTCTGCTAATGTTGTTACGGCTAGAAATCACCTTTGAATTGTAGCCAACAAAAGACACACATCAATAATAAAATTTAATAATATTTATTATACACAAGTTTACAAGAAATATTATACAAAATAAAATGTCAACTTAACTGTTTAAATATATGTCCGATCCTTTTGTCTTTTCTTTATCCGGAATTCTTCTCTTCACTCTTGCGGGAATCCAAACAGCTATTATGTCCAATACGTCACAATCTAGTATGATGTAGTTAATGTGAATAAGTGTGTCAATCCAACATCTGAGAACACAAGAATGTTAATGTCTGATCTGAAAATCTAACTTTAGTGTCTGTACATATATATATAGTTGTCACGGAAATCTCTAGAACACTGTAGAAAGGATCCTCGTAGAAAACTGTAGAACGGAAACTTCTAGAATACGGTAGAAGTTTGAATTACACATCGTATATTATGATCATTCCAGAATTATAATGCAAGTCAAATCGAAAGTTCTAATCATTCCATCGGAATCTATGATAGTTCCAGCAATTTCTAAACTGCAGTTATAACATTATTTGGTTTAACAACTATTAGTATTATGTATGCATATTATACATGTTATAAGGCCACACAAAACAAATTAGGCCAAGATAAATAAATATGATAATTACAATTTCATAACAAGGTTCTCAAGACACAACACTGTTCGTTCTTGTTCATGAACAGAAAACAGTTGTTGAGTCCCTAAATACTGATATTTGTCTTCATGCGTTCGTATCGTATTACATTTAACTATTTAAGATGCAATCAATGTTATTTACTCCAAGATGTGACATTAATACACACTTTAAGACTCATCACTTAATCTTACTGAATACAGAACCAAAAATGTATAATTAACATATATCATTTTAATTTTTAGGACTAATGAAAACATCTGATGCTCACGTGTGTGTCATCGGCAGACAAATCCGTGTAATCACGTAACAGAGTAAATTATGAGGAAAAAGTCTATACAACAACTGCACACAATGTCACATGTATGAATGAGAAAACATGATATTGAAAAGATAATATTTTCATGAAAATCCATATTTTTGTTATTTTTTGCTATCAACAATTGCCGTTATTATTTTCATCTGTGTATTAATACGAGTTTATCACAAATACTGTTGATTTTCAACTGAGCTCCATGACAATATACTATTTAATCCATAACGAGAATATTATTTCTATTTCGTTTAGTCATAAAGTATACGGCCATTACCATGAAAACCCATAAAACTTTTCATTGAAAATGAAGACCTTTCGATGAACATCTTGTACATCAAAATTGGTATCAAAAAATATTTTACCACCGAGTCGATACCGCTGCTGGTATTGATACTTAAAATTAACTGTTACAAACCCTTAAAATTAGTGAAAACTAAGGAGTGTCTCCATCGTGCATAGCTCTGTCCTTAGATAGTTTTGGCTTTACCCCTTTTGGTTATCTTTTAGTTTTTCAATTTGCTCTTCAACGTTTTGGATTATTGTTTGGTTTTCAACATTTTAGACCTTGAGCATAACTGATGAGTTGTAAATGAACCAAATGTGCACATCTTATGCATTCAAATTGGTATAAAAAAATGTATTTGAAACGTGATTCAATATATGTGGAGCTCGTCTTGTTTGTTGTCACACTCTAGTAGCTTTTATTAGGTGTTTAATACACCTGGGGGTTCAGGTGAGATTAAGAGATCGATTTGGGTACCCATAAAAATTACTGATAAGTGGCTGTTCCAAGTCAGATTATAACTATTGGTTCTATGTTGATTTCGCATGGAAGGTTGTCGAATGAAGAAATTATTTGAGTGGTACATGCATGTCATTGTTGACGTTTCCAGTGATTTAGTATAGTATTTTTTATTCGTATATCACAGATAACTAAAATAACCTAAACTACATACTCTCTTTTGTTGGTGCTTTATATTTATTTTGAATTTGCAAGTGAAAAAAACATTATGATTTGTGTTACTTTTCAACCATAATGGTAGTGAAAAACATAACTTGGCTTTGAACTTCAAATGATTTAATCCCCAGAGAGACACAGTACATAAAAAACCATTACAGACATCTCCACTGTATGAATAAATCCATTTCATTGAATCTGTTTAGAAAAGAACCTTTGTCTTTTTTTTTTTTTTTTGTTATTTATGTTATATTTTTTTTTCTTGTTTTTGTTTTCATAGTAACAGAGTTGTTAGGGCTTAAATAAATTATCAATATGTATGCTTCAATTGATATTACATTGTTATATAATCTTTCGTGGAAACATAAATAGGTAACTTAAACTGAGACGAATTAACTTAAATTGCTTTCTTCAAACAAGAACGGTCGGTTTTCCCTTTCATTTCAGAGGATGAAGTCTTACATGTAATATTGCACGATCATACAAGCAGGTGAGCGGATTTCCTATTTCATTCTCCTTAATTATGTTTTGATAATATTTAAGGTAGGAGGAAGACAGTTCATTAATTTGTTTATTGGTATTTTTTAATTTATTTATTTTCTAAATTTTGTTTAGTTTCTTACTTTTATTTTTATATTTTTTTAAATCTATTTATCATTGTTATTTAAAGACACACACTTCTTATCACCCACCCCTATTTAAAAAACAGGTTGGGTTGATGGATTTTATTTTTCTTTATGTTTTATTACATAGATCAAGTAATGTTTAGAAAGGCTAATTTACAATATTTACTGGCTGACTGCATGTTCTGGATATGAGACTTGTATCTGATTTTGCTACTCACGAAATCATTGTTAGTCTGAAATCAAAAATTTTATAGGAAACAGACTCGAAAAATTTCTGAAATCGCATTTCATGTAAACAAAAAAATATACGGGACAAATTGTTAAGAGACGGACAGAGATGATAATCTACATCCAACAATTTACTTCTTGAAATTGTTAGAGATGTGTCAATTTTTGATTTTTCTTTATTTTTTTTAATTTGAGTTTAAACTATAATGCTAATGAACATTTTGACCGAACACAAAGTTAATAATTTGTAACGACCAACAATATTATATAAATAAACACTATATTTTTGTGTTTTATAAATTTATAATATAGGAATCTCAGAATTGGTAACTCAACACCAATAAGGTCCACGTATAGAGATTTTTTTTCTTACTAGTAATAAATTTAGTTTTAAAGAAGATTTTTAGTTACTGAACCTTTTATTCTAATGGCATAGGAAGAGGATAATCTTGGATAAAATGAAAGGTGTAAAGCTGTTGATTCTGGTATCATGTAGCCACGGGAAGTAAAATTCTTTGATAACAATTTTGATGCAAAGGATGTGCACATGTCGTCGATCTACAATGTACGACTCATCAATTGTACTCAATGTCTAAAATGTTGAAAACCAAAACAACGATCCAAAAAGTTAAAGAGCAAATACAAAAATACCAAAAATGACCAAAAGGGTCAATGAGTCAAAACCATCTAGATAGAGCTGTGCTCGAGGGAGATACTCCTTAGTTTTCACAAACTTTACAATTTTGTAACAGTAACTTTTAAGTATCAATTTTGGACTAGTATCGAAATACTAGCAACTGATTGTGGGATACTTTCGGGGACCTGCAGTAGCATCGACTCAGTGGTAATTATATTTTTATCTGTAATTACTAAAATGCTCATTGTATGCAATATTTAAGATATTATAAAGTTGTAGCCTTTATATTCGAATAATTTATTCGGTATTTTGTGATAAATTTTATTATACTTTGTGATAGCGATAAATTACCAAAACTCTATAACCCCATTGAAATATTTCTATTCTAATAAGAAAAATGAGTTAATTTTGCTTATTTGTGATTTCTTATATGTTTCCGACATTGGTTTTGCCGTTCGTTTCTCTTGCGTTTAATGCTCTGCAGTCTGCCCCCTATAGAGCATAGAATAACCATTTGCATATACAAATGATTTAAATTGTTTAAATTCCAATCAAAGACGATCTCCTGCGTCAGCTAAAATGACAAATGTAAATGGTTTAAAATCCCGTCGATGACTAACTCTCCGCTTGACTAACGCGTTTTATATTTATTCTTTAGCATTAAATATTGCATTGAATAAACCATCCATCCAGTCGACAACATTTAGCAGTTATTCCTCAAATTTTGCTGTTAATGGGTACAGAACTACTAGCATATCAGATGATGGATGTGCACACACAAAGGATACTAGTGAACAGAATTGGTGGGCAGTTGACTTACAACATATTTACAACGTAAGACATATCGAAATTCTAGGAATGAGTTGCTGTGGTAATTCTGGTTACATTTAAGGTGTAATACGTTTTTTTTGTACAATTCGACAATTTGTTTGCATAAAAGTGACATTATAATTAAGATAAGCTATTAAGTGAAATGAAAGTCTTTCGTAAATATAAGAAATAAAATTTAAATTGAATGTGAAAAAAATTATTGTATAAACCAAGCTTTACACGCAAAATTACAATATAACATATAACTTCAAAATTAAAATACAAATTCTAAAAACAAACCAAAAGTACAAGTTTATAAATATACATTTGTTCATATCACAATACATAAATATGCTAATAGCCTAAAAATTACTTCAGGATTGAGCCACAAGAGTTTGGTCCTCAGTCTGAAAACAAAAACATTTAAGTACGATTTTTTACTAATTTGGGAGGCCAGGCTGTACCCCAACAATATCAGAGTACATAAAGTGTTGTTTATTGTCCCCCGCCGCATATCTACTTGATCTAATCACACAGCCGTTTGATTTGACAAATGTTACTGGAGTTATAGGACTCTAGCTTTTTTCTGAATTCGACTCTATAGGAACACTTTGTCAGTGCAACTCCTCTGAGACTAATAATCGGATTTTGTTAAAACTTTGCAGGACTGTTAGTCACCATATGTACTTGATCCTATCGCACCACCATTTGGATTGGACAAATTTTACGGGAGTTATGAGACTTTAATGTTTTTGTGCATGTGATACTTCAGGAAAACTTTGTGGACGCAATTTTTTATTTTCATTGTACTGCAATTTTTTTATTATGTGTTGACATCCATACTGTGCCGCCATTTAAATAATACACATTTTGTATATCTGGTGGGGCTTCGACTTTTCTCTGCGGTTGAGGACATATGACTACGTGTACCAATCTTGTTTATTGTTCAAGAAGCGTTCATACAAAGAAATAAAGTATTTTTAGTCGTACTTCCTTGCTCTATATATAAATATTAACTAGAAGGCTAACATTAAACGTGTGTTTATGTACATACAAAAAACAAATGATATTCACTCCGATTTAGAACAAAAAAGTTTCCTATTCAAACGAAGTTGCCGAAAATATATGAAAGGGTATGACATAAACGTATTTTTTTAAAATATAGAATATCATATGGGTTTTATAATATCATATTCTAGATAAACCCTACATTTTCGTCAATATCCTTTCGATAAATCTTTTTTTTAAATGTAAACATTATCAAAAGGACAAATATTTATAATCGTTACGATGGCAACGGTAAAAAGCAAATTTAGTGATTTAGGCTTATGATAAAGACCTCCTGATATCATGCATATGATTTACATTGATAATATGCCCATATTGTTGTTGACTTCCAGCTGACACTGTATCAAATTTTGATGTCGAGGTTATAATGGAGACATGTGTTTGTGACACTTGGGACAATCTAGATGAAGGGATTGTTACACATTGCAACTACCATGGAACTGGAACGTCGCATGTAAACATATCCTGTCCACCTTACACCATTGGGAGATTCATAAGAATCAAGCGGCGTGACCATATGAATATAGTCCTTTGTGAGGTCGAAGTTGAAGGAGATCTGGTTTACGAATCAAGTAATGTTGACTTATTATCTTATTCGTTTATAGGAATTAAATTTAACGTTTTAACGTGTCATTAAATAAACATTATTATGTAATACCAATTTTGATTTATGATATGGGTATATTTCTGCATGTTATGCCTCGTCGATAGTGCTCAAGATACATGTAACAAATATCACACAGTACATCAACATGAAAACTTAACAGTCAATATTTGAATTCTAACATGACAGACACGTGTAAAACTAATGACCAAATAAGGACAGACCTATGCGTTTCAATATATTTCCTAGACTGAGTGAAAATTTCACGCCAAAAGAGAGATACTATAAACAAATCTGAGTATTGCCGTGATAAATTTAAACCCATGAGCAGAGGCAAGCACTCCATGGTAAAATAACTGATTAATATGGTCTACATACATGTATAGTTGTCAACATCTGCCTGCGGAATATATCATAAAAAAACAAAAAAAAAAACCAAATCGCTTCCTAAGTCATGAAAGGGTCGACTGTAATTTCATTTTGGTCTATGAAGAACCGATAACCTCAAGTACATGGTTCACACTATGTACCTCGTGTAGTGGTTTTGGTTTGCACCACATGCACTGGGCCGTTTCGAATAGGAGAAACCAAAATTACAATCCTTGTAATCATAGACTAAAACATAACCAATCAGAAGACGCATTATATCTGATATTTATGTATTGTCTTATACGGAAAATATTACTTACAGAAATGCTCTTCTTATTTCTTGAAACATTTTCTGTAACTTCATACTATTTACTGCCACCCTAGACTTCTTTTATGCCTTTTATTTATCATTACAAGTAAAGAAATAAAACAGTAGAAATGAGAATTAGAAGAGTATGCCTGTGGATAACATTTTAGCATATTTTTCAGTTGTAACGAAAAAACATAGTTATCATTCGTGTGGCCTGATTGATACAGGATATTCAGGTGTCGCCATAGATACAGCTACAACGAGAAGTGACATACATTGTACCAGTATGTGCGTAATGAAAGCGGGGTGTTGCTCAGCAGAGTATGTAAGGAGTACGAATAACTGCACCTTGCGCGGTTCAAAATTAAATGAAGGACCATATTATGAGTCAGATGAGAACAAAGAAGTATTTTTTATTGTATGAGTGTACAATATAGTTTATAATATACAGTATTTCATTACGTATAGTAAAATGTAATCTGTATTTATTGATACTGGTGTCTGTTGTATGCTATTGTTGTTTTCTGTTTGGGTTTTATTAGTTTTCTTCCACGATGAGAAATGGATAGCAAAACAGCTTCAGAAGTGTTCATGTAGACATACTCTATTTACAAATTGCCACTACCAACACTTAATACCATTTGGCGATTCTTAAGAAATGTTTTTTTATGTGCTCATAAAAATGATGAATTATAATACTGCTTTTTAACATATCAATAAATAAAAATAGATTATTACTTCCCGTTTTCCAATGCCTTGGGCTGATATGGGTGACTCAGGATGATATCTGAACTGATAAACAAATCTGAGTGTGATAAACTATTTATCATATATTTCGAACGTGACCAAGAAATCAATGTTACAAGTTTTCTCTCAGAAATCATCAATATGCATGGTATTTGAAATGGTATGGGAAAGAAACAATAACTCAGTTTATACGGAATATTTCGTCCCATTTTACAGCAACTTTGTAGTTTTTTTATTTAAGGTTATTTGGGTATAGCCCTTCCGACGTAACGAAAAACTCACTAAAGGATTGATTGTAATTTTATTTTGTTCTATGAACAAGAGTGTTGTTTTAAGTTAAAAAAAAACATTTAATTTCTATAGTTTTTTTTTAATTTTAATTTAACATTTCATTTTATTCGACAATCCCTGTTAAGTTTACCTCAGGTGTCCAGGGCCCTTGTATTTACAGCTGTCATGTACCCAGGGTTAATAAATAACAAAATTAAAAATTCTCCCTTCAAAAACGCTACCATTACATCATATAATCTTCTTGTCATTGTTTTGTAAACAGTATTGTCACAAACTGTATGTAGATGCACAGTAAGGTTTTGGAATTTGATTTTAAAAATTTGGGGCCAACAGGGGTAGAATTTCGAAAATTGGAAATTTAGGCTTGTGACCTAAACTCCACATACATTTTTCATTTTATGCTTTTAATTTCTATACAGTATTGTCACATACTGTATGTAAATGTGCAATAATGTTTTAAAATTTTGATTTTCAAAAATGGGGCCCACTGTGGTCGAATTTCAAAAATTGGAAAGTTAAGATTGTGACCTCAGCTTCTTATTTATTTTTCATTTTATTCTTTTAATTTCTATACAATATTGTCACATACTGTATGTAACTGCGCAATAAGGTTTTATAATTTGGATTTTCACAACCCGGGACCCACAGGAGTATTTCGGAAATAGTGAATCTTAGCTTTTGACTTACTCCTCTTTCATTTTTCATTTAGTTTTAGCAAATTTATTTATATATAATATTGTTCCTTATTTACCTCTAGATGTGCAAAAACGTTTGAGTTTTGACAATCGATTAAGGGTTACAATTTTGGGACCGAAAATGGTGAAATTGCTATTTTTGCCTTGTCTCTGGAAATAATCATTCATTTTTTGTTTCAGTGGTTTTATTTGTTTATAATATTGTTCTTCACTATGTGTAGATGTGCAATAAGGTTTCCAATTTTTAAATTTGATTCAGGGTTCCAATTTTCAGACTGAAATTGTGTAATTGCAATATTTTCACTGTTAATTGTTTTTTTACTTGTGCAGTGCGGGGATGGACATCGTGTATGATGGCACCACTTCTAGTTGATATTATTATTATATGCCATTGACGTTTTATTACTGTTTTCCAACAATGAGTAATGAAAAGTACCACGGCTTGCGGTGTGCTGCCCGGGACATAAATAGATATTTCCATTTCCATTTTACTTATCGCTATCATGCATGATTACTGTTTCTGAAAACATCTCGCTATATTTATTTTTGTATTTTACACATATTTTGTTTTTATTTCAATAAATCTATATTAGATTTACGTATATATGTACAACCAAATCAGGTGAAGTTAAAAGGGCAACAGAAAACAATAAATTGTTTCTTAATCCAATCAATACACGTTCCTTGAATTTTCTAAGTATCTTTTTATTTAAATTGCTGTTTTCCTTTTCAAATAGTTGTATTAGATTTTTAGCAAGGATTTTCCTGGATTTAGCTATATGGTATGTTAATGAACAACAAAATGGATAACAGGAAAGGTCAACATTGTAAAAAATTATAAATGGATAAAAAATTAGTTGTACAATTACACGGCCCGAGTACTCCGGTCAGTTGATACGACTACGGGAAATCGAATATGATCAAATACGGTCCGAGTTGTCCGATGAAATGTTCCTAGTACGGGACGAGTTATCCGATGAGACGATCTGAGAGGTCCTGATCAGAATGGTCCGCAGTTCGATTTGTCCGGTTCCAATATTGACATTCCACTCATTCGAAGCAGCCCAACTGACAGAACGCCGGACATAAATAACATAAACGAGTGCAAAACACAAATATGAACACAACAAAAGTCAGGATAATCTGACTTGGCACAAACACTGAACACTGGTGGGGTTTAGTTTTAGTACGAAAAGACTGAACATTACAACAAAATCAAAACTCCAAAAAGGATCGACACGATATTGCTTTGTACATATATGTACAATCCAAAATTTAAAAAAAGACATCTATTTCACCTCAGAGTAAAGCATTGTACTTATTAGGTATATAAATAAATCAGATGTTTCTTCATGATCACGAAAAAAGCACAATAGAATTAACATTGCAATGTTAATAAGTAAAGTCAAGAAATACTAAAGGGATATTCGAAGGAGGGAAAAAATCGAAACAACTGACAAACTCCGGAGTACAAGGAAGACAAGACCAAAACAATACATGCATTACAATTAAAAACTAAAAACATATGAACAACATGACACTCATAGGTCTAATTCTTAAAATCAAATCGCAAATATAAATGTACTGGATTATTAGAAAATCCCACAACTTCCAAAACGAATCTTCCCGATAAACAAATAAATTCTCTGATACTAATTTTGATGCATAAGATGCGCTAATTAGTTGTGCTTAAGACCAAGCATGTTGAAACTAAAACAATAATACCAAAACAGCACTTCAAAATTATACCAAAATGACAAAAAGGGTAAAGCCAAAACATCTAAAGACAGAGCTATGAACGAAGGACATCTCCTTAGCTTTCACAGAATTTAAATTTGGAGCAGTACATTTAATGTATTACGTTCGGGCAAATATCGAAATACTGGCGACTAAGCTGGTCATAACCTCGGGAACGTGGAGTCCACCAGCACCGGTATGGACTCAGTGGTAAAAATAAATTCTTTCTTACCATATTTGATTGACAAATGGTAAATCAACTGGATTAAATTGTTTGTCAAATGAAATCCTCAAATGTAGTGAGTCAATGTTACGTTCAATTGTTCAATTTTATTTTGAGTACTGGTTTTTATCCAAAGCAGTGGAAAACATGGTTTATTGTACCAATACATGTATTTAATTCTGGATGACCATTGGATCCTTCTGATTATAGAGGTATTGTTATCATTAGTTCTACTGACAAACCCTTTAATTCCTCGTGAACAGTAGGATAGACAATTATTTGGATAAGTTTATTTCTGACTCACAAATTGTTTTTCTAAAAAGAGTCAGAACTGTTGTGACCATATGTCTATCACTAATTGAAAAGTGTATCGCAAAGAAATCCTTTCTCTATAAATTTTTCGTAGATATTAAGAAGGGGTTTGATTCAGTTATTTATGAAGCATTGTTAAAGTTGCGCAAAATTGGTATTGCTTGATATTTGTGTAAAGTTCTTAAAAATATGTATTTTGGAAATTTTTTAAGAGTTAGAAAATTTCATAAATTGACAAACAAATTTAAGGCTGACATCGATGTCAGAAAAGTCCTAATCTTTTTAAGATATTTTTTAATGATTTGTCAAGTTTTTTTTATGAAAATGGTGACCAAGCTCTTATGCGTGATAGAAAACTGAACTGTTTATTGCACGCTGACGTCTTTTGTCTATTTTCTACAACAGAATCTGGCTTGAAAAAAAATATTTACAAAAGCTTGAGGAGTATTGTAATAATTGGCGTAGTCATGTTACCATTAAAAAAACAAAAATTCTTATTTTCAACAAAGGTGGTAAAATAAATATTTGTAAATTTTCATTTCATTGTGAAATAATTGAGAATGTTAGAAATTACAAATATTTAGGTTTTTTCTGCATCTGGCAATTTTTCGTCAGCCAGACATAATTTATATCAGAGATGTTTAGAGGCTTACTTTAAGTTGTAAAATTGAAAGTTGTTTGCACAAATTTGATCATACCATTCAATCTATTTTGACATGTGGTTCGGAATTATGGGGTACATGTATATTTAAATCACAAAAAGGACAACATATGTATTTGATAGTGAGAAGACAATTTCACAGTTTGATTGTGAGAACTTAAGTTTGCAGTTTTATAAATACATCTTTGGTGTGCGTAAAAAGTCATGCAATTTGGCTGTTATGGGAGAGCTAGGGCATACCTGACAACACATTGAGATTATTTGCTCTGTTTTGAAATGTTTACAAAGGGTAACAGACTTAGAGGATAGGCATATATTAAAGGATGCACTGTGTACTCATATTGAAATACATGAGTATAATAGGTCTTCGTGGTACTCTTTCATTTTATATGTACTAAAATCATAAGATACTAAGGTTGACAGTTTTGATATCGCTATTATTAAAAATAGTTGATAAGCAGATATATGTATTAGATATATGTGTTATTGGAAAAATAGTATAAATGACAATGGAAATATCAAGCATGGAATTTACGAACCTGTTTTAAGTTCAAAATGGAAAATAGAAAACACATTGTCTTTTTGTCGTAACGGTCAAGCTGACGAAGACTTTCATTGTTTGTATTGAATGTCCTATTTATGAAAGGGAAAGAGAAGTGCTTAAAGAATAAGAGGGTACTGAGACAAAAAATGTTTTGTTTCTTTGAAAATATGATTAATTTCTTTGGCTGAGGTCACGACAATCAAAAAATGTTAATATGTCTATGTCAAAATATCTTTACCCTTGTATGAAATAAGGATGACCATTGTCTATATATTGATATTGTTCCCTTCTTATTTAGACGGCTATTTATTTATTGTTTCGTTTTCGTATTGTAATGTCACATGCCGGGAAACGGGCCATTCTATTCTATTCTGTTTAATGTATAAGATGTGTACATTTCGAGGGTTTACACTTCTGACAAAAACCTGACAAAATTTGACCGTAAATGACTACCGAAATAGTTGCAAATGTTTGCAATCGTTGTGTCGAACAACATATGATTGCAATAACACTTTTTACTGTTGAAGCAAACACACTTTGACAGTTACAGCGTTCACATATGCTGTAGCAATAGAAATATATTAAACAATCTTTTGAAAGCTCGGTGTAATAAGAAACTAACCGTAGAACACAAAAAAAGTAAGTAAACAATGTTTTAATGTCTATTCGTGTAAGCTGCTGTAAGGTCTTTAACATAAAGCCGAAAACTCACACCTTAAACCAAGACAGATCCTAGCATAGTTTTACGATACTGCTTGCTATGAGGGAGCTAACTATATTGGTAGTAGATTGGAATACACACAAAAAATGGTTGGGATCAATCGTCTGAAGTATGAACCTTTACTACATAGTACGCTCGTAATGGTCTACTATCCAAAAAAAGTTTGAAAACAAATTCATCAAATCATCAAAATATTCGAGATTAACCTAGTTTACAAAATACATTGTTATGATATTGTAATTATTATATTTATTTATCTTGGCCTGGTTTGTTTTGTGTGGCCTTGTGACGTGTATAATGTGTTTACATAATACTTATAGTTGTTTACCAAATAATGTTATAACTGCGCAGTTTAGAAATCACTGGAACAATAGTGGATACTGGTGGAATGACTAGAACTTTCTATTTGACTTACGTAATAATTATGGTGTGATTCGAACTTCTACCGTATTCCAGAAGTTTCCGTTCTACAGTATATATATGGACACGAAAGTTAAACTTGCAGAGCATAGCATATTGGACCGTACATAGACATTCTTGTGTTCTCAGCTGTTGGATTTATTTACGTTTCATACATCGTACTTGACAGACTGTTATTTTCATTACATCATACTAGATTGTGACTGATTGGATATAATATTCCGTTTGGATTCAGGCAACAGTGACCAGAATTCCGGATCAAGAAAAAACAGGATTTTGAACAGTTAAGTTGACATTTTAGTTTTTTTTGTAATATTTTTGTAAACTTTGTATATATAATAAATCTTGTTAAATTTTATTATTGATTTGTGTCTTTTGTTGGCTACATTTTAAAGGTGATTTCGGCCGTAACAGAAATTGGGGGCTCGTCTCGGGAGAACGTTAATATCTTAATAAATTTTTTCAGTATTTTTATTAGAATTAGCCAACAAAATTCTACAAAATGGAATTTGATGCTGGTAAATTTTTAAAAACGCCAGACCTGGAAGGGTTTGATAAATTAAAGAAAGAAGAATTAGTGTTGCTTGCTAAACATCTAAAAATAGATTTTAGAACATCTATGAGAAAACAAATTATAAAAAATTTGGTAATAGACAATTTAGTTGATTTAGAAATTTTTGGTGAAGAGGCTCTTGACCTCAAGGTCGAAAATGTTGATGCTTTAAAATTAAAACAGCTTGAATTAGAACACGAACTTAAATTAAAACAATTAGAAAAAGAAGAAAAACAATTACAGGCAGAACTTGAAATGAGAGAAAGGTTAGAGATGGAGAAAATAAAAATAGAAATAGCTAAAGTAGAAAGCAACACTAAGTCAAAATCAGAACAATTTGAGGCAGCAAAAAATATACGTTTGGTTCCCAAATTTTGTGAAAAAACGGTGGATAAATTTTTTCCACAATTTGAGAAAATTGCTCAAAATTTGAAATGGCCAAAGCCTTATTGGACTACAATGTTGCAAAGTGTTTTTGTGGGCAAGGCCGCTGAAATTTACTCAGCACTTTCTTCAGAAAAAAGTTCTGATTATGACACTGTTAAACAGGAAGTTTTGAAAGCTTATGAGCTAGTGCCAGAAGCATATAGACAGAAATTTAGGTCTTATAAAAAGTTTGAAACACAAACCTATGTTGAATTTGCTAGGGAAAAAGAAGATTTATTTGATAAATGGCTTACGTCAAAGAAAATAGATAAAAATTTTGATAAATTAAGACAATTAATGTTATTAGAAGAGTTCAAGCAGTGTGTTAATTTAGACTTAAAAACACATTTAGATGACAAAACTGTTGAGACATTGCAAGATGCAGCTGTTGTTTCCGATAATTATACCATTTCACATAAAAGAACTTTCAAAGGTCAAAATTTTAATACTTCAAGCGGAAATTACAAAAATCAAAGCACTGAGCGTACTGATATTAAGCCTGTTGCACAGAATAAGAGTCCGTCTAGTTATAATATGTCTGGTCCAAAATTTGATACTTTTGAGAAGAAGTCACTAACTTGTGCTTATTGTAAGAAAAATGGTCACCTGATGGCTGATTGTTTTAGACTCCAGAAGAAGAATGAAAGAGATCATAAGCCCAAGTCCAGTGCTTGTACGACACCCGTTTTTACCAATAAGTTGGAATGTCCTGCGAGTCAGGCTTTTAAGTCCAGTTTTTGTGATTACATGGAGGATTATCAACCCTTTATGTCTGATGGGTTTGTTTCTATTGTTAATAATACTACTCCTCAGCCTATTAAGATTTTACGGGACACTGGAGCTTCTCAGTCTTTGTTGTTAGAAGGTGTGTTGCCTTTGTCCGAGGAGACGTCCGTTGGTGCCTCCGTTTTGTTACGAGGTGTGGAGTTAGGTTGTATAGATGTTCCCCTCCATCGTATTTATTTGAAGTCAGATTTAATTACTGGACCAGTTGTTGTGGGTGTTCGTCCTACTCTCCCCGTAGAGGGTGTTTCATTATTGCTAGGAAATGATCTAGCTAGGAACAAAGTGGTTGCTGAACCAATTGTTACAAGTGAACCGGTGGTGGATGTTAAATCACCTGAAGAAGATGCTGAACTGTATCCAGCTTGTGTTGTTACTAGGGCAATGGCAAGAAAACAACAAGATGAGGATTTACAAGAAGGCCAGTATGATTATATGGACCTTTCTGACACTTTCTTTGCCGACATTGAAGGTCCCGGTAGCTCAGAAAAGGCCATAATAAGACCACCTGGTACTAACAAACGTGTAATTATGCCATGGCCAGACGTGAACAGCCATTCATTAGACAAAAGAACATTTAGGGAAGAACAGAATAAAGACCCTGAGGTTCTTCAGCTCGGCAAGAGGGCTCTACCCCAAGAAGAAGCAGACAAAGTGGCCGAATGTTACTACCATCAAGACGGCATTTTGATGAGGAAATGGAGGCCCCCTGATGCTATCCCAGAGGAGGAATGGAGAGTGGTATACCAAGTGGTGGTGCCTAAAGTCTATAGGCAAGAAATTATTGGTCTTGCCCATGACACCCCCTTGGCTGGACATTTAGGTATAAGGAAGACTTGCCTTAAGATATTACAACATTTCTACTGGCCCAGACTTAGAAATGATGTCACAGAATACTGCAAATCATGCCATATATGCCAGGTTGTTGGCAAGCCTAACCAGAAAATACCACCAGCACCACTTCTGCCAATTCCAGCCTTTGAAGAACCTTTCAGCCGAGTGCTTATTGATTGCGTTGGACCTTTACCAAAGACCAAGACAGGAAATGCTTATTTACTGACGATCATGTGTACATCCACTCGCTTTCCTGAGGCTATTCCCTTAAGGAATATCAAGACACCAACTATTGTCCAAGCTCTTATCAAATTTTTCACATTAGTAGGACTTCCTAGGTCTATACAGTCCGACCAGGGTTCAAATTTTATGTCAGGTTTATTTCAGCAGGTCGTTTACCAGTTAGGGATTGCTCAGTATAGATCAAGTGCTTATCATCCAGAATCTCAAGGTGCCTTAGAACGTTTTCATCAAACATTGAAAAACATGATTAGAACTTTTTGTCTTCAATTTGACAGGGACTGGGATGATGGTGTTCACTTTCTACTTTTTGCGGTCCGAGAGGCTGTTCAAGAATCCCTTGGTTCTAGCCCCTTTGAGTTAGTGTTTGGTCATACTGTAAGGGGACCTTTGAAATTGATTAAGGAAAAATGGCTTACTGAACACACTGACTTGAATCTTCTAGACTATGTATCTAGATTTAAAGAAAAATTGTATACTGCTTGTCAAATTGCTCAGAAAAACTTAAAAACTGTACAGAATAAGATGAAAATATGGTATGATAAAGATGCCAGGGACAGAGTTTTTGAGCCTGGTGATAAGGTACTTTTATTTTTGCCAATTCCTGGGCATCCTTTACAGGCTAAATACTGTGGTCCTTATACCATTGACAGTAAAATCAATGAGTTTAATTATATTGTAAAAACTCCAGGTCGGCGCAAACAAAATAGAGTGTGTCACATTAATATGTTAAAACCATATTTTGAGCGTACTAATGAAGATGAGAGTAAACCAGTTGCCACTTTAGCCATGGTTAAATCAGAGAACGATCATGACAAACCAGATATAATTGAACCATCTTTTGATTCGAAGACTATGGAACAAACTGTTAGATTGAAAAATTCAGAAATTTTGTCAAATTTAGACTCTATTATTGAGCCGAGTAACAGTGAATGGAGCTCTCCTTGTCTTCTTGTGCCCAAACCAGATAAAACCTTTCGTTTCGTTACTGACTTCAGAAAAGTCAACTCAGTTTCAAAATCTGACTCCTATCCGATTCCAAGGATAGAGGATTGCATTGATAACATTGGACAATCAAAATTCGTAAGCAAATTTGATTTATTAAAAGGTTACTGGCAGGTCCCCCTGACACCGAGAGCTCGTGAAATATCAGCTTTTGTCACACCAGACGGCTTATTTCAATATACTGTCATGCCGTTTGGTATGAAAAATGCTCCAGCTACATTTCAAAGAATGATTAATAATGTTATAAAAGATTTAGACTGTTGTTATGCTTATATTGATGATCTTATTGTATGTAGTGATAGCTGGGAAGAGCATTTAACACATTTATATGATACTTTTGATAGATTGTCACAATCAAATTTGACTGTTAATCTTGCTAAAAGTGAATTTTGTAAGGCCACTGTTGATTATTTAGGGCACACAGTTGGCCAAGGTCAAGTGAAACCTATTATGGCTAAAGTGGATGCAATTACCAATTTTCCTCCTCCTACAAATAAAAAACAACTTATGAGATATTTAGGCATGATTGGATTTTACAGAAAATTTTGTTCAAATTTTGCTACTGTTGTTCAACCATTGACTCATCTTTTACGAAAAGATTCTAAATTCATCTGGAGTGATAATTGTCAAAACTCTTTTGAAAAAGGCAAATCACTTTTAATTAACAGTCCCGTTCTTATCACTCCAGACTTTAAAAAGCAATTCAAACTTGCCGTTGATGCAAGTGATGTAGGAGTTGGAGCCGTTTTATATCAAGAAACAGATGATAATGTTGAGAAACCTATATCATATTTTTCCAAGAAATTAGATAAACATCAGAAAAATTATTCCACTATTGAAAAAGAATGTTTTGCACTGTTGTCTGCACTTCAACATTTTGATGTATATTTAAATCCCACTATGCATCCTATTCTGGTTTATACTGATCATAATCCTCTCACCTTCATACATAAAATGAGAAACAAAAACCAAAGGTTGACTAGGTGGAGTTTATTGTTACAGGAATATGATATTATTGTAAAACATATTAAAGGTAAAGATAATGTAATAGCAGATGCTTTATCTAGATCTTATTAAAACACTGTATACATACTATATATATATATATATTTTTGTATATATTGTTCATGAAGTTCTCGTTACACTCAAACTTCTTTTAAGGGGGAAGGTGTTATGATATTGTAATTATTATATTTATTTATCTTGGCCTGGTTTGTTTTGTGTGGCCTTGTGACGTGTATAATGTGTTTACATAATACTTATAGTTGTTTACCAAATAATGTTATAACTGCGCAGTTTAGAAATCACTGGAACAATAGTGGATACTGGTGGAATGACTAGAACTTTCTATTTGACTTACGTAATAATTATGGTGTGATTCGAACTTCTACCGTATTCCAGAAGTTTCCGTTCTACAGTATATATATGGACACGAAAGTTAAACTTGCAGAGCATAGCATATTGGACCGTACATAGACATTCTTGTGTTCTCAGCTGTTGGATTTATTTACGTTTCATACATCGTACTTGACAGACTGTTATTTTCATTACATCATACTAGATTGTGACTGATTGGATATAATATTCCGTTTGGATTCAGGCAACAGTGACCAGAATTCCGGATCAAGAAAAAACAGGATTTTGAACAGTTAAGTTGACATTTTAGTTTTTTTTGTAATATTTTTGTAAACTTTGTATATATAATAAATCTTGTTAAATTTTATTATTGATTTGTGTCTTTT
Source organism: Mytilisepta virgata (assembly GCA_028015205.1). NCBI lineage: Eukaryota > Metazoa > Mollusca > Bivalvia > Mytilida > Mytilidae > Mytilisepta > Mytilisepta virgata. Next base: position 6,186,565 of record CM051520.1, on the reverse strand, counting down.
GTTGGCTACATTTTAAAGGTGATTTCGGCCGTAACAACATAAACATGGTAAATAAACCCACATCCACTAAATCAGTGGTTTAAGTAAATAAAATATGTAAGATTTGGCGACCATGCATTTCCGTTGACCATCCGGGTCATTGAATATAATTTTGATAGATGGCTTCATGCTGCTGAGATGGCTCTAATAAGATATGTCGATTCAGAAGACAAAGTTTGTAACACAATTGTCACATAATGTCATATGTTAGACTACATGTATGATCAGCTTTGGCGGCCGATTTGGTTTCATGCGCAGGAAATGGGATATAATTTTGCAAAAAGAATAACGAATGACAATTGCTACCCGGTTTTTGTTCTAACGACTCTACAATTGAGCTCAGTTCTAACCTCTATTTAGAACTGTCCTAAACTGTCAGAAGTGTTCTAGAACATTGTTCTACCGTAGAACCATTCTGGAAGTTCTACCCTGGAACCATTCCGGACGGTTCAAATCTACTCTAACATAGAAATATTTATTACCCTGGCAATAGTTTATGAATTTTGAACATCAAGATTATAAGAAATAAAATAATTAATTTGTTGTCATAATTTTAAAATCAACTTTTATCATACCGAAATATATTATAGAAAAAAAATCACTCACAATAAAGTTTTTACTAAAACTAAATAATTTAAAAAAACTAGTCGGTGTTATTTTCTAGTGCAGAAAACATTTCCAGAAATATATTTTGACAAAAGAAAACTTTACATCAAGATTTAGTACCGTCCCTTCTCAATTGAAATTATTGTGTAAAATGTCCATATATGTACGTTATGTCTATATAATTTTGCGATAAATTGGTGAAATGTATCTCTTATTTCATAATGGCGGTACTCATACCAAACATCTTCTTCCTTGTCATGACGAAATAAATATCGTTCATACGAGCAAAGAGAATTAATCATATAACGATACAAATGTTTAACATATAAAAATGGTAAAACATGATAAATTATGAATTTAGAATTAATTAAAATGTTACTTATCTGACACATTTGAAATCTCTGAATTGAAATTTGGGACCACCTTATACATACCTCTTTTTCAAATGCTGCATTAATTATTTTAAAATGTAGCGTTATAAAAATTTGAAACCCCGCTGATTTTGTCAGCAAAACGACTTACCTGTATACATACACATGTATCTGTGTACCTTAAAGGTTGGAACAATGAACATCCGGACAGTCAAGGTACAATATACATGTCAAAACGTAAATTGGTTATAATTACATAAAACACACATATTATGGAGAACAAATTTCTTTACCTGTAAATTTACTTCAGATAAAAATCTCACTAATTTTAACAACAAAAATTAACTAATTTTTCTTGTGGGTTAACAAAGTGAAAAAAAATTGCACCATAGCTCTTTATTACCTGTACATGTATGTACTTTTGCTGTTTTGCAAGAAAAATGGGACATGCAGGTATAAATGTCTTGTTCTAGGTAGAGAAAAGTCTTATTTCGTGAAGAACCACTCTGATTCTGACAAAAGTATTCTGAAGATGAAATTACAAACATGTTAGATTTTCTCATAGACAACATATTCGTTTAATTTGGCGGTTTAATTTTTCAACAAACAATCGTCATTTCAATGGGAACCAACTGTGCTCCTCTCCTCGCCGATCTGTTTCTGTACTCATATGAAGCGGACTTCATTCAAGGGTTACTACATGAAAACGAAACAAGAAACTAGCCCAATCCTTTAATTTCACTTTGATGATGTTGTCGTTAAATAACGACAAATTCCAAGATATTCTACATCTTATTTACCCCAGTGAGCTTGAAATTAAGGATACTACAGATACACCAAAGTCCGCTTCATATTTGGATTTGTTTCTTGAAATAGACAATGAGGGACATTTGAAGACACAACTTTATGACAATCGTGATGACGTCAACTTTCCTATTGTTAATTTTCCCTTCTTGACTAGCAATATACCAGCATCGCCTGCATATGGCGTCTACGTTTCTCAGCTTATCCGATTTTCAAGGGCATGCGTGAGTTACCCTGACTTTCGACAAAGAGGATTACTGCTGTCACAAAAGCTTCTTAACCAGGATTTTATCAGGGATAAGTTGATGTCATCACTTAAGAAATTTGACGGTCGTCATCACGAATTGATTGACCATTACACTGTTCCAATATCTACGATGATGTTGGACATGTTCCCACTGTCGTAACCTTTCATGTTCTTCCACCGATTTGTGACTTCCCAAGGGTTGACTTTGTTGAACTACACGACAGGTGCCGTATACGGAGCAGGAACTGCTTACCCTTCCGGAGCACCTGGGTTCACTCCTGGTTATTATAGGAGTTCGCGTTGTTCATTGTGTTTTAGATTTATGTGTTTATTTGTTGTGCTTGTGGTTGTTCATTTGTCTTCCCGGGTTTGTCTGTCCAATGGATTACGTTTTTTTACTGCTCCTTAGGTATATTTGTCCTTTTTTGTATAGATTGGTCATAAATTTAATATTATTAATTATTGTCATATATCGAAATCATAATCGATGTGAAATGTTATTACATATTTCAAACAAATGTTTGTAGAAGTTGAAAAAAGCGACGACAAGGAGTACGTGCCATAATCAATACAGGAAATGGACGGTTCTACCCTAGAACCATTTATGACAGTTCTACGTTTTTTCAAATGCTGCAAACCATTTATGACAAGGTTGGTTCTACACTAGAACCGTTCTAGGATGGTTCTAGAACCGTTCTCTCTGATAGAATAGCTGAGAGGATAGATCTGATCTCAACTGTATGGTGTAAAAACAAATTATGTAAATGAACGTTTCAAAAAGGTATAATGTTAAACTACTATTGGCTTTGTAGGCCATATTGGTGGAAAAAATGACCACCCAATGACAAGTTTTGTTTCAACTGGCTGTGTGGTTTGCAAAAGGTTTTGCACTTGATTTTAACCTTTCGGGCAAGATAACTTAACATTCATGAGCTGTATCGAGTATTAATTTTCATCAATTTTGAACCCCTGATACTTGGACAAATACAAAAACCCTATGTCTTAGATTATACTGGAAGATAAAAAGAAGGATCTGGAGAACAGGCATTTCACTTTTCAGTGATATGTGTTGCTGATGACATCGATGTCCTTTGAATCAGTCCCTAACGTCTTTCCAGCTAATGTGGTTTTGGTTTAATAAAAATGCATGACGTTAAGTACAAATATGTAGATGCATTATATTTATTGCACATTGATTCAATAAAAAACAATTACACATCATTGTATCATTATATGTTTTTTTAAACCTGACGGTCCAAAATATATATTTACAGATTCTATAACTGAAAAACTTAAAGTCTTTTAATTATACACTGTGCTGTATTATGGAGAAATATATACATTTCTATATATTAATAAATAGCCTAAGAACCTATATAGGTATGTTTGTTTCATCCAAGTAAACACTGGATATCTATCCTCGCTTCATCGACATAATTAAATTGTATTAAAAGACGGTTTTATCAAACATTGCCATGAAAACAGTATTAGTTCCGCTTTCAGAAGAGATTTTGTTAACTAAGCCCTGTTCAAACATTCTGCATTTTCCATTATTGTATGAAACAGCCATACATCCAATTACGTTACGGCATTCATTAATACAGTCTTTCATGTTATTAATCATAGTGCCAGAAACACAATTATGATTTATTACTGTCCCTTCCAAATTAAAATCGGTCTTCATTTTGGTAGGGAATATGGAAGTTGACCAATCGCGTTGACGTGTTCCACCGGCTGTGTGGGTTCCATAAAAATGAAAACATTTTTTACCTGGATGATAGTATGAAACTGCGACACATTGCGGATTTCTCGTGCACGCCGTTTCACATAATTGAAACGAGTGATATATTCTGTTGAAATTTGGAATCAACAATCTTGTTGACTGTAAGAATATTTTTCCTGGTCTGTTAAGACTTTTGATAACTTCGACGTTATTTTTAGGAAGAATAAATGTTTTAGTTCCAGTTTTCTTTTTAAAGGTTTTTATTTCCTCCTCATTGAAGAGTTTACAGTTAGGGCCATTATTGAAGCAGCCTGAATACGACACTGAAACGCATACTGGATCATCAAAGCATCTTTTCAAACATTCAACAGACGTTTCGGTTCTATAAAAACTTCTAGATTTACAGTCTAATTGTATATCAGTGTCCGTAAGCTCATACATTTTTAAACTTTTACTTCTAGCAAAGACAGATTTCCAGTGCTTTTCTTTTCTACCTGTGCCTATTAATTGTCTTATTAATATATAGCAGTTTTTGTGTGGCGAATAGTACGTTATTCCAATGCATGTGGCCCTTTTAATGCATTCCCTCTGACAAGTGCGGAAACTTTTATTACGTATTACTATATTCTGTCCGTAAAGCCTTGTGGTATCTAGAAAAATAAAATCCGCCGTTTCAGCCTTCATAGTTTCAGAGGTTTTGTTACTTAACACTATAGATGTTGACCCTTTTGTGGATTTCAGGCTTACAACGTTATCGTCCGAATATAGATGACACTTTGCTTCATGTGAACAAGAAGAATATGAAATTGCGATACAAGACGGAGTCTTTAGACATGCCAATGTACAATTGACTTTTGAATTAACTATGGCAATTCCATTTGGATTTTTTCGGCCATAAATGGCAGTGTCTGGAATTTCATATGTTTTGGGTATATTCGATCTCAGAAAAATTGTTTCGTACCGTTTATCATATATTGCCGCCCCACGATCGCCCTCAATTCCAAGAAAAATTTCACACTTTTCCAATACCCGACTATAAGAGACAGCTGTGCAAGTTATTTTATTTAAACAATCATTAAGACAAGTTTGGATTGAATTGGTCTTAAACCACGATGTTAAATGCGATAACCTAGTTGATGACACCATCATCTCATTAAATGTGTTGGCGAATGTGCTGATTGCCATTTTTCTGGGCAAATTCCGTACGTAATTTGACAATACGTACGACGAAGTGGACTTTTCCTCGTGCAAATGGTCAATTCTATTTTCAGCATACAATTGACAATTATTAATCAGATCGGGGCAGTAACAGTATGTAAACCCTATACAATTGTTGTCATCGTAGCAATTCATGGCGCATTCTATATTTGAATTTGATCTCACTCTACGTGTTCCCCTTTGAACACCACTTATTCCGGTCCTGTGCAGTTTCAATATACCGTTTATATTATTGCGTAGTATAAGTGAAGACCAGGTTTCATCATGAGAAGTATATATCAGAGGATGTGTTTTACTAAATACACGACATGCATTTTTACTGCATTTTTTACAAAATGAAATGGCCACGCAATCAATCAGTGCTTCGCAATATGATATACACTCTGTCAACAGTAGAGGTCTAACAATGGTAAAATTACCTGACAGCTTTGTTGAATCTAAAGCTAAGTTTTCCGAAAAAGAAATACATTGATCTATTTGTCCTCTTTCTTGTAAAAACCTACAATAAATTGGTGAAAACTTTTTTATATTTTGAGCTATCAGTTTGTAATTAACTTTCAATTTCTTCATATACTCTTGTGTAAAAAGTGTGTCCATTGATTTCAGTTTGTATTTTACGGGAACTGGACTTTCTTTCACAGTTGACGCCCACTTCATTGCATCACCATTTGCCGGGGGAGGGGCTCCTATTGTTACCTTACTTGTAGTTACTTTAGAAAGAAATGAAAAGGCAGACTCTCGTTGTGACATTGACATCGAAAATCCAGCAGATCCAGAAAACGACGATCTATATCTGCCAGATACACTTGCCGAGGCAGCAACATCTATACCATTTTGAACTTCCTTTTTGTACTTTTCAGCCTTCATTTGATGTGTGTAAATAAATCGTGCCCCAAAGATGACTTCTACAGGAAAATGTGTACCGAAAAAGTCAAAAAAATTCATATATATACTACTGTCATTAGAGCTAGCCAAACGACGGATCCATTTTTTGAAGTCAGTGGAAAACTCTGGTGGTGAATATATATCTAACTTTGAGAAATAATATCTGCAATCTGCAGATGATACAATCATAACATATTTTCCACTGGATAACATGGATGATGAATGCTTGTATCCAAAACTTGCTTTAAAGGCAAATCTGGATGATTTAACTGGAACTGAAGCACTGCGGTCGTGGGAAACAGAAAGGGATCTATCTAATTCAGATAATGTTTCAATAACAGTTGAAGAAAATGAAGTAGTACAGGAAACATCTGGGATGACAACAATACCCGCTGGTATACTATATCTACAGTCGGCAGATTTTAATCCTTTGGAGTAATGTGCGTCAAAAATAGGAAATGTAAAACCAGGGTCGTGTCCTGTATTCAACGGGTATCCTTTGATTATATTATAACCTAGTAAAGCATAGTCAATATCCGGGAATGTAAGCGTTGTTATAGAATCGGGACATTCTCCTAAACTTCGCCTTGATCTGAAAGCTACAAATTAAAATTGAAAGTGAAAGTGCAAGAAAAGTTAACTCAGTTCGTTCAATAGTCTTTTTTCTTGTATTGTTAAGGAATATATACTTAATCTTCGAAAAGTCAAAGTGTCTCATGCATAAATCTTACAATTACCATGGAATAGTGTTGGAGTAAGATATTGCGATATAAATTCATTTCATGTGTGCATTGTTAAAATAGTAATCCAAAGACACTAATATTATAATAGAGCTCATAAAGTCATGTATTTAGATAACCTTGTCTTTTGTTTCTCGTTTCTGAATAATTTGCAAAACAAAAGTAGATACCAAAGATTATACAATAAAGTTCAGAATAAACTATCTGTCTTGTATTGTATAAAGTACCTTCTCATATTTATAATCAAAGGATATGTATGAATCGTTGAATAATGACTCGTTTCTAATGTTGAATTGCATAAATGTTGAACGCCAAAAGTAACCTTAAAGTTTCAACGGTAAATTAAGTTTCCAAAGCGACTAAATGCTAATGCTAAAACTTTTTTTAGGAAATATATATGTTAGAGTAATACCCCTTCACACACACACGGATTTCTCTTACGGATCGCCAACAAGTAGTCAATTGCGAGCATCCGTATATAACTCGTTGGTATCCTTTAATAACTCGTCACAACTCGCAGATACTTGTGAGGATTCGTGAAAGAAGAGGGAAATTTTTTGGCATGTCAAAAATTTTCTTGCGATTGTCCACGGGTTACGTAAATAACTCGTAAATAACTTTTAACAATTCGTAAGTATCGTAAACCGGTCGCAACTGCACGTAACCTTTCATAAACTACTCGCAAGAATCCGTAAATGTCTCGTAAAGAATTTCTTTTACGATTTCTAACGGTTAGTTTACGATTTGTATACGGATTATTACGAGTGCTTAAGTGATGTTTACGATTTACGATGTTTACAATGGTTTTACGGATTGTTAAGAGTTATTACGAGCACTTTATGTATAGTTACGAGTACTTTTAACGATTTAGGAAAGGTATACAAATTGTCTTTCTGGATGTCAGTTGTCGAATAATGATACACAGAGAATTGCATACTTTTTTGGCAAAAAGCATAAGGACTCGTCAATACTCGTAACTAACAGGATGTAAAGGCTTAGGTGAATCGTAACATTCCGTAATATACTCGTAAAATCCATAAATAGCTCGTTAAATGTCGTGGTAACTTGGAACAAATCGTAGATTTTTGCCGTAACTACATCCTAATAACGCGTAATAAACTCGTAATATCTCGTAACCATTCTTAAATTGCTCGTTAAAGTGGACAAATCGTACTTTCACGAATTTGTGCCATACGTAAGGTTCGTACGAAAAATCCGTGTATGTGAAGGTAGCAGGAAGAGAGAAAAGTCGGCGTATTCGAAAATATTAATTTCATGCATATTGTGCAATTATAGTCTTCTGTAGCTATTGATATGATATTTAATAGACCTTATAAATTGATATTGACCAACACCGAAGGTGGAGGTCAACAGTAATTTGTATATCTATTAATGTTCGTATCGACCGAGACAAATTATTTTATTACATTCATGTAAGGAACAACGTCAAAAATTCAATTTAGGATGAAAAACTATACATGTAGGTTTTTCTTTACCAAAATTCCCTCCTAACATAATTTGCAAAGTAATTATTAAGGACAGATAATATGCATCGATAGTACATCATATGATTAAACTGCGTTTCACCATTATCATTTACATGCCTGTTAACTGCACCAAACTATTCGTTATGCTATGTTTTGTTATCACACTGTTTCAGATATGAAAGCAAGTTGTGAAATTTAAGGGAAATTTGTAACATGCCAAATTTTGCAAATCACTGTTAGATAACAAACCTTACTGGAATTTTGACAGTCCCAGATCCCAAACTACACGAATTCAGTTTATTTATCCTTCATTGATCTGTTTTGATATCGTCCCTAATAAAAAAATATCTAGTCATTTTAGATTCCATGCATTTCCAAATCTTTGTAATAAAAATCTGTATTGCTCAATTAACTGGAACAATTTAAACAAGAGGCTCCCAAGAGCATGAATAGCTCACCTGTTATATTTTGTGAAGATCTTGCATCAATGATTATTTTTGCTATTTAATGTATACTGTCACAATTTTCTCCTTAATATTGACCTGTACGGCTAAAATATAGAATGTTGAACCCAACTTGCACGGATAAATTATAAGTTCCTTAATCCAAATAAATAGGGACTTTTTCATCGGTTGCTATGGACTTTTCCAAAGATCTTGACACTTGACTTTTCTTTTTGACTTGTACGGGTAAATTATAAGGTCCTTAACTCAAATATACATGGTTGCTAGGGACTTTTTCATCGGTTACTATGGACTTTTAAAATGAACATGACCCTTGACCTTCCATTTTACTTGTACAGGTACCATTTAATTTATATCAAGTTATGCTCTAAACATCTGTGACAACATGTCAGACTATTATTTTCTGTTTACATGTAACTAATCTTTCAAGGGCATAAACTCCTATAAGGGGTCAATTGACGATTTTTTGTCGCGTTGACTTATTTGTAGATCTTACTTTGCTGAAAATTTTTTATGTTTATAGTTTGTTTTTATCTGTAATAATATTCAAGTTAATAACCTAAAACTGCATAATTTCCATAAAATTAACAATTCAGGGGCAATAACCCAAAAAATGGGTGACTGATTCGTCTGAATATATCATGGCAGGTAGATAAGGCCCTCATAAACATTTTTACTACTTGTCATATATGCTCTAACTGCTTTAGGTTTTGAGATATGAGCCAAAAAGTGCATTTTCGGATATGTTCTATTTTAGACACTGGAGCCATGTTTCTTGATGGATAAGAAAATAAAGGGGTCAATTGACGATTTTGGTCATGTTGACTTATTTGTAGATCTTACTTTGCTGAACATTTTTGCTTTTTACAGTTTGTCTTTATCTATAATAATATTCAAGATAATAACCTAAAACTGCAAATTTTCCTAAAAATTAACAACGCAGGGAAAATAACCAAACAAAGGGTTGACCGATTTATCTACTTTCACAGCAGGTAGATCATGACCTGATGAACATTTTTACTCCGTGTCAGTTTTCCTCTAAATGCTTTGGTTTTTGTGATATAAGCCAAAAACTGCAGTTTACCCCCTATGTTCTATTTTTAGCCATGGAGGCTATGTTTCTCGACGGTCAAGAAAATAAAACATAAACTTTATTCTAGATACCCTAAGGATAATTCAGACTAAGTATGGCCATAATTGGTTCAGTAGTTTCAAAGAAGAAGATCTTTGAATCCAGACAACGATTCTTTGGAAATTTAGTATTTCTCCGCAGATTTAATTATTACATATGAAAAGAAAACGGATATAAAGTAAAGTTAAAAAAACACAAAATCACAAGTGTATACCTAGACAAACACCCAGAGCTTACAACATAGTCTTCAGTGGTGGACAATTACACAATGCCACAAGCCTAAATGGCTACAGTAAGCAGTTATGTCCAGCGGTACAATATCATGTCAGAATATTAAGAAATAAATAATTTAAAAGGGTAACCGAGAAAAGACATTCTTGACCATACATACCTTCCCGTCTTCGATAGAATTTGTAGTGTGTTTTGAATTTTTTTTTATTTTCCTTGACCATATTAAAAGGAGCGGGAGTTGAAGCATACTAAACTGATTTAACCCCGCTGTATTGTCATGATTGTAGGAATGATGAATGAAATAAAAACATGCTTGTTTGCACAAGATTGAAATCAAAATAAAAGGAGAAAATATGGTTTTTATTATAATCAATGTCGACATAAACATAATGTCAGGTTCCTTTAATCCAAATAGATTATCAACATAAAATCAACAAGTTTATTAATACTTGTTGATTAACTTGAGATCAGCCAAAATCAGTTAATCTTACCTTGATTATTCGAAGTTTCAGGCAAATATTTTGGTACATATTTCTCATTGCCATCCTCTTTTGTTGTTTTGTTATTAAAATCTGACCTACATTACAAAGAAAATAAATATGTCCAGCATAATAAAAGAAAACAAGGGTATCACCCAGAAATGATACAAAAGACGCAGGAAAAAAATAAAACCTATCTAACAAGCACGAAAACAGGTTTTAGAATTTAACTTACATAATATTATTTTATTTTTTTTAAAAAACAATTGTCAGAGCTCGTTTAGTGATTTCCTTGTTGTATGAGATAATTTGTGAGGAGCACATGACAGTGATTTGATGTTATGTTGAATAACAGGCGCATACATGTATCATATATAATCAGGAAAGACTCTACATAATTATATAGAAGATAGTTTAAATTTTTCCTGCAGAATATAATAGTATTTTTTTTTAAACTTTCCATAAATCTGTTTATCCCTAACATTTAAAGAGGTAGAATACATTATATTTTTATGGGGTTGTGGAGAATGACAACAAACAATTTAAGAACGTGAGAACAAAATACAGGCTAAAATGTTGTGATAATTATAATCATGTTTTAATAATATTGTTTAAAAAAAAATGCGCACGCAAACACGCAATGCAGTGAGATTCGAGTATGCAGTAAAAGTAAGGATTGTTTCCGTAGATCCATCCAAACATAAAATGTTGTAAATAGTTATTTTTTATATATTCCGAAGTAACTGTGATAAAACCAAAGGAAACTTTAAAATGTTAAGTATAATCAAAACTTACAAGCATATTATGTACTTCCCAACATGACTCAACACTATCCAAGAGAAAACCACCAACTTCATGTCGTTAGTTGACCTAGTGTACAATGAAAAGGTTTACATTTATAGATGTATGAGTATACAGTCTAAATAAATGGAGTATGCCAAATACATTTAAGTTTCTTTTTCAAATTTCTAATTCGACCATTAGCAAATTTATGTTGGACAATTACGACATTTGAACTGAAATTACAAAAATATCAATAATACACGCTATCCGTTTATTTTAACCTTACATATACACAGTGTGGGAGCGGAATTGTACAGTATTTTTTTCAACATTTGAGTTGCAATTCTGTCAAGCTTGGTTTGTATAGGTGCTTGCTGAGACAATGTTTTGCTGTATAGTTGCTTGATATCTTGTGTGAAAAGTTTAATGCATATTTCGTCACAAGATGACACACACTCAAGGTTTCAGTTGCTTGCAACACACATCGTATAATTCCGAGTGTAATACTATGATCTATTAAAAGAGGACAGATATGCCTAAGGAGCAATCCAAAAACGTAATCCATATTAGACAGACAAAACATAGGAAGACAAACAAGCACAACAAATAAACACTGAAAACTAAAAAACAATGAACAACACGAACTCCTATAAAAACCAAGAGTGAACTCAGGTGCTCCGGAAGGGTTAGCAGTTCCTGCTCCGTATACGACATCCGTCGTGAAGTCCAACAAAGTCAATCCGGTGGTAGTCACAAATCAGTGGAGGTACAAGAAATGTTACGACAGTGAGAACAGGTCCAACATCATCTTAGATATTGGAACACTTTAACGCTCAATCAGTTCGTGATGACAACGTTTTACAAGTTGAATCTTAATGCTACATTAGGCAGCTCAAAGTACATTTATACCGTATGAATAACAAATATAATTGTGTTGATTTGTGTTACTACATGTATTTAGTTATAAATATACCTTACTATAACATTCTGAATAAGCTTATGATAATTAAAATCAAAGACCCGGGTCTTAAAAATTTGCTGAAAATGGCTCACTCCTTCTCACCTCCTAGTCTTTTATTTCCAGAAAACCCCTTATATTAATTTGCAAGCGTGTTAATTAGATTCTAATCGAGTAATTTTAGTTTTACATTCATAAATACTTTGTACCGTTGACTTTGTGTTTTTTTCTCTGTTAAGTGTTTGTATTTTCGTGGCCCACATGGGCGTAGCAAAAACAGATATCAGTAATATGAGTGACATTTTTTTGATGTCTAAAGGTCGAGAAATTTAGTTTATAGGCAATTCATACTTTTCCATTTTGATGTAATAGTCAGAAATTTTCAGTATTCATGACATGACACTCGAAAATATCATGCAATACATTATGACGTAAAAAAACGGATGCTTTGCCGATAAATAATAATAGACAGTAATGTACTAAATATTGACATCATCAATTTTAATATATGTCTCGCCTTCGTGTCGATCGATATTCAACGTGATAAAGCCAGTATCAAAAACCATTAGTGTCTATTAATTTAATTTGATTGGATGAACAGTATAGACCAACATTGGTTATACTGTATAACCTGGTTTGGTCTGTAATTAACCCGCCACTTGTAAATTAAGCCCAATGTCAATATTGATTCTTGAATCAAGGGATCATTGTACTTCTGTTTGGAATTAAATTATAAGGAATGTTTCCTATTTTTGAAGAGGTTATACTTCAATAACCTGGTTTGGGTCAGTTTATGGCATTCATAAACCGCTGGTTTATTATGCTTAAATTGACCCAAACCAGGTTATACCATATAAACTGTTTAAAAATTGGTAATATTCCTTAAATAATTATTCTATGTCACCGAAATGGCTATTTTGTGCTATCATTTGCATAATACTCTATCGCTATATGAATTTTTGTTGTATAGCAATGTAATATTCCTTGTTAAACACAACCAAAAATTAGCGCTGATATTGCACTGAGTGCTCATCGGTAGTTTTCTTGGTTGGTCGGAAGGTCTTATTTGCTTTGATATACAATGAAGGCGCTATTACACAAAATTTGGAAATAATGTCCCTTTGTAGAATATTGTATCACACCCGCAAGCTCCTGCGATTATACATTCTACTACGGACAGTGTTTCCGATAGCTAATATTCATGAAATAACCCCATATTACAGTCCAAGTACATTATATTGCAACAAGTGACTATACAAAGAAATTGCAAGCGCCCATACAGTAGACATACAAGCACCTATACAGTCAGAGAAATGATGTGTTGTTTGTTTGCAAGTAATTTACTTCATTTTACAGGTAAAATAATTCGATAAAATTTGGTTTTAGGGTATAAAAATGAATTGACTCTGGATAACCTAAAGAATACCTTCTTATTTCTGACCATCTTTTACTTATTCGGTTTTAAAGTCAACATTCCAAACACTAAATGTGAGAAGCATCGTGATCAAAGCTTGATAAAAGTGTTATTAATCATATTTGTGAAAAAATGTTCATGTAATTTTATAGGCATTGAAACAGCCAAGTGTCAAAGGAGGCAAACTTACCTAAAATTTCCATAAAATCTGTGTAAAATTCAAAAATATATTAGTAAGTATGAGCGATCGTCCTTGCAAGTGACCCATTTGCTGCTATACAAAATCGCAACTTAACAACTGACAGAAAACATGTTCATTTCCGCTTCCACACTGTGATGTAATTATAAGATGAATAATAGCAACCAACTAAAATCTAAACAATAGTTTGCAGCAAGTAATTGTAAACTACAATATTGGAGTTTTAACATAAATTTTGTACTATTTTCAAAAATTGCATACATATAATTTTCTCGTATAATTTAACCCAACAGCCCCAAATACTAAATTGATTAGAAGAAAAACTTTACCTGATAAGCAATGTTGACTTGACTAAACAGATAGGTTGAACAGTATAATAAATACTGTTTACTTTGCAACAGTTTGGAGATTTAATTTCATCTATCTAAATAAAATTACAATGCTTTTCTTTGTAATTTCTATCTGCTTCATCTCTGATTTCAAAACTACCTTCTATGTTTACGGAAAACTGACCACGTATTGGTTGCTATTTCATCCATTCTTATGTATTATTATTTTATTATTGTTATAAGAGAATCTCTAATAAACTGTAGCACAAAATAACGAAATAAACTGATGCACTGTATGGCCATTTCGTTGACTGACAACTCATCAGCAAAATGTTGGAAATCCGGTTAAAGATACAATGATGAATTAATAAGCACAACCATCAAAAACCAAAACAATTAAAACAAATACGAATCCATACTCATCTAAGGGCTATGTGTGCAACAAAAGGAAGAGCCTTAGACATTTTTAGAATTTTTTTGTCAAATTTTGAACGGAAAATTTAAAGGCATTTAAGTATATGAATTATTCCAAGACAGACATTTTGGCTACTGGGCTAATAAGTTCTCAAATTCGCAGATTCCTTAGTTGTAAATACTGTATTGACAGGACTGGTAATAGAAAATGCCATTTGTAATTTATTTGGCAACCCAACTAACAAACTTACTACAACGAGAAAAACAATGAATAACCCATGCTACACTTGAATATGATGAAAGTAGCAATTCAATATTGCATTTACAGTTACAAAATTGTAAAATTTGTGAAAACTCAGGAGTATCGCCCTCATGCATAGCTCTGTCCTTAGATGGTTTTGGTTTTAACCCTTTAGATAATTTTTGGTATTTTGAATATAATCTTCAACCCTTTGGATTGTTGTTTTGGTTTTCAACATTTTAGGCCTTGCGCATAATTTGTCCGTTTGTTTGTCGTGCCGTCTGTCCGTCCGTCCGTCCGTCCGTCACACTTTCTTGTGACCTAAACTCCTCGTTCATTTTAAACTTCATGCATTTAATTTCTATACAATATGGTCACATACTGCATGTAGATGCGCAATTAGATTTTAAAATTTTGATTTTAAAAAATTGGGGCCCACAAGGTCGAATTTCTTATATTGACAATTTAAGCTTGTGACCTAAACTCCGCGTTCATTTTTTCATTTTATGCATTTGATTTATATACAGTATTCTCACATACTGTATGTAGATGCGCAATAAGGTTTTAGAATTTTGATTTTCAAAAATTGGGACCCACAGGTATCAAATTTCGAAAATGGGGAATTGAAGCTTGTGACCTAAACTCCTCTTTCATTTTTGACTTCATGCATTTAATTTCTATACAATATTATCACATACCGTATGTAGATGTGCAATAAGTTTTTTAGAATTTTGATTTTAAAAAATTAGGGCCTTTAGAGGTCGAATTTCAAAAATTGGGAATTATAAGTGGGTGATTGAAAGTTTTCTTTCATTTTTCATTTTACATTTTATACAGTATTGTCATACACTGTATGCAAATGTACAATAAGGTTTTAGAATTTTAATTTTCTAAAATTTGAGCCTGTATTCAATGGTATAATTGTGAAAAAAGGTGCACAGGGATACAAAATGTGGGGAGTGCGAGGATAGCTGTCGTTTCCGACTGCCTCAGTCTAGTTTTGGCCTTGTCTTCGTTGTTCTCCGGAGTTTGTCAGTTGTTTCGATTTTCCCCTCCTTCGAATATCCCTTTGGTCTATCTTGACTTTACTTATATATAAGAACAGATAACCGTTTAGACTAGTTCTTGTACATACATCTATCTTGGATCATATCACATAATATTCAAAAATAAAATACTAGTGAATTGTTTAATCTTAAAGTATCTCTGAAGTCAATTTAGTGGATAAACAAATTAATCATAAAAAATTTACAACGTATTCCCTTCATGAATGTTAAAGTAGGTAGTCTTTCAAGAGTAGGAATTACACGACTGTAAGAATTTAGAAACAAGTCATATAGCATTACTTTAAAATATTTTGAATCGTAAAATGATAAAATGAATTGTTCAGAAAGCAGGCCTAGAACTGACTTATGACGCAGGCCTAGAACTGACTTAGGACGCAGGAAAAGACAATGATAAAGGTATATACACTTTTGTAGTAGAACAGAAATTAATATGTGGTTCATTTCCGCGAAAATAAATCCAGTTGTATATTTGTTGTCTCTTATTTACGAACGGCGAGGGTCGGTTTACCGATGAAATTACATATTGAAGCATTACATTTTAATCTACCCATCCAATATTATATTTAATTTTCAAGCTGTTTTAAAAGGAAGAGTATTTATTGAATAGACACATAAACAAACTGCATTTTTTTTACTTGCCAATCAGGTATAGTTTGTTTTCATATCCGTAAACTATCATTTTAATATTATTTCTAGTTAAAATCTTTGACAAATGTATCATAATACATATTCAATTCTTCGCTTTTTCACTCATTAGTTTTGCCCAAGGCCGAAAATTTTGAAAGCAAAAAATAAAAACCCAAATGTTAAGGAGCAGGTTTTCTATGATTTTTAAAAGTTTTTTGTTTACTGTTATATAGATAATTATAGATGTTATATCTAAGTACATGTACGATGTCAAAAATAGTTAACTGATTTACTAGAATTAAAGCGACACAAAAAACTGCAAACCGCTATGCAACTGAGGAAGACGAATCGACTTCTGCTGGGTTCGTGTTACCCTTTCACCTACAATTTTTGTATGCCATTCACCGGAGCACCAAAGAACATAATTCACGCCATGAAAAATTAAACAAAACAAAAATTTATAATTTTTTACTTAATAAAAATACAAAATGTAGTTTATCATTCTAATTTTAATGTAGAAATATAGAAGTGAAAAATCTTTCCCTTACAGAATAGCCACAACAGAGATGTATGAAGTAATCGGTGTCCATTTTACATTCTTTACGTTTATCATTGGGAGCTGTGTATGCATGTAAGATTTTTTTCAGTTAAACAATAATCATTTTTGTAAAATATAAGTCATTTATTTGGTAAATGTATATTCTTGAGTTTAGTTTACACTGATTTAAAAAAAAACCAACAGAAAAAAATGGATAATCAAACTTACGAGATTATTCGCACAGTTACAGGTTGAAAAATATTATATAATCTAAATTAGTGGACCATGCAGTTAGTATATCTATACATGTGAATTAATAAATACATCGAAAGAAAGAAAAAAACAAGTAATACAAAGTAAGAATGATCCATGTAAGCGATGACATATCAAAGCTTTGGGTATTACGCTTAAGTTATGAGGAAACGTTTGAACCCTTTTATGAATTGAAATACTTTCTGAAAAATATTTATATTTTCTTCACACTATCATTGATAAGCAAATTAAGATCAATTCTATCGGGAACCTAGGACAAATGTTCAAGCATATCCTTTCTGATATTATTGTATCGTGCACGTGAATGGGAAGCATCTAAATTCGCATCAGGACTAGTTATTATGTTGACCCTATAAGGATCATACTTCAGAAATGAGGCCCCACAACGGATTAGGTTAAAATAATGTTTAACATGTGTGGACCATAAAATATTGTTTAGGTACAATATCCTGTTTATGATGCATGAGTAGAGCGCCGTTACATTTTGAAAATGTATCTAAATAATGGAAAGGTATATCCTGTTTATTCTAACGTCGCACTATAAAGGGTAAAAATGTTAATTAGAGTCTACAGTATAGAACAATTATATCAGAATTATTTCTTAAAGAATATATACATGTAGTTGTACTTTGAATAGAAGAAAGAGCATGATTAGCAAGATAATGTGTTGATTGATTGAAGTCTAACACCTCGTCGACTCAAAAACGACGTATTGTGGCAAAGACTGGTTTTGTACAACTAAAAATAATCGAAATAAAATAAAGGTTAATAAACACAAATAATATCAATGTACAAAAAACATCGAGAATTTTTATTTTTTCATATTATAAAATAATAGACGTCTTATACGTCCATGTCTTAAAGACATTCCCAATCTGTTTCTTTGTACAAGTTTTTCTTTCGTAAAAACAGGTAAACCTGTAACTTTTCGAGCTGCTTCTATCTGAACATTTTCTAGTTTATTTGTGTTTAAGGAACCACAGGTGTCCCACGTTTCACACTGATTTTCATATAATGGCAATACAAAGACTACATATAATGGTTCAAGATTTTGGTTGCTCGTACAAAATTTCACAGTTTTCATACCATATATAAGTGTGCACTGCCATTAGTTGGCCCTTTCTACCGATACGTCTGTGTTAAATCTTGTGCTGTTCACACCTATTACGTATTATATTTCCTTATTTCATACTTTTACAATCAATTTATCTATACTTAATTTTGAGTCTGGGTAACTGATATCTTTATTGTGTTTGTATATTGTAAGATGACAGGATTTGTTATATGTAAATTTAGGAAACTGGATATGCGTCACGGGAGACAACTTCAGCAAATAATTAGTCTAAATGACAGGTCTGTTTTAATTACAAAATTAATGTACATCTGGGACCTTTAAATATTTTGAGTTAATATGACACTAGGAACAGTGTGAAACTATACAATGACTGACTTTGCCACGGTAATATGTCGCTTTAATGATTTATCAGGATTGTTGTAGGAATTACAGATTACGAGTTGAAAATTTCAACAAAAGAAGCACTAAGATAAAATAGAATGGTGATAATTTTTTAAGAAAGCGAAAGTTCTAGCTAAAAGAGTAAAAGATCAAAACGGCAATTAAAAAGTGACATCGGGTACTGCAGAAGAGTAAACATGTTCTTATCTGTTAATAGGCCCCGTCAAAATGTTTTGGATAAAAAGTAAATGTAAAACGAAGAATAGTTTTTTGCAGGTTTGATTTGGGTACAACTTTGAAAAACAATACTGAACACCTAGGTTATGAAGATTTAAATACAACAGATTCCTCTGTTAACCAAGGTAACATCTATAATATCCCCTTCTCTCACAGGGATTTTTCTTACGAGTCCTTACGGATCGCCAACTCGTAGCCAATCGCAAGCATCCGTTAATAACTCGTCACAACTCGCGACAAGAGGCAAATTTTTTGACATGTCAAATGTGCATTACATTTTCCGTAAATAACTTGTAACAATCTGTAAGTATCGTAAACTGGTCGCAACACCACGTAAAACTCATAAGAATCCGTAAATGTCTCGTACAAAAAATTGTTTTACGATTTGTTACGCGTAGTTTACGATTTGTTTACGGATTATTACGTGTGCTTAAATGATGTTTACGATTTCATTCACGTCGTGTTACAATGGCTTTACGGATTGTTAAGAGTTATTACGAGCACCTTACGTATAATTACGAGTAACTTGCGAATATATATGTATACTTTACGATTTAGGAAAGGTAGAAACTAGCTGGATGTCAGTTGTCAAATGATGTTACACAGAGAATTCCGTACTTTTTTGCAAAAAGCATAAGGACTCGTAAATACTCGTAACGAACTCGCAACTATTCATAACATCACGTTAACAATTCGTAATTAACACGTAAAAGCTTAGATGAATAGTAAAGTTCCATAATATACGCGTCACATTCCATAAAAAGCCTGTAAAATACCGTAACTTTCTCATATTTATCAGTGGTTACTCTGAACAAATCGTAGATTTTTGCTGTAAATGTATCATAAAAACTCGTAATAAACAGTAAAAGTCATTACTTGTAACCACTTTTAAATCGCTCGTAAAAGTGGCCAAATCGTAAGGGTGTGTGTACCTTTACGAATTTGTGCCATACATAAAGATTCGTAAGAAAGGTCAGTGTATGTGAAGGTAGCATTACTCATTTTTTTTCCAACTCAGGACTGAACTCAATGTTGTATAAATCCTACACTTCCCTTTATTCTTCATTGTATCAATTAATTAACAAGGTGCACTATTGTGGTTCTTCGTAACGTCACATCAGTAAAGATTCTTCCCTTGTAAATTAACGCTTTGCAGTAAAAATATGAAAATAAAAACAGTTGCAAATACGTTTGTCATAACCCTATTAGTGTAACCACATTTGAAAATGCCGAAGCAACAGTGCATATTTAAGGTTATTATTCAATTGGAAATTTCATGTCGACAATTGTTAGTTCCATAGACATGCAGTTAAGCTCTCTAGAAATCCGTTCTTAATTTGAACATTTCAAGAAACAACCAGTCGTCAGATCTTTCGATGAACATAACTTTTTTATAGAAGTTCAAATAGTTCTACATTGGTCTGAAGTATAAATATTTACTGTATTAAGATTTTAACATCAGTATCAGTACATTTCTCTTTCGGCACACCCTTAATTTTTTTTTTAGCTTTAGCGTAAAGACTTTGGTTCATTTGGAATTGGATCCTGCTTTTAACATTTTTAGCATTGAACTCTGATGAAACAAAGCATTTAAAGGTTTTAAAATCAATATCATAAACAAAAGAAAACATATAATTTTAATGTACATCTAATAATATTGGATGGAGTGTATGTAAATCACAGAATTATTTAAAATGTCACATATTGAAGCCTTAGATATCTTAAAGTTTACAAAGCTTGAATTACAAAATATAAAATCACACATTGTATTCAAAATTTGAAATTTGAATGGTCACAACAGTTTCTCAGATCATTTTTCATTTTTGCAGTTTTCAAGGACGATAGCAGAATGAAAACATGTCCAGATAGTATTGTGGGACTTACTTTCCCAGACATTGATTATTCGTTGCTTGGTTACAATATTTACAAAGGCTATCCACTAAACGACGGATATGACCCTGGCTTTACTTTTCCTATCTTTACTGCTAATTACACATTGGAGTTGAAATCATCCGATTGTAGATACAGTGTACCTAATGGTATGATTGTTATCCCAGACGTTTCCTGTTCCACTTTATATTCCTCAACCGTTATCCAAACAGCGTTTCAGCTAAATAAATATGTTTCAACTACAGTCGGTGTTGAAATTGGTGCAATCATCGGCGCCTTCAAAGCAAGCAAAACTTACCGAACATCAATATCTATAGTATACAGTGGTGAAAATGTTTTGATTATGTCGAGTGCAAACTGTAGGTATTACTTCTCAAAACTTAATTTACATTCAGTACCAAATTTTTCTCCTGACTTTAAACGTTGGATTCATCGTTTAGATAACTCTAATGACAGAAGAACTTACATGGATTTCTTTGAATATTATGGTACTCACTTTCCAATAGATATGATCTTTGGTGCTCGCTATATATACCAATACCAGATGGAAACCGACAAATATAGAAAGGAAGTTCAGAAAAGTATCACTGAGACCATGCGTATGTCTGCGTTGTTCATTAAATATAGTTCCTCGAAGACACATTCAACACGAACATCCGTTACCAGCTTTCTATCTAGTGTTACTTCCACCAGGACGGTAACAACAGGTGCCCCTCCACCGCAAAATGGAGATGCAATGACTTGGGCATCATATGTGAAAGAAAACCCAGTACCAGTGAAATACAAGTTGGAAACTATAGATAAACTATTTACACAAAGATTTATGGGTAGCTTAAATGTCAGTTACGAACGTATTGCTGATAATATAAAAATATTTTCACTACAATATTGTAGCTTTTTGCAAGCGAAAGGTCTCATCGACACCTGCATTTCTGAAACGAGAAGTTTACAGCTGGAATCAACGAAGTTGTCGGGCAATTTCTCTCTTCGTCCAAATATGCTCCTGGCAGAATGCAAATCACGTTGCGAATCAATGGCAGATTGTTCGGCTATTTCGTTTTGCACAACATGCAACAAAAATGCGTGTCGTATTTTCAGCCAGACAAGTCCTGTAATAAATAGCTCTTTTGATGAAAATTGGTTTTCAGTAATAATTCTCGACAATATAAATGGTATTTTAAAATTAGATAAGACTGCAATAAATGGTATCCAAAGAGGAAACCGTACAGTAAGAGCTCAGACTAAAATAGAATGTTTTACGAGGTGCTATGATGACAGTGACTGCATTGCGTTTACATATTGTGGTTGTCCTGAAAGGAGAAGGAACTGTCAACTCTTTGCAAATAGTTATATCAATTATTTTCAGACAGAAGAGAAAACCACATCTTATATTATTTCAATGTACATACGAAATGTTGGCAGAGAAGTTATGATAAGAAAGTTCGCAAATTTGTTTAAGGCCTAGATGTACTGTATATTCATCTAATATTAACAGAATAATAGTTGTCCTTGTTTTTTTTCATAAATATATCCGGTCAAAGCTACTTATTTACAGTTTGATATTACAGGGTGGTCAGTCTAGTAACAACAGTGAAAAGAAAAATAAATCTGCAAATACAAATGGATAAAAATGTTCTGGTATTAAAATTATCAGACAATTTAAGGGTGGGATGTTAGAATTAATGAGATAACACCCCTGGGGATTGTACATGGGAAAGGGTTATTTACATCAAGGAATCGCTTTCAACAATGAGCTATTAACCGGATATAATAAGTGTTCAATTCCAAATTCACAGCATTCTCTACAATAAGCATTTTCAAATAATAAACGAAATGTAACAAATTTGAACACTGGGACCTAACTTGCGACAGATACATTTAGAATGTGTTAACCGTCTTTGCGAGTACTCTTTCTGCTTACTGAATCCTGGACCAGTGGCTTTATCAATGTATACAAACAGAATTGCATCCAATTAAAATTTATATGAAAAACATTAAAGAAACTTTATTTTTAAAAAGGACAGACATGATTGAGAAATAACATACTTGGAATTTGTTTATTTACAACACACTCAAACTAATAACTTGGTGATAAAGACAACTTCCCTCCAGAATAGAGCTTACGATAAGCTGAAGCAAGATTTTGATAACTGTATCAATTATTTTAAATGAAGAAAATTAAAAATCCTATGTTTAACAAGTAGCTCATGGCACTGAGGGTCATATGGCAGTATATGGACCGGTTGGCAGCTCGACAAAATTATACGGACCGAAGCGAAGCTGAGGTCCATACAATTTTTGTAGGGCGACCAACCGGTCCATATACTGACATTTGACCAGAAGTGTCATGAACTATTTGTTATATTATACTTTGCTGGGATTTAATCGAATTTAATCGAGGCGGTCCATATAATGTACAGCCGGTCCAAATAACGGCTTAGATGACATAAATAGAGTAGTAAAAATGTAAAAGTATAATATAAATATATATTTATTGAATCCACAATTGCATTTAGCAGAAACCATAAACGAAGTTTGGAACAACGCAAACTTTTATAAGTTCAGAGAAATAATGAAATGATCATTTGTAATATGATTGTAAATAATAAACGAATTGCCAGGTCATATTATGTGGTAAAAACATCACACGGTACTGTTCGCGCTATTCTGCTCGACAATATTTATTCCTGCACTTTTTTCGTCCGTCGCACTTTATTGTAATATCAACACCTCTATGAATTTTATCTTGTGAAGTAAACTCCTCTTTCATTTTTCAGTTTATGTTGTATGTTTTTTACAGTATTGTCATACACCATATTCAGATATAGGTTTTTGAATTTTGATTTTCCAAACTTTGAGTCCACAGGAATGAATTTAAAAAATGATGAATTTAAACTTGTGTCCTAAACTTTTTTTTATTTTTCATTGGATTTGGTGATTTAATTTCTTCATAGAATGATTGCATAACATCTTTAATTGGGCAAAAAGGTTTTAGAGTTTTGAATTTTGTTCAGTATCCCAACTAAATGTTGGGGTGCGGGGATCACTGTCAATTCCGAAAGCAGCTTTCTAGCCCTTGATTATTGTTGTGGATTTTCACATTTTTGTCTTGAGCACTACTGTCATAGTTGTCTGGAAAACATGATAGAGCGCATCAAAATTGTTACCAGAATGTCTTTTAAACATTAAAGGAGAAAATGATAAGCAAATTTGCATTTAATTTTTTTAAATTTTTTTTATTTTTTTGTATTTTTGTATTAAAAAGTAGTTTATATCTGAACAAACTTTCTACCCTATTCAGAATACATGATCGTACTGCCGGGAATAGTTTGTAATGGTTGTTGCTTTCGTTACGGAGAAGGCTATAATTTTAGTATTTGAGTATATATTATATACATTGAATTGAACTAAATCGAAACTAAATTAACTTTGTTTTCCGTTTTCTTACATTGTATCAAAAGAAATCATAATGAATTTTAATTTAAAAAGCGCATTTCACATTTTTCTGAGAAGGGGTTAAATATCATAGTGTTAAAAGTTGTTTTCGGAATCAATATTATCAGTATTCGTACTGTCGGGAATATGAAAATAAATCAAAATGAGCAATACGAAGCAAGCTGTTGAATTTTCCCTAGTATAGGTCGTAAAATGTTAAAATAAATTATATGTAATCATGGTAATGGCGAACGCAATTTTTGGTTTCTCACCTGTATTCAGTAATAAAACTTTAAAAGTCTAAGAATGTTTAGAAATGTGAAAAGAGAGTATGGTGGATTAATTCTTGATATCTGTATATATCTGTATCTGACAAAAAATCCACGCTACGAAACAACACTTTTATTGCTGTTGTTCATCTGAAAGTCATCGTGAGGCCAAATCTTTCCAATGAAAGATCAAGACTTCCTATAGTTCGTGTTTGAGAATACTTTATTAGATATACAGCTACAAGGTTAATGAACCAATTAAACAAAAGAAACAGATACTGTCAAAATCTGCCCGAAAGATATACCATGTTCATTTTCCCTTTCTTGATGTTGACGTTGTTGAATCTCCTTCGTATATCGTTTACATATCAGTGATATGTAGTTTGCACTGCTTGCGTTTGTAACAGTGCAGATTAAATAGTTTATTTGAGACTATTTCGTTTTAACTACTTTTTTTATCTTTATTGGGATCGTTGAAATTTGGCACCACTTGTACAGCTCTAATTCAGAAAAGGAAATATCACTCTTAATTATTCTGTTTTATTACCAATAAGACGTTTATATTATAAATTTATCCTTCTAGGTTCGTGTGTCTAATGAAGGATAATTTAATTTTAGTTTAAATATATCAACGAATTATAACTTGTACAATGTACGCTTAACTGATGCGATTCAAATTCCAAAATAACCAAAATGGTAAAGACAAAACGACGGAAGACCAGATCTATGCACAGGAAACCTCTTCGTTTCTAAAAAAATTATCATTTTTATGACTCACAGTAAATTTCAAAGTTAAAGTTTCATGTTAGTAGTGTAATACAACTAAAAACAGAGCTGGTGATATCCGTTGGACATGGAGCAAAGCAATATTAATAATTTTTTGTTGCAATGAAGACTAAAAAGTCGAAATGGATATCCAAGATAAACATATTTAAAATACCAAAATTACACCAAAGAGTTAGATAAAACATCTAAGAAAAAGGGTTTGATGTATGCAGGTTGGAGATAGTCATTAGTTTTTTATCAATTTAGCAATTTTATAATAAAGGTAAATTTTGAAATATCAATTTCAAAATACTCTTGCGGAATTTGAATTAATATGCTACTATTATATAACTGTTGATAAAACTTTGAATCATGTTGTTTTCGTACGGAACATTAATTCCTTTCTTGGATTATTGATACCTAAATTTTCCGGCGATATCTATGGTCTTGCAAAAGCTCGTTATTATGCAAACTTTCTATGGCGTTATTACTAAAGTTCATGTCAGATAATTATCAGACATAGAGCTTTAGCTCGAAGTCTGAAACGTATCAGAGATGAATATTGTCATGTCATGATCTTTTTATCATATAATTTCCGGAAGCACAGCAAATCCTCGGTGATTTATGTTTTTTTTTCGGGAATTTTTAGCATTTTATCAAACAGTAAAATTTACTACTTATTCACTATAATTATATGATAAATACATCTATCGGCATATATTTACACACAAAAATGTTTTTATTGCCTATTGAATAAAAATAATTGTCTTTAAATATACTGTGAAAAAAATTTATATACGGAAACAATTTTTCAGAAATGACTTGTTATTGTTTAAGATCAGACAACTATATTAAACTTTTTACTTATTTATTTTTATTTTTATTTATTTTATACTTTTTATTATTATTATTTATTATCATCATTATTATTATTTTGTACAGATAATAGTTATAACATATCAGCCCTTTAACCAGTCTATAAACCATTTTTCATCTTCAATACGAAATATGGATAGAACCATGGCTACTTAAATTAATTACTATAAATATGTCTATTTTTCTTAGGAAACGTTGTTATTTAATATATAAGGAGAAACACTGGTTTTAGATTAAGATTATATATTTAATATGAACTGAATCCACTGGTCCATTAAGAAGAAATAAATAAGGATGAACCTGGATGTGATTTTTCTACCATTAAAGGGAATTGTGAACAACAAATCTTTGAGAATAAATTGTTTATTTTTGTTTGTTAAAACAAGCTTTCTATGGTGTTATCATATGCAATTTTAAAATTATAGATGTACCATAGATGATATGCCAGTCTAAAGGGAAATAGTCTTTTATCCTTCGGTTGATATTTTTAACAAGTTGTTAATTACCAACGAGCATTCTATTTACCATCCTTTATCGTCTTGGCTCTTTATGTAAGGTCATCTGGTCTAGATCTTATTAAATTAGATAATTGAAAGAAACAACAAAGCGATAAAGCAACGGGGAAAGTTCAAAACACCAAGTTCCAAAGAAAAACATAAAACAAAACATTACAGATAAATACTCCAAATAATAAAACACACACATTGCCAACAAAACAGAAATAAATTATAGCAAAACAACATTATTAACTAAAGCAATACCAGTTTGAACCCCCACTAAAAAACCGGGAGTGACATCAATAGCTGCGGTACAGTAAGAATGCACTGTGCTGTTATGGCACCCATCACATTGTAAGTGAGGAAAATTAAGGAAATGCAGTAAGGTGTCAATGTCAATAACACATGAAATTTATACCAATTACTGAAAATATAACTTTGTATCGATCAGTTGGTGAAAATGAAAGAAGATATAAGGAACAGTCATGACAATTCTTAGGACAGGGTATTAACAAAGTCGGGATATAATCTTATCTTAACTTAAAGTTTAAAATTTGACAGACATTTCGTTCCGTCAAAAACTATAGTGGTCTGTTTCCTCATTGGTAGATAAGATGTAGGTAGTCTATAGAGGAAGGATTATTAATAGATAGCACATCATATATTCTCTAGATTGTTAGTTTTGAAGGTCTGGGCTAGTGTCTTTTGCTTCCTCTGTATTACCTTTTGTTTATCCCCGCTACAATCCATATGTGCCTATCCATAGCCAGAACGTTGTATCTTTATTGAATGTGTGTCTAATTATATCATTGTGTGTAATATTGTTTATATTTGATTTTTACTAAAACTTTGTTGTAGTGTTTGGCACCTTTATTTCTAGAGCCATTTAGTGTTTGTTGGCTGTGACTCCTCGTTGAAACAACATGAAAAATCCTTCATTCTAAACGTTCCCCATTGTATGAATTGTACGTTCTCTGCACATTTGAATTTTATTTTTATTTTTCTAAAACAGATAAACAAAACTTTTCATGACAACGTGAGTATATTGCCTTATGTAATATATACCTGTTATATTAATGCGTAGTACAAGACTTAACTACTTGATGAAAACATTATACAAACACCATAACATAAAATTTTGTTAAATTTCACATAAAGAATTTACAGTTTTAAGGGCTATGATTAGAAATTAAAGAAGTATCGGTTCCAGGACTTGAGTCGAGTCTTTCTATTGAATCATATTCAAACAAATTGCATCGTCCTTTGGTAAATGTCACAGCGAGACACCCAATCACACTGCGACAATGATTAGAACAGCTTTGCATGTTATCAGCCGTTGTACTAAAAGCACAGTTAGAATAAATATCTGTACCCTTCAACTGCAGGTCATTTCTTATTCTGTCTGAAAATATTGTTGTCTGCCAAGATTTTTCGTTTGTTCCTTCCCCTGTGAAATTTCCATAAAAATGTTGGCATTTTTTATTTTTCTTATTGTAAGATACAGCAACACACTTCGTATTTTGTTTGCATTTAGTTTCACATGAATGAAATTCACTAGCTTTAGTTTCATTATTGTGTCTCCATAACCTTGTCGATTTCAACTTCAAATTACTATGCATGGGTAATTGTTTTAAAAGTTCCTTTCTTTTCTTCGATAGAAAAAGAGTTTCGGTTCCTGTTTTCTTTTCAAATGTGTTTATTTCTTCTTCCCTGAAGAGTTTACAGTTATTTACATGGTACACGCACTTATGAATAGAAACTGCAACACAAAAGGGTTCATTTAGACATTTCTTTAAACACTCAGCGGAAGTCTTTGTTTTGTAGAAATTTCCAGAGTTGCAACCTACTGCAATATCGGTATTCTGAAGTTTATACATCTTGCTACTGTTACTTCTTACAATGAGAGATTTCCAGTGAGATTGCTTCCTACCTTGTCCAGCTTTCTCTTCAGTAAATGTGTAACAGCCTTTGTTTCGTGAATCGTAAGTTAAAGCAACACAATATGCCCTTTTAGTACATTCTTGCTTACAGGCTTGAAAATTGTTTCTTCGAAAATGTGATTCGGGGTGGTATAATCTTGTAGAATCCAGAAAGAGTTGATTTGCTGTATCGTTTACTTTGCTTTGAACAGCTTTAGAACTGAAAATTATAGAAATTGATCCAGTTGTCTTATTTAGACTTGCAATGTTGTCATCTGAATAAAGATTACACTGTACTTCATCATTTGGACAAACGGTATATGAAATAGCAGAACAGGTTGGATTCTGCACGCATTTCAATGAACAGTCTAGTTTTGAATGGACAATAGCAAAATCATCTGGGTGCCTTCCACCGTGTATGGCAGTGTTCGGAATTTCGTACTTATAAGGTATGTTAGATCTAAGGAAAACTGTTACGTATTTTTCATCGTAAACTGCTGCTCGACGATCATTCTCAATTCCGATGAAAATGTGACACTTTTTTAATGACTGACTGAAGGATAAAGCCATACAATTTATATTACGTAAACATATATGAAGACAGGATTGCATGGAATCCTTTTTGAGGTTTTGTTTCGGACCTGACAACTTGGTTGATTCCACCACCATTTCACTAAACAAATTGGAGAACTTTGTTTTTGCCTCTTCTCTGGTTATGTTTCGTATATATTTTGATAGAATATAGGAGGCCGTTGTTTCTGCCTCATGTAAATGATTTATACGGTTTTCAGCAAACAATTGACAATTTGTACTCTTCTCAGGACAGTAGCAATACGTGAACGCGATGCAGTTCTTATCATCATAGCACCTCATTGCACACTCCATCTTTGAACCAGCTCTTATTCTTCGTTTTCCTCTTTGAATCCCAATTATTTTTGTCTGATGCACTTTCAGCATGTTGTTTATATTATCCCTGATAATGACTGACGTCCAGCTTCTATCTAAAGAGCTATACACATAAGGTGTTATTTTGCTGA
The DNA here is from genome assembly GCA_028015205.1 of Mytilisepta virgata. Lineage (NCBI taxonomy): Eukaryota > Metazoa > Mollusca > Bivalvia > Mytilida > Mytilidae > Mytilisepta > Mytilisepta virgata. The sequence continues at coordinate 6,156,915 of CM051520.1, read as the reverse complement.
AAAAGCGACATGCATTTTTCTTACAGTTTTTGCAAAATGAAATTGCCGTGCAATCAGACAATGCTTTGCAATGTGATATGCATTCAGTCAGCAGCAGTTGTCGACCAACCGTAAATTTACCTGAAAGTTTTGTATACTGTAATGGTAAATTTTCTGAACCAGAACGACAAATGTCTATATGACCTCTTTCTTGTAGAAAACTACAATATTGTGGTATAAACGTTCTTATATTATTACCTATTCGTTCGTAATTTACACCTAATTCATTCATGTACTCCGGAGAGAAAAGTCTATCGATGGTATTAAGTTTGTACTTTACAGGAACTGGATTTTGTTTTACGGTTGATGCCCAAGTCATTACATCACCCTTAGCAGGCGGAGGGGCACCTGTGGATACTCTACTTACAGTGACTTTTGACAGAAAGGATGAGGCAGCTTCTCTATGCGAGGCTGCCATTGAAACTCCTCCAGACACACTGAATTCCCCGGCGTAACTAGCAGACGCAGCAACATTCACATCATTTTGAATTTCGGTTCTATACAGGTAAGAGTCCATTTGGTATTTGTAAATGAAACGCGCTCCAAAAATTACTTCTACAGGGAAATGTGTACCGTAATAGTCAAAAAAGTTCATATAGGTATTACTGTCATTAGAGCTATCCAAGCGATGTATCCATTTTTGGAAGTCGGGAGAAAACTTTGGTGGAGAATATAAATTTAGCTTTGAGAAATAGTATCTGCAATCTGCAGATGATACAATCAGAACATTTTTTCCACTAGATATTATAGATGTTAATGTTTTAAACCCAGCGCTTGCCTCAAAAGCAACCGATGAAGACTGTTGTTTGTCAACTGGAACGTTACCACTGACATCCAATGCCATAGACAAGCCAAACTGTAACTCAAATCCTGTTTCAATTACAGTTGAAGAAAACGAAGTGGTACAAGAAACATCTGGAATCACAACGATACCACCAGGAACACTGTATCTACAATCGGCTGATTGCTGTCCTGATGTGTAATTTGCAGTAAAGATTGGATAGGTGAAACCAGGATCGTGTCCGTCATGCAGCGGAAAGCCCTTCAAGACGTTATATCCAAGCAACGCATAGTCAACATCTGGAAATGTGAGTTTAAGTGTGGATTTCAGACATTTCTCTGTACTTCGTTTCGTTCTGGCATCTATAAGAAACATCATTGAGTAAGCTATTTTGTCTCAGATATGGTTCTTTAATATTATCGGGTACGTCACAAGAACATTTTCGGACTTGTCTACTGTTGGGGAATAGCAATTATACATATTTTCATTATTTTTGCATTAAAATTGGTACTATATAATATTGATTACTACTGTTTTGATATCTCTACTACGTGACATCTCATTTGCCTTTATTTTGGTACTGGTGGGATATTGATACACTGAAATTTCCTGATATAAAAATTGTTAAAATTTGTGAAAATTAAGGAGTACCTCCCTGTATTAAGAAAGATTTGGCTCTACCTTTTGGGTCATTTGAATTTTCACATTGTCTCGTGTGACTTTATATCGTAGAGAATTACAAACTAGAGTATGCGAGTAAAAATAACAAACTCAGCTCTAAAATTCCTTTAATAATCAACAAATAAAAGGAACAACAATATTAAAAAAAACGCAGATGACACAACACAATTCAAAGGTACCTAACTGTTACCAGGTTTGAATTTTTTTTATAAAGAAAAAATTTTAAATATAAAATAGACTTACCATGAAAAAGGCTCTATTTGTTCTGAATTTATTTGTAGTATTGAGGATTGTTTTAGCAGATATTAACTAATTGAAATATATGGAATGTTCAACCATTTTTAAACTGTGCTCACGTGAAGTGCAATTTTATTAAATTAGAAGGTATCGAAATAAATATAAATTAAAAAATGATTGCAAAAAAAGAAACATAACGGTCGATTTTCCAAATTAACAATATGCTATTATTACCTCCAAATTTTAAAGAATAAAAATAATTATTGGTTACAGTTGCAAAGAAATTTACTGAACGGAAATCTTACCTTTGCTGGCTGGGGTCCTAAACAATCCATTTTTTAAATGTTCTTTGCTCGCACTACCACTGTAAGTCGACATGAAAAAAAAAATTTAAAAACTTATCAAAATATAATTTTTAAAGTTATTTTTATTATGCACAGAATACGTTTTATAAAGCTGAATTGACCCTGAATAATTAAAACGCCCTGCACTCTTTAAGACAGTTCGAAGATATTGTTATCACATTTTTCTTTTAACCAAAACTAATCTTTTATATTTAACGTCATGCATTTTATTTATATGCAGTATTGTAATACGTCGTATGTAGATGCGCAGTAAGGTTTTGTCATTTTGCTTTTCAAAATCTACAGGGCTCACATTTTGAAAATTGTCAGTTTAAGCTTATGACCTCTTTCATTTTGCAATTTATGCATATATCTCTATAAAGTATTGTCACACAATGTATGAAGATGTGGAATAATGTTTCAGAAATTTGATTGTTCAACAATTGGGGCCGACAAGGGTTGAATTTTTAAAATGCTTGTAACCTAAACTTCTCCTTTATTTAATGCATTTTATTTCTACACAGCATTTGCCATATTGTATGTACATATATTTGTACGCAATATATTTTATCATTTTGAAATTTGGGAATTTCAGCTTGTGAACTTAACTTCACTTTCATGTTTTACTCTATGAATCTTTTTTTCCATACAGTTTTGTCACACAATGTACGTAGATGTTCAATGCAGTTTTAGAAATTTGATGTTCTTTACTTGGGGCCCACTGGGATCGCATTCCAAAAATGTGAATTTATGCTTGTTTATGACCTAAACGCCCACAAATATAGCATAACTATCATATTCTCTCGGGAGAAATAGTAGATAAAACAACAGATTGAAAGTTGAGTCGAGTAAAATTTAATTGCAAACGTATGGATGTGAACATACTGCAGTTTTTGAAATCCCAAGTGTTCAACATGGGGAATTGCGCGGATAGCTATTGTTTCCGACTGTCTCCATCTAGTTTATCTGATAATTAGCTTTGGGGGGAGGGGGGAGGTATTGTAATAAATTGCATAAATATAATTCCCTAATGTATGGGAATCTCTTCTAACTACAGGTTGGGAGACGTCCCTTCTAGTAGTCAGTTGTCTACAAGGTTAGTCTTCACGGTCTGTCTTCATATCCATGTTAGGGTTCCTATATAAGGAATGTTATTATGATAATAGTGTGCTTTCTGGAGGGTATTTCAATCAAACTTGGTCAAAATCACTATATATGTATATAATTAGATATAATAAGTTAAAAGCATGTAATGTGATAAAATAACATTAAAATTTAAAAAAAAAAAGATCAAAACTTTGCATCTTGATTTCTTTAAATTTCAGATTTTTTTGGGGTAATTTAACATAGTATATAAATTGATTAATAAAATTTACCTGTCCTTTTCAGTTAGTTTTTAGGAAATAAACTATAATTACTCAAACAACATTCATACTAATTAAGTTTACACGGGACATGTGGGCAGAACGGGAATTGAAATATCAAAAAGTGGGCAGAACAGGAACAAACCATTTGTAATAGTACGATTTAAGCCATAAGTTATAAATACGTGTTTATTTAAACAATATTTTAAGGTAAATATTTGTTTTTGACTGGAAAAGAAGGAATTATTCTGAAATATGGTAAAGTCAAAATAACTGAGTACAATGGGGTGTTTTTGATAGTAGTATTTCACTTATCATTAGCAAAAGCTTTTTCATGAAAGAATAACTTCCGGTTTATATGCTTATATGGATGCGTTAAAATAATATAAGTATAAAATTTTACAAAATATATATATTCGCTTCAATATATATTTCAGTTTCGATTTTACATTTCGGGTAAACAGTTTTTTTACTGTGTTTGGCGTCTATATGTACATGTCTCGCGGAAAATTATGTTGGCAATGATGCAGTACATTTTTGATACATACTGCTGACAATGGCAATATCTTCCTTTCAAAACAAAGTATATATTGTAGCCGGCCAAAATATTTGTCAATGTATAAATATATATTTGAGAAATACCCTGATGCAACCACGGGTAGGCCCTTTATGCCGATACTCCCTTTACATAAAAGGCCTACCCGTGGTAAAATAATGATAGTTTCAAGCCACTGTTAATTATTTCTATTCCGATACGAGATGTTCTACGACATTTTTAAATGCCGCAACATAGGTATTCGGACATTAAGGATGTTCGCTGCACAGTTTCAAAACAACAAGCTTTTCATAACACTAGTAAATATTGATAGAGAATTAATAAAGGAACTAAAAGAGCGAAAAAATATTATAGGCCCTTGTCCTCGTTTTCGTGATATAAGCCATTGAAAATTTGGCGGGAAAAATTCATTTTTATAGCAAATTCTAAGGATTTCTTTTTAGAAATGGAGATTTAAAGTGAAAGTATCAATTTGTTTTTGCAGTTTTTATTCTGAAAAGACATTTATTTAAGGGATTTTGAATTAATATTTATTGAAGAAATATAAACATTTTTCAATATTTAAATGCAGTTTAAATGCAGTTTGGATATTCTAGGTACACGTAAAAGGACAAGGTAGGATAAGGGCCATTTTCTGCCCCCTCGTCAAATATCTTTATATTGGTATATATAAGAAGATATGTCTCGAAGATTATAAAAATGCGAAAAAAATATGCCTGCCATTTGGAATATTGTTAGAAAAATGAGTCTGATGCCAATAAATGAAATTATAAGTCAATTTATTTAAAATAAATCTACTGGATCATATATATTTGACGCCAAGATGAAAATTCACGACATTTCTTACCTTGAAGAGATTGCAAAAATTGCAATGGCAACACCTTTTTTGCCTTAGCAACGGCAAAAATGTCAAAATATTACTAAAGAAAATAAACACTTTCGTAATACTTTGTATATTTGGAAGGGAAATAATGGTGCAATCTTATAGTCAAGTAAACCTGACATTAATGTCCCTTGGCAACAATATTTTTTCCTTAGCAACCAACCGAAAATCACAAATACACTTTGCCTCATCCCATAATATTTTCAAAGTTAATGGTAAACATTGATACTGTAATATCTTGTACTATGGATTTACACTTTCCCTTATAGAATTTCTAAATTAACATTTAAAGAGCAAATGATGTGGAAAATGGGTCGTAGTGATCTCTTTCTGCTGAAATAAGTATTGATCCTAATCGCATACTACGACATGATTATCCGTGCATATTTACTGAAATAGGAACCAAAATGTAACCATTTTTTTGAAGATTTAGCAACCCCTGGAAGAAATGGGTCGTCTTCGTAAGTTTTCGGTAAACAGGAAGTTAATGAGCGACAGTAATAAAAAAAAGTACACACGGTATAGCACATTGTATAAACCTTCGAGCCAAGTATCAAGAGTCTGTTACAAGTAGCTGCCAAGAAAAGTGTGATGAAAGTTTTTGTGACGCCGACACGGACGATGGGTAATTTTTATAGCTGAATGCTGACTAACCAACATATAGGCATTTTGTTGAAGGGTTTACATTTTCCGTCAAGTTATGGTACACGAGAAACAAGGATAATTGTCACATTAAAAACCTACTGATAAAATCATATCATTTTGTGTTTCACTTCGATTAAATAATACTTTCATGCTTTGAACAGCAGATGAAATCGCATGAAAAAAAGAGAAAATATTCTACGTCGTGCTAAGAATACCTCCACTCGAAAATACGGGAAACCTGGAAAGGCGAGACACAGTACAAGTCACTATACCAAAGTCATATGCCAAATATCAATGTATTCCTTTCAATAGAAGCTTAGAAATCTGTTACGAAAAATTTCATTACGGGGAACCTGAAAAATTATAAATCGTACGTTAAACAGGAAGTAGAAGTGCGGGACGGGCGGACGAACCGACAAGGTGATTGCAGTGCCTCCACTCTGAGTGGAGGTATAAAAATATAAAAACTTCGAACCATTGCCGTTTATCCCCCATTTACGTCAACGTCTTACCGATTGTGCCATCGTGCAATATAGAATAAATAACAACTTTAAGAATAACTTTTTTAATTCCTAAGGTTATTTTGGGTTCGTGATGTTTTTACATATTCATTTGTATCATTTTATAAGCTTTATTTCGAAAATAACATTAACATTGGTGATGAAACATACACACATACGGTGTAACGCATCATATGTTATAATAGTGTATTTTAAACTATGACTTTGTTTAAAATAAAAGTTCCAGCAGATCTGTAATGGATAACAAGAAACGTCAAAATTTTAAAAATCATGAGGGAAAAAAAATATGAGATTCGCGAACCGTGGCATTCCGCATCGAGGCACTGCGCTCAAGTCAATTACACCACCGCGACACACTCACAGAATTGTCTTAAGTAACGTACATGTATATATATAATCAATCTTACAACAAGGACTGGTCTTAAAATCTGTGTTATGACTGTACATGTTTATTTTGTTTTTCAAATATTTTTCTCCCGCGTTTTGCCAGTTTCAATTCTTATTTTTTTATAAGCTTTTTAAAAATAAACATTTACATTGGTGATGAAACATTCAATATATATTTGCTCAAATTAATTTTGTAATTGTATTTAACCATGTCTTTGTTAAAAATAAAAGTTCCAGCAGATCTCTTCTTGATAACATGAAATGTCAAACTTATAAAAATCACGAAACAAAAAAAAAGAAAATTTAGAATTGACTTGTGATTTTCCGCTTCGTAGAACTGCGGGCTAACTAACTACACCACCGCGATACATCATACCATAGTCATAAATAATGTATATAATCTTTCGATAGGGACTTTTCTTAAAATCGGTGTCATGTTACATTAATTTTAACTGTAGGATCGTTTATGTTTCATTCATCTTGTTTTTACAACAAATCAGATCATACACGTGATATTCAGATATATTTACTATAATAAGTCATCTATTCTCAGTTTCAATTGAGTATGCTGTTTTACATCCGATTATATAAGGAGTGATCTTGCCGAAAAAAAATTAAATCAGTGAGGTTGGTAGAAGTACCCTTCCCCCGAACCGCATACACGCAATGTTCTTTTTTCACTAGCAAAAGCCGCTAAAAATTTAAGACAGGTTACAAGTCATACTTTTCATAAGATGTTCTCTTATATAAGCCCCCAAAAGTTCAAAGATGTGCTCTCCTACAAAAAATAACTTGCCGACATTTTCTTAGTTCTGGTTGATGAATATACGGAAAGGTCTATGACGGTCCGTTACAGATTTGTATATTTCGCTCATCACCACAAAAAATCTATGTGTTTTCAATCAACGTTTTAATATTTTAATATGAGCGAGCAAGTGAACCACAAAAACGTTTTAAACATTAGAAATATGATACTAAGAGACTATCTTGTCTAAATATGTATGTGGTTCACGTGCTCGCTCATAGAAAATTATCAGTCAATGCAGGAAGAAAATTGTCCTTTTTTCTTGAAAATGCCGAACCGGCTCATTAGACGAACCTAGATTCATTTCCAAACCGATCCTAGCAGGATATTTTTGTTCATTTTCTATAAGGGCAAGTACTTATCTAAAAAAATAATGAAAAAAAGTTCTATATTATTCCAACTTTATTTTCGACTAAATTTGGAGGCAATTTACAACAGCTTATCATATCTTGTACTTTCATAAAAGTCATAAAGCGGATTTAGGTACCTCCTACCTAACAATACAATAAATTCTTATCAGGTTGTTCTGATATACACTTGTAAATTTCAGAATATAATATAAAACATTTCAAAACATCTGAGTGAAGAAAATTCGATTTGCTTGTTAGGACAATACATAAAAGGCAATGAAAATTACATTCCATATTGACTGTCCTGATGTATTCCAGTTTTGAGAAGTTCAACGACTTTTCAAACACTCAAAATAATGACCAACTTGATCAAAGGAAAATGTAAAATTAAAGAAAAACGAATATTCTAACGTTCTTAGAAAATTGCTACATGTATTGTCAAACTATAAGAAACTGCAACACCCATTTAAAAGACTGTGAAATGAATCTTAACTTACGTGCGTGTGATAGTAATGAGAAAATAAAGCACAGTCAACCGGAAACAGGCCAACTTCAGCATGGTATGTCCGCAACCTTTAAGAAATGACGAAATGTTTTGGAATTTATATAACTAATACTTTCTCTACAATATTGTACATGCAGTTGAATGATTTGAATTATTGTACTGAAATTGGTATCACTAAGCGTTAGTTTCTATCGATGGATGGTAATGATTTATATTTTTCATATTATATCTAATGTATCCATAGTTACTGAATACTATTCGATATCTGAATAGGAAAAAAAATAGAATTACAATATTACAAAAAAGTAAAGCAATTTTCACCTCCAAATTATTTCACGTCAAGGGCAAGTTCCAAAAAGTCGCTCAATTCCTTTAAAAATCTCTAGGGGCATAGTCCTCTAAAGGCTTCCTTGTAATAACTTACAAATAAGTCACTAAAATATTGTCTACATAGCTGAATATCGTCTTGGGAGATTGTGTTAAATTAACATCTTTAAGACACGTAGAACCCAGACGAGTTTTTGTAATAAGTGAAATGAATTTATCTTTCTTCTTTCATTTGACTTTAGAATGGTTTTGGTTCTGAGTGTCCTTCGTCGAAAAAGTGATACAAAATGCTTGCCAATATACTGAAATACCCATACACAAAACTTGGACTTAAGCATAAACATTTTTGTTTAATAACATAAAAATACATTGCATACAATCGTTTACGAGAAGAAGGTAAATATTTAAGGTGAAACATTTAATTTTTATTCATGGATTTAAACAAATACAGGAGCAAGTGGCTTTACTCCTTAACAAATATACTAAATTTTAGCCACAGAACAAATACAACGAGCCCACACATATGTTTTTATAAGTGTTATTATTATTATTAACCATATATATTAATTAAATAAATCTTATTTATACACACCTCCTATTTTTTCAGTCTAATTCTTACCTGTTTTACTTGAAGCATTGCAATATGTCAGCAGTGGTATCTACTAAATATATACACTACAATGTACAACAGATGTTCACGGGTGGATATGTTTACCAGATATACAATACGACTATCAGATACATTTCACATTTAGTTCTGTAATGTTTATAGAGAATAAAGTATAACAAGGAAAACTTCCGTAATCTAATTTTATATCTAATATAGGAATTGTTTGATATCTATTATTTTTTTATTTGCACAGGGAAACGTGTTGTATTATTAGATCACTGAACAAAAAAAACAAAAAAAATCAACTATTAACATTCTTCAAAAATATGTCAATATAGTTTATCAGTGTTATCCTTTACAATTATATATCATATGACTGTTTGTTTAAAACCTTTTTTGACATAATTAACTTTCAGGACCTCACATTTATATTTTATCAAAAATAATTTGAAAAATGTCCTTTCCTTGAAATTTCATTACAAAATGAAATCATTTCTGCAATAAAAAAATGTTTCATTAATTTTACTTTTGTATCCTTATATAAGTTTTTGCATGTATTCAATGCTTTTTGTGCGAGATTTTTCAATAAAAGTTATGACTGGGTTGAGTGATTTGTCTGTAACTCAAACTATACTGTACTCTCCTCCATTTATTACATGGTGTGTGGTAAAATACCGAGGAACATACCAGTGAACAGAAAAGTCAAAAACTACTGACTGGTATTTATGCAAACATACTGTTTTAGCTAATTTCACATCGTAATAGTTTTTGGTATTTTTCCATTGCAAAGTTATCCTTTTCAGAATCATGTCTACTTCTGGCACGTTCTGATCTGGTACCCCTGATTTTTATGTATGTTATTGGCTAATTCTTTGTAAGAGTGTCTAGAAACACATACATAGATGAATGTGAGGAGTTGAATTGTTCATTATAGTGGGAATCGAATGCTTCTGGTACATTATTTTTTCATCTAGTGTTGGCCGAAATTTCAGTCCACACTGATGGTGGAAACATTGAGTTATCTACGTATGTTGACAACACATAATTGGCAAAGTACCGAACTTGTGAGTATTCCTACATTTGAAAAGTATATCTGGGACAGATAAATTTTATCCCGAAAGGTTAATTGTAATACAAGTATATAGGTAAATTATGTGCAGCTAATTTACAGGTAAATATGGCACAGTTGAAATTCGTTTATTGGCGCAATTAAAACTATGAAAAATATAGACAGTCATGACAGTGGCGCAATATGAATGATTTGGAATATGATAATTGGCGCAAATTTATTCCAGGCTAGGAAGTAACATAACAAAAGCCTTCGCCAACGATGTTACTATACAAGATTACAAGATTTTATTGGGCACTCAGACAGTACATAACTGTAACAAGAGGCAGACATTTATAACATATAATGTTGGATATGACAGAAGTGAAGTGAACATATATACAAACAAAATAAAATATTACATTATAATTGTATAATCAATGTGCATAAAGACCGTATTGAAATATTAATTTGTTAGTTTAGTAATTCTAATATTATCAATGAATAATGCAATATTATTTAAGACTGTGACGTTACACAAACACAACATGCCTTTCATCTGTGTTTGGGAGGGATTTTTATGATAGTAAGCGGGTATGAATTTCAGGGCATACAAACAAATAGTGAAATTCATCCCCAAATGACCCATCACTGCAAAGATAACAAAAACGTTTCAAGCGAGGAAAGTTATTTCATCGTACAGTTTCTATCGGGAATTTAATATTACATCGTCGATATTTTGTATAACTTTTGTTTTCTTCAATTTTTAAGATAATCTTTAAACTTGGTTTTAAATATGCCATAAAATAGCTCCTATCAGAGAACCATTTTTGTATAAACTCATCTTGTTGAATTCTTTGTACAATTTTTTTTTTTTATTTCAATCGATTCCAAAACACATTGATTGTTCCAAACATAATTTAAACTAATTTTGGTTTGGTTTTTGGTCTTCCAAATGTTTCGGTTTTAATGCTGCTGATGAGAGATTACTCCTTGAAATGCCTCGTATACAGCATAATATAAATTTACTATATCTTATATAAGTCATGTAAGTATCTTTGGATTGTTATTTTATCAAAAGATTATTTGAATTCTATCCATTTTGAATGAACAATATTTGTTGAATGCAAATTGAAAAGTAATTGATACATAATTCCCGATAATTTTGTTCGATTTTCGATTTGTGAGCAGTTTTGGCCAAAAGCACAACATTCTGATTTTTACCTTTATCAAAAGCGGATAAGCACCTGTCTTCCCGTGTACCATAAAGTTAGCTGTTCTAGCGTGTACTTCCAACATCATTTTCAAAAATTGTAACTGAATCTTTTATAGTATTTGAACATTTTCGAATCCCCACGCTTCGCATGAATAGAGCAAAATTGGTAAAATCAATGAATCAAACAATTTTAATTCTAATTTTAATTTGGATCTACTGGAATACCAATATTACGTAATTTTGTATACATGGCAAATAGTGCTGTCACACAATTTTTAGATTAAAAGTTGGTCACCTAATTTTTCTTGACAAATCGTTAAAAATGACAATGAAGTACAGTTAGGTAATTTTTTAGTCAAATAACAAAATTTCAAAATGTTTGGTGAAGAACATACATTTTTTATATCTCTAAAAATGGAAATGTTGATTTCAGGATTTTTGCATAAAATCAATGCATTTGGTAAAAAAACAATGCATTTTCAATTTCAGAACTGTAGAGTTATTTGTATTTCAGTACATATGTAAAATGCACTACCGCGTATCGTTTCTTTTGTTGACTAGTATATATAGAGTAGGGACGAAGAAATAATGATGTGTAAGAAAGGAAATGGTAAAAATGACCCTGACACAAAATTGGAAAATGTATATGAAAATATTACAATTGTTGATGAAATTAACAGAAACTTAACATTATTGTTCTTATTCACGTGTTCAACACAACATAAAACATTGGTTTTCTATACATGGCTACAAAAAAACAAAGACAAATAAACGTTTCGAAAGCCAGCCAACATGTCCAGTCACCGACATTTAATGAATAAAAAGACAAATAAACTTTTTCAAAATCAAACAACATTTCATAGTAGGTGTTAAGCTTTAATGATAACAGTATTATTTTCTGTTCGCAATAACACCCTGCACCATCTACAAAATAAAAATAGATCATATTAAAATAAATATATGAAAATTAAACAATACCTATTACAAAATTATATCTGACGGTACATACTTTTTTGTTTTTATTTTATTTATTTATTATTTTTTTTGCTATAGGTAAACTATGTGAAACCGAAAAACTAAATATCTAAATTTGAAATAATCAATATAAAAACGGCAAAGATGTTTACTGGGCGAATGCGAGCTCTCAAATGAATATTAAACCACCCTGAATAACATGGGTAGATTACCCGTGCATATTACTACGCCAAAAGCTAATTTAGCCATGTATCGAAAAAAAAATATTTATGTTCTTATTCACGCTATGGGAGATTTGAAATTATCATGTTTTAAAAACATTTTGGCCGAAAAGTTATGAAAGCAGGAGAGATAAAACTTATTTCCTCATTAAATTCATCCTCCAAAGTTTTTCTCTATATGCGGACAATTTAGGCCAAAAAAAAATATGTGTGTTTCCTATTACATGGAATTTCAAAATAGGGTAGGTAGGTGTTTTTTTTTTTTTTTTTTTGGGGGGGGGAAACCTTTACTAGGCAGCTCTCCATGGTTGTCTGTAAAAATATCTAATAGTGTCCTCCGATTTTCAATGCATTGGATTGCATTTTTATCCACTACAAGGTGCTGGCATTTATTTATCCGTACGGCCAACAAACTTGTTGCTGTAAACAAGTGCGCAGCCATTATGATTTTATAATAAAAGAGACGGTTACGGAAAAAGCACGTAGTTTTTCCGGATTTTTTCTGAAATCGTCAAAAAAAAAGTTTAGGGTCGGAATATTTTTTTTTGGCCTTATGTATGATCTCGCCTTGTATCTGTATTTGTAGTTTGAATTTGCATTTTTAACTAATTTTTGTTAATTCATATAGCAGTTATACTACGGTTACGCTTCAGTTTTTTAAACTGAATTGGCCGAAAGTTTTGAATGCTGACAATGTTTATTTGCACACGAAAGGAAAGCTAATATTGTGTAGAATGTACCTATATGCGGAAAAATTGCTTATGAGTTATAAGAATTTGAATATTTGCATTTTTATTTTTTGGGGCAAGTTTAATGCTTTGTAATGAATGTCGTCAGAGAAATCCAAAATGGCCGCTATGCAAATTACCAAAGTACCCGCAATTTTGCCATATGAGGGGACCATCCAAGGAGTATTCCACCAAAATGCCTTCATTGGGTTGTGGACCACCTGATGATAAGAACAATCCACCAAACGTTGGTCTGCCTTGCCAAAGTAGTTTCAGAGAATAATAATTTTATTTTGAAGATTTTTTTTATTTTAGTAATGGTCGCAATATTGGTGCATGGTTCGGACCCCGTACATAATTTTGAAGGGAAGTTACATAAGGACCATTCAACTTACGCCTTAGTTTAGAGGAGAAGTTATTTAGATAATATTTTCTATTATTAGTTACGGCCGTCATTTTGTTGTGTTCAATTCTCCTGATTTTGTCTTTTCCACGTCCCTTTCCCACTGTTTTATCATTTCGGTATAGGAGTTTGTGTTGTTCAATCTTTTTTGGTTTTCAGTGCTTATTTGCTGTGTTTGTGGTTGTTCATTTGTCTTCACGGGTTTGTCTAATGGATTGCAGTTTTTATTTGGATTGCTCCTTAGGCATATGTGTCCTCTTTAAAAGTTTATGAGCTGGAAATTTCAAAATATACATGCATCTGATTTTCTTTTCATTGCCAAACCAATGCCTCTTAGGAAATAATATAAACAGCTTGTGGCTCAATAAGTCAGAAGCTTAATTTCTTGTGTACAATGTACAGAGGAAATGATGAAAAAAATATTCAACAAAATCCGGCTATATTGTAGTTCTTTCTCGTTGTTAAATGAGGATACTAGTGATAACAGATCTTATTCTTTTTCTTGATACGAGTAAAATATTCGGATTTAAAATATTTTCCGCATAAGAGTGTTACATACAAGAGGTTCAATCATAGTAGTATCTATGTCCCTACTTGTTTGAGGGTATACAGGGATCGATGGTGAACAATGCCTTCATAGGGTTGCGAAGCACCTGATGATAAGAACAATCCACCAAACGTTGGTCTGCCTTGCCAAAGTAGTTTCAGAGAATAATAATTTTATTTTGAAGATTTTTTTTATTTTAGTAATGGCTGCAATATTGGTGCATGGTTCGGACCCCGTACATAATTTTGAAGGGAAGTCACATAAGGACCATTCAACTTACGCCTTAGTTTAGAGACGTTATTTAGATAATATTTTCTATTATTAGTTATGGCTGTCATTTTGTTGTGTTCATTTCTCCTGATTTTGTCTTTTCCACGTCCCTTTCCCACTGTTTTATCATTTCGGTATAGGAATTTGTGTTGTTCATTCTCTTTTAGTTTTCAGTGCTTATTTGTTGTGCTTGTGGTTGTTCATTTGTCTTCACGGGTTTGTCTAATGGATTGCAGTTTTTATTTGGATTGCTCCTTAGGCATATGTGTCCTCTTTAAAAGTTTATGAGCTGGAAATTTCAAAATATACATGCATCTGATTTTCTTGTCATTGCCAAACCGATGCCTCTGAGGGAATAATATAAGCAGCGTCAGAAGCAAAATTTCTTGTGTACATTGTACAGAGGAAATGAGTAATAATTTTATTTTGAAGATTTTTTTTATTTTAGTAATGGCTGCAATATTGGTCCATGGTTCGGACCCCGTACATGATTTTGAAAGGAAGTCGCATAAGGACCATTCAACGTACGCCTTAGTGTAGAGGAGAAGTTATTTTGATAATATTTCCTATTATTAGTTACGGTTGTCATTTTGTTGGAGTTCCAGACCCCCGGATACCATTTAGAAAGGGGGCAATCAATTGCACCAGTTGTTTCAGCAAAAAAGATTTCTAAAAACGTTTTTTGTCAATTTCTATTTTTTGTAGTAACGATGGCCATATTTGTGAGGTCTGGGCCCTCGGAAATAATTTTGAAAGAGGATCATCTAACCATCATTCCATTAAATCTTGGTCTCAATTGCACAAGTAGTTACTAATGAACCGATTTTCAAATAGTTATTGTTGAATTTCTGTTTTTAGTAATAGCGGCCATAATTCTTTAGGTAGGAACCCTGGGCATAATTTTTAAAGGGGACCATCCAAGGACTATTCCACCAAAATGTGGTCTCGCTAATAACCCACAGAAACTTGGTAGTTACTTAGGATCTTTATTTTGACAGTAAGGGCTACAAATATGAAAATATGTGCAATTCTGTAAAGATTTGTCTTTCTCTCAATGGCTTGAAGATTTTAAATTTATACTTGCCTTTCACGAATACTACCGATTACTATTGAACTCTGTGACGAGATAGCATTAAAGCCTTTATCTAAGTGTTATTTCAGATGTTTTCGTTTAGCAGAGCGAAAGTATCCGACCTGCAGATATTAGAGTCTTAGCTAGTTTTACAGTTAAAACGAGCACATGCTGACACTGCTATCTAATTTATGACCGTGCACTCTAATTTTCAGTCATAGCAAGCAGTCACCTTGTTGGTAATCATACTGTATTGGTTTCTATAAGGTGTTTTAAAAACCAGAGTGGGTACCCATAAACCCGGTTTAACCCCACCACTATTCAGTGTCTGTACAAAGTCAGACTATCCTGACTCTCTGTTGTATTCATGTTTGTGTTCTGTACTCTTTTGCGCTATTTTTTGTCCGGCGTTCTGTAACTCCCCTTTTTACACGCCTGTGGCACCATAAATATCAATTTATTTTAGCAACACAGCTTCACAGAAAATCACTTATCGTGATCGGGTTTCCCATCCTAGTTTTCATTGTAATATCGTGGATATATGCAAAAGTATCACCAATAACCCACAGAACCATATAAGAGCTACAAATGTGAAATTTGCTCTTTCTTCCAACACTAGAAGACTGCCGATTTTTATTGAACTCTATAACGAGATAGCATTAAACCCTTTATGGGAATGTTTCTTTTTACTTTTTCGTCAGAACCCGGTCCAGTAGATATGAAAACCTTAGCTAGTTTTACAGTTAACTAGCACATTCTGATCCTGCTATCTAAATTATGTACCGTCCAACCGTTTGCAGTTCTCGCAAAGAGGTCACCGTGTTGGTAATCACACTGTATTGGGTTTTATAGCATGTTTTATACACCAGAGTGACAAAATTAATACGGGGTGGTTTGGGTACCCATAAACCGGTTTAACCCACTATTGTTCAGTGTTTGTAACAAGTTGTGTATATGTTTGTGTTTTGTGCTCCTTTCCTGTTGGGAAGGCTGTATTGACTTGTATTTCATTGTTGAACATTCCTTGTATCCATTTTGTTGTTTAAGACTTTTAAACAACTGTTGAAATTATTAATGCAATAATTTTATTTTTGAAACTATGTTAACATAAATAAAAATCCCAATCATTAGTATAATATACGAAATATGTATTGGTAATATTTTCCTTTCACCAAAAACAGGGCAAAATGATGCAATGATAACATTCTAAAGAGAAGCACAATGGCATACTACCAAAATCTTTAAATATATAAACTTGAACGCAGTTTAAGTCATATTTTTGGAGTGAAATAAGAGTGGACATACAAAATGTCTCGCCTGAGTACGCGCATGGACACAGATTAAACAATATCTGATACTATACATTACAAATCAAAGGAAAATACGTCAGGCAACATTTGTCTGAAAAATTTCATGCACGTCATTCAAGCCTACAACTCTGTCCAAGGTCAGCTGACAGGTCTCAGACTGGTATGTACCCATCAAAAACTATCTATACACCAAAAATGGTGGATCTACATACATATATAACATTTGTTGAGAAATGGATTTATTTGTAAAAATGGATGACCGTCACTCAAGTCTAAAATTGTGGTCAAGGTTACGAGTCAGACTGACGGTTACTTGCCAAAGTTTCTAGACCATATACATTGGATATAGGTATTATAGCTACAGAGAAATGAACTTCGTCATGAAAATGTGATTCAAACATTATCCCAAAACGTGAAACAAGTCACTCAAGCATGAAATAGAGGTCAAAAGTAAGGACATGTACCGACAAAGAACTATATACATATATATATATATACGTGTGCAAAGGTATTAAAGTTTTAAGAAAAGTTTACGCCGCCGTCACCGCCATTGTCGCCGTGGTCATCGGAAAGTAATACCTATATCTCGCCTTTGGGACTTTTTGTCGCAAGCGAGACAAAAAAACAGTCTCACTTCCACGTTCCGACACAAGTCTGTTGATGTAATCATGTTCAAACATTTTACATTCTCTTTTATGATAAGTTACAGCCAGGCAACCAATCACTTTGCGACACTGATTAGAACAACTTTTTATGTCATCGGCGGTTGTAGTAAAGGCACAGTTGGAATCAATATCTGTATCTTTCAATTGGAAATCATTTCTAATTTTTTCTGGAAATATTGTTGTCCGCCCATGTTGATTTCTTGTTCCACTTCCTGTGAGATTTCCATAAAATAAGTGGCAAACTTTACTATGGTAAGACACTCCAATACACTCCGTAATTTTAATGCATTCAGTTTCACATGAATGAAATGGACTAACAACGCTAGTTTCATAATTGTGCCCAGATAACCTTGTCGATTTCAATACAATTTTTTCTGGTCTATTTAAACGACTCTTTATACCAGTGGTATCTTTCGGCAGAATGAGAGTCTCTGTTTCTGTTTTCTTTTCAAATCCCTGTATTTCCTCCTCTTGGAATAGTTTACAGTTTTTAACCTGGTAATGACAGCCAGAAAACGATATAGCAACACATACCGGATCATCCAAGCATTTCATAAGACAATCAGAAGATGTTTTTGTTCTGTAGAAAGCTCTTGGTTGGCAATGTGTTCCTACATCTGTATCTGCAAGGTAAAATATCTTATCATCTTTACTTCGGAAAAACATCGTCTTCCAATTTACTTCCCTCCTACCTGATAGTGTGCCTTTTTTAATTCTATTTAATATGTAGCAACTTTTGTGCTGTGCGTTGTAAGTGATTGCAGTACAGTCTTTCACTTTCTTGCACTCTTTCTTACAGGCGTGAAAAGTTTTTCTTTGAATCCGTTTACTGCTTACATGTAGTCTTGCGGTTTCTAGAAAAATACGATCTGTTGTTTCAATTTGCTTAGTTTTAACAGCGTTTTTGCTCATAATGATAGAAACTGATCCTGGTGTCTTTTTCATGCTTATTACATTGTCATCAGAATACAGGCTACATTTGACTTCTTCATTTGTACAGGAAGAATACGAAATTGCGACGCAAGCTGGATTTTGTAGACATTTCAATGAACAATTCACTTTTGAATTTACAACAGCAAATCCATCTGAGTGTCTTCCGCCATGAATTGCAGTGTCTGGAATTTCATAATTATTAGCAATTTTTGATCTCATAAAGATTGTCTCGTATCGGTTATCATTTATAGCCGCATGCCGATCAACCTCAACCCCAAGGAAAATTTCACAATTTTTTAGGACCTGACTGTAGGATAGAGCTGTACATTGTATTTTGTCTTTACAGTAATTAAGACAAAGCTGGAGCGAGTCCTTTTTTTTCGATGATGAAAAATGCAACAACCTCGTTGATTCCAGAATCATTTCATTAAACAAATTTGAGAACTCTCCGATCGCTACTTCTCTGGTAACATTTCGTACATACTTTGACAGAATGTAGGAGGCCGTTGACATTTTCTGATGAAAATGATTAATACTATTTTCAGCAAACAGCTGACAGTTTGTACTCTTCTCAGGGCAGTAACAATACGTAAAAGCGATGCAGCGTTTATCATCGTAGCACTTCATCGCACACTCTATCTTTGACTGAACTCTAACTCTTCGCTTCCCTCTGGACACACCGCTAATTGCTGTCTTGTGCAGTTTAAACATTGAATTTATATTATAACGGACTATGACTGAAGACCAGTTGTCATCATAAGAGCTATATACAAGGGGAAGAGTGTTGCTAAAGAGTCGACATGCATCTTTGCTACATATTTTACAAAATGTAATAGCCGAACAATGTGTCAACGCTTCGCAATAAGATATGCATTCGGAAAGGAGCTGAGTTTGATGAATTGTAAAATAACCTGACAGTTTTGTTGATTCTAATGGTAATATTCCAGAATCCTTATGACAAGTATCAGTTAGCCCTTGTTCTTGTAAAAAACTGCAGTACTGTTTAGAAAATTTTTTGATATTATCAGCAATTCGTTGGTAATTGACATTTAAGGTACCCATATACCTTGTAGTAAAAAGATTATCTATAGTTTCCAATTTGTACTTCACTGGCACTGGGTTTTCTTTTACAGTTGATGCCCACGACATTGCGTCACTATTAGCCGGTGGCGGAGCACCTGTTGTAAGCGTACTAGTGGTTACTTTTTTAAGGAAAGAAGAATATGCTTTTCTTTCCGACGTACTCATTGAAACTCCTCCGGAGAAAAACAATGAAGAATATCGGGCGGTCATACTTACACTGGTTCGAACCTCCTGGCTATAATATTTAGAATTCATTTCGTGACTGTAAATATAACGCGCCCCAAAAATTATTTCAACGGGAAAATGAGTGCCATAATAGTCCAAAAATGCCATATAAGTTTTTCTATCACTGGATCTATTCAGGCGATGAATCCATTGGAGAAAGTCCTTAGAAAACTTTGGGGGTGAATTTAAATTTAATTTGGAAAAATAGTATCTGCAGTTTGCAGAAGATAGAATTAAAACGTTTTCTCTATTTGATACAGTCGATACTGATCTTTTGTATCCAGCACTTGCTGAAAAAGAATGGAAAAACGAACCAATACGGAAATCGACTGAAACGGACAGATATCGATCAAGTTCAAATGTTGTCTGAATAACAGTTGAGGAAAATGACGTCGAACAGGAAACATCGGGTATGACGACCATACCTTCTGGAATACTGTATCTGCAGTCAGCAGACTTGTATCCTGCTGTATAATCTGGTGAAAAAATAGGAAATGTAAACCCGGGATCGTGTCCTGTATTCAATGGGTATCCTTTGAAAATATTATAACCAAGTAGAGCATAGTCAATATCTGGAAAGGTAAATTTGACTGCTCCCTTTGGACATTTTTCCAATCTGCTGTCTTTCGTGTAAACTGTAAAAAAAAACCACATTAATATGTATTTTCATATTATTACATGTATGTAAGTAGATTCATTTTTTCGTTGAGTGGTAGTTTTCCAACTGACAAAACGCCGTAAACAAAATAACATAAAGAAGTACAAAAGACAAACATGAACACAACAGAGAGTCATTATTATGAAATCATTTTTGAGAATTTTCACAGTCATCTGTAATTTAAAGGGAAATTATATCTAACCATACTCTGAATGGGAAATACATTTCTCCTATTCTTGATGTGAAAATCGAAAATTTAAATATCTCGGGTGAAGAAATTCCATAACTCACTCGAAGGAAAATCTATATGTACGTGTGTTTTTGGTCTTCCAAATGTTTCGGTTTTAATGCTGCTGATGAGAGGTAACTCCTTGAAATGCGTCGTATACAGCATAGTATAAATTTACCATATCTAATATTAGTATCTTTGGATTGTTATTTTGATATTGGCATTGTTTCTCAGTAATGCCCTGTATTAATGCTAGTCCATCGGATGGGGACGAAAAATGGCTGTTCCGTGTTAAGGGAGAACAACACCCTTAGCACGCTAAAGAGTCCTCTGTAGATGTCGAAAAAGAGTAGGCTAAAACGCCGCTACAGGGGCCGCTCTCGCACCCGCCAAGTGGAGAGGGATTAGTATAAGTTGGCATAACTTGTTTCCCAATCCACTATAAATAAATAAGTTTAAACTAATGCCCAGTTTGTCTGTATTACGCCCGGGGTCAGTTTTTAGTCATGGTATATTGGCCCCCTCGTGGAATAATGACCCCCCCCCGTATGGTATTCTGGCGCCCAAGGAATATAGACCCTGAATTTTATAACTTAAACTTTAAAAGGGATTCACTTTTCCATGGTTGGGAGGTCAAAATACTATGGCAGGTAAACTTTTAAATATGACAGGGGTTCATTTTTCCATAGTTAGGAGTTAAAATACCATAGCAGATAAACCATTGAATTATAGGGAGTTCATTTTTCCATGGTAAGGGGTCCGAATACCATGGCAGATGGACTAAAATATTACGGGGGGGTAATTTTTCCATGGTTATGGGGTAAAAATAACATGGCAGATAAACTTTTAAATTATAGGGGGTTCATTTTTCCATGGTTAGGGGGGTCGGAATACCATAGCAGATAAACTATTAAATTACAAGGGGTTCATTTTTCTATAGTTAGGGAGTGGTAAGAATATCATGGCAGATAAACTTTCAAATTACAAGGGGTTCATTTTACCATGGTTATGGGGGTCATAATAGCATGGCAGATAAACTTTTAAATTACAGGAGGTTCATTTTTCGATGGTTAGGGGCTCAGAATAGATTATAATTTTGTTAAGTGGTATTAAAAAATCATTATGTTTAAAGGTTTGAAAAACAATAGAAATGTCTAGTTAATTTTTCCATGATTAGGGGAGTCGTAATAGCATGGCAGATAAACTTTTAAATTAAATACGGGGTTACTTTTTCATGGTTTTAGGTTCAGAATACTATGGCAGATAAACTTTTTAATTACAGGGGGTTCATTTTTCGATGGTTAGGGGGATCAGAATAGGTTATAATTTTATTGAGTGGTAATAAATAATCGTTATGCTTAAAAGTTTGAAATGCAAAATAAATTAGTCAACTTGTATTCAGCATGCTAGAACTGCATATTATATACAACAAGACTACACTGAATTTTCCATATATGATATTGGCCTTGTTTCTCTGTAATGGCCCTATATTAATGCCCAGTTTGTCTGTATTACGCCCGGTGTCATATAGTACTTTGACCCCCATGGAAAATTTACTCCGGAGTCAGTTTTCAGACATGGTATATTGAACCCCTCATGGAATAACGACCTCTCCTGTATGGTATTCTGACGCCGAAGGAATATAGACTCCGAATTTTATAACTTAAATTTCAAAAGGGGGTTTCTCCATGTTTGGGGTCAAAATACCATAGGGGATATACTATTGAATTATAGTGGGTTCATTTTTCCATGGTTAGGGGGTTTAACTACCATGGCAGATAAACTTTGAAATATTACAGGGGTTCATTTTTCCAGGATTAGGAGGGTAAAAGTACCATGGCAGATAAACTATTAAATTACAGGGGATTCATTTTTCCATGGTTAGGGGGTTTATCTACCATAGCAGAAAAAAAATTGAAATATTACAGGGATTATCTTATTATTACATTATTCTGACCTTCCTGTCCTTGATAAGTTTACTATCTGCTATAGTATTCTGTATTCTGCCCCCCCCCCCCCCCCTGTCATGGAAAAATGACCTGCCCTCTCATTGATAAAATTTTACATAAACCATGGCATTCTGACCTCTATGTCATGGAAAAATGACCTCCTCTCTCCTTGTTTAAACTAATGCCCAGTTTGTCTGTATTACGCCCGGGGTCAGTTTTTAGTCATGGTATATTGGCCCCCTCGTGGAATAATGACCCCCCCCCCCCCCGTATGGTATTCTGGCGCCCAAGGAATATAGACCCTGAATTTTATAACTTAAACTTTAAAAGGGATTCACTTTTCCATGGTTGGGAGGTCAAAATACTATGGCAGGTAAACTTTTAAATATGACAGGGGTTCATTTTTCCATAGTTAGGAGTTAAAATACCATAGCAGATAAACCATTGAATTATAGGGAGTTCATTTTTCCATGGTAAGGGGTCCGAATACCATGGCAGATGGACTAAAATATTACGGGGGGGTAATTTTTCCATGGTTATGGGGTAAAAATAACATGGCAGATAAACTTTTAAATTATAGGGGGTTCATTTTTCCATGGTTAGGGGGGTCGGAATACCATAGCAGATAAACTATTAAATTACAAGGGGTTCATTTTTCTATAGTTAGGGAGTGGTAAGAATATCATGGCAGATAAACTTTCAAATTACAAGGGGTTCATTTTACCATGGTTATGGGGGTCATAATAGCATGGCAGATAAACTTTTAAATTACAGGAGGTTCATTTTTCGATGGTTAGGGGCTCAGAATAGATTATAATTTTGTTAAGTGGTATTAAAAAATCATTATGTTTAAAGGTTTGAAAAACAATAGAAATGTCTAGTTAATTTTTCCATGATTAGGGGAGTCGTAATAGCATGGCAGATAAACTTTTAAATTAAATACGGGGTTACTTTTTCATGGTTTTAGGTTCAGAATACTATGGCAGATAAACTTTTTAATTACAGGGGGTTCATTTTTCGATGGTTAGGGGGATCAGAATAGGTTATAATTTTATTGAGTGGTAATAAATAATCGTTATGCTTAAAAGTTTGAAATGCAAAATAAATTAGTCAACTTGTATTCAGCATGCTAGAACTGCATATTATATACAACAAGACTACACTGAATTTTCCATATATGATATTGGCCTTGTTTCTCTGTAATGGCCCTATATTAATGCCCAGTTTGTCTGTATTACGCCCGGTGTCATATAGTACTTTGACCCCCATGGAAAATTTACTCCGGAGTCAGTTTTCAGACATGGTATATTGAACCCCTCATGGAATAACGACCTCTCCTGTATGGTATTCTGACGCCGAAGGAATATAGACTCCGAATTTTATAACTTAAATTTCAAAAGGGGGTTTCTCCATGTTTGGGGTCAAAATACCATAGGGGATATACTATTGAATTATAGTGGGTTCATTTTTCCATGGTTAGGGGGTTTAACTACCATGGCAGATAAACTTTGAAATATTACAGGGGTTCATTTTTCCAGGATTAGGAGGGTAAAAGTACCATGGCAGATAAACTATTAAATTACAGGGGATTCATTTTTCCATGGTTAGGGGGTTTATCTACCATAGCAGAAAAAAAATTGAAATATTACAGGGATTATCTTATTATTACATTATTCTGACCTTCCTGTCCTTGATAAGTTTACTATCTGCTATAGTATTCTGTATTCTGCCCCCCCCCCCCCTGTCATGGAAAAATGACCTGCCCTCTCATTGATAAAATTTTACATAAACCATGGCATTCTGACCTCTATGTCATGGAAAAATGACCTCCTCTCTCCTTGATTAAGTTTTATATCTGCTATAGTATTTTGACCTCCCTGTCATGGAAAAACGACCTCACTTGTCCTTGATAAGTTTAATATCTGCTATTGTATTCTGGCCACCCTGTCATGGAAAAATGACCTCACTTGACCTCACTTGTCCTTGATAAGTTTACTATCTGCCATGACCTCCCGTCTCTTAAAAAATGTTTATATCTTTGTTGACCTCATTGTCATGGAATAATTATCTTACTTTCCCTTAATAAACTTTTAAATCAGCTATGGTATTCTGACCCCCCCCCCCCCCCCCAATTATGGAAAACTGAACACCCCATTTCCGTGGATGAACATTGAATTCTAAGGGGGTTCAAAAATGAGGGGAATTTAACCCCGGGGTTAGAATACCATATGGTATTTTGACCCCGGGGTCAATATCCCATGCAGTCAAAATACCATGTGAGGCCTGTATGGGTTTTTAATAAACAGTCATTTCTGGCAATAATGTACTTAGTTGGTTAATAATCTGAAAATTTGAAAGAAAGTTTACAACATACATGACATATTTATCGATTTTCCAGTAATGACTAATGTCAACTCATTATGATAATAAGCGAGCGAAGCTCGCTCTTAAGTGTATCAAGTTTCGGATATATATATATATATGTTTATACATGATAAGGGCCAAGTATTCTACAATTGAAAAGGTTTCGGCAAGATGGCGGCGGCCGATGCGTCCATTATAACTTCTCTGCCATTCTACAGTAGGGGCCGTGAAAATGTCCGAGAAGTTACGATTTGTTAAACCGGAAATTATCACTATGCGCAAGTCCCATGAAATCATTAGTTCATTCGTCCCTTTATTTCTCGGACCCATTTTGGTATTTATGTCAGATTTAATTTATCAACCTAATTCGATAAATCTAAATACCAAAAATTAAAAGAAGGCACAAGCTTCGCTCGCTCTTCAGGTCGCACCTGTCTCATATTATATTGGTAGCGAGTGCTATAGGAGCATATGCATTTTCTACATATGGGTCATTTAGAAAGTCTTTGTTTAATGGGGGCAGCCATATTGTGTTACATACTAAGGCTAGAATAATTTTCGTTCGCCGGAAACGGAAGTAAGGGAAATTATAAATTTAGAATCGGAATCGTTATACCTGTATTGAGTTTCTGGAAAGGGCTTTGCTGTGCTCGCATCATTGGCCACGCCAACAGCATATTAGAAACAAATTGAGCAACATACTATTTTTCATAAATTATATTATTATCTAAAAAGATAAAATTGATTTAAGGAAATTTTAATGGTGCATGGGCTTTCAAGAATTTCAATCCAAAAGCACTTGTCATACTTGCGAGGCATGTTGGAGTGTGAGTTCAGTGGCCCTTATGGACTCTGTATTAAATTTCATGAAGATTATGGGTAACAAATAATTTTCAATAAATGATAGGAAAATGTTTATCCAGTCGGGAAACGAGCATTCTAAATGTTCCTACTTTTGAGATTTCCCGATACTGCTGACTTTATCATCTGTCGGGAACCTATAAAAACACAGGGTTTTACTTTTTCTTTCTATTGTCTTAGATGGTTTTCAGTGGTGCAATCTAATAAGCTCGACACATGTTTTTTTCGAAAATGAGAACATACATTGTTTTATGCAACAATTGTAAAAGTTTAACATCATATAAACGTAACAGATTAATTCTGTCTTATAAACTTTGCAAAGACCGTTCAATATAAATGTAATGCGGTAACATTAAAAGGAAAAATGTTCCATATCACGTTACCATGATAATGCACAAGCGTTCAAAATTAACCGCACGTCAAACTACGCTCCATATATAACAACCGGATAAAGTTTAAAAATGAAAAACACATACATGACATATGAAGAGTGACTTTAACAATTTTTCAGTATGATATTCGTAAATCTAATTCAAATAAATATAATGTCTCTAACAATTGATGAAATATATCTTAGATTGCTAAATATTTAAGTTGGGAATATATTATATCTGAAAACTTTTTTAAATTTGAATTATTGTTTTAATCAAAATTTTATTTGCTTTATTTTGACGTTGTTTTGTAATTTTTTGTTCTGCTCCATTAATAGCACCCGTCACACTGCAAGTGGATAAAATCCAGGGAGGTGTAACTTCCTGTTAGACTAGTAAATTGATTATTGTTAGCAAAGAACCAACATGTCGATTTTCGGATAAAAAAAATCGGTATCAATTATTACAGTTACATGCTATTCGAGACGAAATATTTAAAACGTACTGTTCTGGGGTGTAGCACACGATTGGTAGGCTTGAAGAATCAATCTTTCCGTTACGCTACCTGGGCTTGCTTTCAGTTACATTTTAACTGCAAGCATTTACATGGTTATTAAATGTTTTGTTTTCTATGTTGTGTGTAACCATGAGAATTGGAGACATGTCGAATCGACTTTTATAGCGTGTTTTGATTTTTTTCCTTGATATATTTAAAAGAAGGGGAGGTTTGAAGCTCCAATTAAGAAACTGGTTTAACTCCGCCGCATGTTATGTGCCTGTTCCAAGTCAGGAAAGTATGGTCATGAATTTCTTTGTCTGGGTTACCTTTTCAGTTTATTTATTGATATTCTGACATGATATTATATCTCTGAAATAACTACTCATGAATTACCCTGGGGCCATTCAGTGCTTGCTACACGGTGTGTGATTTTCCCCAATTGAAGACCATGTTGCGATTTGGTTACATACTGTGATTTTGTGCTGTGTTTGTAACTCCAATCAATGTCCGTTTTTCCTCGCATGTTTATGAACTCGTTCTGTTTTATATTATTGTTTTGTTTTGAATTTTCACTGTACATGTATTTACAGAACAGCTCACAACAACGAATGCAATTATGTATATCAGAACATGCTGCTCATAAATAAAAATAAACCAAACACCTGTTGTTTTATATTCAGGAATAAATCGTCAAGATACACATAACATTGATGGGATTCATCTGATGGTCGAGTTAATTTCCCAAAGGTACAATGAACCAGCTCAGTTGTTAGTATTTCGCGATTGACATGGGTTTGATCATTAGAAGCAAATTTCAGGAAGGGGGAGGGGTTGAAATCAATAACCACATCACTATTCAGTGCCTGTAGTAAGTCAGACTATCCTGACATTCTGTTGTGTATATATTTGTGTTTTGTGCTATTTTATGTTATTTTTTTTGGTCGGGGTTTTGTGCGTTGGGTGACTATTGGTATGCCATTATTGACTTTTCCTGCTATCCATTTTGCCAGTCTCCATTTTGCTGTTTATTCATGAATAGTGAAAGAAACTGTTGATAGGAAGACTAGCACATTTGAATCTGTGATTTGGATTAAAAGAATATTACCCCTCAGCAGCTCATGTTTGACATATATTTGATAATTATGAGATTAAAAATCAGTTAAATTCAATTCATTATTGACACGAAGATACAGATATCATCATAACATTACCTTGGTCGACAGAATTCACAGACGAATTAACAGATAAACCGTCCTCATTGTTTTCTTTGTCAATTGTACTGTTGCTTACATCTGACCTGCAATTTACAATATATCAATAGAATAGGCTCTTTTGAAAAAAAAAGTTCTTGGTGGGAAAATTCTTTATTCGGAATTTGTATAGAAATGCATTTTAGCTGTTTGTAATCATTGGTTTAATTCGGGTAGATATTCTGGGATATACATATATTGTCCTTGGTCTTGAATAACGCAGAGGTTGCATAACTTGACTTCATGGTTATAATGCACATGTTTTGTTTTATACTTTGTTATTAGATAAATGCGTCATTTCTTACATGTAGTGCTCTAAGTCTTAAATAGACTGTTACAAAAGTATAAAACAGTAAAGAGTAGTTATGTACTGAAATTATACATGGAAAGAAAATTAATATCCTAATATCCTATTAATTTTCTATTCAATAAGGGCCAATATGCCGTAAATCATCAACATCACAAAGAATTGTAGCCAGGAAAGAATACAACATAATTTGACATGATCTACTTTCTAAGCCTCCAATGAAAAACTTATACTATTAAATGGTCCATGCTACCAATTTAGATTGAATACTATTAAATGGTCCATGCTACCAATTTAGATTTAATATAATTTGTATATGTATTATCTGTATTTCTCAAGACCAAGACGTATATGTATGTCTTATCTGCAGTTCTCAAGACCAAGACATATAGATTTAGTATAATCTGTGTATGTCTTATCTGCAGTTCTCTAGGCAAAGACGTAAAGATTTAGTATATCTCCAAGACGTATATAAATGGGAAGCAAAGACACGTTCTGTAGATCTGATTCCATAGATTGATTGTAAAGAACAACATATCAAAACCAACTAAGGACAAAGCTATGTTTGTAAAATTGAAATAATCTACAAATTTTAGGTATCACCATTACATAGTAATGGAGCCAGTCGGAGTAAAATCCTTATTATGTGAGGTGTTTCATTTTGTCGGTTGGTTCAGATATAAATTTACACCTTAATTTTAACTCTCTTTAGTTAATTCTCTCAAATATACATTCCCTCCGTTAAAATAAAACTTACGTGCAAATACAGGTACCAGTGATAAAGCTAATCAGAGCTAACCGGTAACCAATCAACTTCAGCATGTTGACAATATACAGTCTATATATAATAAAAAGATTCTTTAATGATACATTTAATTACTAATGTACGTATTACAAAACAACTGAACAACATTTCATTTAAAAAATGCCTTTATTAATGATTCATAGACTAGCATATTGTAAGACAATATTTCTTTTTGAAATTATAATCATGTCTCATTTGACTATTGCAATACTGACTACATTGTATATTTCATATTTTGTTTATACCCCTCAAACAGACCCATCGCCATTCTATTTTTCTTTCCTCTTTTACTGATATTTTAGCGATTTTAAAGAAATTAATTAATCTTACTTTATTAATATTACAGAATAACTGAGACTATACAGAAAAATTAAACATTAAACTTTATTATTTTTTTAAATTTTTTTAAACAATGTTAATGGCACATACAATACCTGAAAGGAATAAGCATTCCAAACACCTATGATTTATATGTCTATATATGTTATATTATATAATGTTAATATAATGACAGCTTGAACGGTAATATTAACCTTAGACGACATTCAAGTTGTGGAAACAATACCTCACCCGGAAAAGTTTGAACTGTATCTTACGGGCAATCTACCTATGGAGCATGATGACAATATGTACTTGATATTATATAGTTTCCGTAATACAAAATACGGTGTTCTCGTTTCATTTCATACAAATATATGATATCTTCAATACGTTCCTCTGTAACATCTGCAATATATTAATATATCCCCCAGAAGAATCAATTTGAAAATTTTGACCCCCCCCCCCCTAACCTCCTAGTATCAGAGGAAAACAACTATAAAAATGAAAATTATTGTACACTAATAACATTTGTACATGTAATACAATATTAAAACAAAACATGCATTGTTAGACAACATGGAAAATTTCAAAACCCTTTTCAAACTAACATTTAATCAGTCCTCTCCACTCTCAACTACTCCATCATTCTCTCGATGACTGCTCTCACTCTCCATTTGTTGCTCACTTTCATGACCACCCATAGAATACTATGTATATGTTAATATTTTGACAATTAGGCAGATCATATCCTTTTGATTAAGTGCATAATTATACGTCATCTATTCAGTTGTGAATATTTGATGTATATTTAGCATGTTTTAGCTATATTGCTTTTTATTCAATTGCATGTTTTGTTGCGACTATTTTTTGTCTTCAACGAATTTTCTTATATAAACTATAAATGATAATAAATCCACCCAATTTCTTATACCATGAATGGGTGGATTTATGATCATTTATATAAGAATAGTATTATACAGACAGTAAAATAATTTGACTTGGTTGCAGACAAAAATAGTCAACAATACGTAATGTAAGGTCAAAGATACCATCCATACCAGAATGGGTGGATTTATGATCATTTATATAAGAATGATGACCAACTGGCACCAAAGATTACACTGTCAACAGTTTACATGGTCTATTAAGCTCAGATGATATGAAGGCATTTATTTAATAAGCAAGATTTACTCATCTAAACATTAAACAATCACAGAAACAGAAAAAGGGCTGCTCAATATTTGCTGTAGTAAATAATTCTGATTTAATTTTTCAATCCCCCCCCAGTGTGACTAAAATTTTTTAAAGTCCCCCCCCCCCCCCAGTATAGTTTAAAAAAAAGAAACCCCCCTAAAATTCCCTCCCAGCTGGTAAATAATGACTATTCCCTAACAGTTAAGGTTAACAATAAAAAGCCAAACGATAAAAACACTTCCGTCCAAAATACAACGCACGGAGGGTAAAATACAAAGAAATTAAAGTTAGATTAACTAGTATGACTTGATATAGACACTTCACAGAGGTGAGAGTGTTTTATGGTTATCCAAAACTTCCCTCTGATCGATGTGTTTATACATATCTTTAAAGTAAGTATTACAACGTCAGATACTGATTTTATTATATCTGGGAGGCTACTGTCGGCGTCGACAATGATATCTAGCACCCCAGTGCAATTAGTTGGGACACTTACCCAAATTCAAAAATCTAAAACCTTTTACCCATTTATGAAGAAATTAAATCACAAACGCCAATGAAAAATGAAAAAAAGTTTAGGTCACAAGCTTAAATTATCGTTTTTCAAATGTACCCCCATGGGCCGCAAATTTTGAAAATCAAAATTTGAAAGGTTTATTGTACATCTACATAACTGAATAGAAATGAAAATTCTTAAATTGAGAGAAATAGGAGTTTAAATCACAAACTTAAATTGACAATATTTGAAAGTTGACCCCTGTGTTTTCCACTTTTAGAACATTAAAATTCTAAAACTTTATTGCGCATCTACATATATTGAACGACAATGCTGAAAAGAAATAAAATGCACAAATTAAAAAAAAAATGAAAGAGGAGTTTACATCACAAGCTTAAATTGACAATTTTTCGAAATTCGTACCTGTGGGCACCAGTTTTAGAAAAGTAAAATTCTAAAACCTTATTGCGCATCTGCATATTGTGCATGAAAATACTGTATAGAATTGAAATGCATAAATTGAAACATGAAAGACGAGTTTATGTCAGAAGCTTGAATTCAAAATTTTCGAAGTTCGACCCCTGTGGGCCCCTCGTTTATAAAATCAAAATTCTAAAACCTTATTGCGCATCTACAAGATGTATGCAACCGTTCTATATAGAAATTAGATAACTCAAAAGTGAAGGAGGAGTTGATGTCACAAGAAAGTGTGACAGACGGACGGAGACAATCGCTATATCTCCGAACTTTCTTCGGAAGTGCGGAGATTATTATTCATTTTGCATGTTTACTATGCGATGTAACACCATCAAAATGTAAAACGCCGAACCCAGTCAATTTTTCCTATATGAAAAGGATGTATATTTTTATAAATAGTAGTGGTTTAATTTCAATCATGTCCGTGGTAAATGTAGTAGTATAGACTCAGATTTCCGTTCATTTGCTTCTCATACCAATATGTTTGTGCTGAAATAAGTCAAGTTAAAGGCTATACAAGCGTCAAAAGATATCAGCGTTTATATATAATTTCAACTTTCATTCGGCTCACCGTCACCTCTGAAAAAGGAGATATGTTTCGCCTTCTACGGGTGCTACAAAAATAATGAAAAAATATAAAGTTGCATTTCTTAAACATTTTGTATATTTGTGGTTTTTAGCATAAGGTGCATAATTCTTGATAACTCCTATACTGAGTTGAACAAATATGACCAATTCATGTGTTTACTTTTCTTATTTCACCTATGTACTGTAAACATATTACAGAGGACTACAGATTCACATGTCTTTTTTATGTGATCATAAGTAATCGCGTCTTTGGAAAGAATGTTATACTGTATATATGATTCGCTGCCTTGCGCCTCGAATCATTGTCATATGTCGAAAAAATAATTATAATTTAAATTGTAATTTATTAATCATTTTGACTAAAACAGTATAACACGCGGACGATAGACAATCAATCTTAAATATATTTTAATAAATTGTCTGTACACATGGTACACTTGCTTATATATTCTATTTTAAGGTCTTTTAATGATTGGTGTATATTTTCATCTGTTCACTACACAATGTGTGTGTGTGTGTATGTACAATAACACTATCATGGCTGCAAATAGGATAAAACTATTCCATCAGTTTGGGAAAAAAATAATAGGCATCGGTATGAATTACAGGTAAGAATTTGTATACAAAATGCAATCTCTCGGAATTCTATTGAAAAACTGAAAAAAACATCTTTATTTACCATGTTTACATAGTTACGGTTTATTGAACATAGTCCGTAATGTAGGTAAAACCCCACTTCACACTGGACGACCTAATAATTCACCCAGATCGTAGAAGGTCATCGCAGGGTCGTAGTGAGGTTTTCGAAAGCGTATCAGCAACGTAATGGAGTCGACAGTGTGCGTGGTGCAGCGTGGCAGAGCTTGGTTTTGAACATGCTCAAAATTTAAGTAGCGAGGTCGTGTAGTGGCGATGGTTGCAGCGTAGCAAAGACGTAGAGCCCGCGTGGCTTGGTCGTCAATAGTTTTACGCAAGACTGACTACGCTGGCCTCGAGTCCGAACTACGATCTTTCTACGCTTACACTACGACGGCTACGCAGCAACTACGTTATTACTAAGTCCATGCTGCAAGGTTGCTACGAGCATTGCCGCTCTCACTACGATCAAGAAGACTACGGTACGCATATTTCTTGATATCAAAAAATGATTTTTTGATATCAAGAATTTGAATTTTTGATATCTGGAATTCTATTTTTTGATATCAAAAAATATTCAATTTTTTTCATATCAAGAAATCGATTTTCTGATATCAAAAAATGATTTTGTTATATCAAAAATTCAAATTCTTGATATCAAAAAATCATTTTTTGATATCAAGAAATGTGCTTCATTTTTTGATATCAGAAAATAAGAAAAATGAAACGCAGCAATCGGAGATTGCACATCCCCCCGCTCCCAGCAAAGTCGGAATGCACAAAGTCTGAACCCCTCATAATTTCAAATTGCATAACTTGTAATTTTGTAAATGAGGGGGGTGGGGCCGACCCCCGGGGATGACCATTCAACTGGTCTTGTCATGCCCACTAAGAATATATATGGTTTAGGGGTGGGGATCTCAACTGTTTTTGAGATAACTTGTAATTTTGTAAATGAGGGGGGTGGGGCCGACCCACCGGGGATGACCATTCAACTGGTCTTGTCATGCCCACTAAGAATATATATGGTTTAGGGGTGGGGATCTCAACTGTTTTAGAGATAACTTGTAATTTTCTAAATTAGGGGGGTGGGGCCGATCCCCGGGGATGACCATTAAACTTGTCTTGTCATGCCCACTAAGAATATATATGGTTTAGGGGTGGGGATCTTAACTGTTTTTGAGATATCTTGTAATTTTCCAAATGAGGGGGGTGGGGCTGACCCCCGGGGGTGACCATGTAACTCGTCTTTAAATGTGGAATAAAAATATATATGGTTAAGGGGTGGGGATATGAACTGATCTTACCATATTTTGAGATTTTACATATTAGGGTGTAGCCCCACCCCCCGGGCAAAAATCAAAATTCCGAAACCTTTGGCACAGACAACTCTTCAAGTGTTACTAGTGTACCTAATTTCATGTTTCTATCTTCTACGGTGTAGGAGGAGTTCTTGGACAATCGTTTTTAGACATTTTTTAACTCCTTAGGGCATTGCCCCTAGGGGCGGGACCAAAATTTTGATACCCTCTTTCAACTTGGGAAAGGCAATATAAGTAGTGACATAAGTTCCAATATCCTAGCTTTAACACTTTTGGAGATATCTCCATTTATTGGATATCGCGAAATTCGTTTTTCGCTCATAATTTGGCCCCAAGGGGTCGAATTCCAATTTTAAGGGGTCTATTCCCTAGTGGGTCATATACTCTTCCATGATGCCAAATTTCAAGTTTCTATCTTTTACCGTTTCAGAGATATGCCTTGCCACTACAGACGTACGTACGTACGGACGGACTGTATTACATGATCCCCCCGCTTTCGCTAAGCGGGGGGATAATAATGACGACCCCCTTACATGTAAATATTAAAGATATTGATCCGTTATCCACATATTTCTGGTATGAATTATATCTCTGACCTTACATTGATAACGTGCTACCGTATTTAACGTATCGGTTTTTTTTCAGGAAATTTGTCCTAGGGAAACCCTCTTCAGAGGCGCCCTTTGTGTTTTTATTTATTTCATTTGATTTTTCAATAAATCTTTTAAATATATATTATTTTAAAGTCATATTAGTAGTATTTATTGCGTGCAGCACTTCATGTGTCTATTTTTCACATGTTGTTTGCATTGACAATTATTTATTAACCCTTATCGTACTTACGATTTTACGGGGAAGTGTCAAATATGTAACTTGCAGCTGGTCCTACAATTTGTTGATGGACCATTTTAATTGATCGCCCTTTAGGCATAATTGATAGTCTCATGGTTATCTATATTAACCTTTTATCATTAGAAGACATTTGTATTTACTTCTAGTCATTTTTAAATTATAGAATATATTAACTGCTGTATCGTTTCATATATATTCACAAATGCAATCCGATGTCACTTTCTTTTTAGGAAAGATTAGAGTGTTTGGTTTGTTTGTGTTTTGACAATTCCAATTTGCTATTTTCATTGAAATGAAGATCATTGTGAAAGAAATATGATAATCTCAGTCTTCTTTCAAATATCCCAAAGTCTTTCATTATTTGTTTTTCCGATGTTTCACAAATAGGGACGAGATTTAGTCCCTTTTGTAACACCAAGGTTTCAATGTCTGTCGATTTTCCTGTCGA
Source organism: Mytilisepta virgata (assembly GCA_028015205.1). Lineage (NCBI taxonomy): Eukaryota > Metazoa > Mollusca > Bivalvia > Mytilida > Mytilidae > Mytilisepta > Mytilisepta virgata. The sequence goes on along the minus strand of CM051520.1, from coordinate 6,121,557 downwards.
CAAGTGACGTTCAATATGAATTGTTTATCTAACTCAAGAAGCATTTTTGCTTGTGCTTTTTTGTAGGCTTAAACTTTTTAATATTTTTAGCCTTTTTTAAGCATATAACACTATCTGTTAGGAGGTATCTACCAGGGAGTGATTATTTTTCGAAATCTATTTTTGACATTAAAATTCGATTTTGTGATATCAAAAAATATATAACATTTTTTTTTATATCAAAAATTGATTTTCCGATATCAAGAATTCGAATTTCTGATATCAAAAATGAATTATTTGACATCAGAAAATGTATTTATTGATATCAGAAAATCGTCAGTATTTTTTGATATCAGAAAATCGATTATTTGATATCAGAAAATGGATTTCTTGATATCAAGAAATGATTTTCTGATATCAATAAATGGAATTTCTGATATCAAGAAATATTAATGATTTTCTGATATCAAAAAATAAATTTTTGATATAAAAAAATCGAATTTTTGATATTAGAAAATTGATTTCTAGATATAAAAAAAAATCAATTTTTGATATCAGAAAATATTTTTCGATATCAAAAATTAATTATTGATCGTGGTAGCAGCGTGATATGATCTAGCGCGTAGCTGAACCTTGACACAGTCGACAGAAGTGGTGCAATATCGGACTTGGTTCGTGGTAGGACCATAGCGGGAACTTCCGCTGACGTATATAGCGTGGCGCGGTTGCAGAAGGACGGCGTGGTAGCAGCTATTTTGCACGTAGTAGGGGCGTAGCAGCGTCGTGATTGCTTTCACACTGAAGGTGGTTTTCCAGTTTTCCCACGATCTCGCTATTATGATAAGATCACCAATTTCATAACCTCATTTTGTTATGTTGATATATGTGTATATGTATCGTTGTCATAACAATATTGTAATGTTCGTGCAAATAAAATATTGCCGAGTGTTAATCGTCTTGCAAAATCCTGATAATCTGATACCGTCATTCATGCCCTACCTGCTTGTATTAGCTCACCTGGCCGAAAGGAAATTTAGTTAAAGATATTCTTGTCTGAAACCACTGGGCCAATTGAAACAAAACTTGGCAGCCATTGTCCTTAGGTGGTCCGAAATGTATCTGATGACCCCGCTTGTCATCCAAGATGGCCGCCAGAGGCGAACATAGTTAAACATAGGATCCTATGGAAAATTTAATTGATCTTCTTGTCTGAAATCACTGGTTGAATTGGAAGAAAAGATGGCAGCAATGGTCCTCTTCAGAATTATATCTGATGACCCTGCCCGCCAGGGCCAAATATAGTTTAGAATAAGACTCTTTGGAAAATTTACTTAAAGATCTTTTTGTCTGAAACCCTTTGGTCAGTTAAAACAAAACCTGGCAGGAATGGTCCTTAGATGGTCCTCTTTCAGAAGTATATCAGATGACCCCGCCCGCCAGAACAAAAAAATTTTGTAACATAGGACCATAAGGGAAATTCACTGAAAGATCTTCTTGTTTGAAACCAGCAAACAATTCGGTAAAACCAGTGAGCCAATTAGACAGCAATGTTCCAGACTGCCAGTCAGGATGGATATAGTGAAATAATTTATTCTGCAAATGATTTCCAGGTGATCAATACGGGCTCCTGGGAGCCTCTAGTTATTATTTTTCTATAGCTCTTTTGTATGTTTTGTGAGATGACGTACTTTTGAAATCTGCATTCTCTAAACATAAATTTTACCACCAATAAAATCATTTGTGACTCTATATAAAATGCTTTAAAAAGGACAAATATACCTAAGGAGCAATCAATAAAACGTAATCCATTGGACAGACAAACCCGGGAAGACAAACGAACAACCACAAGCACAACAAACAAACACAGAAAACTAAAAACAATGAACAACACGAACTCCTATAAAAACCAGGAGTGAACCCAGGTGCTCCGGAAGGGTAAGCAGTTCCTGCTCCGTATACGGCACCCGTCGTGAAGTTCAACAAAGTCAATCCGGTGGAAGTCACAAATCGTAGGAGGCACATGAAAGGTTACGACAGTGGGAACAGGTCCAACATCATCTTAGATATTGGAACACTGTAATGGTCAATCAATTCATGATGACGACCGTAAAATTTCTTAAGTGATGACATCAACTTATCCCTGATAAAACCCTGATTAAGAAGCTTTTGTGACAGCAGTAATCCTCCTTTAAAGATAGTCCATTCTTATTGCTGCATAATTTTATTTGCAGAAATGTTGCAAAAGAACTAGGTGCAGAGATACCGGGGAAACCTCTTGTTTTCTTAAAACCAACAACGACTTATATCACCGAAGGACAGGAAATACGGGTAATCTTAATATATATAAGGTTTATGTGGTGACCATTATATAGATGCCTATATTTGGTCCGTTCAATTCGGAGGTTATTTTGTCTTCTTGAAATTCAACTTCATATCCAGGGGGGTATTATTACTTATCAGTCGAAATTTCAGCTGGTTCATAGTCCGAGATTGTTTTCATGTCAAACGGCTTCTCCCGGTCATTCTACAGGATGAAGCCGAAAAAAAGTTTGACGTCGATGAAATCTGAATACTTTTTTGTTGCTCAATATGTGGTCACGAACAGTGGAGTCCCGAGACAAAATATTAATTGTAGTATCATATCTTCTGGGCACATGATATACATAACAAATGTGTGAACTCAATAGAATGTAAGTGGAAAGAGATAATTATTAAAGCCTAGGGAAGCATTTCACTGTGTGACAGAGCTATACACAAACGAATAGCATGAAGTCTAAACTTTAATATCAATGTCTTTAAAGAACAAAGCAAAGTTAAAAACTTGAAATGTTCCCCTTGGTTTATAGCTGAGATTAGTGTACATATGTGTAAGGTTCAATAGATATGTTTTATTCTGATATACAAGTAAGAGACAACGTAATGTTTCGCCATTTGTTTATCATTTCAGTTTCCACCAAATTGTAAAGAAATGCTATACGAGATAGAATTTGGTGTTGTGATTGGAAAAAGAGGATTTAAAATTCCGAAATCGCAGGCAGATTCTTATATAGGAGGTTATTGCGTGACCTTGGATATGACCTCCAAGGACCATTGGTTGGATGCACATAAACATGGACATCCATGGGCCTTGTCTAAAGCCTTTGACACGTCCACTCCAGTTGGCAGATTCATCGATAAATCTGAAGTCCCAGAACCACAAAATGTTCAGCTTTGGTTGAAATTAAATGGAAAACAAAGACAATATGAGAACACCGGAGACATGATTTTTCCAGTTGACCATCTTATTGAGCATATTACTAGTTACATGACATTAGAAGAGGGTGATCTCATATTGACAGGAACGCCGCCTGGTTTTGATACAGTTCACAAGGGAGACGTTATTGAAGCAGGATTTAAAGATCTTGATACTGTAAAGTTTTCCGTTTCAAAAAATTAAAAAATAAATAATATTTATTCGGTCTTTATTTCATCTCACAGTCCAGATGAACCTAGCTAACAATGAGACAAATTAAGACAAATATTTACAAATCATCAATATGTCCGGGGGCCTCGGTGGCCGAGTGGTCTAGGTAGTTCGTCATGACTACTAATGACCACTAGCCTGTCAATCTCACATGTGGCGGGGTGTGTTCGACTCCGATCTAAATTGACAATTTTCCTGCCGAAAGTCGGTGGTTCTCTCCGGGTACTCCGGCTTCCTCCACCAATAAAAACTGGCCGCCGCGAAATGGCCAAATGTGCTGAAAACGCCGTAAAACCCCAACTTAACAAACAAATCAATATTTCCGATGGTTATGTCTGAAGCTGGATTAAGCATGCACAGACTAAGTTCCACGGCACCTTTATTTTGTGAAAAATTCTATTCATAGCGAGCGCTATAGGAGCATATGCATTTTCTACATATGGGTCATTTATAATAGTCTTTGGGGGAAGCCATATTATGCTACATACTAAGGTTAGAAAAACTTTCGTTCGCCGGAAACGGGTAAGTAAAGTAACGGAAGTAACTTGCTTAAAATTAGAGTCAGAATCGTGATGCCGGAAATTAATTTCTGGAAAGGGCTATTGCTGTACTCGCATCATTGTTTATCCCAATTTAAACAAAAATGAATATTATAAAGTCAAATTTAAGAATTAGACAATTGTACAGCAGGAGTGAGATTAACTCTGAAGGTATCGACTGTTTTTGCTTGGACAAGTAATGTTTGAAGCTGATTTCATAGCGGTATCGTGAATATAAGAATGTCTGTACGAGTCCTTGGTTGTGTACATGTGCCTGCAAGTGGGTGCATGGGTTTTCCTGGTTCTTGAGTCTACTAGTATGTGTCAGATGGATTGCAGCAAGATGGTATGTTATCTTATATATCATACCCCAAAAAATTTAATGATCTTTAATGTGATAGAACTAATTAGATCCTTTCGTTCTATACAATAATCTGGTCCCTATAAAACATCTAAAACTATTAAAATTACCATTTAGGTATTCCTTGTATTCATCCATCTTTATTATTTTTATCCTTAAATGTCCACACATGACAAAGAAGCATGTACATAGTAGTTGTTCTTCTGCGGGCGTACACGCGGTTTACTGACAAAAGAACGGAAGCTTATCCCATAGTGCAAGAGTATTTAAGTTTGGGACGAACGAGTGCTTGGAGAGCATGGGTTTTTATATGATTTATTAGCTTTTAACATTTTTAATGTTATTTCATTGATATTTTTTCGGGCTCTTCTAGATATTCAGTATCAAAAACGAAACAACCTATTGTTCTATATATGCAAGATATAGTTGTTAAGGTTTTTTTCTTTTTAGTGATAGATAATATTGTACATTTAACAAACATGAAGTCGACTATTACTGACCACAAGACAATACATAAGATTAGCTAGCTGTTTTTCTTTCTTAAATAAAAGTATACGTTTTATTTGGTTGCTTCAACGTATACTAGTTTGCCATACATGCATCTAGCATTCTGTTAAAACTAGAGGCTGATCTGGATTTTACTTGACATTTAAATTGGTATTTGTTGTCAAACGGGCAGTTACAATATTTAATTATAAAGGTCAATGCTAAGTAAGTCCTGCGGCGTCAGTTATCTTGGATTTCTTACCTTCACAATACCTTGCATTGAAAATTCATGAAGTTTCAATGCCATTTGACCAGTAGTTACAAACAAGATTTATCGCACTTTGAACATCCAAAACCTCTTCCGAATATATGGGTTTAATGTTTAAACTAGAAATTGTGTCTGTAATACACGGATGCCCCGTCCTAAAATCCAAATAACTTTATCACAGTGATACAGTATGCTTAGTTCCAACGAAATGAACCTAAACGCAAAACGTTACTAGAGTCGCTCAAGCGTAAAATGTAGGTCATAATGACCCAATTGTGGTAAGACTGCTCACTACTACCCAAGGAACATCCACTGATGAAGTTTCATTGATACAATATGGTTAGTTCCAAAGAAATGAATCTAAATGCAAAACTTAACCAGTCGCTCAAGCATAAAATATAGGTCATAATGACCCATTTATTGTAACTGTTCAGTACTACGCAAGGCGCATCCACTGATTAAGTTTCATTGATACAATATGCTTAGTTCCAAAGAAATGAATCTAAATGCAAAACTTAACCAGTCGCTCAAGCATAAAATATAGGTCATAATGACCCATTTATTGTAACTGTTCAGTACTACGCAAGGCGCATCCACTGATTAAGTTTCATTGATACAATATGCTTAGTTCCAAAGAAATGAATCTAAATGCAAAACTTAACCAGTCGCTCAAGCATAAAATATAGGTCATAATGACCCATTTATTGTAACTGTTCAGTACTACGCAAGGCGCATCCACTGATTAAGTTTCATTGATACAATATGCTTAGTTCCAAAGAAATGAATCTAAATGCAAAACTTAACCAGTCGCTCAAGCATAAAATATAGGTCATAATGACCCATTTATTGTAACTGTTCAGTACTACGCAAGGCGCATCCACTGATTAAGTTTCATTGATACAATATGCTTAGTTCCAAAGAAATGAATCTAAATGCAAAACTTAACCAGTCGCTCAAGCATAAAATATAGGTCATAATGACCCATTTATTGTAACTGTTCAGTACTACGCAAGGCGCATCCACTGATTAAGTTTCATTGATACAATATGCTTAGTTCCAAAGAAATGAATCTAAATGCAAAACTTAACCAGTCGCTCAAGCATAAAATATAGGTCATAATGACCCATTTATTGTAACTGTTCAGTACTACGCAAGGCGCATCCACTGATTAAGTTTCATTGATACAATATGCTTAGTTCCAAAGAAATGAATCTAAATGCAAAACTTAACCAGTCGCTCAAGCATAAAATATAGGTCATAATGACCCATTTATTGTAACTGTTCAGTACTACGCAAGGCGCATCCACTGATTAAGTTTTATTGATACAATATGCTTAGTTCCAAAGAAATTAATCTAAACGCAAAACCTAGCACATAGTTGACTTGCGAATGGATGGACAAGGGTAATTCTATAAGCCCCATCCACATTTACCGGTGGGGCATAAAAACCAACCTTTGAAAAAAAGTATGTACAAGCTGATAAAAATAACGTACGAGTTATATCTTGACTACACTAGTTTGTAGAGTTTGTTGAACATAGCTAGACCATGAAAGGACATAAGGGAGATCACTAGCATAAGTTGTTCCAATTCATCATCTGCTGTACGTTGGTAGACCGTCCTAGATAGAACCGGAAGTATTTTTTACTGCATTATTGATGAGCGATGCAAAATGTTTACAAATTTCGACAAGTTGTACGCTAAGCATGATGTTTTAAATTAAAACACGAATTTTTTTTATTTTTGTGTGTGCGACTTTGGAAATAATCAAATTTAAACGATTAATCATTGCGATTCAGACTAGGCATCGTTATAGAGTACTCTATTAATCATTAAAATTTCAACAAATCAGAAAAGACCCCCTTTTGCGTGCGATGACGTGTAACAAAAAAAAAAATAATAAAGTTTTCCTGACTTCCAATGAGCACGAGATCAATAAAGTGAAAGTGTACATTGGAAAATTTTAAATACATTCCCAGTGTTTAAAGTGTACTAAATAGATTCACACCAAAATATGGGGTCTCTATATCATATGGATGGATGAATTGTTTAAGGTCCAGTGGCAACCATTAAGAGCATATCAGGACGAGGACTCTTGATATGATATGAATACAAACCCTACCTTGTACAAGACCGACACGCTGAGCCTGAGTTTTAAAGTGTTAGCTAGCTCACAAGGTAATAGTCTGCAGTAAGACATTTCACCTCACTCAGCCACATTATACTAACCACTCCTTTGCTCTTACTCCTAGAAGCCGCTGCCTTGGCAGACAAGCAACAAATAGCAATTTTAATGTCTTTGGTTTGTCCCACCGGGGGATCGAACCTGCAAACTTCTGAACTCAAAGGTGAGCACACTACCAGGAGACCACCAAGGCAGTTGCCTCAGACAAATACCACATATATTTTAGTGATTCAATTTTTATAATTAAATGAATTCATGTCCAAATATTTCACCATGTTTAATGACAATGTTTTTACATACATGACTAAATTAATTAGAAATAAAAATGTTCTAACAAGTTCATCATTTCACATACAATTATACATTAAAAATTCTTTCATTATACTTTATAGTAATAAACTTCAAATAAGCAGTAAAGTTTCATTTTTCTAACCTACACAGGTATATTGAGAGCATATTTGTTGTTGTTATTCGTCTTCAGTAACTGTCATTATCTTTACACATCCTACATATCTTTACATATAAAACTGAAACTTCACTAAAACACATTAAACATTCTATAATGAATATACACAATCATTAAAAACCCAGAAATTTACGATTACAAAGTTTGCCTTGTTCCCCCACTAATATCGGTGTGTGGCTTCGCAGCTCCCGGAGTTGCACCCTTACAGCAAATAATATGATTCAGTTTGCTTGGTATCAGAAAACTGAACTCTGGATGTAAAACTTAACCTAAGGCAAAGGCTGCGTTCCTCCTCGAGATGCATCCTCACACCAAGTAATATGATTGTCGGTCCCTTGGTATCAGAGAACTGAACTCGGACGTAAAACTCAACCTAAGGAAATGAAGCCCGATACTTAGGTCAGAGTGACCTAATTTTGGTAGGAGGATGTGTGACCTCCTTAGATGAATCCTCACACCAAGTAATATAATTGTAGGTCACTTGGTATCAGAGAACTGAACTCGGACATAGAACTTAACCTAAGTCACTGAAGCGTGATATGTAGGACAGTGACCTAATTTTTGTGTGAGGCTGTGTTACTCCCCAAGATGCACCATGACACCTAGTAATGAGTAGGTCCTTTGATATCGGAGAACTGAACTTGGATGTAAAACTTGACCTTAGTCAATGAAGTGCGATAAGTAGGTCAGAGTGACCTAATTTTGGTGGGAGGCTGTGTTACTTCCCGAGGCGCACCCTCACACCAAGTAATATGATTGTAGGTCACTTTGTATGTTAAATGATTTTTGACATAAAACTTAAGCGCATCAATATGGGTCATGTGACCTCCATCTTACGTCACATGGTCAATCTCTTCAACGTGCATTTGCATACATAAATAGATGACCCTATGTCAACTAGTTACTGAGAACTGGCTGTGGAAGTCAGGGGTACTCCATTAGTCCCTCTCAACTTCGTTCAGCTAACTAACCAGCCAGCTCCAAAATACATTCTAAATTTCTACACACATATACATGAATCAATACTTCTGATAATTCCATAAAATGACTCTTTGTTACATAACATATTTGTTAGGGAAATAAAAATACAAATTCCTTAACTATCAAATCTGTGGTATGACTGTTGAACCATTCACACTTTAAAATATCTTAATGCACATTAACATAACATGAATTAATAGCTAACAACTGAAATTTTAATTTCAAAAATATCCATGATAATATATGACATATTATGTTAATGTATGATTAGTTTGTTTATACTGGTATTAAGGGCTTTAGTCACTACACAAAATCTCATTATAATGATGTACTACACAAAGTGTTAATAGAGCATGATCTCTACAAGCAGAAGCAATTGTTGAAACTTGAAATGCAATGTTTAAAGGAACCAATATAACTTTATTCTTAACTTATACACATACATCATACATCAACATCTAATGATAAAACTGCTCACAAAAAAAAACATATCACACGTGTATATCATAATTATCAGCGATAAGTCAAGCTTGTATTAAAAGGTTTTTTCAAGATGAAAAATACATGATAATAAATATTCACACATGATATATAAAGTGCTATCTTCACACATGATGTAATGAGTTACTGAGGTTTGGGTTGATTTCTTGTTCTCATGGCATAAGGGGATGGTTTAATGGCTTGCTGCTGCTGACCTTGTGGTGTTTGGACTACAGTCGTAACGACACCTGGAGCTACCGGGGACTGTGGTGGCAGTGCTGCTGCTGCGGCCAATGCTGCCTGTGAAGTAACTGTACCAGTCTGAACAGTTGGCTGAGTGGCTGCAGTGTGCTGTGACTGTTGTTGCTGAACTATTGTTACATTTGGAGGTGGTGTTTGGTTTGATGGAGTAACAGTCAATGTTAATGGTGCTGGAGTACTAGAAACAGTTGGAGCAGATGCTGATTGAGATGTCGGCTGAACATGAATTGTCTGAGTTGCTGGTTGCTGAGTTACGGTACCACTAGGGGTCACTTGAATCTGTTGAACAGGCTGTGTAACTACAGAACCTTGTGAAAGAGTTGCTACTCTTGCCTGTTGTGTTGCTACTGGATGAACCTGAACTGTATTTCCACTCACGTTAGTAACTGTTGCCATAGTAACAGATTTGGCAATCTGTTGAACAGGATGAGCCATGCTGATCGTTGCTACAGGAATCTGTGAAGGTGTAGTAGCAGCAACAGACACCTGAGTGACTTGAATAGGTGACGGTGCAGCTGAGATAGTCTGAATCTGTGATGCAGGAATAGTTCCTTGAGATGATGTTAAAACTTTCGTTACGATCTGACCAGATGGTTGACTCTGTGTCACTGTAGCAATGATTGTTGGTTGTGATGTAATGATCATTCCTTGATGAGGTTTGTTTGTACTCATGATCTGCTGCAACTGATAGGTCAAAGGTCGACCTGAGGCACTATGAGGCTGAGGTATGATCTGAACTGTGTTAAGAGGTATCTGTGTTTTTCCCATCTGCTGATTAATGGCTGTTAATAAAAATTATTATGTAATAAAACTCTTAATTTCATAACATTGTAAAAATATACGTACATATGTAATTATTTTAATTTAAAATGATTGAATATAATCTCAATTAAATATTGCATATAATACATAAAAAAGAAACTTCACTCAGTCGTTTAAAATTTTTGTTTGTAACTTACAAGTGATTTTCTGTTGTCCTGGAATGGCTTGACTTTTTCTAAGAAGCTGCATGGAAGGTAACTGTCCTGTTTTCTGTAACTGACTTATTGTAGCCTTTGTAGCTGTAAATAAATACAATATATTTTCATTAGGAACTTCACATTTACATGTACATAAAAATTATTGTGATCATTTTCTTTCAAACTCTCAAAATTAAAAACAAGATCAAAAATATTTTAAAATGAAATCTAGGATGTGTCCATCCAAATGGTGAGAAAAACTCACTTGACTATGAAATTTTATAAGTGGACTTAAAATTGGTTAAAAAATATAAAACATTTTAAATCTGTATGCTATCATAGATAATCTAATGGATAACAGGAAAGGTCAACAAGAGACTGATACAAGTTTAACACACATTTAACTTAAAAAAAGGAACTGATGAGAAATTTTATATAGGGCACTATATTTCCTTGGAATAACACATTTGCAGCAAGCAAGCTGCTTATCAACCAATACAGTCAGCAAGTAAGCTGCTCATCAACCAATACACTCAGCAATTAAGCTGCTTATTAACAAATACACTCAGCAAATAAGCTGCTTATCAACCAATACACTCAGCAATTATGCTGCTTATCAACCAATACACTTAGCAAATAAGCTGGTTATCAACCAATACACTCAGCAAATAAGCTGGTTATCAACCAATACACTCAGCAAGTAAGCTGCTTATCAACCAATACACTCAGCAGGTAAGCTGCTTATCAACCAATACACTCAGCAGGTAAGCTGCTTATCAACCAATACACTCAGGAAGTAAGCTGCTTATCAAACAATACACTCAGCAAGTAAGCTGCTTATCAACCAATACACTCAGCAAGTAAGCTGCTTATCAACCAATACACTCAGCAGGTAAGCTGCTTATCAACCAATACACTCAGCAAGTAAGCTGCTTATCAACCAATACACTCAGCAAGTAAGCTGCTTATCAACCAATACACTCAGCAAGTAAGCTGCTTATCAACCAATACACTCAGCAAGTAAGCTGCTTATCAACCAATACACTCAGCAAGTAAGCTGCTTATCAACCAATACACTCAGCAAGTAAGCCACATATCAACCAATACACTTCTTTACTGATAAATGAATAATTTATGATTATTATTTACATGTATTTCAGCCTTACCAATAGCTTTCTGTGATGGCACAGTTACATTAATACTGACAGCACTACTACTAACAGGTATCTGTAAAGGTACAGGTGTTGAAACTGTCTTCACCAGGTGGGCAGCAGTACCTGCTACACTAACTGGTTGACCGACCTGCTGTACCTGACCTTGAGCTATTATCTGTGTTGGTGGTAACTAAAAAAGATCAGATTTTAACATACAATGTAGGTTATGAAAAAGTAATCATTTTCAGGAAATACGAAAAATGTCATTTTTTAAATAACATCAAAACTGACACTTAAAATAATTAATATATTTTTAATCAACTTTTTATAGTTATGCCATCCAACCATGTCTTTCCAGATAAAATATCTGAAATTATAATTTTTTATTTCGAAATAGTCCTTACTTCCATGCAACTTATTTTTTTTTAATTCATTTTAGCTTTCCCCCACTATTTTTAAGACTGGCACAGAAAATACATACCTGTAACTGTCCCTGTTTCTGAATTAACTGTTGTTGTTTCAGGCGAGTTATTTCCTCTGGTGTTAGTGAACGTTTCAGTGTTTGTCTAGGAACCTGTTAAAAATTATAATTTTTTTCAACTGTGCTGTCACATTTAACATATTTATCAACAACAAGAGGCTCCCAAGAGCCTGAATCGCTCATCTGTTATTTTTTGTGCAGATCTTGCATCAATGATTATTTTTGCTATTCAATGTATACCGTCGCATTTTTCACTTATTTAATTACTGACTTATACAGTTTAAATATCAAATCCTAAACCTAAATATTAAACCTAAAATATATGGTTGCTAGAGACTTTTTCATCGGTTGCTATGGTTTTTTCAAATGACCTTGACCCTTGTTATTGACTTGTACAGCTATATTATAGGGTCCTGTATCTAAATATATATGGTTGCTAAGAACTTTTTCATCAGTTGCTATGCACTTCTTCAATGCACTTGACCTTTCTTTTTTACTTGTACAGGTAAATTATAAGGTCCATAACCCAAATACATATGGTTATACATATGGTTGCTAGGGACTTTTTCATTGACCCTTGACCTTCAACTGATGATTCCATTCATTTTACTCCAGGTTTATACATGTACTTCTTTCCTTTCTATTCATATACTAAAGCATTAAATAATAACAAAAAACTCTCAAAATGTTCATATGTTATGTTATGTTGAAACTGAAGATGCATGTACATGTATAAACAAAATATTCCCATTTAATGAATATTCCATAAATTAATGTTCTGTTCCTGGCTGTGTATACAATGGACTTCTGACCTTTTTATTTCAAGTAAACTTAATCCTGCCTTAAATGATACTTCTGTAAAGCAAATCACTGAAAATGCCCTGGGCATGAAGACAGTTTGTGAAAGAAATCTTTTTTTATTAAGGGCACATGTTAATGAAGATATTTTCTTCTTGTCCCTTTGGGAAAAAACATGTTATACAAGAACATTTTAAATACTGCTTAATATAATTAACTGAGTAATAAGTAAATATATTTACCTGAGCTACACTAGTGACAAGTTGTTGTGCAATCACAGTCTTCTGTTGAAGGCCAGGTCGGGCACTCTGTTGCTGAATCTGTCGTAACTGTTGTTGCTGAACCAGATAAAAATAAACAATACTTTTATATTATGATTTCTATATCTGAATTTTTTTTTTCGGTATTTACCCCCTAATCAAACTAATCTGCCAAAATTTTCAGAACTGAAGTATTTACTTTAAATTGCAAAATTAAGAATTGATGCAACTGTATTAATAAATAAAGCAAAACACTTAAATCAATACTGTCTTAGTAGATATGGTCTTGTTATTTATTCTTAAGTTTTTGGTTTTTAAGATTTGTATTTAAACACTTTTAATAAAATTATTTCATACATTTATTTTTGTTAGAGAATTGTAATATTACAACAAGAGGCTCAAAAGAATTGAGCCAGTATAACTCACCTGACAGTCCCACATTCAATCCATTTTATTTCAAGTGAAAATTGTAATGGACCTTCCATAGATGTTTCATAACAAGTATCAGTTAATTTTGGCTATATGGTTTCAGAGGAGGAGATTTTTAAAATTTTGACCAATCAAAAATAAGAATTCACCATGGCGGCCATATTAGTTGTCCGACCGGAACGAAATATGCAAACTTTATAAAGGTCGATCCATAGATACTTCACACCAAGTTTCAGTTCATTTGGCCTAGGGTTTCAGAGGAGAAGATCAAAATGTAAAAGTTTACAGACAGGCGCCAAGTGATTACAAAAGCTCACTTGGCTAGGTGAGCTAAAAACAAATTTAAGAAAACTCTCCAAATTTTTATATACAATAATTCCCAAATACTTAACATTGTTATACATACTGTAATATTAAGTTTCTGCATTTTTAATTGTTGCTGCTGTTGTATAGCCTGTTGACCTATCAGTCTCTGTTGTAATAATTGTTGTTGTGTCAAGGTTTTTCCTGCCACTGTCAACTGTTGTACATCTACAGAAAATTAAGAAATTATGGTGCTTCAAGATGTTTTTATTTAAAACATTATGTAATAAGACTGTGTTCACACTTCTCTTGTAGTCCTCATTTTCAGTGATTTTAGAGCAGTTGAAATAGTAGCTTATCCCTTACCTTTTAACTAACATTAGAGCTGAAAGGATTTGCACCATTTATATACAAAATGTAGGGCATGGATGGACATCTGTTATAATCAAAAAGATATGCATTGATATAACATTATTTTGTTATGTTTTGTAGCCATTAAGATATGGGGATCAATGCAAAAGTTAAGCAATGCCATTAAGCCATAAAATTTAAGGTTGCACGTTTTTTATCCAAGATATTGGCACTCTGATAGTTTTATTCCTTTCTGACTTGTAGTTGCTTAGATGTAGGACAAAATTGAAATAAGTGATACTGTAGTCTCAAATATCATTCTTCTACTGCTTGTAGTTGCTTAAATTTAGGCCTTTACACAAATATTAACCAAAGTCATTCATATGTGTAATGTAGGTCAAGTTAACTGAATATATTTATGGAAATTTTTATCTATTAAAGATGTTCACACAATAATGTATCACACCTCTGTAACCTGAAATTGCTGAACCTTTTCATAAAACCTTAAGGTCATTCTTGCATAAAATGCAATCAAGGTAGCTTAATTTATATACACAGAACATGATTAATACATAAAATATTTGCATCAACAAAATTTGACTCTGCTGCTTAGGTCTGGAATTTTACACAAATTAAATTGAAAGATAAACAAATGCAAAAAATTATGACATTTTATATCCCTTCATATCTCTCTCACAAGAGGAGAAACTTTTAAACAATTAAAAGCCTTTAATTAGTATTGGGTTTTCACTGGAAATGAGAAAAGAATCTTACTTCCTGCTATAGAAGTTGTACCAGCTGGTAGCCTTTGTTGTGCCACAGCAATTTGAGTTGGAGTAAGTGTGGTCACTGTGGACACTTGTGTTCTGGCCACTTGACCAGTAGTTATCTGTGCTATCTGTCCAGTAGTTGCCTGAGTAATGGATGTTATCTCTTGAATAGACTGGGGTGCAGATGGTCTCTGTGCTCTAATGGCTGATGTTAACATACCGGAAACAGCCTAGAAAAACAAACATTTCTAAAACATCAACTAAAGAACATATACATATACATAGTAGGAGATGCAAAAGAAGTTAAGTTTAGTTTTAATGTAGTAAAATTTACCTCATTTATTTACTAGGTTCTATTTTTAGCCATGCTATAACACAAACCCAACTTATTAATTTCTCTCTGTACCATTGTCATTTGTATATTAAGTGAATGCTATATCAAAATAACTCAACACCATGGGCATCTAAAAAGAACTTTAATTGCTTCCCGGATAAAACTGTCAAACTGTTCTTGTCAATCCCTTTGACGTGGAAGTTAAAACTTACAACAGTAGCTGGTTGTCCAGCCTGACTCATCCTTCTGTTGATAGCAGCAAAGTTAGACGCAACACCTGTATTGACAACAATGTTGCTGGTAGCACCAACAGCCGCCTTTGGTAATGATACTGCTGTAACTGCTTGTCCTACTGTCTTGGCCAAAGTTGCAGTTTGCTAATTTGACAGAAAATGAGACAATAATAATGTTGAATACAGATGATTTCATTTTGATAAAACAAAATTATTTCATTACTGTCATTTCTACCTCATCTTACACTGTATCTTTTATTGTATATCATTGGTTTATAAACATTTAGTAAATTTCACATTCAATGCATTTTAATCAATACTACCAGTGTATGTATTAAGTTTAACTTAAGTAACAATACTGACATCCTGCCCATATATCTTGACATTATTATCTCTACATTCAATTCTATTTCTAATTAATCTCATTAATGTATGAAATATAAAACAACCAAAGCATTGTTTCCATCAATGGTGGGAAACCTACCAATCCAGAGGTTACAGTTGTATATATCTGCTGTACCTGTTGTGTCTGGGGTATAGTTTGAGCCACCACCACTGCAGCAGTCCCTGTAGCAGGCTGGGAGGGTGTGGCAGGTGTTGGGGTAGCCTGGGTAGTTTGTGCTTGAGTTTTCTGAAGCTGTTGTTCTGCTGAAGCAGCCTGTTACAAGGAAAGGATAAGGATTACTACATTCTAGGATAAAAAAAAATCAACCAAAGGGAAATAAATCTGGTTTCTGTTTTCAGTGCCTTGGTCTCTTCATTTAATTACAATGTTTAATCTATTCATGTCAATTTAAAGTATTGAGCAATTTTCAAAATTTTAGTCAAAATATATATAGATGTAAAGTTGTGCATAGCACATAGATGTACGTGTACATCATTGTAAACACTAGAACAGCCAACTTTTAAACTGCCCAAAAATCGTAAGATAATCTTTTTCACAAATTTGAGACTGGAATTTTTTTTTGAAACTAAGGTACCCAACAGTCAACTGCAAATTATAAACTTAGCTATTTTGTTATCTTTCCTATGCAACTTTTTTATGGGCAAACAACCGACTATGTTTCTTATAATCAATAAAATTTATTTTCCTTGAACAGAGATATTTCTATAGAGCTAAAAATATGCAAGAAAAAAATTCCAAAGCAATTTTCAATTTCCAATGTAAGAGTATTATTAAAATAGTTTTATCTTGAACTAAGCTCTTTTCTTGATATCTTTCTATGACCCATTGTTTTGAGATAATTCACAAAGGATTTAAATACTTTACTTCTATATTGTGTCACTTAGTGTTTAGTAAAGTAAAACATGTCACCAAATACTGTAAAATTAACTAGTTGCAGTGAATACTTCATTCACTCACTTATATTTAGTGAAATGTAACTTTTTTCAGCTGGTTTTAACATGGAATTCAGGATGGACAAAAGAAAACCACAAAGTCATTTATTTCAACAAGAATTGATTTTCATATTTACTGAAAATATTCTAAAAGATAGTGAATTTGTAGTTTTTTTTGGTTTTCTAATAATTGGGGATACTTTTGCCAAATGGAAAAAAGCAGAAAATCTGCACAGGAAGTCAAATTCTTTAGGGCTGTTCCAGCAAAACATACATGGGACGGGGGGAAGGCACATCAAAATTGGAGTAATCATCCACAGAAGTGATTTTAATTCATTTATACCCACCAGAAGCTTTATAGGCACCAACAGAATCAAATTAGTTAAAAAAGCATGATTTTGAAAATTCTGCAAATCTGGATTTATATTAATTACGCTTATTTTATTAAAATATAAAGCAAAATCAATTTAATATCAAATTGTTTTCATTTAAGCAAAATAGCCATGTAACTTTGTGTTTATATATTCACATCCTTGTGCTTTCACGTATCACATTATTTGAAAAAGAAAACAGATGCCCATAATTTCTGAACGGGCAAAAAACTGGTAAAGTACAATTTACAATAACCAAATTCGAACTTGATCTGTATATAATGATAAAAAGCACTGTGTATAAGTTTTCAATGATCATGATCAATAAGCTAAGCTAAAAGGTAAAAATGTTAAAAAAAAAAAGCTTTCATTTTTCATATAAGCACCCACAGAAGCATATTTTGAGGTCCAGCAATGGACCATAGAATGATAAATGCACTTTCCACTCACTAACAACCAAGTAAATAATTTATATATTTTGCCTTCCCTCCATCCCATGTATGTTTAGCTGGAACAGCCCTTTTATAATAATCAGTTATATTGACAAAAGTATAATTTGGCTAAAAAATGGAACAAAGTCATACCTAAAACAGAAAAATACAAAATAAGCATTTAATCAAATACATGTACAAGTCAAACCTGCTTGAAAGGGCACCTCTATATAGCAAATCACCGTCTATAAAGGCACAGTAAAAAAGTCCCATTAACAAAGTATGTATGGAGGGAAACCTACTCATAAAGTGCATTTTTTTCTGGTCCCCTGGGTGCCATTTATAGACATGTTTGACTATATATAATATGTGATTCCATCAGATACAATGATTCCACCAAAAGAATACTAATCCAAATTAACTTGTCCAAAATCCATTGAATCTAACATCCCATAATATACTCCCAAAAAATACAATGTATCCACATTATAGCAATACCACTTACTGCAGCAGCCTGGTTTTGTTTCTTTTCTCTCTGTATTCTCTGAGCTCTGATTTCAGCCACTTGCATTGGAGTTTTAGGTTGTTCATAGTTGATTTCATTCTCTGTCAAGACTGAAGCATGTTTAGGGTTTTTCAGTGTAGGATTAACCAAGGTCTGTTTCAGAGGAGGTGGACGTTTAGTTGCTATAGCCTTTACTGCATCAAATCTCAGACTATAAAGCATACTAATGGCATGGTGATTGTCTTGTCCAAATAACTGACTTGTTCTCATTGGTCGATTATTCTTAGTCTAAAACAAACATTTTACACTTCAAAAATAAATAAATATCTTCTTTATGATTTTTAAATATAAACATATGGAGATGCATAACAGTATGATGTTAAACTGAGTAATCATATTAAATATATAAATGTTTTTATTTGTACAAATTGTTATATAAATTTAATATATAAACAATAAAACAATCTAAATAAGTTAAGCTACCTTGTAAATTCCTTTAGTTTTCTTGCTTTGTTTCTTTGGATTGATATCATAAAGAATCCTGCCTTCCTCTCTGGGTATAATTACATTCTCATATCTATTCTTACACTGTTTGATAGACCGATACACTCGACTACAGCTATTCACAATGTCTGCCACTAGATCCCAGTTAGGAAGATGGGCAGGGGAGACAACCATTAGATTTAACGGTACATCAAATATTGACTGCACAGCCTGGAATGAAAAATATGCAACGTTCTGGTAATATTCTGATATCATAATAGCATATGGTCAAACTAATTTTTGAATAATTTGCAGGTAGAGTTTATAAGACAGGGTTACAGGGAATTCTAGTGTTATATCTCATGACAAATATACCATTAGCACAACTTTCCTTGATTGATGGGTGAAATCAACAGTTCACCCATAAAAGCATGGCAAAACACTGGCAGAGTTACTGCAACAAAATTTCCATCAGTTCCTGAGAGTACTTTGTGATTTTTACCTAAAATTATACCTTTTGTTGTTATATACTTTCTAATACTGTATTTTAACAAATTCTAAAATACTTGTGTACAAACTTTGGTATGTAGATCCTACCTGTAATAGTGCCCAGTCCTCATGAATTAACCATTCTGGATGATCAGGAGTGGGATCTGGGGGCTTATTTAACATCTGTGGAACTGGACGGAATGGTTTCAGCAGACCCTGCTTCAACTTTGCCTCTCGACGCAGTTTGAGTAGAGCTGACGTTGGTCTATCAAAAAGAGATCTAGGGACTCTAGGCTGTTCCTCTTTTCTCTGTTTCTGTTTCCTTGCTGCAAGTAGATTACTACTATTGAATATAACTTATTAATAGTGGAACTTGTATGTATGCATATAAATGAATCTTACTGATTTCAAAATTTATATTTTCATCATGAAATTCTAATGATAATATATATTTACATGTATTGTTTCACACATGGATATTTCAAGATCTTCATGAGATTCAATTTAACCACTTACTTCTATGTGAACTTACTTGTAATAGATTCAATCTTTGGTTTTTTATGCTCTTTCTTTATGTATATGGGAGGAAGCTGTGTTTCTGGCATAGTGTTATGTTCATAAAGAAAACATAGTGACTGGTTGAAGTAGATATCATTGTCATCATGGGGTGGTGTAGGAGGTGTCCACATCTGTCAAAGACAACATTGGTTAAACAAAATACATAAGACACAGATACTCCTGCCCTGGCTATCAATACTTTATACTTAGGTCTACATTATGAAAGGATACAAAAGTGAAATATGTATTACAGCTAAAGAGAAATGGACTTCATGATGAAAATATGAAACATTTCACTTGTTTGAAATTGAAATCAAGGTCTCAGATGGCGATGTACCAACCAAGAACAATCAGACGTCAAAATTTGGGAGGTCTAAGTATTAGAGTTGCTGACATAACCACAAAAATGTGATGCAAATTTTAGAAATGTTTATGTAAGTCAATGAACCATGAAAACGATGGCAAGGTCACAAGACAAGTGTATGTCTGCAAAGTTTATATCATACGGTTTCTGTAGACCAAAGATTTAAATGTAGGTATTGTTTGCAAAATTATGGAGGTTTTTAAAAAAAGTTTACACTGATGCTGCTGCTGGCACATTCAGTAACATTAGTCACAAGTGAGACAAAAATGAAAAAATTCACAATATACATTGTATCTATTCATTTAAGGGTGCAAGTCTGGAATGGTAAAAGGCATCATACCAAATTCAAACCTGACATGTACATGTAAACTGTTGTACAGTAATAAGTATTATGTATGTGTTTTACATTTGGCCAAGGTAAACTCAAATGAGAGTGCAGAAACCAAACTATGGCTGGTGATAAAAAATAGTTTCATATCAATCCATATCATCCAGTGTGAGTCATATACTTTATCTTCATCCATGATTCACTACACCTTAAATTTTTTGTTTTTTCTTTCTTCTAATTCCATTGAAAATCCAACATTACACAAAAATTTGTGAAGAGTAAAGAAACTTACTGGCATTTTTTCCTGGTCCACATCAGATAAAAACACCTACAAAGTATAATAAAACATTTGCATTTTAGTCATTATGTAATTTTAACAGCAAATGTTTGAACCAAAGCTGGTGTCCTCTTAAAACTAACTTAGTACATGTAAAATATCAAGGGCTTATATCAATTACAATTTCAACCTCAACATTTATACAGGTCAGTCAAAAAAGTACTTGTAGTATTGTTTTGAATTTCATAAGACGCCAATTCTGTGTGGATTTTTTTGTATCTCCATTTTTTCAAATGTGAAAAGTGATGCACAAATATCAATCATCTAATCCTATTTAAATTAAAACAATGGTGTAAAGGTTTGCACAATATATCAGTCTCTTAAAATTCATGCATGTCCTATATTACAGCTCAAGATTTTCATACTTATTATTGCCATTAGTTGAAAGTAACTTGGTCATTCTTGGTTCACCTTTTTTAATCCAACATATACAAAATAACAGAATATCATGCCTTTGTTTAATGAAGTTGCCTAGTGGTGGACTTGATTACAACAAACAGCTGTGCCACCAGCAAGCCACAATAAACAAGAGCTTACAGCTATGTAATATTGAATGAATGAATAGTTCAATTATGTAAACATTTTGCGAGAGTGGAGAATTTTCAATCTTCACTTTTTCCTTTGTTCCATCACTCAAGAAAATTAAGTGGTTCATCAAAATGGAAATGGAGATTTCTGTTGTTCATCAATAAAATATATCATATGATATTATTATACTTCCTGTAAGAAAGTGCCTTTATAGTAAAAGTTCTCTGATTTCGCATAGTATGCATCCTGTTGCTTTAAAATATTAATTTTCCTATCAATCAGTTTACATTTGCTCAAGAAGGTGGAGCTCAATTCCCATTATTTATAGAGTGGGCGGGACCTATTCACTTAATCGCATATGCAATAAGTTGTTTGATACAAACACAAAAGAAGTTACATACTATTGTGTGCTCACACTCAACAAGTCGGATAATGCTTAAATTGACCCAAAATGTTTAAATGGTTAATAAATCCCTTCATTATTTATATTATTTAGTTTTTGGAAAATTACTGAGTTCTGTGAAGCTTTGTATCCTGATGCTAGGTTAAAAAAAACATTTAAAAAAAAAAACATACAATATTGAAGCCGTCCTGGTACATTTAGCAATTTTGAAAACGAAAAGGACAAACAATTTTTTTTCATACTTCATAGAGTTAACTATTGAGGCTGTTTTTTCATACTATGAATCAAGGATTTAAATAGTAGGATACTAATCTTGTACTTTCTCGCTTTATCACGCGTGGTGATATATTATACTACTCGCTATTTATATGTGCCACTAACTCCACTACTATTTAAATCCTTCTCCAGCTTTTTCTTAGGTTTTTCAATATATTTTTTGATAAAAATCTAATAATATATTAATATATTTTTAATAATTTTATATTATTTGTCTACTATTTCTATACTGAAAAACAACTTAAATGACATACTTTAGTAAATTTATAAAGTCTAGTTGTCACAAAACTTTTATTGCATAATCATGTCTTTAAAACCTTATTTCTATCCAAATAATCTTTCTCAGCTGCACCTAACCTTCCGAGGTTCACCCGGCCACCTGGTATTTGTTAATTACAGGTGTTATAATTGATTGTATAAAAATGGTCTGTTAATTAGCGTGCCACATATTGTAATTATTAGAGTCTTTTACATGTAAATTAATGTTAATTATTGATGAAATACGGGTGTAATATCTTCAACTTGATATCTTATCAATGACTGATATCTAGGGCAAATATTTTCATGTTACATCCGTAATTATGCTTTTAAATACTTAGAAATACTGGTACCAAATGTTGACGCGATGAAATATTCTACCATTTTGCATCGTCAACAAATTGCACTATGGGTAATCTCACTTCTTAATACACATGTACTTTTTACATTACTCAAAATACACGACATTCAGTATAATAATCAGATCAATGTGTTGTAACTGACTATGACAAATAGTGGCCAGGGTGGAAGTCAATGTGTACTCCCCTCCAGGCCATTATTTTCCATAGTCAATGTTAATTACAACATTCATATGATTATTATACTGAATGTCTTCTATTTTGAGTATGTTAAACTCAACATTATTACATAAATATAAATTTTGTGAGATTCGGTAAAGGTATATTGGAGTTATTGTATTTCATTTCTTGATAAACAAAGTTCTAAAACTCTGAAATGGCAATTTGAGAATTATCAAAATCAAAATGGAGCTTACTTTTATTGAGCGCAAGATGATAATAAACATTTCTGGTTGATACAACTTTACATAAAGCAAATTATTGGTAAATAGGCATGTTATTTGTCTACTTTTCTCCTGTAACCATGACCTTGAAAATGTACGAAATCTGTTGAAGTGGAAAAGAAAACTAAATATTTAGCTCAAGTTTAATTAACCTTAATCCTTTTAAATGTGCAGGATCATGTGAAAATTGGGCGACAAAATGTACATTTTCTGTTATGTCACCAAAAGCCAATGAAAAGGGTTCACCACGTTTCATAAAAAAACCTGAACTATGATGAGTGAATATTGCAAGCCATTGTGCCTACCAGCTTTCCTGGTTATAATAACCTAAAAATAACATTTCTATCATCTTATCTAGAGCAACTTTTTTACACCTCAGTACAATAATCATAATGGGAAGGGATCTGGCAAACAAATCTCGATACTATATTCTTGCATGCACATAAAATAAGGTCAGGCATTATTTTCACTGTTGTCTTTCGTCTTGGTCAAAATGACCATAAAACACTGAAATAATCTCACTTGATCATTTACCCCATGACCTTGACTATTTAACAGGTTACATGCATTCACCACTTTATTAAGTTACCCTGTGGCCTATACATTTAATAGGGTTCATGCATTCACCAGTTTATCAAATTACCCTGTGACCTTGGCATTTAATAGGGTTCATGCTTTCACTATTTTATCAAGTTACCCTGTGACCCTGACATTTAATAGGGTTCAATCATTCACCATTTTATAAATCAGGTTATTTAGAGATTGACTGAGTGTTGTTTCACTTGTTGACCTTTGATCTTCAAAAAGTTATTGTTGGAAAGAAGGTTGGTGAAGAAAGTATTTACAAGTATACATCTCTACCCTATAGTATAACCAAATAACAGGCTCCTATACACCTGAAGTATATACCAGTAAATGTAATGCAGAATGTCATGTTTAGTTCATTTACAGATGTCAAAAGTATGGTTAATGCCTTGCAATACAGAATATCATTTCCATTTTTATGGAATTCTGCAGTGTTCAATGTTTTGTTTGGTTTCTTTTGTTTCAATCATTAAATAAATAAAATATTAGAATCTGTTCTGCACCTTTGACATTCAGTGCAAGTTTGTTGATGTACTGTGTATCAAATCTTATATATCCTTTCTTAAAAATTGGGATTGTTTTTGTTAATTTATGTGTTATTGCCTGCCATGTTGAATTTCAATTACTATGTACCGGTACTGAATTCTGCTAGTAAAAGGTACTCTCCAAAGATGTTTAAGTATCAGAAATTGCTTCCATCATCTTGTAAAAATAACACTCAATGTAAACAGTATTCATACTTGGTTCTTTTTAACACTGGGAGTGACAGTACTGACCCTTGGAAAGAATACAGGCTATCCTAAGGTCTATTACATTTAATCTACATACCGCAGAGTGGGGAGTGCTGATTTAAAGTTTTTTCTGTTGGTCCTGGGGCTCATGTTGATTTTGTTACATCTGTTGGTTGACCTACTAGTACTTATAAGGGGCTAAAATTTGAGATTCCATTGGGGATTGTTATAACAATTCCAACAATTCTCAATGTGGTAGAGGGGTTAAATGTTTTCCATAGATGAGGAAGGTTCTAAAATTACTGGTGCTTCCCTCCTACGATGTACACATGTACATGTAGTTTAAATTGCCCTTAATGGGTAAGAATATGGTGGATAAATTCTTTGACACAAAATCCTCACAAGCACACACAAGTTCATGAAAATATAAAAGCCTTAATTCATCAAGAAAACATAAAAGCCTTTGTTATGAACAGTCAAAATTACTTTCTGTGAACTACATTAGTACCGGTGCGTCCTAAATAAACAGTCAAAACCACCATCTGCGAACAAGATGTATATTTTAACTCGAGGAGGACAGCATCGTTATGTGGAGTCAAAATCATGTCCTCTGAACTACACGTTAATTTCAATTCAGTGAACAGTCAACACTACCTTCTGTTTCTGTGTTAGCTGCATTTGGACTAGGAGAACAAAGTCAGAGCTACTTTGAACTCAGCATCAATTTGCCATTAATGCAATCAATGACATGAATTTTGCAAGTGTTGCAATAATTGTATGATGGTAAATTATCTACTGACCTATTAGATAAATGCTTCTTGCCACAAGTTCTTTATGGCAGACAAAAAGGAAATGTAAAATTTATGGTGAATAATTGTGGAAACTGCATCTCACAACAGGCCACTAATGATACAAGGTTGTGGTGCCTTTCTGAAAACAGCCAAAAATCATTAAATTAGGCCTGTGGATTTAATTAGAACTTTTTATATAGAGATACAGAATTTCCACAAATGACACCATAAACCTTATATCACCATATGTACCACAGTCAAAAAGAAATGTCATGTTCCAAATTTCAAATTTTTTTTTTGAAGATATCGTTTAAAAGGTTCTGAAATAGCATTAATGTTTTCTTCTCTGATTAAACATGACAAAACTTGGTATGTAAAGAGATGCAGAACCAAAGTCATTCGTTTCATAAATTTTATTTTGCCTTTTATCAATCACAATCATTTACAATTGACACATACAAATCTTATATACAAACTGGTGTAAAGCTTAAACATGTGCTACATTCAAACTCCAATCATTAACTTCAATATACTATCATCTACTTCCATGAATTTTAAACCAAAAATTGTAATATACCGAGTTGTTGATAGCTCCCTAATAAAATACTACATTTTATCCAAATTTTTCTTATACTGATATTTTGAAGGAATCATTTTTAATTAAATTAGTTATCTTGTATCTAATTATATATTTTTTTAATTAATATCAAAAGATACTGTTGAAGATTAGTTAACCTGCATGAAGTAAATTATATATTTGAGATGAAAAACTTTTAAAATGCTTTTCGTATAATTTATGATGGCATATCAATAAACCCCTAACGGGAGGGATTGTGGCTATTTTCTATGATAGACATAATCTTTCGATCAGTTTGAGGTCTGGAGCTGGCAGGACTTTCAAAACGGTTCGAGCCATCGGTGGTGTTCGAGCGATCCAAGTTCGACTGTACCAATATTTAGATAAGTCCATTATTACTTGAAAAATCATTGTGCATTCCATACAATTGTCATTTAGACTTTCAGTAAAAAATTGATAATCAATAAAAAATTTCGTCTGAATTTGCACTTTACTCCATGCAGGTCATCAATGTTACATTTTTCTTACAAATGACAAAATTTATCAACCAGCTGTTCTGAACCAACTACTTTTCTAGTTATTTGTAAAATCAAGTAACTTTTGAATGATTTTTTTTAAGTAATCCAGCTTCAAAACTAAAGAAAATTATCCCTGTACTGGTTATGAAATGAATATAATCACAAAAATTTTTCTATATATATGTCAAAAGTTGGGATGTGCAACCACACAGTAATTTGAAAAAGCACTAGATAAAAAAAAATAAACTACTGTCACTTGTATGAAAAATAATGAACAGATTGTCATCTAGTTTAAAATCGGTTTACCAATAAAGAAATTCAATTGCACAAATCAGAACTATGGAAAATGACTTCAATGTTTTCATTATTTAAAAATATATCCATTAAAAATCTGACAGTACTTATGCCACTTGTTTAACAAAATAAACACCATTATTAATATTTACACTTTCTCATCAAAAATCATAACACTTCATACATCTATATTCAACAAATTGCAAACATTGATAAAATCTTCTATACTCATTCTTACCCATATATAAAATGTATCAAAGTTCATAATATACATACATCACATTAACTATGATCTTTGACTTCAGTTATTACACAACCATTATCTACTGTAGCACTAGGTATATGATTGGATTCAGCTACATTGTCTGTAGCAATATTTTGTACCCCCTGTGGAACCTGGAGAACGACAGGTGGCTGGTTTTGAATGATTGAAATTTCACCGTTTTCAACTCCTGCTTTGCCAGACTCTACAACAGCTGCCCGCCTCGTTCTTATGACTAGATTAGGATTGTTCCATGGAGGAGGCACAGTTGTAGTGGTATTTGCAACAGGAAGTTGCTGGGCTGACATTCCTACTGTCGCAATAGCAGGACGGGCACTAGCCATGCCTGCAGTAACAACTATTTGTGGTTGAACTACTCTTTGAACTTGCCCAACATTACCAGCCACCTGAAATCTATTCACTGGGGAACTAATTTTACTACTGGAAATAGGGCCATTTGATAAAGCCTGTGTAACTACCAAAGTTGGCACTACATTTCGGATTTTTGGTACTTGACCTTTAGCTTTGTCAGTTTTAACAACAGGCATAGACATTTGAGAACTAGCTAAAGAAATAGGTATAGCTTTGCCCCCTGCTAGTTGCAGATAAACTACACCTTGCTGAGCTGCTGCTGGAGGTCTAGTAGAAGGACTAGTAGCAGCACTAACATTCTGAGTTATTTGTTGTTGCTGTGTTGTAGTTTGATTCCCTGCCATTCTAATAAATGACAACACAGGTTGTCCAGCACTGTTTTGTGTAATTACTTGCTGTATTGTATGTGGTATATTATGTTTAGTTTGCTGTAATGTGCCACCTGACAAAGAAGCCTGAGATGTAACAACTTGAATATTTTGTGGAACTGAAGTTCTGGCTTGTTGTATTGCTGGTGCAGCTTTTGACATGATCTGTGACCCCACAACTTTTGGAATGGCTGAAGCATTTGTAACAACTAACTGAATGTCTTGTATTGTAGCATATTGTGTAACTGGTGCTTTGCTAGAGGTTGCAATTTTAGTGGCTTGTTGTGGCAAATTTTGTACACTGATTATAGATGGTATATTAGAGACTTGCGCGACTGCAGTAGAATAAGTGGAAGGAATGACTGAAGGAAAAGTTTTGACCGAAGTAAGATTTTTGGATGGCGGAATTACAAGTTGTGTTCCTTGGCCTGCCTGAACAATAGTAGGATGTGCCTTTTGACCGTGTTGTAATACTGAATGTGATGCAGGATTTCTTGACAAGTGAGACTGAGAGTTGCCATGAACTCTGGATGCCTGTATTTGAGCTAGAAGAGCTGATGGAGATGTTTGAAACTGTAAAACTTGTGTTGTTGCCACAGATGTCCCTGGTGTATGACCTGTTTTTGAAGACTGTGAGCCCTGTACTTGTATTAAAGAGGAGGAACCCTGTTGCAGTTGTGAACCTTGTATTTGCAAGAATGTTGGAATGTTTTGTGGTTGCTGAATCTGAACCAGTGATGGACTGGCACCAGGGTGAGAACCTTGAACCTGTAGTAGAGTTGGAGTTCTAACCATGCCAGTTCTCCCTTGTAACTGAACAAAAGATGGTGTGACTACTGTTTGACCTCCTTGAATTTGTTGTACACTTTGAATTTGCTGTGTGATTAGCTGAGGAATATTTTGGTTTTGTGACAATACCAACTGACCCTGCTGAGTGGGTGAGGTCTGAAAGAACAACTGTTGAACTGGAGCTGCAGTTTTTTGACCTGTGGATGATTTAACTGGTGACTGTGGTATGTACGGTTGTCCTTGATGTACAATGTGTGTCTGAGCAAGAGCGTTTGGTTGCCCTGGTGCAATGTTGCGATGAGCATTTGATATTATTTGTTTTAGATGCTGTAGCTGCGATGGTGTAAGCAGTTGTGGCTGAAGTGTAGGCTTTGAAATGTTTGTAGTTTGAATTTTCTGCATGGCTGAAGCCAACTGTTCTTTTGAGAACCCTGCTTTCTGACTTTGAGCAAGCAACTGCTGTGAATATGTAATCTGTTCCTGTTGTACAGTGGAAACACTGGGTGTGGATGTGACTGCTTTTTGACTAGCTTGTGCTAGGATTTTGGAAACAAGTTGTGAAGTGCTTGCTTTTTCTTCTTCAGAAATTTTAGATGTAGGCTTTGGCTGCCTTTGCCTTTTAGATTTGAATTGTTTAGGTGTTTCATCTAATACCTCATCAACAGTTTCAACATCAATTTTACATGGTTTTCGACCTTTAGAAGATTTGGGAGTATGCTTGGGGGTTTTGTTTTTAGCAGGTCTACCAACAGGCCTCCCTAATTTTGGTGTTTCAAAGTCATGGTGAGAAAGACCTTGATCTGACCGCCTTTTATCTTCATCAATAACTACATTTTCATCTTTTTTCACAGGACGTTTCCTTGCTGAAGGGGTTCTGGCAGGTGTCTTTGCCTTTGCCCCTCCTGCTTTGGATTTCTTGGCAGATTTCTTCACCTGGTTAAAAGCATCCTCCCTGGTGTATGTAAATAGCATCTCGTCTTCTTCTACTTCAAGTCGTCTTTCTTCTTCTTCCTTTAAGGCCTTCAGTCTTCCAAGTTCCCATTCTTTCTTTGCATTTACTATGTCTTCCTACAGAAAAATCAATTTTCACAAACATTATTTAGCTGAACTGTAAAAAAAGATATTCTTATGAAACACATTAACAGAGTTAACTTTTTTAATTCATTTTCATCAATATGAGTCTTCAAAACCTTTCACATATGGCGTTTTGGTTAAAGTGATAAATTTCAATTTGGTTATCAGGAAAACAGGCATTGGCAGACCTTAAAACAACATCATATAATTCACCATTTCTGATAGTTTCAAATAAAATTTAGTACACCTGTTTTTAATATTTGCTAAGAATAAAAACTACAGAACAGTTCAAACAGAAATAAAGTAGTTTTTTCTCTACTCCTTTTATAATTACATGTACATTACCTCTGCTATTTGTAATTCCTCAGCCAGTGGATCCATTTCTTCTTCCATAAAACTGACAGCATACCTTTCTACTGGTGTAAGCTGTAACCACATAGAACAAAAATTGTAATATGGACTGATTTCATGCCTTACTGGTAGATCTTTTTTCTATTTCATAGTAGAGATAAGGCTATTCAATTCTTATCAGACTTAATAGCCCTAACAAAGGGTAATTATTTTAGCAGTGGTCATTACCATTTACTGGAAAATTTCAAGGTCAAGGAACAAGTTAAATGCATTGTTTTATTGCTAATCAGTGGCCAGTTTCATATTAACTTAATGAAGAATGAACGTAATATATACAAAAAAGATTTTGAAATAATCTTGCATAGTTTACCTCTTTCTCCAGCATAGCTAATTCTATCTCTACTTTGGACTCTTCTTCTTCCCTCTTTCTTTCTGCTTCTCTTTCATCCCATGGAATGTTTTCATCAAATTCTGCCAATTCAGCCTTTTGTTCAGCTTTCACTTGTTCAACAGCTACAACATCAGTCTCATCTTCAGTTTTGGCTAAAGCCTGTCACAAAAAGTCATAGAGTTGATCAATTTTCAGTTAGATACATTTTTGACATTTGGAATCCGATTTAAACAAAGGAATGTGGTGGATAAATTTGTGATAAAATCCCTATATCAATGTAATAAAAAGTCCAAGCAAAGGAACAAAACTTTTATTGCTGTTGTAAAATATTCTTTCATTCAAAATTAAGATTTTTTACTTTCAACTGTTTATAGTTATGCCCCCAACTCCCAAAATACTACAGCCCTCAATGTCAGAACTTCTTCATTTCTTACATAAAATCCTTTTACCACTTTCTTCAATATTCATTTTTTTAAAACAAAGCTCATTATAATACAGCAGAACTTCAAGCATTCAATAACAAAAGACACAAAAAAAACAACAAAAAAAAACGAATATTTAACTGTACCTTTTCAAACTGGTTAAGAACTGTGGTATCAGATACAGGTTTTTCATCATCTCCACCAGCCACTTCTTGTATTGACTTTAATTTTAACTCACTGGCTTCAGGTGAGGGACTTTTATCTTCTTGTTTCTCTTTCACTAGTGAATCTAAACCTGATGGTTCTGAGAATAAGTCTTTGATTGTTTGCTGTAAGAAATATTATTTACTGTAAATACTTAGTATTTATACATGTAATTTAAACAATTATAGGTTCTAATTACATTGTAACCGGTGATTTACAGTAGTATCTGAGTGCAAGAAAATCTGGTAAATCACATGTGAAAAGGACAACCCTTCTTTCACTGTAGGAAGTGACATCACAATTGCTGCGGAGAGATAAGAAAAGACATAGTCCATTTTATTTCAGCTAAAATGCTACATTCTGTACAATGTAATAATAAATTGCTTCGCTGAGCGCAGCTGGATACGACCGCAGAGCTCCAACCCTGAACAATTGGGGCAAAAATGGACACAATATTCGCACTTGATACAGGTCTGAATTTGGATTGTAATTAAATATTTGACACATAATAGGTTTCTGACACAGAATAACTGTAATCAAAGAACTTAGAATTGGTCATATGATTTGAATTTATATTCAATTTTTTGCTTGATGTGCAATACAATATGCTGTGGCAATCCCAACCTTCCTTTTGTGGTCATTAACCTTGTGTTTAAATTTCATAGATTTCTATGAACTTATACTAAAGTTATAGTGCGAAAACCAAATGTCTTCGGACGACGACGCCGCCAACGTCATACCAATATACGACCGCAAAAATTTTGCGGTCGTATAAAAATTATAACTAATCGCTGAATTGAAATACTAGAAAAAAACAACTTTCGTCTTAACTACAGCTGTAAATAACTCCACTGCATAGTTCAGTCATACGTCGTTTATTTCTGGTATTTGAATTCAGCGATTAGTTATACTATAATTAATAAGCTATACTACAATGCGTTATCAATAGAATAGTTTAAATAAGTACAGCAAATCTGGAGATGAACAAGAGTTGACACACAAAAATGTCTCGCCTGTCATGTATTTCTAATGAAAGTAAATGCTGTCAGTCTTATTGCATACAGTATTCGAAAAACAGGCCAAAACACAAAAACTGAACTATTACCACTGAACCATGAAAATGAGGTCAAGGTCAGATGACACCTGCCAGTTGGACATGTACACCTTACAATCCTTCCATACACCAAATATACTAGACCTATTGCTTATAGTATCTGAGATATGGACTTTACCACCAAAACTTAACCTTGTTCACTGATCCTTGAAATGGGGTCGAGGTCAATTGAAAACTGTCTGACGGGGATGAGGACCTTGTTAGGTACGCACATACCAAACATAGTTATCCTATTACTCATAATAAGAGAGAAATTAACATTACAAAAAATCAACTTTTTTTTCAAGTAGTCACTGAACGATGAAAATGAGGTCAAGGACAATGTACATGACAGACGGAAAGTTCGTAACATAAGGCATCTATATACAAAGTATAAAGCATCCAGGTCTTTCACCTTCTAAAATATAAAGCTTTTAAGAAGTGAGTTAACCCCGCCGCCGCCGGATCCCCATTCCTGTGTCGAGCTTTCTGCGACTAAAGTCGCAGGTTCGACAAAAACTAATACTTTTAATACCATTGTTTAGACACAATTTACACCAACTGACCTAGATTATTTTCTGCAATTTATTCATACAAAGGAATACGGAAATTCCTGCAATGTGCACCAAATATACCAAAAAAATTTCTAAAAATTGATGGATGGATGGATTATTGTTTAACGTCCAGTGGCAACCAGGTGCATATCAGGACGAGAACATGTTGATATGATAAAAGGATATGATCCCTGCTTTGTACTAGACCGACACTGTAAGTCGGATTTTTAATGTGCTAGCTCACGAGGTAACTGTCCGCAGGAAGACATGTCACCTCACTAGGACACATTATACTGACTCCCAGCCGACCCGTCTTTGCTCTTACTCCTAGATGCCGCGTGCTTGGCGGAGAAGCAGCAAATACCAATTTTAATGTCTTTGGTTTGACCCGGCCGGGGATCGAACCCGCGACCTTCCGCACTTGGGGCGAGCACGCTACCACGAGACCACCGAGGCGGTCTAAAAATTGACTGCCTTTGATCCAAATCAACAATAGTATTGAGAATGTTACTTGTGAAAACAAAACCTTTCCAATGAAGCGTCCAAATAAGTTGCCATTGCCATAAATCCATATTTTAAGACTGATTTATGGTGACACTTGCTGTGTTTTGGATTGTTCTATTACCTCTTTGAAAAAAGTTGTAGTAAAATTTCCACCTTCTATAGCCATATCTCCCAACATTCTCTTTTGATTGGCTTTCTTTAAGATATTCTCTTCTACAGTCCTCTCACTTACAAGTCTAGAATTTACATGTATAAAAATCAGATTATATTTAAAATTCTAATACACATGTATATAAATTTCACTATTTTAATGAAATCAAAAAGCTTTAAGAATCAAATGCATTTTAAGAAGATTTTCTAAGGGATACTGTAATGATCGGTTAAGACTTTTAATTTTTTATTTAGTCAATGGCATTTTAGCATTTCACTTTTTTAATTAGAATTATTATCCATTCAATGGACTCAAATTATGTCCCACACACAAAGACCAGCAATCTATTTAGACTTATTCCAGAATTCAACTTGTATAGCAGTAATATATTATGTTACCTCTGAGGGTCTAAAAAAACGTTGATTCATATTATGTGTTAGATAGTGGGAATCAGCTATTTCATTAAATTCTGAAATACATGTACATGTACATCAAGGCTTTCTTTTTTTTAACTTACTATTTCCAACAAGTTTACCTGTAGATATGAACATCCCTGGTCTGACCAATCCTGTGACACCTGTCTTGAGCTTGAGCATCCATTGTAGGATTCCAATCACTATCATAGAATATAACAGTGTCAGCACCTGTCAAGTTCACACCAATACCACCAGATCTGGTTGACAGAATGAACACAAAAATCCTTTTATCAGCATTAAACCTGTCCATAAGAATTTGACGTTGTTCTACCTTAGTTGTTCCATCGAGGCGGAGATATCGATGACCATGATAATTCAGGAATGCCTCCAAAATGTCAAGCATTTTTGTCATTTGTGTAAATATAAGCACTCTATGTCCTCCATTTTTCAGTCTTTGTAAGAGAATATCCATCACCTGAAGTTTACCTAAAATAACAATGTATTCAAAAATTATATACATGTACAGAAGAACTATACAACTAAGGTTTCTAACTCCAAGAAAAATTCTACAACTCTGTATTTGATAAAATTATTTTTACTGTATTCATGTGCAATTTTTTAATACTATCTATAATAAAATGCTCCGCTGGGCGCAGCTAGATACGACCGCAGATGTCGAACCCTGAATAGTTGGGGCAATTATGAACACAACATTCAAGCTTGATACAATACTGAATTTGGATTGTGAATAAATATTTGACACAGCATAGGTTTCTGACACAGAATGAATGTTGTCTAAGAACTTAAAAATTTTTAATTTACCTATTCAAACCATATCAGTATTTTTTGTTTTTATATATAAATCAGAAATAACCAATTTAAAATTGGGCACACATATCAATTTCTTGCTATTGCGCAATACTGTGCAATTGAAAATTTCTTCAAATATTTGACACATAATAGGTTTCTGACACAGAATAACTGAAACCAAAGAACTTAGAATTGGTCATATGATTTCAATTTATATTCAATTTTTTGCTTCTTGTGCAATACAATATGCTGTGGAGAATTGCCCCCCCCCCCCCCAAAAAAAAAAAAAAAAAAATTTACCCCTTTTTTAGCTTTTGTGCAATACACTATGAAGTTGCACATTGACTCCCCCTCCCAAAAAAAAAAACAACAAAAAACAATAAAATTTATTGTAACCCCCCCTTTTTTGCTAAAAAAAATTTGAAATTTCCTTTTTAATTTATGAATTATGAAATGAGGAAAAAATTGCCCCCTCCCCAATTTCTCATTCCCCCCCCCTAAATTTTGTTTTCACCCCCCCCCCCCCCCCCCATTTCTCTTGATACTTTGCAACCATAACAGCCCATTTAAATACACCATAACGTATTAAAATAGAAAATGACATCATAGTCATGGATGGCAAATTTTAAATATGCATAATTTAAAAGCAGTTTAGATGAGATAAACAAAAAAGCTTCATCAGCACATATTCAAAATTTGAGATAAAAAAAAGAGTTATCCCTCTTTGTACATATTTTTATAATCATGTTGTCATATTTGCTCTAAGTCATATTTAATTGTTAGCAGTAGTATGTATGTTAGTATCATATAATTTTAAAATTTCTGATTTGTAAGTTTATTCAATATATATGTTTGGATTGAAGTCATTGTTGGGTGTTACTGAAGTTATCCTTTAATTGTAATGTAAATAATGTAAATTGGTTTAAATTATACTGATTCTTGCTATTGCACAATACTGTGTAATTGAAAATTTCTTGAAATATTTGACACATAATAGGTTTCTAAAACAGAATAACTGAAATAAAGAACTTAGAATTGGTCATATGATTTGAATTTATATTCAATTTTTGAATTCTTGTGCGATACAATATGCTGTGGAGAATTGCCCCCACCCCCCAAAAAAATAATTTACCCCTTTTTTAGCTTTAATTTTGGACCCCGATTTGGACCAACTTGAAAACTGGGTCCATAATAAAATAAAATGCTCCGCTGGGCGCAGCTAGATACGACCGCAGATGTCGAACCCTGAATAGTTGGGGCAATTATGAACACAACATTCAAGCTTGATACAATACTGAATTTGGATTGTGAATAAATATTTGACACAGCATAGGTTTCTGACACAGAATAAATGTTGTCTAAGAACTTAAAATTTTTTAATTTACCTATTCAAACCATATCAGTATTATTTGTTTTTATATATAAATCAGAAATAACCAATTTAAAATTTAAAATTGGGCACACATATCAATTTCTTGCTATTGCGCAATACTGTGCAATTGAAAATTTCTTGAAATATTTGACACATAATAGGTTTCTGACACAGAATAACTGAAATCAAAGAACTTAGAATTGGTCATATGAGTTGAATTTATATTCAATTTTTTGCTTCTTGTGCAATACAATATGCTGTGGAGAATTGCCCCCCCCCCCCCCCCAAAAAAAAAAAATAATAATTTACTCCTTTTTTTAGCTTTTGTGCAATACACTATGAAGTTGCACATTGACCCCCCCCCCCCCCCCCCCCCCCCGCCCAAAAAAAAACAAAAAACAATAAAATTTAATGTAACCCCCCCTTTTTTTGCTAAAAAAATTTGAAATTTTCTTTTTAATTTATGAAATATGAAATGAGAAAAAAATTACCCCCTCCCCAATTTCTCATTTACCCCCCCCTCTAAATTTTGTTTTCAACCCCCCCCCCCCCCCCCCCCATTTCTTTATACTTTGCAACCATAACAGCCCATTTAAATACACCATAACATATTAAAATACAAAATGACATCATAGTCATCGAATTTGTTAATAATAAGGTTTTGATAGCAGAGCACACATATCAATTTCTTGCTATTGCCAAAAAAAAATAAAATAATTTACCTCTTTTTTAACTTTTGTGCAATACACTATGAAGTTCCACATTGTCCCCTTCCCTCCCAAAAAAAAATTAAAAAAAAAAAAATTATTGTAACCCCCCCTTTTTTTCCTAAAAGAAATCTGAAATTTCCTTTTTAATTTATGAAATATGAAATGATAAAAAAATTGCCCCCTCCATAATTTCTCATTTACCCACCCCCCTAAATTTTTTTTCAAACCCCACCCCCCCTTTCGTTTGATACTTTGCAACCATAACAGCCCATTTAAATACACCATAATTTATTAAAATAGAAAATGACATCATAGTCATGGATGGTAAATTTTAAATATACATAATTTAAAAGCATTTTAGATGAGATAAACAAAAAAACTTCATCAGCAAATTTTATATTTCCAAATTTCCAACGAACTTCATTAAACTAAAGATATTGGCAAATTTCCAATGGAATTTGTTAATAATAAAGTTTTGATAACAGGTCACACATATCAATTTCTTGCTATTACACAATACTGTGCAATTGAAAATTTATTGAAATATTTGATACATAATAGGTTTATGACACAGAATAAGTGAAATCAAAAAACTTAGAATTGGTCATATGATTTGAATTTATATTCAACTTTTTTCTTCTTGTGCAATACAATATGCTGTGGATAAATGCCCCACCCCCCCCCCCCCCCCCCAAAAAAAAATTACCCCTTTTTTATCTTTAATTTTGGACCCCAATTTGAACCAACTTGAAAACTGGGCCCATAATAACAAAACTAAGTACAAATCTGAAATGAGAAAAAAATTTTCCCCACCCCCCGCCAATTTAATATTTACCCCATAAATTTTGACACCCCCCCCCCAACTTTCCCTTTTTCAAAAAAAAAAAATCTTTCCCTCAAGATAATGTCATAATCCCTATTCAAAATTATCATGAAGTTTGCAAACATAATTAAACATTTAAATACATCATTGAAGTCTTAAAATAAAAAATGACATATGGCTAAAATTAATATTAATTCATAGTAAGTTCTAAAAATAAATTGACAGCTATAAATCACCCCAAAAACAATCAACATTTCTTTATACATAATTGAATCATACACAATATTTTACTTTAAATGTGTTTGGAATGTGTTTGGATTACCTTCCTTAGCCCACCAAGCTAATATCATAGATTTCTATTTATTTATACTACAGTTATTGTGCAAAAACCAAGAAAAATGCTTATTTGGGCCCTTTTTTAGCCCCTAATTCCTAAACTGTTGGGATCAAAACTCCAAAAAATGATCATAAACCTTGTGTTAAAATTTCATAGATTTCTATTTACTTATACTAGACTTATTGTGCGAAAACCAAGAAAAATGCTTATTGGACCCTTTTTTGGCCCCTAATTCTTAAACTTTTGGGACCAAAACTCCCAAAAACAATCCCAACCTTCCTTTTGTGGTCATAAACCTTGTGTTTAAATTTGGTAGATTTCTATTAACTTATACTACATTTATAGTGCGAAAACCAAATGTCTACAGACTCCGACGGACGACGGACGACGACGACGACGACGACGACGCCAACGTCATACCAATATACGACCGCAAAAATTTTGCGGTCGTATAAAAACGAAGTACATGTTTAGATTCAGCATATCAAAGAACCCCAAGAATTCAATTTTTGTTAAAATCAAACTAAGTTTAATTTTGGACCCTTTGGACCTTAATGTAGACCAATTTGAAAACGGGACCAAAAATTAAGAATCTAAATGCACGGTTAGATTCGGCATATCAAAGAACCCCAATAGTTCAATTTTCGATGAAATCAAACAAAGTTTAATTTTGGACCCCGATTTGGACCAACTTGAAAACTGGGCCCATAATAAAAAAAACTAA
Source organism: Mytilisepta virgata (assembly GCA_028015205.1). Lineage (NCBI taxonomy): Eukaryota > Metazoa > Mollusca > Bivalvia > Mytilida > Mytilidae > Mytilisepta > Mytilisepta virgata. Next base: position 6,083,323 of record CM051520.1, on the reverse strand, counting down.
GTACATGTTTAGATTCAGCATATCAAAGAACCCCAAGAATTCAATTTTTGTTAAAATCAAACTAAGTTTAATTTTGGACCCTTTGGACCTTAATGTAGACCAATTTGAAAACGGGACCAAAAATTAAGAATCTAAATGCACGGTTAGATTCGGCATATCAAAGAACCCCAATAGTTCAATTTTCGATGAAATCAAACAAAGTTTAATTTTGGACCCCGATTTGGACCAACTTGAAAACTGGGCCCATAATAAAAAAAACTAAGTACATGTTTAGATTCAGCATATCAAAGAACCCCAAGAATTCAATTTTTGTTAAAATCAAACTAAGTTTAATTTTGGACCCTTTGGACCTTAATGTAGACCAATTTGAAAACGGGACCAAAAATTAAGAATCTAAATGCACGGTTAGATTCGGCATATCAAAGAACCCCAATAGTTCAATTTTCGATGAAATCAAACAAAGTTTAATTTTGGACCCTTTTGGCCCCTAATTCCTAAACTGTTGGGACCAAAACTCCAAAAATCAATCCCAACCTTCCTTTTGTGGTCATAAACCTTGTGTTTAAATTTCATAGATTTCTATTTACTTATACTAAAGTTATTGTGCAAAAACCAAGACAAATGCTTATTTGGGCCTTTTTTAGCCCCTAATTCCTAAACTGTTGGGACCAAAACTCCCAAAAACAATCCCAACCTTCCTTTTGTGGTCATAAACCTTGTGTTAAAATTTCATAGATTTCTATTTACTTATACTAGAGTTATTGTGCGAAAACCAAGAAAAATGCTTATTGGGCCCTTTTTTGGCCCCTGATTCTTAAACTGTTGGGACCAAAACTCCCAAAATCAATCCCAACCTTCCTTTTGTGGTCATAAACCTTGTGTTTAAATTTCATAGATTTCTATTAACTTATACTAAAGTTATAGTGCGAAAACCAAATGTCTACAGACTCCGACGGACGACGACGACGACGCCAACGTCATACCAATATACGACCGCAAAAATTTTGCGGTCGTATAAAAACCTTTCTGTTTTATTTGATTATAGGTCTAGATGAATCTTGATATAGAATGGCAATGGGTTTAAGCAGATTGTTAATGAACTATTTAAAAATTTACTTTCAAGTGAATGTACATATATATCGTATCCTTTTGGTTCATTTTAGAAGACCTTACATCAACATGATCACTTGTTTTTGTATTATATTCCTGTTCTACAATGGTTTCAGGTATACTTTAACCCCTAATATATTTTCACCTCATCGTGCAATAACTGAAGAAGACTAAATACTACCTACAGATTAATCTATAATTGTCTTACCACAATCATATTGTATTAATCGTTTTTCTGGAAACTGCACTAATAATCTGGTAGATATTGGATGGAGGCAGGTTGCCTTAGGTGACAATTCTGTCTGAAAAACCAACACTCTCCGTCGTTCCTCAACCAGATGATGGGGTGGAGGATGGGAAACATGCATCTGTATTCTTGGGGCTGTGACTGGAGGGGTCACAAAGGTATATCTGAAAAGAATTTGTTTGTAATTAACACTAAATTATAATACATGTAGGGCTATATTAACCATTATACAATCTTCTAATCCCAAATATACATGTACATCTTCATTTTTGTTTATCACCACAACAAGGGATTAATTGCATATACATGTAGTAGATCAAAAAAACTTTTAAAAAAACCTCCAACAAAAAAAAAAAAATTAATTACTAATCTGATGATTTCATTTCCTATCATTGTCAATTTCAGGACAAGGGCATAAACTTTCTATAATTTTTTTTCAAATTTTAAACTTTCATACATCTTACTGTTTAGGATAAGATAAACAAAAATCCCCTCAGTTTTATGAAATGCTGTGCCATCAAATTTCATTGTTGTTACATTTTTTTCTGTGTGCAGTTTACTACCAATAGGTCCTATAATACATATTGGTAAAGAGTTTTACATTGCATAGTTTTATAGCATGACCAGATATGATGTACAAAATTCTGTCTGCCATCACAGTACGTGGCATGCCTTAGTTTTGTTTCAATACAACGGAAGTGTCCTAAAACCAAGATGCAGAGGTTATAGAATTTTCGTACTGATTATTGCATTTCATTTACTGGTAATACCTAAATCGTTCAGCCAATTATCAGGGTCTTAGTCACCTATATTAAAATATGTTAAAAAGCATATTTAATATGTCATAATATGAAAAATAATACGAAAATGTGACATTTTAGAAACAATTTTTAAGATGGTCTGGCAATTTTTACATGGAAAAATGCTTCATGTTAGATTTATAATTTGATCATTAAACTGTTTTCACAAAAAATAAAATGCTCCGCTGGGCGCAGCTAGATACGACCGCAGATGTCGAACCCTGAATACAGTACAGCCAGTGTTTCTTCCTCTAAATCCCGTTTCCCTTCAAGGGCACTTCTCACTGAACAAGGAAAACCACGGTGGGCAGATTGGTACAATCGCGGACGCAAAAATATATGGGTTAACTGGACGAATTTGATCAATTTGAACGTATTTTTAAAGAGATTATTGTGTTAACAATCCCAAGTTTTTTATGTTTAAAATCGGATATTTTATGAGGGTAAACACAACAGGTGTTCAGGTGTGTCATAAAAATGTGTCATTGTTTATTCTGGCGTCTGCGGTATTAGTAATTTATCTATTGTTACCTTTAACGCCAATAACAACAGAGTCCATTGCTTCAATTGTTTTCAATGTAATTATGATCAATTATTTATTTATAATAAAGTGCTGCACTGATTAGCTACATACTAATTATTTTTCTTGTTCAGGTGAGTTACGTTTCTGAGAATGTCAGTGTCAATCGTAAATACATCTTCTTATGTGTTGTGAAAACATGTATGTAATTCATGTACGTATACTTTCTCATTTGGAATGTCCAAATACTGGGTAGTTCCTGAAGGGAGTGTTTATATAATTTTGTTTGTTAAAAGTATTTCTTCCTGACCACACACCTGTTATTCCAAATTGAAGGTGTTAATTATCAGCTTACGATTAAAGCGTGGTTTCAGAGTATGATTGTGTTACCAGTAATTATATATATCTAGTATGGAATAAATAGTCATTGTAAGGTAATTGACAGATTAATTTTTTACTCCTGTGTTTATTATCTGACAGGTTTTTGTTATAGATGTAGGTGCATACCTACCTTTATCTTCCATACGACGGAAACAAAGTTTAGATACGATCACGGACGCAAAAACATATGGGTTAACTGGACGAATATTATCAATTTGAACGTATTTTTAAAGCGATTATTGTTTTAACAATCCCGTGTTTTTTACGTTTAAAATCGGATATTTTTTGGGGGTAAACACCAAAGGTGTTCAGGTGTGTCATAAAAATGTGTCATTGTTTATTCTGGCGTCTGCGGTATTAGTAATTTATCCATTGTTACCTTAAACGCCGGTAACAACAGAGTTCATTGCTTCAATTGTTTTCAATGTAATTATGATCAATTATTTATTTTTAATAAAGTGCACTGATTACACATGTAGCTACATACTAATTATTTTTCTTGTTCAGGTGAGTTACGTTTCTAAGGAGAAAAAAAAAAAGTTTCTGAGAAAAAAAAAAAAAAAAAACGTTTCCGAGAATGTCAGTGTCAATCGTAAATACAACTAGGTATACTTTCTCATTTGGAATGTCCAAATACTGCGTAGTTGCAGCGAGTTTTCATATAATTTTGTTTATTAAAAGTATTTCTTCCTGACAACACACCTGTTATTCCAAATTGAAGGTGTTAATTATCAGCTTACGATTAAAGCGTGGTTTCAGAGTAACATTGTGTTACCAGTAATTTTATACATATAGTATGGAATAAATAGTCATAGAAGATCTATAGTGAATTTTAAATATTAAACATTGCCTACCCTTCAGAACTATAATTTTGAAATTATAAAAACACACGAAAAATACTTTGTCAACGCTAGTTTTTCCTTAATTGCGCAATTCTTCAACGAATGCATTTCTGTATTAATATATAAAAACATTGCGATTTTTAAATACAGATAATTATTAGAAAAGGCTCATTATCCTTTTGATAAAAATGTTTTATACATGTGTACATTTAATTATTCACATGTTAATCAACTAGTTGTTGTTTCAAATGTAATATATAGTAGATTCACTGCATTGTTATAAGGTAATGGCAGATTAATTTTTGACACCTGAGTTCAAGGTTTTGTTATACATGTAGGTGTGTATACCTTCCTTCATTTGCCAGACGTCAAGCTGTTTGGTATTGTGGAAGATTGAAACATAAAGTTTAGAGAAAAATATACCTAGAAATAAAAATCCACAAAGAGGGAAAGGAGAATCCCTAAATATTAATTCTCATTAAAAAAAATATGCAAAGTGTGCAGTTCATTCTAATTTTTGAAAGGTACACTATTTTATACGGTATGAGATAAAAGAAAAAATAATTTTGTTTATTAACATGTATTTCTTCCTTACAACACACCTGTTACTCAAACTGAAGGGGTTAATTGTTAGCTTATGATTAAAGCGTGATTTCAGAGTATGATTGTGTTACCGGTAATTATATAAATCTACATGTAATATGGAATAGATGCTGAAGGTCTTAAGGGGATTTTCAGAACTTTAAATATTAAAACATTGCCTACCCTTCAAAACTATAATTTCGAAATTATAAATTAATACACAATACTTTGTCAACACTAGTTTTTTCCTTAATTGCGTAATTCTTCAATGCATTGTATTAATATAAAAAAAACATTGTGATTTTTAAATACAGATATTTATTACAAAAAACTCAATATCCTTTGGATTAAAATGTTTTATACACGTGTACATTTAATTATTCACATGTTAATCAACAAGTTGTTGTTTCAAACGTAATATATAGGAGATTCGCTTGAATTGTTGTAAGGTAATGGACAGATTAATTTTTGACACCTGTGTTTATTATACATTTACCAGACCAAGGGTTTTGTTATAGATGTGTATACCTACCCTTATCTGCCAGACGATGGAAACATAAAGTTTAGAGAATTAAAGAACCTTTGTGAGCACGCTCACATACCCCACGTCTTCATATTGTCACTGGAGAAACAAAATCTCACTTCACAAGTAAAATGAACACAATCAAATGCTTACCTTCACATATTTATCCTTATTTGAATGGCAGCATGTTGGGAAATTTAAATTCCAAGCGAGAGGAGTCAACAGTAATAGTATAGTGAGGCAAATAAGTTCAAAGGGGTGTATCTCCTAGAAAAAAAATTGAATCGTAATTTCCTGTAGATATGCATATCTATGTAGTATGTCCTTATTATCTGAAAAGGTTTCATGAAATTCTGTTGTGTGGTTTCAGAGGAGTTGCGATGACAAACTGTTGCAGTAGTACATTAAAGGAAATAAGATCAAAGGGGCGTAACTCCTAGAAAAAAAATTGAATCGAAATTTCCTGTCGATATGCATATCTATGTAGTATGTCCTTATTATCTGAAAAGGTTTCATGAAATTCTGTTGTGTGGTTTGAGAGGAGTTGCAATGACAAACTGTTGCAGTAGTACATTAAAGGAAATAAGATCAAAGGGGCGTAACTCCTAGAAAAAAAATTGAATCGAAATTTCCTGTCGATATGCACATCTACATAGTATGTCCTTATTATCTGAAAAGGTTTCATGAAATTCTGTTGTGTGGTTTGAGAGGAGTTGCAATGACAAACTGTTGCAGTAGTACATTAAAGTAAATCAGTTCAAAGGGACGTAACTCCTAGAAAAAAAATTGAATCGTAATTTCCTGTCGATATGCACATCTATGTAGTATGTCCTTATTATCTGAAAAGGTTTCATGAAATTCTGTTGTGTGGTTTGAGAGGAGTTGCGATGACAAACTGTTGCAGTAGCACATTAAAGTAAATAAGTTCAAAGGGGCGTAACTCCTAGAAAAAAAATTGAATCGAAATTTCCTGTCGATATGCACATCTACGTAGTATGTCCTTATTATCTGAAAAGGTTTCATGAAATTCTGTTGTGTGGTTTGAGAGGAGTTGCGATGACAAACTGTTGCAGTAGTACATTAAAGTAAAAAATAGTCTAAGTCCCACAACTCCCACAAAAATTATCCAATCAATATGGTGGTATAGTATGCACATATACACATCATAACCAACAATCCTACTAAATATGAAAGCAATCCGTCAAGCGGTTACAGAGGAGTTGCAGTGACAAGAACAGGACTGACGGACGGACTGACGGACAGACGGACGGACGGGTCAAAAACATTATACCCTCCGCAACTTCGTTGCGTGGGGTATAAAAATATAACATAAAAAGGAGGGAAAGGAGAATCTCTAAACATTAATTCTCATTAAAAAAAAACATGCAAAGATTGCAGTTCATTCTAATATTTTAAAGGAACAAATTTTATACGGTATGAAATAAAAGAAAAAATAAGGTTAAGAACATCGTTGGAAACCCACGGCCGGTCCCGCTTACGCTTTCCTTCCACTTTCGGGAAGTGGAAGCAAAGCGTAAGCGCGACTGGCCGTGAGTTTCCGACAATGGGTTAAGGAGAGAGCACAAGGATTAGTAATAGAACAAATGTATTATTTTTTATTTTAATACTTCAATAACATCATAGAAATACAGCCAAGTATAAATAATTATTCAACTTTTGAAAAACTAAAACTTATTTTATCTTCTAACGATCTTATGCGGTTTGTTGCTCCATTTATAAAATAGTCCTAAGCAAAAACAAAAAATTTCGTCTGCCGCAATATTTGATAAAACTACATGTATCTTAATTTGTTTTTTATTTAAGAAGTACACAGTAAAAAATCAATATAACATGTACCATACAAGTTATTTTTCCAAATTGTATTGATTGAAGATTTTATCGTACTGTCATATACTTTCCCGCCAGTTTTTGCACGAGAATTGTGTGGTCTTGTCACAGGTACATAATTTGACACTTGTCAATACATGTTACAAATCATCGATATACCACGCCTTCCTTGTAATCCATAATACCTTGACCTGTTACTTCAAACAATATACCGCGGTCAAGATTATTGTCAATCATTGTCTAGTCTACAGGATGACCCATTTATTTATGCTGACACCGATATTGGACAAATCTGTTATTATGAACATAAAACAACTCCCGACTGCATATAAAATTATATAATTATGAAAAGGATTGGAACTAAATTAATAATTCTGGTATTAAAGAACACATAACGTAAATTTTTAACCCGTTTTATTATATCGATCTGCTGACCGTCCACCGTGTTTTTCCACAGTCAAAAACGAACTTTCACCTGATAACGGATGCCCACGTTCAACGTGGACAATAACTAGCCAACGTGGATCGGATAGTTGGTGGGCTTCCGTCAAAGAACGTGGGCATTGCGCAATCCGTTATACTTGTTCTGTAGTTGGGGCAATTATGAACACAACATTCAAGCTTGATACAATACTGAATTTGGATTGTGAATAAATATTTGACACAGCATAGGTTTCTGACACAGAATGAATGTTGTCTAAGAACTTAAAATTTTTTAATTTACCTATTCAAACCATATCAGTATTTTTTGTTTTTATATATAAATCAGAAATAACCAATTTAAAATTGGGCAGACATATCAATTTCTTGCTATTGCGCAATACTGTGCAATTGAAAATTTCTTCAAATATTTGACACATAATAGGTTTCTGACACAGAATAACTGAAACCAAAGAACTTAGAATTGGTCATATGATTTCAATTTATATTCAATTTTTTGCTTCTTGTGCAATACAATATGCTGTGGAGAATTGCCCCCCCCCCCAAAAAAAAAAAAAAAAAAAAAATTTACCCCTTTTTTAGCTTTTGTGCAATACACTATGAAGTTGCACATTGACTCCCCCTCCCAAAAAAAAAAAACAACAAAAAACAATAAAATTTATTGTAACCCCCCCTTTTTTGCTAAAAAAAATTTGAAATTTCCTTTTTAATTTATGAATTATGAAATGAGAAAAAAATTGCCCCCTCCCCAATTTCTCATTCCCCCCCCCTAAATTTTGTTTTCACCCCCCTCCCCCATTTCTCTTGATACTTTGCAACCATAACAGCCCATTTAAATACACCATAACGTATTAAAATAGAAAATGACATCATAGTCATGGATGGCAAATTTTAAATATGCATAATTTAAAAGCAGTTTAGATGAGATAAACAAAAAAGCTTCATCAGCACATATTCAAAATTTGAGATAAAAAAAAGAGTTATCCCTCTTTGTACATATTTTTATAATCATGTTGTCATATTTGCTCTAAGTCATATTTAATTGTTAGCAGTAGTATGTATGTTAGTATCATATAATTTTAAAATTTCTGATTTGTAAGTTTATTCAATATATATGTTTGGATTGAAGTCATTGTTGGGTGTTACTGAAGTTATCCTTTAATTGTAATGTAAATAATGTAAATTGGTTTAAATTATACTGATTCTTGCTATTGCACAATACTGTGTAATTGAAAATTTCTTGAAATATTTGACACATAATAGGTTTCTAAAACAGAATAACTGAAATAAAGAACTTAGAATTGGTCATATGATTTGAATTTATATTCAATTTTTGAATTCTTGTGCGATACAATATGCTGTGGAGAATTGCCCCCACCCCCCAAAAAAAATAATTTACCCCTTTTTTAGCTTTAATTTTGGACCCCGATTTGGACCAACTTGAAAACTGGGCCCATAATAAAAAAACTAAGTACATGTTTAGATTCAGCATATCAAAGAACCCCAAGAATTCAATTTTTGTTAAAATCAAACTAAGTTTAATTTTGGACCCTTTGGACCTTAATGTAGACCAATTTGAAAACGGGACCAAAAATTAAGAATCTAAATGCACGGTTAGATTCGGCATATCAAAGAACCCCAATAGTTCAATTTTCGATGAAATCAAACAAAGTTTAATTTTGGACCCCGATTTGGACCAACTTGAAAACTGGGCCCATAATAAAAAAAACTAAGTACATGTTTAGATTCAGCATATCAAAGAACCCCAAGAATTCAATTTTTGTTAAAATCAAACTAAGTTTAATTTTGGACCCTTTGGACCTTAATGTAGACCAATTTGAAAACGGGACCAAAAATTAAGAATCTAAATGCACGGTTAGATTCGGCATATCAAAGAACCCCAATAGTTCAATTTTCGATGAAATCAAACAAAGTTTAATTTTGGACCCTTTTGGCCCCTAATTCCTAAACTGTTGGGACCAAAACTCCAAAAATCAATCCCAACCTTCCTTTTGTGGTCATAAACCTTGTGTTTAAATTTCATAGATTTCTATTTACTTATACTAAAGTTATTGTGCAAAAACCAAGACAAATGCTTATTTGGGCCTTTTTTAGCCCCTAATTCCTAAACTGTTGGGACCAAAACTCCCAAAAACAATCCCAACCTTCCTTTTGTGGTCATAAACCTTGTGTTAAAATTTCATAGATTTCTATTTACTTATACTAGAGTTATTGTGCGAAAACCAAGAAAAATGCTTATTGGGCCCTTTTTTGGCCCCTGATTCTTAAACTGTTGGGACCAAAACTCCCAAAATCAATCCCAACCTTCCTTTTGTGGTCATAAACCTTGTGTTTAAATTTCATAGATTTCTATTAACTTATACTAAAGTTATAGTGCGAAAACCAAATGTCTACAGACTCCGACGGACGACGACGCCAACGTCATACCAATATACGACCGCAAAAATTTTGCGGTCGTATAAAAACTAAGCTATTAAAAATACAAACCTTAGCACAATATCCTCCATCTTTTTGAGGAAATCCTCAGGAGTATTTACAAGATCTGAAAGCACTCTGGTTTGTTTCCAGTAATAACTAGAATGATTTTTATTGGAAGTTGTATGTACTTTTTGACAATATACCATGCCCAATCCTTTCCATGTATTGTCTTTATCACAAGTTTTATTCATGTCTCGGAACACATCAACAGTATGACATAAATCTTGTCCATATACAGGCACTCGTGAACAATGTTTTTCATTCATTTTTGCAATGTAATCCAATTTTTGTTCTCTTTCCCTTGTCTTCTTTTCTTCCAGTGAATTCTGAAAAAAATTTTCTTTACTTTGAATATAAGAGTTAAATCTTCTAAATTCGCAAAGGTTTTTTTTATTAAACGAGTATAATTCACAGAATTCTGTCACCAAAATATGGGGACCAACAATGTAAAATATTGCACTGATGGCTCGTAGAATGGTTTTTGTTCTTGGCAAGTACTTGGAATTTAGAAGCCACAGTGTGCAACTAAACAACGATGACTGCCATTATATTTTTTTTTATCATGCATTCTGACATTTTCTAACGATATATAACGAAATGAATCAGAACTCCAGTCTCATAGATACATATATGTACATATATTTGAATCATAATTTTGGCAACTCCTGTGTGAATATTGATAAAATAATTAGACTGAGAATGAGATTACATAGATTGATACAGAATATGCAATTAATTGTAGAAAATATCAATAACATCAAGTGCTGAATTTTAATTTTTATTGAATGTTTTAGGCAAGCCAAGGACACTTTAAATACTTTTGGTAAAAAAATCAGGGTGTGAATTTCCAATAACATTACTATCTCACAAAATACATGTATACAGAATCTTGAAATATTTGAAAAATATTTTTAGCTCACAGAAAACCAGTCAGCTGTAGGAAATTGTAAACAATAAGTGTAACAGTCTATCATCAATAGAGATATATATATAGAATCCAGTTTTATCAAAGCCCGTGCAACAGTTACTTTTTGAATTTAAACTTAAGTGTTCATATGCCAGCAATTTGGTGTCCTGACTGGGAAAGGGAAGTAAGGCGCAAAAATCCATATTTCTCGCACAATAACACCAGTCTCTCCCAGGGTCAAATGTTAAAGTACAGAAGAGTCTGTCGCCATGAAAATGTAAACTATTGCACTTCTTGGGCAATACAGCAGCTTGCTTTGGGAAATTTGGGACATCGATAAGAAGCATTCAATAAGTGTCATGATAATAATTTAATTAAGTCACTTTGGCATGTTAAAATTAAAAGTAAAATAATGAAATTACTTTCTCATTTAGACAATTTTAAAAGAGGACCACTTAATGACAATTTAATCAGTTTGGTTCGAATTGACCAAGTAAATTTCCCATAAGGTTCTATGTTAAAACTCAGTTCAGCTGTGGCAGACATCTTGGTCGGAGGTTGGGACCATTGGACACAATTTTGCAAGAGGGCCATTCTAATGACCATTCTACCACAGTTTAGTTCTGATTCAGCAAGCTGTTTCAGACAAGATTTTTATGTGAATTCCCCTTAGGGTCCTATGTTAATCTAAGTTTGGCTGTGGCAACCATCTTGGTCGGAGGTCAACACCATTGGACACAATTTTGAAAGAGGACCACCTAATGACCATTCAACCACAGTTTGGTTTTGAGTGAGTAGTTTCAGACAGGATTATTTTTTAAGTGAATTTCCCATAGGCATGGGTGAAAATGGGAAGAATTCAACATTTTATATAGGAATATATCTGCATATAGAAACTAAAATGGTCAAAATCCGGAAACTTTCAGGCATGCATAGGCTCCTCTGTTACACAATGTTTGGCTGAGGCATCCATCTTCCTCGCAGGTCTGGACAATCAGACACACTTTTGAAAGAGGACCACCTTATAACTATTCCATCAGTTTGGTTCTGAGCCAGTAGTTTCAGACAATAAGATTTTTATGCGAGTTTCCCTAGGGTTCTATGTTAAACCAAGTTCGGCTGTGGCGGCCATCTTGGTCGGGACCATCAGACTTTTGAAAGAGGACTTTTCCTTTACATTTCATTAGAAAAATTTTCCCCCAATTATCTCCCTGAAAAGGGTTCTTTTTAGAATAAAATGTTGTAATTTTGCTATTTATGCATTTTTGTTAATTTTTCTATTTAAACAAACTTAAGATATAAATTTTACATTATATCAAATACTAGTTACTCTCTCATTGAAAAAATATATTTACATACAAATTTGCAAGATGCCCAAAAAAGATGCTCAGTGTATTAGGTATGATCTACCTTAAATTAAATACCTGTATATCTCTTTCATGATGCATGTGGTCAGTGGGTCAGTATGACCAAATATACAACACAGAACCCAGGATAATAACCAAGATTTCATTTCTGGCTCGTAAAATGGTTTTTATATATATTATTTTATATATTTTTATACTTGTAATTTAAAGGCCACAGAATGCGCTAAACAAAGACTTCAAATAAATCCAGACAACCAATGCTAAAAACTTACACAGAAAAATTCTGTCTTTTTAGAATCTTTTTTCTGTTTTTTCTTGATTATCCTTGTTTGCAGTGGCATATTGGGCTTCACACTTCCTGACAGGTCAGTTACACTGATCACTGATGATGACACTAAAACATACAACTGATATTATATACCATTAATTATCAGAATCAATCTACATAGAGAATCTTGTTGAGACAATCCCTACCAAGTATTTGCAATAGCATTTGACTGAACTTTTATTTGGAAAACTGCCAAGATATGTAATTTGAAAAAAGAACAATCCACACATACACTGAAAATAACTTGAATTTCTTAGTGGTTACGGAATACAAAATTTGAGTCAAGGCAATTCCTTTCTATTGGATGTTAGGGTCATTGTGAAAAATGTATTAGTGTCCTAATATAAGTTCTACAGTGGTAAATCTAAAACCTAAAAAAATATCATCTCATTTTGTTACATTTGCTGTTCTGTTTTGTGTACTATTGTATAGCAATGTAATAATCAATGAAGAATACAAAAAATTATTTATCAACTTGACATTAAACAAGGTTTTCCTATATCAATATTTGTAGCCAAATTTAGAACACAATATTTACAACATTGTGTTAATGATACATCTTTGAATTAGGCCAAATAAAAGTTCTGGGTTACCAGTAATCCAGACAGTCCCTAATTTTCAGTGGATACCCTTAAGTTACTGTAAATTTTATCAAGCATTGCTAATTGAGAAAAAGCTTCCTATTGAACCTGTACAAAAATGAAGTTTTATGAAATTTCAAATCTGCTTGACAATAATGCAGAATATTATCACAAAGAGAATATTAATTGCAATCATAGGCTCTTCCAATATTATATTCTACTAGACAAGGTTCACAGATATTCATTTTACTCAATATTATCAATGTAAAATATTTTTACCTTGTGAATCAGTTGTTAAAGGGCTAACCCTCATTACTGGTTTCTGACTAGCCATGGAAGTTGTTGGTAGTTGTATAGATGTTGTTCTAACAGAGGAAGACATAGTGGTAGTTGTCACATTAGAACTGGCAGTTGTTGTTATAGTCTGGTGGCCATTAACAACTGAAATCAGGACAAAATTTTTTATTTTAAAACCTTGTATTGTCTGATATTATAATGTATGTAGACCACTTTCTATTTCGTTTATACATAGAAATGATATAGACCATCACATACATGTATATATGCCTGTATGTTTTGTTTCATTTGGCCATCGAAGAGCTGATGTTTTATAAATTATGTGAAGTAAATTCATCTTGGCAACAAACCTTAGTAAATGTACATTATCTCAAGGTAATAATTATATAAAATTTTTAGTCTAGATTATCATTACCTGCAGAAGCTGTCGTTGTAACCGAGCTTACTGCTGATGTGGCAATCATTTGTTGACCAAGAGAATTCTGTACAATCTGTATAAATCCAGCTGTAAGTGTACATATAATATTATATACAACTTAAATATTATCTAAATACATGTAAATTCAAAGAATTATTCAGTTACACCTACATGTATAGCAAAGCTTCAAAATGAATTTCCTAACAAAGAATAATAAGTATGTTTGTTTGTTTAGTTGGGGTTTTACGCCACTTTCAGCAAATTTGGTTATTTCGCGGCAACCAGTTTCTATTGGTGGAGGGGGCCGGAGTACCCGGAGAGAAGCACGACCTTCGGTAGGAAAATTGGCAATCCTAGGGGTTAGACATTAAAATAAAGGTCATTATAGACAATAGGTTAGTCAAAATCTGCCAAATTTATCTTTAAATGAGGTCTACATATTGTTACCGGTCGGTAAAAAACACTGTGGCCAATGAAAAATCACAAGAATTCTGATTGCCCCCATTTTCTAGCTTACTTTTTGTTGTTTCTTTACCCTTCCCCTTTGATCTCAAAGAAAACCAAAAATTGTATCTTGAGATTTTTTATGAAAATAACGGTCTTCGAATGCAGCTGATTAGATCTGCATGCGTCCCAGGGACACACAAGTTTGAAGGATGACGTGTCCGGGACGCTTGTACGCGCCTTATTGAGAACCCTGAACTAGACAGGAAAATTTACGTAGACAATCGGTCTTGACTGATAGAGATTTACATAGACCGATGCCATTTTACGTAGACTCAGTGCATCGGTCTACAGCTAATTTCGAAGACTGCATCCTTGTCAATTAAGATCGGAGTGGAACACACCCGACCATACATTGTAAGTGAGATTCAAATTCACAACCTCAGTGTTGACAGGCTAGTGATCATTATATTAAGTGTGTAATTATCTATTGCAGTTTTAGAAAGGAAAGTCATCATTTATGACAGATTAGAGAGGCTACAACTAATTATACATAAATTAGCAAATCCCTAGACATAAAAATAGGACAAATGTTTTAAACAAATTATTTCCGAGTGACCTTTTGTACCAAGCCAAGGTAACCAAGTATCTCTGATATCAATGCAAGTACTCGGTGCATAAGGCCAGGATTTATATTGGAGATCATCAGCACCAAACTGGCAACATGTACACATCTGGTGACTCTTGACTCCGATCATTCAACTTTTTACATAAAAGCATGGTCTTACAATTTCAAGCCAGCATTTTGCAACTTACCATGATCTGTTGTGTATTTATACATATATGTAAATATTTACCAGGTAACTGAGACAGCTGTCCAGCAGGTATCATCAGTCTAGCTCCCTGGTCAGTTTGTTGTATCTGTACAGTAATAGGCTGTGTAGATCCTGGAGTCTGTATAGTTTGTCCAATAGTCTGACCAGCTAAAATGTAATATTTATTGATTATACTCAGTTAATCAAATTCCTAGGATCATTATTTAAATGTCAATAAACGCCACTAATGTACTCTACTGAACGTCTTTTTTCAACTGCAAGTAGGTTTTTCGGGAATATCTGAAATGTCTCGTTCAAACAGAGGAAAAAGTGTTTAACTATCTTTTGTTTCCTAAAAATATATTATGATGTTCCAGAATAATTTTTTTCTCTCAAAAATTCGAACTATGATGACTTTTAGGACCTATTGTGATGCTCTTTGAAAAGCACAAAATTATAGTAAAGTTCAGATTTTCAAAAAGAAATCATTTACCCAGTCATGTAGGACACACACTTCATATTTCCAACCTATAGAAATATTAGTCCATTGTACAAGTATCTTTACTACTAGCAACTATTTGAATTCAGAACATTTTCCTACTTTTTGTTCCCATACATGCAACAATCTGCTATTCTGGACTGTTTTTTTTTTTTTTTTTTCTGGACTTGGAGCTTCTCATTGAACTATATTCACTTTAAATCTCAGCCAGCCCCTTAAGTAATTTTCCCATTTTACTGAACTAGTGAAGTACTGAAATATAAGACTTACCAGACTGAGGACCAACTTTAGCATGTTGTTTGTTTGTCTGTACTAAACTTGTAACAGGTAATGTAGAGGCAACTGTTGCTACTCCTGTTGATGACATTGTGGTCATTGTAGGAGTCATTACAGGAACTGAAGTTGTTGGATACCCTTCAAAGATAATCAATCAACAATTGATATTATGATCAGTAGATTTACTGTATCCCTTTATGTCGTTTGGAATATAGGTACATTTAAATGTCTGAATCTTTTTGCATAGGTTGAGCTTGCAATTTAAAGATCTTTTGTCTATATAAATAACAGCAATTATTCACTTGTGTCACTTGTGTCATTCCAGTATTTTACTGGTAAAGTTCTCATGTAGACATACATTTACCATACAATTTTTATGCAGAATTTCCTTCAAGACACTACAATCTGAGACAATCTTAATCAAAATAAAGTTTTTAAAACCTGTCCTAGTTCATCAAATTTCACAACAACAAGGTTATTATTGAAGTGATGTGGTATTTAACTAGATTTATGTTCGAGATGGCTCATACTACAAAAGTCACACAAACTTTGCAGAAATACAACATCTCGTAAATAACCGAATACGCACTAGGGGGGGGATCCTTTCCTGCAATGAGGTGCATGGTATTTGTCTATGTCCTCACTTCAACTTTGAGATGTAAAAACTCATTCTTCTACTTTTAACTTTTTGATGTAAACAGAATATGTCAATACAAGACAATTTATCCATCACATCCTTTCTTACCTATTGTCACAGAAGGTCTAGCATCAAATGCAAGCCTTTAATCTAATACAAAAATAATGTGCGAAAACATTTACCTGTACCGGAAACACTCTGATTAGCAACACCAGGCGATGATCTTCCATTCTGATACAAGAAAAAAAAAATTGTTATTCACATTGTAATTATGTTATCGAGTGATTATTTAGATAAAGATAAACAATGTAAACATTCAATGATTTTGTCTATAGACTGATTACATTAGAATGTAAACTTACTTTTTTTTAACATTTGGCTTTGAAAAAATAAAGCATGATTTTGTAATTAAATATAATTAAATAAGATCTTGACCTGATTACATTTTAACCCCAGTCAGTTTTGCCATAAATGCTTTAGTTTTTGAGATATAAGCCAAAAACTGCAGTTTACCCCCTATGTTCTATTTTTAGCCATGGCGGCCATGTTTCTTGACGGACAAGAAAATAAAACAAAAACTATAATAATCTTAAATATCTGGTTCTCAGACACAGCTGCCCAACTTAAAATGTCATGGATAGAACAAGCTCATTTGGTGCCATTAAAAAATCAAAAGTACTTTTCAAGCATCTGCCTACTCAAATTCAATGATAAAGTCAAAAAGAATTTAAGAAAATGATCATAGCAGACACGATTATTGTGAATTTAACATTGAATATTCCATCCAAACACATATACATGTACATAGGCTTGTGCTTTCAAATGATTATAAAATATTTTTGATATAAAAGATTTTTGTATATGCATAACATCATAGGACAAATTGGTTTCAATCACCAAAGTGAACACCTAAACAGAAAATCCCTTGCTTATTTTCCACAGAAAAACTCCCAACCAACCTTGCAATTTTTAAAACATCAAAATTGTCTAAGAAACAGAGAATTTATTTTAGATGGCCTTTCACCTGAGAAATGTGAGCTACCAAAATATAACAAATCTGACCTCACCTGTACTAAAACACTCGGAAATGAGGTAGGCAATAACTTTCCAGGAACAGGTCTCTGTTCATTGTCTTCAATATCATCTATTTCTTCAATTAATTTTCTTGGGGTCTGAAGTCCACGTACCCGATGAGCTACAAAAGCAGGTAAATTCAATTCCATATCTGCCAGACTTGGATATAAACTGTACAGGTCAATATCCTGAAAATAGGAATAACAATCTGGAATCAATTATACTTGAAGACTAAGATTGCAAACTGTATGCTTTGCGTCTGAACTAAAAAAAATCGTTAGAATTGTATCAAGACATTGCGGCTTTATACAGAGTTCTGCATTCAGCGGATTATGTCAGACTCATTTAATCTTCGAGAATTTTCACACCACTTGTACATTTTATAAGTACAAGTATGCTATCATATCTCGTATAATATATATTCCTAATTCAAAATGTTTGATCTCATTTTTCTTGAAAAAAACAAAAGATGTACTTTTACAGATGAATATCAAAGCTTGCAGTGCAATACAAAATAAATTTTCAAAACCAATTTTATATTTCAATTTCTAGATGTTACTGTCAAAATGTATCAAGATATCACAGACTTTCCAAATGCACAACAGAAAGAAGAAACTAAATTTCAAATAATTTTAAACATCAAAATACAGTCAAACCTCTTTATATATAGAGGTTAATTTTACAAGTTTTTTTCAGGACAGGGTTTAGACAGTGAGTGTGCTTTAAAGCAGGTTATTTTTATAGAATAGTACAAGTTTTAACCTACCCTGAATGGATCATATTCCAAAGCTTTAAGAACATACGATGAAGTGTAGTAACTAATGCCTTCTGTTTGGAACGGTGACACAATTGGTCGTGGATCAAACAGACTTGGATGATTACATACTTTTCTAAGCTGCATCAACACATTAATGACTGACATAAAATGCCCGGACTGTAAAGTTTCTTTTGTCCTGAAATAACAAAATATTGCACAAGTTTACATACATGTTTAAATAGCTGTAAACAGTTCAACTGATTAGGAAGATCAACTAGAGGCTCCCAGGAGCCTGTATCGCTCACCTGGACTATGTCAATCATGACTGGCAACTGGCTCACCAATTTCAAACAAGAAGATCTTTCAGTGATTTTTCCACTTAGGTCCTATGTTAAACACTGTTTGACTTTGGTGGCCATCTTGGTTTACGGCTGGGGTCATAGGATATAATTCTGAAATGTTCAAATTGGCCAAGTGGTTCCAGACAAGAAGATCTTAGGGTCCTATGTTAAACTATGTTCGGCTCTGACGGCCATCTTGGATGACGGGCCGGGTCATCGAATAAATTTCAGAATGAGGAACACCTAAGGACCATTGCTGTCAAGTTTTGTTCCAATTGTCCAAATGGTTTCAGACAAAAAGATCTTTAAATTCCCCATAGGGTCCTATGTGAAACTATGTTCCGCTCTGGTGGCCATCTGGATGACGGGCCAGGTAACAAATTTAATTCTGAAAGAGGACCACGTAAGGACCATTGCTGCGAACTTTTGTTCCAATTGGCCCAGTGGTTTCAGAGGAGAAGATCTTTAAATTTCCCATAGGGTCCCATGTTAAACTTTGTTCGGTTCTGGCGCCCATCTTGGATGATGGGCTGGGTCAATGGATTTAATTCTGAAAGAGGACCACCTAAGGACCATTAATGTCAAATTTTGTTCCAATTGGCTCAGTGGTTTCAGAGGAGAAGACCTTTAAAGGAAAGTTTATGACGATGACGACGGACGGTAAGTGATGCCAATAGCTCACATGGCCCTTTGGGCCAGGTAAGCTAACAAGGTCTGTTTAACAATATTCAGTTTTCCAAGATGACTAAATACAGAGTATAAATTCAGGTATAGCATACGGCCAGTGAATCACCTATCGGCATAAAATGTGGACTTTCTGCAGGAAAACTATTAAGAAAGAAATCCTCAAGCAGGATTTTGGACTCAAAACCTTAGTCTTGACAGGCTAGAGACCATGAAGAATTATAACTACCTAAACCACTCAACTGTTGCTATACAGATTTAGTTATACTTACGCTCCTTGTGACATGAAGTCATCATATAGGTATCTCTGACGTTTAGATAAATGACACATTACAACATGTTCAAATTTCTTTGGCATTTGTTTCTCAACATCAGCTTTCAATCTCCGCAACAGGAAGGGTCTCAGTACCTACAAACAGTCAAGATATATATATTCTTCTTAAGAACTGATTTCCCCAGAGGTTAGCTAGCAAATTAAGAATTTTTTGTTACATGTAACTGACACTGCTGATCTTATACAGTATTCTGCACCTGATGGATGATGTCAGTGTTTTTCTATGAGGAGTTTCTTACGCAACATTTATCAATGTTCCGCCTTTACATCCTCAATAACATGTATCCTCACTCTGTCAACATTGTAGAACAGAACTTTCAGTTAGAAAAATTTACAAGTCTACAAACAAAACCTCCCTATATTATCAACCACATTAAGTTAATATTAGGGTGGATAAATCTAGACATACAAGTAAAATCCATGGATAGAAAGGACAAAACAAACAATGCTTTTATTTGTAATGTTTGAGAGGGATTCTTTGCTAAACGTTTTTGCACTGCATACATCCACGTACATGTATCTTTGCTTGATATTTTTTTTTTTTTAAGTGCACTCCTTTTTTTCCCATGATATTTAACAATACTCGTAAAAATTTAACATCTTAAAGGTACATGTATTAAAGTCTGTTAGAAATTTATCCTATAAAATGCCAAATTTTGCATAAATGCTTTAGTTTTTGAGATACAAGCCAAAAACTGCAGTTTACCCCCTATGTTACATTTTTAGCTATGGCAGCCATGTTTCTAGACAGGACAAGAAAATAAAACACAAAATTTATTCTAGATACCCTAAGGATCATTCAGACTAAATATGGCTGTAATTGGTTCAGTGGTTTCAGAGGAGAAGATCTTTGAAAAAGTTTACAACGGACGGATGACGGACGCCAAAATATAAACCAACTCTGTACAGTAGTTTCAGAGAGGTAGCGTTCAAAGTTATTAGGACGGTTGGACACAGACCATTACCAAGTCCCTCTGTCACTTTGTGGCAGGGGACATAAATAGAAGACAGATGTGATTAAAGTTTAATTACATGTGAAGCCTGTGATCTGACTGATCTTTATACACATATGTGAAGGTGTTTGACCTTAAATGTTTCTTTGTAAGCTTTAACAGGCAGGTGTTGCAATTACAATCAATGAAACTTCATAATGTTAACAGAAATACAATGCTGATTTTTAACTGGCATTTTTCCTGACCTTGGTGGCTCCAACTATTGATTCCATTAACAAATTTAAAAGGTGCCCTGGAGTTCTGAGATTCTACTGTAGTTCTATTAAACCTGCATAATCTTCAAATAATACATATATATTTCTAATTAATAGTTTAGTTACCTTATGTAATCTTCTTATGAGACTTTCATTATATTCATGACTCCCCTCTATCATACCAGTAAGTGGATTGGCAAACCACTCCTTAAATTCTTTATGAGATTGGAATACATGTGGCATTAGGAAATGCATCAAAGACCACAACTCCATTAAACTGTTCTGTAAAGGGGTACCAGTAAGGAGAAGTCGTCGCTGGCTAGAAAAGTTCAGTAACATTTGCCATCGCTGAGATTTAAAATTCTTTATATTTTGTGCCTACAAAATTAGATAACAGATTATCATGACATGACTGATGTTGTCCTTTTCATATATTTTAAAGGCCTGTTTCTAGGAAAGGTTGTATGAAAGGATTGTATAGGTGGTAAGTAGGTATCAAATGACTTTTACATTTTTTATTTTGTTAATATATGTACTGCTGCATCTGTTTTTAGCAAATTCAATAGGGATTAACTCTGTTAAATGACCAGTTTAGCTGCATAAATGTCATGAACTGGTGAACAAAGGTATCATTACATTTTAAAGAGTATTTTCATACTGTTCGTATATTTTTTTACTCTGGCATTTGTAAAGGGTCTAGTAGTATTTGCCCTAAGTAAAGCCTTTATCCAAAGCCCAAAACTTAGACATAATGTAAGTACAGTAATTATATCATTACATTGCACTCACACAATAAAGGATCAAATATGATAAACGGAACAAGGTTTTTGTATCACATCTCTTACAAACCTCTTCTGATGATATCATTGTCTTGAGTATACATGTATATGGAATGTAACATTAAACTAGAGGCTCATTGGAGCCTGGATTGCTCACCTGGACAATGTTCATCCTGATTGGCAGTATGGAACATTGCTGTCAAGCCAACTGGCTCACTGGTTTCCAACAAAAAGAATTTCACTGATTTTTCCCATTAGGTCCTACGTTAAATTATGTTCAGCTTTGGCAGCCATCTTAAATGACGGTTAGGGTCATGGATATAATTCTGCAAAAAGGACCAACTAAGTACCATTGCTGCTAACTTTTGTTCCAAATGGCACAGTGGTTTAAACAAGAAGATCTTTTCACATAGGGTACTATGTTTAACAATGTTCGGCTATGGCGGCCACTTTGAATGGTGGGTGGGATCATCAGAAACACTTTTGAATGAGAGCCACTTATGGACCATAGCTGTTAGGTTTTGTTCCAATTGGCCAAGTGGTTTCAGACAAGATCTTTCAGTAAATTCCCCATATAGTCCTATGTTAAACTATGTTCAGCTCTGGCGACCATCTTGGATGGTGGACGGGGTCATCAGACAAATTTTTGAAAGAGGACCACGTAAGGACCATTGGTCATGTTGCTGCCAGGTTTTGTTCCAATTCGCCTTGTAGTTTCAGAGGAGAAGATCTTTAAAGGAAAGTTTACCACGATGGACGCCAAGTGATGGCAATAGCTCACATGGCCTTTTAGGCCAGGTGAGCTAAAAATAAATTCTATTCTGTATACATATCTCAAATACATTGCATTTATTGGTATAATATCTGTTGTCTATGACAGGACACTTTAGTGTCAATATAGTTGACAAAAGCGTTTTAAATAGACTGTGCTTTTCCCTCCTTTGGTACCCATTCCAGAAATCATTTCCAGAATGTTTGTGAAAAGGGATACATCTACATGTTTATGTACTGTCAACTCCCGTCTTGAACTCAATCGAGTCAATTTTCTAGTGGTCTCAAACTTTGCTCCATATAATTACAGTATTTTGACTCCTGATGTGTCAAAATTCAGCGAGTCGATATTTTGGTTGTCTCCAAATAAGATTATGGTCCCTATATTAACAAATTAATTTTGATTGTTTTCGTTATCTCAAAATAATACACACATATCAAATTATTTATTACCTTGGGGATAAAAATGGCTTCAATAGTTAAATTCGAAAATCAATAATTTTCCAGTCATTAACCACTAATTGATGTATGACATCCATCTTTATCTGAGGTTATTTTGACTCAGTTCAATTCTGAATTAACTTATTATGTTTAATTAGCCTCCGTTTGAATCGGACTAAGGATGTGTAAACTTTATCTATATGTATGTTCCTCACAACTTTCAGATAACGAGAGCTGACTGTATACTTGCAAACAGAAATCAAGACAGGATCAGAATTTTCACAGAAGAAAACACTGGAAATTTTTCCTTACCTCATCCAATATCAGGTATTTCCACTTTTTCCTCCTGAATGCCTGGTGATCTTGGATAACCAATTTATATGAAGTTATACACACATGGAATGCATTCGTTTTTGTCCATCCCTATAAAGAAAATTACCACAATTAATGCACTATATAATAATATTGAAGTCTTCTTTCATGATATTCAAAAGGACAAAAACAAATATTTCCATTGACAACATTACAGCTTGAATAATTTCTGTATACATGTATCTTACTGTCAAATTCAACAATAATGACATTCTTAGTAGATATCAATGTCATTTTATAAAGATAAGACTTACTTTATCCCTCTAAAAATTCACAAAAGACAAGAAAATCTTTCATGAGAGTGATAAGGGAAATACTTTGTAAGCATAGTGTGATTAGCAAAGCCTATCTACACCTGTATTGATTCTTTTACCAAATTCCACACTGAAAAGCTAAACAATACCTCAAAGTAAATGAAAATCATTACCAAACAGTTCTATCGTAATGAACCATTATACTATTTCTGATGTCTACCTGTATTTAAACAAGAAACTGCCTGATTGACAGCAAACTAATTTTTCCAATTCCTGTTTGGAACTAACCAGCAGTCTCTCTCGTCTGCTGTAAACCCAAAACTAGTAACAACATTTTTTCCAACCTAAACTACTTACATGCAAGAGTGATAGACAGACAAAAGCAATGAATATTATTTACTTACTTGTCTTTTAAGCTTCCTTTCTTTCTGTGTACCATAGTATGTCAGAATTTTGAAAGCTGGACACCATTTTTTTAATTCCAATTCCCAATTTAACATTACAC
This sequence comes from Mytilisepta virgata, assembly GCA_028015205.1. Classification (NCBI taxonomy): domain Eukaryota; kingdom Metazoa; phylum Mollusca; class Bivalvia; order Mytilida; family Mytilidae; genus Mytilisepta; species Mytilisepta virgata. The sequence continues at coordinate 6,059,442 of CM051520.1, read as the reverse complement.
TTGTTGGTACAACAATTAGATGAGGTCCCCATATTACTGAAAAAGAAAAGAAAAACAATAATAGCAAATGAACAAATCCATTGTGTATACCTTTTCTTTCATCAAGAAAAACTGATTGTAAAAATTTCTTCCTGCTTCTACAAAGAAAGGACATGGTTAGCAACAATCTTTTACATACATATTTATATGTACAAGAATGCGGACATCATAGAGATTTCAATTTCTAAAACACTGCATTAACATGTCATCATAAACCTTAAAATCATTACATATTATGTTATTATACAATTATATCTTGGTATTTCAAACACTGAAAAGATATGACAAATTGATAAATATTTTCAGCCAACAATTCAGAGACTGTTACAAGTAAATAATGTTAATGTCAAATTAGTTCTTTTTTTTTTTTATAAATTATAATATGTCCATTGAAATATCAATTTCTGTTCAGTGATATGAAAATGTTGCCAACATTGCTGATCTGAAACAGTATACTGCATCTGATGGATGATGTTAGCATCTATATACGAGACTTCTCTTACGGAAAATTTACCAATATTCCGCCTTATATTTCTCGATCCTTAATCTTTGACAATATCAGCAAATCCAAAAAAAATTTAGTACCTTTCTCACATGCTAAGTGACTTAACAAGGCAATCGTTTGTATGGTCTTTCCAAGACCCATTTCATCAGCAAGGATACCATTTAGTCTCTTTTCATACATAGTAGCTAACCAATCCAATCCTACATGTTGATATTCTCTCAGACTATGCTTCAACAGGAATGGAACTATTGTCTTAACCTGCATAAAACAGAACAGAGTGTAAGTTGGATGTTGTTCCAGTGATTGGGAAAGACATGCCCCCTGAGTAATTTTAAAAAAAAGGGGGCATGTGAATTTTCACTCAATGCACTGTGGTGCATTGTTTTTGCTGTCAAGATGGTTGATTTTGAGCAGCTGTTTCTTTGAATTACTATTTCATATGCAAATATTTATGTGTAATACCGGAAACCAGTTTTTAAAGTTCATTATCTTTAGCATTGCTAGACCCGAGTAATATCAATCATTTCAATCTAACTAAGAACTAGAAAGTAAAGCAGTGAGAGAACCTGAAGTCTAAAATACTTTAAATTTTCTTTTTATTACCTCAATATATGTTTCATGTACATGTACATGTATAAACAAACTTAAATCAATGAATAAAATGTATACGTTACAACTTGATGTTTTGGTAGTTTTCTAGTTACATGTATGTGTCTTTCTTGAGATTTGAATGCCTTATATAGACATTCAGAGCAATTGAAAGTAATTTATTTATGGCACAACCCTTATCCAATACCATATCAAGATGGAATGGTTTATATATTGAAGTGCCTGTGTACAATGGAATATATATCATCGTAACAAATTCTATCTTTGACAACACTAGCAAATATATGAAATATACATGTGCACTGGAAAATACATTTAGTTGCTCAAACTCGAGCAACTCGAATATCTTCACCAAAATTACTAAGGAATGTTGATAGGTTGACTCCTTCTACCACTAAACTGTTTTGGGAATTCAAATTATTGAAGATATCAAATAATGTGTAATGGATGTATAGTGCTGATTCTGTCATATTAATTACATAACGGATATATAGTACTGTTTCTGTCATATTAATTACATCATGGATGTATAGTACTGATTCTTTCATATTACATGTAATTACATCATGGATATATAGTACTGATTCTGTCATATTAATTACATCACGGATGTATAGTACTGATTCTGTCATATTAATTACATCACGGATGTATAGTACTGTTTCTGTCATATTAATTACATCATGGATGTATAGTACTGATTCTGTCATATTACATGTAATTACATCATGGATGTATAGTACTGATTCTGTCATATTAATTACATCATGGATGTATAGTACTGATTCTGTCATATTACATGTAATTACATCATGGATGTATAGTACAGATTCTGTCATATTAATTACATCATGGATGTATAGTACTGATTCTGGCATATTAATTACATCATGGATGTACAGTACTGATTTTGTTATATTAATTACATCACGGATGTATAGTACTGATTCTGTCATATTAATTACATCATGGATGTACAGTACTGATTCTGTCATATTAATTACATCACAGGTGTATAGTATTGATTCTGTCATATTAATTACATCATGGATGTACAGTACTGATTCTGTCATTAATTACATCATGGGTGTATAGTACTGATTCTGTCATTAATTAAATCACGAATATATAGTATTGATTCTGTCATATTAATTACATCATGGATGTATAGTACTGATTCTGTCATTAATTACATCACGAATGTATAGTATTGATTCTGTCCTATTAATTACATCATGGGTGTATAGTACGGATTCTTTTATCAATTACATCACAAATGTATAGTATTGATTCTGTCATATTAATTACATCATGGATGTGTAGTACTGATTCTGTCATATTACATGTAATTACATCACGGATGTATAGTACTGATTTTGTCATATTAATTGCATCACAGATGTATAGTACTGATTCTGTCATATTAATTACATCATGGATGTATGGTACTGATTCTGTCATATTTGTCACTGAAAATTAAGAAATCTTTCATGGATATCCTTTACATATAGGCAAATGAAAAAAACACTGGTGTCAGGGGAAGATGCACATACATATTTTTCACACAAAACCAATTCAGATGAATACATATATAAATCTTACAGTAGTGGTTTCAAGTGTATATCCTTTAGGTTGTAAACTCTGTGCTTCAGCAGCAATATCTGTTAGTTCTTTTCCAGGACCGGTTTCTTCAGTCTCTGTCTAAAATTGAAAATAATAATTCTTCTAAGACAATCTTGAATGACAATACTAACATGTATGTTTTGTCCCATTTATATATGTAATTTGTAATTACAGCAATATTTGACCTGATTTTCATGTACAACTAAGACTTTCAAGCCTTACAAATGTGTTAATATTTTGTTGGTGTTATAAAAAACGTTTTGTTCATCTGCATGGGATAACTTATAAATTCTGAAGGAGGATTTGGCATTTCCATGAGACATGCAAGGTAAACATAAACATATGTCACATGTAATATAGGAGGCATGGCAAAGAGTCACAAATCATAGGAAGTACCATTTTTTGTAACTAAGAACACAAAATTACAGTGGCTGCAATTTAGAATAAACCATCGAATCATAGCAACAAATAAATTTCTTTATAAAATAAATATTACAGATAATCCAAACTCTACATTTTGCCATAGTGAAGTTGAATCTATTAAACATTTTTTTTTTAATTGTGAATATGTGCAATCAATTATAGAAGATATTGAAAACTGGTTTCTCAATAATGGTTACTAAAACCAATTTTAATATGGTAACTATGCAAAACTTCATAAAGGTGCTGCTGAAAATTTAATCCTGCTGAATATCAATACCAGATGATTTAATGGTTCTTTAACCTTGTGTTCACTTGTAGAAAAATAGGTATGCTCTTGAAAAAAATATGTCAGTAAAAAACAAAAGTATGGAAAAGTTGGACAAAATGTGGAATATCTTTCACTTACTATCCAATTAATGTCTCAGTATTTTTACAGATATTTGTTTTCTAAATGGCATTTGAATCAAGCAGGTAAAGCAAAACTCTTTTTCACTACAGTTCTATATTTTCTTAAACTTCCAACAAATCTCTTAAATGCATAATTTAGTATGTTATATATGATATATTTCCTATTGTAATATTGTGATGTGTAATAATTGTAATATTATGTATAATGTTTGTTGGAATTAGAAAAAAAAAGAAAAAAAAAAACAAATCATAGGAAATACTATACATGTATACTGACAAGTTAGTGGTTAATTATACAGTATATCCCAATTCATCTTTAAACGAGCATAATATTGTCAACATGCACTCCTATCAAAGACTAGATTGCATCGCTCACCCGTTTTTCATTTCCAGACTAAAAGCAGAATTAATTGTTTTTAAACTTGGTTGGCAGTATTTAACCTTGCTGTCAAGCTGGATTCCAATTGCCTCACCGCTTTTACCAAAGTTTGGTTCATATTGGCTTTGCTGTTTCAGATAAGTGAATTTCCCTTTCAGTCCTATGTTAAATTAAGTTAGCCTATGGCAGCCATTTTGGATGGTGATACTAAATATATCTGAAAGAGGACCATCTAAGGACCATATCTGCCAAATTTTGTTTCAATTGGCCATGTGGTTTCAGAGGAGATGATCTTTAAAGGAAAGTATATGATGATGGACGATGACGATAAACACCGGAAATTGATGGCAATAGCTCACATAGCCAAAGGGCCTGGTAAGCTATAAAAAAAGTTTTATTTATGTAAATTTGTAATACAGGTTTTTTCACATAAAGTTGCTTCTGAAGATGTGTAGTCTATGACAGGACACTCCAATACCAATGAAAAGACTAAATGGAGCGTTTTAAATAGACTATTATATACCCTCCTTTGGTACCCATTCTAGAAATTAATTCTAGTATGGCTGTGAAAAGGGATATTTATTTCAAAAGGACTTGCTGCTATTCAAACCTCCTAATCAGGTGTCTAAAGATGTTCTTGTAAATGTATGTTTACTACATCTTTAAGAGAAAGGAAGACTGTTAGCATGAACAAATGCACAAAAATTATATGAATGAGAAATTGTTTATTTGTTACTCCTGAATAAGTGGTTCTTCAACATTCAGTTTAAAATTTTCATGAAATATACATGGTTTACCTGTATGTAATAGATAAATTTTTGTTTTACTTGTTTAGTTAGGGTTTTACGCCGTTTTCAGCACATTTGGCTATTTCACGGCGGCCAGTTTTTATTGGTGGCGGAAGCCGGAGTACCCGGATCTTCCGTAGGAAAATTGGCAATCCTTGTCAATTTAGATGAGTCAAACACACCCCGCCACAGGTGAGATTCGAACTCACAACCCCAGTGTTGACAGGCTAGTGACCATTAGTAGTCTAGATAAATTTCATCTAAGTCTTAGACAGAACATAAAATACATGTACCTGCAAATTTTCCTTGTCATTTTCCATTAATGTCTCCAGACCCACATCATCTTCCATGTCAATATCCTCTTCAATTTCTAAATAAAATGTAATATATCAATGAACAGTGACTTTTCTTCAAGAAATTTAGGAAATGCATTAGATCAATTCAAGTCAATTGTTACATTATCATCCATCCCTTCTAAAGAATATGGGGCAGATAGGAAGAATTTCAAATTTAACATTTTATTTATCCATGTTTGGAAAGGATTGTAATCCATCAATTGACTTAAAGATTTATGGATTTCAACCTATCTTCCTTTTATTGACAATTATTATTAGGGCTGTTCCAGAATTAAATATATGGGAAGGTTGGGCAAAAGCTTCATACATGGGTGGTTGGCTTTTTATAAAAGAAATTTTGTGGGTGGTAGGGGAGATCAACATTAAAATTTCATGCCTGGTTGGACAATTAAAACCTACAGCAATAAAATGGATGAAAATACATATCAAATGCACGAGTTGAACATAAAAACATGTGGCAGAGGGCAGAAAAATCGTTCCTCTACACGATGGTATCTGTTGAAAAGGTGCATTTAATTCTGGAACAGCCTTTACATACATATATAAAAAATTTGATTGTTTAGTTGGGGTTTTATGTCGTTTTCAGCACATTTGGCTATTTCATGGCAGCCAGTTTTATTGGTGGAGGAAGCTGGAGTACCCGGAGAGAACCACCAACCTTCGGTGGGAAAATTGGCAATCCTTGTCAATTAAGATAGGAGTCGAACACACCCCGCCACAGGCGAGATTCGAACTCACAACCTAAGCGTTGACAGGCTAGTGATCATTAGTAGTCATGACGAACTACCTAGACCACTTGGTCACCGAGGCCCCTAAAAAATTAGTAAACATAAAACTGAAAACATATATACATGTACATATACATGTTCAACAGGTTTCATTTTATAAAATCTGACTGACATATTCAGTTCAAATCTGTATTTTGTTAAACAGTTCAGTTTCTAATTTGCTCTTTTAATGGCCTACATCTGAAAAGAACAAACAGAAACTTAAAATGTTCATATGTGTTTACAAACCTTCGGATTCTTCACCAGTCTCTTCTTCCTCCTCAGTCTCAGATCCCTCTTCATCCTCATCATAATCACTTGCCTCCTCAAATTCGAAGTCACTGTCATATGCTGCAGCATATTTCTTGTACAGTTCTTCCATCGACATGTCTCCTTCAAACTCTAGATCTTTTAATTCTCTACTGTAATCTATCTTTCGCTCATGTTTTTCTTGTTCTGCTATAGTATCCTCCAAGTCTGCTTCATCTACCTCCTCTCCAGTAAATACTTCATCTTTACTCTCCTGCTACAATACAAACATCTCATTTTTCAAATTACCTAATTTAACTTGACCTTGATCAACAACTAGTACTCCGTCAGTGTTAAATATTAGTTATCACATACCAAAAAAAAAAAAATAATAATAATCTCAATTTCATACGTCTGGTGAAAACAGCACACTGTTAACATTTAAAACTAGAGGCTCCCAGGAGCCTGTATCGCTCACCTGGATTATGTCCATCTTGACTGGCAGCCTGGAACATTGCTGTCAAGCCAACTGGCTCACTGGTTTCATTGATTTTTCCCATTATGTCCTATATTGGATGATGGGTTGGGTCATAGGATATAATTCTGAAAGAGGACCAACTAAGGTCCATTGATGCTAACTTTTGTTTCAAATGGCAGAGTGGTTTTATACAAGAAGATATTTTTAAGTAAATTTCCCATAGGGTACTATGTCTAAGAATGTTCGGCTCTGGTGGCCATTTTGGATGGTGGGAGGTAACAGTTTTGAAAGAGAGCCACTTAAGGATTATTGCTGTCAGTTTTGTTCCAATTGGCCAAGCAGTTTCAGACAAGATCTTTCAGTAAATTCCCCTTAGTTCCTATGTTAAACTATGTTCAGCTCTGGCAGTCATCTTGCATGGTGAAGGACGACCATTGCTGCTTAGATTTGTTCCAATTGGCCAATTGTTTTCAGACAAGATCTTTATTTAAATTCCCCATAGGGTTCTATGTTAAACAATGTTTGGCTCTGGCCAACATACTGGATGACATGTTGGGTCATCGGATACAATGTTGAAAGAGGACCACCTAAGGACCATTGATGCTAACTTTTGTTCCAATTGGCCAATTGTTTTCAGACAAGAAGATCTTTATTTAAATTTCCAACAAGGTCCTATGTTAAACCATGTTCGGCTCTGGTGCCATATTGGATATAATTCTGAAACAGGACCACCTACAGACCATTTCTGCCAGGTTTTGTTCCAATTGGCACAGTGGTTTCAGTAGAAAATCTTTAAAGTTTATGACGACGGACCACAAGTGATGGCAATAAATTCTATTCTGTATACTCATCCCAAATACATTGCATTTATTTGTATAATATCTGTTGTCTATGACAGGACACTTTAGTATCAATATAGTTGACAAAAGCGTTTTAAATAGACTGTGCTTTTCCCTCCTTTGGTACCCATCCCAGAAATCATTTCTAGAATGGGTGTGAAAAGGGATACATCTACATGTTTATGTACTGTCAACTTAAGTTGTCTTGAACTCATTTGTTTAAGACGACAGACGCCAAGTGATGGCAAAAGCTCACATGGCCTTGTAATCTGTCAGAGTGCAAACATATATCCTCTTAGGTTTTGCCGGTAGGGGACTAATTGTCCATGTAAATGTGCATAAAGAGTATATACATGTAAAACAGTAGTTTTGGACTATCATTACTGCCTTTTTTTCATGTTATTAATATTCACCTCAGCGTCATCTGACCCATCCTCTGGTAAACTGGCTGGTTTTTCCAAGATATCTGAAGGCAAAGTTTTCAGAAGATCTTCTAAAGGTACTTCACTCTCTTTCTGTAAAGCTTCAAGTTCTTCTTTTGTAGAAGCCTGCAATTAGAAATCAATATTTGTTTCTGGGTTAGACTCAAGAGGTTTCTTACCTTTTTTCATTATTTTTAATTCCTCTTGCATTGCCCATTATACCATTTGGAACAGAAACCTCGCAATCAAAATCATATGCATGATGTTTAAAGTGAATGCATATTCCAGACAAGAACATGCTGATGTTATATCCCTGTAAATATTAACCCTGCTTTTCACCATTATGACATACTGAACTGCATTTTAAGTTTTCTTGCTAATAAGATAATCTATACACATGGTTACATTATTTAGACTCCAAGCAGATCAGTCTTTGTTCTTAATCTTCAATGCCCTGTGCTTAGGGAAGAAGCAGGTTTAATGTTTTTTGTATGAACAAGGCATAAGATAAGACCCAAACCTCAAGAATGCTAACCATGAAACCACTGCAGCAGTAATTACAATGTACATGTATGAATAATTACTTATCTGTTTGTGACTACTGTACCAAGCCAAGGTAACCAAGTTTCTCTGATAAAGCAAGTACTCAGTGCATAAGGCCAGGATTTATTATTGGAGATCATTAGCACCAAACTGGCAACATGTACACATCTGGTGACTCTTGACTCCCACTTTTAAACCTTTATGACTCTTGCAAGTTTAAATATAGACATATATTGAATGGAAAATAGACCAATAGAATGAAGAATTGCAGATTTCAGCCACATCAATTACTCCACACACCCACATACCACCACAGCAAAATTCTTGCAATCTGAATGATCAGTAACAAGAAATATCAACTGTGGCTATATCAGCTGATATGAAATATACAAACTTAACAGATTCTTTTATATTCCAAATAGAGTTAAATAAATTAAAATTGCTTAGATTTTTCGCATGGACCTTCATTTCATTACTGCCTATATTAATTGAACTTATAAAATCATCATTTTCTTGACCTCTATGTGATATGTTGTTACTTAAAAAAACTTAACCAAAGTCATTCATTCTTACATTATTGGTCATAGACTATTTTTTTTTTTTTTTTAAATATTGTCCCTTCTGTAACTTGTAGTTATAACCCCACCCGAGTTCAATGTCTGTACAGAGTAAGACTATCCTGACTCTCTGTTGTGTTTATGGTTGTGTTTTGTGCTTTTATCTGTTGTCTAGGGTTCAGTATGTTGGGTGGATGTGATTCATTTGTATGTCATTATTGACTTTTCCTGTAATCCATTTCAGAGTTTCAGAGGAGTTGTCTCCACAAGGTATACAAATGAAATAATGTGATAAAAACAACCAACTCCAGCAAATTGTAGTATAGTGTGATCATCTTCATGTCATAAGCAACATTCCTGCAAAATATAAACTAAATCTGTCCAGTACTTTCAGGAGTTGCATCCAAAAGATTATTTGGACTGACGCACACACAGATACAGACCATTAACTAAGTCCCTCTGTAGCAGGGCACAACAAATCCTATATATGAGACCCCCCCCTTCCCAACAGTAAACATTGGGATAAAAAAAAAGAATTCATATACTAATAAATGCAAATCTCAAATTATGAAAATACCAAGCAGAATTTCATTTGTTACTTTAGTTATAAGAAATCTTTCATCCATAGGGTACGTACAATTATTGGAGACAAAACAAAGAATACAGCCAATCCTTGTCATTTCATGGTGGAAATCTAACACCCTCAGCTATCAGCTTCTGATTTTCATCCCCAACACGGTATCACTGTCAAGGCAGTGAATAAAGCAAGGTTTAATTACTGGCAAAAAGAATTCATCTAGGGACTCTGGTAACATGTGATGATCACAAGCCTAAATTGTAAATTTGATACCTGCAAACGTATATCTAATAGTATAAATTTCAATAGTTTAAGACGTGCATAACTACCTCATCTTTGTCCATTTCCTCCTCTTCTTTCTGTATTGTTTCTTCATCATCCGATTCATCTCCTTCTGGTTTGAATTCATCTATTTTATCCAAAAAAAATATGAATCAATGTTACTTTTAAAATACATCAAGGGCCTTCCAAAACAATTTCCAGGTAACTGAATTGTCAATACTATTAAAATATGATATCATACGGTAGATTAATTCTTGATACATAATCACTAGATATACAGGACAAAAGTCTTAACAGCTCTTTCATTGTGGTTCATCCTAAAGTCACAATAGTGTCTTCCACATGGATTGCTTCATTGATTGATTGTTATTGGCTAAATGTGTATAGGCAAATATTTCATGCTTATTCAGGACAAGAACCAGTTCAACAATTTATCAAACAATTCAAATAGGAGTGGGACGGGCCACTAAGGGGAACCACTTTTGACTGTCATTATAGAAGGGTGGATTGTTGGGTTCGGTCGGATAATTTAGCCTTCTGTAGTGGCATTAGCCTACTCTTTTTTGAAAACTACAGAAGTGGGTCTCAAGTGTGGAGGAAGCATGAATTCTCCAAACATGTTACCCACTATGGTCCACGGTCAAGCTTTTCGTATTATGATATTACAACCCCCAACAAGAGGGTCTCCCCTATCTGCCACCTTGGGATGTTGCTAGGCATTTTGTGGGTTGAACTGTGATTCATCGCAGGTGCCTAGCCTTCAACAGGGAGAAATTTTTACATCTGATTGCAAGGTCAAGCCGACGTATTGGACAGTTATCGCCATTCTATGGTAAATGTTGATTATGTCTATGCTTACCAATATTTCTTTCCTTTTTTTTAAATGAGAAGATTGACTTGTTCCCTAACTTGCATTTGATTTGTTAATTGACATGCTCTGCAAATTCCATTATAAGATATCTATGTAACTCTTGTTATCTCGTAGTTGATGGAACCATAAAAATAAGTCAAATGATTCCTAGTTCAACTAAACAAAATCTGCTAAAAAGATGTTATTTGAAAGTGATAATCAAGAAACTTAAAGTTGACACTGACCAGTTATTACAGACTATCAATGGTGTATATACTGTGTATTGTTTTTATGTTAACAACTGACCAGTTATTATAGACTAATGGTGTATACACTGTGTATTGTTTTTATGTTGACACTGACCAGTTATTATAGACTATGAATGGTGTATACACTGTATATTGTTTTTATGTGTATCTTCTATGAATTGTTTTTGCATTATACATGTAAATTCAAATTACCAAAATTACATGTCAAATATTTGAGACATAACTAGAATTTTGCATTTAAATGTTACCTTGGGATTGTAATTTCATTTTTACAAACCTGAAAATTTCAACTAAAACATAGTAGAATATTATATATTTTTATATACCAATTATACTTTTTCAAAATTATGACTGCCAAAGTTTAAAGTCAAGGAAATTTGAGAGAAGGGAGTTGATGGTATGCAATACATTTTGTCACTCTCCAAAATCTTTTAAGAACCTGAATATTTCAACTTTTTGTTTTCAACAAAATGTTTTTCTAGGATAAAATCAACATCACATTTTTGTAAGAGTTGAATTACCATCTCCAACATCACTACGAGATCCAACAGAGCCAGCTGTTGATCCTACTGAACTCTCCTTTTTTAAGCCTTCTGTCAACCATGTGGAGTACTTCTCCGTCTGATCAACAATAAAATTCAGATGAATATCTAATGCCTTCTTTCTCTTTTCTTCTAGCCTACTTTGTTGTTTATACTGAACAACCTGTAAAATTAAAAAAATATATAGGTAAATTCAAAACTGGACGACCATTGCTGGCATGTTTGGCTGCAATTGCCAAAGTGGTTCACACAAAGGAGATTTATTAGGTCCTCGAAAGTATTCGACAACCCAGTTGTCAGACATGATTATTCATTGATTTGTTACAGAAATTACAGTATTCAGCAAAATTCAAAAATAATAGAAATACTAAGGGTTCATTCCTTGTATTGCACTTGGTAGATCTCCTTAGCTGAAATTTGGCTTCCTATTTCGGTACGTTTGGTTATGAGTACTTCTAGTTTAAAATAAGGTTGGATTTTGGTCTTCCAAATGTTCCGGTTTTAATGCTGCTGATGAGAGGTAATTCCTTGAAATGCGTCGTATACAGCATAGTATAAATTTACCATATGTAATATTAGTATCTTTGGATTGTTATTTTAAAACTCCTGGGACGATGCCTCTGCATGGTGGACCCTAGGTTCCCGAGGGTATTCGCCAACCCAGTCATCAGACTTGTCTAACATGATTATTCATTGATTTGTTACAGAAATTACCAGTATTTAGCAAAATTCAAAAATAGAAATACTAAGGGTTCATTCCTTGTATTGCACATGGTAGATCTCCTTAGCTGAAATTTGGCTTCCTATTTCGGTATGTTTGGTTACGAGTACTTCTTGTTTAAAATAAGGCTATATCATGGCGGCCAGTTTCTATTGGTGGAGGAATCCGGGTTACAAGGTCCCATAAGTTAGGCTGTGACAGCCATCTTCGTTGGCACTCCGTGTCATCAGATCTACTTCTGATAGGATATCATCTAAGGACCATTCCTACCAACTCTGGGTCCATTTGGCTTATTGGTTTCTGATCTTAAAAGTGAATTTTTCTATAGGGTCATTAAACTAATTTTGTTTGTGGCTGCCATCTTTGATATAAGCTCAGGTAAGAATTTTCTCATAGTCTCCTATGTTAAACTAGGTTTGCCTGTGGTGGCTATCTTGGATGGCGGGTGAGGTCATCAGATAGAGGACCATCTAAGGAACATTGATGTAAAGTTGGGCTCCAACTGGTTCACTTTTTTCAGACAACATTTTTAAGTGAAATTTCCAATGGGGTCCAATGTTAAACTATGAATAGCTGGCGAAGTCATCTGATAAAGTTCTGATAGACAACCATCTATAAATTGCTGCCAAGTTATTTTCCAACTGGTTTTATGATTTCGGACAAAAGGATTTTTAAGTGAATTTTCCTAAAGGTTCCTATGTTAAAACTATGCTTGGCTCTGATGGCCATACTGTATACTGGAAGGGGTCATCAGATATAATTCTGAAAGAGACCATGTCAATGATAATTTCTACAAAGTTTGATCCCATTTGGTCCTTTGATTTCAGAATATTGAAAAATTAATGACCAGGTCGCTGTTGGAAACCAAGTGACAGCTAGGTGATCTAAAAAGAAAAAATATCAAAAAAGTGAAAATCAACTTGACTTTATGTACCATAATAACCCTAATTATTGGACACTTTTGAAAATTCAAGGAAATTTTGAATTTTTTGACAACTCTATTTTTTTGACGATTTCAAAGTTGTCAAAGTTACGTTGTTCTCAGGTGGTGACAGTCAGTAATTTAAACTTCTTAGTACTCATCGAGTGTTACTTTCCGCTTTCTAAACCATTTAAACTATCTATATTAATAAAATTGATTGAAACAAGATCGAATTTTAAGTAAAATTTATTGAATTTTTCCTACCTGGAAGTTTACTTTTGAAAAGAAATTCGAAATGAGTTCCGAACGGAAATGTGTATTCGTGTTTCTCAGAGAAATAAATTTTCAAATTTTCAAATGAAATGAATAGTGTTTTTACAAAACAAATCCAATTATCATTGTTAACAAGACATTTAAATGTTATAGTTATAATATGTTCTAAAAAGACGATGAGACTACAAACGTAACATGTGTTGTAAAAATCATTTGTGAGATGTTCACATCTTAGTCAACAACATGGCGGGTCGTTTGAAGTTTGTTACTGTTTTCGTCTTCAACATTAAATAAACTATTAATTTGAAGGTACAGAAAGATAAATCATGAAACCAAAATCAAATAACAATACCGCAAGTTTGAACCATTATTTTGATTGCCTATTCTTAAAGTACATTGACCAGGACGATCATATGGAGTCAAAAAATGACAACGATGTGGACTGAAATATGAAAACTATTTTTTCAATGAATTTCCAATTTTCCTAAAAAATAGGTGTATTTTAGTGTCCAATAAATAGAGTAATTACGGTAAGATGCAAAATGTGGAACCAGACGGTAACTACTATTGTGTATATGGGGAATGCCAATGGGCACCCAACTACAGGTAAGAATGTACCCTATATGGTCTCCCTCCTCAGTAACTGCCACACAGTAGCTATGAGAAGGTGATGGAATATACAGGGTCCGATCCTTGAACCAGAGCATATCAAGGACCAGGATTATGTTCAATGTCATGGAACGGAAATATGCATCAAGTCCTTGCAGGGACATTCAGCTTCCATACGCCACAAAGACAAAACATTCAACCTGAGGTCAAATGAGCCAGGATGTCAACATTGATAAAAATTACATACATGTATTCATTGAAGGAAGAACAATAAATGGAAAAAATGGATATAAAATCACCATCACCAATGTAATAAAAATCAGGCAACAATCAAAAGTCAGTGGATAACTAGCTTCAAAGAAATATCAAAAGTCATTTAATTAAATTACATGCATCAAGATACATGTAGCACTGAATGGTTTTGTTATTTATTATGGACATTTCTACAGAAAATCAATCTATCTTTTGACAAAGAGTAAGAATTTAAGCACAGGCTAAACAATACCTTTTCGATATTTGACCAAAACTCTCGAACATATTTAGCTATCTGGCTGGCAATCTTCTTCAATTTCTTCCCCTCCTCTTCCTCAGCTCGTTGTTCCTTTTGTTCTTGTTCTTGGAAATGCTTTGAAACCATTTTTGCTAGCTGAAACAAAAAAAAACAACATTTCCTTGAATAAGTTTACACCTGTTTTATTCAACCAAAAAATACATACTATGTAATTTCTCTAATTGAAAATCTGTGGTTAACTGAAATTACTTCTAGCTGGTGACAAGGCAACATTCCTGAGTGAATTTTATGACTACAATTAATTGCAAGTATGATGTCAAGCACTTAAGTCACACTATCCCTATATTAGTTGTAAGAGTTTTGTAAAATGTGGTCCTGAACTATGGCATTTTTAGCACACTCGGCAGCATTACTAGTCTAACCTTTATGAGGAAAGCCTTTTTTTTTTGGACATAATATAAGGAAACCTTGTACTAGTGGCTCCAAGGAGCCTGTATCATTAACCTGGGCATCAAAATCACAAATCTTATGTGTAGCCATAATTTTACTCCAGTGTGTGAAACATTTTTTACATGTGATGTTTTGATGTAGCAGCCATACTGGATTTTAAACTATGTTAAACTATGTTCTGCCGTGCTGGCCATGTTCGATTTCAGATCAGCTTCAAAATCACAAATTTAATGTTCAACTATAATATTGTCATTCATGCATCATATTACTCCAGACCATGAAAGGGTTTTTTAGGAGAAGATGTTTACAAGTTTTTCCCATAGGATACTATGTTAAACTATGTTCTGCAGTGGTGGCCATCTTGGATTTCAGATCAGCACCAAAATCATAACTTTAATGAAGGACTACATGAATGATATCATCATCCATGCATAATATTACTCCGGTCTGTGAAAGGTTTTTTGAGAAGCTGTTTATATGTTTTTCCCATAGGCTACAATGTTAAACTACATACGTTCCATTGTGGCAGCCATCTTGGGTTTTAAAAAATCCAACAAATTTGGTAGAGGAACATATACAGATGATTCATACCATATAGCAATTCAATTGGATCAGTGGTTTCTGACAAGAAGATCTTTTTAAAGTTACAGCTAATCAGAACACATTATTGGCTGTGGCAGCCATGTTGAATTTCGTATAAAAAAATTCAAATTATGACCATCTGAGGAACATTCCTGCAAAATTTGGTTCAGAGAGAACCAATGGTTTCAGAGAAGTCGAAAAGATGAAAAAGTTTACAGCCGGACAACAGTTGCCAAGGGATAAGAAAAGTTCATGATGGCCCTCTGGGCCAGGTGAACTAAAAAAAATTACAGAATGCTTGTACTACATGTACATTTAAGAATGGAATGTTCTCTGAAAGCTTAAGCTTTTGCGGTATGTTTGTTTAGTTGGGGTTTTACACTGTTTTCAGCACATTTGGCTATTTCGCTGTGGCCAGTTTTTATTGGTGGAGGAAGCCGGAGTACCCGGAGAAAACCACCAACCTTTGGTATGAAAATTGGCAATCCTTGTCAATAAAGATTGGAGTTGAACACACCCCGCCACTGGTGAGATTCGAACTCACAACCTCAGCGTTGAAAGGTGCCCCAACCCCCCCCCCCCCCCCCCCCCCCCCCTCCCCTTTTGCGGTACGAGGAAATTTATATCTTTTAAATGTTACAATATACTAAATGCAAGCAGTTTAAAATTTTTGAAGTGAAATAAGGATTCAAACGAAGAAACCTAAAAACAAAATAATACTGTACTAAAGAGTAAGAAATATTTGTAACAGTTGCAATTAATGTGATATTAGAATCAAGTAACAAATACCTTTCTGGCTGCCACTTTCTTCCATTTTCTCTCTTGTTGAAAGTCTGCAGCTAACCACTGCATTTCTTCCAACAAGTAATCCCAATGTCCCTTACATCTTGGTGGTTCGTGCACTTTTGGCAACCTCCTTGATGACCACAAGCCATCTTTTCTTAATTCAGCAACTCTTTGCATTACTTCAGCTTCCTTGAAAATAAATCAAATGTCAAACTTTAAAACAACATGAATATTTAAAAATATCTATAAATCGCTAGTACTGCTCAAATTGATACTTGTCTCAAGTACAACCTTAGAGCAACTTAAAGATGAAACTAGAGGCTCTCAAGAGCCTGTATCGCTCACATGGATTTAACTTGCCCACCTTCAGCAGGAGGTAGAGAACCATCAAGGATCATTCCTGCAATGTAATACTTCAATTGTTTTTGTAGTTTCAGCCAGAGTGCATAAATGGTCCGGTTAGCCATGTTTTTTAATTTCGGATCGGCACCAAGAACATCAATTTTGTTAGGGATCATTATCTGATCATTAAGGTATAATATTAATTCCATCTGTCAAACGGTTTCTGACAAGAAGATTGTATATCCCATAGGATCCTATGTTAAATGTATCCCCTGGTGGCAGCCATCCTGGATTTCAGATCGGCACAAAAAACAAACTTTTTAGAGGACCATATAAAGATCATTCCTGCAATATAACAATTTAATTGCTTTTGTAGTTTCAAAGAAGAAGATTTTTGAAATTTCATCTTCTACAGTGCATAAATGGCCCTGGCAGCCATGTTGAGTTTAGGATCAGAACCAAAAACTAACTTTGTAGAGGACCATGCAATGAATATCCTCACCATGTTTGGTTTGAATTGGCCATGTGGTTTTGGAGAAGATTGAGATGTGAAAAGTTAATGGATGGACGGACAATGACGTATGCAAAGTGATTGCATTTTTAGGCCAGGTGAGCTAAAAACTATACAAGATTTAAGGGATGATTCCAAACAATTGGTTCTAAAGAAGATCAAATATGAAAAGTTCACCAACAGATGATGGACGGAGAGTGATGGCAATACCTCACAAATGGCCTTTGGCCCGGTGGGCTGACAAGGAAAACAAAATGTGGACCGAAAATGTCTACCGATTCATTCTCATAATATATCAAATTTTAGAGCAGTTCAAATAAATTGAAATAATGGAACTTTTACTTTTGTAAACCATACTAATTTTCTATTAAC
The DNA here is from genome assembly GCA_028015205.1 of Mytilisepta virgata. Lineage (NCBI taxonomy): Eukaryota > Metazoa > Mollusca > Bivalvia > Mytilida > Mytilidae > Mytilisepta > Mytilisepta virgata. Next base: position 6,041,858 of record CM051520.1, on the reverse strand, counting down.
TATTGTAAACCATACTAATTTTCTATTAACTTCAGGTTACATGAATAAATAAGATACAGAAGTGCAGAATAATTTGTTAATACAGATAATCATGTAGCAATTATCATTGCCATTGCCTGCTAGATAAAGTTCAGGAATGGAAGCAGAATTGCAGATTTTTATAGCCAGAATGATACGAAAGGATTGCAATCACTGGTATGCAATCTTGATGCCAATCTGGCAAAAATCTCAATATAAAGCTATTTTCAGTTAACAAACATTTCCTTTCTTTAAAGATTGGAGAGACTGTCAAGAAATACTGAGAGTGAATGTTGAATAGACATATTTACATCTATAGTAACGTAAGGTAATATTACCAATATCTCTGTGGTACTGTCTTTCAAGGAATCAAGTTTTAATTTACAGTTATATACAAACCTGTTTAGCCCTTTCTACAATGGCTTCCTGTGTACCTAATGTTCCCTCATATACTGAAGATATCTGCTGTTTAGTATTTGTAAGTGGTGATACAGGGGGAGATTTATTGCTTTTAACCAAACTTGACCTGATAAAAAAAAGTATGAAGTCAGTTATAAAGTGTAGAAAAGTAAGGGTAACTTACCCACAAACTGTTGCATCAATATATCTTTGAGTAAAGAAATATACTTCGGCCTTATTTGTTATCAGAATCTAATCCATGTTGATAATCAAACTTTACTAAGAGGCTTTAATATTGCTGTGTTTCATCAATCTTTTGGGTTTTTTTTTGAAGGGAGGAACAATGTTATTTTCATCTCAAGGGATGATAAATCATGGCAGAATTAATGAACAAGATTGCATATGCAAACAAAATTGTGTACATAGTGTTTTGGGGCTTTTTTCTGTCTAAAGCAGGAACACCACAACTCAGAAGGAATGGGGCTATTTGTTCAAACAAAATTTGTATAACCCAAGTTTTAAATCAATACATTAAGAAATTGTGCAACTGAAGTTACCAAATCATTTAGTTACTGACTGCCAAATACTCTGGACAGTATATCCAGGGATGATTTTGCGATTAAAATAAAATAACTGAAAATAAGATGAGGTAGTGAAATGCACTCCTTTTTAAGCCTGGGGTAAAGGATTCCTCCCTTGGGTATTAGAATTAATTTCAGAACCTATCGACTTCATTAACAAACAAGAACAGCTACCAATGTCCCCTGCCACGTGGCAATAACTCCAACAAAATAATAATGGTACAGCACTGAAATTCTAACTTGACGGAGATAATACAAATCACAACTATGATATAAATTTAAATAAAATCCATTAAGGTTTGTAGGCGTTAGAGTGCTTAAAAGAAAAATTCATAGGTCAATAACTCCAACAAAAAATCATGGTACGGCACTGAAATTTGAACCTGACCAAAAAATAATACTATATCACAACTATGATATACATTTTATAAAAATTTATTGAGAAATGTAGGCTTGAGAGCGCTTACAATGTTGGGTGGACGTCCAGCATTTCTATGTCCCCAAAACGCGTTGCGGCGGGGGACAATAAATGGACTAAACAACATTCTATTTCTGGTTTTGTCTATTAAGATTTGATACACATGCTCCCATTGGCTAATTATCTTCTATCTTTATAATTGAAGAGCAATGAGTCCGCTGAGAGCGAACAAAATAAGTTATGTACCATGGAAACATCATTTTAATAAAAATATCCAGAAACTATATTTTCCCCCCACATTTAGTTGGATACCGTGTGTTGTATAGTAAGGTATGGTCTCTTATTTGTATAAAACGAATGTCTGTGGTTTCTATCAATTTCATTGGCAACATTGCAGGCTACTTAATCCCTTTTGTTCGATTAGTTAAGATTCTGATTGGGCAAAGGATCATCCTTCACATTTAACAATACTAATGTTTACTTACAGTGCTGGAGAACTACTGGATTTTGTCATCACAGATGTATGGGTAGCGAGTAGAGATTTTGAATCAGTTGTATTTTTGGTCAGCTGACTCTGTAGCTGTGGCATTGTCACTGCTGGTGTTACTGTGGTTGTCAGTGCAGGAGAAGCTGTTAAAGTAGGTGATAGTGCTGACGATGTCACATCTAGTGAACAAAATATATAGTAACAATATATTTCCTTCTGTTATTACAGAGTAAAAAAATTTTTATGAAATTGCTTCCAAAGACTTCCAAATCTCAACAAAATACTTTCACTTACAGCCCATTGAAATCACTTAAAAATGTAGCAATATAAGTATGAATTTTTTGGTTTTATATTAAGCCTCGACAAAACAAACAATAATATTCTTTACATGTGGTAATTGTGTACCTGGCTGAATTTCTGACAAAGGGACTGCTAATGGTGACAAGTTCTGTGGTAGTGTTGTCAAAAAAGACAGCTGTGGAATGCTTGTGACAACAGCCTCTTGAATGACAGTGCTGACAGTTGGGGAAGAAGACACAATGTTTTGTTGTGGAACAAGACAAGGAGCATGACCAAACACCATCCCATGTCTACCTCCTGGACGTTTTCCTTCGTAACCTGTTAAATTACCACTATTATCAGGGGGTTTGCCCTTATTAATTCTGTTACCTATACATAATCATTATTCCTATTGCATTTGAATGAAAATTGAATACTAGGGGTACAAAGCCTGTAAAAAATAATTTTAACTTTCTCAATTCCCTTTTTATTTTGTATAATTCCTGATACTAAACTTAATCAGAGCAAACCCCCTGAAAAAACAATTACTGAAAAATGATAGGAAAGATAGGGAGAACTGAACACAAAAGCTACTACATGACCTATAAAGCAGTGTGTCACATTCAGCCAAGCACACAAAAACCACAACATCGATATACCTACCATTTAATGGTTATTGCTTTTTTCTTTAGGGTACATGTGTATATTTACAGTACAATAGGTTTGAAAAAAAATTTACTCTCCAGTCAAGTGTTAGAAGCTATTATATAGGCATCTAAAATAGGTTTTTCACTTTCTATTTTCTGATTTTAATGAGTAAATTCAATCAGAAAAGAAAAATAATCATGCGCTATATCATAAAATTAGACTGTTTTTGGGTTTCCTTAGAATTAAAATCAGCTTTCATGCAATAAATTCTCAACTTTTTTCTTAGCATGCCAGATTTACATTCTTAATAAAAGCAAGCTCCATGTTACATGTATGTAACAAAAAAATGCAATTCAAAGGGTTACCACACTTTTCTTAACAAAAAATTCCAGGCTTTTCCCCTATTTCAAGAATGATAATTGAAATAATTTTATTCATTCTTTCATTTCATATGAAAGGGACTTTGTAGATATTCTACACAGTGACAAACGTTTTTATGACGCTGACTCAAGTCAAGAAGACCGCAGAACTTACTGGTCCTCAGCTGTGTGGGATGAAAAAACAATGATCAATGGGGAGTAATCTATTGTATCTATCAAATTCCACGGGTTTATCCCAGTCTTGGCTGTTTTAAAAAAATTCCAGGACAATTCCAAACCAGCAATATGTGAAAATAAATTCCCGGGTATTTCATGTTTTCCTGGTTGTGTGGAAACCCTGAATTCAGAAATTTATTTATACAAACTAAAGCATATACATGTGTGAAGTACATGTATATAAAACGGAATTTTTCTAAAAGATAAAACTTGTTAAAAAAAATATGTATGCTTTGCAGAAATTTCAACAAGACTTGTTGCATTGCATGAATATTCAGTAAATGATAAGTATAAAATAAATACAACATTTACTTCAGAAAACCAAATTACATGCGAAATATCTGTACAAATTATATGTTTTAAAAAAAAAACAATCATTTTTCAAGACTATAATAAATATATAAAGACAGTTTAATCTGATCACTATTTTATGTAAATAAAAGATCTAAACACTACCATGCACAACCCTTAACTACACACACAATTCAAGAGTCATGTAATTTGTATTAATGTACATGTATATATACTTGTATTTCTTGTTTTCTTTAACTCAAATATTACAGATTGCATTCCGTTTTTACTACTCTTAAATGTCTGATCTAATTTGAACAAATTGCTAATATCTTATTGGATTGTTGGAAAATTAGATCTAATTATAACAGGTAGTTAAGCATAAACTGGCATGCATTTCATATATATTTGGTTCAATAGAACTTTGTTAATATCACAATGAGAAAATAACATTGAATTATAATCATGCCAATTGTAACTAATATCAGGTAATAGTATATGTCTAATAAATGGCTAGGAAAAAAGCAAATTTATTGTTTCCCCCAGGCATCAGCTAGTTCACAAGGGAAAGCCGAGGGAAATAGCTGGTGACGAGGGGGAACAATAAACTTCCTATTATCCACATCATCATTTCATAGGTATTTTATGATACCAAAGAAAAAAATAAAACAATTTATTGTATTAAACTGATATACACTTTGCACCAGTATGTAAATGTTTTATTTCCCATTTTTTCAATTAGGAATTCTTGTACACAGTGAAGCAAATCATCCCAACTGGAGGCAACCTTCGTTGTCTGACAAATCAATATTTTTGATGTTCTAGGATTTTTATTTTATGCGGGGATAAAACTAGATTTATTCGAAATGCAATGTTCAGAAAAACTTTTTCCCGGGAAAATAGTCATAAATCTATTAAACAGCTCTTTGAATTCTTTCAAAAAATATAAAATCCATTTAAACTAATTTTTTAATCAGTTGTCCAAACAATTTTTTTACTATTTTATTTTCAGCAGTTTTTAAACACCTGGAAACCGCAAACAAAGTCTTTAAGATACCCCAAAACAGTCTTGGAAACAGCCCAGCAAGCTCTTACCTTGTTGATTCAGAGCAGCTACCGAGGGTGGAAGGGTAGTTGATATGGCAACAGGAGTAGCAATTGGTACATTGCTTCCACTACAAGTTAAAACTTTCACCTAAAAAGACAAACAATACTGGTTTAACTCAGTATGGGAAGCAATATTAACATTAATGTACATGAATACTAAACTTAACTGAAGTCAAAACCTTTCTTTGACATATGGACAAGACAAAATAATCCCTGCAAAGCTGAAGATGAGTGACAAAAAGTTAACAGAGGGCAGTGACAATAAATATAAAAGGTTTGATGTATACTGCATTTTCAACAAGATCTGGTAACTTACCCATAGAGTTGTTACTACTAGAGGGCATTAAAATAAAACTTTGCCAGTTAGACGCCTTTTTGTGGCATTTCTTCTTCTATTACATTCCATTTACCTCCCTTTTCATATTTATCTGAATTTATTGCAGCACTTGCAGCAAGTCAGATTTCTTAAAATCACAAAAGAAAAAAATCCTAAAACCTCATTTCAACCAACAAAATAGTTTTCATATGCTCGTTTTAGATTATAAAGTGTAAAATTAGCAACGTTAATAGTAAATACTAAATTTGTCTGAGAATTCAAACATGAGGGATGGAAACTTCTCTGGTCTCATGTCTTCCAAAATAAATTTTTTAACCTTTAAAGTTCTGAGTTGAATGTTAGAAAAATTTAAAAAAAAAAAAAACATTTGCATATACCTCATTATTGATTTTTTGTTCTGTTCCATGATCATCTTCATCATCACTGTCAACATTCGATGATTTGAGGAAATTAACCAGCTGAGGAGTGGGTCGTTTCTTCCAAACAAAATAATCCATCATATTACCTCCATTTTGAAGGAAGAATAATTCAGATAAATTTTCTATGTAGTTTTCTTTTATTTCTAACATTTCTTTTATTTTAGTGTCAATAACAAACTTCCTGTAGTTTGCAATCTCTGTTGTTGGTGGTGGCTTTTCCTCTATTTTGATTTTCTTTTTTGGCGACGGTCCAGTCGAACTCTGATTTGCCAAAGCCGTCAAATTTGGAAACGTAGAACTCAACCCAACAGGTTTTGTCTCCATTAAAAGTTTATTAGCAGCTGCAAATGCAGATGAAGAATGTCCTGATTGTTGACTTGACATTTTAAATGAAGGCTGAAGGTTGGTATGAGAGGGTGATGACCCTGTACGTGGTGGTATAGGTCCATGATGATGTATGGTACCACCTGGCATTCCTGAATGTCTACTTGGTAACTCTTGTTTTACCATCGGGGGTACAGTAGCTGGAATTCCAGAACCTTGTACATGGCTGGTAAGACCATATACAGGTACTCCAGACTTCACTTTTGGTGAAGATCCTGCAATTAACTGTTGACATAATGCTGCAATATATAAAATAAGGATCGATATTATATTTTACCTGCTTGCTCAATAAAAAAATTTTTTTTCTTGTAGAACACAAAGTATGATAGAGTGTAGATGTTAATTCATAAATATTTCCCAATCTTACCTGTAACGCCATCAAAAACAAGAGGCTCAAGAGAATTGAACCTGTATCGCTCACCTGACAGTTCCACCATCAATCCATCTTAGGCCAAAAAATAATGTGTTTCTGCTAACATTCTGAAAAAAATAGGGTAGGTAGGTAGACAAAATTATCTTATTTAACAAACAGTTTTTAGCTGGTTACTACTAGGGAAACGTCTGACTTAGTGCTTGTTCAAAAATGGCATAAAAAGTGTTAAGGTAGGCACTACAAATTAGGGTAGGTAGGGTTAGCAGAAACACACATTTTTAAGCCTTATTTCAAGTGAAAATTGTAATAGACCTTCCATAGGTGCTTCATACCAATTATCTCTTAATTTGGCTATATGGTTTCAGAGGAGAGGAGTTTTGAAATTTTGACCTATCAAAAATAAGAATTCTTTATGGCTGCCATATTAGCTGTCTGACACGAAATATGCAGACTTTATAAAGGTCCTTCCACAGATGTTTTATACCAAGTTACAGCTTATTTGGCTTTGCCGTTTCATAAAATTTTATTTTTGAAAGTTTGACCAATCAGAAATAAGAATTCATCATGGTGGCCATATAAGTTGTCCGACCAGAACAAAATATTCAAACTTTATAAAGGTCCTTCCAAAGATTCCTCATAACAAGTTTCAGTTCATTGGGCCAGGTGAGCTAAAAATATGTCTAAGGTTATCCAGCTGAACCTAAGCCTTTTATTTCCATAGTAAAGTGAAAAATAACTGAACATGTATCAAAAGTGAAGTTAGAGTTGGCAATAATTTAATCAATTGCCTGATACATCCAAATGTTCACAATTGCAAATATGACAGCTGTTTTAAGGAACTCGTGTGATGAAATAAAAACTTCGCCGCCATTTTTCCCCCCAATAATATCCAATCATTATAAAGACGGGTAAACTCAGCATATGGACAACTCGGACCACAGCAAGACATGCCACACAACTTGAAATCACGTCACAAAATTAAAAATACCGACCTACCAACCCTTTTTTTTTGGATGATGTAACACTAAAAAAAAATTTTTTTTGCCTTATCAAGAATAATTTAAGATATCAATTTCAGTCTAAACTGTTAGCTTCACATACAAGTATGCCAAGAAACAATTTTGTAAAACAAAGAAAAAGATGTGTTAACCCCCAAAAACCGTAAACCCCCAAAAACCATAATTTGAATGCAAAGCCATACTAATTTGAGATTTTGTGATGCATGGTGCGGCTTGATTTATTGTTCAAGCTTTTAGCTTGGGTTTTGGGACATGATAAATTGTGATTCTGTACAGAATGACAAATTTCCTAGCTTTATATGTACAGATTCGTATCTTTCTAGGTGCTGCCAATTCTCAATCAGACCCTTTGTCATCAGATGAACCTTGGACTGCTGACTGGCTATATCATGCCACTCGTTTCTTATTGCCAGAGGAAGCCAGAGAACTGGAGGGATGCCATTCCAGAGAAAAATTCAAAAATTCTGCAAGGAATGCAAAAATGATGTAGAATTGTCATTGATGCTCGGGAAGCCTGGACACGATGTTGCCATTTTTGACAGATTGTGATAAATACTGCATTCCATACATTTTTTGACCCTATTCTTGTTGTTGACTTTTATCCAGATTCTGTTGATACTCTTTTTATTGTTATTTTTGCATTATCATTGTAATATAATGTTATCAAATATTTGTTGGTTTTTTTTCCAGAAATCAAATACTCTCGTTCCAATGGCAACTTTTAAAGTAGGGTGACCGTGTCGTTTAACGAGATATTTATGTTGATACAACAATATGGTGAAGACATGTTTTTTTGTTCCCCATTTGACTTCCATTTTGTATGAAATTTTATTAGGGTATTTTTCCTCTGATGTAACTTACTACCTTGTGCAGTAATCGGAATTCCAGCTAGTATGTGTTGGCTGCTTGATGGATCCAGGCCAGGCTGTTGTTTTGTTCCAGAAGTTGGTATGTCATCCTGGTGCATCCTCTTCAACCTAGTTTTTAATATCAAGTAATTAGTTTCTGTAAATTTGTTTACAAAAACATATCAAAATTTATAAATCATTATTTTAGCAATTATGCAAAATGCATCAAAAAACCAATAAAGTAATGAAACAATGGCATCAAAAGAAATTTTTTATTATAAGGTTCACATAAATTGATAATTTATATGCCACTGCTTGAAACTACACTATCTTGTATTTTTGACATTACACATATTTTGTTGTTATTGTTCTACAATGTCAGTTTGGTCGGTTTATTGGCAGGTGCTTATTGTCACTTTCCTTTTTCATTATATTTGGCTACATAGCAGCCTTTTCAACAAGGATATGTAGGAAACATAACATCAATTATAGTTATCTCAATGATCAATTATAATCGAGTTTCCACAAAAACTAGATATGGACAATGCCCCCCCCTCCAACTACCTGTCATTTTCAGAATATTCGGAAAAAAAAATCAAAATCCTGTGGCCATGCACACCTTCATTATGTATATGAACATCCTACAAAATATTAAACTTGTATCTCCAAAGCTTTGGGAGGAAATAGCAGGACAATGTATCCTAATCCAGAACGGACAGGGGTAAATTCATTTGCCCCCCCCCCCCGTACATTTTGTCGCGGGGCATAAAAAAAAAGCCATCCAGCAGCATCAGGAGTAGGTAATCCAAATTTACTTATAAGACTTGAGTAGTTATGTGGCAGGCTTAACAGACCCATGTTCAGGGTTCTCACTAAGAATTTATCATGAGGAGTTCTGCGTCTCATTTTTCAGAATGGCGAGTCCCAGGACTCATTGTCACTTGTTTTAATGTACATTCCTGCACGCTTTTGACTATGGTAGGCCTACTGTAATAGTGTTAAAGTTTAATTAAAATCATGTGCTGACTCAAAATATTGACAAAACATAATTTAAAAAAAAAAGGAATTGAAAATATGCAAACATGGAAGAAATTTCTGTTACAGATATGCACAAAAAACTTTTTGATACAACTTATTTATTATTGTCATTATTTTATTTTTTCAAATCTATTTATCTATGATCTTTATATTCTTTTTTCTCAAAAATACTCTTAACTTCTCCCATTGACATTGTTTTAACACATTAATAATCAATATTGTTAAAATTCCCATTTGTGCAAAGATAAGTCAAAGTTCGCTTAATTTATTTTTAAATGAGGTCTACATATTGTTACTGGTCCGTAAAAAACACTGTGCGCAATGAAAAATAGTGAGAATACCGATTGTCGCCATTTTCTAGCTTACTTTTTGTCGTTTCCTTCCCCATCCCCTTTGATCTCCATGAAAACAAAAATGGCAACACAAAGTCCAGATAAAACTGAAGGAATCATATTCTCATACCTCAATCTTTCCATGAATTTCAATTGGTAGACTAGTATTCATAAAAAATTATTTCACCAATCAAGGGCCCAATGGGGGCATGTAAAACATATCATTTAAGATTAATTTAACATACAATACAGAAAGCTGAGCACAATATGACAGTTCTATCTGAATGGTACATAAAAGTGTATATATATGTATATGTAGGAACATTAACAATTACATACATGTATATAATGCAAAGAAAGGTTAAGTAAAAGTTTCAGGGTTTATATAATTGATCGAAATAAAGCACAAGTAGCACTATTAAGATGCAAGTAAATATGGTATTGGAAAAAGAAAATAGCAATAAAACATGTGTGTTTAGAAAAACAAATTATGACTTCTTTATAAATCATTCATCATGCAGTACATATTAAGAAAAATATAATATAATGATCATCTTAATTCGGATTTGGTTAATCCTAAACTTGGCGCTTTCCCTAACTTCTTACTAAGAATTTACTATTATAAAACTATCAGAAATATTGAAGTTTGTTATAATAAATTATATTATTTTTCATTCATCATGACCCATTTCAATAATATATTATAAATAATAAAATAATCTTTATTCTAAAAAAAATCAACTGCTGGTCGCTAATGTAATATGCTGTTGGCGTGGCCAATGATGTGAGCGCAGCTATAGCCCTGTCCAGATACTCATTTCCGGTATCATGATTCTGACTCTTAACGCAATTTATTTCCCTTGCTTTACTTACATCCGTTTCCAGCGAATGAAATTTTTTCCCACCTTAGTATGTAACCCAATACAGCAATATTTTCTTTAACAAATAAATTCACTTCGGATTGCATGACTGCCCTCATTTAACAAAGACTTTTCTAAATGACCCATATGTAGAAAACACAATCTCCTACAGCGCACGCTTTTAAGGAGACATATATTAAAAAGAGACACCATGCCCTTGACAAATTGTTAATTTCTTTCCTCATTCAATGCATTTTCTTTTCTTTTCAGGATTGTTTTTAACTGCACACTTTATCAGACAAGAGTGGTGCTATGCCACTATATTGTGTACAACATACAGCACTGCATGCTTGTTGGATAATAAAATGCAAACTGTGCTCGATTCAAAATACAAAAATCTCTGTCGACCATCAAAGTTTAATGTGGAAAAAATTAAAAAGAAAATTGTGTCAGTATACAATCGAGGTGCGGTGTGCGGATTATTTTCAACAAGCGATAGCGGCAAATGGCGCGCATGCGGTTTCCATCAGTTACCTTCCCGTCAGTCACAGCGCATTGAGCTTCACTTTTTGATTTCCTACCTAAATTTGAGTTACAGTTTTCTAGACAACTGTCCATCCATCTCAGGTCAAAAACCCTCAATCCAACCTTATCAGCAAATTATCTATACATTTTAACACAATAACTAATATGCCTCAAATTGAACAAGCATATTTTCTATTGCAAATTTCTCCTGTATCATCAAATATATTCAGCCATTTTTATGACTAGCTGTTCAGAATATGCGAAAACGCATGCGCATGACGTCATACAGTCTATCACATGATAACTTTGAAATATATCCTACGCACAAATCCAATGTATTCCGATGTGGCGCTTCGGAAGGAAATAAATAAAGATGGCCGAAAAATCACACGTGAAATCTTCAGAAACTGCAAAAATCGTAAAAAATTTGGCAAAACTGTGTTGTGACAGTCCTAAATACTCAAACAATATAGTTGAAGTCCTTTCCCACTCCCAGGTAAAGTCTAACACCTCATTTATGAAGCTTTCTGGGAGTAAATTACAATTGTGGTTGAAGATAATCCTGCCTAAGACGACTAAGACTTAAATACGTATTTAATAATATTAATAGAACTATAGTCTATAATTCTATAATAATTCTACAGTACTGTCCACAGGCACTAGACGTTCTATCAACAATAATAAAATATGGGCAATGGGAAGAAAATAGTGTCAATATATACATGTATATACATTGACACTATTTTCTTCCCATTGCCCATATTTTATTATTATTGATAAAACGTCTAGTGCCTGTGTACTGTCTGGACACCTCAGTTCATAAAATAGATTTTTCAAAATGTGAATTGTCTACTGTACAGTAGTGACTTGGGGTGAAAGATGCTATGAGCTAAGTTGTAAGACTTAACTGAAACAATTGAATTCGTCTATTTTGCCCTTTTTTGTTCAATCATGTCTGCCAGAGAAACAAAAACATTCAGCCTATGGAATTTTCAGTGTGTGGGTTTGTGGTCTAGTGTTAAGTCGCAGGCTATGGTACTGAAGGTCCTGGTTTGGAGCCTCGGTTAGACTTAGAACCTGGAAAATTTGGTTTGTAGAAGGGTGTTTTTCACCCTCCTACACACATCTCTGTTACTTGGACTGGAGTATTAAACTAGTCTCAGTATGCGGTGGAGATCAATCTGCTAGTAACGGTATGCCTATTAAATCACTGAAATACTGTGGTAGTTAGTGCTTCTGGTTGATATCTCGTAGGTTTGTCTGTTCCCTCAGAGATGCCCAGTGGTGTTCTCTCTGAGTACTTCTGCTTCCTCCACCATAATAACAGACTCCTGGTGTCCTAACAATCCCTTGGTGTTGGGTTAGAGATTGTCCTGGTGATGGGTTGTAAATAGTTAGTGACACGTCTCCATTAATCCTATAGGGAGTGTACATGGATATTTGAAATAACAGTTTTACAAATTTTGGGTTAGGTCTGTGATGATGAGTTAAAATTATTAATTTTTTAAAATTTCCAAGTGCATTAATTTTTCTATTGAAAATTACCTATTTAGAATCATTTTGAGATTTACAAACATAACCTTTATAAACAACTTTACGTTTTTTATGTTTTCTTGGATGACTCAGTTAGGTTAATAAACCAACAAAAGATTGTCTAATAATTCTAATGTTTAGACTTTCAAAATGCGGAAAATCCATTTTATGAACTTAGGTGTCCAGACAGTAGACTATTTACCATTACCAGTGCTCGGTAATATCACGATTTGTATTAAATCAAAAAGAAAGCTTATTGTATGAACATATTCAAAATACAGTGTGCCAGAAGCATACATTTATAGGAGAGAAGTACATACATAAACACTTTATCCAAAATAAAAAATTATTCTGATTGTAATCTAAGGGAGACAACCCCAGTCCATTTAAGTAAATACAGTGAAATTAACACAGATCAGACTAAGTAGTTGAGAGACACTCTACACAATCTAATTAAAATTAGATCTCTGCACATGCTCCTTATTTTTGTTCGGTTGTTTATATGTCGTCCGTAGGAGATCTAACTACAACCACTTGAGGGTCATGTCTAGGAGCGAATTTGCTTTAGCCAGTCAGCAATATGGCTTTAAAATCTTAGGATATTAAACTGGCATAGAAGTTATTGTAGCATCTAGAGTAATTCCGAATGTAAAATAACATTGACCCTAGACATGACCCTCAAGCGGCTGTAGTTTGATCTTCCATGCCAACAACCCGACCAAAGAGCAGAAAACAGCTCAAAGCCACCAATGGGTCTTCAATGCAGCAAGAAAATCCCACACCCAGAAGGCGGGCTTCATTTGGTTCCTAAACAATAATGCATACTAGTTCAGTGAAATGGATGCCACACTAAAATCTGATACATACAAATTAACCAAAATTAGAAAAAAACACACAAGACTAACGTAGGCTAGAGGTTCTTGACTTGGGACAGGTGCAATTATTAGGCAGGGTTAAAAATATTTTATGAGATCTCAACCCTCCCTCTTTACTTCCAGCCGATGTGAAATAAACGCACAGCGATACACACAGTAAAACTCCGTTATCAACATTGGACCTACAGTATCTAAAATGTCTTGCATATTTACATGTGGTTGAGATTTGGTTTTATGCTTAGGTTAATATCTAAGAAACCTATGATTCTATATCAGTTATGTAATTTTAGGCCTCTTGTGTACAGAATTATTCATGTATTTTCTGTTTTGTGCCTTTGTTCCTCAAACTGTGTTGACAATTAATTGTGTTTAATTATGTAAAGAGATGAAAGGCGACATTTGGATAAATGTTGGAAAGACATAATAATCCCAAAACATAGAAAAGGTTGTCATACAGTCATCAGTGTTTTATAACAACCAAATTGTAAATAAATTAAACCACACTTCAAAATTCATTGATAATAAAAGAAACATACTGGTACTGTCAGAATCACCTAACCTGTATGCTTAATTGTTCTCCCATTGATGTGGCAAAAGACTATTCTTAATCATATCTTTTATGTTTTCAGACCAAAGATAAACAGATTCTCACAACATGTATCAAAGCATTCCACAAGATATTTACACAGTTTATTGGTAATGGAGACTTGCTGATTACTAAAGAAGAAGGTATTAATGTCATGTGTAATGGAGTAAACAGTATAAAGATAAAGATAACGATGTTTACTGCCAATCAAGGGCCCAACAGGGGGCATAATAGTTACAGTTATCATACACATACAAATACACATTTACAGGGTAAAAGGAAGTAATTAAAGATGACTGGCCCCACTTAGTTTTTACATCCAAGATAATAGGTAGAAGTAAATTTATTTTCTGCTGCCCTGTTAATAAGAAAAGAAAATTGAAATAGTGGGAAATGAGTGTTGGCAAGAAATTTGAAGGACACTCTCTGTGATGAGCAAAATTTTCTGTGCATAATTAAGCAAGGGGTGTTCTTCATTCATACTAATTCGAAAATTCCGGAACCATAGAGTACCCTTAAAAAATGCTGCGGCACCATATGTGTTTTGCAGTTTTATTCACACCCAAAGGTGTTGAAAATTCAGAATTTGACAGTTTTTTCAACGGAACTTTTATAGTGAAAACGCAGAACCCAAAAAGGCTACCATTGTCGCCTATGTAAATAATTACTTCATTTTAACCTACAACAGACAATATATATATATAAAATACATAAGTCGTTAGAGAGTCAGTCAAAGATGGATAACTCTAGTTAAATGCATGTAATACAATAATAAATTAACAATATGGTGTTTCTTTTCTTATCTTAAAAATTTTTTCCATAAAATCACAAAACTGTGTGTTAAAAATAATATTTTCATTAATATGCAGCATCATCCAGGATAATAAATGTGGGTGACTAAGGTTGCAGAGTGTAGGAAATTGTTGGAATATATTATTAGAAAAAGGACCTCTCCCAGTGTCATAAATTTGACAATCATATAAGAAATGAACTTCATCTTCTACAAGATTTAACTTGCAATATTTACAAAAACTTTCACATCCAGGGAGTATTTCTTTTTTACCTAAAATATTAGTTTTTCTTTCATGTCTCCCAGTTTCAATTCAAATTCAATGATTACTAATTCTAAATTTGGTTAATAATCTACGTCTATCTTTATTTTTATTATCAAGATAGTTTTCATATTGAAAAGCAGGCTTAAATTGAAAGTATGTATTTAATTTCCCCTGATCATGTGAATATGTATGTTTTATTGCATTCCAAAATGTAGTATAACCCAGAATAAACCAGATAAAAATTAAAAATTGATTAAATGTAAAATAAAGAATAAACTTGTTTACTAAATTTTTTTGAAGATGTTATATTACATGGGTACTTGTAGTGTTTCTTTAAGCTCGTAGAAAAGACTTTGTAACAGAAGGACACCTGAAGGGCATAATTGGAGCAAAGAAGAACACATAAATTTTTGGTCGGGCTACACAGAGTGGAATTCGGGTTATAGTATGTGAATGTCAGGTGGGCGGGAGGTTAAAGTAGAATGCCTATTTTGTGTAATCAACTCCTCCTACAATTTTCAATCCAGAGCCTTTAAACCTTGTAGAATGTTTGTATATATAATAGACATGTGCATCTCCTATAATGGATGCATTTGGAACCTTTTTGCAGAATTAAATTGTGAAACTTAGTCAATTTTTAGCAACATTCTCTAAGGAGTGTAACTATTTTGTGTAATCAACTCCTCCTACAGTTTTCAATCCAGAGTCTTCAAATTTGGTATAATGTTTGTATATATATTGGACATGTGCACCTCATATTATGAATACATTTTGAACATTTTTGTGGAATCTCCAGATTTTGAAACTTAGTCAATTTTAGCAACATTCTTTAAGGAGGGTACCTATTTTATGTAATAAACTCCTACAGTTTTCAATCCAGAGTCTTCAAACTTTGTAGAATGTTTGTATATATATTTGACATATGCACCTCATTTTTTAAGTTGTGTTAGTTTGTTTAGACTCTGTCATGTATATTTATGGATTTTGTATTAAGTCCTCCATTTGTTCTCTTTTGTTTTATAGAAACTTTCCATACATTGTGACTGTAACAAGTGTAAAATCTGCTAAAAACTGTATTTAGTCCTAACTAGAAACTTCTCAGAACTGTATCCTCAGTATTGTGAGTAAATCAAAAACCTATCTGAATGGAACAACATGTAAACAAGTTTCCTCAAGTTGCATCATGTGTTCAGCCTACCTCTACACATTTATATAAGTATTCCTAGATTTAGTCTATGGTTTTGTATACATGTACATGTATATTTGTTTAAAGTTTAATACATTTTAGAATCAAAGGAAGGAAAATATAAGTCATGGTTAAACAATAGATACACAGATGTATGTGAAAGATTAATAGATCTATTACAATCAGAACATATGACCATCAGGGTACGTATAAACTCAGAATATATAACCACACAGATACACTCAAAACATTCAACTGTAAGGCAAACAAATGTAATTATACAATGTTCCATCTAGGATTTCAATAGGGAAAGTTGCCAATGGAGGCAAAAAAGGCACATTATTCTGAAAACAGCACCCAGAATGTAATCTATTTGATGAGAATGATTTTGTGTTAAAAATAAAGTGAGTTCCCCAGGGAAACTTTTTTAATGGTCAATTAAATACAAATAAGATGAAATGACAAGTGAGACCAGAGCCATAGATGAATTCCATATAAAAGGCTATGTTTTCATTAAAAAAAATTATGTAAGTATAATAGATAGGTAACTTAAGATAACTAATTTGTCTTTAAGGATGAACACATTGGTACTAGTGCATGAAGTGCTAATATATTTTCAAATTTTATTCTTTGTAGAAATATTCAATTTTTTGTATATTAATTTACTTTTGTTTTGATATAGGAACTATCTTTAAGTACATTAATGAAGTTTGTAGCTGCTGAAGGACACGCACCAATATCAGTTAATAGAGGAAAACTATTATATTTTCCAAGTAAAAGATTTCAGGTAAAGATATATAGTCCAAACAAAGTTTTTGATAACAAAAGACTGCATTGTTTTTTCTGAATTGAATTAAAACAAGTTTTTTATCTACATAAAAAGAACACAGTATAATTTGAGGATGTAAGTTTTTAATCAGCATGGCTCAGCCTACTTCAGAGTGACAGGGAGAAGTGACTGCTCTCTCTGAAGCTGATAAGCAGAAGTGGAGAGAGACAGGGAGAAGTCATTATCGTACTTCCCTGTGTATATATCACCCTGCTTAGCCGCTTTGTAATCTCTGAATTAAGGCTTTGTGACGTATTAGGAGACATTATCCGCGACAGCAGGACTTATTAGCGACGTCACAATATGAGAGCAGGACTTATTAGCGAAGTCACAATGTGAGAGCAGACGTTATCAAGCTTACCTCCAGGAGGACAAAAAAAGCGTAAAAAATATCTTACAGGGGCGACTAAAATGTACAGAATTTGTTTTCTGTGTAAAGATATTGCAAAATATCAGCCGCTCACCAAAAATCTTCATATTGTGGCTCGCGGCTGATATTTTACGATATCAATTAGCAGAAAACCTGATAATCTATACTTACGCGATGTTCCAAAGCACCTATAGGCACTATGATTATATTTTTGTTTTAGAGCTAGTCTTATTCAAATGTTTTCGATGATTTTTTTTAAACGAAACTCAGATTCATTCTCTGATTTACAGTTCATCTGGGTTAAGGCAAATTAAACTTGTATGCTTTCTTAGTCAGTCTACAAAATGTGTATGACAGAGTCAACATAAAGAAGTTCATAAAATCTAATCATTACTTCATTCACAGTATCTTGTTCATTGTTTTTCTCATTGTCGTTCGGGACTTCTAAATTATTGTTATTCCGGTCCGACTTACTGTGGTCCAAGTTGTCAGTGGGCCGGGTTTACCCATGTTTTTCTTATTCCCTTTGTTTATTGATTGAAAAATATGGTGAAATGGACTTTCTATTCATTACACGAGTAGGAGTTTCCTTAAAATAACGGCAGTCATATTCACGATTTCGAACATTGATGATTGAAATAGATCAGGCAAGTAATTAGATTTATTGCCCTCCAGGTTGAGCCCTGATCAGCTATATTAATATTTGTAACTGTTGAACCATTTGAGATTTCACAGTCCAGAGTAGGAATCTTTATAGTATGGAAGTAAGAGTATTGTAGATAATCTTTATAGTATGGAAGTAAGAGTGTTGTAGATAATCTTTATAGTATTGGAGTAAGAGTACTGAAGATAATCTTTATAGTATGGAAGTAAGAGTGTTGTAGATAATCTTTATAGTATTTGAGTAAGAGTGTTATAGATAATCTTTATAGTATGGAAGTAAGAGTATTGTAGATAATCTTTATAGTATTGGAGTAAGAGTGTTATAGATAATCTTTATAGTATGGGAGTAAGAGTATTGTAGATAATCTTTATAGTATGGAAGTAAGAGTACTGTAGATAATCTTTATAGTATGGAAGTAAGAGTGTTGTAGATAATCTTTATAGTATGGAAGTAAGAGTATTGTAGATAATCTTTATAGTATTGGAGTAAGAGTGTTATAGATAATCTTTATAGTATGGGAGTAAGAGTATTGTAGATAATCTTTATAGTATGGAAGTAAGAGTACTGTAGATAATCTTTATAGTATGGAAGTAAGAGTGTTGTAGATAATCTTTATAGTATTGGAGTAAGAGTACTGTAGATAATCTTTATAGTATGGAAGTAAGAGCACTGTAGATAAACTTTATAGTATGGAAGTAAGAGTGTTGTAGATAATCTTTATAGTATGGAAGTAAGAGTATTGTAGATAATCTTTATAGTATGGAAGTAAGAGTGTTGTAGATAATCTTTATAGTACGGGAGTAAGAGTATTGTAGATAATCTTTATAGTATGGGAGGAAGAGTATTGTAGATAATCTTTATAGTATGGGAGTAAGAGTATTGTAGATAATCTTTGTAGTATGGGAGTAGGAGTATTGTAGATAATCTTTATAGTATGGGAGCAAGAGTGTTGTAGATAATCTTTATAGTATGGAAATAAGAGTGTTGTAGATAATCTTTATAGTATGGAAGTAAGAGTGTTGTAGATAATCTTTATGGTATTGGAGTAAGAGTATTGTAGATAATCTTTATAGTATGGGAGTAGGTGTATTATAGATAATCTTTATAGTGTGGAAGTAAGAGTATTGTAGATAATCTTTATAGTGTGGGAGTAAGAGTATTGTAGATAATCTTTATAGTATGGAAGTAAGAGTATTGTAGATAATCTTTATAGTATGGAAGTAAGAGTATATTTGTAGATAAACTTTATAGTATGGAAGTAAGAGTGTTGTAGATAATCTTTATAGTATGGAAGTAAGAGTGTTGTAGATAATCTTTATAGTATTGCAGTAAGAGTATTGTAGATAATCTTTATAGTATGGAAGTAAGTGTATTGTAGATAATCTTTATAGTATGGGAGTAAGAGTGTTGTAGATAATCTTTATAGTATGGAAGTAAGAGTATTGTAGATAATCTTTATAGTATTGGAGTAAGAGTACTGTAGATAATCTTTATAGTATGGAAGTAAGAGTGTTGTAGATAATCTTTATAGTATGGAAGTAAGAGTGTTGTAGATAATCTTTATAGTATTGGAGTAAGAGTATTGTAGATAATATTTATAGTATGGGAGTAGGTGTATTATAGATAATCTTTATAGTGTGGAAGTAAGAGTATTGTAGATAATCTTTATAGTATGGGAGTAAGAGTATTGTAGATAATCTTTATAGTATGGAAGTAAGAGTATATTTGTAGATAAACTTTATAGTATGGAAGTAAGAGTATTGTAGATAATCTTTATAGTATGGAAGTAAGAGTATTGTAGATAATCTTTATAGTATGGAAGTAAGAGTATATTTGTAGATAAACTTTATAGTATGGAAGTAAGAGTGTTGTAGATAATCTTTATAGTATAGAAGTAAGAGTGTTGTAGATAATATTTATAGTATTGAAGTAAGAGGATTGTAGATAATCTTTATAGTATTGGAGTAAAAGTACTGTAGATAATCTTTATAGTATGGAAGTAAGAGTGTTGTAGATAATCTTTATAGTATTGGAGTAAGAGTATTGTAGATAATATTTATAGTATGGGAGTAGGTGTATTATAGATAATCTTTATAGTATGGAAGTAAGAGTATATTTGTAGATAAACTTTATAATATGGAAGTAAGAGTGTTGTAGATAATCTTTATAGTATTGGAGTAAGAGTATTGTAGATAATATTTATAGTATGGGAGTAGGTGTATTATAGATAATCTTTATAGTATGGAAGTAAGAGTATATTTGTAGATAAACTTTATAATATGGAAGTAAGAGTATATTTGTAGATAAACTTTATAATATGGAAGTAAGAGTGTTGTAGATAATCTTTATAGTATGGAAGTAAGAGTGTTGTAGATAATCTTTATAGTATTGGAGTAAGAGTATTGTAGATAATATTTATAGTATGGGAGTAGGTGTATTATAGATAATCTTTATAGTATGGAAGTAAGAGTATATTTGTAGATAAACTTTATAATATGGAAGTAAGAGTGTTGTAGATAATCTTTATAGTATGGAAGTAAGAGTGTTGTACATGTACATAATCTTTATAGTATGGAAGTAAAAGTGTTGTAGATAATATTATAGTATTGAAGTAAGAGTATTGTAGATAATCTTTATAGTATGGAAGTAAGTGTATTGTAGATAATCTTTATAGTATGGGAGTAAGAGTGTTGTAGATAATCTTTATAGTATGGAAGTAAGTGTATTGTAGATAATCTTTATAGTATGGGAGTAAGAGTGTTGTAGATAATCTTTATAGTATGGAAGTGAGAGTATTGTAGATAATCTTTATAGTATGGAAGTAAGAGTGTTGTAGATAATCTTTATAGTATAGAAGTAAGAGTGTTGTAGATAATATTTATAGTATTGAAGTAAGAGGATTGTAGATAATCTTTATAGTATTGGAGTAAAAGTACTGTAGATAATCTTTATAGTATGGAAGTAAGAGTGTTGTAGATAATCTTTATAGTATTGGAGTAAGAGTATTGTAGATAATATTTATAGTATGGGAGTAAGAGTATTGTAGATAATATTTATAGTATGGGAGTAGGTGTATTATAGATAATATTTATAGTATGGAAGTAAGAGTATATTTGTAGATAAACTTTATAATATGGAAGTAAGAGTGTTGTAGATAATCTTTATAGTATGGAAGTAAGAGTGTTGTACATGTACATAATCTTTATAGTATGGAAGTAAAAGTGTTGTAGATAATATTATAGTATTGAAGTAAGAGTATTGTAGATAATCTTTATAGTATGGAAGTAAGTGTATTGTAGATAATCTTTATAGTATGGGAGTAAGAGTGTTGTAGATAATCTTTATAGTATGGGAATAAGAGTATTGTAGATAATCTTTATATTATGGGAGTAAGAGTATTGTAGATAATCTTTATAGTATGGAAGTAAGTGTATTGTAGATAATCTTTATAGTATGGGAGTAAGAGTGTTGTAGATAATCTTTATAGTATGGAAGTAAGTGTATTGTAGATAATCTTTATAGTATGGGAGTAAGAGTGTTGTAGATAATCTTTATAGTATGGAAATGAGAGTATTGTAGATAATCTTTATAGTATGGAAGTAAGAGTGTTGTAGATAATCTTTATAGTATGAAAGTTAGAGTGTTGTAGATAATCTTTATAGTATGGAAGTAAGAGTGTTGTAGATAATCTTTATAGTATGGAAGTAAGAGTGTTGTACATGTACATAATCTTTATAGTATGGGAGTAAGAGTGTTGTAGATAATCTTTATAGTATGGAAGTAAGAGTGTTGTAGATAATCTTTATAGTATGGGAGTAAGAGGATTGTAGATAATCTTTATAGTATGGAAGTAAGAGTGTTGTACATGTACATAATCTTTATAGTATGGGAGTAAGAGTGTTATAGATAATCTTTATAGTATGGGAGTAAGAGTGTTGTAGATAATCTTTATAGTATGGAAATAAGAGTGTTGTAGATAATCTTTATAGTATGGAAGTAAGAGTGTTGTAGATAATCTTTATAGTATTGGAGTAAGAGTGTTGTAGATAACTTTTATAGTATGGAAGTAAGAGTGTTGTAGATAATCTTTATAGTATGGGAGTAAGTGTATTGTAGATAATCTTTATAGTATGGGAGTAAGAGGATTGTAGATAATCTTTATAGTATGGAAGTAAGAGTATTGTAGATAATCTTTATAGTATGGGAATAAGAGTATTGTAGATAATCTTTATATTATGGGAGTAAGAGGATTGTAGATAATCTTTATAGTATGGAAGTAAGTGTATTGTAGATAATCTTTATAGTATGGGAGTAAGAGTGTTGTAGATAATCTTTATAGTATGGAAGTAAGTGTATTGTAGATAATCTTTATAGTATGGGAGTAAGAGTGTTGTAGATAATCTTTATAGTATGGAAATGAGAGTATTGTAGATAATCTTTATAGTATGGAAGTAAGAGTGTTGTAGATAATCTTTATAGTATGAAAGTTAGAGTGTTGTAGATAATCTTTATAGTATGGAAGTAAGAGTGTTGTAGATAATCTTTATAGTATGGAAGTAAGAGTGTTGTACATGTACATAATCTTTATAGTATGGGAGTAAGAGTGTTGTAGATAATCTTTATAGTATGGAAGTAAGAGTGTTGTAGATAATCTTTATAGTATGGGAGTAAGAGGATTGAAGATAATCTTTATAGTATGGAAGTAAGAGTGTTGTACATGTACATAATCTTTATAGTATGGGAGTAAGAGTATTGTAGATAATCTTTATAGTATTGGAGTAAAAGTGTTGTAGATAATCTTTATAGTATGGGAGTAAGAGTATTGTAGATAATCTTTATAGTATTGAGTAGGTGTATTATAGATAATCTTTATAGTATGGAAGTAAGAGTATTGTAGATAATCTTTATAGTATGGAAGTAAGAATACTGTAGATAATCTTTATAGTATGGGAGTAAGAGTATTGTAGATAATCTTTATAGTATGGAAGTAAGAGTATTGTAGATAATCTTTATAGTGTGGAAGTAAGAGTATTGTAGATAATCTTTATAGTATGGAAGTAAGAGTATTGTAGATAATCTTTATAGTATGGAAGTAAGAGTGTTGTAGATAATCTTTATAGTATGGAAGTAAGAGTATTGTAGATAATCTTTTTAGTATGGAAGTAAGAGTATTGTAGATAATCTTTATAGTATGGAAGTAAGAGTATTGTAGATAATCTTTATAGTGTGGAAGTAAGAGTATTGTAGATAATCTTTATAGTATTGAGTAGGTGTATTATAGATAATCTTTATAGTATGGAAATAAGAGTATTGTAGATAATCTTTATAGTATGGAAGTAAGAATACTGTAGATAATCTTTATAGTATGGGAGTAAGAGTATTGTAGATAATCTTTATAGTATGGAAGTAAGAGTATTGTAGATAATCTTTATAGTGTGGAAGTAAGAGTATTGTAGATAATCTTTATAGTATGGAAGTAAGAGTATTGTAGATAATCTTTATAGTATGGAAGTAAGAGTGTTGTAGATAATCTTTATAGTATGGAAGTAAGAGTATTGTAGATAATCTTTTTAGTATGGAAGTAAGAGTATTGTAGATAATCTTTATAGTATGGAAGTAAGAGTATTGTAGATAATCTTTATAGTGTGGAAGTAAGAGTATTGTAGATAATCTTTATAGTATGGAAGTAAGAGTATTGTAGATAATCTTTATAGTATGGAAGTAAGAGTGTTGTAGATAATCTTTATAGTATGGAAGTAAGAGTATTGTAGATAATCTTTATAGTATGGAAGTAAGAGTATATTTGTAAATAAACTTTATAGTATGGAGGTAAGAGTGTTGTAGATAATCTTTATAGTATGGAAGTAAGAGTGTTGTAGATAATCTTTATAGTATGGGAGTAAGAGTATTGTAGATAATCTTTATAGTATGGGAGTAAGAGTATATTTGTAGATAAACTTTATAGTATGGAAGTAAGAGTGTTGTAGATAATCTTTATAGTATGGAAGTAAGAGTGTTGTAGATAATCTTTTTAGTATGGAAGTAAGAGTATGGAAGTAAGAGTGTTGTAGATAATCTTTATAGTATGGAAGTAAGAGTATTGTAGATAATCTTTATAGTATGGAAGTAAGAGTATATTTGTAAATAAACTTTATAGTATGGAGGTAAGAGTGTTGTAGATAATCTTTATAGTATGGAAGTAAGAGTGTTGTAGATAATCTTTATAGTATGGGAGTAAGAGTATTGTAGATAATCTTTATAGTATGGGAGTAAGAGTATATTTGTAGATAAACTTTATAGTATGGAAGTAAGAGTGTTGTAGATAATCTTTATAGTATGGAAGTAAGAGTGTTGTAGATAATCTTTTTAGTATGGAAGTAAGAGTATTGTAGATAATCTTTATAGTATGGGAGTAAGGCCTTTTATTTTTAATTAATTGGTTTACGGATTTTTTTATTAAAAAATAGGGTCGGTCGGTCCGGAAAAAAAAAAGAGGGAAAATCATGTACTTTTGAACAATCTTGGTTGTATTGCCAAATATACAAAGGTTGTACAAGATCAGTTAATTCCTTCTTTTGAAAGCCAAATGTCAGAACATCTATCTTGAAAGGTGTTGTTCAGTAGACTGTTCCCTTTTTAGCTCACCTGACCCGAAGGGTCATGTGAGCTATTGCCATCACTTGGCGTCCGTCGTCCGTCCGTCCGTCGTCCGTCCGTCCGTCCGTCGTCCGTTAACTTTTTCAAACGTTAACTCCTCCAACACCATAAGTCCAACTGCAACCAAACTTGGTACAGTTATTAATTGGTATGGGTGCTACAAATCTATTGTTTGGATTTTTGATTCGTATAAAAACATGGCCGTCATGGCTAAAAATAGAACATAGGGGTAAATCGCAGTTTTTTGCAAATAAGTCAGAAAGGGTCACAGATATCAAAATTCTGGCATAGGGTAAAAGTGTTCAGCACCTCAAGATCTACCTGCCCTGAAATTTTGAAGAAGATCCAACGACCCATGTAGGAGTTATTGCCCTTTTTTTGA
This sequence comes from Mytilisepta virgata, assembly GCA_028015205.1. Taxonomy (NCBI): domain Eukaryota; kingdom Metazoa; phylum Mollusca; class Bivalvia; order Mytilida; family Mytilidae; genus Mytilisepta; species Mytilisepta virgata. The sequence continues at coordinate 6,016,762 of CM051520.1, read as the reverse complement.
CATTTTTGGCTTTTTTTTATGTTATTATTTCAAAAATCTTCTCCTCTGAAACTACTGAATGGATTTGGATAAAACTTAGCATGATTGTTCCTTAGGGTATCCTGCACAAAGTTTATGCTTCGATTTTTGATCCGTCAAAAAACATGGCCACTGTTGCTAAAAATAGAACATAGGGGTCAAACAACAGTTTTTTTATGTTATTATTTCAAAAATCTTCTCCTCTGAAACTACTGAATGGATTTGGATAAAACTTAGCATGATTGTTCCTTAGGGTATCCTGCACAAAGTTTATGCTTCGATTTTTGATCCGTCGAAAAACATGGCCACTGTTGCTAAAAATAGAACATAGGGGTAAATCGCAGTTTTTTGCAAATAAGTCAGAAACGGTCACAGATATCAAAATTCTGGCATAGGGTAAAAGTGTTCAGCACCTCAAGATCTACCTGCCCTGAAATTTTGAAGAAGATCCAACGACCCATGTAGGAGTTATTGCCCTTTTTCTGCATTTTTTCCAAATTTTGCACTTTTTAATTTCAAAAATCTTCTTCTCTGAAACTACTATTCAAAATAAAATGAAAGTTGGTAAGATTGATCCTTAGGGTATCCTGCACAAAGTTTATGCTTCGATTTTTGATCCGTCGAAAAACATGGCCACTGTTACTAAAAATAGAACATAGGGGTCAAACAACAGTTTTTCGCAAATATCCTAAAAAATCATTAGGTTAGGGCAAATTCTGCAGGTTGAAAGTGTTCAGCATGATGAGAGCTACCTGTGTGCTGATGTTCGTGAAAATCTGTCAACTGATGTTAGAGTTATTTCCCTTTTTTGACATTTTTGGCTTTTTTTTATGTTATTGTTTCAAAAATCTTCTTCTCTGAAACTACTATTCAAAATGAAATGAAACTTGGTAAGATTGTTCCTTAGGGTATCCTGCAAAAAGTCAATGCTTGGATTTTTGATTGGTCGAAAAACGTGTCCGCCCTTACTAAAAATAGAACATAGGGGTCAAAATGCTGTTTTTTGCTATTTTTTCCTGAATTATAGAAAGAAAATGAAGATGAAAGCTACTTTCAAGGTAAACATGGTATCCCGAGTTGAATGGTGATGATGAAAGTTTGTTTTGGAGGGCCATTTTTAAAATGGCTGCCATTTTCCCCGCCATTTTTTACTTGATTTGATTACCTCCCTTACACTGCTTGTAAATTATGTATAAAGAAATGTAGATTGTCTTGGGGTTACTATTAATTAATATTAATTTTAGCCATATATGTCATTTTCTATTTTAAGATTTTTATGATGTATTTAAATGGGTAATTATGTTTGCAAACTTGATGAGAAATTTGAATAGGGATTATGACCATATCTTGAGGGAAAGAATTTTTTTTTGGAAAAAGGGAAGGGGGGTGAAAAAAAATTTAGGGGGGTAAATAAGAAATTGTGGGGGGGGGGACAATTTAAATGGACATGCATGTCAGCACTCCAACCAGGACTACCACCATCAGGGAACATATTTTAACATTAAACCTTATGAAAAATAAATCAACCCTGAACAATTGAACCAATTGCAACAAACTTGGTCAAATAGTTGATTAATTGTCCAATGAAAACCAGACTCCAGGTGAGCGATACAGGCTCTGGTGAGCCTCTTGTTAAGGGATCTGACTCGTCATCTACGACAACTTAAAATGAGTGGATTCGATATCTTACGGAATCAAGATATTCATACAAAACGAACTTAAAAGCTGCATTGATTCTATTAAGAAATTCGTTTCATAAAATTTGTTTCGGAAATTGGCATCAACTAACGTCTATAAATAGATTTTTTTGGGATCATGTCTACAAGTATTTTATTGATGGATAATCATATAGACAAATTGGAATATAATCTTTCATGAAATTTTGATGCAAAAAGGATTTTAATTTATTTTTATTTTTTGGATGACTGATTTCAGAGGGTCGTCGGTAATAAAAAACCAAAATTTTCACATACACTGTAATCATTTTGCTGACAATTTCACAATACAAATCCAAAACACAACTAGAATGAAACTAATCAAAGGGCACATAACTCTGATTCCATATTACAAATTATAATTAAATTTACATGTACTTACAGGATATATTAAGAGGACTGGTATCAGAGGATAATAATTGTAAAGAATTAATCATACGATTTCAAGAATACTTAGAATATGATGATGTTAGATTTAATGTCCTTAAATTCTTAGTGAAAGATATAAAAGAAAGGAAACAACAGGTAAAAGAGTTAAATATATATACATTAATGTTATTACTATGCTAACAGAATTTTACTTTTACTCATAGTGTGTTATTGATTTAGTAACAAAATTTATGTGAATTTATTAAATTTGTTGGATAGCAATTTTCATGGTTTAAGTGGATGCAAGGAAATGACAGATCTGCATATTTTACACGTATGTACATGATCACAACAATTTTTTAGTAAACACAAATATACCTACAAAAATAAATGAATTGACAGTATGTGTGACAGTTTTCATCTTTAATTACAGTTAAAGGAGAATTATACTTTCACATTAAAAGCATCATTACTATGGTAACAGAATTATACCTTTACTGTTTATGTTTGTAATCCTTTTATCATGTGTTCCACGATATCATGCTATTGAAATGGTTAAAAATTTCTGTTTCAGAATTTTGGTGATGAATATTTAAATAATACATTTACCCTGCTAGAACACATTTCTTTTCCTGTGATAGAAGAAGAAGTTTTATCAAATTACCTGTCAAAAACACCAGGTAAATAGAAGTCATAATCTTGATTTTTTTGTGCAAGAAATGAGATGGAACATCTTTTCTAATACTGAAATATATATATTTAATAATGACAGAAGTATACGTAAAAATCTACCAATTTATGAAATGTTTTCTAATACATGCATGAGCACTTTATATTGCCTTAAGTATCTATCAATAAAGAACAAGATAATCACACTTTCTTTTGTAGTTCTTTTCATTTTGTTATTCTGTTATCATATTTTAGAAGACTTGACCTCTTCCAAAATGAGCAGTTTAAAGGAACAAAAGAAGTTTTTTTCAAGTGCCTGGGTACAGTTTCTACAGTTGAAGGTAATATGTGCTGTTACATTGAATGAAAATAATGGAAAGAAGAAACATTTATAATTATATGTAATGATGTATAAATTCACTGACAGATTTAATTATAAATGTTTGTAACATTAATTTTCAAACATTTTATTGAATTAAATCAAATAAATTGGATAATGAGCTAAGCCTATACAAATCTTCATATGTACTTCATTAAAATATTGTTATAGGGTATAGATCTACATGTATATCATTCATTGATGATTTCCTTTCCAATCTAATCACTGTGTATACAAATGCATTAAACTGCAGAATGAAAAGACTAAAAAGATGAGTATCTTTATTATATGTAATTCACAAATTTGCCTTTTTTAATATTTTGTTTTAATCCTAGAGAATCTGCAACATAGATATCTGAATTCATAGGATATAAAATGTAATTTTTTCAGCTGACATCTAGTTTATACAGAAGTGTACTTGTAATACTACATGATAAAGTTATTCCACATTTGACAAATCCATTGCTACTGTCTGACTTTCTAACCGAGTCATATAACATTGGTAAGTAGTTTCTCTAATTCTTTGGCTGTTTTCTGAGTATCTGATCAGTTGGAGAAAATTTGACAATGATTTGTTATTTTTGATTGCTGATTGGTCAATGAAATTTCCATTCGATTTACTATGTGCTTTTCAAAAATCATGTAGCATCTGGAAATACAAAAAATAAGAAAATACGACTGGAACAAAATGTTGATTTAATATCATTTTTCTACAGCCTCAATAATTAAACCTTTTTGAAGATTTAACTATCAAAACTGTGGAAAAACTTTGACTTGTCCAGTTCTGCGACTCCCCATTTGTATTCAGTCCAGTTTAATGAATGATTAATTTACATTCATACATGTACATGTAATGTGGTACATTTTGATTGTTTACACAAATGTCTGTTTTTTAAATGTGCTATAAAGTGTAAAAAGACAATGAACTTGTGTCATTGTCAATGATTTTTGGAACCAATGATCTTTACATTGGAATTAATAACTTAAAATTAAGCTAGAAGTTACATTATATAAAAGGGAAATTCTACTTCCAAATGGTAAAATGAAATCTGAGTATACACAATTCATATAAACTTATTTTTTTCCAAAATACTGATGATATTTCTTATCCTATATTTTTCTACTTTTGGTCAATAGAAGTAGTTCGACACAACCATACTATTTGACTTGGCATGTTTAAATAAAAAGTGTTGAATTTGTTAGGAATTAATGGGCAAAAATTCCAGTACAGTCAACAACTTCAACAAATCCATGGTATTCGATTAAAGAGGTTCGACACACACATGTTTGATGGTCTATAAACAGCTTCAAAATATATCATACTTTTACATTGAAATGTCATACTTTTGACGTATTTAGTAGATACATATATTTCAGCTTGACAACAAAAGTATTAAGAGTGTTGTTTGAGATATCCATAGATTTATTACCAAAGTTGCCTTTTTTTAAATAAGAATTTTACTATTTTTAGGTGGTGCTATAAGCCTGCTTGCCTTAAATGGACTTTTTATCCTGGTCCATAAGTTTAATTTGTAAGTGTTTAATATAGTTGTTAAAAGCAGAGACCTTTATTAGCAGAAGTTGGACTATTTTTTTTTAATATTTGTTGAACAGGTTATCAACTGTTTCTTAATTAACACACATCTTTAGCAGAATTTTGTTTCATGTATTGATAGGTATTTGGTGTCAAAAAATATTAAGCTTTATTTTACAAATTAAAGTAAACAATTATTTTATGAATCATTTAAGGGCTATTCCGGAAAAAAATGTATGGGGGGGTTGGAAGGCACTTTATATAAAATTGTGTGGGTGGTCGGGGGTCTGGAAAAAAATTCTAAAGGAAGCATAAGGAAATTTTATTTTAAATTGTATGGGTAGTGGGTGCTGAAAAAAAATGCCTTCCAACCCGCGCATACCATTTTTTCTGGAATAGCCCTAAGTAAAATTTCCTTTAAAAATATTTTTTGTTTAATACTGACATCTGAGTAATGGCTTTTTAGTGCATTTGAATTTGTTACAGAAGAAATTTTCTTGAATGTAGAATTAAATTTTTTGAATAGTATAATGAAATATTTATCTTTTAAGGTGGTACCTAACACTACAGGGAGATAACTCTGTAAAATCAGCTAAACGTTTTAATAATGTTGTGTTGTTAATGGAATATTAAGCTTTTCAATGATCAGTATTAGTGTTTGTCAAACTGCTATACAATCAGTGTAATTTTTCTGATGAATTGGTTGGTTCAAATGTTTTGAAATTTAAAAATTTTTGTCAATGGGTCAAAGTAAATACTTTGTCAAAATTTTATGAAAATTGTAGGCTTACGGGTCGTGACCTTATAGTTGTAGGTTACTGCTTACTGGTTACTGGCTGCTGGCTACTGGCTACTTGCGTTGTGAATCAAACAAAGCTAGTGTTGTTCCAATATTTTAATAGTGGTTAAGACATGAAGTGAACTGAAGTAAAAGCCCAATTGAGCGGACTACTATGTCGCTCGTATTTATAATCTAACCCCAAAAACCAGTTAGAACAAGATAAAATACTGCGTAGAATAATAAAATAATACGTAGAAAATATTAAACGAATATAGAAAATTAGTCCTTCAAACGTCAATCACAGCATCCCAAAATGGTACTATTACTAATAGGCACCTGACGCGTGAAACATACCCAGTCCAAATACAGTTCCAATACATCTCTATCGAAATATCATGTTAGTACATATCTATTTCCTAAATGTCAATTTTAACAAGTTTTACAATTTGTTCCATGTTTGGTACATAGATGTTTTCTAAAGGTCAATTTTAACAAGTTTTACAATTTAATCATTGCAACTGTACTAAACTGGTATCAGCCTGTCTAAATACAACTTATTATACAATCATATTTTAATTTTAAAATTATTACTTTCCCAAATTAATTGAAATATATTTTATATACTTTGGTCACCCAGGCCATCCCGTTACAAAATTAAATGAGCCAAATTAATTTTAGTGAAAGTGTTGGGTACCACCTTAAGTTTTGCCAATTTTGATTCAGATCAGTATAACATTAATACATTTTATCTTTATTTTAGGGATTATCCTGATTTTTTTACCAAGTTATATTCCATGTTTGAACCTGGTGTTTTCCACGTTAAATATAAAGCAAGATTTTTCTTCCTGGCAGATCTTTTTCTAACCTCTAGGTATGTTTATCTGATATTTTTTTGTTGTTGTTAATACTTGAATACTGGATAACCTTTTGGATAAACTATGAATATTCATACAAGTTGACAAGCTGGATTGGATTTGATCAGTCTGTAAGTCTTTTTACGTGCTTTTGAAATTTTTGATATAGTAAAACCTTGATAAGTCAATGTTGAAGGGAATACAAGAAAGTATTCCAGTTATCCAAGGTTCGAGTCATCCGAGTTCGACTGTGACATCATGACATGGAATTTTGTAAAGACATTATTTGGCAAGATGGTGTTTTGTTTCCGTGTACCCATGTGATTTATTGTATCCCCTTTTACCAGACATAACTGCTGTGGACCACTAAAGATACTAGAGTTATCCAAGATTTCAGACATCCGAGTAGTTGTAATGGTAATTTTCCGTAACAATGAAATATTGTGCTCCCAGGAAAAAATTGATGTAAATTTATGTAAAATTGTGATTTAAATGAAACCTAGCTAAATTGAACCTCGTGTGAAATTATTTTGTCTATCCAATTGTATAATGTAAATATATTCTTAGAAAATTAACCATTGAAATCTGAATAAAATGTTGATCCCAAAAGAGATCTCGTTTAGACATGCTTTACTGTATTTATTTCAGTCACTTACCAGCTTATTTAGTAGCAGCTTTTGCAAAGAAGTTATCAAGATTGTGTTTAACGGCTCCCACACCAGGCCTCATTGTAGCTGTTCCATTTATATACAACCTGATAAATCGTCATCCTAACTGTAAAGTCTTACTTCATAGAACAGAGGGTCCTTCAGGTAACTCTAAACATCAAATTTAGCCGCAATAGTATTGTTCTGTCCCCCATTTCACAGAAACTCTTGCAACTACATGTATGATTAAGTGCAACTAAGTGTAAAATCCTGCTTTAAATACAGTGTACCATTACCTCATACTTCTGTTTATCTCATCTATCTCAAAAGGATATTATCTCTGCATAATTGCATATGTTTCTCTTTCCATATTTAGAGGTCATTTAACATTACATGTTTTTTACAAGTCTATTTATTGATAGAGTTAGCAGATGATCCATTTCTGATGGAGGAACCAGATCCTGCCAAATGTAAAGCATTAGAAAGTTCATTGTGGGAACTGAAGGTATGTGTAATACAATGTACATGTATTATGAGAAGTTTTGCACTGGCCTGGCTTTATTTGTATTGTTGTTGTTTAAGCGTATGTGTTTTTTCATGAACTTTCTTTTGTTCCTAATGGTGTTTTCAGATTAAATGCAGCAGACCAGGTTAACTTTACCCTGTTCCCCATAACGCATCGATCACATTATTCAGTAAGGGGCTTCAGTGGTCAAGTGATTTTGGTGTTCATTTTTATTACAAACTTTGTGTGAATTGTACCATTTTAGTCCAGTATAGCATTATACTGGTTAAAGCACACAAAATAAAGCACAATGGAAAATTGTTTTATCACATCTCCCACTCACATTGTCAAGAAACAATTTATAGAGAAAAAAAACAGTCAATGATTTATTTGTCTTACATATTTGATTTTACAAAACATTAGAATCACCAGTTATTATTTTTGCATTCAAATCACCAGTTGTTGTTAGTGTATTTATAATATACTAGAGATCACTACACTTAAGTACTGACAGAATTTATTCTGTAAAGTTGAAAATTATTGTGTGCATGCATCAGGGAGGGTGATATGGAAATTTTAGTAACTGAAAATTTTCTAAAACACCCTCTGGGGTTTTCACAGCTAAGTGACGTCGTTGTGAAATTGTGGCCAGAGAGAAACAACTACAAGTACCGTTTATACTCGCCTATTAGACAAAATTTTGGTACCAAATTTCAATTTTCTCAAAAGAGGGATGGTCTTATAGGACAGGGCACTCGCCAAGAAGAAGAAATCTTAGAGTATCTAAAAAGTAAGGTCGGTAAATTCAAAGGTATGCCATAATTTCTCTAATTTTTTGTAAAATATTTTTAAGGAAATTTGAAAAACTGACGAAAAATTCTTTTTTTGTTCTTGTGGTATCGTTTTTCACTTTCAGTAGATTGATTTGTTTAATGAATGGTAAATATTACAAGACGAAATTAAAGCCCATACTTTCAGAGTTGTTACTTTATTTGTTTTTCATGAATTCATCATCAATTTTCATGAAAATTGCCATTTTAAATCCAAAAACAACAACTACAAACTTCGAAATGACCTGCCATTTTTTGACATGTGGGCAACACATGGTCGTAATCCGGATTCGGAATGGAACCTAATGAATAATTATTTGATTTGTTCCTTTCGTCTTCATATAAGATCAATATGAATTCAATTTATGGTTAAAGAAAAGGAATCATGTAGAATATGTTTAATTTTGTAATATTAATTTAAATTTTATCCTTGTTATCTAACTTGAAATCGGAAGCATAGTTATACCGAACCTTATTTTGTTTTTACTATCTTAACCTAACTTCAAGCTGCAAAAAAACGATTAAATTTGTTTCAATTTTGTATTTATAACATTTATTTGCATGTTTTGGATGAATAAACTTATTTGTTTTGAGGAATGGTGCTCACAAGGTTTTTTGCGTTTTAGAAAAAAATTTCACTCCAGCCTTTGCCTTATACGAGGGTCAAGGCATAAGTACTGCCTAAATTTCCCAAGGAAGGGCCATCGTCTTATAGGATGCGTAGTCTTAAGGGCAAGTATCAACGGTATTACCCATTTGTTTGCAGCAAGCCATAAACAAAATACAGGTAATTTGCCCAAAAGTTTTGTTGTCATGTCAGATTCAGATGAAGCCATATGATAAAGGACATTTACTTACAAAAAAAAAAAAAATTAACATAGATAATGTCTTAATAAGATTAAATGTATTTTAATAAAAACATGATCATGTCGATTGTGAGTGATCAAACTTGTATTCAGTTGTTACCTGTTGACTAAAATAAATCATAAAACTGAGATTATTACTTCACACCCTATTACCAGCAACTGGGATTGCAGATGCAATCGTTAACACAGATGTGCCAGATGTTTTCCGATATGACAGGTAGGTGATTCTTTTCGCATTTGACACTATTTATAACATTTATTTAGTATTATGGAAGGACCTTTTGTTCCGATGAAAGAATTCCTTTATTTTATTAATATTAGGTGGTTAACTTACATAGCTATGAAATTGGACTAATCAATTTTCTGGTTGGTGAAATTAAAACTTCTCTTGTCTTTAGGTCATATTACTTACAGATTTTCCCTATAAAATTTGCATATATCATTACAGAATAAAAACCAATGCCTAAATATATTTAGAAAATGATTGTTTTGCAGAAAAAAAACGTATCAGATTTGTTTTAAAGTGGTGCCTTAAAAAATATTTATGTATGAAGATTTTAAACATATTTTTCACTTGATATGAAATAAAATAAGATTGATTGTGGGACTGTCAGTTGAGCTATACAGTCTTGATTCTCTTGAGCCTCTTGTTTTAGTTTTCCAGTAATATTTTTGTATTATTCAGCTGACGAATCTTTCCTACACAGGCATGAGTTAGGGCTTTTTGAACACAGTGAACTTCCAGTCCAATGCGACTTATACCGTTTTGGGGGATATTGTATACAATGTATATATATAACTTATGAGCTATGTAAAGTTTTATTAAAACTTCTTACAAATTCTACGACAAATATACAAGAAAAATATATATATTTTGGGATTAATATCTGCATTACATAAATAAAAATAAATATATTTTGAATTTATAACGTTTCAAACGTTCCTGATTGCCATTTTTGTTTTAGATATGCTGTCGTTGTTTGCCTCGTCTGTTGTACATGATAGCAAACATATGTCCATCCACCAAATTCAAGTAGTTGTAGTACTGTTAATTAAGAACAAAAAATATTCACCGTTGGTAGTTAGCTCATAGAGAGTCTAAATTTATCAAATAAAACGTAAAATGAGACTATGGAGTTGCAGTTTTAAAGAAATACGCTCCCATGGGCAAAAGTTTCATTAACGACGGCTGAAACACAACTTTATTCTTTACCGATTTTGTTTTAAGGTGAAGTCATATATTTATATTCAACAGACAAGTTGTCTATTGTATGACCAATACGGGAAACCACCACATATTATTAAATAAATGTTATAAATAGTGTCAAATGCGAAAAGAATCACCTACCTGTCATATCGGAAAACATCTGGCGCATCTGTGTTCACGATTGCATCGGCAGTCCAAGTTGCCGATCAAAGGATGTGTTATTTTAGAGGATTAACTTGCACTATCTTACAACTTATTTTGCCAGTTGATGAGGGGCCAAGGAAGTACAGAAAAAAAAATACACTGATAAGCCTCACTAAAACAAAGAACCTAGAAAATTCACTGATATTTTGAAGATGAGTGAAGACAGCTTTAACTGACAAATATGATATTTGTTTTTTTGCATTGTTCTTCACAATTCATATTCACTTATCCAAATAAGTCTCAATTATCCCAATTCTGTATGGAAGGGAGGATTCACTTCTCCCAAAAACTAAAGTTGAGATAATACCCTGATGCATCATTGAAAATAGTAGTGACTTGAGAATACTGCAAGAGGAAATGATATGACTCCAGTGCCTTATAATTCAATACCAATAAGTCCAAGTTTTTATGAAAAAGATGCTCATCCTATCACATTTTCCCTACTGAATTACTTTCTAAATTTACAATACTATATTTTGATAGACCCTGCAGAGTCATTACCACCCAGATATAAGTAAAAGTACCAATAGGATAGAACAGCCTTTACAGACATCAGAAATAGATTTATCAGACATACTTGAAACAAATTATAATCAGGTAAGCTGTTTATGTACATGTATGATTTTAAATTGCCAAAAAGCTATCATCAAAGATTATCTGTGGCAACATCCTTTTCATTTTTACACTTAATACTGCTTATTGTATGTAAGAATGTTTACTTGGATACTAAGATTTAAAAAATTTTTTTAAAATACATCATTCATATTATACATAGATATTATATATATGTTTTTTTTCCTTTTCAGTTATTTGAGAAAGAAACAAGGAAAAAGATCAAAACTGCACCAGTGACTTTTATACCTCCTAAAGGACTGTTACAAACTAAAGAGGACAAAATAGGATTGTTTTGGAAACTAGAATAATAAATTATAAAACAAAATGTAATCAGTTCTTTATAAACAAGTTTCAGTGGTTTGTAGATATGAAGATAAATTAGGTCACCAAGATGGTTCTTATATAAATGATCATAAATCTACTAATTTATGGACCCTACATTGCATATTGTACTATACATACATGTAGTTTACATTCTACAATGATTTGGGTTATGTTAGGAGTTTCTCCAGGGAAACACTCATCAGAGGCCATCCCATATTTCAAATATATTTGCATTTTTTTGCATTGAAAATAATTTATCTTTAGAATCTCTATTATGTGTATGTTAGTATTTAGACAAGTTTCGACATACCATAAGATCAAAGATAAGATCAATACCATGAATGGATGGATTTATGATCATTTATATAAGAAAGAATTTATCCAAAAATCCTTTCTTTCACATTGCAATGTTTACAGATTCTCTTGAATTTGTTGTAAATCAGGTTAAAAGAATAAAAAAATAATGGCTTATGGGGGCTTTTTTAGTTTTTAAACTGTTTGCAGATATATGCAAAACTTCATAAAGTGTTTGCTTAGATGCGACACATAATTTTTCAGTTAGTTTAACAAGGCATTTCAAAGAAGACCAGAATGCGAACAGTTTACAGAAATGTATAGACAAAGCCCAGTAATTACAAATGCTAACTTGAGTCCTGGCTGAAAAACTAACGGTTTCATTGAGCCTGTATTGTTCACCTGGAACCTTATTGTAAATCTGACTTATATAGCCTTTCTACTTCAAAAAATGAAACTTTATTAATAAATACATGAAAACATTTTTGTTATTGTTTCCAGTGTAAATATTCATAGTTATTCTAAAAAAGTTAAATCATCGTTACTAAAATGGTGAAACAATATTGCCAAGTATCTGTGATCAAAGTTTGAAGTTGCTAAAAAGACTCGCTAGACTGAAATTTCCTCAGGCTCCTCTATACTGTTACCTTATTAAAGTCAGATGTTGTTCTGGAGTTACAATGTATGTCACCATAAAAAAATCAAATATGCACGAAAAATCACAAAATTAGAAATTTTCGGGTCAATTAAAAATGTGTTGACTTCGATGGGCTCAATATATCTTGTTAAAAATTTGAAACATACTTTGTTAAGATATTAAGTATCTTTTAAATTAACTGCTAATCAATGCCAAACATATAGCTTCAACTCCTATTTTGTGTTTTAATTTAATGAAGTTTACCCTTGAGTTAATGAAAAACGTCAAGTAAAAATCCTACTTATTGTATTAGGTATTGCTGCAGTATTCATAGTTCAATTGGAATGACCTCAAGTAAGCTTCATGTGGAATTTCACTTCATTTGGCCAAGTAGTTTCAGCAGTTCTTAAAAATTTTGACCACTCAAAAACAAGAATTCCCTATTTTTTCAAATTAGATGTCCATAAAAAAAACCATCAGAAATGATTCCATAAATGCTTCAAACCAAGTCTCTGATCAATAAGCTCATTGGTTTCAGATCAAACATTACAACTGAGCTATTTTTTATACCCCAAGCAAACAAAGTTTTTGGGGGATATATAGGAATCAACGTCTGTCCATCTGCCTGTCTGTCTGTCCATATGTCTTGTAAGCACAACTCCTTAACCATTCAATGGATTTTGATGAAACTTTAAATGAAGGTTGGGCATCAACTTTAAATGAAGGTTGGGCATCATATGTATATGTGCATGAAGCAAGATAATTATCGCCAGAATGCTTGCAAAGGGAGATAATCCAACTTAAGGGTTTTACATGTTTAAAGGTTATAAATGCAACTCCTCTTAAACCGTTCATTGGATTTTGATGAAACTTTATTTGAAGGTTGCGCATCATATGTAGATGTGCATGAAGCAAGATAATTATTGCTGGATGCATGCAAAGGGAGCTAATCCAACCTAGCGGTTTTACATGTTTAAAGCTTGTAAGCACAACTATTAAAAACCGTTCAATGGATTTTGATGAAACTTTATACGAAGGTTAAGCATCATATGTAAATGTATAAGAAGCAAGATGATTATCACCAGATGCTTGCAAAGGGAGATAATTCAACTTGAGGGGTTTTACATGTTTAAAGCTTGTAAGTGCAACTAGTATTGCAAGCGAGGGGTATCACTCAGTGAGGTCACTCACAGTTCTAGTTTTACTTATTTCAGACATACATATGTAATTAGTTTATGAAAATATTTTAGTGTAATAGGAATTTTTAAAGCACTTTTTACATTGGATAAGCTCTATAAAATGATATAGAATGAGGTTTTTGACATTTTTAATAGTCGTAACAAAACATTATTTATATTTTATAGCATCGTGTTCCATTTACAAATAAATATTCAATTTATCACAGACAATTTACTTTTAAAAATTAAGATAATAGATGTGTATTGATCAAACACAGTTCAATTGTATTTGTGCAAACATCGTTTATAATCACACCAACTTCCACTGTCTATCTTTTATGCATGATTTTAGTCAAAGTTTATGCACGGAAATCTACAAATTACAATATCATATAATAAATCTCAGGCCTCCTATGTCTCTGGCCGTGCCGATGCCAGTTCTCGGCCGTACATTGAAAATCCTAGCACTTCATTAGCAAACATTTCTCCTGTGACATGATGGGGAAGATTTTGATCGATGATATCTCCGGCAGTGTTAACATCAAACTCCTGTAACTCACTACTTCCTCCTTCAGCATTAAATCCCAGTAATGTCGTCAAATATTCTGCTAATTCATACTCTGTCATGTGTTCTCCTAAAGTAAAAGATGACGATTAAGTCAGACAGTTACCATGTCATGTGTTATCCTAAAGTGTCAAAGTAAAATTTTGTTACCTTAGTTCCACAAAGTATGCCAACTAATTGCATGTATTAAATATTGGCAAATTACATTGTTATGCAATTATAAATTTGATTCCAAATATACATAATTTAGTGGAATAAATTTTCAATTGTCTGCTAAAATAAGTGAAAATTAGAACCTGCACAACAATAACAAGTTATACAGTATAATAGTATCAACATAAAATCGTTATTACTCATGAAAAAAGTTAATAGTTGGCCATACAACTGTACTTCCCCACTAAAAAGATTTTTTTTTTATTTTGGCTAAACTATCTTCTGTTAAATAACTCCAATAGTAACCTAGTTCAAAGTCAATTAATGTATAATTGTGTCTGGATACAAGTGTAAAAATGTTCTTACTTTTAGCCTATATCTAAGAGATCTCCTCTTTTTATGACACTGTCTTGTGGTGTCTGGATACTAAGTGTAACAATGTTCTTACCTTTGGTCTGTAACATATCTAAGAGATCTCCTCTTTCTATGGCACTGCCTTGTGGTGTCTGGATACCAAGTGTATTAAATGCTTCCAACAGTTTCCTAGGATCTAATCCAAATGCTGGTCTGTGGTTTATGTACACTACAAAATTAAATAGCTGATTTAACAGAATAACTTTACAAAGGACCATTCCTTCGGTTAGTTATCTGGTACTAAACAAGTGTGGTTATTCATGCTGTCAAAAGTTTCAATTTCAAAAGGAAATTACTATAAGAAAACTAAATTTGGCACATTTATCTCGCATCAAGCAGGCATTGTATTACACCTATTATTATTCTACATGTATGTGTATCAGAAAATTTGTAATGTATGTAATTATTATTGCTTAAAGGCAAAGACAATTTTAAAAATATAATATATTCAAATTATAACTTTAAAGTGTTGTAGACTCTGTGACAACCTCTTTTTATACTTTTAAGTTCCATTTCATGGCAGTTCTCTCACCACGGTTGCCCAATATATCCTTTCATTTCAAATTCCCTTTTATATGAAAATTGCCTCTAGAAAACAGACTAGTGATATCAATGAAAATATTTGAATGTAATATGTCTTTTTATGGACTACATTTTGCCATAAATTCTGCATTATTATGTGTTCAGATGCATTAGATTATATATACCGTAGTAGTATATATACATTTTTATTCTAGATATGTAATAACACATTGCCAGTAAAACTTCATTTGTGACAGTTAAATTCCCAATAAACACCAACAACCCTTCAAATACTATTCATACTGTTATTCCACAATTGCATAATGGATTATGTTTTCTGATGAGAGATATTTACATTTGATGAAGTCTCCTAGGTCTATATCTTCTATGTACTGTCCAGTCTCCACATATTTACTGAATTTCACTTCATTTAACATGTCTTCTATCTGTAAGGAATTAAGTTTCAAAGAGCTACAAACACAATGTAATACTGTAAAAGCAGAAATTTTTGTTGAGGAATTTAATTTCTTTAATTTTTTGGTTAATTATAATCAAAGAAAATTTATCGCCAACAAAATATGACCTTTTAGTTAATCAATATTTGTTCAATTTAAGATTCGGAAAGAATCCATGCAAATTAGCAATTTTGCAGTATATATCTTAAGTAATCAACATAGTTAAGTAAGATTCATATTTATTATTCAAGGAATAATGATAAGTAGCCTGTCGACACTGAGGATGTGAGTTCAAACACAACTAGGAAATTTTTATCGACTCCAATCTTAGACATTAATCAAGAGCTGCCATTTTTCTTGCCAAAAGTCAGTAGTTCCCCCTGAATACTCATGCTTACTCCACTAATAAAAAATACCAAAATTACAAAACGCAGTGAAAGAGATGTAAAAACACTTTAAAGATCAACAGTGTTCTTATGAACAATGCAGTTCATTACATTGAGTGTGGTGAAATACCGAGATTTCCGATAATTCACCCAGTGAAATTGAAAGTCATATTTCACTCTAGGAAGTGACGTAACAATAGCCGTCGCCAACGATGTTGCTATGAAGGTCGTCGCGTAGTCGTATAAAAACATAATTCCTTGTATTTTCTCGTGGAATTTTATGAATACACAGAATATGTCAATGTAATAAACAGAATAACTAATGTCGAAATTCGAATACCAAAGATCTACAACTCATGACCGAAAAACAGTAATAATTCACTCGTGCGCTATGTGCACTCGTGAATTATGTGTTGTTTGGTAACTCGTTGTAGATTTGTAGGTATTCGCATTTCAAGATTAGTTATACTATAAATATTCACTTGTACATTGTAAAAGTAATCTCAACTTCAAAATAAAATCTTATAAATAAAATCCAAAGGAAATTCTATAGTCAGACAAGTTATAATGCCGAACACAACTTCTTCTCTTTCACCAGACATTATTTTCTTTTGTTTTAATTTTTCACATTATACATTTGTAATTCTCAATGTTAGGGAACAGATCTTTAATGATAGGTATTTTTCATTTATTATCAAGTATACCTCTTGTTCTGAAGGATAGAAACCCATGGCTCTCATTACAAATGGAACTTCTGATAATGAAATCTTTATTGATACTTCTCTCTTTTCCATGGCATTTACACCTTGGCTGAAAAAGTCATTCAGAACTTTATTCCAATGCACATGCACAAAATATGAGCTATAAAACTTTTGTAAGCTCATATATAAAATGTTTTTGATCTTATATAATGTTACACAGTGAAACTAATAACAATTTTTAATATACCTGAATATGTTTTTGAGATTCTTTACCTAAACACATAGGATTATGGAACTTAGGACCTGAACTTTTGCCTTATTATTCCATGCAAGAAAAATCACAACTGAGTTAACTAACTTTGATAATCAACACAAAGGATCGTTTTTAACGTACATATTGCATGCACTTATAATATACAGAAGCATACATGTATTACTTTAAAATGTTTGAGTTCACAGTTCAAGAAAATAAAAAATTAAATTTGCATCATCAATAAGATTTAATTTGCTATAATCAATACAATATACCTTCTAATCTGAGCATAATAGAAATAATCTTCTAACTCTCTAAAGAGTTCTCCATCACGACCACCTTCCAGTAATCCGTAGAAAGGTATAAGATCTTCCCCGCCAAGTCTAGCTTGAGCTTCTAGTACACTGTAATATAAGTATTAGTATAAACAATCTTGGAAGAATAACAATTTCAAATTTCTGCTTGATAAACAGTATTCCAGAAGATTATTTGCTTCCCCAAACAGGATTATTCTATTATTGTATGTATATTTTTGTTCCACAAACTTGCATGATAATATGAAATAAAAAAGTATGATGAACAATTTCTTGAAACCATCCCTATATATGAATGAATATGAGTTTAAGCTAAGGAGCATATCTTATTGCTGATCTTCATCTTAGAGTTACAGAATGTGGATTTCAACATGAGGAAAAATACTGCATAATTGAGATGCTTCTTAGAATGAATGTAATGGCACTATTATTTTTCTCTGATTTTGTCAATTATTTTGTCAATTATTTATGCCCCAGCCGTGTGAAACCAAAGACATTAAAAATTTGGTATTTGCAGCTTCTCTGCCAAGCACACGGCATCTAGGAGTAAGAGCAAAGATCTACTGGCCAGCTCAGAGTCAGTATGTCAGTATAATGTGTTCGAGTGGGGGAGATTTGTCTTCCTGTAGAAAGTTTCCTCGTGAGCTAGCACATTAAAAATTCGGCTCAGCGTGTCAGTCTAGTACAAAGCAGGGATCATATTCATTATCAACATATTCTCGTCCTGATAGGCACCTGGCTGCCACTGGACGTTAAACAGCAATTCATCCGTCCATCATCTGTCAATTATTTATGCTCTGTGTCATGAACAAAAAAAAAGTATCTTCAGTCTTTAAATAATTATCACCGTTTCTACTCTGTTTTCGAAGTGTCTAGGGAAAATCCTAATTCTGATTAAGGTAGTTTATGGTTTACTAACCAAACATATGACAATTCAGAAAATATTATCTACTCTTTAGTAACACATACTTGACATTTATTTCCCACATGTGTACTGTAGCATCAGATCCACCAGCAGTAAACAAGAATTTCCCATCATAACTACACACCATGTTCTCTACACCACCAGGATGTGTGATCAGAGCCATGGAATTATGTGGGTTTCCATCCAAAGGGAGAATACTCAGGCCAACCTTGTCCGTTGTTACATAGGCTAAGTATCGTTTGTCTTTCACTGGATCAGCTGTAGGAACTACTTCCATTCTACATGAAACAGAAAACATAAAAGCATATACACGTAAGTAAAACAAATACATATTTAGTACAAATATTTTTTGTTGCCCAGTGGTTTTTAGATGAGACATCAAATATAAATCGGACAACCAGAAGCAGGCAATGCTTAAGGGCATTACAATTTCTCAGAAGGCCAACCATCCAAGGACTATTCCCGAGAAATTTAAACAGCCATTGCCCCAGAAAAGATTAAAATGTAAAATGTAAGGATGAAAGATTCCAAATGACTGCAATATCACTTGTGTACCCAGTAAAGGTTGGCAGAAACAAAAAAATTCTAGGGAAATGTATTTTTATCACAAATTTAAAACAAATTACAGAAAAATTTAAATATGCCACAAAATACTAACTTTTTAACAGGTGTTCCATATGTTGGTCCTAGAAGAGTCTTCCTACACATCTTTGTTGTTGCATTATATAATTTAAATTTGTACTACAATTAAAAAAAAACACAACTGTTATTATTATAAATCCGCTCTATTTTCAAACAATATAGTACAACAGGATGTTCTTGTGCACTTGGTTCTATTCAGTCAGAATACCAGGTTTTGAAAAACCTTTACCGAGGAGAAAAATCCATCATCATCAGAATATGATCAAGTGGTTTTTGATAATTTTCCTGCAACTTTTTAGATTTTTATCCATTTTTATGATTTTTTTGTTTTTAATGTTCCTTTTTGAAAATAGAAAAAAAAAACTTTTAATCAGTTTTTCAATATGTCTTACTGTGTTAGAGATATAAGGGGCCAAAAATAAAAGGGGCAGAGCTTAATTTTCAGAGCTTTTTATATTTTGATCTGAATTTGATGATTTTTTTTAAATGGTTCTTCGTAAGAATACAATAAAAGTTACTCCAGGCATTTTGTGTACATTTTGTCATTGGAGATTAACAGGAAGAAAGGGGCCAAAATTGACCTTTTACCAGGACACCTAAAGATTTTATTTTTCATCCAATTTTTAATGTGGATTTTTTCTTCTTTTTCATCTTGATGAGTTCTACCAGTAATATGTCAACAGATTTTATCTCTGTTTTACGGCTTTTGAGAGGAAAATTAAATTTCCGTAAAAAAAAAAAAACCAAAAAAAATAATAATACACAGTATTCTTTTTGTGATTGGTTTACTACACTGTCTTCAATCAAAGAACTTTTACTAACCTGATCATTGGCAGTGAAAACAAAATTCTCTTTTGTGATTGGTGGATACCATGTCATACACTGAGGTACAGCACTTTGTTCTATCCTGTCTGAACTTGTTATTCTCAGGTCATCTTTAGTACTGTTCTCTAGGTCATACTCAACCTGCAAAGTAAACATTGTCAAATGTATTACTTACTTTTGGAATTTCAGTATACATTACAATAGTTAACAACTTCAATCAATTGGAAAAAATTATAGTGTTATTTTGATGTCCTTCAAGTAGATTATTACAAGTCAACAACTTGTAACCATGATCTTTTCTGTAACAAGATTTGATCCATACAATTTCTTTTATATAAAAATCCTCCAAAATGAAAAAAAGTTAAAATCTCACTTTATATTTATAACTGAATGTGGATTATGCAGTTTTATCAGTGTATTGCCTATAAAATAAAGTTGTTTCATCAGTGTGTGTTTTAAGAAATGCAATTTACCATTTAGGTTTAAATAAGGCATTAAATAATCTTTTTTTAATTTGGGTTGATGACAGTTTCTGCATCCAGGTGAAGGTAGATAAATATACATGTAGGTGAAATCTTTCTTTTGAAAATATGAATTTGAGAATTAACATGTTGTTTAGTCAGTGTAGATTGTTGGCACGTAAATTCCAAGAGTAAAGCATTGCCATTTTTATTTAATCCTGCAGGAGTTTGCCAAATTTTAACCAATCAAACTGGTTGATTAGCTGATGCATCGTGCTTGAAAAAAAATACTCACTAAAACTCTATCCATGCCTAATGAAAGCAACCTAGGTTGGTTATTATCCAGATGTATACCAAACATTAGATCTTTGATCTCTTTGTAGTGAGCTCTGTATCTGCCGAGATAAATATAAGGATCTACTTCTACTCCCCGCTGTCTTTTATAGACTGATACTGTATATTCACCATCCTATATAAAAAATATATACATGTATTGTAAAACTGTCACTTGGACTTTCTACCATATATGTTTCATTGCCACACTACAAGCTTGATTTGAAATATAATGGTTGATTCCATTGTTCCATGATGTGAAAAATATATGAGGTTACCAAAGTCACTTGGCAAAACAGTTATAAACCTTAATACACTATAGTTGGTCTTTTTTACAGAAATTCTCACATACATCCAAATGGATATATTTGATCTCATAAAGGAATCCAACCATATCCTTGTCATTTCCTTTTTATCTTAACATTTGTTTTAATCTTTACAACATTTTTGTTGTAACATGGCCAATCATAATGGCTAAATACAGATGTGTCCACAGTGACATAACTGTATGTAAATGTGTGAATATTTGAACAAATTTGTTCAACCAAAAAAGAACAAATTCTTATTAATACCAGACAATGTTTCAGATATGGAAGCCTGTCCTGCTGAATTACCATCTATTACATGTATTTATTAGGAAATCTTTTTGAAAACAACTTTTTTAAATGTATGAAAGTGAAATATATCCTGCTTATATGAATTATGATTAAAAAATAATCTTCTACACTAGAGAATTTAGAGTTATCACTGATATATTGTAGATTAATGTAATCTTCTACACTAGAGAATTTAGAGTTATCACTGATATATTGTAGATTAATGTAATCTTCTACACTAGAGAATTTAGAGGTATCACTGATATATTGTAGATTAATGTAATCTTCTACACTAGAGAATTTAGAGTTATCACTGATATATTGTAGATTAATGTAATCTTCTACACTAGAGAATTTAGAGGTATCACTGATATATTGTAAATTAATGTAATCTTCTACACTAGAGAATTTAGAGGTATCACTGATATATTGTAGATTAATGTATTAACTTTCATAGACTTGGGGAAAAAAATACAAAGAATTGACTGAAGTTGTGCAATACAGAACTTTGAGATACTTCATTGGGTTTCAGAAAGATGATATTTTATAAAAGGATTGAAATGTTGTATCTCAATGGGTTTCTGAGAAATGGACTTAACCAAACCAAATAAATGTACATATATGTAAGTACATGTACATGTCTGTATCATATGAAGAGTATGTATATTCACTGGCATGAATCATAGATTTCAGTTTTGAAAAATTTGATTTAAAAGTAAGATTTCTTAACTCTAGCAGTGACATTCTCTACAGATACATGTATCATGTTTTAAGATTTCGATTTTTATCCAATAAATATTGGCAATGCATCAAACATTGCATGATTATAAAATGTGATTGAGGGGTTCCATTTACCTTACAATTCTATTTTCATAGAAGATATCATATTGAAATATAACCATGCATAAAATACTTACTGCAGTAGCTAAATACTGTGAATCATGGGAAAATGCTAAATGTGTAATGGCATATCTGGAGTAACGGAATGGTTCGGCTAACTCATCTTCTAACGTGATAGAATCTACTACACGCAACTGTCCATTTACAAAACCAATGGCTGCAAAAAGATAATACATGTATATAAGATGTACATGTACCAATTGGCAATTTGTCTTCCCTATAATTATGGAGATTTGAGTCTTAAAATTTCTTTGAATATGAAAAGTGTCTTTGTTGTTTCATTTCAGTTGATAGATTTATTATTATCTTTTTACCATGTAACAATACAATTAACTCACTGATCTACAATGTATAAAACAAAAGTTTTTATTTGTCTTAAATAACATATACTAAATTACCTATAAACTGTCCTTTAGGGTCAAATGCACAACATCTGATAAGGCAACCTCTCTCAAACTGTCTTGTTACAACAACTTGTCTGGAAAAAATGTAAGCTTTATAATGCATATTTATATCATATATTTGTGAAATTATTTATATTTTACTTAATTAATAATTAGCACTATTCTGTTTATAATTAATGGTAATAATGTCTATGAAACCTAATGTGGTATGTCAAAGGTCAAAATATTTTGATTGGTTTTATGAAATACAGCACCTTGTGTTTGTAATGGCTATATTTGTCGTTGACTGTACCCACATAAACCATAAAAAATTAGCATCCAACTATATCCAGAGGAATATACATTAGTAAGATTAAATTTGCTGAATTTACATGCTTAAACATCAAATAATCATTTATGTTATCTTGAATTACTCACTTCTTTTCGTAATCCCATATCTTGATCAATCCAGCATAGCTACCAATTATTAAATATGGTCTACAAAACAAGCATTGGTGAGTTAAATAAATTATCTATATGAATACTGTTCTACATTTTTTAGTATTAAACAAACATTTCAAACATTTAATAAAACTTTCATTTAACTTGTAATTAATTAATTCTTACTCTACTGTATATGTTCTGATACTTTTCCTACTCCTAAAAATAAAACTTCAAATATAGAAATGGCTATATGTTTAACTCTTAAAAAAGGGAGAAAATTCCATATCTGCTAAAGTTAAACTTACTTTCTAGGATGTGCTGCCAAAGCATGAATAGCTGCATCATGTTCTCTGTGTATTAACTGAAAATAAAATCACTTTTTACTTATGACAGTTAAATGATCAAATTAAATATATACATTGTTTACACATTTATACTCATGTTAACTTATACAGAAATCAGATGGAAATCACCTCTGGAAAGATTGCAACTGTATAGTTGTGTATAATTTCAAATGTAATTTTATCATTTTTTTCTCCTATGTCAGATCAATTATAATGAATGTATTCCCTTTTTCCTGAAATATCGAGTATTTTTTTATTCAGAATCGATGTATATTCCGGGGTACATGTATGAAGATAAATTTTCAAAAAGAGTTCAATGTGTTTAAGTTGTAAATTTTACTAAAAAATTTGTTATTGGATCGTAATTTTACTTGAAATGACTTAAAAATTTAGATTCATACGCATATCTGAATTAACAGATAATCGTAAAGTTGTCTCCATTAACGGGTTCATTAAAGAAATAATCGTCACATTAGTAAATGCACAAATAAGTTTGACAATAAATTAATTTAAAAGTAATGTTTCCAAGAATGGATGATAACTTGGTACCCTATTATATGTGAATGGAACAGTAGATAAACAATCAAAATGGCTGTATTTTCAAAACATGGATGGAAATGTCAAAAACGTTAGTTTTAATGATTTGGAAGGATGGATGAATTATTGTTTAAAGTCCAGTGGCAAACCAGGTGCATATCAGGACAAGAACATGTTGATATGATATGAATATGATCCCTGCTTTGTACTAGACAGACACGCTGAGTCGGATTTTTAATATGCTAGCTCATTGGGTTACTGTTCGCAGGAAGATATATCACCCCACTCGGACACAATATACTGACTCTGAGACGACCAATCTTTGCTCTTACTCCTAGATGTCACATGCTTGGTGGAGAAGCAGCAAATATCAATTTTAATGTCTTTGGTTTGACACCGGCGGTGGATCGAAACTGCGACCTTCCGCACTTGGGGTGAGCACACTACCACGAGTTCACCGAGACTGTTAAATGTATTTGCGACCAGGGCTCAGCCTACTTCAGGATGACAGGAAGAAATTACTTTTCTCTCTGAAGCTAACAAGAAGAAGTGGAGGGAGACAGGGAAAAGTCATTACATGACATTCCAAAGCACCAATCAGCACTGATTATGTTTTTATTTGAAGAGCTAGTCTTATTCTAATTTTTTAAGAAATTAAGATTCATTCTATGATTTACAGTTCAACAGGGTTAAGGCAAATTAACTTGCACACCTTTTAAGCCAGTCTACAAAATGTTAACAACAGAGTCAACATGAAGAAGTTCATAAAATCTAATCATTACTTCATTCACAGTATCTCTAGCTCATTGTTTTTAAATTATTGTTATTCCCCTCCGACTTACCATGGTCCGAGTAAATTTACCCATATTTTTCTTATTGGATTATTTCCCTTTGATTACTGATTGAAAAAAACGGTGGCATGAATTTTATTTTCATTACACGAGTCGGAGTTTCCTTAAAATAACGGCTGTCATATTTGGATCAGAAGAGTAATTAAATTTATAGTCAACTCAAACTTTGCTTTTGACACAAGTTCAGGAGACTTCAACTTAGCTTTTCACAAAAATTTTATTTGAGTTTTAATTCTTCGCCTGAATTTCGTTAAATAACAAAGATTATGTTAGTTAAAAATATCAGTTCAGATATTATCAGCAAGAAAGTACTCGTTATTTAAAAAATGCTGTCATCATTGGAACTACATTTTATGCACTACTGTCTAATGGTGTCGAAGAGGCCACACTTTCAGTTTGGGAGGCCGATGCCATAGGAACGATTTGCAATCTTTCCAAAAATCTGACATTTAAACCAACCCCATAAAATACATTTTATTTCAATCAAGATGATTTCACTTGACAAACAAAAATTATACTTGTATTTTTAGTGAATGAACGTGGGTTGAAATAACTTTTAGCAATAGTATATTCAGAAAAACTTACATCTACTTTAGTGCCATCTGCAGTAATATTACCAAACACAGCTATACTGCTTCCTACAACAAAATCACGGATAACAAACTTCCTGGCTTCTATCGTAGCATCAGGGGGGTAATTTGTTCCTTCTTTGGCCCTACATAAAATAATACAGAATTAACGATCATTAATATTAATCCTTAAAATCGGAACCTGCTGCCTAATATCCATTGTAATTGTACTTAGAAATATGTACTGTATATAACATTAAGAATTGTCAGATAAGTTACTTACACTGCTTGGAATTCTGGGTAATGAGCAAATGAGATTGCAGTAACTGGCCCAAGATGAAATTCTTGATACCTAAAACATAGAATTTATATATGTATCTCAGTATTTTGTACTAAAGCAACTTGACTGTTAATTAATAATAATTAAGATTTAAAAGCAAATAATTTTCTAGAATATAATTTACATGTATGATATTCCTATCCTTTGTCCGTTACACACAGATTATATCATGAGAAAGTTGCACCCATTGGTAACTTTATGATAAATATTGTTCCCAAAAGCTATTACATTGGTAAAAAATATAAAATAAACTGTATAAGATATATGAATTTTATTTCAACTTATGAAGTTTGGTAGTCTGAAAATTGTTACTTGGGTAAAATATAATAATTTCTTTATAAGTTCCTGATGAGATGCCTAGAAAACTTTTGGTTTAACATTTTTTAACTGTAGATGTATGTCTTGAATATCTCAGTATCAGTTCTGGAAAACTCTGACATTTGGTAACTGGTTAACAGCTTCAATAACTTTATATAGGCAGATATCAATTCATGGTGCATAATTCTCTGTAAATTAACGAATTAGTTATCTTGGAAGGAAATGAAATTCTGTTGCTGGTAAAAATCATTTAAGTGTGTATTCTAGTTATCTTGTAAAAGGATAAGGAAGTCCAAAGTGAAGAAATAATTTCTCCATTGAAGTCAGTACACATGAAATTTCATCGTTTGGATTTATTCTGTAATTTTTTACTTCCCAGGTGGATTTTACTTTTACCAGACAGAAATTTCTGATATAACTGATTATTCATGTAGAAGAGACATCAAGACGCAAAGTGACATTATTGATTTGCCAAACTGAAAACCAAAATATCTAAAAATTAAGTTAACAAATTTGGTAATGGTTAATGAAAATGGTAACCATTAATAAATTTGGTAACATTAACGAATTCGGAGTTTTCCAGAACTGATATATAGTCAGTATTAGTGAAAAACATGGATGGATTATTGTTTAACATCCAATTATTACATATTACATCAGGATGAGTTTAAGTGAAAAGATATATATTACTGTAATAATCATTTATTTAAGAATGAAAACAATGTGCTTGTACAGCATTTAACTAACCAATGAACTAATTTCAAACTCTGGTCAAAGAATTTAACATGTCCAGCCATATCACCAAGCACAATGAACCTAAAAAAAATATCACTGGTTATTTAGAAATATGCCAACTGAGACAAAATCCCATCATATATTATATGTCAATAAAGAAAAATAGTATGTAGTTTGCCACACAGTAAAATATAAAATAAAGATCTTTACCTACAAGACTTCATACAAAATTCAAAAGAAAAATCACAAAATTGTCTTAGTTTATTTTCTAATAATTCCAATGTTGTTTTCAAAACATCAAATGTAGTAATTTCATTGGCTAACAGCAACTTCTGGTAAAAAGTTTATAACTTTATAATTTTCTTTCATATGACATCGTGCCCATGAATATGTATGCATGCAATATAGTGCATGAGGAAAATGTTAATTTCAAATGTAAAACATCATATTTCTGCATTACTTTGGAATTATAAGTAATAAAGGTTATTTTTACGGAATTTATCAATGTGTAAACACGGGCTTATCAGTCACAAATTTTGCATAATGTCCTACGAACTTTATTTAGTTTGTGAGTGAAATGGTCGAGTTTACACATTGATAAATTCCTTCAAAACAACCCGCATTATTATAATAAATCTTTGAAGGAAAATTAACTTCAAGTCCTTTTGAAAATAAAATTTTAAACTTACTTATCTGTTGTTGTTAAAACATTGATTCCTCTGTCCTGCAATTTGATGATTTTTAATGCTTTCTTGTCAGCTGATGGCTCAGAACTCACCACTGAAAGAAAAGCAACATCTATGAAAATGTTTTCTTTTTTATTAATATGATAAATCTAATATTTAGTGTGAAAATATTTTAAAAGATGAAAGCACCCAAAAATAGTTGTCTATCTGTATGGTCAGTTTGGTTTTGTGCATAAGAATTGCATATCAAATCATGTAAAATTGCCCTAGCAATTATGGTACGGATGTTATCAGTCCTTTAACAGTCATGTTAATTTCCCTCTCCATATCTAAACTAGATTGTCCAGATTTAATTGAACCTGAATTAAATGGTGAACTCCATAATATGGTAGTCAGTTTCAATGATATGCCTGAAGATGAAAATTGACTGTTTTTAACCAATCAAACAAAGATAATCTGTTTATATCGTACCTTTCATCAACAACAGATCTACATGTAATTATCTCCAAAGATGTCTTCTTAATTTTTTATAAAAAGTAAACTGTTGACAAATATTATGTCATAGCAATCCCTTCCCTCATCTGATCATGTTTTCCATGTTTAGTCCAGTCAAACTAAGTTTTAACCTCAAACTAATTGCAAAAGAAAATGTTTTAGTTCTAATCTATAGCATTAAGCCCCAAATATACACAGAAAAAAGTCCCATAAAATCTAACTTGAGGAAAACTCAAAATCAGCATTTTTAATTTCCTATGGAAATTAACATTGGAAAGGGGGATAACTCTGCAAAAATGAGTATTTTTTTGTCAGGTTTTGGTTGATTTTCTTAAAATTCATGTATTTTGATACTTTGATGGGGTTATAAGTTCGTATTTGACTATATTATATAATCTTCTGCTCATAAAATGTAAAAAACTGAAGTGTTATAGGTATTTTATTTTTTTTTGCACATTTTTCATTAAAGAAATTGCAAACTTGTGGCTTTGAGACCATTTTGAAAAAATAATGTGAAATTTTGGTTTTGTTTATATCTGTAAATTATATTTGTTCAGCATCTACCTTGTTTAAAGAAACTTTAAACCACAAAAAGAAGAATGTATGCTTAATCATTTTTATTAAATTTGAGATTCTTTACCTTGACATGTTGAAAAATTTAATAAATGGTCAACTAATGAATTACGAAATCTAGGTTTACTAGCTTGATAAAAGCTGATTTATTTAATTCATACGGAAGTACCTAATGGGGATCGTTGTACCATTTAGGAGATTGTTAACAACATGTTGTGCAATAAATGATGTTTTGTTGTTAAAAAAAAAAAAAAAAAGATATGAAAACACCTTTCGAGTTGTTTATTATACTCTAAAGATGGCTAAAATATCAAGAATCAATACACTCTGCTGAAAAGAAGCGGTAAAGTTATAATTTTGTATCAATTTTTATTGATATTTCTGCCTTTTTGCAGAGTTATCTCCGATTTTCAATGCAAATCTCCATAGGAATTTTAAAATCGTAATTTTTTAGTCTTCCTCAAGTTAGATTTTGTTAGACTTTTTTTCTGTGTATATTTGGGGTATAATGCTAAAGATTAAAACTTAAAAGTCTTCTGTTGCAATTATTTTAAGGTTAGGGTCAAATTTATGCTAGATTGATTGGACTAGTTCCAAGTATGACTGTTTAATGCATATTTGCATATATAATGATAATATAATACACGAAAATCCATATATTCATGCCTTTACATACATACATTCAATGTTGACCCATACCACCAGATTTTCTATATGTATTATGATATTATACAGGAACATGTATGTGCATGTTTGTTTTTATGTACATACATTTAATAAGAGGTACGTTTGTTGTTGTCCCATTATACAGGAACATGTATGTGCATGTTTGTTTTTTATGTACATACATTTAGTAAGAGGTTTGTTGTTGTCCCACACCACCAGATTTCCTATATGGGTAGCAGTTAGTACTCGGGAACTATTCCTCTGGAAAATGGACTGGCTATATCTGCCAACTTGTTTGTTAAAGTCCTGGTCAGTCAGAGGAGGTGCATAGTATTCCATATGTCCTTCATTCTACAAATGATAAAAAAGTTACATACTGGAAAAATTCATAACACAGGAATTAGTGAAACATTTAGTACAAAATGTTTCTTACTGGGAAGACATTCATGTAATTTTATTAGCAAATGTGTTATTGTATTTTGTATATTTATATCTTCATAGATATACGCAATAGATGTTTTTTCAAGTCAGGTCTCTAAAGGGTCTATGATTTGATACAAATATATTTTTATTCTTGCAACAAGGAAGCCAATATGTGACATTTACACCAACACTTCCTATTGTAATTTTTAATCACAAGTTGGAAAACAAAGTTGATAATACTCCATTTTCTAAAACATACTGCATTTACAGTAAACAAAATAATGAAAGTAAATTTGTCAAATAAGGGGAGATGACCCATATTTTTGTACTGATTTAATACAGATATAGAAATACATAACATATACTTATAGCAAGTAGTATCAGTGATCCTCTTTTGCCAAATTGCATTTCATTTATAGAATTAAGTCTTACTATGGAGTAATTAAAACATAAAATTAAACTTGTATCAGCTATATAGTGTTCTAAAAATATTATTGGAAATGCCTAATTTTTCATCTGAACTTAAATACAAATATATTTATTACAAAATTATTGTATACTTATAATGTATCTGAACTGACTGAAAACATTTGGGTCAAGAATACTGTCTGTGATCTGTGACATGTTCTATTTTCATTTATATAAGTATATACATTTTTTTAATTACGAAAATTAAATAATCCAATTATGACTTGTTTGATGAAAACAGTAACTAAACATGTATCATAATCATATTTATATATATATTTATAACCTTCAAAACAGAGAATATTTTATTATTGTAGAGTATGCATGAATTATTTCCTTTTTATTACAATATTGAAATAGATGGCGGACTAATAACCAATTCAATAATAGTAATTGTAAACATTTAAAAACAAAATAATAACTGAGGTTAATTACATGAGACAGATAAATTTACCAGAAAAATTTAAAAAAAACCTTACCTAACTTTGAATTTGAAATTTTATAAAATGTCTGAGGAAAGATATCTTTTGTTTGACTTCAATAAAAATTGAAATTTCATTAACTTTTAAAAACTAAAAATTTTCTGTCAAATTAACAGTATCTCGATCCTTGTTGTAAAAACTTATAGTCTTACTAGTGAGTTTTTGGTTCTCGGAATATGATTGGTCTTAAAAAAATTTCCTTAGTTACATATAAACAAACACGATCCCGTGTCTGCTTTCTAATAAGATTTCCCTAAATGGGGTTTTCAAAATCTGACAAAGAATCTGACTTGTCACGTGACATCTAGGATTCATTATTAAGGGTCAAATTTGAACATCCCGTGTTCTTTTTCATGGTCCTTTCTGTCCTTTGTGACAGCTGTTGTATAACAACTTCCGCAAGGATAAATAGTTGCGGTCTAAATGACAACTGACATATGAAAATAATCTACCGTGTTTAACAATTGTTAATTGACATTGTTAAATTATAGTTAATAAAAATTGGTATTTATTATGACTGCAAATACTTGTAAATTGTCAGATATTTTGCAAAACAAGATTCGCATGAACACATACTGGTG
Source organism: Mytilisepta virgata (assembly GCA_028015205.1). Classification (NCBI taxonomy): domain Eukaryota; kingdom Metazoa; phylum Mollusca; class Bivalvia; order Mytilida; family Mytilidae; genus Mytilisepta; species Mytilisepta virgata. The sequence continues at coordinate 5,985,796 of CM051520.1, read as the reverse complement.
ACCATAGTAACAGGAAGACCTTGGGAGTATATGATGCATGGACAAGTTTTAAAAGCATTTTGGAAATAAGAGAAACAGCATCTTACATTCTGGCTCGTGTATTATTTGATTTTCCAACTCCATAGTTAAATTATGGAACTTTAAATTCGGAAATTTTACTGTCTTGATTGGAGAAATCCTATAATTCACTCTAACAATGTAAGAAGCTCTATTTCTCTTATTGTGTGTGCATTTATACATCCCTTGACCTATTTGATAAATTCTGACATCACCACACATTGGAAACATCCCGGAGTTTTACATTGTCATTAGAGAAAAAGATGCTAAAACTCTTGATGAGTTAATTATGAAATTTATCCACTCTCCTCACAGTTTAAAAATGAAAATTTAATTATCTTGCGTTGATAAATTTCTTAATCAACTGGTCATCGTTGTGCAATCTATATTTATCAGCTTAACATTGTGCCTCATATAATCAATTATATACTGATGATATCATAATATAGTCAGAAATACTAACCCAGTGATAGAAGATAACTTGAGATTCACTGTTTGTCACTAAGTAATGGATATCATCAGGATTAAACAAAATAAAATTCTGTACACCAAACTTAGGGTTTAACTCTGCAGTACACATTGGTGTCTCACCATCTACTGTCCAATTCCATATAGAAAGCACCTGTCAAATATAACAGAAAAATGCAAATATAGTATTTGGTTTCTTACAACATGTACAAGAGAACTGATGAGATATGACTTGTTAATAACATATGCACAATGAAAGTGGAATCCAAGATCCTGGTCAAGGGTTGAATTTTGAAAATTATTTAAAAATGTCAAAGACCATGAGAAATTTAAGGGGTCAAAGTTCCTAATTTGCAAAGAAAGCAGCTGCAGCATTATGAGGGATAAAAAAATTATATATATATATATCACTTGTACATGAACTCTTCATAACTATCTTTTTAACTTGTTTGCTGACATAAAACTACACAATTACATATAATTATCAGATAAGATATGTATAAAATACAGATTCTCTTGACTTCTGCAGTTCTCTGGAATATTTATCAAATGATGTAATTCACACCCCTTGCCTACATGATGTTATTCAGACAAAAAAATGTATAAACTTTTGTTTGTCTCTTTTCATTACCCTTAAATCCAACCTTTTCAGAAGATTATTTGATGATAGAGAACTTCTTTATGAACAACAAAGTTATACCTGTGTTGTCCCTGAGCTTAATGTTGCCAGGTAACGAGCATCTGGTGTCATTGCCATTGCAACCACTCCGCCTTCTTGATCATTATCAAATATGGTTTGAACCGGAATACTGAAAAAAAAAATCAAATCAAACACACAAATCAACAATTGTATTAACCTTTAGATAGAATTATACAGTAAAGAAATATTAGAATCATGATTGCTGCTCTTATTAATATGTTTACATGAAAAAAAGCCCTTAATTACCACATTCTAAAATGTAACATGCAAGGTAAGATACACATGACCTTTATAAATCTGACCCATCCTTGCAGTACATCCCCCATTCTTACTTCAATGATCAGAATTCACTAAACACTTAAAAATAACTGTAACTCTAAATAAGACTTACCCAAAGTGTTATATAGTCATTAAATACATTCATCCAATATTAATTTTAAGAACAAATTCTGTGTTTAAAATAACTCACCCTGTGTAAGTATCCCATATAATGACCATACTATCAGCTCCTTTGTCACCTGTCGCAAGCCATCTTTTATCTTCACTGACACAAGTGCAAGTTAGTGGATTAGACTGGAAAAAAAGATCAATTTTTTATCAGATCATGATGCTATTTTATGTTTTACCACAAAGTTTTGCATTCGTATAAAAATTGCACTTATATGTATAGAATAGTGGTTATTTGTTTTCTGACACTGACTTTAACAGGTTTGTCATTGAAAGAGACATTTTAGATTTGGTTTGGTTGGGGTTTTACGCCGTTTTCAGCACATTTGGCCATTTCGCGGCGGCCAGTTTTTATTGGTGGAGGAAGCCGGAGTACCCGGAGAGAACCACCGACCTTCGGTAGGAAATTGGCAATCCTTGTCAATTAAGATTGGAGTCGAACACACCTTGCCACAGGTGAGATTCGAACTCAGAACCTCAGCATTGACAGGCTAGTGATCATTAGTAGACATTTTAGATATTAGATTATTACTGTAAATTATATTTCTTCCAAAAGTATAAAGTAGTAATTGAGTAGATATATCTTTCTCATGTTTCACTTCGTTGTTTGAATGCGGCACCTAGGAAAACAAGAGTGGACACACAAAAATGTCTCGCCTGTCGTGTATTTCTAATGAAAGTAAATGCTATCAGACATACATTATAAATTTTAAGCTGTAAATAATGAGATAATGTCAATGCTGCTGATGCCTGTATGAATGCTAAAGCTGCTCCCAGACCTGCTGAAGACAACTATAATAGTGTCTTCATACTACTTATTGTATAGGTTATTATTCGCTATATGAAGATATGCTGGATAACTGTGGTTAAGAGTGAAATAACTTTAATAGTGATATACCATTGATATTGATTATTGTAACTAAAGATGGCAGTGAAATCCTTCCATAAACCAAATATAGTAGACCTATTGCATACAGTATTCAAAAAACAGGCCAATTAAAACACAAAAACTTAAATATAACAACTGAACCATGAAAATGAGGTCAAGGTCATATGACACCTGCCAGTTGGACATGTACACCTTACAATCCTTCCATACACCAAATATAGTAGACCTATTGCATACAGTATTCGAAAAACAGCGCTCGAGCTAGGCCAAAACACAAAAACTTAACTGACAAACAAATCCATATCACTTTCATCTTGCATCCATCTAAAACTCAATTTTTAATAATTCTACCATATCATCTTAAAATACACATTTTTTGTAGGGTATATTGAAAAATAACACCAAATTTTTAATTAAAGCAGAATCTGGAACCCCTCTCCAATACAGTTCCTATTTCATCACATTTTATTTAGCTAGTACACCTCTATCATATAATTCAAACCACAGTATGACATGGAATAAAGTAAAAACTTAAATAAGGGTTCAAAATGCACATATATATATATATATGTGAAGGCACAACAACATTGCAATGATTCCTGACTTCTCTCAAGTCTCCCTGTCAGGTCCTCCCTGTTTGGTTGCAAGGGAGAAGTCAGTTCTCCCTAAAATTCTGAAGTGTGGTGAGCCCTGTTTATGCTCTGGATAGCACAAAAAATTTGTATAGTCTTTGTGCATTTATCTTCTGATGTGTTATATAATAAAAGTCATATTCTTACATATCCCCAAGGTCAACTACATGAAAAGGTTTTCACAATGGAATTATTAAACTGACACAGATTTATAATCACAGAAAAACAATCTGATGAATAGCAACTTTAAACCATCCCTGAAATTAACTAGATAACTTTATTATATGGTGCCAGTCCTGTTGATACTGACATTATCAGACTTTAGACATCAAAGGAAATTCATGCAAATTTCCAATATAAATGCTTATAAAACGCTATAGAATATTCCTTAATGAGAAAATCAAGAGTATAATAATGATAGTATAACTAATCTCGAAATGTGAGTTACTGAAGAACACATTAATTCATGAAAGGTGTAGCGCATGAGTGAATTATTAGTGTTTTTCGGTCATGAGTTGTAGGTTTTTGGTATTTGATTTGCTAGATTAGTTATTTTGTCTATGCATAGACCTTTGTACGGCAACGTTGTTGGCAACTGCTATTGTTATGTCATTTCCTAGAGTGAAATATGACTTTCAATTTCACTTGGTGAACTATCGGATTTTATTATTTTACCACACTCATATACATTGACAATGTAATTATTAGCTCACCTGGCCAAAGGCCATGTGAGCTATTGCCATCACTTGGCGTCCGTCGTCGTCGTCCGTCGTCGTCGTCGTTAACAATTTTTCAAAACTCTTCTCCTCTGAAACTACTTGACCAATTGGAACCACACTTGGTATGAATGTTCTTTGGGGTATCCTGCATAGAACTGATGTGGGGATTTTTGATCCGTGGAAAAACATGGCCGCTGTTACTAAAAATAGAACATAGGGGTCAGACAACAGTTTTTCGCAAATATCTCAAAAATCATTAGGTTACGGCAAATTCTGCAGGATGAAAGTGTTCAGCATGATGAGAGCTACCTGTGTGCTGATTTTCGTGAAAATCTGTCAACTGATGTTAGAGTTATTGCCCTTTTTTAACATTTTTGGCTTTTTTTATGTTATTATTTCAAAAATCTTCTCCTCTGAAACTACTTGACTAATTAAAACCAAACTTGGTATGAATGTTCCCTGGGGTACCCTGCATAGAACTGATGTGGAGATTTTTGATTCGTCGAAAAACATGGCCGCTGTTACTAAAAATAGAACATAGGGGTAAATTGCTGTTTTTTGCTAATAACTCAAAAACCGCTACAGATATCGAAAATCTGATATGGGGTAAAATTGATCAGCATGACAAGATCTACCTACCCTGAAGTTTTGAAGGAAATTTCAAAACCCGTTTAGGAGTTATTGCTCTTTTTTCGTCAAATTTTCAAAATTTTAACATTTTTCGTCATTTATCTCCAAAACTATTTGCGGTAGAAGTGAAATGTAAATTTGAAAAATGTTTGCCATGTTGAGATCTACCTACCCTGAAATTTTAAAGGAAATCCCAAAACCCATTTAGGAGTTGTTGCCCTTTTTTTTTCAAATTTTCAAAATTTTTTTATCAAAAATCTTCTCCTCTGAAACCGCTAGGCCGATTGGTTTGAAACTTAATAGGAATGGTCTATAACATGTCCTCTACAAATGATCCTCAATTTATTTTGATCTGACATAAAACATGGCGGCTGTCGTAGCTAAAAATAGAATATAGGGGTGCATGTGTTGTTTTTGGCTTATAACTTAAAAACAGTTACAGATATCAAAAATCTGACATGGGGTAAAATTGATCAGCATGACAAGATCTACCTAACCTGAAATTTCGAAGGAAATCCTAAAACCCATTTAGGAGTTATTGCCCTTTTTTCGTCAAATTATCATAATTTAACATTTTTTGTCATTTATCTCCAAAACTATTTGAGATAGAAGTGAAATCTAAATTTGTTAAATGTTTGCCATGTTGAGATCTACATACCCTGAAATTTTGAAGGAAATCCCAAAACCCATTTAGGAGTTATTGCCCTTTTTTCGTCAAATTTTCAAAATTTAACATTTTTCGTCATTTATCTCCAAAACTATTTGAGATAGAATTGAAATGTAAATTTGAAAAATGTTTGCCATGTTGAAATCTACATACCCTGAAATTTTAAAGGAAATCACAAAACCCTTTTAGGAGTTATTGCCCTTTTTTTGTCAAATTTTCAAAATTTTAACATTTTTGCATTTATCTCCAAAACTATTTGAGATAGAAGTCCCAAATTCTATTTAGGAGTTATTGGTTTGTGTAATTTGAGGTCGGGTTCTGTTACATTTATTTAAGGTTCACCCTTATTCCTGGTCAATTTTGTCAACTTCCTGCCAGCACTACCACCATCAGGGAACATATTTTAACATTAAACCTTATGAACAATAAATCTTCAACAAATTTTCCCTGAACAATTCAACCAATTGCAACAAACTTGGTCAAATAGTTGATTAATTGTCCAATGAAAACCAGACTCCAGGTGAGCGATACAGGCTCTGGTGAGCCTCTTGTTCAGATTACTTTTTACTTTTAGCTTATGCAAAATTAAACAATCTATTGACTGTATTTCAAATTAGTGCACCAAAATGTGAACAGAGGAATGTACAAAAAAATAATTATTATAAAAAAAAATTATTATTCAAAAAGAAACCTGGTGGTAAATTTCAACTACTCTAAAACTGATCATAGTAGTTCTTTATTACAGTTGATCAATTATTGTACTTACATGACCTTGCAATATGTGCTGTCTGTTGTTCTCAAAATCATACAATACACCAACATGAGCACATGCATACATTATAAGTTTTCGATTGTCATCTGTCAAATTCAGCACTTGGATATTTCTGTTCAAACCAAATGACCATATAATATTCTGAAATCAAAATGCTTATTTTTTTTATCTTTTGCAAATTTTTATTTATACAATCAAGCAATAATTTAAGGCTCAGAATTAATATATTTCTTTTTGCAGTGACATAAAATTGAGGCTTGATTAGAAAATGCCACCAGAAATATGTTATATATGTAATACTCCCCAACTTCCAAATACTTGTATTCCCTTTTTGAAATACTACAATTATTTTAATATCATTTTACCAATGCGGTCGTAGCAATTTTTTCTTCTGGTTCAGATTGAGGCCTATCTGGTGATGGAATTTTGGGAGCTTCTGGAATAACAACTGTGTCAATTGTTTTTGTCTCTGCAATACTTGTAGTTTTGCCAGTTTCTGTTGGTGGAGGAGGAGATGGCACTTTCTTGCTTGCAGATGAAGGTCTTGTGCTCTGTGTTTGGGTATGATGTCCCAAAGTCTGTGACTCGGTCGGAGCAACAGTGTCTGTTTCTGTGGTTTCCTCATTTGGCTGTGATTCTACAGTTTCTTGTTGGGTTTGTGTTTCATCTATTTCTTGACCAGATTCTGCTTTTGGATCTTGTTCTTCTGTCGTCTGCTCTGGTTGAACATCTTGTTTTGGTTCTTCTGTAGGCTCAGCATCAACTTCTTTCTGCTCACTTTCTTCAGTTATATCGTTAGATTCCGCACTTTCTTGGGCGTCTTGTTTTTTATCTTCGGAGGACACCTGCTCAGTTTGTGGAGATTCCTCTTTCTTCTCATTATCATCATCTGGTTTCTCCGAGGGATCTGTTTTATCATTCTGAGATTCAACAGTTTGTTCGGACTCTTTTTGCTCGCTTACTACCTCTGTTTCCTTCTGAATATCACCTTCGGCATCTGCCATTGTTTAAATGATTATGCAATTAAGCAATATTTTCAGATACAGATTAATTCGCAAAGAAATTCCACTAGAAACAATACAATTTTCACATGTTACCAGCCTTAGCAACATCAATGTTTACTAAATCTGCGCGTGTGCAAAGTGTGTAAGTCAAAGAATGTAAGAGTCCTTCTTCCGGAAACGTGTTAAATCCGGATGTACAGTTTTCTGATTTGGGAATAAAATTGGCAAACACATTCAGGCAGATATAGATATTTAGTTCAGAATTTGTTCCATTAAGTGAACATTAATGGGTGCTACGGGGTTATTCTTGTGATGGTTTTTGTAGATTTAATTCACGGGTTGGCGTGCAAATTCATAAAAATGCAACGTACAGGTCAAAAGTTAAATTTACCGTGATTTGCAAGCAACGGCCATAAATTCCATTGAGGCAAAGGAGACAACAGCTTTCTACAACTTTCGAAAAAAAGTAGGTGGTGAAAACAGAGACATATATGTCTCTGGTGAAAATAAGAAAATCCTTCATAAGTAATTTAAAATGACAAAATTAATCTTGTTTCATATACCGGTATGTCTTTCTCCCTTACCTCGAAACGGGAAATATGATCAGAGACATATAAAACAATTTTATACGATCATTGTTTTATATGTCTCTGATATGATTAAGAAATTTTATCATCGATAAAATAAAAATCTAAAGAATAAAATATCCATACTGTTTTGGTTTAATAAATTATTTATATTAATATATTTTATTTAATTCAATATTATTTATATTATTCATACTCTAGACTCCAAGTATGTCTTGGAATACTTAATATTTCGAATGAAGGGTTTGCACGAATATATAGGACAATCCGAACCGAGAAAATTCGGACCGACTGCAAAGACAATTCGTCTGCATTGTCTATTGAGATAATTCGGACCGTCGTTGAAAAACTAAGTCCGCTTCATATTTGGATTTGTTTCTTGAAATAGACTATGAGGTACGTTTGAAGACAAAACTTTATGACAAACGTGATGACTTCAACTTTCCTATTGTTAATTTTCCCTTCTTAAGTAGCAATATACCAGCATCGCCTGCATATGGCGTCTACGTTTCTCAGCTTATCCGATTTTCAAGGGCATGCATGAGTTACCCTGACTTTCGACAAAGAGGATTACTGCTGTCACAAAAGCTTCTTAAGCAGGGTTTTATCAGGAATAAGTTGATGTCATCACTTAAGAAATTTTACGGTCGTCATCATGAATTGATTGACCATTACAGTGTTCCAATATCTAAGATGATGTTGGACCTGTTCCCACTGTCGTAACCTTTCATGTGCCTCCTACGATTTGTGACTTCCACCGGATTGACTTTGTTGAACTTCACGACGGGTGCCGTATACGGAGCAGGAACTGCTTACCCTTCCGGAGCACCTGGGTTCACTCCTGGTTTTTATAGGAGTTCGTGTTGTTCATTGTTTTTAGTTTTCTGTGTTTATTTGTTGTGCTTGTGGTTGTTCGTTTGTCTTCCCGGGTTTGTCTGTCCAATGGATTACGTTTTATTGATTGCTCCTTAGGTATATTTGTCCTTTTTAATAATTTTTTAGATATGACATGCCAGTATGGAAAACTTCATGTGAAAGCATATAGTTACCAATTATCAATAAATTAATTGGATAATTGATACTAATTAGATTATTTGTACTAATTAGATAATTAAACATTGTTGTTTTAACCATGATAGTCTGTTCTTTATTGAGCATACAAATCTCACCTGAGTTTAACCTGTAGACCATATATGTATATCTTGACTTATTTTCAACAAATTATACCCTTTTTATTGATAAAATAACCTAAAATTTTATGTTTGGTTTTGTTCGACCTGTGTATTTTATACATTTAAGTCGTTGTATGCCTCTTTTGACTCCTCACCATTTCCGTTTTATTTTCCTTGTTATCTATTGTCGTATGAGCTGTTTCGCAACATACTTAGTTTTTAATAGATCAAGAACATTAATTGATGTACCATAAACTATGCAGTAGCAGGGTCTACTCTCCTCAATATTAAAGGAGGTAAATTATGGATTTTCTTCAAGTTTCACGCGCAGCTAAAATGTTCGAAACTGCATCTAAATATCGAAAAAAATCATGTTTAGCCTTTATATTTCTTCAATGAGGTTATTTAATATCATTAAAATAAAGGGCTTTTACTGTAGATTTCATATAAAAACTACCGGAAATAATTAATAATTTCGGTTTTAATCGTCATTTCGCAAAAACTAATGCCTAGAATTTTCTATAAAAAAAAAACGATATGTTATTGCTGTGAACTTTTTAGTTTCAATGATACTAAATAAACACAGGGTCACCGGCTTCGTTTTCCTTGTTGAAATCATTTTAACTATACGTCCTGTATGTAAAAACACTAAAAATATACATTTTTTATCGCGACGTCGTAACGGCTTTACGCTTTTTTTTGACTTTTTGGCGCTTATTTTCACTCTTCCTATAGAAATAAATCTAATATACTAAAAAAACGAATCTGGTGACCTCTAATAAATTTCATATCAATAAAAAGAGTATTTCAATGGAAATAATATATTTGTTTTAAATCCTAGGGACTGGATTTTGAGATCAAAATTTAAAGTTTAAATAATTGATTTTTTTTGCAGCGATAATTACATGCATTCTATATATTTACACATGTTGTCTATGAGAAAATATAACATGTCTGTAATTTCATCTTCAGAATACTTTTTGTCAGAATCAGAGTGGTTCTTAACGAAATAAGCCTTTTCTCTACCTAAAAGTAGAAATGTATACCTGCGCGTGCCATTTTTCTTGAAATAACATTGATGAACTAGTTGTTTTAAGCGATCTTTTAATTGAGACTTTGATCAAAACAACAACAAAAAAGAAACACTTTTTTCTTCATATCAAATTATGCAATTTACAGCTCCGTTCATTAGAAAGTCTATAAGGTAGGGGGTACCTTATTGGGCTATATTTCAGATTTTTATAAAATTTAGCATGCAACCAGAGTACATTGAACTGCATCTGAGTATCAAAAAAATAATGTATGTCCCTTTAATACTTCCCGAAATATCTGGCTAGGACATAAATTTTCCCCAGATGCATAGACATTTTAGGGTTAAGTCCATTCATTCCACGGAGCCCTGCCCAAAGAGGGCATATACACTGTCTTTCTGGCTGTCTGAATTCTACTAGGTACGCAAACCTTCACCCTATATCTAGAGATGACATCATGCTCAATGCCCAAAATGAGTTGCTTTTAATGCATTTTGAAGAGGTTGACCATTCATAGTAAATAAATGTTCGGTTTTACTTCCATGCAGCAGAGTACATGACTTTTAACTGCTTATTATGTAGCGATGTTTTTTTTGAATAATCGGACAAGACATTTAACATTGCTTGCATCTCATGTGGATTGTTGGAAATTAAGGTGACATCGTCAGCAACGGTAGGTATGCCACAGTAAATAAAACCTAGGTGAGCACCAAGTCCATTCTTTTCGAACATTTTCAGTAGCGTATTAATGAAGATGAAACTCAACCTTGACGAACACCCTAAAATCCATTAACTGGTTTTGACTTGATACTTTGCCACATTACTGATGAGTTAAGTTCTTACACATGTACCATTCATTGAAAAGTAACCTATTATCACCTGTCATTCACTCCTTTGTACATTTCTCTCATAAGACCTGAGTGCCACACAATATCGACCTCACTTAAAGTTGTGATTAACTGTTTTTTTCGGCTTCTTAGCCTCAGCTTTGAGTTCAGTCAAGATTAATGCAGCTACCGAAGGATATTCCTCTTCTGTGAAACCTTTTTGCAAGCGACTTTGCTTATCTTTGATGTCAACATTTTTCGACAGATGTAATTTTTCAACCACTTTTCCAGTAGTACTAGTAACTGTTATTTTGCGATATGAATTAGGCACATCTCTTGGTTTCCCCCCATTTTAGAAGACTGGGTAACATATGCAACTTTTCAGACCAGACGGAAGGTTAATATGTTGAAATATAAAGTTCACTAATTTGACAATAATTTTAACAACAGGTTGACCTCCATGTATTATTGTTCAATAGTGATCCCTTGTTCATCCGCTGCTTTTCCATTTTTAAAAGACATTATAGATTTTTTCACGTCACCATCAGAGAGAAATTCAAGAGGTTCTCTTTTAGGGTTAATTAGGTCCTGTAATATTCGGACATCAACTTCCACAAGTTGTTTATAACAATTGTAAAAAAAAGTCATTATCAGAAGGGGTAGACAGTTGTTGAAAATAGTCTGCCCAGGGTTCCGCTATGGCTACAGAGTCACTAAAGATCATGACATTATATCTCAATATAGATGTCGACAAAGAGTTATTGTCCCGTTGACGTTTAATTAGTTTATAGAATTGTTTCTGATCAGTGTCCCTATGTTCCATTCTGGTGGTATAATTATCGTGACGCTTAGATGTTTCAAGCTGTCATTGAGCAGATATCAGCTCTTTTTTCATTTGTTTCATCTCTATGTAGTATGTATTTTCTTTGCTTTTTGGTCGCCCAGCTTGTTTCCATTTCCATAAACAGTGTTTTTCTTTCCGAATGATATCAACGATCGGTTGAGGCCAAACTCTACCTTTGCTAGGAGTACGTGCTCCAGATTTATATTTCAGTGGGACAAGGTCTCTTGCTGTGTCAGCAACTATTTCGCACAGATTAGTTTTAAAGTTATCAAAATATTTAAATTCTAAAGTTTGAAGTTCAGAGTTTAGTTTATAGCTCAAACTCTTTTCATATTCTTTGGTTTCAATTTTATTCCAGTCGATTTTCCGCACACAATTGTTAACAGATTCAGTCGACTTAAATATAATATTTTCCATAGGAATAGCTATTACAACTAGATGTATTGTTCAGCTCTCTTGTCAGTACATAATAAGATGTCACAATATCTGTATTAAGAAGAAAATAGTCAATTTGTGAGGAGTCTTTCCCATTAAAATGATGAAATGTTTCTTACAACGTTTAGGTAAAGAGAGACTATGCTCATCAGCAAATAGTTTAAAGTCAATATCTTTAGTAATGCAACTGTTGCGATGAAGCGAAGCATTCTTATCTCCTCCAAGAATAATTGTATGAGAGTCAATATATTTGTGAATAATCTCTGAGAACTCATCTAATATTGCTTGGTAATCATCTCTTGAATAGCCATTGTTGGAAAGTATACACACAACAGACGTATTGGTTTTGCTAGTTTAAATAAAACCCTATTTCTATTTCCTCCACCCGGAATTTTTTTAACATTTGGTTCTAACGATTTTCTATACATAATTGATACACCTGCAGGGCCCCTACTTCTTTGAAACGGATTTTCAAATTTATCATCATCAAAGTATTTAGTATAGGAAATAAAAAGGTTAAAATCCTCGTCAATTCTATGTTTATCTCTAGAATGCAGCCAGTGTTCTTGGACCATTATAATGTCAAAATGGTCACTAAGTTTATGCAGATATATTATATTCCTAAAAACAGCCTTAAATGTTAAAAGATAAAATACGTAAATTATCTATATATTTTACTTCATCTAACAAGTCCTGACCTGAGCTAGACTTATCTCTTCCCAGTCGGTAGGGTGCATGCTCGGGGTGTTCGGATAGGACTGACACACTATTTCCTGTTGGGGTTGCAATTCTCTGTCCACTTGTGTTTTTGCACTGCACGATTTTTGGGAGACATTGCTATATATTGTATGTCCTCTCCCCCCCAACCCCCGGGGCGAGTGCGCGTGTCTAAAAAATGAGTTTCATCATTTCCTAAATTTGACTTATGCGGGGTTTGCATTAAGTAATTGTCCATTTCATTTACAAGATTATAATTCCTTATTATAACAGATTCCTCTGGTTTGAAGGACATATACATATCATTATATTGATCTTCACAAAATTTGTTGTGTAGAGAGCTTTGTTTAAAGTAAAGTAAAGTCAAGAAATACTAAAGGGATATTCGAAGGAGAGAAAAATCGTGACAACTGACAAACTCCGGAGAACAACGAAGACAAGACCAAAACAACACATGCACTACAATTAAAAACTAAAAACATATGAACAACATGGACCCCACCAAAAAATCGGGGGTAGACTCAGGTGCTCCGGAAGAGTAAGCAGTCTCTGCTTCCTGCAGGACACCCGCCATGCTGTCCATGTCAAATCCGATATGAGGAAGGGATAATATCAATGGAACAGGTCCATTTTCATTTGGGAAACGGTTTTTTCATACCTGTCAACCAAGTCATGATGACGCCCATAAAACTTTAATAAATGACTTCAGCTTAGGCATGTTAGGAGCAACGTACCCCTGTCTGAGCAACTTTTCTGTCATAAGCCGGGCTCTGTCCAGGAAGTCAATGTATATGTCATAAGCTCTGGAATAACGTATGAGTTGTGAAATATATACTCCATACGCCGGCGCTTCTGGAATATTGTCGCTCAAAAATGGGAAGTTGACGATTCGAAAGTCAAAGTCATCCCGTTTGTCGTAAAGTTTTGTATTCAAACTTCCTCTGGTGTCAATTTCGAGGTGAAGGTCAAGATACGATGCAGACTTGGCAGTGTCTGTTGTATCCTTAATTTCGAGCTCATTGGGATAGATGAGATGTAAGAAATTCCCAAAACGTGAATTGTTGAGTGATAAGACATCATCTATGTAGCGGAAGCTGAAATTAAAGGTACGGGCTAATTTCTTCTGTTTTTCCTTAAGAAGCCCGTCAAGGAAGTCTGCCTCATATGAGTAAAGGAACAAGTCGGCCAGTAGTGGCGCACAATTTGTACCCATAGGAATGCCAATTGTCTGTTGGAAAACACGTCCACCTAATTGAACAAATATGTTGTCGATCAAAAATTCAATCATCAGGACAATTTCGTCCTCTGTATATTTTTTGTTAGATTTAGAGTGGTTTTTAACAAAGTATGATTTATCTCTACCAATGACAAGGTATGTGTATCTGTTGTTGCCATTTTTATTTTGAAAGCATCGATGGATTAGATCTTTCAACCTCTACTTCAGTTGTGAATGAGGAATGGTGGTATAGAGGGTAGAGAAATCAAATGTTTTTATGCTGTTACAGACTGAAATGGACCGAGATCGTAAAATATACTTTAAGTTTTTGGAGTTCTTTAATATCCACATTTGATTGATACCACTTCTTGAATAGCTTGTCTTAATGTTTTAACATTTACAGATATATCGGAAAGTGTTTCAGTTCTTTTATTAAAAGGTCTACTACCAGATTGTTTATATGTTCTATTACCATTTCGCTTTCTTTTACCCGTTGTCTCTCATGAGTTTGCTTGTTGAACATATGATGAATATGCATATCACTAACTTTATCCTGCAAGTTTGACATTTTATCATCCTGCTTGATTATATCAAACTCTAGATTCTTGATTCTTTGTTCCAGAACCCAGACCTTTATGGAGTCTTGCTCTGCACTTTGATGACAATAAGAAGTTGAATTGTGTTCATGTGCATTTTGACTTTTGACTTGAATAGTTATCATTTAGTGAGGATGCATAGGCAAGTCTCGAAGAGAATGCTGCTAGTCTAATTTATCACATGTATCGCACCCTATTGCTTTTGGTGAAAATTCACACAGATCATTGCAGACAGGGCAAATATTTGCAGGTGTCACTGTAAATGCATCATTATTGTCTAATTGGAGTACATTTTGAATGTGCCTAAAATTGGTGCATTTATTATGTGCATATCAGCACTTTGATCACAATAAGAAGTTAAATTGTGTTTATGTACATTTTTACTTGCTGAATAGTTATCATTTAGTGAGGATGCATAGGCAAGTCTCTGTTTATATATACGAAGAGAATGCCCCAAGTCTAATTTATCACTTTCTAGAGTTATAATATATGATCTGCTTGTTGTCAATTTTTTTTGTAAATTGGAAATATCAGATTGTAATTTATAAATTGTAGAGTCTTTAGCCCTTAATAGCTTTTCTTTCGTACTCAAGAAGTCTTTAAGATGCACAATTTCTTGTTCGTATAGATATCTATTACCTTTGTCTGGCCTTGTTTGTAAAGACATCTGAATTAGCAACAGGAATTTTCAGTTCGTCTGGGCCTATTATACTGTCATGATTATCACTTGAGTCAGTTTATACTTTTGACTTTTGGTTAGAGGCACAATGTTTTTTTTATAAGATTTCTGGCCTTTGTTTTACTATCTGATTTGCTTCTGCAGTACTAGATATTAGAGTCTTAGGTAAAGTTTATTCCATAATATCAAGCTTTGAGCTTTCCAAATGTACACATGTATTTTGTTTACCAGAGTTATTATGTTCAGCTTTTCCCAAAGTAGTATCAACATGGTTATGATAATTTAAACCCTCTGAGTCATTTACAACAGAGGCTTGTAAGACATGCATATTGTGCTGATTGTTCAGATTCATAATATCTAATGTCTTTTGGTGATAGATGCTCGCAAGAGTAGTGAAGCCATTTATCACATGTATCGCACCCTATTGCTTTTGGTGAAAATTCACACAGATCATTGCAGACAGGGCAAATATTTGCAGGTGTTACTGTAAATGCATCATTGTTGTCTATTTGGAGTAAATTTTGAATGTACCTAGAATTGGTGCATTTATTATGTTCGTAGACATCAGAGCTATCAAGAGTCTCTAGATATTGTTTATACTTATGCTTGATTGTATTGTTTATACTAGTAAAGTCATCATTCTCTTCCAACACACTCATGATATCTTGTAATGTAGTTTTTATAAATTCTATCATGTAACTTTGTTTGCCATTTAGTTTGAACTGTAATGTTAAAAATTCAGAATATATCATTTAACAGATTTTACTTTAATTAACTGCCACGGAATCATATATTTCAGCACCTGTTTGATCTTTTGTTCGTGTGATGTATAGTGTAAATTGTAAGTTGTGCAACACACTGGAGATGACAGTCTTAAATATATCATATGAGGCAGCTGAGAATACCAAGACAAGATTACCAGGACTTATCTCCGGTGTGACAGAGAAGAGACGATTAGCTGCAACAAGTTTTTTTCTTTACATATTTTTTTCGGTCAAGAGTATACTGCATAGTTTGATCTTTATTAGTAGATTTAGTATTTTTATGTTTTCTTGTTTAGCAACTCCCTTGCCAGGTGTAAAAGGCAAGTGCTTTACCTAGACACAAGTACTTCTACGCACCACATCCATAATGTAGAAATCGGTAGTATTTATCTTTGTAGAAAGTCTAGTTGAGGGATGTCATGTACATTCAAGACTAGCTTACGATAAAAATTATCAGACGAACGGCAGTAAAACATTTTGAAATAATTAATTAAAATAATGTACAGTTAAGGTACCCGAGACTAGTAACTAAAATATACAGTTAAAACGTACGTACAGGGACAATATCAACAGATGGCAGGAAAATAACAAAAATTTCCAAGATGGCGGTACTTTTTGTAAAAGAGCGGTGAGTACAAAGCAGCTAAAACTGTCACCGGGATAATTAATATCTACCAAGGAGCACTAAAAATTAAAACGAAGTTAAAATATGACTATGAGCACACAAAATTGATCCAGTTTTAAAAACTATGGTATCTGTTGCCTAAAAACTACTAAAACTGTCAGCCATCGCACATTCCATCAACCCACCTATTATGAATCAATACTTAAAAAAAAATTAAGGAAATATGATGCAAAATTTTGATAGATAACATGCACTGAAATGTTGATGAATAATAATGAGTATTTGATTACTGTCTAGCTAATCGTTTGCTACTCATATTATACATGATATGGCTGAACCGCCAAGAAAAGTTTTATGTTTTGTTCATCGCTGAAATGAAGAGACCCGAAGAGAAGAATCCTATTGTCAAATTTACGATTTTTTATAATGTACTCAATATGCTGCTGACGCTGGAGGTCGAAACGCGGACCGTGAAGGAAATAATGATCAGTAGACTCGATAGCACCGTACTGACAAAGGGGAGTGAACAATATTTTTTATCAAGAGGTGATGATTGAGAGAGCTGCACTGCATCCTAAGTCTTGCATAGTATAATTAGGATGTGGATAATATATAGCACATTTATAATAAACGCAGAATATTCGGTGTTATGGTAAATATCTATTAAAGGTACTCATGAAATAAGACAACAGCAACAAAAAATTTAAAAAATAAATAAATATCCAGAAGTCGGGCCCCTGTGATAGCCAGTTGGCACTCATTCTGATCGCAAAGAGGTATTTATAATAATTTCCCCAGGAATTAAAACAAAAAGCATGATTTTTCCACGTAGTCGAATAAGCTCGCTTTTGACGTATTTAACTAGAGACAACACACGGCTGTACATTTATCACATGCGGTCTGTTGTCTTTAGATAACATTGAGGAAAATGATGATGTTCGAATGTCATTCTTCATTTGACGCGAATGTTCTAATATCGGCAAAACGTGCCGGAACCTCAGTGCTTTATTGTGTGCTTTTTTAAATGTTTTGATAGACATTTCAGTGGTTTGTTTCTGTGAATTTTATTGTATTTATTGTTCCATCAACTAATAATCTGTCATACAATATGTGTTAGCTACACCAGCAAGGAACATATTAATTAGTTTGATACATATGTAATTAAGAGAAAATTATTGCAACACAGATAAAACAAAACTCAGGTGATTTTTTTTACCTGTAAAAGTAATTGTTTAACCCTTAAATGGACCCCTTAATCAGGTTTAATGAAGGGGAAAAATGTTCTTTGATCTTTGAAAAGTTGACGTTCGGGGAATCAGCCCCTCTGCTTTTGAAAAGCTATCACTTTTCACAATTTGATTTTATTCATTTTTTTAAAACTTGAAAAAACGACATTCAAAAATCAGCAATTCTAATTAGTTAATATACACTGCTGTGATTTGAAGAATCGGCATTTCAAAGATATGGGTCAACACAATGTGGATCAATTACGTCCGCGTCAATGAATTGAGACAAAACTGTTCGTATGTACCTAATTTACATTTCTAGTTCTAGAAAAACTGCATTCAAGTGTAAACAAATTGATTATTTTTAATTACAAAACACTTTTTAATATGAATGCAGTTCAAGCAATATTCATGATTAAAAAATCCTTTTTTTCAAGTACCTCTTCGGTGATCTTAACTAATTAAATATCTGGGCTTCAGAAAGCGAGACGGATCAAGGCCCGGGACTATAGAAAACTTAACAAATTTAATTTGAGTTTTTTTAAATTTGAAAAGTATAATTTTCTCAATGAAACCTATTCATAGTGCATCTTCTAAAGTTTCGGCTTGAATTGTATTTATTGTTATTTTCGTCTGTTTTAGAAATCCAGGGAAAAAATGTTCTATTTTAACCGAATCTTAAAATTAACAAATTTAATTTGAATTCAATTTTCACTTCAATGTCCTTCTTTTTTTTTTTTTTAAAAAATATGGTTGGCAGGATATCAACAAAATGTACATTTTTAAATACAAAATTCTTACTTCTTTATCTTATGCCGCTGAATACATTTTTATTTAATGTTGAAAACTTCTCGGAATACTTGCATCCACGTTAAATCGATAATACACAACTTTATACCGGACAAACACTGTTAAGGTGTGACGAGACATTTACTGGGATTTATCATGGAAAAGACAGCAGTGTAATCCTATCACCTTGAAATTTATGTTTATAAAATTAAATATTGTAATTAGCCTACGTTTATGGCATCTCCAGTGTCGTCGGCCGTCATATACACACCCGTCGGCGGATGTTGGTGGTGGGAGTTTTATTGTTGTAATATTGTTTTTTCAAATTTTATGTTTAAAAATTACGCATTGTATGATGTATACATGTACTGCAAAAAAGTTTATATCGTTTCGGACCCTTCCTGTAGATATGGAGCTAAAAGAGAAGACTCCTTCCATTTCTTCTTTGAATGTCCATTGTATAAGGACTTACGCAACTCTTTATTTGATGGATTGGTCTGGTTACCCGATTGCCTAAAGCTTGATTTAAAATAATTAACAGCTGGAAATAGTTTACTAACAAATGAACAAAACGAGAATATATTTAAAAAGACCTTTGACTATATAAAAAAAATCAAACAGATTCCTGATAACTTAAAAATGAACAAACCCCGAGAGAATCCACACACACACTTGCATTACCATTATGTCTCAATACTTCCTTTCTATCAAGACCGCTTCGGTGGTCTCGTGGTAGCGTGCTCGCCCCGAGTGCGGAAGGTCGCGGGTTCGATCCCCGGCCGTGTCAAACCAAAGACATTAAAATTGGTATTTGCTGCTTCTCCGCCAAGCACGCGGCATCTAGGAATAAGAGCAAAGACTGGTCGGCTCGGAGTCAGTATAATGTGTCCGAGTGAGGTGATATGTCTTCCTGCGGACAGTTACCTCGTGAGCTAGCACATTAAAAATCCGACTTAGCGCGTCGGTCTAGTACAAAGCAGGGATCATATTCATTATCATATCAACATGTTCTCGTCCTGATATGCACCTGGTTGCCACTGGACGTTAAACAATAATTCATCCATCCATCCATCCTTTCTATCAATTTATCTCTTACTCCTTTTCTTCTCTTATGTATCTTTATATTTTGATTCATTTTCCTCTAGTATGTATAAAGGCTTAAATTAATATTTATTATGTTTTGTGTATGCTCTAACATTGTAATGATATAAATCGTATATAGGGAGAAGACATCTAAGTTTGTTTAACTTGTGTCTGATCCCTTTTACTTTATTTGAGTAAATAAAATATGTTTAAAGTAACTACTGCAAAAAAATCCTTGAAATGCGATTTCAACTAAGAATGGCCAATCTACACAATTATATGATATGAATGGAGAAATAAATACAGTCATGGATACTACGTCGCCTATCCTTTTTAAAAAGACATTTTTTAATGGTTATATATTCCGGATGAACCTTTATTTGACATGTTTGAATATGCGTCTGTAGCTATAAATTACAGCCCAGAATAGCAACTAGTCAAAATCTTTCATCGAAAAAATAAAATTTATCAAATGATTTTTTTTCAGAAAAATAGAATAAATCGTATATTTATATAAACGGCCAAACTTGTAAATAAATAAATAAATGAAACAAATCTACAAATAAAAAACAAATACACGCAGCGATTGGCATTGGTTTTTTTCCTGACCTTCTTTGTATTGTAACTGCATGAATTATAATTTTAGAAGAAATAAAGCAGATATTAAAAACAATGTAATTCCATGGATTTTTTAATAGATTTTCGAGTTCGAGGCATACATGAAGCAGATGACAAATCGATGAGTCGTAAAGTATTTAGGAAAGATATCATTTCGGCAAAGGTAACGACTTGTTAAATCTAATTTGACTAAGAAATAATAAACTACCACTAACTGTTCAGGTATATCACTTAATTTCAAATATAGTTACCAAATTTATGAAAAATGTTACTTTTACTTTCAGTTTCGATATCGGGGTATTTACGGAAAATGAGTATATATAATCTTTGTCTGTTGAAGGTTTTAAATGGCTACTTAATTCATAAAGTGGGAATATATTAGTTACCGTAAACATGGAACTGAGGCCGTCTGAAGTATTTTACTCACAAGATTCTATACTGAACAAATTCGGTGATTACACTTTCCATGGGAATACTTTTATAGGCGAAACTTTGGACCAGCTGCTGAGTGGATATTGTAATGTGAATAATATTCCAAAGATCAATGTGGTAAAACGATATGGGAAATGGTTTACTACAGATAATCGCCGGTTATGGGTCTTTAGAAAGGCGGAAGAACTTGGATTCTTAAACACAATTGAAGTTGTTGTTACAAGTTATTTAAACGAAAACAAATTTACAACTGAAAATGGTGGGACATCCATTCGTGTACGAGGAAGAGGTCCAGGGGGAAGTCTGTGGAAAACATGGAAACCAAAGCGACAGAATTCTGCATTTGGCAGATCAAGGTACAGAAATGACATGATCTCCCCTGATATATCGAGAACACCATCACAACTAAGTCAACAAAAAACGAACGTTTACAATCAAAATTGTTATATTACCCCAACCAGATCTGTTGTTTCACCAAGACAAAATTACACCAGTTCGCACTTTGGTAGCGAAGGAACTCACTATAATACTAATGTGGTTAATATTTCATCGTATAATCTACCAACTTACACAACTCCCTCCAGAAGTACAAACCGAAATGATGGCGACACTTTCCGGTTTAATTCAAGTGTTGAAAGTAGACAGTCTATGTCACCTGCCCTGCAGATGAATGAAACCAGGCATACGAATACGGAAACTTTGAACGACATTGGTAGACAAGACAGAATTTTGTCACCTAGCACTGGGCGAAGTTACACAAGACATAGCTTCAGGGATGGTTTTCAAGACGTGGAACAAGTAGGACATGTGTCACCTTCTTTACGATCATTTAGTGGTACTAGACATAATGACGAAAAACAAAAGGGTTGCTGTATTATACTTTGACGGACATAAAAAAATATTACAATAAGATTCAATTAATAAATAAGAATACATTTACCTGTATTTTTGCGCAAAAGCATGTGTTCCAGTTTTAATGGCGGAATACCCTATTTTGGAATAATACATAATTTAGTCATTCCCGGTGTAAATACACAATAATATGGTACGCATTACAGTTATTTTACGTTTGCTAATGAATATCGTTTCTTTTTTTTTTTGGAAGAAATCTCTACTATTTTTGTATACTTGGTAGTTGTTTCAGTGTACAATCATGTCGTTTTTTTTGTTCACCAATAATAAGACTGTTCAAATTTAATAGTAGGCAATATTATATGACGAATGTAAGAATAACTGTTTCTCGTATTATTGTATATCAATAATGAAACACTCATAGTTATGACACACGCGGGATAAGAAAGAACAATATTATTGTTCATGTTGTTATTTCAAAATCACAATGACACTTCTAATTAAAATAGTGTGTCAACATTTACATCTCTAGTCGATGCAGGTGTTTGCACAATTTGTGTTCCTGGTAATAAAACTTCGGCGTACAAGAACATTAATTGCCATCTTTTCCCCGACCCAACACCTTCGTTCTTTCGTTGACATTCACCTCATATATATATGTACTTTCGTTTCTATTGTCACTGAAATCGTATATTTAAAGGGAATATCTGTATCGTTTCAGTTCAATGACCAATAAAAGAAAGCAAAAATTATTTTTACATAATTAAATTGCTTGTTCATAATATAAAGCTATTAAATGTTTAACAGGACAACAGTGTTTTCCTTAAATTTAGATGAAACACCTTTTAAAAGTAGTTGTTTTCTGTTTATGCCTAAATTTTCAGGAATTTCATAATGAAAGTTATAAAAATTTTTTTTTAGTAAATAAAGCGCTAAGAATTGTATAATAAGATAAAGAATCTTACTGCCACCTCAACACGGTACATTTATGATGTTATTGTTAAATCTTTGATTATAACACTTATGGCAAAACTATTTATTGTCTTTAACAATTTTTAAGACGTCACATATCTGTACGGTCTTCTTGATTAGAATAAATTTCCATGTTGCAAAACAAATAACTGAAACTCTAAAGAATTATTTCATTGACGTTCCTAATTGTCTTCATTAACGGTCCGAATTGTCTCCAACGTCACTCTGAATTGTCTTCATAAATGGTCCGAATTGTCTTATACCCGTTTGCACCACCCCATCTGATTTACTGCCTCCTTCAGGACAAGGGGCAATTAACGGCTATGGTTGCGGCCGTTCTTCGTGATCGACATCAGTTTTATTTCTCGTTCGACCGTGTTCATATGATGTACGACCCTTAAAGAATTGAAAAATGAAGAGTATTTTAGGTCACCAGCTTAAATTCGCAATATGGAAAATTCTTCCAGTTTTGAAAATAAAAATTCTAACACCTTATTTGACATATACATAGTCACAGAATATGAGAATACTGTATAGAAATATAATGTATAAATTGAAAAAAAGAAAGAGCATTTTAGTTCATAACTCTATATTATTGGTTTTTCTCTTCGACACCATTTATATATGCTTGCAAGCTACGTTTACACAGGATAATTAACACATCGCTCAAAGGCCAATGTGCACTTTTCTCGTCACTTGACGTTCGTCGTCCGTCTGTAAATTTTTTTTCACATTTTCATCTTCTCCTCTGAAACCACTGGGTCATTTTGAACCAAACTTTGCAGGAATGTTCCTATATGTGTCTATGTGTGTATAAGTTTGATACCCGCCAGAGGCGGACAAAAATTTGACAGTATTAAAATCTGATTTAACAGTGTTCGGTTAGTGTTCAGACGTGTAAATATGTTTTTCACTGAAATAAAACGCCTATTTATGAAGAAGTCGTCATATATTACAATTAACTTCATCATTTGGATACAGCGAATTAAGGTTATAGCGAATCAGTTCATCAAGATTCATCTGAAATTCGTTACAAGTCAGGTTACTGAATGTCTGGTTCAAAACTCATTTCCTGTTAGATATTGTTAACAGGCTTTTACCACGATATATATATTAAATATATTTATTTAAACTTTGGGTGTAAAAATATGGGGTTAATCTGAAAAGTTCAAGCAACATTAATCATATAGCAGTATATTGCCTTATGGCGTTGCCTACGGCCATTACAACCTTCCTCGGGTCATTATTACAGACCTGGCCATTATAAAAACACCCTTTAATTAACACTATAGTAATATACAATACAATTGAATAATCAATATAGGATACAGAAACAGGTTTTGGACTTATATGTAAAGTCAAGAAAAAATCAGTATCCTACAAAAAATAATTTTCATAGTTCATTTTCTCATACCTTTTACCTAATCTGTAATTTCCGCCTCTGTGCGGTGTATTTGGGATTTGCTATATACACGGGTCATAATCACACCTGAACTTCATCATTATACAAGGATTGACATTATTAAGTTCAATTATACATTAAATAAATATATATCTACAATACCTATGTACATGACTCCTCTCCTGGCTATATCCAGACGTCTGCTTGTAAAGACCACAGAAAGTTCTCGAAATGTAATTCGATCAAGCACTGATTTAAAAATAATGACATACTGTATCATGATACTAACTAGGTTATTTGTAATAAAGAGGCTCTTCTCTGATGCAGTCTGTAACAAAGACCTCTAGATATACATTCAATTTCAGAAATAGTGAATTCATCTAGGAATTCCATGGAGGAGCAATCAATAATAATTTTGAGTTGCAAATCGTCAGATGTTAATATTTCATCATACACTTTCACATCAAGACCTTTATATATAGTTTTACCAGCATAATATTTCAGAAATGCTCTTTTATGTCAGTCAATTTTTCATAGTAAAGAAGGAAATGTTTAATGTCCTCTCCCCCTTTGCCGCATAATTTACACGTTGATTTAGTTTCACCAGTTCTGTCAAACTTAGCTTTGTCTTGTTGTAAGGTGTATGTACCACACATACTTTTTACTTTTATACAAGCCATAGTTGAAGTAAAAGGCTCTGTTCCACAACTGTCCCAGACATTATGGGTTTTTCCTTAAATTAAATTATTAACATTTAAAAACTTTAAAGATGTTTTTGGTTTTACTTCTGTTTGGAATAAATCGATCCAATATGAAGAGATATCTTTTCTTACTATATTTTTCCATTCAATTTTTCCAGGTGGCACAGTAATAAGGTCATGTGGTGATGGTAAACGATATTGTTCTGTTAAATCAACAGTTTTCACAAACAAACTGTCTGAATCACGGGGCATTACAGCCAGCTGTCTGATAGCAAGCTCACGCTCGACAGAACCGTGGTTTCTGATGATATTTCAAAAGAAATTAAGCATACGCTTATGCAGTTCAGCCTCAACAGGGATCTGACCGAAAAGCAAGTAAACAGCAGAAGTGGCAGTGCGTTCTGGCAGATGCTGAATCTGCTTGAGAAGTTTTGTATAGAACACATGTAGAATACGGACAATAATTTCATATCAGAAACTGAAAGTCTAATAGAGTGTAGCCCATACATAAGTCTGGGTAGCACATAAATTTACACCAGATTCATGGACATTTTAGGGTTAAGTCCATTCATTCCATGGAGCCCTGCTCCAATGAGGGCATGCACTGTCTTTCCGTCTGTCTGAATTCTACTAGGTACGCAATCCTTCACCCCATATCTAGAGTTGATACCATACTCAATGCCCAAATGAGTTGCTGTTAATGCATTTTGAAGAGGTTGACCATTCATAGTAAATACTGTTTTACTTCCATGCAGCAGAGTACATGACTTTTAACTGCTTATTATGTAGTGATGCTTTTTTGCATAATCGGATAAGACATTTAACATTGCTTGCATCTCATGTGGATTATTGCAAATCAAGGTGACATCGTCAGCAACGGTAGGTATGCCACATTAAATAGAACCTAGGTGACCACCAAGTCCATTCTTTTCGAACATTTTCAGTAGCGTATTAATGAAGACCTTATAGACATTCGGGGACCAAACTTCATCCTGACGAACACACTGAAATCATTAACTGGTTTTGACTTGATACTTTGCCACATTACTGATGACGTTAAGTTCTTAAACATGTACCAATTATTAAAAAGTAACCAATTATCACCTGTAATTCCTAATTTGTACATTTCTCTCATAAAACCTGAGTGCCAAACAATATCGAATGCTTTTTGTGCATCACTTAAAGTTATGATTAACTGTTTTTTTCGGCTTCTTAGCCTCAGCTTTACGTTCAGTCAAGATTAATGCAGCTACCGAAAGATATTTCCCTTCTGTGAAACCTTTTTGCAAGCGACTTTGCTTATCTTTGATGTCATCAACATTTTACGACAGATGTAATTTTTTAACCACTTTTCCAATAGTGCTAGTATTTTGTGATATAAATATAGCACATCGCTTGGTTTGCCCCCATTTTTGAAGACTGGGTAACATGTGCCACTTTTCAGACCAGACGAAAGGTTAATGTGTTGAAATATAAAGTCCACTAATTTGACAATAATTTTAACAACAGGTTGACCTCCATATATTAGATGTTCAATAGTGATCCCTTGTTCGTCCGCTGCTTTTCCATTTTTAAAAGACATTATAGATTTTTTCACGTCACCCTCAGAGAAAAATTCAAGATGTTCTCTTTTAGTGTTAATTAGGTCCTGTAATATTCGGACATCATCAAGTTGTTTATAACAATTGTCAAAAAACTCATTATCAGAAGGGGGTAGACAGTTGTTGAAAATAGTCTGCCCAGGTTTCCGCTATGGCTACAGCGTCAATAAAGATCATGACATTATATCCCATGATATATTTTCTTTGATTTTTGGTCGCCCAGCTTTTTTCAATTTCCATAAACAGTGTTTTTCTTTCCGAATGATATCGACGATCGGTTGAGGCCAAACTCTACCTTTGCTAGGAGGACGTGCTCCAGATTTATATTTCAGTGGGACAAGCGCTCTTGCTGTGTCAGCAACTATTTCGCACAGATTAGTTATAAAGTTATCAAAACATTTAAATTCTAAAGTTTGAAGTTCAGAGTTTAGTTTATAGCTCAAACTCTTTTCCTATTCTTTGGTGTCAATTTTATTCCAGTCGATTTTCCGCACACAATTTTAATAGATTCAGTCGACTTAAATATAATATTTTCCATAGGAATAGTTATTACAACTAGATCATGTGGTAGATGTATTGTTTAGCTCTCTTGTCAGTATATAATAAGATGTAACAATATCGGTATTAAGAAGATGAAAGTCAATTTGTGAGGAGTCTTTCCCATTAAAATGATGAAATGTATTTCGTGTCTTACAAAGTTTAGATAAAGAGAGACTATGCTCATCAGCAAATAGTTTAAAGTCAATATCTATAGTAATGCAACTGTTGCGATGAAGCGAAGCATTCTTATCTCCTCAAAGAATAATTGTATGAGAGTCAACATATTTGTGAATAATTTCTGAGACCTCATCTAATATTGCTTGGTAATCATCTCTTGAACAGCCATTGTTGGAAAGTACAACACTACAGACGTATTGGTTTTGCTAGTTTAAATAAAACCCTATTTCTATTTCCTTCACCCAGAATATTTTTAACATTTGGTTCTAACGATTTTCTATACATAATTGATACGCCTGCAGGGCCCCTACTTCTTTGAAACGGATTTTCAATTTATCATCATCAAAGCATTTAGTATAGGAAATAAAAAGTTTAAAATCCTCGTGAATTCTATGTTAACTCTAGAATGCAGCCAGTGCTCTTGGACTATTATAATGTCAAAATGTTCACTAAGTTTATGCAGATATATTATATTTCTAAAAACAGCCTTTAATGTTAAAAGATAAAATACGTAAATTATCTATATATTTTACTTCATCTAACAAGTCCTGACCTGAGCTAGACTTATCTCTTCCCAGTCGGTAGGTGCATGCTCGGGGTGTTCGGATAACATTTCATGTTGGGCTTGCAATTCTCGGTTCACTTATGTTTTTGCACTGTACGAATTTTTGGGAGACATTGCTATATTTTGTATGTCCTTCCTCCTCCCTCTGGCGCAAGTGCGCGTGTCTAAAAAAATTGCCTTATGCGGGGTTTGCATTAAGTAATTGTCCATTTCATTTACAAGATGATAATTCCTTTTTATAACAGATTCCTCTGGTTTGAAGGACATATACATATCATTATATTGATCTTCACAGAATTTGTTGTGCTTTTTTAACATTTACAGATATATCGGAAAGTGTTTCAGTTCTTTTGTTAAAAGGTCTACTACCAGATTGTTTATATGTTCTATTACCATTGCGATTTTATTTTCTTTTCTGTGCTAGAATCAGTATCCTTTGCAGTCGCGTATCCAGGATTATTGGGGGGGGGGGGGTGCAGTATTCTAGCGAAGGGTCTGGTGTCTGCTAGCGGCCCCTGATGGTCCACCCCTCTGAAGATCCTCTGATATGGGTAAATATATGCCAATTTTAGCAACAAAAAGATTCTCTCCAATCTTCTGATTTACTAGTACTGACAAAACAATTTCTGTGGTTATAGTTAGCCACAATGCATATAATCTTACACATCAATATGCAATTTACCATGTACCTGAAGACTTAATTAATTAGTTAATTTGATATATTATGAACTACTGTTTTCTATTTATACTTACATTGCATATTCAAAGAAAATTGGAATATTTTACCTGTTTTAAGAATTACGTGTTTCAGCTATTATGTCTGATTATTTATTGCATTAGTGCACTTGTTTCCATATGATATTTGCAAAAACAGATGTCATCAAAGTTGCTCTGATAGGTTGTAAGTAGATGTCGATTTCATTTCAAGTATTAAGATGTATTCATTTTTTTCACATCAAAATTTTTTTTTTGTCTTCGTGCAAACTGATACGTCAGATCTGGGAGTTCTAGCCCTGCTGGAATCAGATGAGAAGTTAAAGAAGAGACTGATAGAAGATCAACATAATATATCTAATACCTACTTAATGTATGTAAGCTTCATTCAGCCAAAAAATGATCAATAAATAAATGAATAAATGAAAAAATCTACAAATAAAAAAAAAATTCACAAAGCAACTGGCATTGATTTGTTTTACCTTCATTGTATTGTAATGCATAAATTCTAATTTTAGAATAAAAAAAAACAGATATTAAAAAACGCCTTTTTTATTACTATATTCAAAGTTATTCCATTTTTGAATAGATATTCGAGTTCGAGGTATACATGAAGAAGACGACAATTCATTGAGTCGTGAAGTAATTAGGAAAGATATAATTTCGGCAAAGGTAACGACTTGTTAATTTAAGTTGACTCAGAAATAATAAAGTACTACAAATTGTTCAGGTATATCACTAAATTTCCAAAATATACTTACCAATTATGTGAAAAATGCTACTTTTATTTTCAGTTTCGATATCGGGATATAATTTACGGAAAATTCTTCTTTGTCTACTGAAGGTTTTAAATGGATACTTAATTAAGAATTCATAAAGTGGGAAGATATTTGTTACGGTAAACATGGAACTGAGGCCGTATAGTTAATAATGAGGAAATTAAAACGCGTTTTTGTAAATAAACCAATTATTTCGTACAAACGAAATACATGAAAAATACGTCAATTTTATTTGCAATGGCGGCCATCTTGAAAAAGGGCAGCCATTTTGAATTTTCAAGGTTGGTCCAAAGCTAATATTGTTTGGGATGTCCATTACTACCACCATGCCTAATTTGATGCTTTTATCATCAAATCCACATTTTTTTCACGAATCAGGTGGACTATAAGACTTGCTGCCAGACGATATGTACACAGATCTTTAAAAGTCACACAACAGCCAAATATTACAAAATATTTTGCACTTTGAACTGCAAATCAAACAACGTGATCTACATGCGGGATTTGTAATCTGCAGTACATTGGAGAAAGTAAACAAGTTTTCAACAAAAGAATGAACGGTCATAGAAGTGATCTAACAAAGAAAGACTTTCTACCAGTCAGACAGCACTTTCGGTCGGCTGGACACAATCCTGGGGACTTTAGTAACATGAAGGTTTCAATTATAGAACAAAATTTGAATTGAAGTGATCACGAAAGGCAGACAAGAGAAGATTCTGGATAAAAGAACTAGGCACCTTATATCCAAGGGGAATAAACAAAAAAAAATAAATATATTTGTCAACAAAATAACAACGTATTATTGATACAGCTATTGTATACTTCCTTTTTATTGTTATTTCAAAGTGCTGTATTTATTTTTTTCATGTATTTGTTTCATTTGTTATGTAATGTGTATGTTGTTATAATTCTTTAACATAATTTTCTACCTTATGTTATTGGATTATAAACCTGTATTTTATTTACATGCGTTGCTCAACAGAAGGACGATTAACCCTTTTGTTTTCTAGACGTAATTAATTAGTCATTTCGCAACGCGACAGCACGAATGAAGGACCTCAGTGATCCAAAAATTTTGCTATATATATATTTACACTCGACTTTATTTGAATAATACGTATAATATGTGTAAACCGATTATGTAACTCTAAAACTTATCTTTTATACAATTACAAACCCGAATTTAAATAAATGAACTACATGTATGAATCAATAAATTTGTACCACATTTATAACAAAACAAACATATAGTTTAACAGGTTAAAGTTAACAGATAAGTACGATTGTAACTATTGAAAGATTTTATTAACTGAAAATTTTCATCTACTTTTAGACTCAGTGGTTTTGATAAGGAAGATATAACCAAAGATGTTCTAATAAAAACATGAAGTTGAAACCAAGCGATATATTTTATTCACAAGACTCTATTTCAAATACATTTGGCATCAAAACTAAGCACAGAAACAAGTTGATAGGAGATACTTTGGATCTGGTGTTAACCGAATCTTTATCTATTGATGAAATACCACCAATAACTGTTGTACAAAAAGAAGGGAAATTTTTTACTGGTGACAATCGGAGACTATGGGTATTCAGAAAAGCCGAAGAACTAGGGGCTTTGGAAATGGTTGAAGTGGACATAGGAAGCAAGTCAATATTTCGCACTAGATATGGTAATAAATTTACTACCGGCAATGGTGGAACATCGGTAAGGATACGTGGCAGTCCTGGTGGAAGAGTTTGGCAGACATGGGTTGCAAACGGTGAAGGTAATTTACATAAAACTATTGAAAGCAATCGTTCTTTAACTGTCTGTGGTCCTTCTACAATTAACGTCAAATCTAAGGCTGCTTTTAATTCCGTAGTTTCTTACAAAAAGCACAGCGATGATTGCCAGGTTTACGACGTTGATACAGGAAATAGACCAAGTAAATTTACATCGAGACCAGACCTGAATAATATAGGAAATGAAGAATCCTATTCCACAATAAGTCATATCTCAGACAGAAATGAAAACAGTGAGAACAGAAATGTTGGTAATCATAGCCTCAATGAAGCAAGTTATAATGCTTTACAAGATGTTGAATATAATTCTGGAAGATTTCCAATACAGCAAATGCAGAAACATTTTTCTACCCGTGCGTATTCTAGGAAACGTTATTCTACCAGGAATCTGCTGGTCCATATGAAAACAAAACAAAAAATGTTTCAAAGAGTGTTGAAAAGATGATTGGTTTAACCGAATTTCCAGCCGAAAATTACAAACAATTTGCAAGACAAGTGCATGACGCCAATGAAGAAAACTCAATGAAAAAGAGTATAACGAATGAAAATCAAGGACGCCTTCTGACCAGTGATGTCACGACTAGATCTTATTCTGGGATTAAATATGAAAAACGTCCGGACAGAAGTAAATCTTACATTATTACGAAACAAGCTTATAACTCTCGAGGTGAAATTTATACACAGACAAATGAATCAAAAAGAGATATCATAATTGATTCAGATCCAGGATTACATTTGACAGCGACAAAATCATCTGATGAATCAATTGACTTTTCTGATAGACGATATACCACGTCGAGTGTACGTAGAGAGGAAAATATTCCAGGATCAGAAGTTAAGCCACCAAACATAAATACTGAATTCACCCTATCTAAAAATAAAACACAAGCCGGAAACGAAGAAGGAAACGCTAATCTATGCTATAAGCGCCAATATGCTACAACAGACGTTACATATTCTGCTGGGTTGGACAGGGTATCTACAAAAGGGTTGTCGACAAAAGCAGTAGCCTATGCCGTATCACACAATAACGATTCTAAAGGGAAAGTAAACGAAACTTCCGTAATATCAAAACATTATTCTACAACCAGGTTTGAGAACGAAAAACCTAAACGTGAGGAAAACTCGACAAAGGAAGCCACTGCTGCTTCCAAATACGTTCATCCTAGCGATTGGGAGTTTACTAAACACGCAAACATTCTCCAAGGTAAAGAGCGAGAATCACATTTGACAGCGAAAAAATCATCTGATGATGGAACTGCCTTTTCTGGTAGACGATATACCACGTCGAGTGTACGTAGAGAGGAAAATATTCCAGGATCAGAGGTTAAGCCAGCAATCATGAATACTGAATTCTCTCTATCTGAAAATAAAACACAAGTCATCAACGAAGAAAGAAATGCTAATCTATGCTATAAGCGCCGATATGCTACAACAGACGTTACATATTCTGCAGGATCAGACAGGGCATCTACAAAAGGGTTGCCGACAAAAGCAGTTGCATATTCTGTATCATACAATAACGATTCTAAAGGGAAAGTAGACGAACCCTCTGTAATATCAAAACGTTATTCTACAGCCAGGTTTGAAAACGAAAAACATAATCATGAGGACAACTCAACAAAGCAGGCCAATACTGATTCGCAGAAACACAAGCCGGAAACGAAGAAGGAAATGCTAATCTATGCTATAAGCGCCAATACGTTACAAGAGACAATAAACACTCTGCTGGGTCGGACAGGGCATCTACCAAAGGGTTGTCGACAAAAGCAGTAGCCTATGCCGTATCACACAAAAACGGTTCTAAAGGGAAAGTAAACGAAACTTCTGTAAGATCGAACAGTTATTCTATATCCATGTTTGAGAATGAAAAACCTAAACTTGAAGAAAACTGAAGAAAGAAAAATGTCACTATTTCACGTTAATCGTAGTGATTGGTCGTCTACTGGGGTTTACTAAATCCGCTAACATTATCCAAGGTAAAGAGCGAGAATCACATTTGACAGCGACAAAATCATCTGATGATGCAATTGGTTTTTCTGATAGACGATATACCACGTCGAGTGTACGTAGAGAGGAAAATATTCCAGGATCAGAAGTTAAGTCACCAAACATGAATACTGAATTCACTCTATCTGAAAATAAAACACAAGCCGGAAACGAAGAAGGAAATGCTAATCTATGCTATAAGCGCCAATATGCTACAACAGACGTTACATATTCTGCTTGGTCTGACAGGGCATCTACCAAAGGGTTGCCGACAAAAGCAGTAGCCTATGCTGTATTATCATACAATAACGATTCTAAAGGGAAAGTAGACGAACCCTCTGTAGTATCGAAACGTTATTCTACAGCTAGGTTTGAAAACGAAAAACATAAACGTGAGGACAACTCAACAAAGCAGGCCAATACTGATTCGCAATGCGCTAATCGTAGCGATTTGGCGTTTACTAAACCCAACCACATTATCCAAAGTGAAGAGCGAGAATCGTATTTGACAACGACAAAATCATCTGATGAATCAATTGACTTTTCTGATAGACGATATACCATGTCGAGTGTACGTAGAGAGGAAAATATTCCAGGATCAGAAGTTAAGCCACCAAAAATGAATACTGAATTCACTCTATCTGAAAATAAAACACAAGCCGGAAACGAAGAAGGAAATGCTAATCTATGCTATAAACGCCAATATGCTACAACAGACGTTAAATATTCTGCTGGGTCGGACAGGGCATCAACAAAAGGGTTGCCGACAAAAGCAGTAGCCTATGCCGTATCAAACAATAACGAATCTAAAGAAAAAGTAAACGAAACTTCTGTAATATCAAAACATTATTCTACAACCAGGTTTGAGAACGAAAAACCTAAACGTGAGGAAAACTCGACAAAGGAAGCCTCTGCTGCTTCCAAATACGTTAAGCCTAGCGATTGGGAGCTTACTAAACACGCAAACATTATCCAAGGTAAAGAGCTAGAATCACATTTGACAGCGAAAAAATCATCTGATGATGGAACTGCCTTTTCTGATGGACGATATACCACGTCGAGTGTACGTAGAGAGAAAAATATTCCAGGATCAGAGGTTAAGCCAGCAAACATGAATACTGAATTCTCTCTATCTGAAAATAAAACACAAGTCATCAACGAAGAAAGAAATGCTAATCTATGCTATAAGCGCCGATATGCTACAAAATACGTTACATATTCTGCTTGGTCGGACAAGGCATCTACAAAAAGGTTGCCGACAAAAGCAGTAGCCTATGCTGTATCATACAATAACGATTCTAAAGGGAAAGTAGACGAACCCTCTGTAATATCAAAACGTTATTCTACAGCCAGGTTTGAAAACGAAAAACATAAACGTGAGGAAAACTCAACAAAGCATGCCAATACTGATTCGCAATGCGTTTATCCTAGCGATTTGGCGTTTACTAAACCCAACAACATTATCCAAGGTAAAGAGCGAGAATCACATTTGACAACGACAAAATCATCTGATGAATCAATTAACTTTTCTGATAGACGATATACCATGTCGAGTGTACGTAGAGAGGAAAATATTCCAGGATCAAAATGTAAGCCACCAAAAATGAATACTGAATTCACTCTATCTGAAAATAAAACACAAGCCGGAAACGAAGAAGGAAATGCTAATCTATGCTATAAGCGCCAATATGCTACAGCAGACGTTACATATTCTGCTGGGTCGGACATGGCATCAACAAAAGGGTTGCCGACAAAAGCAGTAGTCTACGCCGTATCACACAATAACGATTCTAAAGGGAAAGTAAACGAAACTTCTGTAATATCAAACTCGACAAAGGAAGCCACTGCTGCTTCCAAATACGTTAATACTAGCGAGTGGGAGTTTACTAAATACGCAAACATTCTCCAAGGTAAAGAGCGAGAATCACATTTGACAGCGACAAAATCATCTGATGATGCAATTGGTTTTTCTGATAGACGATATACCAAGTCGAGTGTACGTAGAGAGGAACATATTCCAGGATCAGAAGTTAAGTCACCAAACATGAATACTGAATTCACTCTATCTGAAAATAAAACACAAGCCGGAAACGAAGAAGGAAATGCTAGTCTATGCTATAAGCGCCAATATGCTACAACAGACGTTACATATTCTGCTTGGTCTGACAGGGCATCTACCAAAGGGTTGCCGACAAAAGCAGTAGCCTATGCTGTATTATCATACAATAACGATTCTAAAGGGAAAGTAGACGAACCCTCTGTAGTATCGAAACGTTATTCTACAGCCAGGTTTGAAAACGAAAAACATAAACGTGAGGACAACTCAACAAAGCAGGCCAATACTGATTCGCAATGCGTTTATCCTAGCGATTTGACGTTTACTAAATCCGCTAACATTATCCAAGCTAAAGAGCGGGAATCGTATTTGACAACGACAAAATCATCTGATGAATCAATTGACTTTTCTGATAGACGATATACCATGTCGAGTATACGTAGAGAGGAAAATATTCCAGGATCAAAAGTTAAGCCACCAAAAATGAATACTGAATTCACTTTATCTGAAAATAAAACAGAAGCTGGAAACGAAGAAGGAAATGCTAATCTATGCTGTAAGCGCCAATATGCTACAGCAGACGTTACATATTCTGCTGGGTCGGACAGGGCATCAACAAAAAGGTTACCGACAAAAGCAGTAGTCTATGCCGTATCACACAATAAAGATTCTAAATGGAAAGTAAACGAAACTTCTGTAATATCAAACTCGACAAAGGAAGCCTCTGCTGCTTCCAAAAACGTTAATCCTAGCGATTGGGAGTTTACTGAATACGCAAATATTCTCCAAGGTAAAGAGCGAGAATCACATTTGACAACGACAAAATCATCTGATGAATCAATTGACTTTTCTGCTAGACGATATACCATGTCGAGTATACGTAGAGAGAAAAATATTCCAGGATCAAAAGTTAAGCCACCAAAAATGAATACTGAATTCACTTTATCTGAAAACAAAACAGAAGCTGGTTTCGAAGAAGGAAATGCTAATCTATGCTGTAAGCGCCAATATGCTACAGCAGACGTTACATATTCTGCTGGGTCGGACAGGGCATCAACAAAAAGGTTACCGACAAAAGCAGTAGTCTATGCCGTATCACACAATAAAGATTCTAAAGGGAAAGTAAACGAAACTTCTGTAATATCAAACTCGACAAAGGAAGCCACTGCTGCTTCCAAAAACGTTAATCCTAGCGATTGGGAGTTTACTGAATACGCAAACATTCTCCAAGGTAAAGAGCGAGAATCACATTTGACAGCGACAAAATCATCTGATGATGCAATTGGTTTTTCTGATAGACGATATACCACGTCGAGTGTAATTAGAGAGGAAAATATTCCAGGATCAGAAGTTAAGTCGCCAAACATGAATACTGAATTCACTCTGTCTGAAAATAAAACACAAGCCGAAAACGAAGAAGGAAATGCTAATCTATGCTATAAGCGCCAATATGCTACAACAGACGTTACATATTCTGCTGGGTCTGACAGGGCATCTACGAAAGGGTTGCCGACAAAAGCAGTAGCCTATGCTGTATTATCATACAATAACGATTCTAAAGGGAAAGTAGACGAACCCTCTGTAGTATCGAAACGTTATTCTACAGCCAGGTTTCAAAACGAAAAACATAAACGTGAGGACAACTCAACAAAGCAGGCCAATACTGATTCGCAATGCGTTAATCCAAGCGATTTGACGTTTACTAAATCCGCTAACATTATCCAAAGTAAAGAGCGAGAATCGTATTTGACAACGACAAAATCATCTGATGAATCAATTGACTTTTCTGATAGACGATATACCACGTCGAGTGTACGTAGAGAGGAAAACATTCCAGGATCAGAAGTTAATCCACCAAAAATGAATACTGAATTCACTCTATCTGAAAATAAAACACAAGCCGGAAACGAAGAAGGAAATCCTAATCTATGCTATAAGCGCCAATTTGCTACAACAGACGTTACATATTCTGCTGGGTCGGACAGGGCATCAACAAAAGGGTTGCCGACAAAAGCAGTAGTCTATGCCGTATCACACAATAACGATTCTAAAGCGAAAGTAAACGAAACTTCTGTAATATCAAACTCAACAAAGGAAGCCCCTGCTGCTTCCAAATACGTTAATCCTAGCAATTGGGAGTTTACTAAATACGCAAACATTATCCAAATTAAAGAGCGAGAATCACATTTGACAGCAACAAAATCATCTGGTGATGCAATTGACTTTTCTGATAGACGATATACCACGTCGAGTGTACGTAGAGAAGAAAATATTCCAGGATCAGAAATTAAGTCACCAAACATGAATACTGAATTCACTCTATCTGAAAATAAAACACAAGCCGGAAACGAAGAAGGAAATGCTAATCTATGCTATAAGCGCCAATACGTTACAAGAGACAATAAACACTCTGCTGGGTCGGACAGGGCATCTACCAAAGGGTTGTCGACAAAAGCAGTAGCCTATGCCGTATCACACAAAAACGGTTCTAAAGGGAAAGTAAACGAAACTTCTGTAAGATCGAACAGTTATTCTATATCCATGTTTGAGAATGAAAAACCTAAACTTGAAGAAAACTGAAGAAAGAAAAATGTCACTATTTCACGTTAATCGTAGTGATTGGTCGTCTACTAAATCTGCAAACTTTACCATATATGATCATTCTGCATACGAAACGAACAACTCAAGATCTTATTCAGTAAAACGTACAACGGAACATTCCGGAAGTGAATAACGAATGCCAACTGATAAAATCTGTAGGTTTTATAAGTAAATACATACAAACAAAGAAAGAGTAGAAAAAATGCCGGGCGATACCAGGAAATCAACCAACAGTAACATTGTACATTCCAAAGATCAGGCCACTGTTTCACCTAAAAGTCGTAAGGAAATATCTAAAGAGGGTAACATAATTAAAAAGTCTAGTACAGAGTCGAAGTCTAGATATCAGAGTATAGTAAAGTTTTTAGAACATACTTAAACCCTAAAATTCGAGTGACTTGAATCTGGTCACCAAATGCTTGTTTGGAAAATAAAATTTTTATGTTAGGTCACACCAAATTGATCTTTAGTTCTTGGAATTTGTTGCTCTGAATTTTGGACATTGTAAATTATAAGACAAAATTTTTTTTGCCGCTTCATTTTGTAAAAATGCTGGAAATTCGCCCCGAATTCTTCTTTTATCAAGAAATTAAAATAAAAATTGTTCTCCCGCTCCTATAATTTTGCAAGATTATGGTTATAAAATGTGTGCAGCACGTAAATTTGACCTTCGTCTGAAAAAACTAGTCCTCAAGAAAAGAAAATTAAAATTGAAATTTCGCTCGTTCAAACGTATTTTTGCCATCCAATTTGGTGTGGCCATATTGAGGAATTGTAAAAGACTGGCTAATTCACAAAATTTTATAATCATATACAATTCAAGTCTTTTTATGGTTTTTGTCAATATTGCAAGGTTTCTACTTCAGAAAGAATACTCTGGATGATATAATCAATCCGTATCAACATAAGCAACCGAGAAATAAAAAATATTTAATAACGAACAATTAAATATCATTCTAGTGGTTACCGTTATTAATTTACAATTTAGTAACTGGTGTATGTGGAGTGAAAAATTGTACATGTACATGTGATATGAATATAACAACGATATATTGTACATTTTAAGCCAGACTTTTATGTTTTACAATGTAAGTTTATCATTTAACTCATATTTCTGAAACCACATGACCAACAGCCATCTAACCTAACATGCATAAACATCTTGATTAATCTTACTACCGTCCCAAAAGGTTGTGGTCAAATGACCCATATTTTACGATTCTTTTTACTCCCTGTGAAGTTCTCAGGTACTGTAAGGCCTAAGGCCTAACTTGGTATAATACCGCATAAAGAGGAGTATGACCGTATTCCACCCAAAGATGGTCTCTTTGAGCTACATTCCTTACATAAAAAAAATAATGCTCGTGATTGTAGTTCTCGGGTACTTAGATATATCTAAGGGAGGAGGCAAGCACTGTGACCTATATTTCACGCTTCATTGACCACATTGTTAAAGAGGACAAATATACCTAAGGAGCAATTAAAAAACGCAATCCCTTAGATAGACAAAACCCGGGAAGACAAATGAACAACCACAAGGACAACAAGTAAATAGTGAAAACTAAAAACAATGACCAACACGAACTCCTATAAAAACGAGGAGTGAACTCAGGTGCTCCGAAAGGGTAAGCAGTTCCTGATCCGTATACGGCACCCGTCGTGAAGTTCAACAAAATCAATCCGGTGGTAGTCACAAATCGGTGGAACAGTGGGAACAGTTAACACATACTTTTATAAAATTTTACTTATCTTTATATATTTTTTTAGTCTCAACTGGGAGAAAATACGAACTCTTAAATCGTTAAAAACCTATTGTTATTGTTCGCGTCGTATGTTTAAATTGTTTTGTTACTGTTTTCAGTAAGTTTGTGTATCTACTCCAAGCCTTCGTCAGTACTTAGATATTTTTTAAACTTTATATTTTATTAATTTTTCTGTCAATTTGACATATGAATTTTTTCTACATTTATGTTTGCCTCTTTCCATATTATCGAAGTTCAGCAGTCGAAATGAGACATATGCATATAGAGAAAATACTGTTGTTGATTTTTATACAGAAAATACACAGCAAATAATGATGAAAAAATATATAATGAATCGGTCCTGTTTCTTTTTTCTGCTTTATATCTTCATAATTGGTTTGTTCTATGGCATACATTAGAATTTAATTTTTTTCTAAAAGTTTTGCAATGCATAAAACTTTAATCCATTTTGCAAGTATTCTGCATTATATTTTCTAATAGAAAAGCTAAATTACTTCCATAGAAAAAATTACCAGACTTTATTTTGTCAAATATATTTTTCGTGCTTATTTTTCATGCAGAGAATAGTAATTACATAATTAAGAGATGTTTTCAGACTTTTGAATCTTCATAGTATATGTAGTACATATTTGTTTATATTCATCGTTCTAACATTTAATGGAATTTTAAAATGTGACATAAACATTTCGCTACTGAAAAAATATCTTATTATTCAATACATGCAATACTTATTGTGACTCCCATTTCATATGTTAATGTGACACTGCAACAGTAATTTAGTATTTTTTATCTTTATTTGAAAAATAGATCTTATGCATTAAATAATGTTCACAACACGCATTCATTACTATAGAAAGGGAGGCTAAAATCTCCAGACAATATTGAGATGATACGACACATGCATAATTATCATGCGTCCATTGTTGTTTCTGTATTGCTGTAGAAAAACTTCCGATACAACCTTTCAGTGCGCATCATTCTTGTTATAGAAGCAAATATGGACATGTCGCCATAAATTTCCTTGCCATTGTTGAGTTTCTGTGCCAAGTCAAAGTATCCCGACTCTATGTTGTGTTATGTTCGTGTTTTGTGCATTTATGTTATTTTTTGTGCGGGGTTCTGTCTGTCGGGTGGTGCTGATCGATTGGTGTGTCATTATTGACCTTTCCTTTTATCCATTTTGTTGTTAATGTAACTGACGAAAATGTTCTTGATTACTACTAACGGATCATGTTATTGTCTCGTCATCATGTAGTTGATTCAAAAATAAAAAAAGTACACCGATGTCAAAAACCAAACAATACCGTGTCATACAGTTTAGACACGAAGATAACAAAATATAAACAAGTGAAATATAAGACTTAGTAAAGACACTGGATATGGTGGCATTAAAATTAATTTGATTGGAACCAAAATTTCCAAACTATCCATCTCAAACTTATGTACATATACACATGAGGTTATCACAATTGGCATTACAATTCTTGCTCCGAATATGATACCAGTCGCGCTGTCACACAGTTAATATCATTCACATAGTTCAACGTTATTTATAATAATGGTACAGTATAACGAGTTTAGGAATTGCCTGTCTCGTAATGTTCTCCATTGATTTCAAGGCAACAAGAAAGACAATGCAAAAGAGCACACTGTTACTATATTTTTAAAATTCATATCTGCATACTGCAAAAGTTGTTTGGTACTGTTGAAGTTATCCGCATTGTTGCATTTAATTCTATATCTCAAATTGGGAACCGTCCTTCAAATTATCGGTTGATATATGCCTTTCTGGAGATATGTACGGACTTTGGTGCAAACAGAATGACAAAGATCAACATCTTTGTTGCGTTTGGAGGACAGATTTTTTATTAGACGATCAGCATTCCAATAGGGACAAATTGTGTCGCTTTTGGTCGACATGTTCTTGTTTTCACAAGAGGCTAAATTTTTACAGTAGAAACTGCATCGGAAACAAAAGAAACTAGCCCAGTCCTTTAATTTCAGTTTATATAGATGATGTTCTGTCACTGAGTAATCCTAACTTTAACGAATAGGTACATCTCATCTATCCCATGTCTGCTTTATATATATATATTTTTTACGTATACGTAGATAATAATGGGCGACTGAAATCAAAACTATAATACAAACGCGATGATTTCCGATTGTGAACTTCCCCTTTCTTAGCAGTAACATACGAATGTCTCCAACGGGGTGTACATTTCACAGTTGATTCTTTACTGCCACGCATGTGATATATACGACGACTTTCTCGGCAGAGCGAAATTGCTGTCACATAAATACATTCTAAGACAGGGTTATGTTCAGTATCTGTTAATTTCATCACTCCAACAATTTTACGGTCGTCATCATCTCGCGTATAAGACTAGATGTCCTCGTCCGTGTGGAATTAACACCTCTCCAGACTTGACACTTTTCCAGCTTTTACTTACTGTCAATGTGGCGGAAACCGTTAAAGAAGCGGGAAATGCTTGTCCTTCCGAAACACATGGTGTCACTCTCGGTGTTTAGTAGGAGTTCACATTGATAGGCCTTTAGTTAATTCCTGTGCTGTCTTGTTCTATTTTTTGTTCAGTTTATGGCATATCTTTTATTCTTTTAGTTATACATGTATCTTTGTGGTGTTTGTTGTGTTCCATCCTCATGAATTTGTCTATTCCTAGGATTTCGAATTTACGGACATTTCCCACTGTTTTTTTTTTCGCTTTGACACTCTTTTCCCGATATATCATGTATATATTA
Organism: Mytilisepta virgata; assembly: GCA_028015205.1. Classification (NCBI taxonomy): domain Eukaryota; kingdom Metazoa; phylum Mollusca; class Bivalvia; order Mytilida; family Mytilidae; genus Mytilisepta; species Mytilisepta virgata. The sequence continues at coordinate 5,943,910 of CM051520.1, read as the reverse complement.
CTAATTCATCTTGCACAATACACTTACTGGATTTACACATGATCTAAAAATTTCTGAAGTAACTACAAATATCAAAACCAAAGGAAACCAGTCTTGAAAACATAGATATTACAAAATTGCAAGGAGTGCAGAATCTAAAACCTGTGTCTTTAATTTGGGAAAACATCATTGGCTTTGACGTATATCATGTACTTTTATTGAGTTTTTATATGTGTAAATTTGATGTGCCCTATTATATACATGTATAGGAAAGTTTAAATCAGATCTATTACCACGGATTTCGTTTTTAGTCACATGGTAGTAACCAGGAAGCAGGAAGTGAAACACTTAATCAAACAAAATAATTTTAAAGTCTTGTTTGTTATACACAGGTTCCACATTATTTACATGAATGAGGTAAGTATTTTGAAGTATTCTAAATAAAATAACAATCCAAAGATACTAATATTAGATATTGTAAATTTATACTATGCTGTATACGACGCATTTCAAGGAGTTACCTCTCATCAGCAGCATTAAAACCGAAACCTTTGGAAGACCATAACCAAACTTATATTAAACAAGAAGTACTCAACCAAAAATACCGAAATAGGAAGCCAAATTTCAACTAAGGAGATCTACCATGTGCAATACAAGGAATGAACCCTTAGTATTTCTATTATTTTTTAATTTTGCTAAATACTGGTAATTTCTGTAACAAATCAATGAATAATCATGTCAGACAAGTCTGACGACTGGGTTGGCGAATACCCTCGGGGACCTAGGGTCCACCAGCAGAGGCATCATCCCAGGAGTTTCAAAATAACAATCCAAAGATACTAATATTAGATATTGTAAATTTATACTATGCTGTATACGACGCATTTCAAGGAGTTACCTCTCATCAGCAGCATTAAAACCGAAACCTTTGGAAGACCATAACCAAACTTATATTAAACAAGAAGTACTCAACCAAAAATACCGAAATAGGAAGCCAAATTTCAACTAAGGAGATCTACCATGTGCAATACAAGGAATGAACCCTTAGTATTTCTATTATTTTTTAATTTTGCTAAATACTGGTAATTTCTGTAACAAATCAATGAATAATCATGTCAGACAAGTCTGACGACTGGGTTGGCGAATACCCTCGGGGACCTAGGGTCCACCAGCAGAGGCATCATCCCAGGAGTTTCAAAATAACAATCCAAAGAATTCATTTTTGTAAATTTTTTATAGATATTTCTTTGTTTCTGATATTTCCGGTAGCGATATTTTTTCAGTAATTCGCCTCCAAACTGTGTTTGGAAAGGCTAAGTATTGTAATCGTAACATGTATTCCGTCACAAATTTTGTCGCGGTCGTTTGGCAAAACTTGCATATTTAGCCGTGAAAATGTTTAGAATATCAAGATATACATTTGTCTCATTGGTTTGAATCCGTACAATGACAATTTTTAGGTGTTTGTGCCCTTGACACTTTTATATTATATTTTATATCTCGCAAACTATAATAGATAGGAAGAAATGTCAATACAAAAATGATCAGGTTCAAAAGATCTAAATTTTGGTACCAAGGTCAAAGGTCAAACATTAAGGTCATTGAAAAAGTCCTTAGTAACCGACTGAAAAGTACCTAGCAACCACATATATTTATGTTCAGAGCAACTATACATGCAAACTAGATGGTCATGAGTCAAGGTCATGGTTAATATTCTTAGCAACCATGCAAACAACACCCTAGAAACCATATATGTAAATACAAACTTGAGATAAAAGGTCAATCCGACCCGGGAAAGACCTTGCAATTGTCTTTCTAGTTTTTCTTGTTATCTATTGTCGCATGAGCTCTTTCTCAACATACTTAGTTTTTTATTAATTAATCCACCTGTTAATCTACTTTTCAACAAGTTGTTACGTAACTTAAAGGAGATTCGCTTGGAATGTCATAACGTAATGGACAGATTAACTTTTGAAATCTGTGTTTATTATACATTTACCTGACCAAAGTTTTTATTATACAAGTATAATTAAACCACTGCTGTGACGTCAGCTTATTCATTTACCGTGATTTCTTTTTCTAGAACGCTTCTTCAACGCTTCTTTAATCCGTCACTGAAATGAAGTCATCAAATTATATTCAATTGTTCCCTTTGTATACTTAATTTCATTAAGTTTGAATTGACTAATTTAGTAATTTCTGTTCACAGCTGGTATTAGTTTAAATTAGTTTAAAAATTTACCTTAGACTTTTGCAAATTTTTAATTGCCGCGACTGGGGCTCGAACTCCCTTCTTGAAGTAAATTATGTGTCATTGTTCAAGAAGACATCGACAAAACCTCTCGGCTACCAATCGAATGATATCCACAATTCGTTTTTACATATATCAATATGATACGGTACAATATATACATAAGGCTTTCGCCTTTATATATTTAAAAACGACGTTTGTATAGTGTAAGATGGTAGCCGCAAGGTTAGGATGAGTTGAGAGTAACACCTGTAGACATAGTGCGAATCTCTGTTTCGGCGTTCCCTTTTTTCTTAATCTTTGTGTTAGCATTGATATAATTTAGTAATAAGAAAAGATCATTATTTTTGTTTTTTTTATTATTATCGACAATTTCATGTAATTAAATAAAAAATTAGAACATTGTTATTTTGATGTTTATGGCAATTTAATCTGTTTCACTGCATATTTTGACACATTTTTAAAATATAAAAAGTGAAAATCGAGTGGATTTAAAGTATTTTTTCTTTCAGTAACATTATGTTTTACTGGAAAATAATTTCGACTATGCTTTATTTTCTCAATAATGGACACATTTCTGAATCATATGCCTTATTTTGTAAGTTCATCGGGTTTTGTATTAATTTTCATTTACCATTAAAATCATCGACGTGACTATATATATCTAATTGAATAGTAGTATAGAGAATTAAGTTAATTTAAACTCACACATAATAGGGTCTAATTAAGAAAGGAAAGGTAATTGGGAAAAGTCGTCACAACAGTAGTTTAAGTAAGAGATACAATGGATAAGCGTTGGTTCATGAAAAACAACCATTCGCCCTCTGGGCTCATGGTTTCTTTTTCAAGAACCAACACTTATCCATTGTATCTATAATACGTTTACCTACCTTTGTCTGATAGACGTCGAAGTATATCGTATTGTAGAAAATAAAAAGATTACGTTAAGAAATAAATATACCAGAACATGTGAATCTTGAAAGAGGGAACTGAAAATTCTCAAAATTTTCATTGTTGTAATATAAAAATATGCGAAGTATACAGTATTCTAATTTTAGAAAGGTATCATCGATACCACACCTTCCTTGTTAAGAGATTAAACAAGTTGATAATACTTTGACCTGTTACTTAAAACATATATACCACATGGTCAAGATTATTGTCAATCATTCTCTGCAGCATGACCCATTTATTTATACTGACACTGTTGTTGGACAAAAGTAAAAAAAAACTTTCGATTTCACAGGAAATTAATAACTATGAAAAGATTGGAATTAAAGCAAATATAATGTTAATTTATAACACGATTAATAATTTACATTTATTGTTTTTTAACAGCAAGAAGTTAAAATTCTTGCTATAAAACTCTGTTTACTCCAAAAATGAGGGTAAACATATTGATTATTTATTACTTGTTGATAAATTATTGACATTTTTTACTCCAGAAGACCTATCATAATTATGTGTATTACCCGAAACAAACGTTAACACGATCTGCCGCGATATTCTATCGTGTTGGACTGACCGACCACGGTAGCACCGCGATTAAAGCTCGATATATAGTGGCATGCCACGGTAAAATAGCGTGGCAAATAGTGGCCACAGTCGTTGTCATAAGAAGGGGAGATGACTATTGATGAATGTACAGAGGCTGTTTTCAAAATGAAATTAAATAAATCCCCAGAAATTGATGGTCTTAACAGTTGAGTTTCACCGACAATTTTGGCCAACTTTGAAAGAACTTGTTGTTTCTGTTTTCAATAAATGTTACAATGATAATGAATTAACTCATCTGTAAAAAATTGGATTAATTACTTTAATTTATAAAAAAAAATAATCCTTTAAAACTAGACAATTACAGGCCAATAACTCTTCTAAATGTAGACACTAAAATAATTGCATATGCTTTAGCACAAAGATTAAAACTGTTCTTCACAAAATAATCCATAGCGATCAAAATGGGTATATTAAAAACAGATGCATTGGATTTAATATTAGGCAAATACAAGACATAATTGATTACACAGACAAGTTTAATGTAGCCGGAGCAATTTTATTCCTTGACTTTTCTAAGGCATTTGATTCAGTGGAATGGGAATTTATGTACCAATCTCTTTAAAAAATTGGCTTTAACAACTCAATAATAGGATGGATTAAATCTATTTACACAGACATAAAAAGATATATTCTAAATAATGGGTAGATGTCTAGTACAAAATTATCCAAAGCTTTTATTTCGATAAATTTGGTGAAATTGTTTTAATATTTAACGTGAATTTTGATAATTTCTCTTCAATGCCAAATGTTAAACATAATTTACCAGAATTTTATTATGATGTCCTAGAAATATGAAAAAAATACTTTCGATACTTTTTCCTAACACAATGCGAGAAATAAGACAACAAATGATATGGGGGAATAAATACATTAAGTTTGAAATTAAGTGTTTATTGTATAAAAGATGGGTAAAAAACAAAAATACTTTTATAAATGACATAATATGCAAAGACGGAAAGATCTAACAAGAATTCATTTTAAGTAAACTGGTTCTCAGAATACTCTAAATTGTTAAAAGAAATACCCCTATGTTGGAAAACTTTGCTACATCAAAAGAATCCATAAAAACAAAAGTCAGTACAACTAAAAAAACTAATTTTGAAAATAGAAAAAAAGTTAAGGGTTGATATATCAATTTTAAATGTGAAAGATTTATATATAACTTTACCAATTTGATTTTTGAAGTGGAAAAATAAATTAGAAATAGAAAATTTCATATTTATACTCAAAGATATGTTATGTTTCATTTTTAATTATCTTAATGACAGTAAACTTAAAATGCTTAGGCGGAAGTTATTCCACTTTAAACTCCCTTGTAAAGAAAACTATTGTTCTCCCGGAAAATAACAGATTAACCAGTGTGTAATATTTGTCAACAAGAGGACTATACACATTTTTTCATAGACTGCAAATATTATGAAAGCTTTTGACATGAAATAAAAGAACTTTTAAATAAAATTTAAATTCAAAACAACATTGTAAATTTGAAAAATCTAGTATTTGGATATAAAATCAATAAGAATTACTATGGGCTAAACTTTGTGTTAACAATTATACTGCTTTCAATATTCAAAGCTACTATATTTCAAATCACCAGAGAGGTTCATTAAATGTGTTTAATCTTTTCAAAAGTGAAATTAGAAAATATGCTCATAAAAATAAATGATCCCTTCATACAGAAAATAGCCAGTATTATTTGAGTATTATATTTGTATAATGTTTTTCTCTAATATATAAATTATTATGACAAGCCGAAGTGGACAAAAATGAGGTATTTTCTAATATTAGAAAATGAATTTTTAATATTAGAAATCCATTTTCTAATATTACTTAATCATTTCTAATATTACTTATTTATTTATGAATATTAAAAATTCTTGATTTTCTTATATTAGAAAATAGCCCAGAATTTTGTAATATTGTTAATTGATTTTCTTATATTAGAAATTGAATAAGTAATATTAGAAATTATGCAACATTTTCTAATATATTGACTTTATTTCCTTCTTACAGAAGATTGGGTATGAACATATGTACACATCAAACAGTTAATTTACAGTTAATTGATAAACATAAATCATATTGACAGTGTCATTTTAAGATGAAGAATATAAAATATGAGTCAAAATTTATAGAAAAAAATGCATAATTTTTCTGTATGGTAAACACATAGCTCGGAGAAAGATTGTCCATTCTCTTGGTCTAAATCAAAGTCGGTATCACACGAAAGTATGTTCGCTGTAAATGTTGTTGGATCTAAACTCTCCATATGTACGCTAAACTGAATTGGGTTGATGGTAATAATATCGCGCCATAAGTCGTAAGTATGTTGTAACTATACAAGAGACGAGCACATGTTCTACATTGGTCACGAAGAAGCCACCGCATTTATCACATAGTATCGGATTGTCTTCATTTCGAACAATTGCGCACAAGTCAATAACATATTTTGCGGCTTCTCAAAGACTAGGATTTCGTCTGGCTACATCCCATGCTTTGTGTGGTGTTATGCGTTTATGCACTAATTCATAAAAATTAAAATCATCGTCAGCTTCTATTCTTGAAGATCACATATCTTCTTCGGTTTTCGCAATTGTCTCTTTTACAATTTTTGTTCATATTTTCTTGCTTGGGAAAACACTATTATTAACGTAATTGTCAACATATTTTGACAAATTATACTTTGCGACAATTTTTATTAAGTTGGGGAAAAAACCACATTGTTTTCTTACGCATGTGGTCTTGAATTCGTGAAGACCTATTGTCATTACCCGTTTAGGCAGGGCATTACTTTTGAGTCTACACATTCTTCCGAAGAACAACAGTTTCTGTTTATCAATAAGACATTCTATTGACTGCCACCCCAAGACCGATGTGCACTTATCGAATCGGGTTAATTTTGGTAGTCCTTGCACCATTTTGCAGATATATCTGTGAGCTCGTTCGAGCATTGTCAGTTCGTTTGTTGTCAGATTGTATCACAGTTCACTGCCAAATACTAGTAAGGCTTTAGGATAATCTTTGCACACGAGATCTAAAGAAGGAATGATTAAATAAATGAGGATGAATTCCAGACTTTATTACAGATAAGGCACTCGAGCGTAGAATTCGACAAGCATTTACAGTACGGTCGACAGAGTTAAATTTCTTGTTCAAGGTGGTACCGACATGTCTAGCTGACGATACAAAAGGCAACATGTCGTCGTATAATGTTAACTGAAAAATCGTATTTATGGGATGTTTTCCGAACACAATAACTTCTCTCTTCAAAGCAGAGAATCGAAAGCCCCACTTTTTGCTATAAGCTTCGCAGATGTCAATTAGTGTTTTCATACCAAAGAATGTAGTAGCGATGAGAGAAATATCGTCTGTCTAGACTGATGACCCGAGACGTTGCTGAAGAATCGTTGCACCACAGTTACTTTGATCGATTTCGTTCAGGAGTTCATTAATAAAGACCAAGTAAAAGAGGGCCGACAGTGCACTTCCTTGTCGTACGCCTCTCCTCATTGGAAACCACCATGAAAGTTTTCTTTGGAATAATACACAGCTACTCATGTCTTTGTACATATTATGAATCAATAACCATAGATATCCGCTTATGCCATAGTTAAACAATTTCACAATTAGTCCATCCTGCCACAACGTATCAAAAGCTTTAGTGCTGTCTACGAGGGCCACAATGACGTTGCTGTTCCGCTCAAGGTTGTGATGTACGGCTTCCTGCAGGTTAAAAGATGCGCATGTATTCGATAAGCACTTCTGGTAAGCCATTTGCCACGGATGTGGAAAGTTTTTATGTAATGTTAAACGAGTGTATAGTAGCTTTTTACCACCTTTAAATAAAAATATTATACAACTTTGTTTCCATCCTTTCGGTATGTAACTACGTTTAAGGCATAAATTGCACAAATGTCGACTTAATGTTCTCCCACTGAATTTCAAATGTTCGTATGTAATGTCATTCAATCCTGACGATGTGTGTCTTGGTAACGATAAACAAGTGTTGTATACTTCACTGAACGTAAATTTGTCTATCGGTGTCCGATTGTCTAAAGCGTTTTGATGCAGTTGATATACTTGATCTATCACGTTTCGTTCATGAGATCTACCATTTGCTATCCAACAGCTTCTTTTCCATCTCATCTCTGAATGAAGAAAAATGTTTATGAGGCAAAGTTTCGTCACTTGCTTGTTGAATACTTCGTACAATTGTTTCATAGTAGTCATCTATCTTATCTTCAGTAGATGTTTTTTTCCGGTTATTCCGTCGCTCACAGAAACTGTGATACTGCGTATGAATAGTCGACGATCGCATTGGTCTCTATAGCTTTTCACCAATTCACTTTCCGCTTCGATAGAACATCGTCATTTGAGTTTTTATCTATCCATCCTACATCGTGAATTTGTAAGTTGCACATTATGGGTTTGTGATCCGACACATTGAATAACTCTTCATCAATAGCGTTTATCTGTGAAATATCGGCGATATTGTCAATGTGAGTAACTATATGATCGATTGGCGTGGATGGTCGATCAGTGTATGATTGAAAGTTACAGATGGGTCCACTGGCTTTGTTTAATAAGTGCATCGAAGTTAAATTATGCTGTCTCATAAATTTATTCGCTGAATTACTCCGTCGATCTGGTATTACTGTGTATCTTGCGCCATTCATTTTACAGTTTAAGTCGCCCATTATAATCACTTTTCGAAGATCCGAGTACATGGAAACAACATATTCATATCACTTGCAAAATATTCGTAGGGTTGCGAACTTGCTGGCATGTAGACCGATTAAAAGTAAATATTCTCTGAATATGGAATGTTTAATACGCGTCCGGTTATTCGATCACCCGGTATATCGAGTACCTCGATGAACGGACATAAGCGTTTAGCAACATTGAAGGCGACCCCCCCTTCTGTTTTTGGTCTTGTACACATGTGGTTGACTATTGTCTACACCTTTTCCATATCCACTATAGTTTATTTTATCGATAGAATCTAAAAATCCTATTTGGGACGATCGCAGCTTAGATAGGGCAATAATATCTAAATTGTAATTTTGCAGTAGTTCAAGTAGATAAGGAACTGCGGTCATTACACCACGACATTTTCAACACCCAATTCGAAGCAGATTAGTCTTTTTGTTCTTTTATAAAGACCTTCCATGGTAGCCATTCACGGACAAAGATTCCTTCTCGGATCTCGCGTCTACATTTAGTTGAGCGGATGCTGTCCTTGTCCGTTTTTCAAAGTAGCGCAGAAAGATCATTTTAACATTATGATGTTTGAGGAAATTTCTCAAGCCTACCTCCGATGATATCTTTTTGTTGATTCCACTCACAAAGAATCTAGCCACTCTACGTTTTTGATGTTTCTTAAACCCTTCAAAATTGCCAGGAGTTTGTCGGTTGCACACGGATGTTCGAAAATATTCATCGATTGGATTTCTAGAATCTGTATGTTTATCATTTTTATGATGTCAATTTTTTCCTTTTTGAGTTTTTGGTGTTTTCCTTTTTCTGGACTAAAAATATTTTCCATGTTTTGTCCATTTGCTGAACCACCTGCTTTGGGTTCTGTGTGATCTTCATGTTCTTTGTTCGTTTCTGATATGAGCACGTGTTCTGGATTTCTCTTGTTTTGCACCGCCTGATTGATTGTACATGAGCTTGTGATCATTGCAGTATTAGATTTTACCATCTCAGCGTAGCTTTCATAGTCCTTGTTTAGTGCCTTTGTATCTTTGTCATATGTGTTTAGTCGCTTCCTTAAATCTGACAATGATGTACACATGGACCCCTTTAAGGTTTCGAAATCGTTAACAGTTTCTTCGAGCTCCTTAATCTTGTCATTCATAAGATCACATTTTGCTTTCAACTGTGATACACCAGTCGCCCTGGTGTCTTATATTCGGTTAAACGATCCTATTCACTTCTGAGTCTCTTGTCAATATTTCTGACTTCACCAGTTCATTTTCTTGATGGAATCTTGAGTCTTTAACATTTCCGTTTTCAATATTCCAATATTTGCAGTTGCCGCGACAGTTTGGTCATCTATTGTTTTAAAACTATTCCTAAGATAGGTAATTTCTTTCGTATTTGCGATGATTTTCTCTTTCAGTTTATTCCAGTTATCTTGTGACTTTCCACATTCGTTCGGAACTGCTTTGAAAGTGTTCAATTGGTGTTGAAGGTTTTTAGATCTTTTAGCTTGTTTATCACTATCTTTTAAAATTGTGTTTTCCTTCTTTAGATCATTCACCACCTTATTCAGGAATTCTGTTTCCTAAGTATACTCCCCTTCCAATAAATTCAATTCACTTTCGACACGGACTATGCTTTCCGTTAGTGATTTAGTGCTGCTTAGATGAATGATCGACTCGTCGTTATTGGATGTGCCGCAAACATTGCGTAAGCTTACATTGTGTTGCATTAGATTCAAAGTGTTCTTCAGATCGTCGCTATAATCAACGATAGATTCTAAATACCATACAAAACTGTCGTTTCCTAGTTTTGTGTCTATTGTTTCCCCGGTTCTCGTTCTAGGATTTAAACGTTTCTTCAGAGTAGCACTTGGGTATAGAAAATTCGATTTTAATTGAACAACTTTGAAAAGATCATCTCTAAAGTGTTCAATATTTATATTCAGTAAAGCACTAATATTACGAATTCAATTTCTAATATTACCTAATCATTTTCTAATATTAGAAATTCAATTTCTAATATTACAAATTAAAGGCATTTACGAATATTAGAAATTCAATTTATAATATTACAAATAGAAAATCTTATATTATAAAACAAAGCTTTTTTTAAAACCATGATATGCTAGAAAAACTTATGACCCTAATTACAAAGGATGATGGGAACTGGGCTGATGTGATACCACGTGCCATGATATTAGCATCCATTGCTGCCACCAGAGCAAAAGTTTAGGGGGAAATAATTTATGAGTAATTCTCAAAACAGTCGCCATCTTTTCTTATATTAGAAATTATCTTAAAATATAGAAGAAAGATTTTGTAATATTATGAATTCATTTTCTAATATCGCGGAATTTCTAATATTAGAAAATGAATAAGTAATATTAGAAATTGAATTAGTAATATTAGAAATTGAATAAGTAATATTAGAAATTGAATTTCGAATATTACAAATTCATTTTCTGATATTAAAAAATACCCTTTTTGTCCACATTGGCTTGCCATAAAAACCGGAGATAACTTTCTTTAGCACTGTAGTATAAAGGAATATAGATCTGATTATTGCTCAAACTAAGTTTCACAAATAAAATGAACTTGACAATGCTTAATGCATTGTCTTATGACACCTAATTTCTCTATCATTTGAACAAAACAGCCAATAGATGTCCACGTGGGTTGCCATGTTCACTTTGCCAACAAAATAGTCGGTCAAAATATAGTACGATTATAAATACAAAAAAAAGTATATAAAAAAACCTAAAATAATTTCCGTAATTAAATCCAAAGATGCATTACTCATGTTAATTATAATCCTAATATGTATATATATCGATTATTTTTGTATGTGGCATTTTTGTAAATATATCGACATATAATACATGTAATAATATTCGCATTCTTTTAAAAGAGAAATTTGGCAATATAATCGAATTGATAAAACAAAATTTACTGGAATGCTTAATTACTTGGGAAGAAAAACTTTGTAATCGGTATGATGTACATGAGATGTGTGAAAATTTTCTTAATCTATTAAAAAAAATGCAAAAGAAAATTTTGAAAACAATTCAGATAACTATTTACTTGAAAACTCTAGTAACCCATGATCTTATTGAAAACTTATGAAACTGTAAGTAAAATCAAGTAACGGAAACAACTCTATCTCACCGTTGCAAAAAATATATGATAACGACAATAATCCCGATGAGTTTAAAGGTGGAAATGTCGAACAATGCGAACTATTGAACAAATATTTCTGCATCATCTTCAATCTTGACGAAGCTGAAGTCGATCTTCCGGAATTTGAAAAGCAAACAGACAATTTTATCAGTAACGTTATCATTAACTTAAATGAAATAGTAGATACTATTGAAATTCATAATCCTAATAAAGCAAGTGGACCAGATAAAATAAGTCATAAAATTTTGAAAATTTCTCCAGACAAAATAGCAGTCCCACTTCAAATTATTTTTAATAAATCCATTACACAATGTAAGTATCCATCAAATTGGAAAACTGCAAATGTCATGGCAATATTTAAAAAGGGCGATTCATCATTATCATCGAATTACCGTCAGATCTCATTGATTAGCTATATTGGTAAACTAATGGAAAGGTAATAAGTTATTATAAGAATATCAATCTGGATATTTACTTAAACGATCGACAGTTCATCAACTGCTCGAACTTTATAACTCGATTTTAAATTCACTGGAAAACAAAGAATATAGTTGTTTTGTATTCTGCCACTTTTCAAAAGCCTTTGATAGAATTGTCACAGGATTACAATCTGTTTGTAAATCTGAACATCTATACCACGAAACGAGTCGGGAAACACTTTATGACAGAAGAAAAAGGGGAAAATTACAACTGTTTTATAATATAAAAAATGGTAATGCTCCGGAATATTTAACAAGTTTAATTCCTCCAACTATCCAAAGTACAACGCACAATACATTACGGAATGGAGATGACCTTATTGTCCCCTTTTGCAGACTATATATTACAACCAATTCTTTTTTACCACCAACAATAAGAGATTAATTGGAATAATTTGAAGAATTCTATTCGTGAAGTCAACACGCTGTCTAAATTTAAAAGTGCCATTCGTAGAGAATCTCGGAAACCAGTGATACCAAAATATTATTTTTATGGACCAAGAAAGCTGAATATGATTCGTACACAAATTCGATGTTCTGCTTCTTTTCTGAACAATGATTTGTTCTTTGTTAATATAGTAACCGAGCCTTCCTGTAATTGTGGAGCATCTCTTGAGAATGCAAATCACTATTTTCTTATTTGCCCAAAGTACAGTGAAATCAGACATGAGCTTTTTGAAAGTCTGAATTGGTTACCAAATCATATTAATATTGATACGCATTTGCCTTGTAAAGGGAGTTCAGTGTTAACTTATGATGAAAATATCGTTATATTTAGAACCTAGTTCAGATATATAAGATTATCAAAGCGATTTCTTCTGACTTGATTTAATTCAACGATTACCAACACAACTCATACAAATTCAATTTAAATATGTTATGTTTTTCTATTGTTAATATAATTTAATTACATGTTTTGATTCTGTAACGCATGCTCAAAGTACATTCAAATGTATTAATGTACTGTATATTGGGAAAAGACTTCATAAGTTGGAATAACTTGTGTCTAATCCCTTTTGCTTTGCAAATAAAATATTTTTAAACTCAAATAATAATATTTATTTATTTAAATACATATCATATCTCTGGTGATATGCTTTTTTATACTTCACAGAGACTATGATATCCACTATTTTATTTATCCCCGCAATTCGAATGAAGTTCTGGGATATTTGTAATCGGTCTGTATGACCGTCTGTCTGTCTGTCTGTCCGTTTGTCCGATTCTGTCTGTTTGTCCGTCTTTCCGTCCGTTACATAAACTTATCTCAAGAACTCCTAATAATAAGGTTTTCGAATTTTGATTTTTAAAATTTGGGGTCCACATTGGTCGAATTTCAAAAATTGGAAATTTAAGCTTGTGATCTATACTCCTCATACATTTTTCATTTTATGCTATAATTTCTATACAGTATTGTCACATACTGTATTTAGATGTGCAATGGGGTTTTAGAATTTTGATTTACAAAAATTGGGACCCTCAGGGGTCGAATTTTGAAAATTTGAATTTAAGCTTTTGACCTAAACTCCTCATTCATTTTTCACGTCATGCAATTAATTTCTATACGATAGTGTCACATACTCTATGTAGATGCACGATAAGGTTTTAGAATTCTGATTTTTTTTTAAATTTCGAAAATTGAAATTTAAACTAAACTCCTTTTTAATTTCTCATTTTATGCTTTTAATTTCTATACAATATTGTCACGTACTGTATGTAGATGTGCAATAAGGTTTTAGAATTTTGATTTTGACAACTTAAGGCCCACAGGGGTTGTATTTCAGAAATAGTGAATTGAAGCTTGTGCCTAAAACCCCTCTTTCATTTAGATTTAGCAAATTTATTTGTATATAATAGCGTTCTTTATTTTCTGTAGATGTGCAAAAAGGTTTATAATTTTAAAAATCTATTAAGTGTTCAAATTTTGGGACCGAAAGTGTTGAAATTGCTAATTTTGCATTTTCTCTGGGAATACTCATTCATTTTTAATTTCAGTGATTTCATTTGTTTATTATATTGTTCTGCACTATGTGCAGATGTGCAATAAGGTTTTCAATTTTGAAATTTGATTCAGGGTTCCAATTTTCAGACTGAAATTGTGAAATTGGTAATTTTTCACTGTTAATTGTTTTTTGGCTTGTGCAGTGCGGGGATGGATATCGTTTCTGATGGCACCAATTTCTAGTTTCATATTGCCACCAAGTGTATTCGTGTTCAAATATGCATCATGAAAAAGATACCTCTATAACGTTGTTTTTGCTTCGACTGATTAATTATGTATGTAACATTGACTTGTAAGACAATAACTCTGCAAAAAAGACGTCACGTCTTGAAGTCCATTCCACTGACGTTATGCAATTTCCACGTTTCTGTAGTCGGCAACTCGTTTTCAAAGGCTGTTATATAAAAAATAAGTTTGGTAAGCCCATGCAAAAAATGTATCAAAAGAAAGAAAATATCCATGATAACTACATTTTTGTTTAGAAAAATCGTTACAAATGGCTGTAACTCTGAAAGTAGATCGGTTAACCACTTATTTTTTTTTCGATTTTACTTCATATTTTCTGAAGTTGTAAGTGAATACAATTTATTTAAAAAAATTGTTGGACACACCATTTACGTATCTGTCACCTTGTGAAACTTATAACCCTTTGCTAGAAGTTTTTTTTAGTAATCGTGTGGTTTTGCTTGGTAAATTTTTCTAACATAGAGCCAATTCGTAAAAACGTACAATCTCTGATATGCACACAGCTACGATGGTGCTACTGATTGGTTGTCGAATAATAAACTTCTTTGATACCAATTTGAATTGACTTCCTTAGATGATCTTGGTAAAAGACTATACTGCGACTGCCAAGAACAACTGTAGCAAACACAGTGTTTACTTCTCTTTGTATTGTACTACAGTGTTACATTGGGTAATTTCTCTTGTACATACCCCATATGGCTAATTAACTTTATCAAAAGCATTCATCGCCTCTATCGTATACATAAAAATATAGGTTTTCAAAAAATCAACAATAATGTTCAAATATTAACTGTATTACATTTTCTTTTAAAGTAGAAAAACAAATTAGTATATTGATAGTTTTTCCTATATTTCCAGAAACAAGGTGTATGTAATCTTTACAGAAATGTCCAACAGAAACGGGACAATTCCTTATCCTCCATCAAAGGAATACGCTTTAAATGTATTCCTTCAGAAAATTGCTGATGATATTTCAGAAGATGACTTGCAGAAATTGAAATTTCTATGCATAGGTATAACAAATATAAATAAAACTAGAAATTGGTCCCATCATAAACGATGTCCGTCCCCGCATGCACAAGTAAAAAAACAATTAACAGTGAAAAATGTCACAATTTCAGTCTGAAAATTGGAACCCTGCATCAAATTTCAAAATTGAAAATCTTATTGCACATCTAGACATAAGGAAGAACAATATTATAAACAAATAAAACCACTGAAACAAAAAATGATTGAGTATTTCCAGAGATAAATGAAATAAGCAATTTCATCATTTTCTGTCCCAAAATTAGAATCCTTAATCGATTTCCAAAATTAAATTTACGTTTCATCAGCAGTGCTCAATGTACAAATTGGAACAAAAAAAAAACTACATCACTGACAGAGTTGTGCATAAGGGGAGATTCTCTTTATTTCCCTAAATATTTTCCTATTTATACATGTAAATTTGACAGTAAAATATGGAGTATCAATTGTTTGTAACGCAATATTTTGAGATGATTATGATCTCTCGACATTTAGTCGATTCAATGATTAGATACACTATCTAATATCAATTTTGATGCCCGGCATTTCCAAATGTTAAACACACTTATGTCTTCTCTGTAGAGCACGGCGTCCAACAACTTCTAAGAATAGACCTATACAGCAAAATATATCCTAACACGCTAATTAAAAGTACAAATGTATCAATTTGATGGCCAATACTTAAATGCTTGCAACTTAAGCTAAAGTTTGCTCTGGGACCTGCGTTTTTTTGTTTCTCATCAGCAGTGGTCGAGGCCAAAGATGTAGACATCGGAACAATTTAAACTAAAGCTATAAACTATTAAAACAAATAGTTTAAAATCTCATCACAAACACTGTAAACGTTATCACCCCGAATAACAATATGCAGGTATCGAAATTCTATTATCAGGTGAAGGTGGGTTATCCAAACAATGTTTAGAAGCCGTTCGGAACCCTTTGGAACTCTTCCGTATTCTTCGAGAGAAACTATTTATAACAAATGATAATCTATTGACTTTGCAATCCATGATATGGCAAATAGGAAGAAAACCCTTGTACGAAAATTTTGTTAAGTTCTGCAAAAACTTGGACAACACTTTATATTTCTCAGCATCTACTATAGAAGCCGGTAAGTCAATCGTAATACAGTTCAGTGTCCATGATATTGAATTAGTTATTTGTAAGTTGCACTTTTATAATATGTATTGTAATAATACTCATATACTATGTATATTACTATCACTAGTTATGAATTGCCAAATTCCGACACATATTCAGTGATATTGTAGAACAAGATTAAACTGCGACGCAAAATACTGGGAATATTAAGATTTCTGCAATTAAATACTTGAGTACTCTATAAAGATTCCTGCAAGAACTAGTAAACACTCGAATATTTACTACTGGATTTACGATAAAAACAGTTTAAACAAGGTTTATACATGTATATACCACTGTTCATTATATTTTTGTATTATGCTCCAGTTTTACATAGATTTATTTCTTATGTCAGTAAATAATAATTGTAAGAAATCAAGTGTAAACACTGGAATGGAATGAATTCATCAAATAAAATGGTTTTGTGTCCTTCATAAAAATGCTTGATAATTAACCGAGACTGCCTCTATTTAAACATTTTAAGATTGAAGTTGTTACGAAAGCCCAGAAGGATCATACGAAATGCAAAATATGAAGTTCGAGATTCAACATTCAACGTTCGAAATTCGAAATTCGAAGATCCGAGCTTCGACATCTTACGAGTTTTGTTATGCATAAGCATATTTGTATTTTATTTTTTAAATATTGAGTTGGGTTGGTTCTAGAATTTCTAGTAATTGCAATTAAGAAATATTTAGAAAAGATAAAGCTATATTTAGTTTTAATATTATGTTACTTGTCTATAAATATTCTGGATGTTTGTAAAAATTCAAGAAAGTTCTTTTGTAAGTTATATAACTGCGGCACGTATCTGGTGTGGGCAGATGGGTACTGATAACTGGATTTCGTATTTCGAAGTTCGTATGGATTTAATTTCTGTATGTATTCTGTCGTTTACAATTATGATAGTGACAAAACAAAAAGTTATAAGTGTAATAAATGCCGGAGAAAGAGATTCTAAATTTAATTTTTAGTACTTGTTTTTAAAAAAATTTCTTTATCACCATGCTCTTGCTTTTGTAGAAGACGGTTGTAAACATGTAAAATTCCATGTTTGTGGCTATTTAAATAAGGATAGACAATATCTGCAGAACCTTAGACATGCAGTATCAGTTCTTTTGTGTTGTCCTCTAGAGAAAATCGTAATCAAAGATTTAAGATCGTCAAATAGCATGTGGATAACTCTCATGATACCCGAATGGTGTGAAGACGTCCTCTCAAATATAGATGACAATCAATGGACTCTGTTACATAAACTTGATATAGATGTCATCGTCGTAAATGGAATGGAGAAACGAAGTCCTCATCCTGGAGCAAGTAAATATTCTTCACAGTAATATGAAATAATTTCCCGATAACATCGGAATTTGAGTGTATACAAGGGTTCCATTTTGTGTAGACTCCATATTTTGGCCTTTTTTTGCCATAGTCATCGTATTATTAACTAGAGGCTCAGTGGGCTGAGCCTGTATCGCTCACCTGACAAAATGCTTCTAAAAACTTCCATTAATTCTTTGGTTGAATTTGCTTCAAAAGTTTCAAAGCAGGTGATCAAAATATATTTTTCTCATAGGGTCCAAAGTTAAAAGTATTTCCCCTCCTGGCGGCCATGTTTTTCTCAGATTTGAACATAATGAGCCAACTAAATGTTTTACAGCGGATCGGAAAAATTTCAACATTCCTGTAAAGTTTGGTTAAATTTACTCAAGTAGTTTCAGAGGAGATGAGCTTTAATATGTTTTCCCATAGGGTCCAATGTTAAACTATGTCCTGCGCTGGTAGCCATATTTTACGGCGTATTGGAAAAATTTTGGCAATCTTAGTAAAGGACTTTCCATATATCATTCCTGTAAAGTTTGGTTAAATTTGCTCAAGTAGTTTCAGTGGAGATGAACTTTAACATGTTTTCCCATGGGGTCCAATGTTAAACTATGTCCTGCACTGGCAGCCATGTTTTACGGCGGATCGGAAAAATTTCGGCAATCGTAGTAAAGGACCTTTCATACATAATTCCTGTAAAGTTTGGTTAAATTTGGTCAAGCAGTTTCAGAGGAGATAACTTTTAACCTGTTTTCTCATGGAGTCCAATGTTAAACTATGTCCTGCTCTGGCAGCCATGTTTTTCGGAAAAGTTTCGGAAATCTTAGTAACGGACCTTTCATACATCATTCCTGTAAAGTTGAGTTAAATTTGCTCCTTTGGTTTTAGAGGAGATGGTCAATATGTGAAAGTTTACGGACGACGGATGCCAAGTGATGGCAAAAGCAAGGCAAAAAAGTTTGTGCGCAAGAAATATGATCATACTCACTAAACATTTGTATAGTATTCAAACTGATGCAGACTATTTTACTTGTTTGCCGATTATAATAAGGTTCTTGATATTCTTTTGTAGCTGTTCCGCAGCCGGAACGTGAATCTGTTTCAACGATAATAAAAAGATTTGAATCGAGGAAACCAACTCTAGAAGAACACAGTAAAGGTTTTATTCTCTATTTTGAAAATAACTGGAATGTAAAAATAAGGCAATAAATGATCATGTGAAAACAATGGTTGCTTTCGAGTGAACTATATAAAATCTGCAGCCTGATATATTGTAAAAAGGACAAATATACATAAGGAGCAACCCACGCGATCCATTAGACAGACAAACCCTGGAAGAAAATGAACAACCACAAGCACAACAAATATACACTAAAAACTAAAACACACGGAGTAAACTCATGTGCTCCGGAAGGGTAATCAGTTCCTGCTCCGTATATGGTACCCGTCGTGAAGTTCAACAAAGCGAGTCCAGTAGTAATCAAAAATCGGTGGAGGTACATGACATGTTACGACAGTGGGAACAGGTTCAACGTCGTCTCGAATATCGGATAAGCTGAGAAACGAAGACGCCTTATGCAGGCAATGCTGGTACATCGCTACTCATGAAGGGAAAGTTAACAAAAGGAAAGTTGTTTAAACGCATTCTTATGTAGTTTAGGAATCATATAAAGACCAGGAAGTTCCATTTCTTCACCCTTTGTAGAACTGCCAAACGAATGAAGAACGGTGGTTATCAAGGACTTCCTTCTTAGTGAGTGTGGTCGGTGTATAAGTTGAGTTACCCTCAGTGTTATCTATTCCCAACTCGTTTCCAAGACACTCAAAATAATAGTTCTTGTCGTCAAAAAGATTTTATTTGGGGCTTTGTACGCTGGAACAATCGCATATTTGTCATGGAGGCGAGTCACGGTTTCAACAACCTTAGGACTCTTAAGTGCTCAAAGACCCTTGGAGGTTTTTAATTCGGACCTCTATCATCGACCTAACAGCCTTTGCCTACTCTGAAAGTGTGTCATCAGGTTCCTGTTTCTTCGAAGTCCATTTTCTAGCATATTCCACAACAGAATCTATCAGCAGTTTGAAATTAATTGGCTGAGGTTGTCGGTATTTTGGACCTTTGGCTAGCATATTTTTTAGCTTTTGATTATCAACTAGATTAAGATCTGCAGTAAGAATAAGAAATAAGTGTATCAGTTTGGTCTTTGAAATATGGAAGAATTTTAGATTTTACTGTTTTGTGGTGAAGGATTTTACTGTTTTGTGGTGAAGGATATTGCTGAGATTTATGGCATCCGAGCCTTTATTAACAAACTTAGCCTTAAGGAACACCTTTTGTGAAATTCGTCGATGCGAACTGGTTTAAATAATATGAGAAGCAATATCCGATACCACAGCAGCGAGTTTGTATTCATCTGAATTGAAATTCTTGATTTGCTGCTCCATTGCTTGTTTTGTGGAATTGGCTAAGCTTACACAAATGAAGAGAATATAGTTTAGTTCGAATGCGATGGAGTCCTAAACTGTTTTTGTAAATACGCCAATAAATAATTTAAAGAGATTTCATGATCGATAATGGAGGTGTTATGTCGATGACCATGACTACGTCTACGGCGTTGGGTTGGTTGAAAATATTCATCACATTGATTAAATAACATATTGATGTCTATAAATTTTTACGGATCAATAGTACAAAAATGAACTTAGATATATGCAACTAAATTAATGTCCACTCTCACGTCTTTTGTATGCTTTGTATTCAAAATAATTTTTCCGTGTATGCTTTTTACATATACTTGATGTTATAAAAAAAAACGTATCACAAAATACCGAAAGAAATTTGATGCACTGTAAGGCCATTCCGTTGACTGACAACTCATCAGCAGTGCTCGAGATCAAACTATTGGAAAACCGGTTAAAGATATAATGATGAATTAATAAGCACGACCATATTATACATGCTGAGGTTGTTAAAAAAATACAAAAGATAAGATTAAAAAATTGTATAAATGGGATATATGGCATGTGATAAAGCTGTTAGCCGCTTCTCTATCAGAAATTAAAGATTTCAGTATATATTATCTAAATTTAAAATTCTGCAAACACATACATTGACATAAACTATCACACTGTTATATCTGTATTATATCTTGGTAGTAAAATACATTAATTGGAAAAATATTAAAGATATAAGATGAACATTCAGAAGAAAAAATCAGTACATGCACCTTTAATGCAAAGAATCATTAACTTTAAGTATTGGGAAACTTACTACAATGTATCCTCATATCAAATACATCCATGAGGCAGTAAACCATTATATTTAAATTTTAATGGATTAATCATACACTGCATATCTAATTTCACACAACAGCTCATGTATAAAAGTTGTTAGTGTGTGTACCTACAAAAGGTTTAACTCCAACACATTTTACTATCTGTACAAAATCATACATCACTTCCTGTTACGTTTTATTTGAATTTTGTTCACTTTATGTCATTGCCATGATTGTTGGAAGTGTGGATGTTTTTTGTTGACTGGTTTGGCATTCTTTACCTTTTCTGGGATCAGGTATTTACAATAAAACTCAATGCTTTAATTAAGAGCTAAACCTGTCGACGTGATATATCTAATATTAAATACAAATATTGGTAAAATGTAAACATTTCATAATATTACAAGATGAAAGACGATCTTAGGATAAATTACAACAAATAACTTGTTTTTAATTATTCTAGAGCTGATCAGCTCTTAGATACCCCAGTACAAAGCTGTCAAAGAAGTAGTTCATAAAAAAATATTGCGCGGTCCTTACATGCTTTATTTTGTGATGGTTCATAAATTGTTAAAACTGGATAGAGGTAATCTTACGATATCTATGATACAATGTTAAACCTCTATTCTATTTTGTTCTTATTCGAACATCTACTCTTGTAGGCACGGAGAAAGGCATAAAAGAAGACATGAGAAGACGTAAATGCAGTACTGATACAACTTTAATGGCGATTCCTTCAGATAAACCGAATGCTGAGATAACAGAGGGTAGCCAAAGCAAATTTGAAGCTCCATTGAGAGGTAATTATCAAGTAAAAATACTTTTAAGTCGTATGACCACTATTAGACACAACTGCTTTCAAATTTGCACCGAGTGTTCCCAGAACGTTGTTTCAGTGCTTTTTGTTCTTTGGGTCGTAACCAATCCTCTAGATACCTAATCAAAGATGATCAAAATAGTTATTGTTCAGCTCGTTCAATGTTTAGACTAATATCAATCACAAGTTTGTCATTAAATCCCACCATTATAGAATTTCGATATCTCTCTTTAGAACAATCTTTACGCTTAAAGACTTAGATATTCTAGACGCTTAAAGACTGAGATGTTACGCGAAAAACGAATATACTATATCGAGTTAAAACGAAAAATCAGAAATATCGTTACATTTGGGTAGATACAAGAAGCAGAAGCCTTCGCCATGTGAATTCTCTGCCCGTGAACAGTAAAGAACCTCAAAGTTTAAACTGTTAATGTGAATCATTTTAAGACGAAAGAATGACAAGACTATGACCTAAAGGACAATGCAGACATTGAACATTACAATAATAGTTCTTGACGTCAAAACAAGAAGTTATTTGGGACAATCGCATATTTGTAATGGGGGCGAGTCAAGGTTTCAACAACCTTAGGACTCTTAAGTGCTCATAGACCCTTGGAAGTTTTTCATTCGGACCTGTATCATCAACCTAACAGCCTTCGCCTACTCTGAAAGTGTGTCATCAGGTTCCTGTTTCTTCGAAGGTTATTTTCTGGCATATTCCTCAACAGAATCTGTAAGCAATGTGAAATTAATTGACTGAGGTTGTCGGTATTGTGGACCTTTGGCTGGCATATTTTTTAGCTTTTGATTATCAACTAGATTAAGATCTGCAGTAAGAATAAGAAATAAGTGTATCAGTTTGGTCTTTGAAACATGGAGGAATTTTAGATTTAGATTTCACTGTTTTGTGGTGAAGGATATTGCTGAGATATATGGCATCCGAGCCTTTATTAACACACTTAGCCTTAAGGATAGACCTCTTGTGAGATTCGTCGATGCGAACTGGTTTAAATAATCTGAGAAGCAATATCCGATACCACAGGAGCGAGTTTGTATTCATCTGAATTGAAATTCTTGATTTGCTGCTCCATTGCTTGTTTTGTGGAATTGGCTAAGCTTACACAAATGAAGAGAATATAGTTTAGTTCGAATGTGACGGAGTCCTAAAAAGGTTTTTGTAAATACGCCAATAAATAATTTCAAGAGATTTCATGATCGATAATGGAGGTGTTATGTCGATGACCATGACTACGTCTACGGCGTTGGGTTGGTTGAAAATATTCATCACATTGATTAAATAACATATTGATGTCTATAAATTTTTACGGATCAATAGTACTAAAGTGAACTTAGATATATGCCACTTTCACCTCTTTTGTATGCTTTGTATTCAAAATAATCTTTCCGTGTATGCATTTTATATATACTTGATGTTATTAAAAAAAAAAAAAACGTATCACAAAATACCGAAAGAAATTTGATGCACTGTAAGGCCATTCCGTTGACTGACAACTCATCAGCAGTGCTCGAGATCAAAATATTGGAAAACCGGTTAAAGATATAATGATGAATTAATAAGCACGACCATATGATACATGCTGAGGTTGTTAAAAAATACAAAAGGTAAGATTAAAAAATTGTATAAATGCGATATATGGCATGTGATAAAGCTGTTAGCCGCTTCTCTATCAGAAATTAAAGATTTCAGTATTATCTATAAAAGTATATGTGAGTATATAATAGACATATACTGATATGGTGGATTATTTTTATGGTTATACTCCGTGTGGCCTTTAACGCGGAGATAAATCTTGCAACGTGCATGTTCAACACGGTCATTATTGTCGGTCTTAGCGGAATTATTTGCTAAATGTCGATAATTTGACATCAGTGCAATAAAAGTTAACTGTTGCGAATACTATCAGATCATACACAAAATAGACAATGTACTGTCATAATATGCCCGAATATCTCACAATGAAATTTAAAATTCTGCAAACACATACATTGACATAAACTATCACAATGTTATATCTGTATTATATCTTGGCAGTAAAATACATGAATTGGAAAAATGTTAAAGATATAAGAAAGGGAAGAATGATGCTACACACAAACAAATCAGTACATACGCCTATAATGCTTAAAAGCATTAACTTTAAGTATAGGGAAACTTACTACAGTGTACTCCTCGGATGTCAAATGATATATATATTTATATATAAATTTTATTAGATTAATCGGAAGCTGCATATCTAATTTCACACAACAGCTTATGTATAAAAGTTGTTAATGTGTGTGTACCTACATAAAGTTTAACTCCAACACATTTAACTATCTGTAGAAAATCAGACACCACTTCCTGTTGCGTTTTTATTTGCATTTTGTTCACCTCATGTCATTGCCATGATTATTGGGAGGGTGGATGTTATTTGTTAATTGGTTTGGCATTCTTGACCTTTACTGGGATCAGGTATTTTATAAAAAAAATCAATGCTTTAATTAAGAGCTGAACCTGTCGACTTGATCTATCTAATATTAAATACAAATGTTGGTAAAATGTAAACATATCATAATGTTAGAAAATGAAAGACGATTGTAGGATTAATTACAACACATAACATGTTTTTAATTATTCTAGAACTGATAAGCCCTTAGATGCTCCAGTACAAAGCTGTCAAAGAAGTAGTTTATAAAAATTGTTTTTTGCGCGGTCCTTACATGTTTTATTTTGTGATGGCTCATAAATTGTTAAAACTGGATAGAGGTAATCTTACGATATCATATGATACAATGTTAAACCTCTATTCTATTTTGTTCTTATTCGAACATCCACTCTTGTAGGCAGGGAGAAAGGCATAAAAGAAGACAAGAGAAGACGTAAATGCAGTACTGATACAACTTTAATGGCGATTCCTTCAGATAAACCGAATACTGAGATAACAGAGGGTAGCCAAAGCAAATTTGAAGCTCCATTGAGAGGTAACTATCAAGTAATCAAGATTATGAAATGGATACTGTAAATTACAAGTTGAATAATAATGTCAAGGCCAATAAAAGTATTGTCGAAATAAAGGATTCTTTAAATTTAATAGACGTATGGAGATCTTTTTAACCCAGAAGTTAAAAGATATACATGGCGCGGTCCGAATCTAAAACAAAGTAGATTAGATTACTTTTTAGTTTCAACTGATTTTGAGCCACTGATAAATATGTGTGATATTGAACTAAGTTATAGATCAGACCATTCGCCAGTCACCCTATCTTTTAAATTTCACAACCAAGTTAAAGGTAAGGGCACATGGAAATTCAACAATAGTTTATTACATGACAAAGATTATGTAGAAATTGTAAAGCAATGCATAAATGAGACAATTAATGAAAATAGTCTACCTACGGAAAATGATAATGACATTGAACTATCTATTAACCCACATTTATTTTGGGAAATGTTAAAATGTAAAATTAGAGGTGAGACTATATCATATTCCTCACATAAAAAGAAAAACAATAATAAAATGGAAGAATATTAGAAAAGAAATTGCCCAGATTATCAGAAGCTCTTGACAAAAATCCAGACAATAATCTAGAAAATGAAATAAAAACAGCAGAACAGAAATTATTATTGCTGAGGGAAAATAGGGTGACTGGAATCATGGCTCGGGCAAAAGCAAGATGGTTAGCCGAAGGGGAAAAATGCACAAATTATTTTTGCAATTTAGAAAAGCGGCAATACAGTGACAAAATAATTTCAAAACTTATTGAGGATGACGGAGAAGAAATCACTGATCAATTCAAAATTTTAGATAAGCAAAAATCTTTTTATGAAAATTTATATGCCTCAACTTATCCAGTCTCTAACCATGAACATGAGAATCGTTTCTTTAATAAGGATAATCCCTATATAAATGTCCTGTCAGAGGAAGAAAAAATGCAGGCAGAGGGTGACATAAAAAGGGCTGAATGCCTCAATGCTCTCAAGAATATAAAAAATGGAAAATCACCAGGGCTTGATGGCTACACCACACAATTTTACAAACTCTTTTGGAATGACTTACAATATTTCCTTCTTAAATCATATAATTACAGTCTCGAAAATTTCTCTGTCTCTCAAACTCAAGGTATGATTACATGCCTGCCAAAGGACGGAAAATCAAGATTTTATTTAAAAAATTGGCGCCCTATAACTCTAATAAATGTTGATATGAAAATAGCATCAGCAGCACTTGCAAATAGAATCAAACCACTACTGAAAACATTAATTAGTGAATCTCAACAAGGTTTCATTAAAGGAAGATATATAGGAGAGTGCACTACGTTACTATATGATATTTTAGAAAAAACAGAGGAAGAAAATATGTCTCGTCTGTTATTACTCATTGACTTTGAAAAGGCATTCGACACTCTTGAATGGTCTTTTATTGAAAAGGCTCTTGAATTTTATGGCTTTGGACAAACTTTCTGTAAGTGGACTACCGCCCTTTACAAAAGTTCCCAAAGTTGTATTATAAATAATGGACACTGCTCCAGCTTCTTTAACATTTATAGGGGTGCACGTCAAGGAGATCCGCTATCTGCCTATTTATTTATTTTAGCTTTAGAGCTAATGAGCTCCGCAATTAATTATGACCCCAGTATGAATGGTATAAAGATAGATAACTCTGAATACCTGCTCAGTCAGTATGCAGATGACTCTTCGCTATTTCTTGATGATAACGAGGAGTCACTGAGTCAAGCTCTATATATCCTTCATAAGTTTTCAGAGTGTGCAGGATTAAAAGCAAATCTAGATAAGACAGAAGCAATATGGATTGGTTCAAGAGTACATATGAGAGACAAATTACTACCGGAAATAAAACTCAAATGGAATTGGACTGGAAAATTTAAACTTTTAGGAATTTATTTTGACCTTTTAGCGGAAGATAAAACTTTGGAAAATTTTAATATTAAACTACAAAAAGTAAAGTCTTTATTAAACTCTTGGATATATCGCGATTTGACATATATGGGAAAAATAACAGTTATCAAATCATTAGCCCTCCCAATTTTTATTCAAGTTCTCACTGTCCTGCCAAACCCACCATCTCATATATTGAAAGAAATTGAAAAGATTTTTTAAAAATTTTTTGTGGAGTAAAAAACCAGATAAAATCAAAAGAAATGTTATCGTCAATTCTCAAGAGAAAGGGGGGCTAAAAATGCAACACATAGAATCTTTCTGTATTGGGGTTAAAATGACTTGGATTAATAAGATCTTAGACCCATTAAATATGTCACCATGGAAAACTTTAATTGCTGATCAATACACAAAATTTGGTGGAGATAAATTATGGATGATGGACACAGATTGTGTCATACAAGTATCTAAACACTTTAACAAATTTTGGAAAGACATCTTCATAAACTGGGGTAAATTAAGACAAAGTAATATTAATAGTAGAGAAGACATTTTGAACAAGTCCATATGGCTTAACGAGAAACTGAAAATCAATAACAATGTGGTATTCTATGAAAACTGGTGTAGGGAAGGAATTTTTTATATAAATGGTTTACTCAATGAGAACAATGAATTTTTATCCTTTGATGAATTTATAAACACATATAATAAAGAAACTAATTGTGTATGCTACTATGGGATTATACATATGATTCCAAAATTCTGGAAAAGTAAAATAGCAGGTGGAGAAAAACTACAAAACATTACGTGTAAAATATTTGAGTTTGTGAAAAAAAATAAAAAATCCAGTCAGTATTTTTACCAAAAATTTCTTCCAATGTATGCACAAGAACCAACAAAGCAGCATCAAAAATGGAATAATGAACTAAATATTGAATTACAAGAAGAGGATTGGGAATGTATTCATTCTTTGCCTTTTAAATGTATAAAAAATAACAAACTGATAAACTTTCAATACAAACTCCTTTTTCGAATTATTGGCACAAACAACCTATTACACAAATTCAAGTTATATGAAACACATCTTTGTAGTTTCTGCAATGAAACAAAGGAAACCATTTTGCATCTGTTCTTCGGAATGCAACCTTGCAAAAAACCTTTGGTTAGAGATGAAGGACATTCTCTTGAAAAGATGTAATTTGGAAATTCCATTGTCATCTACTGATATTATTCTTGGATCCACCACTTGTGATGACTTTATTAATTTTCTCATTGTTCTCATTAAGTACTATATTTTTACTTGCAAAAATTTGCACACCAATCCTTCTTCCATTGGTGTAATAAGATATATTCAGCAAATATTCAAAACAGAACAAATGTCTGTTAAATTCTATAAATCCCCTGCAATAGCTGAGAAAATTGAGAAAAAATGGATTTGTTAAGAAATATCTTGCAAGGGGAATAACTCTATTTCTATGTTGTCATCTAATTATACATATGAATTCTTTTTTTGAAAATTTATTTTTTGGGTGCACCCAAATAACTATGTAAATCTAGGTATCTTATTTATTTTGCCTCTTGTGAGCTATTTATTATAACATTTAATACATATTTTTGCCTATTGTATATGTTACCCAGTTTGCGACTAAACATAGTGTTCTCTCTTTAAGTCAATCATGGAATATTCAAAAGAATGCATCTACACTTTTTGGTTCACAAACTGGGATAATTTATCATAATATAAACTACTATGGACAGCATCCATTGTTTATATGCTTATTTAGGGTTGTTAATCCCTCGAAGCTCTCTTTTCAGATTGCCCTTTCTCACTACATTGTTAAACCAGAATTTATTCAGAAACTTTAACAACCATATTAATTGTTTCCAATATAGGAATGGTTGCTGTACAGGTGGGAACTGTTTAACTCTAAATTGTCATACATATGGTTTTATAAAAATGAGTGTGGAGTGGGGAAATAACTGAATCTAATGTAAGGCAAATTATACTGACAAAATGTGGTTTGTTATTCAACATGTATGGGAAGAGTTGAAAAATAAAAAATTAGAAAAAAAAACTATCAAGTAAAAATACTTTTAAGTCGTATGACCGCTATTAGACACAGCTGCTTTCAAATGTGCATCGTTTGTTCCCAGAACGTTGTTTCAGTGCTTTTTGTTCTTTGGGTCGTAACAAATCCTGTAGATGCCTATTCAAAGATGATCAAAATAGTTATTGTTCAGCTCGTTCAATGTTTAGACTAATATCAATCACAAGTTTTGTGATTAAATCGCACCATTATAAAATTTCGGTATCTCTCTTTAGAACAATCTTTACGCTTAAAGACTTAGATATTCTAGACGCTTAAAGACTGAGATGTTACGGGGAAAAACGAATATACTCTATCGAGTTAAAACGAAAAATCAGAAATATCGTTACATTTGGGTAGATACTAGAAGCAGAAGCCTTCGCCATGTGAATTCTCTGCCCGTGAACAGTAAAGAACCTCAAAGTTTAAACTGTTAATGTGAATCATTTTAAGACGAAAGAATGACAAGACTATGACCTAAAGGACAATGCAGACATTGAACATTACAATAATAGTTCTTGAGGTCAAAAAAAGATGTTATTTGGGGCTTTGTACGCTGGCACAATCTCATATTTGTAATGGGGGCGAGTCAAGGTTTCAACAACCTTAGGACTCTTAAGTGCTCATAGACCCTTGGAAGTTTTTCATTCGGACCTGTATCATCAACCTAACAGCCTTCGCCTACTCTGAAAGTGTGTCATCAGGTTCCTGTTTCTTCGAAGGTTATTTTCTGGCATATTCCTCAACAGAATCTGTTAGCAATGTGAAATTAATTGGCTGAGGTTGTCGTTATTGTGGACCTTTGGCTGGCATATTTTTTAGCTTTTGATTATCAACTAGATTAAGATCTGCAGTAAGAATAAGAAATAAGTGTATCAGTTTGGTCTTTGAAATATGGAGGAATTTTAGATTTCACTGTTTTGTGGTGAAGGATATTGCTGAGATTTATGGCATCCGAGCCTTTATTAACACACTTAGCCTTAAGGATAGACCTTTTGTGAGATTCGTCGATGCGAACTGGTTAAAATAATCTGAGAAGCAATATCCGATACCACAGGAGCGAGTTTGTATTCATCTGAATTGAAATTCTTCATTTGCTGCTCCATTGCTTGTTTTGTGGAATTAGCTAAGCTTAAACAAATGAAGAGAATATAGTTTAGTTCGAATGTGATGGAGTCCTAAAATGTTTTTGTAAATACGCCAATAAATAATTTAAAGAGATTTCATGATCGATAATGGAGGTGTTATGTCGATGACCATGACTGCGTCTACGGCGTTGGGTAGGTTGAAAATATTCATCACATTGATTAAATAACATATTGATGTCTATAAATTTTTACGGATCAATAGTACTAAAGTGAACTTAGATATATGCCACTTTCACGTCTTTTGTATGCTTTGTATTCAAAATAATCTTTCCGTGTATGCATTTTACATATACTTGATGTTATTAAAAAAAAAAAAAAAAAAAAAAAAAAAAGTATCACAAAATCAGAAAATACCGAAAGAAATTTGATGCACTGTAAGGCCATTCCGTTGACTGATAACTCATCAGCAGTGCTCGAGATCAAAATATTGGAAAACCGATTAAAGATATAATGCTGAATTAATAAGCACGACTATATTATACATGCTGAGGTTATTTAAAAAATACAAAAGATAAGATTAAAAAATTGTATAAATGCGATATATGGCATGTGTTAAAGCTGTTAGCCGCTTCTCTATCAGAAATTAAAGATTTCAGTATTATCTGTAAATGTATATGTGAGTATATAGTAAAGATATAATGATATGGTGGATTATTTTTTATGGCTATACTCCGTGTGGCCTTTAACGCTAAGATAAATCTTGCAACGTGCATGTTCAACACGTCACTATTGTCGGTCTCAGCAGAATTATTCTACATGTCGATAATTTGACACCAGTGCAATAAAAGTTTACTGTTGCGAATACTATCAGATTATACACAAAATAGACAAAGTACTGTCATAATATGCCCGAATATCTCATAATGAATTTTAAAATTCTGCAAACACATACATTGACATAAACTATCACACTGTTATATCTGTATTATATCTTGGCAGTAAAATACATTAATTGGAAAAATGTTAAAGATATAAGATGAACATTCAGAAGAAAAAATCAGTACATGCACCTTTAATGCAAAGAATCATTAACTTTAAGTATTGGGAAACTTACTACAATGTATCCTCATATCAAATACATCCATGAGGCAGTAAACCATTATATTTAAATTTTAATGGATTAATCAGACACTGCATATCTAATTTCACACAACAGCTCATGTATAAAAGTTGTTAAGGTGTGTGTACCTACAAAAGGTTTAACTCCAACATATTTTACTATCTGTACAAAATCACACATCACTTCCTGTTGCGTTTTTATTTGCATTTTGTTCACTTTATGTCATTGCCATGATTGTTGGAAGTGTGGATGTTTTTTGTTGATTGGTTTGGCATTCTTTACCTTTCCTGGGATCAGGTATTTACAATAAAACTCAATGCTTTAATTAAGAGCTAAACCTGTCGACGTAATATATCTAATATTAAATACAAATATTGGTAAAATGTAAACATTTCATAATATTACAAGATGAAAGACGATTGTAGGATAACTTACAACAAATAACGTTTTTTTTAATTATTCTAGAGCTGATCAGCTCTTAGATACCCCAGTACAAAGGTGTCAAAGAAGTAGTTCATAAAAAAATATTGCGCGGTCCTTACATGCTTTATTTTGTGATGGTTCATAAATTGTTAAAACTGGATAGATCTAATCTTACGATACCTATAATACAATGTTAAACCTCTATTCTATTTTGTTCTTATTCGAACATCTACTCTTGTAGGCAGGGAGAAAGGCATAAAAGAAGACAAGAGAAGACGTAAATGCAGTACTGATACAACCTTAATGGCGATTCCTTCAGATAAACCAAATACTGAGATAACAGAGGGTAGCCAAAGCAAATCTGAAGCTCCATTGAGAGGTAACTATCAAGTAAAAATACTTTTAAGTCGTATGACCACTATTAGACACATCTGCTTTCAAATGTGCATCGTGTGTTCCCAGAACGTTGTTTCAGTGCTTTTTGTTCTTTGGGTCGTAAACAATCCTGTAGATGCCTATTCAAAGATGATCAAAAATAGTTATTGTTCAGCTCGTTCTATGTTTAGACTAATATCAATCACAAGTTTTGTGATTTAATCCCACCATTATAAAATTTCGATATCTCTCTTTAGAACAATCTTTACGCTTAAAGACTTAGATATTCTAGACGCTTAAAGACTGAGATGTTACGGGAAAAACGAATATACTCTATCGAGTTAAAACGAAAAATCAGAAATATCGTTACATTTGGGTAGATACAAGAAGCAGAAGCCTTCGCCATGTGAATTCTCTGCCCGTGAACAGTAAAGAACGTCAAAGTTTAAACTGTTAATGTGAATCATTTTAAGACGAAAGAATAACAAGACTATGACCTAAAAGACAATGCAGACATTGAACATTAGAATATCACAAAAAAACACTGTAAAATAAAGCATGAACCACATGGACCCAACTAAATTCATGGGTAAGATGTTCCTGCCTCTTATACGACAACCACAATGTTACGCATGTCACTTCCAGTAAAATGTAATTTTCGGTGAAAGGGAAAAAACGAAACTATGTTCAAAGGAAGAGATCTAATTTCATCTGGGAAACTGATGTTCCATAAGTTCTACAAGTTCGTGATGACGATCGTAGAAATTTTGAAATGGTGGCTTCAGCCTTGGAACAACGTATCCCTGTTTTAGTAGCTTTTGCATCAGCAGCTTAGCAATTTCCTAGAAATAATTGTAATGATATCCTAAAGGTCGATATATATTTTGCATTACATATCTATATAAATCAGCCCTCATTTTAAACCACGAGTCTCAAATCAACTGTTCTTCTGAATTAGTTATTAAAAAAAGAAGAGAAAAACATTTTGTCTTTTAACCTATATTTTTTTCATTTAGCAAAACTATCCAATTCCAGAATTCAAACAGATTCAGGTATGCTGGTCTATAATTAATTTTGCTAACAACATCCTTTTGAACGTCTTGAATAACAAAAATATAACATCTAAAGTCCCGCTTTATTTAAGATCAATGTGTGCCACATATACCTATAATAAACTAATAACTAACAACTGTGGTTTGATATCTTACATTTTGATTTCACCTCTATCTGATGTTAACTGGTCACTAGACTTCTCCAGATACTTCCCACTTTCAATGTAATGGGTGCTGTTAACGGAGCAGAACTAAATGACACTATCGTTTTATGGGCGTTCACACACACACACACCATCACACACACCCACCCACACACACACACACACACACTACACCCCCTACACACACCAAAATATACTTCCAAAATAATTTCAAATTCTTATAATCTGCAAAAGTTTTGTACTTTGGTTATATTGCAATGCTTTGCTTAATATCAATTTTGTTAAAGCTAAACTGCTTAATCATATTTGTATATCAAGGCAATTCACTTAATGAATATTTTTAAACAATCATTATCAGTTGCCAATCATGACACCTTGTAATAAAAAGGACAAATATACCTAAGGAGCAATCAAAGAAACGTAATCCATGGCCAGGCAAACCCGGGAAGACAAATGAACAATCACAAGCACAACAAATAAACACTGAAAACTAAAAAACAATGAACAACACGAACTCCTATAAAAACCAGGATTGAACCCAGGTGCTCCGGAAGGGTAAGCAGTTCCTGCTTCGTATACGGCACACGTCGTGAAGATCAACAAAGTCAATCCGGGGGAAGTCACAAATCGGTGGAGGTATATGAAAGGTTACGACAGTGGGAACAGGTCCAACACCATCTTAGATATTTCAACTCTGTAATGGTCAATCAGTTCGTGATGACGACCGTAAAATTTCTTAAGTGATGACATCAACTTATTCTTGATAAAACCCTGGTTAAGAAGCTTTTGTGACAGCAGTAATCCTCTTTGTCGAAAGTCAGGGTAACTCATGCATGCCCTTGAAAATCGGATAAGCTGAGAAACGTAGACGCCATATGGAGGCGATGCTGGTATATTGCCACTCAAGAAGGGAAAATTAACAGTAGGAAAGTTGTCATAAAGTATTGTCTCCAAATGTCCCTCATAGTCTATTTCAAGAAACAAATCCAAATATGAAGTGGACTTTAGTGTATCTGTAGTATTCTTAATTTCAAGCTCACTGGGGTAGATAAGATGTAGAAAGTCTTGGAATTTGTCGTTATTTAACGACAACACATCATCTATATAACGAAAAGTGAAATTAAAGGATTGGGCTAGTTTCTTTTTGTTTTCACGTAGTAACCCTTGAATGAAGTCCGCTTCATATGATAACAGAAACAGATCGGCGAGGAGAGGAGCACCGTTGGTTCCCATTGGAATGCAGATTGTTTGTTGAAAAATTAGACCGCCAAATTCAACGAATATGTTGTCTATGAGAAAATCTAACATGTTTGTAATTTCATATTCAGAATACTTTTTGTCAGTGGTTCTTCACGAAATAAGCCTTTTCTCTACTTAGAACAAGAACTTTATACCTGCGTGTCCCATTTTTCTTGAAAAAAACATTGATGAACTGGTTACTTTAAGTGATCTTTTAATTGAGAATGTTGTATGGTAGTGTAGAGTGTAGAGAAGTCGAATGTTTTTATGCTGTTGCATGTAGCCAAAGATTTTGATTTTAGATACTGAAGTAAAATTTTGGAGTTTTTAAGAATCCACATCTGAATGACGCCACTGTTAGAATATGATGTTTCACAGTAATTTGGAAGGCCCTCTTTAATACATGTCAATATGAAATTATGCTCTAATAGCAGTAAATTATATTTTATTGCCAAAATTAAACTGTAATCACTGGATTCTTAATTTACTTTAAAGAATGTCCAAAATGATTTAAATCCGCATAAAATAAACGGAGATCTTCAATGATTGATTGATTGAATATTGTTTTACGCCGTGTGGGCGACATTTAAGCCATATCACGGCGATCTTCAATGATGCATAAGGTCCACTTGAAACGTACATATCACATAGAAATTAAAACTAAGTCTAATGTGATTTTAATTTACATTAATTAAACCGGGAACCTCAACGCATTGCACAGTTCAAGTCGGGTAACAGAATGTGATGAAATTAGTGACTTTATTTTAAGTACTCCAGAAAATAGTTTATTATCCAGTTACCACAGATAAAATGTATTCTTTCGTTTACCAAACCAGTTGCATATGTGTAGTTTCATAAAATATCACTGAGATTAGGAAAGGAATGACAATCTTTCAGCAAACAAAGGAAATTGTTTATTAGTAATATATTCATTGATATGTCTTGTTAATTATCTTGAATCCCCTTATGAACATGTGTTGTTTATGAAGTAGCCTTGGAAAAAACGTTTCACCTTCAATCAAGGCGATTTTGGTGTTTAACGAAATAAGTGTTCAAATTTAGTATTACATCACTAGCTTTAAAATGTGTAACATTAACTTTAAAATCAGTACCAAATATGGAATTATTTGAATTTGATTATTGTTTTTCATTTATTCCGCAGGTTATATAGAACATGAGACGGGAGAGAACTAAAGTTTATCAACCTAAGTTGTATGTCAACTGCGACGAATAACATATCGATTGTACTGACAGCATTTCCAATTAAAATGTTCAGGGCTTGATTCATATACATGTACATGCTCGGGGGCGTTTCCAGGATATTTGAAAGGGGGCGTATAGTAAAATTTTCGCCGAGCGTATCGAGGCGAACATTTTTTGGACCTTTTTTTGCTAAAAAACATAAAATAATTGTGAAATGCACTAATGTATATTTTCAGAGTATATGTTTAATTAATGAATGTGATAAATTGCCATATTCAATACAATATAAACAGATTACGATAGTTTTTTTTTGAAAGGGGAGGGGGGGGGGGGGGGGGGGGGTGCGTACGCCCATTAGCCCTCACCTGGATCCGCCCCTGATGTTTTTATTAAAATCTTAATAAATTAGACTGGAATTGCATTATCCTTAATCGAAGGTATCTGAGATAGGACATTCAGTGGGGCTAGGTTTTAGAAACTATCCTGAGATATTTCCTAACTAAAGATATATCTTAGGACACATCTTAGGATAATCCTAAGACACGTCTTTGAATGTAAATCTAAGCTAAGTTCATCTTTCCGTATGGATGATCATGATGACTATCCTATCTTTCACACATGTATGAATATTTGGTAATGGATTATAGTTTTTTTTATATTTATACAATGCTGTTAAAAAATGCAAAATGCAGATAAGCAGGCATGACTTTGAGTATAAAAAGCTTACATCTATGTGGTGAAAGAGTTTTATAGTAAAAGTAATAAATATAATAAGAAAATTTATTGAAATAAGTTCATTTCACAATTTAGCCTTCATTATATGTTAAAAATATCATATTTTGAGTTTAAATCTTTGTAGAAAGTATTTATTTAGTTGTAATTTTATTGTGTTGTAAATAATTCTTAAATTGAGAATTGATGAAAAAAATGAAGAAAAAAAATTATGAACTAAGACATCATTTATATCATTGTGAAATGAACAATAATCATATTCATGTACAGGAAATTTATTGTGCTTAGTTTAAAAAAATGCCTTACGGTTAAAGGAAGATAAATCAATTTTTTTTGTCTATATTATTTTATTATCAAGTATGTATGTACCATAATGCAATAAAATTAATGTAGATGTGGGGTTTTTTTTAAACAGGATAAGAAAAGCTTTTTTATTATTTTGTAATTGTCTGTTCGTGTCTCAGGCTTCATTTTCTATATTTCTCAGGGTGATGTAGAATTCTTTGCTTATATTCAGTATAAATAAACAGCAATACATATAGATAAATTTTAAAATGGGACAAAATGAAGGAGGTATGAATATGAAATGCAAATAATACAAGAAAAGAACTGCTTGTGCCTTATGTGGGTTATTCCATTAAAATGGATGTGGGAGGGTAGGAAGGAAAGTTTCATTATAGGACCAAGAGTCTATTAGATGTACATAAAGTTGTCTAGAAAAAATTCGTTAGTTGTGGGGATATTTTGAAGTCCATTCCTACACTCCCACATTGATTTTAATGGAATAGCCCTGAGCTTTTACTTAACTTATTATGTCAAACTCACTAGAGTAGAAATTTTTATGTGGTCCCAAATGTTTTACAGTGAAATATATATAGACTCCTGTGTAGTTGAATTTTCATGAGTCAAATTTTCTTCCATCTCAAACTTATTTTGAGTCTAAAATAATGCAACTTTTATTCGTTATGTCGAAGTAATCATCATTTGTCAAAATATCACCTTGTAGATTAAATGTCTTCACGGGTAAATTTTATTTCTAATAATTGACAATCAGCTATTTTTTCTGCTATTGAAAACGATTCATTTGCATTTGCAATTTTGATCAACAAATTAATCAAATTAATGATTTATTGGTGAACTGTTGAATCTTTAACCTATTGATATTAAATTTCAGTTAAACTCTTATATTATTTAAATCAATATAAAATTTTATACAAAAGACGTATAAAATGCATTGTATAAGTATCTGAACATGGATAACTAAATTGAGGTCCCAGTAGTACATGGTCAGAGCTACAGAGATTATAGATTTGCTGGAAGTAGTAAATTACCTCCACTTTATTACTTGGAAAATTTGATCAGCTCGTTTTTTAGTTGAAATTTGTTTACTCGAAATTTTTGTCTTCCGAAGGACTTTGATATAACAATATGTGTGAATTGCATTTGAAGTCGATCTTGCAAAAAAAGTATGGGTGTATAGATTTTTCTTTATAAAAATAAGAGATGGATGGGTTGGGATATTTTGTTCTTAATTTTTACACATACTAGCCACATATGTTTTTGTTGATTCCATTATCATATTTATCCTATGACTGGGCAGTTTATTATTGTACACTGTTGGTTCACAAACTTTTGATGATGGTTGATTTTATCCAGCATTTTCATAAATTTAGCAGTTATAACAACTATAATGGAAAAGAAAAGTTTTTTTGTGAGAAAAAATTAAAATATCCTTTATATCAAAATTTTGTGGTCAGTTTGAAAGCCATTAACAGTTAGTGCTTGAAGAAATGTAAGGCCATGCTTGTCAGGTTTTAGATTTTAAGTAGAGCTATCTCCCCTTACATCTCAAAATCCCACCAAAAACTATGATAGAATGAAACAATGTGTACTCTGATGGATTCATTGTCAGACTACCATTTTTTATAGGCATTGGTTTATGGTTTCTCCATAATGCTCAACTATATGCATATTAAATTTGCAAGCACGGGTTAACAGTGTTTGCAGTCATCAGAATGTTCAGTTAAATATTTTTGCAAGTAAATTATTTAATGGTAATTGTTGGCATTAATCAAACCAGCCAACTAAAGTTCTGGTAACAGAAAAGTTTGAAAGTGTTATATAAATTAATGAGAATAATGTTCTCTTTTATTACATTGTACATAAACATCAGGTCACAAAGTAATGTAGAAAGAAACAAACATGTGATGTAATGGAGATCTTTCGAAGAATTCTACACAGATTTTGTTGTATGGGCCATCTTTTACTTCTGTTGAGGAAAAGGATTTTTATTCATATTGAAATTTTCACTGTGTGAATTTAAGATGATTTACAGCAATAAAAGTGTTGTACAATGCTTAAACATTTGTCACACCCTTATGGCGATTTGTTTCACAGGTTTTCATTAATTACAACGTATGTCATGATGTGTAAATCATAATAGCATAGAAATGTAGAGATTATGAAAATGTCATATTTATGTAATCAGAGTCTATTTTGTTAATAAATTATTGTTTAAAAAAATTGCAAAATGTCACCTTGATACTTGACCTTTGACCTAACCAAGGTAGATCATTTCCATCTGTCGTTCAATGTGAGATTCATGCCAACTTTGGTAGCAGTATGTCCATTAGTTCCCGAGAAAATGAGTAAAAGTCCTTTCTCACATAGTTTCCATGTGAACTTTGAACAGCCAAAGCCGATCAGATGAGTCTCAACCAAAAGTGGATCATTTATAAAATGTATTGTTGTAATCAATCCTGCACAGTTTCAAAACATTTCATAACGTAGTTTCAGAGGAGAATATTTTTGAAAATTGGCCAATCGAAATCATAAGATGGCCTCTCGACTCCATGTTGTTCATCCAACTGGAATAAAAGGAAGAATAGATCGTTAAGGTCCTTCCATACATCATTCCTGCCAACTTGGTTACAATAAGGTCTTGAACAAATGACCAGAAAGTTTTTTTCAAATTGAAACTTTGAACAGCCGCATCCGCCAGTTGAGAGGATGAACCTCAACCAAAAGTGGATCATTTGTAGAGGGTATTGGTGTCATCAATCCTGCAGTTTTAAACCATTTTATCATGTAATATCAGAGGAGAAGATTTTTGTCAAATTGAAAACAAAAAGTTCTAATCATGTTCTTCAATGTTTGATGAAAACGTTCTAAGGCACCTTGAGATTCTGGATGATAAGCACTTGATCTATACTGAGCAATCCATAACTGATAAACGACCTGCTGAAATAAACCTGACATAAAATTTGAACCCTGGTCGCACTGTATAGACTTAGGAAGTCCTACTAATGTAAAAAATTTGATAAGAGCTTTGACAATAGTTGGTCTTGATATTCCTTAAGGAAATAGCCTCAGGAAAGCGAGTGGATGTACACATGATCGTCAATAAATACGCATTTCCAGTCTTGGTATTTGGTAAAGGCCCAACGCAATCAATAAGTACTCGGCTGAAAGGTTCTTCAAAGGCTGGAATTGGCAGAATTGGTGCTGGTGGTATTTTCTGGTTAGGCTTGCCAAAAACCTGGCATATATGGCATGATTTTCAGTATTCTGTGACATCATTTCTAAGTCTGGGCCAGTAGAATTGTTGTAAGATCTTAAGGCAAGTCTTCCTTATACCTAAATGTCCAGCCAAGGGGGTGTCATGGGCACTACCACATGGTATCCCACTCTCCATTCCTCCTCTGGGCTAGCATCAGGGGGCCTCCACTTCCTCATCAAAATTCCGTCTTGATGGTAGTAACATTTGGCCACTTTGTCTGCTTCTTCTTGAGTAGAGCCCTCTTGCGGCAATGAAGAACCTCATGGTCTTTATTTTGTTCTTCCATAAATTTTCTTTCGTCTAATGAATGGCTGTTCATATCTGGCCATGGCATAATTACATGTTAGTTCCATGTGGTATTATGGCCTTTTTTGAGCTACCGGAACCTTCAATGTCGGCATAGAAAGTGTCAGAAAGGTCCATATATTCATACTGACCTTCTTGTAAATCCTCATTTTGTTTTTTTGCCATCGCCCTAGTAACAACACAAGCTGATACAGTTCTGCATCATCTTCAGCTGATTTAACATCCACCACGGCTTCACTCGTAACAATTGGTTCAGCAACTACTTTGTTCCTAGCTAGATCATTTCCTAGCAATAATGAAACACCCTCAACAGAGAGAGTAGGACGAATACCACCAACAACTGGTCCAGTAATTAAATCTGACTTCAAATAAATACGATGGAGGGGAACATCTATACAACCTAACTCCACACCTTGTAATAAACCGGAGGCACCAACGGACGTCTTCTCGGACAAAGGCAACACACCCTCTAACAATAAAGTCTGAGAAGCTCCAGTGTCCCGTAAAATCTTAATAGGCTGAGGAGTAGTATTATCAACAATAGAAACAAACCCATCAGACATAAAGGGTTTATAATACTCCATGTAATCACAAAAACTGGACTTAAAAGCCTGACTCGCAGGACATTCCAACTTATTGGTAACAACGGGTGTCGTATAAGCACTGGACGTGGGCTTATTAGCTCTTTCATTCTTCTTCTGGAGTCTAAAACAATTAGCCATCAGGTGACCATTTTCCTTACAATAAGCACAAGTTAGTGACTTCTCAAAAGTATCAAATTTTGGACCAGACATAGTATAACTATACTGTCT
Organism: Mytilisepta virgata; assembly: GCA_028015205.1. NCBI lineage: Eukaryota > Metazoa > Mollusca > Bivalvia > Mytilida > Mytilidae > Mytilisepta > Mytilisepta virgata. Next base: position 5,902,875 of record CM051520.1, on the reverse strand, counting down.
CTTATTCTGTGCAACAGGCTTACTATCAGTACGCTCAGTACTTTGATGTTTGTAATTTCCGCTTGAAGTATTAAAATTTTGACCTTTGAAACTTCTTTTATGTGGAAGGGTATAATTATCGGAAACAACAGCTGCATCTTGCAATGTCTCAACAGTTTTGTCATCTAAATGTGTTTTTAAGTCTAAATTAACACACTGCTTGAACTCTTCTAATAACATTAATTGTCTTAATTTATCAAAATTGTTATCTATTTTCTTTGACGTAAGCCATTTATCAAATAGATCTTCTTTTTTCCTTAGCAAATTCAACATATGTTTGTGATTCAAACTTTTTATAAGACCTAGATTTCTGTCTATATGCTTCTGACACTAGTTGATAAGCTTTCAAAACTTCCTGTTTAACAATGTCATAATCAGAACTTTTTTCTGAAGAAAATTTCAGCGGCCTTGCCCTCCAAAACACTTTGCAGCATTGTAGTCCAATAAGGCGTTGGCCATTTTAAATTTTGAGCAATGGTCTCAAACTGTGGAAAAACTTTTTCAGCTGTTTTTTTTCACAAAATTTGGGAACCAAACGTATATTTTTTTTGCTGCATCAAAATTCTGATTTTGACTCATATTTAGTGTTGCTTTCTACTTTGGCCATTTTCTATTTTTATTTTCTCCACCTCTAACCTTTCTCTCATTTTAAGTTCTGCCTGTTTTTCTTCTTTTTATTTTTCCAATTGTTTTAATTTAACTTCGTTTTCCAATTGTTTTAATTTAAATTCATCTTCTTTTTCTAATTGTTTTAATTTAAGTTCATGTTCTAATTCAAGCTGTTTTAATTTGAAAGCATCAACATTTTCGACCTTTAGGTCAAGAGCCTCTTCACCAAACATTTCTGAGTAAACTAAATTGTCTATTACCAAATTTTTTATAATTTGTTTTCTCATAGATGCTCTATTATTAGATGTTTAGCAAGCAACACTAATTCTTCTTTCTTTAGTTTATCAAACCCTTCCAGGTCTGGCGTTTTCAAAAATTTACCAGCATCAAAGGCCATATTGTGGCATATTGTTGGCCAATTCTAATAAAAATACTGAAAAAATGTAATAAGATATTAACGTTATCCCTAAACGAGCCCCAGTTTCTGTTATGGCCAGAAATCACCTTTAAATTGTAGCCAACAAAAGACACAAATCAATAATTACACAAGTTTACAAGAAATACTTTACAAATTGAAATGTTAACTTAACTGTTTAAATATATGTCCGATATTTTTGTCTTTCTTAATCCGGAATTCTTCTCGTCTCTGTTGCGGGAATACAAAAAGAATATTATGTCCAGTAAGTCACAATCTAATATGATGTGTGTAACGTAAACAAAAATGTCAATCCGACATCTGAGAACACAAGAATGTTAATGTCTGATCTGAAAGTCTAACTTTAGTGCCCGTATTTACAGCCGTGACGGAAATCTTTAGAACACTGTAGAAAGGATCCTCGCAGAAAACTGTAGAACGGAAACCTCTAGAACACGGTAGAAGTTTGAATTACACATCGTATATTATGATCATTCCAGAATTATTATGTAAGTCAAATACTAAGTTCTAATCATTCCATCAGTATCTATTATTGTTCTAGTGATTTCTAAACTGCACAGTTATAACATTATTTGGTAAACAACTATACGTATGATGTAAGCATATTATACATGTTATAAGGCCACACAAAACAAATTAGGCCGATATAAGTAAATATAATAATTACAATATCATAACAAATTCTACCCTAGAATAATTTATGACGGTTCTACCTTAGAACCATTTATGACAGGATTGGTTCTACCTTAAAACAGATCTAGAATGGTTCTAGAACCGTCCTCTCTGACAGAAAAGTTGAGAGGTTAGAACTGATCTCCACTATAGTTACACCAATGTAGCTCCTGTGACAACTTCTGACTCGGAGGAGCTACAAAGCAATGCCATTACTCGTAATGGAGAAACATAACTTTTAAGTATGGCAATAAGAGGTCGTGTTTACCTGAAGATATGCACTTTATTATTTCCAGCATATAAAATGAAAAATTACTTCCTTATTAATGTTGAAATCGATGTTTTGCACATCTTGTCATTTTGTCGGTTTCAAAATTGTTTTCTTTCCGCCATGACAGATATCGGGAGATAGCAGGAGGCGTGGCCTGACCTCATATGGATATCCTTACGCTACGACTGACAATATCGCGGGAAATAGTATTTTGTCAATGGAAACTATCCTATTTGGAACGTGACTTTAGCGAGAATAACGGCGGGACTTGAAAAGAAAACATTCGACACTCCGCGGCAGATTATACTACTCTAATGAAGGATAGCGGAATCTGCCGAGGATTGCCGATTGGAAAAGAAAACGGAATTCAAAACATGGATGGAAATTTTGAATGCCAGATTTCTGAATTGAAAAACTTCCGTTAGGTGGTGGTATGTTGCTTTCTTTTAACTGATAATGATAGAAATATAATATTTTTAGTTTTTGAACAACATCAGTTGGAAAATTTGCCTAAAATCTCCTGGTGTGAATCACACCCGGCTGCTAAATTACGAGTAATGGCACCGCTTTGTAGTTTCGCCGAGTCAAAAGGACAGGACCTACATTATTGCAGCTACAGTAAGAGACACCGAGACAAAATTATTCATTACTTACGAGGTTTCATCTACAAAAAATCTAATATTTCACATATACATGTATTATCGTTTCATTAATGTAAGACATTTTTGTAAGAAGAGGAAACGCTCTCACGCAGAACTTAAAATAGAGAATTGAAATTGGGAATGTGTCAAAGAGACAACAATCCGACCAAAGAGCAGAAAACAGTTTGTATGAATCCCATTTTCTTACGCGGAAAACTGTACAGGATTTGCAACTAAGTAATCCCCAATCGAAGCAATTCATTGAACTCCTATAAAATCAAGTTTAATATGTAGTAGGTCGTTGTCTTTGATTGGAAATATTACAGAAGGCGGTCGCGAGGAGGGATTGATCTACTGTTAATACTTAGGTTGTGATTTCAAATCCAATATAGTGGCGAGATGCGTCTGACTGACTCGGCGTTAATTGACAAGGAATCTCTCCCGATAATCGGGCTTCCTCCAACAATAAATACTGGCCGCCAAGATATAACCAATTGTGCTGAAAGTATTGCGAAATAACAATAGACCAATCCAAATCACATCCAATAGAAAACAAAACTTACAATATTTTCTTTGTTAATGTTGAGATAATAGTATTATATATTTCATAATCTCATTTACACATTCAAAAATAAACTGGTTGTCGTAAGAGTCATTTGATATTTTTGAGAAAAGTACATTTTATATTTTCAAATTAATCATTGAACAACTTTTTATATAAAGCCGTTATGAGTTATCGTTAAACATGTAGATATCTATAAAAACCTTTTTAATCAAATAATTAATTTGATCTTTAAATTATATGACATAAATCAAAATATTGCCATATTTAAATCAGTTTGCAAACTTGCACCACCTGCATATGTTGAATGTAATTTTTTTTCTCATTTATCTTGGCCACAGGATTCTAGTTAATGTTCTTAGCGGTGTACGAAAGCATGCATGCGTTACTTCAAGAAAAGTAAATTCTCTTCTGCCTCATTGTCCACGTAACCTGTTAAGTATAAAAAAATGTACTTACATAAAAACCAAAATAACGTAGATCGCGTTATAAAAGTATCAAATGTTCTCCTTGTAGATTAAAATTGTTAAAGGCAAAGTATTATTTTCCTTTCAATTTTTGTGGAACAAAGATATTATCAATTATAATGGTACACGTAAGACTGTGTATTAATTAGACTATGGTTATGTTTTTATGTAAATATAGCTTCTTACATTGGTACCAGTGGATTATTGGCTTTTTCCAATCAAGATAGTTAAAATTCCGTAATCTAATTATCGAGATTGGAGAAATCCAATAATCCACGAGTCATAATGTAAGACGCTGCTTCTCTAATTTTCAAAACGTTTTAAAAACTAGTCAACAGCATCAAATTCTCCCAACGTACTCCCGTCACTATGGTCAAAAGTATGTATTCACGCGATTCTTATATTGCAAAAATCATAATCAATACACATTGGAATCTAATATTATTCATCAACATCATTTTTAAACACGGTAGATTATTTTCATATGTCAGTTGTCATTTAAACTATTTTTCCTAACAAAAGCTGTATTACACAACAGCTGTCACAATGACGGGTGGAAAATAACAAGAAGAAGAACACAGCATGTTCAATTTTAACATTTTGCTACTCTTGTGAACTGTCACTTTCAATAACAAAGGTATGTTTTCTCTTCTGAGGAGCCTATTAAAGTTAATGTTAAAAGTTTCGCCGTAGATTGGTGCACCAACAGAACTTTAATCAACCAATCATATACCGAGAACCATAAAGTCACTAGTGAGATTATCAGTTTTTCCAACACAGGTCGAGAGACTGTTAAATTTGCTGAAAATTAGAAAATGTAATTTCCCTTTGCTTATTGATATATGTCATGAATAAGTAATAATTGTCAAACGTGTAACCACATGTTAATCTTTTAAGGTTTTGTATTTAAAAAAGAGAGGAAAAGACAAAAAAAAATCGAGAAACTAACAAAATAAATAAATAAGTATTGCGCGATTTCCAAATTTATGACGTTCAATCTAAACCACCTGATTTCTCCAGCTCCTCGGAGCCATTCAATTATAGTATTGCTGGCCATGTTATTATCAATGCTAAATTGCAAGATATTCTTGCAAAATGTTCCAAATATCGTGAGCCCCAGATTATCAACTGGAAGCAGAAAGTCAAAATACTGATGAATGCAGCTGAGGATAGAAAAAGTTAATTGACTAAGCAAAAGAAGGAAGAAGACAAATACTTTCAGATTGGATTAGGTCTATAAAGCCATTACTTATTGCTCGCATTCGGCCCATTAGAATCTCCATGATTTCACAAAATCTAATATATCGTATTATAGGATCCGTACCTCCTACCATCATCCATCATGACAATTATGCCATTTTACCAACTCACAAAGCCCCAGACAACACCGTTTTTGCCTGGGAAAGGCATTACATTAGTGTCTGATAAAAGAGATGGGTATTTTCTTGGTAACCCTACTTACACGCACACTACGATAGGAAAGAAAGATATTATCAATTATCATATTTCTGTTCTCTTTTTCTTCGGTATTGCAGAATTATAACAGTTATAACAATAGTTTTTATATGAAGCTACCTTCTTTCAGAGGCTACTGTCGAGAAAATAAAAGAAACTAACCCAGTCCTTTAATTTCAGTTTCCGCTATAAAGATGAAGTTCTGTCACTCAATAATCCTACCTTTCAGGACTACCTACATATTATCTATTAAACTGAACTTGAAATCATCCACCTCTGTTCCATTTGTACATAGAATGGGCTGTTCAAATCAAAATTTAATGACAAACGTGATAATTTTTGCTTTTTCAGCATTATCATACCAAGTTTCCAGACTATGGTGTGTACATTTCACATTTGATTCGTCACATCCATGTATGTGATATTTACGAAAATGTTCTTGACAGAGTGAGGCTACTGTCACATAAACTTTTCAGACAGGGTTATATTCAGTCCTTGTTAATTTCATCACTGCAATAATTTTACGGTCGTCATCACGAATTGATTGACTGATGCGTACTTTCTATCTCACACTGAGACTAGATATATTTCACGTCTTCCTGGAATTGATACTTGATCGGACTTTGATCACTTCATTGGTTGATACTCACTGACAATGTGACGGCTGTCGTTAACGGATCAGTGCATGCTTACCCTTCATGAGCGCTCCGGTTGGATTTAACATTGCAAATGCATTACTTTTTGTTTTGTCTTTTTCTGATTCTCGTTGGCTTGCTATATGTTTTTCCTTCTTTGGTTGTGACGTTGTACATAAGTTGCTATATTCATTGTCCCTTTGTCTTATGAGATATTGTTTTTACCTTTGATTGCGATCTTATGGATTTTGCCCACATCGTTTTCGCTATTGTATTCTATTGTCGATATTAAATATACCTGAATCCGTTTGACTTCTAATAGGCCTTAGTACAACAGCAATTAAAAAAATATAGTCGATCATATACAAAATAACCAATGTTTCAGTTTTACATTGTATGCATGCAACAAGTTGAAAATAATTAATATTAAATATACAAAATTTATTTCATAAAACTTTTGTACCTGTATAGGATAAATAATATACCACTAATTTGACACCTTTTTAATCACTATCAATTTAGATAGAGAAAGAGACACGTACGATGACAAAAGAAGAAGAAAAGAAAGTCTTGAATCCTCCGTAATAGAGCTTCCTTCAAATAAAGCAGTTCAAGATAATACAAATTTACACCCTCAGGGTTTTAGACATACAAGAGGTGATTTTTCTCTCCTTTGTTCACTTTAATAGCGAACAAATATATATATAATTCAAATAACAAATAAAAATGCACCCACAAACCTAATATTGTAATGACGAATTACTTTTTTGCTATTGAAATCACGAAAAAAGTAATCAGCGGCAATTCTATAATGTTTAATTTCATTCCAATGTAAACTTTAGGAGATTTTGAAGGACAAACTGACAGTCAAAAGTATAGGAGAATGACAAAATGTCTCAAAAAATGTTTCAGTTCACTGGCCTTGATCACAAACACAAAAATAGATGATACTCGGTTCAAAATCTCGCAAGAAAACATTATAGTGCTTCGCTTATATATATAATTTTTCTCTTCATAAAGTTTAAATTTTCACGTAACATCTCCTAATCAGTAGGGGGAAGGTAAAAAGAAGATATTAAAATAACCAGAAAATAACGAATGGATTAGAAAAAATTAAAAAATGTCATGGATGGGAGTATTGTAAAAATTACAAAGAAAATTTATTTTTTAACTTCATTCTTAACTACATGCATTTGTCTGATGCATGATTTATAGACATACTACATTTTGTACAAGATGAAGAACGACGATAAAAGAGCCGTATGAATTGTGTGAAGCATTCTACTATATAATAATGATAATTTTCCCATAATTTTTAATTTCATACAATTCTATAAAATTTAATTCATTAGAGAGAAAAGTCTGAAATTCATGGAATACCTTAATCTTATTCAATTTAACAGTTAAAATGAAACGGCTATTATTTACCATGATTGAAGATTTTCAAAACCATGTTTTGCTACAGACAATGACCTGTAATCTGTCTTTCTTCTCGTTGTTCAAATATTTTTTATTTTATCGAAAACAGTCTGAAGTTCCGGGTGGTGGTCATCTGAAATAAAAAAAATATTTCCGTTATCCATTAGTCCTATTTCTAAACACAATATGACATTTTATACTTCGGCCATTTTGAACATTTATTTCAACTTAGTTATGTCAAATGCAATGCTGAAAATAAAACTATAGAAGATATCTTGTCTTAAACACTATTCGAAAAGTACTCAATTTGTACATAAAAAATAGTTTCCGAATATGGGATTAAATTTTAATCGATAGGCATAATAAAACATAAGCTATGTTACAGTTAATTTTTCCGACTTAATGCTACTATGTAACTATCACCTATCAATGAATTATATGTACAACTCCATAATTGTAATGTCATGCTTAAGGAAGAATAGACTACATGTACCAAGAATACTTCCGTCTTTAAAGATTCTTATATTCTTGAAAACTCCTCCATATCCCAGGCAAAAAAGCTCCGAATAATTTTGTCTTTGGTTGTGATGATTCTAAAATATGAATCGGGGAAACATAAGTAGTTAATAACTGAACTTTATGAGAGTTCTCATTGCTACTGTTCTATGTTTTATATACAGAAAACTAATCTACATAAAATCATAAATTTTCAAAGTAAGTCCTGAATTCGGAGGAAAAAGACACATCACACTGATCTGGAGTTTTTCGAATGCATTTACTATTAGGTTTAGCTTGCACAGCACAGCAGGTACTGATTAAAAACTACTTATTTAGGAATTAAATCCATGTTTTATAGACGTTTGTATTTCCCAGAAAATTGATCACTGATTTTATATTGTCGTTTGTATTTGTGCATTATATTTCCGAATTTATATATGTCTTTTGGATGGCTTCTCGTGGTATTGTTATATCTAATCGTTAAGTTTACTCATTGCCTAACTATGGAAAATAAATTAAATTTTCCAAAACAGGGCCTGCACATAGTAAAGTTTTCAATAAGCATGATAAACCAAGGCCTGTCATAAGTAATTTCTTAAATAAACAACTACACTGTGATTTGATATACCGTAGTTATTCAAAAGCCCTACCAGACATATGAATCATTCCACCTCTTTTACTCTTATCTAACGAATGTCTTGGTTCTGGAAGATCCAGTCTCATTCCAGGTTCTGACAGAGACTCGCGCATCTCGGTCAAAACTTCAACCGTATCTACCCTGTCTAATTATACAGAAGAAAAAAAGTTAATTCCTATTTATTTTAAGCTATTTAAGCTTCATGTAAGGTAACACACAATTGTATCACAATAATTGATGTTTGAAGGAGAACTGCAAATATCTTGAATGTGTTATTCCCGAGCTTACAAAATGATGTGCATCAAATTCAGATACAAAGTGACCACAAATGTTCCAGCCAAACACATTTAAGGGTATAGTTACACGTGAAGGAGATACAGTTGAGATCAGTTCTAACCTCTCAACTATTCTGTCAGAGAGGACGGTTTTAGAACCATTTAAGAACGGTTCTAGGGTAGAATCAACCCTGTCATAAATGGTTCTAAGGTAGAACCGTCATAAATGGTTCTAGGGTAGAACTGTCATAAATGGTTCTAGGGTAGAACAGTGATAAATGGTTCTAGCGCAAAACCGTCCAGAATGGTTCTAGGGTAGAACCATTCAGAACTGTCATAAATGGTTCTGAAGTAGAACCGTCCATTTTCATGTCAGATAATTCTGTATTGATTATCGCACGTACTCCTCGTCTTCGCTTTTTCGAAAATTTTAACAAGAAAAACGAATTATTGTTTTTGTTAAAATTTGTGTGATTTTTATCTGAAGTAAATTTACAGGTAAAGAAATTTGTTCTCTGTAACATATTGTGTGTTTAAGGTAATTATAACTAATTAACGTTTTGACAAGTATATTTTACCTTGACTGTCCGGATATTTATTGTTCCAACCTTTGAGGTACACAAATACATGTGTATGTGTACAGATAAACCGTTTTACTGACAAAATCGGCGGGGTTTCAAATTTTTATAACGCTACATTTTAAAATAATTAATGCAGCATTTGAATAAAGAGGTGTGTATAAGGTGGTCCCAAATTTCAATGCAGAGATTTCAAATGTGTCAGATAAGTAACATTTTAATTTATTTTAATTTAATAATTGATCTTTTTTACCATATTTTTATGGTAAATATTTGATATATTATACAATTAATTCTCTTTGCTCGTATGAACGATATTTATTTCGTTTTGACAAGGTAGACGATGATTGGAATGAGTACCGCCATTTTGAAATAAGAGAAGTGCATTTCAACAATTTATCGAAAAATTACATAGACATAACGTACATGTTTGGACATTTTGCAAGAAGGGACGGGACTAAATTTTGATTTAAAGTGATCTCTTGTCGAAACATTTTTAGAGGAATGTTTTATGTAGTAGAAAATAACAACGATTATTTTTTAAATCATTTTATATATTTCGGTATTATAAAAGTTGATTTTAAAATTATGACAACAAATTAATTATTTTATTTCTTATAATTTTGATGTTCATAAACTATTGATAAATAGTTCTAGGGTAGAACCGTCCAGAATGTGACTTCCGCCGGATTAAATTTGTTGAACTTCACGATGGATGCCCTATACGGTGCAGGAACTACTTACCCCCCGGAGCACCTGGGTTCACTCCTGGTTTTTATAGGAGTTCGTGTTGTTCATTGTTTTTTTAGTTTTCAGTGTTTATTTGTTATGTTTGTGCTTGTTCGTTTGTCTTCCCGGGTTTTTCGTTCCAATTGATTACATTTTTTGATTTGCTCCCTAGGTATATTTGTCTTCTTTACAGTAATATTTTGAGTTTCTTATTCATGTACTTTTGTACATGAACTTACGTGCTGTTGCAGCAGCTCATTTTTCGCATTCCCGCTAAATGTTGCCTGCATTGAACATTATTCTTTTAAAATCTTCTTCCATGTCACGAAGTACAATTTTCAAATAACATCTCATACAAACCACGGGCTACCATAAATCATTTTTGAATTAAATAATAAACGCTTTTGGATTTTCGGTGGATTTTGCATTGTTATTTATATGAGTTATATAATTGTTAATCAAAGAATCTACAAGGTATGTGTATCATTTCTTCTCTTTTACTTCTATTCAACAAATGTACTGATTCTGTAGAATCCGTCAATTTTCCATACTCTGATAGATACTCGCACGTTTCTGTTGACTTGTCAATCTTTTCTATACTTTCGATTGCTACAAAGGGAAACAATATTAATATTATATCTACATTATAACTTTGCATCCTGTGTTTTGCGTTCGATATAATAATAAAGAGGTAAAAAAAAAAATAACTGTAAGAACCTGGTAAAAATATACTTGAAACATTTGTAGTTATCGTATTTCGAGTTCCGGAATAGCCTCATGCGTAACTCCTAATTTTTACTCGCTTTTTTCAATATGTAGATATATAACCATATTTCAAGATATGTTTGCTTTCCACCATCGTGCTGGCTTGGTGTCGTTTCTGACTGACACAAAATGACGACAAAATACCTTGATTTGATAAAAAGCACATCCAGAAGGTTACGACACGTATGCGTTTCCAATGGCCAAGAAAATTACACCTGCTTTTACAAGTGATTTCACTCCTTCTACGACGAGTTTCGAAATGTACTGTTCCTGAACAAATTCTCCTGTGGCATCACGCCAGATATGTGCAACGATGCCTTTTTTGTTTTTTGGGAAAGAAAACATGGTTGTGATAGATTACCTGATCTCAACGGTGGCCAAAGATCCTAAATTCAGCGATTTTAACATGGAAGGCATACAACACTGGAAATTGCACTACATTGTTGGCCCTTATCAGAACCTAAGAAAAAATTGTCACTACTTTGTCCAACAATCCCATGGATCGTCAATCCACCACGGCCCTCGGGACGGATGTATCGACATGGAATTTATTGCAACAAAAATGTGGAGAAGCCAAATAATAATCATACGGATAGCTGTTGGTTGACACGAAGTTGACAAATTGCTGAATATTCACGACTGGTAATCAATATATTCAGCAAATATCCCGCCGTTGAAATATGGATAAGAAGGACGACAATATGTCTGATAGCACGGAGACTTTTTACCTCATGATAGAGGCTCATAATAATGACAAAACGAACCTGGTGTTTGCTGGTAAAACCGACCAGGAACGCAATTTCAAACACAGGTATCCGTCGGAGGAGAGACCGCGAAAGCCTGAGTGTACACTTTGGAGATGGGAGGCCATTTGCAGTGTCTGCTGTTGATTTTTTGCGCTGAATAATTCAAAGAAAGTTGTCCTATGTGATTTTTTTCTCTTTCTCGAAGAACACGAAATAAGTCATGAGCAGTTTTAATTTTTTCCATTTCCATTTTCGGTATACCGCCTTTGCCTGTTGAAAAAAAAGTTAAATAAAATATATAATATTATTACTATATATCTTGATGTTTCCAATAATTCTAATATTTTTATACATGATATAATTTGAGTAAATTTGCATTTATCAACCACATAAGAATAAATAAAAAAAGCTGATGTTATTTTTGGACTTTTCTCCCATACACTTAGCAAATTCTTTACAAAGGATTCAGTTTTTGGAACTGACTGTACATCATATATCTCACTGTCGTCGATGCAAAAGAGAATGTTGGTGTTTGGCAACAACTTATGACAAAAAAGTATGTAACCAATAATCTGTCGTACAGCTTCTGGAAGGAATATGTGCAAATTTATTTTAAATAAAACGTATTACAAAATACCGAAATAAATTTGATGCACCGGATGGCCATTTCGTTGACTGACAACTCATCAACAGTGCTCGATATCAAATTGCTGGAAAACCAGTTAAAGATAAAATGATGAATTAATAAGCACAGCCATTAAAATCCAAAACAATTAAAACAAACAGGAACTGATTCGAAACTGAAAAAAAGTGAATCCAACGGATTAATTATTTGAAAAGACATGCGAGAAAATGCTGCAGTATTGTCTCTAAGCAATTTTAAATTTTAAAAGAAGAGATTATAATGGCATTTATGTCGTTTTGAGTGAACCATGCAATGGAGAGAAGCCCAGTTACAAAACAGCATGCACATATAATTATCCAACGTGTTTTCGAATTCTTCGCAAAATAAGGAGTTAAAATTTTTAATTCAGTTGTAATTGATTCTACATGTTTGACTGGATTAATGCGTGCGGAATAAACGCAATCTTATATTACCATGGATACTGAAGGGTTTTAAGCAAAGAGTAATACATGTAGTTATAAAAATGAATCCTATGGATACAACACTGTATATAAGCTATTATATTATACCATAATACACAATGTTCGTTAAGTCCATTTCTTGAGTTTGCGATGCCATATATATTTTTTAAATCATAATATGCTTAGCATATCAACATTTAAAGGAAAGAGTGAGGTCAGAGGGAAAACTACCTAAAGAGGTAGAGATAGATACGTGTGGAATCGAGTAATACATTAGAGAACCACAAACGTATTTGATTTTTTAATATAAATATAACATTAAAAAAAAAGCATTTCATCTGTATGGTCAAACAGTTATGTGCAGTATTATCCATTTCAGTCCTATGAAAATACATATTCACATGTATATATCTTCAGAAATGGCAAAATTGTGGCTGCTCTTTAGACAAGATTTTAATTTAAACTAACATATAATGGATTTTCGTAAATCATGCGGACATAATCCTAATCTACATTACATCATTTAGGTACAGGATATGGTGAAGATAACTTTCATGAACGACATATTTTGGTTCTAATACACAAGAGTATTCAAGCGTAACAGTAAAACATGATTTCCAAAGTTACGTATTGTGCCAACCATGGTTCGAACATGGAACCTTTGCTTCAGTTGTCCACTGTACTTGCACAGCTAATGAAGGTTGATTATAAATATTCTATACCATCGATGGTAACTTAATGTCACCAAGATCAGGAGAAATCATTCTCCGCTGTATGTTTGAAGTTTCGAGCTTTCAAAAAAGGTTTAAAATGTTTATTTCCAAATGACATACAGTTAGCAAAATATTAACACATGTTTAAACATGATTTAATTTTCAAAATAAACATGGCAACAGCAGAAACAAATACCTTGTCATTGGTATAGATAAATCATACTTTGTTAAAAACCACTCTAAATCTAACAAAAAATATACAGAGGACGAAATTGTCCTGATGCTTGAATTTTTAATCGACAACATATTTGTTCAATTTGGTGGACGTGTTTTCCAACAGACAATTGCCATTCCTATGGGCACTAATTATGCGCCACTCCTTGCTGACTTGTTCCTTTACTCATATGAGGCAGACTTCCTTGACTTGCTTCTTAAGGAAAAACAGAAAAAGTTAGACCGTACCTTTAATTTCAGCTTCCGCTACATAGATGATGTTTTATCACTCAACAATTCACGTTTTGGGAATTTCGTACATCTCATCTATCCCAATGACCTCGAAATTAATGATATCACAGACACTGCCAAATCTGTATCTTATCTTGACCATCACCTCGAAATTGACACAGGTTGAATACAGAACGTTACGACAAACGGGATGACTTTGACTTTCCAATCGTGAACTTCCCATTTTTGAGCGGCAATATTCTAGAAGCGCCGGCGTATGGAGTATATATTTCACAACTCAAACGTTATTCCAGTGACATGTACATTGAATTCCTGAACAGAGCCTGGTTCCTGACAAAACAGTTGCTCAGACAGGGGTATTTTGCTCCAAAGTTGGAGTCATCATTATTAAATTTGTATGGACGTCATCATGACTTGGTTGACAGGCATGAAAAATCGTTTCTCAAATGAAAATGTACCTGTTTCCATAGATGTTATCCCTTGTTTATACCGGATTTGACATGGGCAGCATGGCGGTGTCATGCCAGAAGCAGAGACTGCTTACTCTTTCGGGGCACCTGAATCTACCCCCGATTTTTTGGTGGTGTCCATGTTGTTCATATGTTTTTTTAGTTTTAATTGTAGTGTATGTATTGTTTTGGTCTTGCCTTCGTTGTTCTCCGAAGTTTGTCAGTTGTTTCGATTTTCCTTCCTTCTAATATCCCTTTGGTATTTCTTGACTTTACTTGTCAGCTTTCGTGAAAATTATGTCAAAAGTTACCGATATTTACTTAAAACGAATTTAGGTTGAAAATATTAACCCGTCAAGTTGCATACCAAACTGTTCATTCATTCTTCTTCTTTTACACGAGGTACGCACATATGCGTTATACGTCATTGAAACATGAATATCATGTGATTTGGCATGTAACACCTTTGTTGATGAGTCACAATAACGGTACCAATTTTCACCGGAAACGATAAATTTTCGTCACTTTCCCAGATATTTTTAACGATACAATATCGGAAACAAAAGAGTGACAAACGTATCAGCTGGAAAGTTAAGGGTAAAAGCAATACATTCCTGTTATCTCTCTCCTTTAAAATTATTTATTCCCACTTTTTCAGAGGAATTAAGTGATGCCCTACTTACATATGACAGATAGCAACTTCCAATATGGCCGTTCTATCATCATCGCTACTAAATGCCCAAAATCTTGAAAACCAAAACAACAATCTAAAAGGTTGAACAGCAAATTAAAAAATACCAAAATATATGAAAAAACGTATTTATATATGGGGTATGCAAAAATAAGACAATATATATACTAACAAATTTTGCAAGAAAAATAGACCAAAAGTGTACTGTGAATCACATTAAAATCAAACTGGGTCAGTTAAGGTGAATTAGATGATATATCATATTTATCATCGAAAGATATAGTAAAACATATTTTTAAACAGAAAGTGACATTTTATTGGGATATTTACTTATTGCGTACATAAAATTATCACAATGATATGTCCAAATGTCAAATCAATATAGAAAATCATTGTAATTATATCATGTATATGTGTTTGCTTTCTCAATTGTCTTAAATATAACTTAAAGTTAAAATATGATTTATGAAAATAAGTACATTTGTACCTAGAAAAATCCTTGCAGATGGATTGTGTGTGTCTATGGCCACTATCAAGTGAAAAGAGATTACAACTATTATTTTTTTTATAACTGAAGGAAAGAATGAAACCATGTAAAATCTTAATCCGTTGTGTGTGATCTAGTTCACCAGGATTTCGGATCTAAATAACAGACATAATATCTTATACCAGGCATGGAAAGGGTTGCCTTAAAAAACACTGATTCTAACACAAAGTAGTCTGAAGCTTATGTTAACATTTCTGATCGACAATATATCTGATGACTATTTTGAACAGATAGCCGGAATTCCAATGGAACCAAACTTTGCGCCGTATTTGGTTGCTCGTGCTTATTTTCTTATGAAGTTTAGCTGCTTCTGAGAAAAGAAGAAAAACTAGCCTTTAATTCCGTTTCTTCTATATAGTTATGTAATGTCTCTCAATAATCCTAGTTTTAAGGTTTACATATACCTGCATCTTATCTACCACAGTTAACTTTAAATTAAAGAGACTACAGAAACTACTGCTTCATACCTAGATTTTTACTTATACTCGGATTAGGTCATGTATTAATCTCTTTATCATATAATGCCTAAGTACTTATTCCAAACGCACCTGATCTGATTTTGCTATATCAGCCCGTGTATATTCCAATAGCACTTGACTGATGAATTATTAGCCTGAGGTATGCAAATATGGGTTGTTCACTTCCGGTCGTTACACGTATGCAAAACCAATCATATTACGTACTAAGTATATGATAAAGGGCGGTAAAAATCAAACCTTTATGACCAACAATTCTAAACTTCCCCTTTCTCAGAGATAAGGTATTCCGTACATATCATAGTTGATTCGTTGCTGTTGTTTCTACGCTATGTACGTTCCCTTTCTCAACAGAGAGAAATACTTTCATTTAAATTTATTCGACTGGATTTAGTCCTTTTGAAATTTTACGATAACAAATTGATTAACCAACTTGTCACATATGAGATTAGATATTGTGCACCTCAATGCATTTGGCCTGTCAATGAATATTATCAACCTGCAAAGTGACGGGTTCCATTAACAGAGCATGATATACATGTATAAGTCAATGATTTCAATTCCGGTTTTGTGGGAGTTCACGTTGCCAATACTATTTTTGTGCCCTTTTGTTTCGTTTCTTTGCTATGTGTCTTTACTATTGCTACATAAATTGTTCTGTTACTGTTCTAATCGGTCCTTCTATTTTGATCCTTTTGGTCTCACAAGTTTTCTTATCGCTTCGGTATTTTTTTTGGAAATTGTCATTCCACAAATTTGATAATACAACGTCCATGTCAAAACCGTGTTCACAATAATCATTGTAGGCTTTCAAAACAGCATTGTAATTTTGAGAAGTGTTCTTGACTCTCAGATTAACCTGCTAATATATATATTTCCAATACATATACAAATAAAGTCAGACAAAGAAAAAAAAACGACTTCCGATCTCATTTGAGTATTTCGATATGCTTAATGCTAACGAACAATGTTACTAGAAGAGAGAAGAAATAATATATGTACACTTATATATAGTTTATAAATGTTTAATGTAGTTACATTGCACATTTAATTTACAGACAAGTGAAAGCTTCAAACTATTCTTTGAAAAAGTGTTACTTGGATCCATTTACTCACTGAGGTCGACACAGATACATTAAAATCTATAGAAAATTATTGACAATTACATGTGTTTGTTACAGACACTTGTTTTGAACTTACACACTTGTACAACTTTGTATTACAATAAATCAATCTTGTAACAAACGTCTTTTATCTAGCAAAGTTTTATCATAGAGACATTTATGAAATATATACACGTGTATATAAACAATATTTCTTTAAAAGACAATTGTATGGGATAGTTATCGACTATTTAGCAATTAATTTAAAAAATTTATGAAATATTGTTTGTATGCATTAATGTCCAATGACATTAAAATTCTCTGTAACATACATCACCTTTCTGAAATAATGAACTTTTTGATTAATTACCTCGATAAAGGTAATAAAAAATATCATACAGTGGAATGTGATAAATTGTTCTAGTCATGTTGATGTATTGAAAATGAATTTAAATTAAAAAAATGATAAATCAACAGCAAAGACCAAATTAATTTCAAAATTTAAAGACAAAGTTATATTTTAGTTATATGTACTTTTTAGATATACTCTAATTATAAAATAACAAAAACCAGTTTTTTTTTTATAGTTACTGTACACTAAGGTGAAATTGATATCATTAACTGACAATTACTTTGTACTTCCTAATGAATCGACTATAAACAAAGCAATATCTTATATATACATTGTAATTATCTGTCATGTTACCTATGGCCGGTGAGGAGTAAGCCACGATGAAGTCTAGTCAATGCTTCATCGTATATTTGATTTTCTTTGGCTTCATTTCTTTACCAGTGAGTGCAAGTGTAGGTAAGACTCTAACATTTTATTTAGATATATTATTATCATCATTATATGTTTTACGAAATCGATGTATTTTTTGTTTTGTATTTCTGGTTTAACATCGAAACCAAATGTGCTGTAAAATGATATTTGAATGTCTACGGTCATACTATCGTTAATTTTCTATATAGTAAGGATAATCCAATTCCGGCTATAATAATGTTTTGGTATTATCCTTTCCATCAAATCAGTATTTTGTACTTATATAAAATATTTTGGATCCAAATTATCAGTTTTGCGCACTATAGAGAAAACATGACGAGGCTTTTGCTAAACATACTAAATACACACAAAGGAATACTAAAGAAATAAGCCATTATGACATCAACTTTTCAAATTTTGAACAGCTTATTTATAAATGCTAATACCCAAGGCCGTTTGTCGTCTAATACTAGAAAAATCACAATTGTTGCATCGTACACTTTCCAGGAGGCCTTCTCTTCATTTAAATAGTTATTTATGAGACCGGCATACTATCGTTTTATCGATCACGATCTTTTCAACACAGATTTCATGCCTGGGCAATTTATTTTGTTCTGTTTCCATCTAAATTTTTCTATCGTCACGGTGATTTTACCGGACCAAGGTTTCAAACTCACAAATGAGACTAAATATCATCAGTTTGATTTTATCTCTTACTGTAATTTAAAAACTCGCTGTAACAAGCAATTCACAGGAATTTACTTGCAACTTGACAGGCGTTATTAATGGAGCAGTGTCACCACCGTTTACATTACTAGTGATTACTAGTGATTAAGGTGTTTTTTTTTAATTTTTTTTCTTCTGTTTGTATCCTTGACAATATATCAAAATGGGATACAAAATGCTTTACAATTGACCAAAAGCACCTCTAAACAAGGCTTTTACGAGAATAAAACTTGGACTTATTATTAATGATTCAGAATTATTTTTTAATGCATTGCATACTAGGCAATGAAACAATTACAGGGAAAATGGAACAACTACATGTGTACCTTTATTAAAAAATAGAATCGTTTTTCTTTTTTACTTTTCAAGGAATAAAATTCCCATTCATTTAATTGGAGTAAACTGTTTTGGTTTAATTTATCAAACGAATTGAAAAAAAAATATGAGGAAAAATATTCTATATAAAAAAAAAAATTAAAGAAAATGAAAAGAAAAGTGCGATAACTTTTATGAGTTCTTGAATGATATAAAAATTGATTGAACTGCGGTGATACCCATGTCAATGCTTTGTGTTTAACATCGAATTATTTCCCTTCACTTTATACCAAATTCTTTAATTTATAATATAGTATTATTAAATGAGTGTTTTGATATTGATCCTGTATTATGTCCACGTGCAGTCGAGTATAGCTTTATTGGCCCGAGTCAGCGCCGAGGGCCAAAACAGTTGTACGAGACTGAATACTGCTGTACGAGGACATAATATAGGATCAATATCAAAACACACATTTTGTGATATTTTTATTAACCAATGACTTAAAATGCATTATAAATTGTCTATTTAATACAATTCCATGTGTCTGAGAACTGGTCATTAATACAGGTCTAATACAGAAAATCCTCTATTAGAATAGAGAATGGAAAGGGGAAATGTGTCAAAGAGACAACAACCCCACCGAAGAGCAGTAAACAACGCAGCGAGAAAATCCCGCACCCAGAGGCAGGCTTCAGCTGGTCCTAAACAATAATGTATACTAGTTCAGCAAAATGGACGGAACACTTAACTCCGAAATATAAAAATGAACCAAAATTAAAAAAACACAAGACTAACAAAGGTTAGAGGTCTCTGAAGAGGTGCAAAAATGCAGCGGGGTTACATGTGTAAACATGTTTTGTGAGATCTCAATCCTCCCCTATACATCTAGCCAATGTGGAATAAACAAACACACAGCGATACACAAAGTAAAACTCAGCTCAAAAGATGTTTAAAAAGGTAACAGAACCAAAATGACAATGATTAACATATATTAACAAAGGACTACTAGGAGTTACTGGCATGCCAGCTCCAGACCTCAATTAAACTGATCGAAAGATTATGTCTACATCATAGAGAAAATCATGAATTATACATGATGAACATAACCCATATCATGCCAACAACTGGTTTTAGAATAAATGTGTTTATTTCCGATGCAAAGGCCCTATTGGTGAATCAATATTATTTCCGAAAAATGTCATCTTTAATGATTTGACAACAGTATCGTAACTATATCCCTTGTGGGTAAGTCTGTTTAAAGGTTTGATTAGCTTTTCAGGTGAATGACGACATTCTATGCTTTGTATAGAATAGACCTGTATTAATAACCAGTTTCGGTTTTGTTTCAACTTGACAGTGTTTACTGTATTTCAACACATTGGTTAATAATTAAGTGTATAGCTCTGGATCCGGTTGTTCAACTCATTTAACCGAAGGTTAAATTTAACCACAGGTTAAACGTAATGATTTTCTATATGATTTAACTCTCAGGTTAAATCTAACCTTCGGTTAAATAGTCACATCTTTGTCTAAAAAACAAAGGTACCTTGTTAATTGAAAAAAGTACTTCTCTAATAGATGAGAGTTCTGCAAATTAACTGAAAAAAAAACAACATACACAATGTAACATGACGACGGAAATCTACCTGTTTTATTTGTCAATAGTTACAAAAAAAATGTACTCTGTGTCATGTGTTAGCTAGTGAGGTGTAAGAAATATACGGTGAATCCATTCTTCATTAAAAAGTCACAAGTTCCAGAAAAGAGGTAGCACTGTTATTGCTGCTCTGCATCATACAGTATCAGTAAGGCCTTCAACACAGGGACAATTTGGCACCTTAATGCAAGCTCGCAGAAATCCCTTAGGACCAGTTTCAGTTGATAATATCATATTTGTTTGATTTAATTTTTAACAGCCGTGAGATAAAATCAACCTTTGATACAATAACGGGCTAAGACATGATGTGTTATTTCCACTGAAATTTTCCTTCTTGTCATTAACAACACTATTGAACAATGTGTACTATAAACTTATTCATTGTTCAACAAATTGATGTCTTCCTTCATAATAAAGTTATATCGTAAAAGTGATATAAATACATTATAGAAAATATGGCTAATTCATTAGTAAACTGCGAATCACACGTTTTGGTTGATCAAGTATGTAGGATGAATTGTAATATTGAGTTATCAAAAATGATAACAGATTTTTTTGTGGTTTCGGTTAAATTTAACACTTTTTTATATGGGACTAAGGCTTGACATACAAATAAAAAGACACATGCCCTGTTATGTAGTAAATACAATAAATTTGATAGTGAAGGCTTGTCACACAGTTTAAAACGAACACGCCCTGTAGTAAAGGCTGCTTGGCGACCTCTCTTTTGTACTTATGTATTCTTTTGAGGCGTCGTTGTCCAGCCGCCCTTTTTCTTTTCATTCCTTTAAATCTTCATTTCACAATTTTTTCGTCAGTTTTGTATTGTCTTCTTCTTAGTTTCTATATTTAATAAATGTTTCTCCGTAATTTTACTTCTTTTCACCTTTTTCTATTGTCTCTTCACTTTGATCTTTTGACTTCTTCATTTAATTTATTACGTCGGTTTATTTTGACGTTATATATAAAGTTTATATGATACCAATTTTTAAGTAAAAGATGTACATATTTCGTCGATTTGCGACTCACAATGTTAAATACTAAAACATTAACCCAAAACATTGAAGTTTAAAATAAAAAAAATTTCAAATAATTGAAAGTGTAAAGCAAACCCATCTAAGGACAGTACATGATGCACTATGGTCGACGGAGATAGACCTTAGTTTTCACAAAATTAAAAAAATTAAGTACCGGTAAATTTAAACTGAATTTCGGACTTTTATCGAATTACTATGAACTGAGCTGGAAATATTTATCATTCCTCGGTTCTTATTGCTTAAAGCCGCTTAACGCCGTCAACACTGTGGTACTGCAACGACTTTCATGTGACGGTCATTTTGATTTTGGAACTTCTGAAAGGGAAATCGAAAACGGTAGACTAGTAAATACAATAAATTCGATAACAATAAAA
Organism: Mytilisepta virgata; assembly: GCA_028015205.1. Classification (NCBI taxonomy): domain Eukaryota; kingdom Metazoa; phylum Mollusca; class Bivalvia; order Mytilida; family Mytilidae; genus Mytilisepta; species Mytilisepta virgata. The sequence continues at coordinate 5,881,038 of CM051520.1, read as the reverse complement.
CTTGGTTTGCATTTGATTTGATTTCACTTTGAAGCATAAAAAGTCCAAAAATTGTAATATTTCCCCCTTCTGATAGTTTCTCTGATGGGATTCAAAGAATGGCATTGCATTTTTGACTGTAACAAACACTGACAAATGGAAAATGTTGATACATTTTTATTTACATAGGGAAAGCAGCATACTATATTAGAGTGAAGAGTTATAGTCCATTGTTAGGAATAGTTTGAGTTATTTTCCTTTTTTTTAAATGTTGAAAGTTTTTATGAAAAATGCAATTTCGATTTTGCCATTTTATAAAGGACTTTCCGTTTTGAATTTCCCTTGGAGTTCGGTATTTTTGTTATTTTACTTTTTCATACACATCACATAATATACAGACATGTAAGCATTTGATATATTATGTACATTATGAAATTTTTATATATACTATTTCGATTATTACAGGAAACGTCTGGGGATATCAGGATGGCATACGTACGTATATTTCTATCAGATATTCATAACATATGCCACATAAACAATTCTTTTTTGTAAACCTAATAGTATCGTTTTGTAGCTTGGCATAAAATAGAACATTAAACTGACCGCTCCTTTGTATAAAATACATCATTATTTTGTAAAACATAATAATTTAAAAAAAGAAATAGAATATTATATTCAAATTTCTACCCAGGTAGTGAAATACAGACACTAGATATATTACATAACAATTCAAAATAACAATCCAAAGAAACTAATATTATATATAGTATCTGTATACTATGCTGTATACGCCGCATTTCAAGGAGTTACCTCTCATGAGCAGCATTAAAACCGAAACATTTGGAAGACCAAAAACCAGACTTATATTAAACAAATATAGTCAAGTTGAAAGACAAAGTGTTAAATAATCTTAAACATTCTTTGAAACCGAATTCAATAATGTAGTTTACCATATATGCATAATCAAGTGCATCAGAACTGTTGAAGACAAATCCGACGACTAAGTATGAATTGACATTGAATTGACAGATTCTCAATAGTTACTACAAATGCAATACAATAACATGCATATAGTATAACCGTTTATTTATTTTTCCGTTTTAATTACTTACAAATAACAAACCAAACAAAAACAAAAAGAAAAGACTAACACTATTCATTGTCTACATGTGTAAATATATAATATATAAGTATTGATGTGATATTACATCCCTGGATTCTTGTACCTTTATTTATTTGTTTGTCCAATTTTTGTACTGGAATCGTATGAATTTGCATTGTTATATGTATTCATTGGTTAGTACTTTATGCCATTTTCTTTTGTCTTAATATTCTCTTCGTTGTAGCCCCACGAGAATGGCCGCAGATATATCCAACATGTGGCGGAAGTAGGCAGTCACCCATTAACATAGACACAGCAACATGTGTAGTTCGTACACATCTGGAACCATTTGACTTGAGTGGTATTGATGTAATACAACGTTCTGTGATGACTATAGTTAACCATGCTAAAACAGGTAGGAATTCTTTTTTAATTAATCGTAAAGAAAAGATTAAAAAGAATTGTATGTCCAATTCAAAAGTGATAGAAAATTTGGAATTCGTTGATTCTAAATGGAGCCCAAAAGGTCCATTATGGGATTGAACCATCCTAATATTTGAAATCAATATGGATATCATATAGTGCTAAATTAAAACAAAATGTATTCAAAATAAATAAAGAATATAACCTTGCAGTGAGAATCACTACACGACAAAAATGAGGCAAACATATAAATTCAAATACTACAGCATGATGTGCGAGTACAAGATTCCTTTTATTTGTCTTTACCTCAACGGCAAAATTAACATTTTTAAAAGAAAATTTTTGTTTATCACAGTTGAGGTTGATCTTGAATCACCAGAGTGTTTTATATCGGGTGGCAGTTTGATAGGTAAATATAAAGTGAAACAGTTCCATTTCCACTGGGGTACAGTTGATGGAAGAGGAAGTGAACATGATTTTAATGAAAAACAGTTTCCTATGGAGGTAAAATATTGTTTATATCAAAGACTTTTAAAATTCAGAAGGAGTGAACATATTTTGGAAAATCAAGATGAAAAAATAATTTGTCATTCAACAATCTGAAGCATCGAAAGAAATTTCTGAAGCTGAAGGAGCAGATGGAATGGTCCAGCCGTCCCATGAAAGGACCTATGTTGAAAAAACGACAAGATTCTCTGCTAAATGCAATTAATGTAATCGTTTGCCACTGAAACGATTTGACATCTGTGCTATTTTTTCCAAAATATAAGGATATACGTAAAGAGTTATTTGATAAAATAAAACTGATTTTATGCCCAAATGTGAAGTTAGATTTATTTATTAAAAACTGCAGAAGTTACATAGCAGATTTATAACTATCCGGATCTGATAAACTACTTTCAGTATAAACCAAGTATAACAATTACTGTACTACTTGACAGAAGTAAGTATAAGTATACATGTATGTAAAGTATACTTGAAGTATAAGGTAGTTATAATTGGGATGTACTTCAGAGAGGAATGATCGCGCTTTTCATCATTTAGTTATACTGGGAATATAATCTGGACTTAGTAAGTTTTTCGAAATTTAAGAATTCATGCTAATGTTTCTGTGGTTTTGGACCTACAGTGACAATCAACACAATTTACTAATTTACCAGCTGTATACTTCATTTATACCTTTAAACATGCATAAAGGAGGTATACTTAACATATAAGTCACATACAAGTGAAATACGTATAATATGTATAACATGATGTAGCCTTTCTACTTAAAAAAATGAAACTTTATTAATAAGTACATGAACACATTTTTCTTATTGTTTCCAGGGTAAATATTCATAATTATTCTAAAAAACTTAAATCATCCTTACTAAAATGGTGAAAAATGGTTACAAAATATTGCCAAGTTCTTTGTATCTGTGATCAAAGTTTGAAGTTGCTAAAAAGACTCACTAGACTGAAATTTCCTTAGGCTCCTCTATCATGTCTATACTGTTACAGTATTAAAGTCAGATGTTGTTCTGGAGTTATGTCGCCTTGTCCGTAAAAAAATCAAATGTGGACGAAAAATCACAAAATTAACAATTTTTGGGTAAATTAAAAATCGTGTAGACTTCGATGTGCTCAATATATCTTGTTAAAATTTGAAACATACTTTGTTAAGATAAGTATCTTTTAATGGTCAACTGCTAATCAATGCTAAACATATAGCTTCAACTCCTATTTTGTGTTTTAATTTAATGAAGTTTACCCTTCACTAAATGACAAACGTCAAGTAAAAAGCCTAGTTTAACGTGTCAATCAATGTACAACATGTACTAATGGACTACCTATAAATACACTTTGCAGTATAACTTAGAATACGTTATTGAATCGGTATTCTTTTTACGATACAGTTTTGTAATGGCAAATTAAATATCAGATGACTGCTACCCGTACAATGGTAACATGTAATTTCTTATGTAACAGAGTAAGGTTTAAAGACCTGGTTATATCTATTGTGTACTATTGTGCCATATTTAGATTTATGTAAGATAATTATATAATAATATTAGATATTAGTTATATGTACAAGGTAAGTCAGTTTATTAATGGAGAATCGATAATAATTTAACCAGCTGCATACGCATGCAACTATTTTGATATCAAGTTCTTCATTGTTCTTTTTAATGTGTACATTTAGTTGACTGATTAAAGAAAGATAACTCTAGTGGGTATGAATAATATGCTGTGATGTCTACTGTCATTTGACAGATTTTTTTCTCTATTGGTTATTGTTGTGTTCATAATGTATTTGTTATTTTTTTTAATTGCTTGTTCTTGATTGATGATGGATCAATTTCTGGTCTTTAAATCAATAAAATTATTCTTATTCTTATTGAAAAAATGCAGGAATTGTACATACATTTCAAAAATACCTTGAAGTTCGTAATACTTATCGAAAATAAAATCAAGTTTGTCAACTTTTTGTAGATGCATATAGTAACTTACAGATCAACATTTAATAAGTATAAAGACGCCTTGAATTCAACAGGCGGGATAGCTGTATTGTCATTTTTAATTGATGTAAGTTTAATACTTATAATTATAATTTTATTCATCAAATAGAAGTTCAATTTATATGTATTGTTTGTTTTACATATATTTTAAAGCAGGTCTAGTAACCGCCTGCCTCCGCCTGTCCGTCCGAAAGACACTGGGTAGGAAACTTTCGTCAAAGTTTTCTTGGCTTCTACAGAAGTGAACCATTTTATGTTTTGCCCGCAGCTTCATAATGTTGAGTTGTAGCTTGTAAGCAATTCGTGCAACCACTTCCTGTCCGCCGATAATTAAAAATTCTACAATACTCAAAACAGTAGAAAACATTTTTAGAAGAAGGGAATCATTTTATATTTTGTCTGCAGATTAATAATGTTGAGTTGTAGCGTGTAAGCAATTCTTTGATCTGTCATGCAGATACATCCTATCGTGTTATCAATACAAAATAAAACAAAATGGGATATACAATACCCATATACATATACGGTAGTTTATATAAGTAGTTTAACTTAGAAAAAATAAACATGCCTTAATAATGATAAAACTGCTTCACTCACATTTTTTGGTGTTTATCATCTTGAAGTGACATTGAAGCTGTTGTCCATTTTACATGCAGGGCAATAGCAATCAAGTATTTCATGTTTGTTAGATTTGCCTATGAAAATGTAAAAATGAAAAACATACATCATTCCTACATAAAAGATAACAATAATGTACACATGAAAAGCAAAGATGATTGTATCTATTGTTTTTCTTCGTATTTAAAGACGAGTAGACATTCACACAAAATCCAAGCAGAATATATGTTAGGAAGATTAGCATGTTTTTAATCTGAAAATTGAATAAAATACTGTACTACACAGTTCGATGGCAGTTATCGATAAGGAATTTGAATACAAGACGCCCCGTTGATGAAATACATTGCAACGTTGCTCTTATTTTACATTAAAAAAATACAGATTATTATCAAAACTAAAATATTATCTATTTTGATATGGTTAAAAAGGCTGATCTTTACTATAATACGCATTAAATTAAAAAAAAAAATGTATTTCAGATTGGACCTTATAATCATAGATTTGATGAGATAATAGGAAGTTTTTCCAAGATTGTTCAAAGAGGTTTTTAATATATACACTTATTTTATAGTTTTTGTCTATTTACCGAAACACAAAGCAGATAACTCATTAAAGGAGCAAACCAAAAAAAAAAAAAAAAAAAAAAAAAAAAAACCCAATCCACTAGACAGAGAAACTGGGCAAGACACATGAACAACCACAAGCACAACAAATAAACACTAAAACTAATAAAGAATTAACAATACGAACTCCTTTAATTATATTTGATAACTAATGTAATACATTTGTCTATCCTAAAGTAGGTCAGCTATGGATTCATTACTTGATAAGATATTTAAAGAAAAACATGCAAGACATATGCAATGACTGTACTGTTTATCTTAACGTTCCTTATTGGGTGGTAATGGTCAGCGCATCCAACATCATGGCAATTTTGAGATCTTTTTAAAAAGATATGAGGTCGTTACAATATACATATATAAAAATGCCAGTGGACTTTTTTCATAAAGCATCAATTAAATTCTACACAAATCAATATTATAGATGATAATGCTACCATGACATCATTTCACATGAAATCTCTATTACCACCGGACAAAGAAGTATATTACAGATATTATGGAAGTCTAACAACACCTCCATGCTATGAAAGTGTGATCTGGACTGTTTTCAAGTCACCAATAACAATAACTAGAACACAGGTAATAAACATATGCCATCATCTGAAAAGCAAAAACATTGGATATAATAAAAGATAGAGATTAACAATGAAACCGTAAAGAAAATTAAATCCTTATACAAGAGTTATTGAACAATTTCAACTATATTACTTTGATTTGTACATTCGACATTTAAAGACGATTTAAAATAATTTGGAACGAGATGTTCACGTAATGTTCTCCGAACAAAATGCTTTTCTTGAAATTCGCATTTAAGTAAAAAAATGAATAAAATTGATACCACTTTTGACGCACAAGAATTGCTTCTTTTGTCGATTTACGACTCATCAGTTGTGCTCAAGGCCTATAACATTGAAACCCAAAACAATAATCCAAAACGATGAAGAAAAACACGCCAAATAACCAAATCATAATCTGAAAGGACAAAGCTATGCACGAGCGAGATTCTCCTTAATTTTAACATTTTCTTTCCATTAAATTTAAAGTATTAGTTTAAGGCTAATATCATATTACTAACAACCGAGCTGTTGATACCCTCGGGGATTACTGAATCCTGCTCCTTATCAAGCTATATTTTCCTTAAAATGCTCATTTGTAGATTAACCTCAATCAAATATACTCGATCATGACCAAAACTTCGGAATGTAAAAAACAATGAAGGCACGCATGCACAAAAAAAAAAAAAAAAAAAAAAAAAAAAAAAAAAAAAAAAAACACACACGTGTCTACTGTAAGTTTCATAACATCTTAAATTGTTTTAAAAGCTATGAATTGCGGCAGTATTCTTCGGTGAATGAACCAGGAATAGGATATTAAATTTCTCGCTTAACCTTCATCGGATACTTTTATAAAGAGGAAAATCTGAATCTAGGTACAAATGTAAGGATCTTTAAACTGGAATAATAAAATTTAACAAAAAATCGACTGAAATTTCCAAAAATGTATAACATAAAAAACCGTGCACTGAAAATACCCTCAGGTACAGAGATACTGAATAGTCCAGTCAAACTAAGTTTTAACCTCAAACTAATTGCAAAAGAAAATGTTTTAGTTTTAATCTATAGCATTAAGGTGGTACCCAACACTTTCACTAAAATTAATTTGGCTCGTTTAATTTTCATAAAATTTTGACAAAGTATTTACTTTGACCCATTGACAAAAATTTTAAAATTTCAAAACATTTGAACCAACCAATTCATCAGAAAAATTACACTGATTGTATAGCAGTTTGACAAAAACTAATATTGATCATTGAAAAGCTTAATATTCCGTTAACAACACAACGTTATTTAAACGTTTAACTGATTTTACAGTGTTATCTCCCTGTTGTGTTAGGTACCACCTTAAGTCCCAAATATACACAAAAAAAGTCCCGTAAAATCTAACTTGAGGAAAACTCAAAATCAGCATTTTTAATTTCCAGTGGAAATTAACATAGGAAAGGGGAGATAACTCCGCAAAGATGAGTCTTTTTTTGTCAGGTTTTGGTTGATTTTCTTAAAATTCATGTAAAGTATGATACTTTGATGGGGTTATAAGTTCGTATTTGACTATATTATATAATCTTCTGCTCATGAAATGTACAAAACCGAAGTGTTATGGGTATTTTTATTTTTTTTGCACATTTTTCATTAAAGAAATTGCAAATTTGTGGCTTTGTGACCATTTTGAAAAAATAATGTGAAATTTTGGTATTGTTTATATCTGTAAATTATATTTGTTCAGCATCTACCTTGTTTAAAGAAACTTAAAACCACAAAAAGAAGAATGTATGCTTAATTATTTTTTATTAAATTTGAGATTCTTTACCTTGACATGTTCAAAAATTTAATAAATGGTCAACTAATGAATTACGAAATCTAGGTTTTAGCTTGATAAAAGATATGAAAACACCTTTAGAGTTGTTTGTTATACTCTAAAGACGGCTAAAATATCAAGAATCAATACATTCTGCTGAAAAAAGCGGTAAAGTTATAATTTTATATCAATTTTTATTGATATTTCTGCCTTTTTTGCAGAGTTATCTCCCATTTTCAATGCAAATCTCCATAGGAATTTTAAAATCGTGATTATTTTGTCTTCCTCAAGTTAGATTTTGTTGGACTTTTTTCTTTGTATATTTGGGGTATAATGCTAAAGATTAAAACTTTAAAATCTTCTGTTGCAATTGAGTTAAGGTTAGGGTCAAATTTATGTTAGATTGACTGGACTAGAACATTACCATCTCAGTTGGTAGAAAGATAAAAACAGATACTAAAGTTCCTGTTGTACAGTGTGTATTTACTTTTGAGACCTTACCTGTAGACATGCATTTCAATATTAAATCGGTGACATATGTATACCCCATTCCAAGGTCTATGATGTGGTAGACCCACAGAAAAAAAAATTATTTAACACTTGAAAATACATGTATCATATTGCTTTTACTTCAGATAAATAAATTCAGATTACTTGGGAGTCGCCACATCAATAAACGGCAAGATATTATAGACAATTTCAGGCCTATAATGCCTTTAAATGATAGACACGTGTTTACGAACGACGTTAGAGGACGCTTCAGTCAAATACGAATTACCCAACATTCCACTAACAATATGCGGGGAATAGCCAATGAACATATGATTGTCCAATCTACGACCAATGATATTAGAAGACCGACAAGTAGCACATCCTCCAACAACAACATAAGAGTAAATTTCAATGAACTAAAGACTAGCCCACGTGACTTGACACCTTTTACATATCAAAAAATTCCGTTGATGCCAAAGAAAACACATTCGAAGAGAATCAACCTGAAAGGACAGGCACTAAGACGGAAAGTAGAAGTTGTAAATCCGTATTTACTCAAAGTATCGGGACAACTGAAAATGGATGTTAATGCAGCCAATAATCCACTTTATCTAGCAAAACTTGTTAGAATGAAAAAGGTAGCTGGACAGAAAATAAAGGTTATCTTTTTTCATATTTAGGTTAAATTTTGTTTGGTTTTCATTGTTTTTCTTAATAAAAAGTACAGCCTCGTTGTACATTACAGGACATTCAATGGACAATTAGAAATAACTTTTATACACAGGTTAATTTTACATGCTTTATGTTGACAGAAGCGTTTTCACAGTGCCCTCAATAGGCAAGTATTTGCTAAATACACTTGTATAAGTGTTCTTTACAGCACAGTCGACGAGTGGTTTCCAGCTGTAATGTGTCTTTATTATGCCATATCAACTGTAATACTTTAACGCCATACACTGATCAGAATTGAAAAATTGACAATAGACACAATGAAATCGTGACGTTTATGATACTTTTAATTTTTTATCAGTATTGCTGCAAATAGATAAGTACATCTGACTGACTAGATCTATAACAAATATATAATTTTAATTTGGTAGTATGTTTGTTTCTTCATATCAGTGAAATAAATGCATGTCTCGTCTTTAAATAAGCACAGAACACAGATTTAAAGATGTCCATGCTTCTTAATATTTTTGGATTTGACTAAAAATTCTTATTCTATTTTGTTAAAGATCCGTTGCTTCTTTTATGTACATACTAATTTTCTTTAATTTAGAATTTTATTTTGATTTTTAAAATGCGTTGTGTGTGTATTTATAAAATGTTTGATGTTGTAATTTGTAGAAACGAAATCAAGTAATTCTCAGAAGATTGGGAAGACAAAGATATGGTTCTTACAAAACTCCTTATAAAACTGGAATGAGAAGACGAAAACCTAAAAGGTTCCGAACGTTTAGACCTAAATACACGATGATAAACAAATGGTATTGAAAGTGAAATATATGTAAAATCTTGGCTAAAACTTTGCTCAGGATAGAAAAAGGAGTGAAGGCAGTAATCAACGGTTTATAACATAAATCAGAATAAAGACCAGGAAACAAGGAATTAAACGGGTTTAATAAATCTCCATCAAAACAAATAAATATTTAGTTTGACAAATATGATACATGCGGAAATGTTTAAACCATAGGAATAAAAACATTTTTTGAACCGGAGCTAATAATAAATCTTAAATTTGTTATTTCTACGGCCGTGAGATATTATTTTATAAGATTTACAAATAAAATCGAAGGCAACATTATTATTAATGTTATATTGTAATAAGTGGAAAAGTGTTGATATAGAAAAACGGAATTCCTGTGGCAACAAACGGTGTACCTACATTTTACCTTGATCAATCATAAACGTAATATGCTTGGTTGTGCAATTTTTATTCTGCAGAGAAAAAAAGAACTCGTAGTAACGGCCTTCTAGTTTTGCTTTTTTCCCCAACAAAATGAAGAGAACAGATCAAGACATGCTGTCTTGAGGTCAATTAAATTAGGTCAATTAAATTAGGTCAAGACAAATTTAAATCAGTTCAGCATAGTTAAAGTTAAAAATTTATTTTTTACATTTATCATCCGATATAAGCAATCTTGAATGAATACAAAGCAATACATCTTATTCTGGTCTTGTTATCTTGATTTGGTATGAAAAAAAATATGTATAAATCTAAACAGTCAAAATAAAACACGACAGAGATGGTCGTTTAAGGTCAAAGGTATATTACGTTGATCTGTATTTTGGACAAAGGTTTTATTTTATCAAGGATAAGTTGATGTCATCACTAAGAAATGTTACGGTCGGCATCACAAATTGATTGACCGTGACAGTGTTCCAATATCTAAGATAATGTTGGACCTTTTCACACTGTCGTAACATTTCATGTATCTCCGCCGATTTGTGACTTCCACCGGATTTATTTGTTGAACTCGACGGGTGCCGTATAAGGAGCAGGAACTGTTTACCCTTCCGGGAGCACCTAGGTTAACTCCTGGTTTTAATAGGAGTTCGCGTTGTTCATTGTTTTTTAGTTTTCAGTGTTTATTTGTTGTGCTTGTGTTTGTTCATTTGTCTTCACGGGTTTGTCTGTCTAATGCTTTTCGTTTCTTATTTGCACCTTAGGTATATTTGTCCTTTTTATATCAATGGCAATGTTAAAACGTATATATTCACCTTACGTTCATAAGATACTTTGACAAAAATCAACGCTAGGCTCACCTTGAGCTTGCAATAAAATTTGTTTTTGTTTTGTTTATTGCTTAAGACTTAACATCAATTTTCAAGATAGATGACATAATGTCTCCTTTGTTTTTAGCTCACCTTGACTATTAGATCGTTTGAGCTGTAGCCATCACTTGACGTTCGTTGTCTGGCGTAAACTTTCCTTTAATGATCTCAGAAACCACTAGGCCAATCGGGACCAAAATTTCATTTAAATCTTCTAATGTGAAACCACGGAGCCAATTAGAACTAGATTTGGTAGCATTGATCCTTACATGGTCCTCTTTCAGACTTGTGTCGGATGACTTTGAATTTCAAACAAGATGGCTGTCCCATCCGAACGTAGTTTGAAATTGGACCCTATAGGAAAATTCATCTATAAACTTGTCTGAACCAAATTGGCAAGTTGGAACCAGACTTGGCAGTAACGGTTCTTAGATGGTCCTCTATCAAAATTATGTCCGATGACCCGGACAGTGAACCAAGATGACTGCCACATCCGAATACTATGGTAAAATTAATTTAAAAATATTATAGTCTGAAACCACTTAACCGATATGAACCTTACTAGGCAGTAATGGTCCTTAGATTGTTCCCTTTCAGAATTATGTGCGATGACCCCGACTGTCAGTCAAGCTGTCTAAAACACCCTAACTTAGTTTAACATAGGACCCCATGGGAAAACCAGCCAAATTGACTGCTACACTTACATTTTTAGCTCAAGGTGGACAAGTTAAATCCAGATGAGCGATCTAGAGAGCATCTAGTTTATATTGTGTTTCATCGTTTTTTTTTTTTTTTGTCTTGTGCATTAACCACACATTCATTTTATACCAGTACAAGCGAACACCGTATACCCTTTTATGTCTGCCTACACTTAAATGTACAAATATAGTCAAGTTGAAAGACAAAGTGTCAAATAATCTTAAACATTATTTGAAACCGAATTCAATAATGTAGTTTACCATACATGAATAATCAAGTGCATCAGAACTGTTGAAAGCCAAACAATTGGAAGGCCATAACAATAACGCCAAATACTACTGTTTACAAAGCTAAATGACCAAATTGTACAATTTAAAAGATATGAAGATAGAAATCTTCCTAATAATATTCTATGATACCATAGTTTTGTCGATTTCAATTTAAAAAAAATGTCCATACTGTGTCGACTTATAACTAATCAGTTGTATCCATGACCCAAAATCGGTTATTTTTTAGAACAAGATATGGAAATTAAAATCGTAAATTATCATCCGGAATCAATTTTATTTCCAAAGGGAAGCTCATTATTCACTTCTCAGACACTTGCAAACATTATAATTACAAAATTGATTGTATAAAAATTCTACTGAAAGTAGGTGAAACACCTTTCGTCAAGTTGACATATTTTATTTTTGTCTATTTTATTTTTATTGCTCATAAATATGCATTTTGATAATCCAAAGTTTTTTTTCTAGAACATGCATGAAATCATTGCATAAAATTTCTGCATAGGACCTCATTCGTAAATATAAATCAACTTGCAAACATCTTATATGTTCAGGTATTTCTTATCCCATCTTTTATGCTAATACTCTATACAAAGGACATAAATGTTGTCGTTCACCTGAAAAGTTAATCAAACCTTTAAACAGACTTATCAACAAGGGATATAGTTACGATACTTTTGTCAAGTCATTAAAGATCGCATTTTTTTGGAATTAATATTGATTCACTCATAGGGTCTTTGCATCGGAAATAAACACATTTATTCTCAATTAAACAAGTTGTTGGCATGGTACGGGTTATATTCTTCTCGTATAATTTAATGATGGCATCATACTAAACCCTAACGGGAGGGATTGTGGCTGATTCTCTATATGACATAGATATAATCTTTCGATCAGTTTAATTGAGGTCTGAAGCTGGCATGTCCGTAACTGGTATTGGGGGAGGGTTGAAATTTCACAAAACATGTTTAACCCCCACCGCATTTGTGCGCCTGTCCCTAGTCAGGAATCTGTAGCCTTTGTTAGTCTTGTGTGTTTTTTTAAATTTTGGTTCATTTTTATGTTTCGGAGTTTAGTGGGCCGTCCATTTTGCTGAACTAGTATACAATATTGTTTAGGTGTAATTTCTATTACATGTTGTTTAACATAGGACCCTATGGGAAAACATGTAAACAGCTTCTTCTCAAACCCTCAACAAATTTGTGATTTTGATGCCGATCTGCAATCCAAGATGGCCGCCAAGGCAGAACATAATTTAACATATGAACCTATGGGAAAAACGTATAAATAGCTTCTCCTAAAAACCCTTTCACAGACTGGAGTAATATAATGCGTGTTAAATGAAATATTTAACAAATAGTTCATGACACTGAGGGTCATATGGCAGTATATGGACCGGTTGGTCGCCCGACAAAAATTATATGGACCCAAGCGAAAACTTTGAGATATTAGGAGTTTGAGATATTATATGGACCGAAGCGAAAACTTTGAGATATTAGGAGTTTGAGATATTATATGGACCGAAGCGAAGCTGAGGTTGGTCGCCCGACAAAAATTATATGGACCGAAGCGAAGCTGAGGAGCCCGACAAAAATTATATGAACCGAAGCGAAGCTGAGGTCCATATAATTTTTGTCGGGCGACCAACCGGTCCATATACTGACATTTGACCCGAAGTGTCATAAACTAATTGTTATATTATACTTTTCTGGGATTTAATCGAATTTCATCGATTTTGCCAAAACGAGGCTGTCCATATAATGTACAGCAGGTCGATATAGCATTATATGGACCGGCTGAGATAACATAGATAAATAGAGTAGTAAAAATGTAAAAGTGTAATATTTAACAAATAGTTCATGACACTGAGGGTCATATGGCAGTATATGGACCGCGGTTGGTCGTCCGACAAAAATTATATGGACCGAAGCGAAGCTGAGGTTGGTCGCCCGACAAAAATTATATGGACCGAAGCGAAGCTGAGGAGCCCGACAAAAATTATATGAACCGAAGCGAAGCTGAGGTAAATATAATTTTTGTCGGGCGACCAACCGGTCCATATACTGACATTTGACCCGAAGTGTCATGAACTATTTGTTATATTATACTTTTCTGGGATTTAATCGAATTTAATCGATCTCGCCAAAACGAGGCTGTCCATATAATGTACAGCCGGTCCATATAACATTATATGGACCGGCTTAGATAACATAGATAAACAGAGTAGTAAAAATGTAAACGTATAATATTTGTCCTTATTAAAATTTGATTTTAGCGCTGGTCTGAAATCCACAGCAAAACATAGTTTAACATAGGACCACGTATGGAAAACATGAGTGCCAAGTAACTTAAAAAAATATTGAATTAAGTAGGATCATGTCAAACCATCTTAAATTTATTTTCTACCAAATGTAATTCATAAGTCAACAGAAGCTTTTGTTATTGCTGTCAAATTAAAAATTATGTCGAGTACAAAGACGGAGGGCATTATATATACAGATTGACATACATTAAGAAACATACACAAATTATGTACATATATATATATATATATACATAAAAGAAACATTACAAACATTGTGTTGGCCTTGTAAAGATAATGTAATAAGATGTACAGTGTCTATCACATATTTGTAACAATGAGATCGGAGTTTTTAATAATATCTATACTTTGTTTTGTAGTGTTGGTATATGGAGATGCAGGTAGGAAAAATTGTTATTTTTTCTCTCAATAATTCTTTAAAAAATTCCAATTAATTAATTAATTAATTACAAATTATAAATTAAATTAAAATTGTATCCCCTTTACGTTTTAGAATTTATATAGAATAACTTGCGATTTTTCTTTTCATAAAACACCACAAGTATCAATTTATATTTTCAAACTTTATTTTATATATTCATACTTATAAAATTATCTAGCACAATAATAAATAACGTAAATTACATCATAACTATAGTAGAAAGAAAAATATCGGGATTAGATCTACATTATAGTTTAAAAATTATATTGTTGCAGCTGAAAACTTTGAGATATTAGGAGTTTGACATAACTATAGATAACTGCATACATTAAAAAAAAAAAACAAATAAAATTAAAAAATAAGATAAAAACCAACAAATATTGAAGATTTATGCATGACTTCCACAAAAAAGAGCAAAAACAAACAACCGAAGTGAAAAAAATAAAGAAAAATAACTTTAACAGCACTTATTTTGTAAACCTAAACTGTATAATTTTATCAAGATACGTGCAATGCGAATATAACAGGTGGAATATACATGTCATTATGAAAACACAAAAAAAAAACTCAAAAGAGCTTAGGGTTTGCAGTTATCTGTAACCCATTTGTTTTGTTTGTTTGTTTGTTTTTTTTTGTTTAAGGTAAAATCATGCTTATTAACTAAAACATGTTTGCAACATGCTAAACACATAAAACCTTACTGAATGCAACGTTACACATAGATTTGTGTACCAGTCACAATTATGTGACTGAACGTTTCTTCATTAGGAAGAAAATGTTGGAGCTATTCAAAAACATTAATACTTTATCTTATCTAAAATAGTCATCCGAAAATTTATAGTGCACGCTATATAAAATTAAAATTAACATTTGAAAAATAAAAACATAAAAATTTTGAAATAATATCTAATATTTAGAAACATAAATCAAAAATGATATTTAGTTATGAAATTTGTATTTGGATAAACATATGATTGCAACATGTTTGTCTTTTCAGCGATTCATATCATGTCAATGTCTTTAGACACTTGTTTGGAACTCATTACCATTGTCATCTACAAATCGAGACAAATACCTATCAGGAAAAAAAACAAATTACAATTTGGTATAATTTTAGAACGTACAAATACAAATTATCCGTTCTTGATAACGTTAATATAATATAAATTCGAACAAACACAGTTTTGTAAAAAAAAAAAAAACCAACATATTATTAAGATTTTTTATAATCTTATATTGCAGGAAATATATGGGGATACCAGGACGGTATACGTAAGTCCTATAATTACACGATAACTACTTTCAGCACGTATTAGCATTATTAAAATCTCGACGTCTATGTTTAATTAACTTAATGACAATATAGATTGTATAATAGCGGATATGCTATAAGAAATGAAAATAAGCTATAGGAAGCGCAAATCAGTAAGGCAAAAAGGCAAATCAAATTATATGCTATTTCGTTTTAATTAAATTAGACATTTGTTCTTTGGCAGTAAGCCCATGTTTTTGTCCTGGCATGATTCATTACCTCAAATGCCTTTAAATTTACCGTTCAAGATTTGATAAAAATTTCCAGAAATTTCTAAGGCTCTTCCTTTTGATGCAGCGGTAACCCTTAGCTGAGTTTGGATACGTGTTTGTTCTAATTGTTTTGATTTTTGAAGGTTGTGCTTATTAATTTCATCATTATATCTTTAACCGGTTCTCCAATATTTTGATCTCGAGCACTACTGATGAGTTGTCAGTCAACGAAATGGCCATACAGTGCATTAAATTTATTTCGGTATTTTGTGATTCGTTTTATTATTACCACTGGGTCTATGTCACTGATGGTGGACTGCTAGTCCCCGATGGCATTATCAGCCCAGTAGCAAGAACTTTTGTCCTGGCATGATTCATTACCCCAAATGCCTCTATATTTTCCGTTCAAGATTTGACAAAAATTACCAGAAATTTCTAAGGCTCTTCCTTTTGATGCAGATGTAACCCTTAGCTGTTTAGCTGTTTGTTCTAATTGTTTTGATTTTCGATGGTTGTGCTTAATAATTTCATCATTATATCTTTAACCGGTTCTCCAATATTTTGATCTCGCGCACTGCTTATGAGTCAACGAAATGGCCATACAATGCATCAAATTTATTTCGGTATTTTGTGATACATTTTATTGTAGAATTTCTAAACAGTGATAATATCATTAAATAGATATCAATGGTAATTCAAAATTTTGAGTTTGAGATAACTAAATCAAATTTGTTTTTATCTATCTGTAGCACCAGCGTTATGGTCTTTGGAATACCGGACATGTGGTGGCCGAAGACAATCACCGATTGACATAAGTACCAGTCAAGTAGTTGTTGATAATCGTATGGGGACTTTTGATTTCAGAGATTTGAATTCCATAAACAACATAAGATTAACATTGGAGAACAGTGGTCATTCTGGTACGTAAAAAGATCAATTATGTATTGCAGAAATAAATGTATGTTCAATTTGACCATTACACTGTTGCGAAGTAATTTTTAAAACAAATTACACAAAATAACAGGAAAAAAACAACCTTCATAATTTGCTGGACAACTTAATAATGAAATTTCAAAACGCGTAAATACTCACAGAACACATTAATGCATGTATTTTTTATTGATGTGTTGTTCTAAAATTAACGTTAACTCTATAAAAACGAGTATACGAATTAAAGTTAAGAGAAAAAGTGGCCTTAGTGTCAGCAGAAAATGCAGAAAACCTCCGAAGTTTCTTTGTTAGGATAGGCAGATGTAGAGTGAACAGGAGTTAGAAAAGACGGTATAGTGTTTGGAATTTAGCGTATAACAAAAAGTTGTAAAGTATTCCTATACTTGATACGCATTGACATAGGCATAATATATGCGCCTTCTTTTCATAGCCCGTAAAGACAAGAAAGAAATATAGATAAAAAGTATATCTACTCTTAAATTGACAACAATTATTCTTTTTACTATTTGTTGGACAATGTTTTCATTTATAATTTGTAAAATCACCAGTGAAAATGATAGGAAAAACAATCGAATAACGCATGTTATTTGAGAACAATTTTATTCAAAGATTAGAATTCAAGCAATGCTAAACTATAGCCCTTTTCAAAAACTCATTTTCGGAATCACGATTCTGACTCTAAAATTTTAATTTGGAGCAAGTTATTTCCCTTGCTGGGACGTAGTATTGGTTCGCTGCAATGCAAAGCAACGAGTAGGACGTAAATAGAAATTATTAATTTATTACTTTGATATACAAATATTTCCAGCTTTATAATCAAGTTTTATTGAAAGTATGTTGGAAGCCAAAAGATCGTAAAGTTCCCAAATTTATATAAACCAAACATTACGTGCACATTAACAAGTTAATACTTTACTCTTCATTGCAGCGAACCAGTACTACGCCCCAGCATGCTTCAAATTATAATTTTATCCGGAAATGAGTTTCTGAAAAGGGCTATAGTGTCAGAGAACTTTTTACTGAAATATACCTAGAATATATAGTAATAAAAATCAAAATAAAGAAACTAGAAATTCAAGCGATGATGATTGTGAAAATTTTGATCTTATCTGTTGTTACAAAGTGGTTTTTAAAAGTTACTATATCTGTAGATAAAAATTGATAGAGTGTTGAAAAAATGTCATACCCCTGACTTAACAGCATACTAATTACTAGTTTTATTCTGTAGAAATATTTTATTGTTCTTTATTATGACATATATGACTAAGATATGAATGATCAATTTAATAAGTCTATGTTAATAAACATTTCTGTCAGAATATTAAATATGGAAGGCTTATTTTGAAAACTAACAGCCTAATTCAAAATATAAAATAACATTTTTATATGTCAGGAAAATGACTTTTTGAGTTTAAAGAAAATTGGCTTGCTTGCTTGTTTGTTTATGAATTATTATCTGTTTAACATTCTACAGTTGTTTTAAACCATTTTCCACATCTAAATTTTAAGTTGAAGTTGACGTTGAAGGCAGAAACAGACTACTGGTTAATGGTGGTGGTTTACCCGGTTCCTACGTTGTCAAACAGTTTCATTTCCACTGGGGATCAGTCGACAGTCGGGGTAGTGAACATGATATAAATGGAAGATATTTTCCAATGGAGGTGAACATTATTGACTTTTGTTTGTTCAAAAGAAATATGCAGAAAGACTTGTTTTTGAATTGTTTCGAAAAAAAAAAACAGTATATTTCCGTTAAATTTACCTTAGATGTTTTAAAAATATTTATACAAATTGTTCCCTGTGTATCTACTCCCACACTTATACATTTGATGATTTTTTTTTGCGCATTTCTTGTTTTTTCCCAGATGCATATAGTTACCTATTCCACCAGATACAGAATGTTTGAAGAAGCTAAGAATGTAACCGGTGGGCTAGCAGTTTTGTCATTTCTTTTCGATGTAAGTAGATACTAAACATGATAGCCTTTTTCATGAAATTTTTCACTAATAACTTGAACTGAATGTAAAATGGATTTGTTTCCGTAGTATCTAAAGGATTTCTTCATGTATTTATAGATATACAAGTGTACGTATGAACTCTTAAATTTGTTTCGGGGGCCTCGGTGGCCGAGTGGTCTAGGTAGTTCGTCATGACTAGTAAATATCACTAGCCTGTCAACGCTGAGGTTGTGAGTTCGAATCTCACCGGTGGCGGGATGTGTTCGACTCCAATCTTAATTGACAAGGATTGCCAATCTTCCTACCGAACGTCGGTGCTTTTCTCCGGGTACTCCGGCTTATTTCACCAATAAAAACTAGCGAAATAGCAAAATGTGCTGAAAACGGCGTAAAACCCCAACTAAACAAACAAACAAACAAATTTGTTTCATTGTCATGTTTTCGTATTGTTTTAATCACAATCAAAGAGAAGTTTCGTTTACTTTCCAATGTTTAACTTTGTCTTATATATATATATGTATACATGAAGCAGTTATTTATATACCGTTATAAATATCTTACATTTTGTAGATTGGTGGTCATAATCCAGCCTTTGACGAAATTATTGGACATTTGAATGATGTTCGCCATAAAGGTAACTGCTATAAATAAACTATAAATATAGAAAGAAAAGATATATGGAGTTTCATTATAAGAGGTATCCGAATTGAACAAACCAATAAAAGACATCTAGTAGTCATCACATGATCATTAATAAGTAGGAAACACCACATAATTTGGCGAGTCTTAACAGTAAATGACTCTCACAAATAACCAAGCGTATAAATCTGTGGAAACAACGCTTTATCCAATCATTATATAGGGTCTAGAAGTATATATTATCTGCATTTTGACAGCTAGATATCGTAAAATATCATCCCGTGAGACAGAATATGAAGTTTGGGACGAGTGAGTATAGCGAACGAGACCCAAGTCTTCATATTCTGTCGAGCGGGATGATATTTTACGATATCTAGCTGTCAAAATGCAGATGATATTTTTATCATCTTAATTACTAATCTGAAACGTAAATATTTGTAAACTTTCTAAATTCTCCCAAAGTATGGATTCTTCATCCCAACGACAACAACACGTACGTTAGTTTACCATACCAATAAGTATATATATGTCCTGAGTGTTCATGTAAACGATATAAATACATACATTAGGGTGTATTTTCATTTTTTAAAAAGAAAATCTGTCTGGAAATCTTTGTTCATGATTTTCCGGGAAACTAAAGAACCCGCTTTCAAACTTGCAACCTCGTGACGTCATAGTCCGTCTCCATTCGCGAAACAACGTCTGACTTAAATATGCGCAACATAAAATAATCATTCAACTTTAACCAAGGATACTACATATTTAAACATCATTTAGTTGTATTAGTACTAATTCAGGCGAAAATATGGCTATGAAAATATAAAGCGTACATTTAATAAATTGTTTTAATCGCAAATAATGAAATGCAATGGAAAGAGCGGAAAGAAGTCCCAGCAGACATTATCAGCATCGAGGAAAGACACATTTTGTTGATGTCACTTTTATAAATTTCTTCATCATTCATTTAAATAAAACGCCATAATATAAAAAATGAACACCAGATCTTGATATATTTATTAATATTTTGCAATTTTGAAAGTTATTTAATAAGTTCTAAGCTGCCAAACGTTGGGAGAATTTGTTGATAATGCCTGCTGACTGTTGATAACTCCTGCTCAGCGCACGCGCTTCTTGATACGAATTTTACGGAGCTGCTCAACAAGCTGATAGAATCGCAGGGAAGGATGATAAACTGACGTTATATGCCTTGACCATAATATCCTTACTGTGGACAGTCGGCATTAATGTATGGTGATGTTATCTAGTCCTACTTCAATCTATGGCCAAGGGTTAAATAAAAACACAAATAAACAATACATCCCATGCATGTCCGTATTGTAACATCGCTAGAATAATTATTTTATTACACATAGAATTAACATAATGTATATTTTATTAAACTTGGAGGTTGTGGGGAAAGTCCTTAATTTTTGGAAAACTAATATATTTATTTATACATGTATGTTGCTTTAAAAAAATTTAATCAGGATATATAAATATTAAAGATCGTACTGTAAAATATACTGTATTATTTAATATATGTTATTGAAATGTATTGCTTTTTAGATGATCACATAAATATACAAACATTTTCTCTAACGTCACTGATGCCGAGGTCAACAGATGTTTTTTATAGATACTACGGAGGCCTGACAACTCCTCCTTGTTATGAAAGCGTTATATGGACAGTATTCCAGGAGCACATTAGAATTTCTGAACAGCAAGTAAATATTTTGGAACAAATATATACAAAATTTTAATTGTTGCTGTAATGTTGATCATGTTAAAGACAGGATGAAGAACAGCAATAAAAGCGCTGTTAGCATTTTGTATCATATTCGAGTATTTAACTGTAGTTTTAATGTACATAAAATTCATATCCTTTGCATTATTAGAAGACTGTTGAAACATGTAAGACTGAAAGGGAATTCCACAAGATCAAATCAAATAGTGGAAAAAATAAATTACAAGATTTAACCAAAACAACAAATAAGAAGTACATAGCAAACCATCGCCGGAAGCACACGGTCGGTCGCACTCACGCAATGCTACGCTTACCGACCGTGTGTCGATTCTTTAATTTTTTTTCTCGTTCTTACAAATAATTAAAATTTTGTTTGGTTTTAAAATGATCTGTGATGCGAATACAGCCAATCAAAAGATACATAACAGACGAGCTTTGGGTCAAGATATGTGTCATCACCGGTATGGAATTCCATTGTATTTTTTGATAGACTTTGTATTGAAGACATTACTGATCACGTGAAAAAATCACTACACAACAAATATGTATCAACTGCATGAAAACGTGAATTTTTGTATGAGCACTGCAATTTTTTGTTTGTGTTAATGTTTTTGGTTCAAAAGCACTGTTGCTATCTAAAATGTTTAGAACACCACTATTGTTAGCAGTAATTTCATGATTATTCCTGAAAACGAGACAAAATGAAAGAATTGACCGACAGTCGGTAGGTATATCATAGCGTAAGTGCGACCGACCGTGGGTTTCCGACGATGATAGCAAGCCGGGTTATAATGAGATACATGTACCACAAGACTGATCTAAAACACTTGCACTAAGGTACCAAAAAAACGTAATTTTCAAAATTTATCTCAGGGAGTTAATAAAATATAAAACACCAAACAAAACCCAAATTACACAAGACCGCAAATATAAAGTCCAGTTATATGAAATGAAGGGAAAATGATAATTAAGTAGGAAAATCGTAAAAAAAAAAACGTGTTTAATGTGACGAAACATCATACTTTTAAATGTTGAATTACGTTTTTCTCCAAGTTTAACAGCTGCTACATTTAACAGATAATATATTTAATACATACATATAAGGAAGAGAAAAGCCCATTTAGGACCTATCAAAAATATAAATTTGAATTCGAAATCACGAATTAAAATCGTTATCAGGAATGGAAGAATTCGTTATAACAAATTAAATTCGTGATAACGAATTTTCGAAATTAATTATAACAGTTTTTGTAATTCGTAATTATGAATAATTCGTTATCACAATTTTTACTATTTCGTGATAACTGATTGTATAAATCGTGATAACGAATTGTTAGGGACGAGATCAAAAGTTCAATGTAGGATAAAAAACTTAATTCACATAGTTTTTTTCACTGACCCCCCAACCCCCCTCTTAACTTAATTTGGGAAAAATTGATTGACCAATATGGGCATATGCTTTGAGAGTAAACTTTATGTATCATGGGTCCTGTTTTTCCTCAACAATGTATGTTTGTTCTGTATATTGACTTGGACTTCACTTTTAAAAATATTTGAAAAAAGTGATGTATATTTTTAGTATGCATCAAAAAAGTTACTGTTAAATTATAATTTTATACATATCATTCAAAATTCACGATCGATAAAGTGTTTGAACGACATAGATACTATGATTGATTTCGCCCCAAGACTCTCGGCCAAAAATTTGCTTTTCGGTACGATTTGATGGCTTTTATTTGCTTTAAAAGTCCAAACATATTTTAGGGCCGAACTTGAATCCAAATTTTTCATATAAATCGATGTAGGATAACAAAACTTACAGCGATTCCCCCCCCCCCCACCCACCCCCAAACTATTTGAATTAAGTTTTTTATCCTACATTGAACTTTCGATCTCTTCCCTTATTATGGATTAAATTCGTTATCACGAATTTTCAGAAATAGTTATCAGAGTTTTTTTGTAATTCGTGATAACGGATTAAATTCGTTATTACAGATTGAATTCGTCAAACATATTCTTTAATTCGCGATAACGGATTAAATTCGTGATAACGAATTTATGAAATTCTTTATCACGATTATACAATCTGTTATAACGGTTTTAAACCGTTATCACGAATTACAAAAATATGTGGTAACGAATTTAATCGGTATTCACGAATTATGAAATAAGTAATCATGTTTTTAATCCGTTATCACGAGTTACAGAAAAGTGTGATAACGAGTTTGATCCGTTATTACGAATAACAAAATCTGTTATAACTACTTCCAGAAATACGTGATCACGAACTAAATCTTTTATAACGAATTCTATAATTCGTGATAACGATTCAATTCGTGATATCGAATTAAAATTATATTTTTAGCTCACAAGTGTGCTTTTCTCATCACTTGGCGTCCGTCGTCCGTCGTCGTCGTCGTCGTCGTCGTCGTCGTCGTCTGTTAACTTTTACAAAAATCTTCTCCTCTGAAACTACTGGGCCAAATGTAACCAAACCTGGCCACAATCATCATTGGGGTATCTAGTTTAAAAAATGTGTCCGACCACCCCGTAGAACATAGGAGTAAATGCAGTTTTTGGCTTGTATCTCTGAAATTAAAGTATTTAGAGTAAATTTGACAGGGGTGAAAATGTTCATCGGGTTAAGATCTATCTGCCCTGAAAATTGCAGACGAATCAGACAACCCGTTGATTGGTTGCTGTCCCTGAATTGGTAAATTTTAGTAAATTTTGCAGTTTTTTTATTATCTTGGTGTAAGGGAGGTAATCCAAATACATTTAAAGTAAAATGTTGTGCGTGATTCGATTACCTCCCTTACACTGCTATGTAAATTATTTAAAGAAATGTAGATTGTCTTGGGGTGATTTATAGCTGTCAATTTATTTTAGAAGTTACTATTAATTAATATAATTTTAGCCATATGTCTTTCTATTTTAAGACTTTCTGATGTATTTAAATGGGTAATTATGTTTGCAAACTCCATGAGAAATTTGAATAGGGATTATGACCATATCTTGAGGGAATGTTTTTTTCAGAAAAAGGGAAAGGGGGGTAGGTGAAAAAAAATTGGGGGGGGGGGGTAAATAAGAAATGTGGGGGGGGGGGGGGGACAATTTTTTCTCATTTCAGATTTCAGAAATTCAAAAGAAAATTTCTTCAAATATCTTTTTTTTGCAAAAAAGGGCGGGGGGGGGGATTGGGTACAGTAATTTTTTTTTTGGGGGGGGGTCAATACGCAACAACATAGTGTATTGCACAAAAGCAAAAAAAGGGTAACATTTTATTCTTTTCTTTTTTTTTTTTTTTGGGGGGGGGGCTTCAATTTGCAACAGCATATTGTATTGCACAAAAAGCAAAAAACTGAATATAAATTCAAATCATATGTCCAATTCTAAGTTCTTTGACTACAGTTATTCTGTGACAGAAACCTTTTATGTGTCAAGTATTTAATTACAATCCAAATTCAGACCTGTATCAAGCGAATATTGTGTCAATTTTTGCCCCAGCTGTTCAGGGTTGGACCTCTGCGGTCGTATCCAGCTGCGCTCAGCGAAGCAATTTATTAATGCTTTCCATTATGATTTTAACCTTATTTTACTTGCTTTCAAAAATCACGGTAGATACAGGTGAGCGACACAGGCTTTTGAGAGCCTCTAGGTTGGGAGGTCCTAAATGGGCTTCCGTAGAAAACCATCCATAATTTCATCTTTTCAATATCTTATAATCATCCTGTTATACCCATTCACATGCATGGTCTCTGCATATTGCAACAAGTTATGTCCCTTCAGCAGAGTTACAGGCCCATGGGTCAACCATAAACGAAAACATACTTACTGCATCACAGAAGTTTATGATAAATAAATGAAAAGGATTAGGTCCATTTTCCCATGTATTTGTTCCACTCATAACCATTGATTTTTTAATCTTTAGTATTTCTCTATTGTTAATCGTAAAAGATTGTATGCAATGCATGTTTTTATGTTAACAAAAATACATTTTATGCTTTATCATTAATAAGTTCAAGTTTTCTACGGGCAAAGGTCGTGTATTTAGGTGATTTGTGTCAATTTGCATCACTTTTTTTAATATTGTCAAGAAGAAAATTGAAAACCAACACCATTCTACTGTCTTAGAAAGGAGATACATAATCAAACTTACAGCGAAATTTGTTTTAAGTAAGAGTTTCCTTCACATTGAAAAACTGTTTTAAAGACATTAATATGGCAAATTTGTGTTAAAACTGTCTCCCAAAGCGACATTGAGGAATGTAGAAAATTTTTCAGTAACTTACTTGTTTTTTTGTTTTTTTCCTACCGGCCTTGCACCGGGCGGGTCAAACCAAAGACATTAAAATTGGTATTTGCTGCTTCTTCGCCATGTACCCGGCATCTAGGAGTAAGAGCA
Organism: Mytilisepta virgata; assembly: GCA_028015205.1. Taxonomy (NCBI): domain Eukaryota; kingdom Metazoa; phylum Mollusca; class Bivalvia; order Mytilida; family Mytilidae; genus Mytilisepta; species Mytilisepta virgata. Next base: position 5,855,216 of record CM051520.1, on the reverse strand, counting down.
AATATCTACTGGTCGGCTCGGACTCAGTATAATGTGTCCGAAGGGCGTGATATGTCTTCCTGCGAACAGTTACCTCGTGAGCTAGCACATTAAAAATCCGGCTTAGCGTGTCGGTCTAGTATATAGCAGGGATCATATTCATTATCATACATGTTCCCGTCCTGATATGCATGCACCTGGCTGCCCCTGGATGTTAAACAACAATTCATCCATCCATCCGGCTTGCACTCTGTCTGTCCGTGAATTCGCCGTCAGTCACACTACAGTTTTCCGTCCTTTTTTTCAGAAACCGTTTTAACAACTGATTTTTATTTTTGGTATGTGAGCTTATAATGATAGGTTACAGATGAAATCTGAGTTTCACGCTGATCGAATAATTATTTTGAGAGTTATTGCCGTTGGAAATAGAAATTATTGCCAAAGTAATAGTTTTCCGGACTTTTTTCAGAAAACCCTTTAACCAACTCAACTGATTCTTGGTATGTGAGCTTATAATGATGAGTTACAGAATGATCATCGTTGAGATTCTTGCTGATCAAATAATTATTGTGAGAGTTATTGGCCTTGGAAATAGGAATTATTGTCAACATAATAGTTTTCCGGACTTTTTTTGAGACACCATTTAACAAACTGATTTTTGGTATTAGCTTGTAATGATGAGTTACAGATCAAGTTTGAGTTTCAGGCTGATCGGATAATTATTGTGAGAGTTTTTGATCTTGGAAATATTTCCCAAATTATAGTTTTCCTGACTTTTTTCGAAAACCGTTTTACCAAATGATCTTATTTTTGGTATGTGAGCTTATAATGACGAGCTACAGATCAAGTTTGACTTTCAAACTGATCTTATTCTTGGTATTTGAGCTTATAACGATGAGTTACACAAAGATCATGTTTGAGTTTTATGTTGATCGGATAAGTATTGTAAGAGTTATTGCCCTTGGAGATAGAAACTATTGTCAAAATATTAGTTTTCCACACATTTTTGCAAACCGTTTGACAAATTGATATTATTTTTGGTATGTAGGTTTATAATGACGAGCTACAGATCAAGTTTGAGTTTCATGCAGATCGGGTAATTTTTTTGTATCCCTTCCAAACATAGTTTTAGGATTTTTAGGAATCACTCTGTCCATACGTCTGTGTCCGATTCACATAGTCAAGGAGTATTTGGTGTGTTTTCCCAGAGCTCAAGCCGGTAAGAGACATTGTATTGCTCATCAATACTCTCAGAATGCTTGTTATTAGCAACTCTTTATAGACCACACACCAGGCTATGCCTCCGGAGATTTTGAAAGATTTTAGCTCACATTTTGAAAATGGCCCTAGAAGTGAAATAAATGCAGGGGGAAATCGCCCTACTTCTTTTATTTAGACTGTCAAATATCGAACTCTTTACTATTTAAAACTTAGTTGGGTCAAAAGTACGTATTTTTGTGAATTTATTCTTCAGATAAACCAGTTTCGCCATCTAGGAGATCGCCATTTTAACAGATTTCGGGACTTGTCAGATAACTTTAGACCAACGCAGCCTTTAAATGGCAGAATTGTCTTGACCAATAGCCCCTTGGGATTACGATATAACAGGCAAGGTACTCAAATGAACAAATGGGGTTTGCAAAAATTGATATCTCCCGGTGTTGGCTATCCGAGAATGATTCCACTCCAACACAAAAACAAGGTATGTCTAAATCAAATGTTTTTTAGTATATTCATAACATATGAATTCACTGTGAAATTGTAAAGCAACTAAATACATATAACATGATCACATTTATACATACTTGTATTTTCACCGTTACCACTATTGGTACCCAGAATGTGGGAATTTTCCCAAGTATGACTCTCAGTAATATCCCTTTTTGTATTTTAAGTACGGACCATAAAGCTTTGAATTAGCCACAGTCCATCAATGTCGTAATGATGCCCAAATCAGAGTCGCACTTATTAAGTTATATATAGGACCATAAGTGCAATTGCCCTTATTAAAATATATATTTAATGGATTTAATTTAACATTTTTCTTTTTCCTTTTGTTTGATTTTGATTAAAAATCTCCGATGGCACAGATTTTTAGCTATTACATTTAACAGTAGTATTCATCTTCGTCTGGTTTTTGTAAAACAATCATAATCTTGACGATATAATAAATCTGGAAGGCCCATTTAATATATGGTCTATAATATTTTAAGACTTTGAAAAAACCCTTATTTTTTGGACCGCCTTCGTGCTCTCGTGGTAGCGTGCTCGCCCCGAGTGCAGAAGGTCGCGGGTTCCATCCCCGGCCGGGTCAAACCAAAGACATTGAAATTGGTATTTGTTGCTTCTCCGCCATGCACGCGTCATCAAAGTGTAAGAGCAAAGACTTGTCGGCTGGGAGTCAGTATAATGTGTCCAAGTGAGGGGATATGTCTTCCTGGGGACAGTTACCTTGTAAGCTAGCACATTAAATCCGACTCAGCGTGTCGATCTAGTACAAAGCAGGGATCATATTCATGATCACATCAACTCATTCTCGTCCTGATATGCACCTGGTTGCCACTGGACGTTAAACATTAATTCATCCATCCATCCATTACTTTTTGTCGAGCCTGCAATTTCTGTCGCGGAAGCGAGAGATACCGATCCTACATTCCGTCGTCGTCGGCGTCGGCGTCAACATTTACATTTACTCTGTTGTTAAAGTTTTTAAAACATTAATAACTTTTTTAAACTATCCTGGGTTATTACCAAACTTGGACAGAAGCTTGTTCATGATCAAAAGATCATGAACAAGCTTCAGAGGAAAATTTTATAATCATTTTTCCCATTTTTCCATATTTTACTTATAAATGGACTTAGTTTTTCTCCCAGGTAACATAAAGAGGGCAAATATACCTAAGGAGCAAATCAAAAACCTAGACCATTGGACAGAAAAACCCGGGAAGACAAATAAACAACCATAAGCACAACAGATAAACACTTTAAACTAAAAAACAATGAACAACACGAACTCCTATAAAAACCAGGAGTGAACCCAGGTGCTCCGGAATGTATACAGTTTGAAGTTAATGTTTTTAAAACATTAATTACTTCCTTAAAACAACCTGGATTTTAACCAAACTTGGGCAGAAGCTTGTTCTTTATGAAAAGGTAGTATCCAGAGGAACATTTTGTAATCATTGTTTCCCATTTTTCCGTATTTTACTTATAAATGGACTTAGTGAGTTAATATTACATACAGTCTGAAGTTAAAGTTTTTAAAACACTAATTACTTTCTTAAACCAGATATTTATTCATATGTTATTTTTCTATGAGAATGACTATTATAGAATAGCTTTTCTGTTTTAAAATGCTCTGTTTGTCGGTGCAGATGGAGTATTGCCACTTAAAAACCGCACATTTTCAAACATTACGTTTATAGTAAACCGTCCTTTTCCTATGTGTTTATTATCGTTATATTATATTGTAACAATTTTAAAATTGTATTTGCTTTCTAGGGTTCACCTTCTATCTCAAGACGCAGAATGAAACAAAATCAAATGAGATACTTTCCAAACAGACGGAATTATAAACTAATGCGATATCAAAAAAGACGTCGCCCTTTGCTACAAAGAATGTCAAAGTATGCACGCATGAAGTATTAGAATTCTGATTGGTTGGTTGTTAAATATTGTACTAAATTAAATGTGGTTTACGTAATGGATTACAAAGATGATACAGTTAATAAAGTACATACAACAAAATACAGTTTTACACAGGTCGGCACAGGAAAGAAACAAATTCTATGATACCATTTTTTTACGTATTCGATGTGCGCACTTTGTCAATGTACGGTGGAGAAATTTGTAAAAGGGTGTTTATATGTAGTAAAATGTCATGTTAAAATATTTTGTGTCGAAAACAAAATATTTTCATCTCGTGTATACTTGATAATCTTAAGTCGACATGGGGGTGGGGGTTCGTCTTTTTTGTTCTTAATTCAAGATGTAAGCCTTCGGTTTATTACAGCTACGAGACAGCAATGATTACAAATGGTATAAGTGAGTTTTCTTAATCTCATATTGTACACAAAACCCGAAGCATGCCTTTCGAAACAATTTTCTATATTACCGATTTTGGTACCCAAGGTATGCATATTTTGTCGATTTATCACTCCTTAAGATGTCTTCAGGCCAAAACTATTCAGAATTGCAGCAATAGTCCAGAAAATTGAAAAGGAGATTCATATGTCAAAATAACTAAAAGGCCATTTTCAAAGCATTTCAGGATAGAGTTATGATTGGTGGAGTGTCTGGTTAGTTGTCATAAAATTAAAAATTTTATGACAATAAATTTTGAAAAGCGAATTTCATGTCAATATCGAACTTGCGTTATAAACACATCCAAACTAATGTTACAAACGACGGTCACAATAAAGTAAATAATGTCCAATCACAGTACGTGGTATATCACAAAGAAGTCTTTTGGAAAGACAAAAGATAACATATACATTTTTATTTATTAATATTACACTATCTATACAATTCCATTTTGGTCATCCATTTCTCGACTACTGATTTCCAAATAATAACAGAATTATTTGGCCAAACATACATCACACGCACATGCACAATCGCGACAAGTTCCCAATAGGCATGCGAAACAATGCTACCAATCTAATGAACAATTAGCCTTTGTCAACAAATGTTTTTAATTGGCTATAGCTTTTAGTTTCTCAAGTATTATATTTTGTTTTTTATAATTTCTATTCTTCCATTTTGACCATTTAATTCATTACCATTTTCTAAATACAACACGTGTAATAGAATACATGTATCTGGTAATGTAAGTGAATTCCATTATTACACAATTTTAATTATCCGTAAAATGGTTCTATTTACAAGACTTTTAACCACTTGTTAAACATATGTAGAAATAGATAGTAAACAAGTAAACAAGATAGTACATCATTCAATAAAACAAAAGACTAATTTCCAAGATAAATTCGAATATAATCACCTGATATGCCATATCAGACACAACATAACACAGGTGGTCAAAATGATAAGGTTTTATGAGCAGAGGTTTGTTCACATGTCTTTTATACTAATATCTATAATACTAAATTTACAAATTAGCCGAATAGGCGGCAAAACGCGTGGTTCAAAATAAACGATGTATGGTTCAGATTATAAAGGTTATTATCGGATTTGACAATCTGCATTTATAAATTTTAAACTGCAGTTTTGTTTATGTGCAAATGGAATTTGCATGGACTTTTCCGGTATGAATTCTCCCAACATATCCCTTAGAAGGTTCTCGAATGCATCATTTTAACACATTGATTTAAATAAACAATTATGCACATATTTTAAATGTATTTTTGTTTGAAATTACGGAAGAAGAATAAAACAAATTAAAAACATTCTCCTTCGAGTGGGATGTTTCCGCTTCATGTATTCAGGATTGTTTTTTTTCTACAATAACGCAATTTCTCCTAACTGTAAAGGTTATGAACTTTGAAGATTATGAAGAAGTAAGGCAAAATTCAGAGGAATTCCTATCTTAGTTGTTTTTTGGATTGCTCGGATGTTTACTTTGCACAAAGTGATAAAACCAGGCATTATCCATTTTTACATTATTTGTCATGTGACTTGTCTAAAAATAGCTCTACCGTACAATTCCCTGTAAGCTCTAGATAAAAATATTTTTAACAAATGGTCTACTTTATCATTAATGACGAAATTTATCTCGGACATCTTTATAAACGTGGACAGCACACTCAGCCACACATTAAAAATGCTTTTATCGTCTATTGGATTTATTTGTGAAATTAAGCCTCGCTTGCCCTGCCCATGATGACAATGAACAATTGGAACAATTATTTTCCAAAAATATGCTCTACTTAACTCACGGCATCTTTTGAAAAATTCATCCGTCACTAAGGAAATGTTTATTCATATTCTTTTTCATATTTATTCTGAATGAAAAAGGTAATGCATTATGAAATGTGTATTTAATGAAAGCTTTTCATCAAGTTCCAGTTCAGAATTAATTGTAACATAAACATATTGACAATTTAAGTGGTTGTATTTTCGTCATAGATTTTGACTATGATGGAACCTTAAGGTCCATTTTGGTAATTCGTGGCATACAGTCTACTTCATCAGTGGATACATCTTCGCTAGTAACGAACAACCATATGACAATTAGGTCACGTTGACCTACATTTCACGCTTCATTGACTTTGGTTAAATTTTGCATTAACATCCATTTCTGGAATACTACAGCATATATAGACATGAAACTATCAGTTGACACCACCTACTTGACAGGAAAGTTTATGGGAAGCCTGCCACAACATCCACATTGAGTTACTGTTCCACGAATGCCATGGCCGCAAAAACTTTTTAAAGTCAATATGGCCACTACAAAAAAATGCTTATTTTCCCGCGCTCGCGCGGGTTCAATGTCTAGTCTAGTATAAATAGATAAGATATGATCATTTATATATTATGATGGTAAACGGACAGAAATATAAAAATAAAATATCATATCGGACAAATATCTGTACAATTCCCAGCAACTGTGGATAAATTTTGAAAAAGAGCAGGCATTGTGTCGAGTCCGAATATTGGTTTAGCCCATGTGTTGATAGCAAGTGTCAGTCCAGCAAGTCCAATAACGTTCATAAAAACACCAGCCATTGCCTGTAAAAATAAAGACATTAAGGATATAACTGATGTGATTATTTTTATTATTGTATACTTTTCGGAAATAATAATTTTCAAATGCAAAAATATCTATAATTGGAATCCGTTACTTAAGGCAATTGAAACTTTAAATATGAGAAAGTATTCCTCAATAACTTTGTATCTATAAAAATATATTTTCCCCACAATTCTGAGAATTCCACGTGTCTTACTAACATAATGCAGATGGAAAAATTTGTTGAATCCAAAGCAAACAATTAGAGTAAACTTAAATCAAAACTGAAAACTGAGGATTGTTGACGATATTTCATACATATTTAGTTTGTTGAACAATTTAATTCAAGCCTTACTGGAAATAAGCGTCACTTTTTTAATCAATAAAATTATTACGTTTTCATTGATATTTATCCGTGTTTTGGGAAATTGATGAACACATCTGAAAAAAGCTTTTGTCGATCTCCTCAAAGGGTATATATATATATATATATATATATATATATATATATATATATATATATATATATATATATATATACATACAAAATGTATCGCTTTTAGTATAAACATGCGAAACCTGCACAAAATTAAAAAACTGGCTTCTTTGCGATTAGATAGGAATATACAGAGCTACGTATCAAAGACTGGTCAATCTGCTGTTTTTTTAACAATCAAATGTTGAAACTCAACTTACCATGTCATAGATCTTTAAATATCCTGTAGAAAACACGATTGCATTTGGTGGCGTTGCCACGGGTAACATAAATGCAAATGAGCAAGCAATGCACACACTAATCATCAGATAGAGGGGATGTAAATTCAACCCAATCGACTGAAAGTTAAAAAAAAAACATTTGTTAATATGAATGATTGTGTGAATTATAAATTTTCATTCAAAATTTCTCTTTTAAAATTGTTACATTGTATCGAAAATAAATGTAAATCAACCTTAACTATAAAATATCCTCCTAGTACACAGTTGTTTTCAGATGGCATTAATTATATCTATGGATCATTACAGACTGATATCTAGAAATAAAAAAAAACTATACGGATAACAGAAAGAATGGCATACCAATCACCAAACTGACAGAACCCCGGACAAAAATCACATAAAAGAGCGCAAAACCTAAACATAAACACAACAGAGGGTCAGGATAGTCTGACTTGGTACAGACACTTACATGTAACAGTGGTGGGGTTAAACCGGTTTTGTGGGTACCCCCGTATCTATCCTGACAATGTGGTGTATAAAACATACTATAAAAGCTAGAACTACAACATTTGGTTAAAAGTTGCATAATTTAGATAGTAGGTCATGCTATTACATGTAGATAGTGTAGTCCATATATTTCTATCGGTTGAATGGTAGATCCCATTTAAGGATAATTGTTGCGGCATTGGATCTTACACCTTAATGAAAATCAAACAGTAGTCCCTAGATTTAGTTAATCTTTTCCTTTGATAAATCCCATGGAATGTTGTCTACTTGACGTTTATCCCATTTCCACAAGTTTTCGTTTCAGATTATCTAGTTTTAAAGATCTTACAAAGAACTTACCAAATCAAAAATGATAGGCAGAAGTAAATTTGCCGTAGCAGTGTTACTGGTTACTTCTGTAGCTGCAGCCACAACACAGGATATAATCAGATTGATAACCCATGGTTCATATTGATTGATAAACTGAAGCTCACAGCTCAACCATCGTGATAATCCCGAAGTCTATAAGAAATTGCAAAAATGAGCTTTTTTCCGTATTCATTATACTATAATGAATTAAAAAACTTGGAACAGGCAAAAAGTGATAAAAAATAGCAGCACCACATCAAAACGCTTATATTTGAAGGATTTCTGCATATTTTCACCGTACAATATCATGCAAATGACACAATGTGAAATATTATTAAACAAAAATGCCGAATTAATCGACCAAATGTAATCACTGTACTGACAGTAAACGTGAAACATTTAAAAAATCAACATTTATTAACGTGAAATAGACGTTTCCGTCTAGCAGACAAAATGTGACTCGGAGTTTTCGGATTTGGGAATTAACATTGTTAATACTTTAGATTGTCCTGGGAAATTGTCCTTATTTTGCAGTGTCCCTTTTCTTTTTTTCTTTATATTTTTGTACTAATGTTCTCCAAGTTGCTTTTCTCATGAATCTGCTCGTCTTTGGATTTTGATTTGATGGATTGTTAGTATTTTTCTGCTAATGTTTACGTACACCTATTATAAAATAATACCTGACTTGCATCAGCTAGTGCGAATCCTCCTCCAAGTAAAATGATAACTCCCCAAGGCACTTTTTGAACAGTAACATCCCATGTCAAAATTGGCTTGTATGTGGGTTTTTCATATATATTTGTTCTAGCTGAGGATGTAATGCAAAAATAAATTAAATCATCACACATTTGTACTGTTTTGTATTTAAAAGGCTACAGTATGTTGTCAGCCCAAACGTGTCGGAGCTTCCGTTAGATTTAGTAATATCAGTTAGGTGTTACTAATAAAGATATTCATTTATTTATTTTTATTGTTATATGGTTCAAAAACTGCATCCTAGTTCAATGGTGGATATGTAATGCATTAAGGTCATGTTTCAAGTTTCTGGCTTAGTCATCTCAAATGCCCATGAAGAACTCTGGATTTGGAAGTGTCCCTAAAGATTATTTGGAATATTAAATGTTCAAATTACTAGTATTGCACATTTAATACGCAGTAAATAATATATCTTTGCAAAATTTTCACAATACTTACGTGATACCTTGTTCCAACAAAATACATTCGGAACCTCTCTTGGCAATATAAACAACAAACATGCCATTAACATAGAAGCGGTAGAATCTCTGACGTATGTTTCTTTACTACAAAATTCAGTATGGATTTAATACTGTAGTGAACCTTATAAAGGTTCCAACGAAAAAGCATGAAGGAACTATAAAATCGAATGAAAAATCTTCAACGAAGTGGAATACACGAAATTCTAAAATAAGGAACTTTTATATACTTGTATTTCCAATATCCAAAATGGCAACGGACTAGTGGACCTGTATATGTTAACAAATTCCAAAATACTTGAATATCTTTTTTTTTTTGTTACTATATCCCTTTGGTCATTTTGCTTTTGTTAATCTATTCTGTTACAGTTTAATTGTTTTATATATTTTTCGACTTGGACCATACATTATATAATTACTGAATTAGACGATTTAGTATCCCTAGATTATCTATTTATCACAGTATGTTCCCTTTTCTTTTTTAAGCACTCATAGATTAATACCGGGTCATCTGTTAAGCTATATATTTTGGTCGTAAACATGCAGATATAATCTATGTACTATATTAAGGCACCATTGTGTCCTAATAACACATGAGGGCAGTATTTTTAACAATCAAACAAAAGAAATTATAGTCATGTAATAAACAATTAAATGATATACATTTACTGATGTATGCAGTTAGCGCTCGCCTTTTTGGTGATGAATTACACACAAGAGGATCAGGATAAATAAGGAGGAGGTTTGGGTCTGATCCCCACCTATACTCAGTGACTTTCGCTGTTTCTATGTTTATGCTCTTTGATAGTACTTTTTGTCTGAGGGTCTGTGGTTTGGATGACATTAATTATATTTTTGAAATTTCCCGTTATCCGTTTTGTTGTATAATTACAGATATAAAAATACAGATACCGCTACTGATACCTGACTAATTTATAAGACTTAACGTGTGGAGCAGTACGACGGTTGCAGTATACATAGAAGGAACTAATTACCATTCCTTAGAATCTTAATGCACCACTGTGAGTTATATCGTTGCTATTTCTCCTCAATTCGCATTCTTATCGGATTTATGTCTCTTATTTATATTAATTGTGTACAATATTACGAACGATATGATTTGATATGTTTACCCTTTAATTATAGTAGCCCAAGGTGAAAAAGAGAAATGAAATCAAAAGCGAGATAAACATAACTTCAAGTATGTTATCATTATAATACTATAGTATTAATGATTGGGTGTTTTTATAATGGCCCTGTAATGTGTCCAAGGTCTGTAATAATGACTTGGGGCAACGCCCCGGGCCATTACACCCCCGAGGGTCATTATTAAAGACCACGGACACATTACAGGGGCTAAAGGTTTCCCTAGAAAAATTTAGCATGGTGCTGCACCATGCCTCCATCTTCAAGCACCATGCTGCCCTCATCATGAATTTTACAATGTGCCCCCAGGTAGCCAAACCTAACTTTCAATTTTTAGTTTAATCTTATCTTTTTGAAACTCATTTGCATTTAATCATGTACCCCTGTTGTGTTGGCACACTTATATGACACTTTTACACCAACATACTAGGATGAAGGCTGTGTATTGCTGATTTTGACACATATACTGCCCTCGTGTCAAGGTTGGGTGCCCCCAATATTATCTTTTTTAACCATTGAGTGCCTTCAAAATAAGAACTTTACCATGCCTTAAAAAAATTCTGGGGAAAGCACTAGGGGCATTACAAAAACAACCATTTCTTAATACCTTTATTAACCAACCGATGAAATGCAAATTTGGTGTAACAATTTTTATGCATATTACAAACTTTCATCAGTCATTGTCAGTAGAAACTTGTTATAAATGTTAGTGCCGTAAGAGTTATTCTTCATCACATTTGCTCGTGCTACTAGTTTATCATTATGTAATGAAGGGTGTGGGATATAAGAGAAATGGAGTGTATTTTTTAACTACATGTATGTCTGATGAAGTATCAAATAGAAGTAAACATTTTGCAGATCTTCATTGTACCATAAGATTTTAACAATAGAAACTGTAACAAATGGGATAAGTTCATTGAATAACAGATTCTAAGATCAGCACAATCAACAACAATGAATTCCATGCGACGAAATCCTCAGAAATATGTAGCATCTTTATTTTTCTGATTTCATAATGGCCCTGCTTTTTCATAACCGGCCCTATAATAATGCCCTGTTTTGTCGTTATAGCCCTATTAGGAAATTTGTAATACTCATGCATTTTAGCTATAATTATACCTAGTTGGTTAATAAAGGGTTATTACAAATTCATTGCTAAATGTATACTTACAATGCCAAAGACCAACCGTCGATATCAGGAAGATCCCGGAATATCCACAATATTGCCAAGCAAATAAATATTATCAATACCATGATCTCAGCAAAGCTGAAATCAAACATACCTGCTTATAGATTATCTGTATAGAGCCCGGCTTATGAAAAGTTGCTCAATCAGGGGTATGTTGCTCCTAAGTTGCAGTCATCCTTGTGAAAGTTTTATGGACGTCATCATGGTTTGGTTGACCGGTATGAAAAAACCGTTTCCCAAATGAAAATAGACATGTTCCATGGGCAGCATGGCAGGTGTCCTGCAGGAAGCAGAGACTGCTTACTCTTCAGGAGCATCTGAGTCTACCCCCGGTTTTTTGCAGGGGTCCATGTTGTTCATAAGTTTTCAGTTTTTAAGTGTATTGTTTGTACTGTTTTGGTCGTGTCGTTGTTGTCCAGAGTTTGTCAGTTGTTTTCGATTTTCCCCTCGTTCAAATATCACTTTGGTATTTCTTGACTTTACTGTTTACAGTATTATATTTTTGTCCTGTAACATTGATTTATACTTATATTTTGAGAACACAATGAACATGTTTTGTTCTCTGTTGCATAAAATATTAATTTTTTTTATACCAATTTTGATGCACAAGATGTGCACATTTCGTCCATTTATGCCTCATCAGTTGAAATGCTGACAACCAAAACAACAATCCAAGGGCGAATTAAAAAACGCCAATGTGACGAAAAGGGTAAAGTCAAAACCATCTAAGGACATAGCCATGCCTAATTCCCCAAACGTAACATTTTAGTAACAGTAAATTTACAGTACCAATTTCGGGTAAGTATCTAAATACTAGTAACTGAGCTGGTGATACCAACGGGGACTTGTAGTCCATATATATATTGTAACATATATATTAACTTTCCTTTAACAGTTAAAAAAAGTTTATCTAGACAGATCTGTTCACTTGTCGTTTTTGACATTAAAGTGTTTTTATTGTGTTGTGTATTTTTATTTGTAAGTTTCACAATGCAAAAACAAGAAATCCTAAATTTTTACTACTACAAATGTACATCATTGCTGTTTTCTCACATTGTTTATTATATTGTCACCTTGGTATATGAGAATATTTTTCATCAGCTTTGCGTATCTGGTTTAGTATATTAATATGGATTTGAATATAAATTACCTTATTTGACCAAGTGCCTTAAATTCCTGATCTATAACCTTGGCTATTTCCTTGGTTCTTCGTTTGTTATCTGCATAACAGCATCTAGAACAATGAAGAGAACATTGATTAGTTTTTTTTTTATTTATTTTTTACTTTTAATATAAAGACAATTTATTACGAGTTTCATAATTTCCTGTCGCCCGATGTAGAAATAAAGAATAAGAAAATCTACAAAAGTTTAATGCACATCATTCCGTATCGACAGAACTAATACGTGTGTATACTAAATTATGATCAAACAAGATAAAAAATATAGAAAAGAAACATCTTATGCACACACATACATGACATATACATTTAGGGCATTAATGACAGAGTTATTACTTATAATTATCACTAGCTAATCTACAAAATATGTTTGAGTTGGGTTAGACTTTTTTGTTAATCATGGGTTGGGAAACAAGAAATACAAGCTTATTCTAACCCGTCTCGATTTGACGAATTTAAGAGCAGTTCCTGTAACGACATTTTAGCCTACTCTTGTCGCAATCCTAAAGGGGGAACATCTTGTGTGCTACAAATAATGTTCTCATATAACATTGGACAGTCATTTGTCGTTCCCACCCAACAGCCTAGCATCTTTTATCGAGATCATTATTGCAAATGGTGTCGGTAGGGGTCGAGGGTGTTCATGTCAGGCGGGAATCGAGCGAGAGGCCCTTGGCTTGATAGTATGATGCGCCCAACAGTAGACCAAGGCAACCTTCGAGCCAGGCCGATGGCGAAGTATGTTCGTCTTCTATCTCAACTTAGTAATACATGAATTGTCAGTTTTCCAGTATGAAGGTCTGTTTCTAAACCAATACAAACTATCTAATCATAAACCTTTTGTTGTTTAGGATATTGTTTTGACTGGACAGTATTTCGGGTGTTTTAGAGGGCTAAGCCTGTATCGCTCACCTGGCATGAAAACCATTTTTATTGATGTACCTCAAAGAAAGAAGTAACTTCTCCCTATCATTATGAAGTGTGGCATTTAGCCTCGCAAGAACCAAATCAAGGTCCTTCTACTGACAGGTGAACATATTCTTAAATTTGGTGATTCTCCAGAAAATTTTTGGATATATTTCCCATCGGGTCTTATGCTGAAGGCCATTTTGAATTAGGGATCGGCATCAGATTAACAACACTTGGTGAGCACCTTAAGAGGAACATTAAGACCATTTTTGGTTTCAAGGATCTGTAGATTTTTGTTATATGTCATAGACAATTTCTGTCAAGTTTGGCTTTATTTGGTCAAGCAGTTTAGGAGAATTTGTTTTTTAAATCACCCAATCAACAACAAGAATAGCCCATGGCGGCAATGTTTGTCGCCTGATCTGAACAAAATGAAGAAACTTTGTAAAACAACCTCCAAGAGATGTTTCCAGTCAAGTCTCGTTCCCTTTGGCCAAGCAGTTTCAAACAGAAGAAAATTATCAACTGATGAAAGACAAGAACTACGCATGACGGCCATGTTTATTGCCCTATCAGGACGAATTTGCGAAAATTTGCATAGAACCTCCCAATTAGATTCTTTCTGTCAAGTTTCGTTCCATGTGGCCAAGCGACTTCAGAGGAGAAGATTTTTTTATATCAGCCAATCAGAAACAAAAACTGCTCATGGCGGCCATATTTGTATTCCGATCGGGACATAATAGGGAAACTTTATAAAGGACCTCCGATATATGCTTCCTGTCAGGTTTCGTTCCATTTGGGCATGTAGATTCTTTTATATAAGCCAATCAGAAACAAAAACTGCCAATGGTGACCATATATGTACTCCGATCAGGATGAAATAAAGATATTGTGTCAAAAACCTCCCATAGATGCTTCCTGTCAAGTTTCGTTCCATTTGGCTATGCAGTTCCAGGAAAAAATGTTTTAATGAACCAATGAGAAACAAGAATTGACTAAGGCGGCCATGTTTTTTGCCCGATCAGGGCGAAATGAGGAAATTTTGTAAAGAACCTCCCATAGATGCTTTCTTTTAAGTTTCGTTCCATTTGGCCAAGCAATTTCAGAGGAGAAGATTCTTTTTATAGAAACCAATCAGAAACAAGAACTGTTGTAGTATGATCGGGACAAAATGAGGAAAGTTTATAAAGGACCTCTTATGTATGCTTACTGTCAAGTTTTGTTGCATTTGGCCTAGCGGTTTCAGAGGAGAATATTTTTGAAAACTCATCCAATCAGAAACAACAATTGCCCATTGCGGCCATGTTTGTTGTACGACCGGAACGAAATGAGCAATCTTTAGAAAGGACCTTACATAGATGCTTCCTGCTAAATTTAATTCCATTTGGCCCAGTGGTTTCAGAGGAGAAGATTAAAATGTGAAAAGTTAACGGATGGGCGACGGACGCCAAGTGATGACAAAAGCTCACATGGCCTTTGGCCAGGTGAGCTAAAAAGCGCAAAACACAAAACGGATCCAAGATTACCCATATTTTTAATTATAAATGCCTTTCTGATCTTTTCAGTATAAAGAGAAGCGTATGAGTACTTATAATTTCCTGGAACATTTCAAGTAAATGAGGTTAACTTATTAGAACTCATACAACAAGCATTAAGATTAATTGTTGTACCTGTCTAATATATACCTACCCACAACGGATGAAAAGTATTTGCAACCAAATCCATGATATCACCAATATTATTAATGACAATGGTAAAGCAAATCCCATCCACTTTGCAAACGTAACTCCTGCGTCTTCTCCTTTCTTAACAGCATCATATTTTCTACAAGATAAAATCGAATCTGAGAAATTTACGTAGGAATTTTAACTACATTGTATAATATGTCACAAATACATATAACAAGACCTAACACGAGGCAATTTCATTGTATTCCAAAATAGTCGTCATTCGTAATTTCCAAATGACAATGAATGAAATTCACAGGCATGGTTTGTGACTTTTAGCTAACAAGAAATGAAATCAGTGGTCAGTTGTTCCATATTTAATCATTTTTTTTCTAATTTTCACATATTTCTTATACCACACGAACTGATTAGTGCTTCTAATCAAAATATGTAGACAAGTGTTGCTTAACTAAGGAAATATTGGGAGCTGAAATAAGTGGTTAGCTTCTGAACATATGGAAACAATTTCAGCACAAACTTGTTAATTAGACTGTCGAAATTATTTTGAGAATTTTGAATCGTTGAAGCAAAATCCAAACTACTATAATCATGTGATATCTGACGTAAATATTACATACTCATTTGCTGTTCCTTGTAAAATAATATTTGGTGGTGTTCCAACTAACGTAGCAATTCCACCGGCATTAGAGGCGTATGCAACGCAAAGTGCAAACACCTTACTCAGTCTCTTCAACTCCTCCGATCTCCTCTTTCTATCTGCACTGTAATGCAATAGATATATATGAATAATTTGTACACCTATTACAATATCCAAAATATCGAACAAACTATTAAACACGTAGCGCATGAGTGAAGTCATTGTTTTCAGTTACGAGTTGTACATTGTCTGTATTCTATACAATGATATGCACAGTTTTAAAGTAAGTTGCAATTGTTACGCGTATGTATAATATGGCACGTCAAACTTTTCAATATTAAAAAAAATATATATTCATTTAAAAAAAATTTATGTTCAAAACTTACAAATAGATATGCAATATTTTTCTATTTATATTCAAAAAATAAAAATATATGTTCAAAAATTTCAAATATATATGTAATATTGTTCTATGTATAATCAAAAATAAAATTTATGTGCAATAGTCTATATACGTGATAAAAAATATATATATTCAATAATATTGTATTCTGGGTTATATATATGGAATGTTGGACAAGTCTACCCCAAGAAAACTCGCACCCTTAAGTAGTAGAACAGCACATGGCGGGTGTCCTGCAGGAAGCAGAGACTGCTTACTCTTCCGGTGCACCTTAGCCACCCCCCCCCCCCCCCCCCCCGATTTTTTGGTGGGGTCCATGTTGTTCATATGTTTTTAGTTTTTATGTTTAGAGTTTGTATTGTTTTGGTCTTGTGTTGGTTGTTCTCCAGACTTTTTCAGTTGTTTTCGATTTTCCCCTCCTTCGAATAATCCTTTAGTATTTCTTGACTTTACTTATCTAAACCATATTTAAAATGTTATCCCGAAACATATGTCAAAAATTAAATATTGTAATTAATTGTAACAATGGCTGATCAAAAATCAAAAGATTCCCAAGCTTAAAATTTAAAATCTCCCACATAGACTCTTAATACCCTTAATTAGGTTAAAAGTAGATGTAAAAGCCACCTATTAGAAAATGGTTCAAAGAGCAATGTGGCATTTCATCAATCAACATCTTTACAAAAATGAATAATTGTACAGCTTGGTTTATTTCCTCATTAGACTTACAAATTTTAGTATTTTGCCATATAACTTTTTACTACACATTAAAGTCGTTTATAAAACTTTATTTTAATGTGTTTTAAAGCAGAAATTTAAAACAGAATTATTTCATTAACATTAAAACGTGTTTACCAGTTTACCAAGGGAAGTAACCAAACAAATCATTTAAATATGGTAATTACATGCAAAGTAAAACAGATATGTTAGATAAAATCCCAAACTATATTTATGTTCAATTAATACAATATTTATATTCATCTCA
Organism: Mytilisepta virgata; assembly: GCA_028015205.1. Taxonomy (NCBI): domain Eukaryota; kingdom Metazoa; phylum Mollusca; class Bivalvia; order Mytilida; family Mytilidae; genus Mytilisepta; species Mytilisepta virgata. Next base: position 5,837,623 of record CM051520.1, on the reverse strand, counting down.
TTTAACATGTGTCTGATACAAAAAGTGATGATAAACGATAATTTCCAAAGATTTTTATATATGAACAGAAAAAAATCGTGTTTTTAAAACAAGAACGATAATTCAAAAGCATCTCCGTTACAAATGAAGCTTGATTGTAGTGAACATGCACTCATACAAGCGCAAACCGAAGGGGCGACTTGTCCTGATAAGAGAGGGTGACTGGTCTTATAGAGGGTGCGACTTGTCCTACTACTTAACGGTGCAAGAAAAATATTGCACTAGTTTTGAACACAAATTTTTTATTTTTTGAATATATATAGAAAAATATTGAATATATAATTGTAAGTTTTGAACATAAATAATTTTTTTGAATCAATTTTTTTTTATGGAAAAGTTTGACGTGCCATAGTAGAATATCACTGAATTATTGAGGGCAAAGGTTTACGTCTTAAGGGCATACGATACACTTACAGGGGAGATAATCGCATCGCTAACGTTCAACAAGAACTTTTCGCGGAACATTTTCCTTTTCCCGCAACGTCGCTAATTCGGACGTCTCCTTTTCGCGGAAAATAATGTTACGTCATAAAACGGTTCACGCAGAGAGGGAAATAAGTGGACAAAAAAAAAACACGATCAGGAACACCAAAAAGGCGACAGTCAAACGACAAACAACACAAAATACTAAAAAATACACACAGAAACGAGTAGCAGGAACCCCAGCAAAACTAAAGGATGGCGTTTTAATGGGTTTCATGGCGGAAAGTTTTCCCTTTTGGAATAGATAGATTCCGATACATCTATAATACTAAATTTACGAATTAGCCGAATAGGCGCCAAAACGCGTGGTTCAAGATAAACGATGTATGGTTCAGATTATAAAGGTTATTATCGGATTTGACAATCTGCATTTATAAATTTCAACTGCACTTTTGTTTATGTGCAAATGGAATTTGTATGCACTTTTCGTATATGAATTCTCCCAACATATCCCTTAGAAGGTTCTCGAATGCATCATTTTAACACATTGATTTAAATAAACAAGTATGCACATATTTTAAATGTATTTCTGTTTGAAATTACGGAAGAAGAATAAAACTAATTAAAAACATTCTCCTTCGAATGGGATGTTTCCGCTTTATGTATTTAGGATTGTTTTTCTACAATAACGCAATTTCTCCTAACTGTAAAGGCTATGAACTTTCAAGATTATATGAAGAAGTAAGGTAAAGTTCAGAGAAATTCCTAACTTAGTTGTTTTTTTTTGGATTGCTCGGATGTTTACATTGCACAAAGTGATTAAACCAACAATTATCTATTTTTACATTATTTGTCATGTTACCTGTCTAAATATATCTCTACCATACAATTCCCTGTAAGCCCTAGATAAAACTATTTTTAACAAATGGTCATCTTTATCATTAATGACGAAATTTATCTCGGACATCTTTGATAAATATAAACGTGGACAGAACACGCATCCACACACTAAAAATGCTTTTATCGTCTGATTATTGGATATATTTGTGAAATTAAGCATCGCATGCCCTGCCCATGATGACAATGGAACAATTGGAACAATTATTTTCCAAACATATGCTCTACCTAACTCATGGCATCTTTTGAAAAATTCATCCGTCACTAAGGAAATGGTTACATCTATAATTTCATTTTCATATTTATTCTGAAGGAAAAATGTAATGCATTATGAAATGTGTATTTAATGAAAGCTTTACATCAAGTTCCAGTTCAGAATTGATTGTAACTATAAAAATATTGACAATTTATGTGGTTGTGTTTTCGTCATAGATTTTGACTTTGATGGAACCTTAAGGTCCATTTTGGTAATTCTACGTGGCATACAGTCTACTTCATCAGTGGATACATCTTCGGTAGTATCGAACAGCCATATGACAATTGGGTCACGTTGACCTACATTTCACGCTTCATTGACTTTGGTTAAAGTTTCCATTAACATCCATTTCTGGAATACTACAGCATATATAGACATGAAACTATCAGTTGATACCACCTACTTGACAGGAAAGTTTATGGAAAGCCTGCTACAACATCCATATTGAGTCATTGTTCCATGAATGACATGGCCGCAACAACTTTTTATAGTCAACATGGCCACCACAAAAAAATGCTTATTTTCCCGCGCTCGCGCGGGTGCAATGTCTTGTTGACATCTATATTTATAGTTCATGTAGTTGTAAAATCTCTTAGTTCAAATGGTGCATGAATATAACTTCCATGTATCAAGAAGATACCTTTACATTTTTGTACATCATTTAATAAAATGAAATTACAGAATTAATTTCTCGGACTTCCTAATGTATGGTGATTTGATTTTTTCAAAAGAGAGTAAAAATTCTTAATTGGACATATATATGCTGAGAAACTCTAGTCATATACGTTTAAATACATGTATTGCTTTGGATAGAAACAGAAGTTCAATAATCGGCGAAAACTGTCAGTATCTCCAGATATATATGGAAAAAACAATTTTATAAAAATTATTTTTTACAGAGGCAACGCAATCCACAGCATTATTTCCCATTGGTGACAGGACATTTAACACAAAAGATGAAATAAGCAAAATTGTTGTAAAACATATAATTTGATCAGAAATTCTTTTCAAAGAGAGTGATTCCAAGCCTTTTATTCATACACGTGGGAATTGGGACCACACGAGTATCCGTTTTGCGTTATGGTGGCACGTCATTTCCCACGTAAAATCAACACTTGTACAATACCTAAAAATTCGACAGTTTTTTTAAAATATCTAAAAAATGAGATCATGGACCCCTTAATTTCGAAACTGCATTCGATAGAAAATTAAAAGGACAACATTATGTGATTTTTAGATTAAATTATCAATAGCAGATTTTTTTTAATATACTGATATATCTTGCCAAAATTCAAAGTTTTTGGTAATACATCACATATTTTGAAAAAATATCTTGTAGCACAAAATCGTCTAAATTTTATTTATGGGAAGAGAAGAGATATTCGTTTTCTTTATGCTAAAAACCCGATGTATTTATCTTTTAAAACAAGAAAGTACATGATTTTTATCGAAATAGGTGAAAAGACGATATTTGCACAATCTTAGTAAAAATCCCGGAAATTGAACCTTAAATATCTCAAAAAGTAGCATATGAAGGTGTAATTTTCTTTGTATTTTTAGAAAGATCGATGAAAAAACTACCAATATGCAAAATCTCAAAGAAAAATCAATAGTAGATCGAAACTGTATCGTATGCCCTTAAGAAAAAGTCTATTCTTTGCGGAAAATTTTCAAAAGCTTATAATGTACCACAAAATACCGAAATAAATTTGATGCACTGTATGGCCAATTCGTTGACTGATAACTCATCAGCAGTTCTCGAGATCAAAATGTTGGAAATCCAGTTAAAGATATAATGATGAATTAATAAGGACAACCATCAAAAACCAAAACAATTAAAACAAACAGGAATCCAAACTCTGCTAAGGGTTACCTCAGCGACAGAAGGGAGAGCCTTAGAAATTTCTTGTAAATTTTGTCAAATTTGAAACGGAATTTTTAAGTTTTATAACCGAAATTATTTTTATTATTTTAATTATTTTGTTGTCTTATTATTTTTAATGGTTTTGAGTTGTTTTCTATAGAATTGTCATACTCTGTTACGTCACTGATTTTGATCCTGGTATCTTTTCCGTCTATGGCTTTTTCTTTGTCATAATTCACCTTGTCATCGTCATCTGTTCCTTAAAAATATAATGTATTAATTACATTATTTTCCCACCTGTCTCTGGGAATAGCTAATTGCACTGTGTACCTTATATAGTTTTGGGGGCCTTTATAAAATTTATTGCTTCTGATTGGCTGATATAAGAAAAATTTTCTCCCCCGAAATCGCTTTGCCAAATGGAACGAAACTTGACAGAAAGCATCTAATTGGGAGGTTCTTTACAAATTTTCATCATTTCGTCCCGATCGGGAAACAAACATTGCCGCCGTGGAAGATCTTGTATCTCATTGATTGATTAAAAACGTTTTTTTCTTCTGTGGAACTACTGAGCCAAATGAAACGAAACTTGACAGGAAACATCTATGGGAGGTTCTTTACAAAGTTTCCTCATTTTGTCCCGATCGGACTACAAATACGGCCACCATGGACAGTTCTTCTTTCTTATTGGCTGACATAAAAAAATCTTTTCTGAAATCGCTTGGCCAAATGGAACGAAACTTGATAGGAAGCATATATGAGAGTCCTTTATAAAGGTTCCTCATTTCGTCCCGATCGGACTACACATATGGCCGCCACAGAGCATTGTTTCTGATTGGCCAATAAAAAAATATTCTTCTCTGAAATCGCTTGGCCAAATGGAACGAAACATGATGGGAAGCATCTATGGGAGATTCTTTACAAAGTTTCATCATTTCGTCCCGATCAGGCAACAACATGGCCGTCATGGGCAATTCTTGTTTCTCATTGGCTGATTAAAAAACTTTTTTTTCTCTGGAACTGCTTGGCCAAAACTTTCAGCCGAATTTGACACGAAGCATCTATGGAAATTCTGTTATGAAATTAGATTTTGTCTTCCTGATTGGACGACAGGCATGGATGCCATGGGCAATTTTTGTTTCTGGTTGGCTGATTTATAGAAAATTCTCAGAAACCGCTTGGCCAAATGGAATGAAACTTGACAGGAAGCATCTGTGGGAGGTTTCTTTTTTTTTTTTATAAATTTTGCGCATTTTGTCCAGAACAGGCGACCAACATGGACGCCATGAGCAATTCTTGTTTCTGATTGGTTGATTTAAACAAAAATTCTCGGGAAACTGGCTGGCCAAATAGAGACAAAACAGAAAGTGTCTAGGTAATAACAAAAATCTACAAAAATGCAGTATAACTTGAAACAAAACATGGCCTGAATGTTCCTCATTAGGCGTTGACCAATTGTTGTGACTTTGCCAATCCTTCATTCAAGATGACCACCAGCTGAGGACTTAGGTTAACATAAGACCCTATGTGAAATACATGCAAACATATTCTGGAGAACGGCCAAAGTTTAGAATATGCTGACCTGTAAGTAGAATGACCTTGATGAAGAAGAAAAAATTGGTTCCTACAAGGTTTACCACACTTCATTGTGATAGGGAGAAGTGATTTCTTTCTGAGGTACATCAATAAAAACGGCCTTCATGCCAGGTGAGCGATACAGGCTCAGCCCTCTGAGCCTCTAGTTTCCTTTTGTTTTGTTTTTGGTATATGTACTAAGCTGCGAATTCCATTTGTTATAATTTCTGACAAAATACACGTTTATTCTGTAAAATTAATCTATCTTCCAGAGAGTGAGAGCGAAAGAGAGAAGGCTCTCTATGAGAGGGATATAGTATATAAATAACGCATTTCTAAGAGGGTGACGGAGTACATTGTAACCCCGAGAAAATATTTACAATGTTTTTAGAGGGGTTAAAATTTACTCCGTCACCCTCTTAGAAATTATTTATAATTTATTTTATTATATTGAATGTCTTGGATTTTATGAGCGGGTGACAGTATAAAATACCACCCACTGTTTCTTTGTTTCTTTCCAGTGGGTGATCGAGGGAAATACCACATTATTGTAAACCAATGAAAATGCATTAAAAGTAGAGAAATTTACATAAAGTATAATAAATTAAATTATCAACTTGAGACATGTGCGAAATTAACAAATCACGCTACCCATTTAGATAAATGAATACAAAGCTGTATTGGCAACTAACAGAAAGTATTCATTACAATAAAATAGATAACTTACATCTGAAGGGACAACAGAGCGTTTGTGGCCTCGAAAATTCATTGTGTGTTGTTATTGTATGTACATGTATTATGTGTATATTTTTGGATGTGTTATTGTAATTATAAAAACTTTTTTCTCACTTTTGGGACAAGACAATTCCAGTCTTTGCCGGTGTGATATTTCCTTAGTTGAGATGAAATACGTGCGGTGTCCCGTAAAAAAACGAAGTTTCGGGGCGTGTTATGACTAATAGCTAACAACAAAAAATGTATCGAATAAAGCTTCCTTCCATCATTTTTTCAGTAAACAAAGTGCGCAAGCGTGCAAGGGGAAATTGTAAGTATTGACCTTGACCGTCAATATAACTGTGTTATTCGAATGTGTTTAGCCATAGTTCATTGTTTTAATGAATTGCGCATAGTGTTACTTCAGCAACAGCTGATCAATGATCGCAAACAAGTGAGAAAAAGAATCAAACATCGGTTATGCTTGTGCTAGATAAGTAAATCTCAGACACCCTTGGGTAAGATTGTTCGTTCTCTAACTCGGTGGAGCCTCGTTAGAGAACGATCAAATCTTACCCTCGGGTGTCTGAGATTTCCTTATCTCGTACTTACACCGGTGTTAGCTTTTTGATATCTTGCTCGTCTAGCTACTGTTTTTCCAACATATTCCAGAAGACGGAATTCTTAACGAGATATTGAAGCTGTACTGAATTTATCTGTAATTCAAATAGCAATAAATGAAAGGACATATGGTAGGTGCCCACAAGACAACACACCACTGAACATCGAAACCATTGACTACATGTGCACCAATGGTATATTTATTTACAAGAATATAAAAGTTAGATTGTTTTCAGATTCAGTGAAAGCATAGATATATAATATATATTTTATAACTGCTCTTTAATTAACAAATATACTTTTTACCTCATTGCTTAACTTATTTAACCCTTACCGCGGTGGTTTTCATTTTGTTTTATCTTACCATGTTGAAATGAAGGGCGATAGCTACACAGCAAAGATAAGACATGGTTTACCTAATTCGGATCCTTTTAACTGATCTACAACAGCTTTTATAATAGGTAACATCATGGCTGTCGTAGCAGTGTTACTAATCCACATGGACAAGAACCAAGTCGGTACCATCAGCCCTAACAGTAACCTAATAACAATCGAAATACTAAATTTTATAACATATGCATTACATAATGTAGCATTTTGCCTTTTTTATGACTCATATTTCTTCTTTCAACAATATTATTTTAACATAAAATTTAAATTTCTAAGGATTACGTGAAAGTACATCTCTACCTGTAATACAAAATACGTACTTTCTTTGACATTGACAATAATGACCTTGATAAGATTAAAATTTAAAGATGCGTGTTATTTATTTACAGGGACGTTTACCTTTTCCTCATTTGTATCAAGTCTAAACATCCACATTGACTGCAATATTTCTTTCATACTCACATATTTGGTGTGGCACCGACAATTTTCATAATTCCAACAGCCATACGTTTATGTAACCCAGTGTCTTCTATCGCCACAGCCACAATCAAACCACCAAGGAATAGGATTGAAGTATCCTAAAGAAAAATACTATATTTTGTTTACAATATCGGCAAATCAACAAAGCAAGATGAATATTATTTGATATTGGGCATGCTTTACAAAGACTGGATTCGACAATACAACATTTCTATACAAATAAAATAATACAAAGTTTTCAGTATAATAAAATAGATAATGCACGTCTGATTGATTGGTATGGGATTGTTGACCTTTCCTGCATCCATTGTGTTGCTTACCTAAGAGGTTGTCTTACGGCCTTAGAGCATGTAAGCATTCAATGTATGTATACGGCTATTTGAAAGGTTCATGGGATACCTAGAAATTTCATTGAAGAAATGCAGGTAAAAAGATTCTTTGAAACCCATTTTGATGCACAATCAATGTCGGCCTTGTATCGAAACTGACCTTGGGCTACCCTCGGAGTCTTGGAGCAGCGATAAACAAAATATAGGATACAAATTTTAATATCGAAGATGATCACATTTCGTAGATTTACGACTCATCAGTGGTACTCAAGGCTAAACATGTTGAAAACAAAAACAAAAATAGTATTAAAGCGATCATTAGCACATGTTAAAACCTAATTTTTTTAAACAATAAAAACATTGAAGGTCATCTGCCGCTGGACAACAATCATCAAGATTATTCTTGTCAAATAATCAATCTACTATATAAAAAAATCAGTAAGTCCCTTTTTTGAGGCAAATACTTTAATGTAAAGTTATTGCACGTTTAAACCATCATATCCAATAATATCCGTATAAAAGAGTTTGATTCCAAATCTAAACATACAGTTACAAAGAAAGTATGACAGGCTTCCCTAAAAGTTCATTCACTCGTTATCATAATCATGATAGTAGTTCAATCAAAGGAACTTTCAATATGGAGGATCATAAAAAAAAATCTAAAAATATAAATCTAAAAACTCAACAAAATAGGAATACACGTATAAGAACGTTATTCAGAAATTATTTGTCATGGATACTATTGGTTGTCGTACTGTAAGCTGTGAACTTGTAAGTCGTCATGGACACTATTTGTTGTCGTACAGTAAGGTGTGAACTTGTAAGTCGTCATGGATACTATTGGTTGTCGTACAGTAAGGTGTGAACTTGTAAGTCGTCATGGATACTACTGGTTGTCGTACTGTAAGGTGTGAACTTGTAAGTCGTCATGGATACTATTGGTTGTCGTACAGTAAGTTGTGAATTTGTAAGTCGTCATGGATACTATTGGTTCTCGTACTGTAAGGTGTGAACTTGTAAGTCGTCATGGATACTATTGGTTGTCGTACTGTAAGGTGTGAACATGTAAGTCGTCATGGAAATTATTGGTTGTCGTACTATAAGGTGTGAACTTGTAAGTCGTCATGGATGCTATTGGTTGTCGTACTGTAAGGTGTGAACTTGTAAGTCGTTATGGATACTATTGGTTGTCGTACAGTAAGGTGTGAATTTGTAAGTCGTCATGGATACTATTGGTTGTCGTACTGTAAGGTGTGAACTTGTAAGTCGTCATGGATACTATTGGTTGTCGTACTGTAAGGTGTGAACTTGTAAGTCGTCATGGATACTATTGGTTGTCGTACAGTAAGGTGTGAACTTGTAAGTCGTCATGGATACTATTGGTTGTCGTACTGTAAGGTGTGAACTTGTAAGTCGTCATGGATACTATTGGTTGTCGTACAGTAAGGTGTGAACTTGTAAGTCGTCTCGGATACTATTGGTTGTCGTACTGTAAGGTGTGAATTTGTAAGTCGTCATGGATACTATTGGTTGTCGTACAGTAAGGTGTGAACTTGTAAGTCGTCATGGATACTATTGGTTGTCGTACAGTAAGGTGTGAACTTGTAAGATGTCATGGATACTATTGGTTGTCGTACAGTAAGGTATGAACTTGTATGCCGTCATGAAACACCTTCAAGCAATTTTCAAGAGAGAAACAGCAATAAAAATACACCGGCTCAATGTAACAATACATGGAAGACTTATTGCTCATGTGCACTAACCCAATATCAATTTTCTGTTTTCTTTTATGTCATTCCGAGGTTTTCGTAACAAAATAAACTACTTACATTGACATATTTTGAACAGACATGTCTGGCTGTGGCTATACCCAGCATTGGGAACAGGAAAGATGGAAATAAAGCAGTCGCTGATATAGGGATCGCTTCTGTTAACCAAACAAGTCCCATCACACATATGGCGTACAAACATTTTGATTCCTGTAATAAATGTTTTTAAAGGTATTTGCATAGTAGTAAGAGGTATTAACTTATATAGCAGGTAAGGGTGCAAAATAAACTAATGTCATCTGAACATATGATGTTACTGTCTTTTTTCCAAAGTTAAAATATACTAAATAAACATGTAAAAATCTTTATATTTGATAGTGATATGGTGTATAATATACTTGCACATTAATTGGCAACCCCGATCTAAAACAAAACAGCAATACAGGAGTTCCTATGCGATAATCATGTTGAACATAAGAAGCCAGAACTGGTTCAGAAAGAAGAAAATGCCTAAATAATTTCAATTATAACACGAGATTGCCTGTGTGTGCAAAACAAGACGTTTACATGTATATGTGCGTTCTGGAAATAATACGCCTAAAAGTTGGGACCGACGCTCAACATCGACACATCTATGGTATTATATATGGTATTATTATATATGATATCCCATGTTGTCATCGTGGAATAACGTTATAATCAGCATGCAATGTATGCTAGGCGGTCCAGATAAATAAATAATAAATAGAAAGGTTACATACACATCTACACAGCTCAAAGTTATACAATTAAGTAACTTGATCCTGTTACAGTATTTTAGTTGGACTTCCTAGTTCTGATGTACATATGAAAAGACTTGTGTCAAACACTATTAATTCGAATACCATAGATGTGTCGATGTTGAGCGTCGGTCCCAACTTTTTGGCGTATTATTTTAAGAAAATCGAAAACTGATAATTCAAACATGCTTTAATCGAATACAACGGTTGTGTCAAACAAATTGTACAGCCCAAAAAGAAAAAAATGTGTTATTTACCTATTTTAGTCGAACTTGTGGTCTCTTATTTACATAACGTACCGGCGCTTCGCTTCCTTAAATTTAATGACTGTAAAGATCAAGTACTTCTAAAATCGTATTTAAATTTATTCCACTAAATAATGTAAATCGAGGTTTTCTTAATAATTTACGAAAAATGTATTTGTGTAAACAATTACAAAAGTGTATGAATTAAACCGATGACAATGCTTTGTCAAGGTTCATTGAACCGATTTTTGCGATGGTAAAAGTAGCTGTAGGGTAAGTAAAGGATTAGAAATGAATAATATGCATGTCATAATACTAGTTTTTTCCAAACGGATTTTGATCAGATTAATAAAAAGTCGTAATATTTACTGATTAATCTTTAGCTACACACAATCACATAAGAAATTGACACTGAGCAAGACAGCTTGGGATACTCAAATATATAACGCGAAATTAGATTGTCGTTTTAAGGTCCCTCAATTTGTTATCCTGTGTGTTTGTGTATTGTTACCTGGTGGTCTGTTTTCGTTCACAATTCATATAACAACTAATAAAATAATGAAAATAGTTCTCACAATTCTTTATTATGCTATTTCATATGTTTTCTCAGATATTTGAATCATATAAAATGTATGTCTCAAACACTGGAAAATTTACACCGGAAGTCAAAGTCATAAAATTATCTATATTGTTGTTCGGAAGTCATTACTATAAACGGATGTCTCGAAGTGCCGGATATGTCGAAGTTTTCTTTCAGTCCCCTGGATTTCGACGTAAGATAACGACTATAATATGGCACGTCAAACGTTTCAATATTCAAAAAAAAAAAATATTGATTCCAAAAAAAAAAAAAAAAAAATATTGATTCAAAAAAAAAAATATATGTTCAAAACTTACAAATATATATGCAATATTTTTCTATTTATATTCAAAAAGTAAAAAATTATGTTCAAAACTTAAAAATATATATGCAATACTTGTTCTATTTATATATTCAAAAAATAAAAATTTATGTTCAAAACTTACAAATATATATGCAATATTTTTCAATATATATTCAAAAGATGAAAAAATTATGTTCAAAACTTTTTTTATATATATTCAATAATATTGCATTCTGGGTAATATCTTACTATGATTTGTTTGGTTACTTCCCTTGGTAAACTGGTTTTGAGAGGTAAATTTATATGTTTTAATGTTAATGAAATACTTATATTTTAAATTTCTGCTTTAAAACAAATTAAAATAAAGTTCTATAAACGGCTTTAATATGTAATAGAAAGTTTAGGGCAAAATACAGAAAATGTTGTAAGTTTAATAATATAAGAAACCAAGGTGCTACAATTATTCATTTTTGTAAATGCTGTTGATTGACGTAAACATTGCTCTATGAACTTTTCACTAAGTACCTGGGGTTTACATCTACCTATATGCTGATTAAGGGTGTATTAAGAGTCTATATTGGAGATTTTAAATTTTAAACTTGGGAATCTGTTGACTTTAGATATACCTATGTTAAGATTAATTACAGTATTTAATAATTTTGACACTTTTTTCGGATAAAATTTTAAATATGGTTTAGATAAGGGACGAGATCAAAAGTTCAATGTAGGATAAAAAAAACTTAATTCAAATTGTTTGAGAGTGGGGGTTAAAAATCGCTGCAAGTTTTGTTATCGGACATCGATTTTCGGATTGAAAAATACGGATTCAAGTGATGTCCAAGTCAATATACAGAACAACATACATTGTTGACGAAAAACAGGACCCATGATACAAAAAGTATACTCTCAAAGCATATGCCCATATTGGTCAATCAATTTTCCCCAAATTAAGTTAAGAGCGGGGGGGGGGGGGGGGGGGGAGTGGGGGAGTCAGTGAAAAAACTATGTGAATTAAGTTTTTTATCCTACATTGAACTTTTGATCTGGTCCCTTATCTAAACCATATTTAAATTTTATCCCGAAAAAAGTGTCAAAATAATTAGATATTGTAATTAATCTTAACAATTATATGTCAAAAATCAAAAGATTCCCAAGTTTAAAATTTAAAATCTCCCATATAGACTCTTAATACACCCTTAATCAGCATATAGGTTATAGATAATGCATATTTTAAGGTTTTTCTTGTCATATAACACACCGAGGGTTGTCAGGATTGATCAAATGAAAGACCGACCGAGGTGTGTTATACGACAAGAAAAACCTTAAAATATGCCTTATCTGTCTTATATACCGTCAGAAAATATTATTTTCTGCAAAGATTTGCAGGATTTGCATCCTATTTTACCGACCACACTAAAGTGGGACATTCTTTTCTGATGCGTTCAGGTTTTAATACGAAATGTGAAATAAAACTCACTAATTAATCTAGATATAAACTTTAGAAATCATTATCCAGTTACAATAAAAATATTACTGTAACTGCATGAAGCAAGACACAAATGAATTGTTACGGTGTATGAAAAATACAAGTCACTTTGTAAGTAATTTATTGTATCAACATAGTTTATGAAAGGGGGATGCTATGGTTTTTTTTTCATGACATTTTTATCGCGGAAAAGCAGATTATTTTTCCAACAATTTTTAACGAACTGTTCAGAATAATTGTTTTCTCTCTTTTGAATGGCAATACAATTTTTTTTAAAACTGAGAATCATGATTAAATACAATGTATTATAATCCCCTCCACCTCATGATATGTATTATTCTATAGAAAATAAGAATATGTGGTCATTTGATCATTTGATAAAATAAAAGGTATATATAGATGTAAAAAGTTAAGAACTGACACGAAGAGGCACGAAATCGTGATACATGTACATTTTTTCACGAAAAACGAATATCCATAGGTCAAAGTATGATTTCCAATACAGTTGAATCAATAAGATTTTCAAAATCCTACACAGGAATGTGTTAAATCTGGTTTGTTTTAAAAGTGTTATGAAAAGTTTTGCATTATTAAATTCATCTCAAATAATGTCCCTTTATTGTAGCCATAAATTAACATACTTCACGTTAAATGTGCGTCAACGACGATTGTTGGTTTTTCAGTCTAATAAACGGAGGAAAGGATTGTTTCTGCCTTAAACCTAACAAAGATGGAAAATTAAAAAGTAAAACCCCAATTGGCAACAACACACGATAACTATCAAACGAATTAAATGCTAAAGCAAATTATAGTTTGCATTTTAATCTGGGAAAATAATGACCTTACACAAGTCATTATTTTATGCCTTGAAGCAATTTTCATTGAAACTTGGTATCGTCCGGGTTGATTCTTCAAAAGAAAGCCCTGTCGTTCTGAAAGGAACTCCATATATGTATATAAGTAGTTGTAAACCCATGTAATTAGCTAAAAGTTCATAGAGCAATGTTTACATCAATCAACAGCATTTACAAAAATGAATAATTGTAGCACCTTGGTTTCTTATATTATTAAACTTACAACATTTTCTGTATTTTGCCCTAAACTATCTATTACATATTAAAGCCGTTTATAGAACTTTATTTTAATTTGTTTTAAAGCAGAAATTTAAAATATAATTATTTCATTAACATTAAAACATATAAATTTACCTCTCAAAACCAGTTTACCAAGGGAAGTAACCAAACAAATCATAGCAAGATATTACCCAGAATGCAATATTATTGAATATATATAAAAAAAAGTTTTGAACATAATTTTTTCATCTTTTGAATATATATAGAAAAATGTTGCATATATATTTGTAAGTTTTGAACATAAATTTTTATTTTTTGAATATATAAATAGAACAAGTATTGCATATATATTTTAAAGTTTTGAACATAATTTTTTACTTTTTGAATATAAATAGAAAAATATTGCATATATATTTGTAAGTTTTGAACATATATTTTTTTTTTGAATCAATATTTTTTTATTGAATCAATATTTTTTTTGGAATATTGAAACGTTTGACGTGCCATACTATAACGCCCGTGGTTATATGGCCTGCATTTGTCTTCCAAGCTGAGTTACGTGTCGTCTTTTTTTTATATATAAGAGGCGATTTACAACGAAAAGATGCGTGTCGTTAAAATGGGGATCGATGATTTACAAATGATCAAGAAGGTATTGTCATGTTTGAATCTTTTATCAACCGTACCACAGTAATTAAGATCTGTTTAGAAAAATACTCAGATCAACCGAAAGTACAACAAAAGTAAACAGACCAAGATTGATCAAAACAATACATATGTACAATTGTACCAAAATGAATAAGAATACCTTTAATGAAATTTTATACTCGATTTTTCCTTGAAATGTAAGCAAGATTTAATCATGACTGAGCTCGTTTCTTTTTTAATTATTTTATTAAGTCCAGTTTAATATATGAATTTGTACCGCAAAGTTTTTGGTTATATTTTACATATTTTTCTACATTTGAAATCTAAATCGCTGCTAATTCATTCAAACCCTCACATCCAATGCAGGTAAATTGGTACCTTTGTGAGGACGGTGTAATTTATCCAAATACTGTGGAATTATTTTATCAACCTTTCAACAAATAGTTGGAAAGTGTTATAACCCCACATTCTTTGTGTGACAGTAAGAATCACAGAGCTTTAAACTGAAAGCAATAGTGGATCGGGTGGAGGGTGCTGACGAGGGTGTGTCGTAAGTGGCCTTTGCTACATGTAGTAAATATTTTTGTGTTATACTTTATATCGAGGAGAACACTTTTTGGGGATTCTTAAAAAGTGTCATGAAGTCACACTCCCGCTTGTACCTGATAAAAAGGGAAGAAAATAGTGTCTTTAGTATTCAGCAATATTAGTACATGTTGAAGGTTACAAAAACGACAGACTTACCAATGTATCACATACAAGGAGGTAGCAAGGTCCTACGAAGGCAATTATGAGAATAATCCAGCTTCTTAGTGCAAATGTATTTTTCAAAAACCATACACAACCCCTAGAGGCCATATTTTACTGTTATTTGAGCTGTCACGGTTGCAGGTTTTGATTTCGTCGAGATTTAATGATATAAATTGTAAAGGTGAACATTTTATACTGGAATTAACGGACCGTTAATATTTAAAATTTACACACGAATGTAGTGCTATATATAACTTAGCCTCAACGCGAGTTTACAACGACGAAGAGCTATAAATGCTCTATTCCTTGCCTGAACTTTTGTCATGTATACATGTATGTGTGGATTTTGTGTCCGCAATATCCTTTCTTACATTTCATATCTTTATACTAATATTGAATTACATTTTATTTGAAAAATTGTTCAAAGAAAAATTAACACAAAAAGAAGAGAACAGCTATATATATACGTCTAAAGTCATAACCAACGTTCGTACTTATTATATGTAGGACAGATAGTAAATTAAAAGGAAGTATATAATAGCAGTCTTGCAATACTAGTAACTGTATCTATAATACGTTGTTCCTTAATCCTTTTTGGGAAATGAATTTTAGTGTTAGTGTTGGATATTTCATGGGTGAATTTTATTGACATGATTGATGGGTGGACACTGTTTGCATGATCGACGAAGACGTTCAATTTTTCTTCAGTATCTGTCCACCTCATGTCAACATCATCTATAGGTCTATACCAAGACAATGGCAGTGTTTCCGAAGATTCCATAATTTGTTTTTATAGTTTCCCCATAAAGATGTTAGCATACACGTATGACGGAGCCATTTTCGTTTCCATAGCTGTGCCATTCACCTGTAAGTAGTGTTCTCCATTGAAATTGAAAATATTGTGTTTGAGGACCAAGGTTAACATCTCAACTAAGCATTTCAGTAGGGGGTTCTTGAATGGTCCGTTTTTCCCAGATCTCAGATATCCAGCTAGGATGCCGTCATCGTGTGGTATGTTGGTGTACATAGAAATCACGTCCATGGAGACCATGAGGGTGTTATCAGGAAGAGTTTTCAAGCTTTTCATTTTTTTGAGATAATCGGTGGTATCCTGTAGGTAAGATGGTAAAGATTCAATATGTGACCGAAGATGGAAATCCAATTATTCCGATATCTTTTCTGTTGAGTGACCGTTTGCTGAGACTGTGTTATTTTTCATATGTAGGCAGAAAATAAAATCGACCAGCTTTCGATTTTTCGGGATTTAGATATTCGAAGGTGTCAGAATCGATATAGCCTTTGTCATGCATGTCTTGAAGACTTGCAGTTATTTTTTGTGCATATTCAATGGTAGGACCCCGGGGGGGGGGTTACTAACTATCCTTTCGGGTATAACTGTGCCGACAGCACTTGCCAAATCATACCCTGTTCTAACAAGGAAACATTGAAAAACATACCCTGTTCTAGACACGCTCAGAAAATGTATACCCTGTTCTAGACACTCTCAGAAAATGCACACCTTGTTCTAGACAGAGACCAATATGTTCAAGACTTGTTCAGAAATATATACCCTGTCAGCAAACAATTCATTAATGTAAGCAAAACATATACTTGTGTCAATTGGAATTCTTATTTTAGTTAGATCGCACTAAACCCCCCGACTTTAACATAAATATATAGAGTCATGGAAGAGGCAGACAAACGATTCATTGGTGAGCGACTAAAACTAAATATAGCAATCAAATTAAAACATAGGAACAGACAGACGCTCAATCGTAACTACTCGGCGATTCTCGCTACGCAGTACAATAACTTATTCTTCGTGCAACCAGAAAGGCCGAGTAGATTCCGATTGGAACAATCTGAATCGGCATGGCAGCTGGTCCAGACCAGTTCAAGCAGGGACAGTCTATATTAACGTTAGTACAGAATGTCCCTGTTACACGTTAAAACAAAATAGAAATACGATAGTTTGGCATTTTGTTAAACTGTTAAAGATGACAGTTGTTAAAATATGCACCGGGAATGATCGTGTTCTAGACCGTATAAAGTAGATGCTGTTCTAGACTGTATCTTAAACAGTTAAATAAGCGATCCTGTTCTAGACAAATACTTTGTTTAAAAAAAATACCCGGTTCTCACCAGCAGGACATGAAAAAGGGAGCCTGTTCTAACCAGCAGGGCATGAAAAAGCGACCCTGTTTTGTGGCACACTCGTACCACTAAAAATATGGGAAGTAACCCCCCCCCCCCCCCCCCCCCCCCCCCCGGGGGTAGGACCTGACGTCAGCTTTTGATAAAACCTAGCGTATGAGAGCTAGCGTTCTGCCTCTTGGATGTAGTCTATGTTCGTTTTGTCCGTTACCACTACTCCGCTGCCTTTATCTGCAGGTTTTATATTCGCGCGGTCGGATCTAACGTACCCTAAATTATATACCAATGAAAAGAAGAAACTGTGTTCTATTATATTACTTTGGTCGTAAAAATCATATATGGTCACATTATTTAAAATTCAGGGTCAAAGGTCACACCCAAAGAAATGAAGAAAAAAAATACTCATAATAGGAACAAGAGTTAATTCCCTTTTACACCCAAGTGAAAAGAATATGTTTTTACTTTATACTTTTCACCTTGCATTTAGGGATTAGTATTACATAAAATATACTTTGGTGGACGTGTGAAAAAAGCGAGGATTAACATTTTTTGTCAACATGTCTTTTTTTTATTTTCCAACCTACAAATTTTAAGATTACCTTGACCATTAGAAAAAATCACATTTATTGAAAAATATCAGTTGTTCAAATGTAACACGTATATATATATATACGTCTAAAGTAACAACCAACGTTCGAACTTACTAGATGTTAGACCGATAATAAATTAACGATACAATGCAAACTAAAAAATAAATAAATGTCTAAACGTCACCCATCATCTCCAGGACAACTATTGTACAACTTATTGAAGAAAACATTGGTTGGCAGTTATATACATATATAACAAGAAAAATAAATGGAAATGTAAACAAAAACAAAAATTTAGTTGACGTGGGTGTCGATCAGTAAACGTAATTCGTACAAAATACGTTTACCACTTCCCCTCCTTCTCTGTCTGTTTTGGTGGAAGACAGTTACTGTCTTATATTTACGCACACCCCATCGGCCTGTATCGATGCGTATACATTTCCTCCAATGTGTGTTGAATAATCTTTCTCGAAGGTATCTACAAGCATTTTCCACCTGTGAAGAGGTAGACTGATCCCTTTTTTTTGGTTGGCTTTTTCCCCTATTACGTCTTGTTTCTTTCTCTGATGTCCACTCGTATCTGGTCGTTTCATTCTGTTCCTTGTGCGTATCTGTCGTTTCCCAACTCCATATTACAACGTGTTGTCATTTCGACTATGGTTGAGGTGAATGAGATGTAACTGAGTGTACCTTGCTTTATATATGCAGAATATTCGTTATTTTCATTGGTTAAAATGTGACGCAATGCATTGCACCGTCATAATCCAATCAATCAATAGATATGTCCTTAAACGGATTTGTATGCAGCGACTAACAAAGAGTCATATGTGTAAGGTGATTTACTTTTTTAATCCATGATGTATTGAAGTGTATTGTAATTAACCTTAAAAGGTTAATATATGTACAATGTGATATATGAGGTCATGTATTAGGTCATACCTATATATAGAGTCGACTGACATCATATTGCCATTAAAAGGATTACATATGTATAATGTGATACATGAGGTTATACATTAGGTCACACCTATGTATAGGGTTAACTGACATCATACTGTTTTCTATCCAGTTTTGAATGAAATCATACCGATCTGCTATGTCCCCTTGTTTGACTTCTTTGTCGAAATGACAAACTTCATTCTTTCCGACAACTTAATTCTTTCCGACAACTTAATTCGTTCCGACAACAACTTAATCCGGCCGCCATCTTGGATTCTTGGCTCCTTGTGTTCTTGGGTTGACTAAAACAGCTCATACTATACTACTACCATGGGTCCAAAACCTGTGTCATACATCGCTGTAATACTGTAAAAAGATAGGCGAATAATAAACAACTTTCAAAGAGTCAACACCTTTTTATTTTAATTTTTTACATACTCGTGATCAAGACCATTTTGGTCGAAACGTTGAGTATTTTTAACTTTTTAGTTTGTTGTTGTTGTTTTACGATTTTATATTTTGTTTTGTTCGACTTGTGTATTTCATACATTTTAGTCGTTTTACGCCCCTTTTGACAGCTCACCATTTCCATTTATTTTTCTTGTTATCTATTGTCGCACGAGCTGTTTCGCAACATACTTAGTTTTTTTTTTTACTTTTAAAATCCACTGACAATACTGTAGTAAAATATTAACACAGTTTTGAAAATTATTCGACACTGTTTTCTATTAACATTACAATGTCATTATTTAAGTTTACATTTGTATGCAAAGCATATAAAATTTATTATACATAATATTTGATTGGAATGTGTTTCTCTAATATCTAATGTTGAACTTAAATATAAGAGTTAATCTGTTGATATTCTTGTTCTATGACCAGTGGTTCAGTGGGAGGACAGTCAGGTTTAATGATTGTACTTTATTATTGCTTAACCTGTCTCCTAATATACATATAAAGAGAGACAACTCAATAGTTATTTTCAATGAAAGACAGGTATTATCTCCCCTTGACTGTCCTCCTGCACCCGATATTGTTTATTTGTTTAAATCTAAGTGCTGCACTCTAATCATTAATAATACATGTATTGTTTTGATACCCGCAAGGGTCCATGATTGATTGATTGGTTTAATAAACATTCTTGTTATTCTGCATCGGCAAACCTATCTATCTATGTTGAACGATATGCTACGTAGCTAGCCTAGCAGAATGGCGTCGATGTCAATAAAATATCGAAAAAAAAATCATTTTCTATGGAAATAGTCCTTTTACTGCTAGAACATCGCGCCAGACTTTGTACAAAATTGTATTTTAAAAACATGTCTGAACTTTTTAGCTCACCTGACCCGAAGGGTCATGTGAGCTATTGCCATCACTTGGCGTCCGTCGTCCGTCCGTCCGTCCGTCGTCCGTCCGTCGTCCGTAAACTTTTTCAAACGTTAACTCCTCTGACACCATAAGACCAATTGCAACCAAACTTCGTACAGTTGTTTATTGGTATATGTGCTACAAAACTATCGTTTGGATTTTTGATTCGTATAAAAACATGGCCGCCATGGCTAAAAATAGAACATAGGGGTAAATTGCAGTTTTTTGCAAATAACTCAAAAACCATAACAGATATCAAAATTCTGGCATAGGGTAAAAGTGTTCAGCACCTCAAGATCTACCTGCCCTGAAATTTTGAAGAAGATCCAACGACCCATGTAGGAGTTATTGCCCTTTTTCTGCATTTTTTCCAAATTTTGCACTTATTAAGCTCAATATCTTGGATACTATAAAGGAAATTTGAAAAATTTAAATTTCATATTGTTAGGCACACAAAGATCTACAAAATTTGTAACAGGATCGAAGTTGTAGGTTCGTTCCTTTTAGGAGTTATTCCACTTAGATCGTCAAAATTGACCATTTTTGCAGTCTTTATTCATTGTAATAAAATCGTTAACTCCTCTTACACCATAAGTTTAATTGCAACCAAACTTAGTGTAGTTGTTCCTTGGCATGAGTGCTACTAAACTATCGTTTGGATTTTTGATTTGTAAAAAAACATGGCTGCCATGGCTAAAAATAGAACATAGGGGTAAATTGCAGTTTTTTGCAAATAACTCAAAAATGGTGACAGATATCAAAATTCTGATGGGAAGCTAAAGTGTTCAACACCTCAAGATCTACCTGCTTTGAAATTTTGAAGAAGATGTAACCACCCATGTAGGAGTTATTGCTCTTTTTCTTGATTTTTTTTGAAATTTGTACTTATTAAGTTGTATGATAATTCCTTTTAGGAGTTATTCCCCTTAGAACATCAAAATTGACCATTTTCACAGCATTTCCCTTAGTTTGCAAAATGTTTAAAAGAGCCCTTTAGGAGTTAAAGTTTTGTCCCTTAAATGTCAAAATAACTGTTGATGCCTTATAGATGGCAAACTGTAGAAAATGAAAAAAAGCTTTTGATTGCGTGTAAATTTGTTTTTATGTTATTATTTCAAAAATCTTCTCCTCTGAAACTACTGAATGGATTTGGACAAAACTTAGCATGATTGTTCCTTAGGGTATCCTGCACAAAGTTTATGCTTCGATTTTTGATCCGTCGAAAAACATGGCCACTGTTACTAAAAATAGAACATAGGGGTCAAACAACAGTTTTTCGCAAATATCTCAAAAATCATCAGGTTACGGCAAATTCTGGCAGGTTGAAAGTGTTCAGCATGATGAGAGCTACCTGTGTGCTGATTTTCGTGAAAATCTGTCAACTGATGTTAGAGTTATTGCCCTTTTTGACATTTTTGGCTTTTTTTATGTTATTATTTCAAAAATCTTCTTCTCTGAAACTACTATTCAAAATCAAATGAAACTTGGTAAGATTGTTCCTTAGGGTATCCTGCAAAAAGGTAATGCTTGGATTTTGGATTGGTCGAAAAACATGTCCGCCCTTACTAAAAATAGAACATAGGAGTCAAAATGCTGTTTTTTGCTATTTTTTCCTGAATTATAGAAATAAAATGAAGATGAAAGCTACTTTGATGGCAAACATGGTATCCCGAGTTGAATGGTGATGATGAAAGTTTGTTTTGGACGGCCATTTTTAAAATGGCTGCCATTTTCCCGCCATTTTTTACACTTGCTCGGATTTCAACAATATTTGGTTTTTAAAGTAAACATGGTATCCTTAGTGAATGGTGATGATGAGAATGTTGTATAACAATGATTAAACTTTATAATATGTGAGCTTTTAATTGCCATCACTTGGTGTCTGTCATCATCGTTGTTAACAAATTTTCAAACATCTTCTCCTCTGAAACTACTAGGGGGATTTGGATGAAACTTAGCATGATTGTTCCTGCAATATTTCCTTTTCAAGTACAATAAAAAGCCTTAACCCACAATTTTTACATAACTTCTTTCAAACATTTTAAAAACGAAGACAACATATAGACCAAAAGATTTATACTTGTATTTGAAGATGAATTAAAGCTTGTATTTTGTATTGTGAATCATCAGATTGACCATGACTGTATCTTAATCAAGCATAGGGAGAACTCATGCCCATTTCTTTCCAGAGGTTCTTGAAAGGCTTTTAAAGGTATTTTTAGCATTTTATGTGACCTTAAATACTCAGTTTAATTTACAAAAAAACATTAATATATTAATTTAGTTTATAGTCATTGTTTGCCAGGTGAGCGATTCAGGCTCTTGAGAGCCTCTTGTTTATATAGTCAACTGAAATGTAGGTCATAGATTTTTCATGAATGCTTTTAGTTGATGTAAAATTGTTATGCTTATAAATTGTTTGTAGAATTCATAAGTTGGACATGAAAAGTGAAAAAAGTACCTTCATGAAAAAAGTACCTTTCGAGTTATATTGCATTGAATTTTATACATTTTCATCCAAAACTGCACTATTTTACACTTTCGAGTCGTTCATAAAACCTTGTATAACTTTGCATGGAAATAACAGTTTTTAGCTCACCTGGTCCGAAGGGCCATGGAAGGTTTTTTGTCATCACTGGGTGTCCGTCATCCGTCCGTCCGTCCGTCCGTCTGTCGCCCATTGTCCGTCTGTAAACTTTTACATTTTGATCTTCGCCTTTGAAACCCCGAAGCCAAATGAACTGAAACACTTGGTATGAAGCATTTATATAAGGACCTTTATAAAGTTTGCATATTTCGTCCCGGTTGGACAACTAATATGGACGCAATGACGAATTTGTATTTCTGATCGGTCAACATGTCAAACATTTTGTCCACTAAAACCATAAAGTTTACTTGCATATTTCGTTCCGATCAGATAAATAATATGGCCGCCATAATGAATTATTATTTCTGATATGACAATTTTTTGAAATCTTCTCCTCTGAAATGATATAGGTAAATTAACTGAAACTTGCTATGAAGCATCTATAAAAGGACTTTTATAATTTTTGCATATTTAGTCCCTGTCGGACAGCTAATATGGCGGCAACGATGAATTCTTATTTCTGATTGATCAAAATTTCAAAAATCTACTCCTCTGAATTTACATAGCCAAATGAACTGTAACTTGGTATGGAACAATTATAGAAAGTCCCTTTCAAATTAATCATCCCGACCAGACAACTTGCATGGCTGCCATGAACAAGTTTTATTATTGATTGGTTAATATTTTAAAACCGTTCTCCTCTGAAACCATATAGCCAAATTAACTGATACTTTGTATGAAGCATCTAAGGAAGGTCCAGTACAATTTTCACTTGATATTAAATAAAATGGATTCATTGTGGGACTATCAGATGAGCTATACTGGCTCGATTCTTTTGAGCCTCTTGTTTTTAAAAGGTTCTTCTTACATGTAGTAAAGGCAAATTTCATAATTCATTCATATGAGCTATACCTGAATTAAAGTTTGTGTTATCTCTACAAATTCGAACACAATATAAAAAAAACTACGAATTTCAGTAGCTTTAAATGGGTATTAGAAAAAAAACTTACCATTGAATTTTTCTTCAAATATTAGTACAATTATATTGAAGTAATAGACATCTGTGTGCAAAACAAAAGTGGGGGTCCATGTGCTTATTATGGAGATATTTGAGAAAAAACTCCATTGTTTAGGATATTATAAGGGCTTTTCTTGAGAGATAGAACGACTTCATTACCCCCCCCCCCCCCCCTTTTTTACTACTGTATCAAATTCTTTAAAGTGTAAAATCTTTCCGAGATTTCAGGGAAAATGGTCTTATATAGCATTCTTTTTAGATATGTACCTCACGAACGGTAGAGATATTCATCAGGCAGTAGGAAAGAAAGGACAAAAAAGGGCATTTGAAATCATAATATAAACTATATCGTCATTATTCTGTAGACGTTATTTATGAAATTGATGTTCTACAATAACCTTTAATTGCATTGAATTACATGTACACTGTATGTAAAGTTAGGAAATACCAAAGGGATATTCGAAGGAGGGGAAAATCTAAACAACTGAAAAACTCCGGAGAACAACGAAGACAACACCAAAATAATACATGCACTACAATTAAAAACTAAAAACATATGAACATGGACCCCACCAAAAAACCTGATGTAGACTCGGTTGCTCCGGAAGAGTAAGCAGTCTTTGCTTAATGCAGGGCACCCGCCGTGCTGCCCATGTCAAATCCGATATGAGGAAGGGGTAACATCAATGGACCAGGTCCATTTTCATTTGAGAAACGGGTTTTTCATATCTGTCAACCAAGTCATGATGACGTCCGTAAAACTTTAATAGGGATGACTCCAACTTAGGAGCAACATACCGCTTTCTGAGCAGTTTTTCTTATGTCTTAACAACAGCGATTAAAGGTAAAAATGAACGAATAGGGGAGAATGGCATATGCTTTAATTTCAATAATATGTCAACGAGAGATTATAAAGAACCAGGGTGGTCATCTTTGCTAGCCAAGGGTTATCATTCGCTTTTCACCTTTTCACCCTTGGCAGATTAAGCCGGAATTTCAGGTCCGTGTGGTACTTATTTTTATTCGATGCAGCTGAGACTAGCTGCAACCAATCAGAGCACAGCGATCATATATCGACAGTGTAAACAAATATAGAGATGTTATGGCGAAATTCGTTGATAATTGCAGATTATGCCACTAGACATTGCCCCCAAAACAGAAAAGAACAATATTTACAGACAGTTTACTGTGTTTAATCAAATCATTGAAGTTTTGGCTTATGTGCCTCGTTCAGACGATGGAATGCCAAAGTACGTGTGTGGGTTCTGTTTTACGAAGTCGAAACAGTAAAGTATTTATTGGCAAATAGTGATGTAATGAAAGTGGGCATGACTATTGTAAGCCGAAATATATCGCCGCGCAAGGTTTACAAATTCTGGCTTAAACTGCCAAAGGTAATGAAAAATATAGAGTTCTGACACCGGTTGAATTGCTAAGAATACTAAATTGACTTGAAATTATACGTCACTATCTGGTCTAAAACCGGTGGTTCTACTTTACAAACAAGCTCAATACGTTGGTTTTCGTTATCAATGGCACTGAGCAGTTCATCCAAGTTTTCTTCACTTCTAACATGTGTAAGTTTAATGCAAATTTGAAAATCAGTTCCGTATCTAATAAAATCGTTTATATCATTTTTCCTCTTAGATACATTTGATCTTATTTCTTCATATTTTGTGATTTTTTGCTTTACTCTTTCATATTCCTTTGCAGAGGTTTCTTCGATCTTTTTTCTTACTTTTTCAAGATATGATTGTAATTTACTTATCAAAACCTTTATCTCATTTTGTGCCGATTGTGTTGCAGACTGCAATTTTCTTAAATCGTTTTGGTATAAATCGATTAAACTCGTTACGCGGGTTTCGGCTGCAGCCAATTTTTCATATAAAAGTTTTAGCTCACTTTGAATTTTTACTTCAAACTTTTCCCCTGTTATTTTCGTTATATCTGAACATTCTTTATGCCCTTCTTTTAAGCAAATAAAGCATATGCACTGATTATGTTCCAAACATACATATTCAAGTTTTTGTTCGGAATGGTCATCACAAAATTCATTAAACTTTCGGATGGTCTCTGGGATTTTCATGTATTCATCAATAGTGAGAATTTTATGTCCTTTCATTGGTCTGAATTTGCTGTGACTTGTTACGCATGATTGACACAGAGGATGCTTACAATCTAAACAATAGCTAACCGACGTCTGTAAAAGTCCATCTTGAAAACAAATTTCACATTGACTCAAGATTTCTGCCATCTGGAAAAAATAAATCAACATTATAGTATTAAAATTATAGTTTTTAAAATAAATATTATTGGAATGCAACCCCTGTCTGGGTACATTTGACATATATTTAAAGAAATGGAAAGCCGAAATAATAAAAGGAATGCTTTCAAACAGATTCAAATTCCATCTCATTACTGATACTTAAGTAATATTCATTTCACGCCATAAATAGTTTGTAATAACAGCAGAGGAATCAATTCTGTGGGAGTAATAAAGGTTCAAGGCTACCAATATTGATTCTCTAAATATGCAGATTTCTAGATTTTATCAACAAATTTAATATGAACACTCCGGGAGTGAAATTCATACTTAAAAATCACTGTTTACTAACATCTCCTTCAACCATGTCCTTTACCACTTTATACATGGAAGACATTCCCGATGGATGCCTGATACTTAGAGTTGGTTTTTTGTTTTTGATTTATAAAGGCTCCCAGGTGCCTGTATCGCTCACCTGGATTCAATTTGCCAATCAGCAGTCATAAAACCACATAAGAAACAAACGTATGTCTAATTGTACATGCATAATTCGGAAAGAGGAAAATCTAATAACAATGGCTGCCAAGTCTGGTTCCAATTGGCTGAGAGTTTTCAGAAAAGAAGTAAATGAAATTTCCCATTGGGTCCTATGTTAAACTACGTTAGGCTGTGGCAGCCATCTTGGTTGATAGTCCAGGTAATCGAACGCAATTATGATAGAGGACTATCTAAAGACCATTGCAGCCAAGTCTGGTTCCAATTAGCCATGTAGTTACATGTATAAGAAGAAAATTTTTGAAATTCATCCCCTTTTTCTATTTTTTTTCCAACAAATAAATATTCTTTATTCTTCAGATTGCCTGTTACAATTATACTTCACTGTCCAAGCCCCAATGAAGTATCCCTGTGAAATGCTTTCTGAGTATCCAGGAAAATACTCAGAAAAATAAACAAAAACAAAAAATCACTACATAATCTATAACAATTTTTTTCTATTATATCAATCTTTTTAAATTTATGAAAAATATATTTTGAGAAACCGTTTTATTTTCATTTATAACCCTTCGTAGTTCTTTTATAAACAGATCATACACATCTAAGAATTTCAATTTCTGCTCGGAAACATAGTAGGACTTGTAAATACAAAAACCTAAAACTGTCAAAAAATAGTTAAAACCATAATACCCATGATTTGATATTTTGTATCCAAATACTATATGTTTTACTAATATCTTGTTTTGAAAATTGATTTTTGTTAGAAGATAATGTACTTTCTCCCAAAAATTTTTCAAAAATGAACATGTAATAAAGAAGTGCAAATAATTTTCTTCTTCTGTTTTACAAAAATTACATTTATTATCCTTAGCGATTTTCCATTTTAATAGTAACTGTTTTGTAGGAATTGTATAAACTGTAGCAGTTTCCATCTGAAAATTTTCAATTTGTTTTCTTTTAAAATTTTAAATATAAATTCGTTTTACAGACCACATGTGTGGTGTGTATTCCAATTTTAAATATCTTGTCCAAATATCAATCCCGATTGGCTTTGTATATTTTTGATCTACTAAAATACTGTAGAGCATTTTATTGTAAATATCTTTTGCTTCAATTTGTTTATTTCGCCATCGCAATTTATCCTTACATATATTGATTTTACTCTTTACAGAGTTTTCTTTTTTTAAAACTTGCTGCCATTTTTTTGGGATGGAAGATTTTAACATCTTAAACTCTGCAATCCAGTTTGATTTATTAATTAACTTTTCTAAAATATAACCTTCTGATAATTTTCCATCACGATCCAATATGTCATTAATATAAATCAATCCACTTGCTATCCAATTTTGAAAAAAACAAACTTTTGTTGCAATATTTAATGTATCTATTTCCCCAAACAATCTGTTTTCTGATATCCGAAAAGTGATCGGTAAATTTTACTAAACCTCCTCCTGTTTTCACCCAACTTGAAATTACTTGTAAATAAAAATCCGGTATTTTTCCAAGTTCTTTTAGTGATTTTATATTATCTAAATTCATGTTAAAGACGAGAAAGTTTTTACCAAGATTATTAAAATATTTGGTCGGAATAATCTTCCAGTTCGGTAGACTCGTTGTTATTAATTTGGAGACCCATGAAGCTTTCAGTGCTGTAAAATAACTGCCAAAATCAACCATTCTTAACCCTCCTTTTTGATATTCGACGATAAGTGTGTTTCTTTTTTACTTTGTCATTTTTACTTTCCCAAATATATTTGAAACAACATCTTTCAATTTCTTTAATATACTTGTCTGGGACTATACATGAAGTGGCCAAAAATGTAAATTTTGGTAGTATTAAAGATTTTATAATCAATATTTTCCCAACCATTGTTAATTTTCTTTTTTCCCATGTTTTAATGAAGGATTTCATTTTATCTATTTTAGCAATTTAACTTTTCACATTCGTTTCTGTCATGACCAAAATAAATGCCTAAAGCTTTAACGGGTTTGTCCGTCCAGCGTATGTCTTCAATTTTATCCTTGCTATTTTTAAGCGCCCCAATCCAAATTCCTTCTGTTTTACTACGATTCAACTTCAGACCTGAGAAAGAACCAAACGTTTCAATTATATTCATAGCGTTTGATATACCCGTTTTTGAACTACAAAAAAGTGTTGTATCATCAGCCAATTGTGATATTTTGATGCTATGTGTTTTATTATCTATAGTAATCCGAATACCTTTAATGTCAGAGGATTGCCTTAATCGCTCGGCCATAATTTCGACTGATAAAACAAAAAGTAGAGCAGATAAAGGACATCCTTGACGGATTCCTCTAGAGTTTTCAAAAATTTCGGATACCCATCCATTATTTATAAGACATGTCTGTATTCCTTTATATAGTGTTTCTACCCATGATATGAATGATTCATTAAACCAAAATGATTTAGAACGCTTAACATGAATTCCCATTCCAGAGAATCAAAAGCTTTTGTAAAATCGACAAATATAATAGCCCCATCTATTCCGTATGATTCTGCATAGTCGATTATATCTTGGATTTGCCTTAAATTAAATCCAATAAAACGATTTTTTACATATCCGGTTTGATCTTCATTAATTAGTCTAGGAAGAAGCTTTTTTAGTCTCTGTGCCAAAACATGAGATAATATTTTCAAATCTACGTTTAATAATGATATCAGACGATAATTGTCTAAAGATAATGGGTCATTCTTTTTAAATAATAAAGATAGAACACCTGTTCGTTTGGTATACGAAAGAAGTTTTTCCTCGTGTCCCTTATTAAGAACTTTTACTAACATTGTTTTTAATTTTTCCCAGAACGTTTTATAAAATTCCAATGTCAAACCATCTAGAACAGGTGATTCATTTAGCTTCATCATGTTAATAGCATTAGTACATTCATCTATAGTAACCTCCCAGTCACATTTTTTAAAGTCATCTACATTTCTCTCCCTTTCCATAACAGTATCAGCTACATACTTACATAGTTTTATATAATAGTTTATAATAATTTTTTATCATTTCTAAAAATTTTTCCTGATTCGTTGTTAGCTCGTTATTTTCGTTTTTAAGTTTGTTAATAGATTTTTTAACTTGTCGCTGTTTTTCTAATCATAGAAAATAAACATTATTCTTTTCCCCTAGTTCTATCCATTTTTCCCTTGATCTAATTTGAGCCCCTTTTGCCTTATATTTATAAATTGTTTCCAGTTGTAACTCTAATTGTTTTATATTATTTGTTAGTTTTTCATCTTCGTTTAATTGTGCATCTCTAAGTGTCGTAAAGCGCTCTAATTGGCTTTCTAATTTTCTTGTTGTCTCCCTTGATAATTTCGATTTTCTTTTACAGTAGAAAATAGATTCGTCCCTAATTTCTATTTTTAGATTGTCACATAATAGACGGATATCGGTACTGTCACTATTGATTATTCGACTTTCGAACTTATTAATTACTCTATTGATTGTTCTTTTATATTCAATATCTTTTAAAATGGAATTATTTAGTTTCCAGTACCCATTCCCTCTTTTAGAAGCCCCTGTCATAAAGTTTAATACTATCCCTTGATGGTCAGTCACTTTAATCAATGCCGGTTTGATTTTACAATATTAAACGAGAGATTGAAATTCTTTTCCAATTAAAATAAAATCTATCCTACTTGCTTGTGTCTTATCTTTTCTCCTCCATGTAAACTGTTGTGTGCTTCCATGTAAAAAACGCCAAATATCTATAAAATTATGATTTTTTATAAAAGCTTTTAAACTATTAACAGGCTCGAAAAATTTTGTATTTTTATTTAAACTTTTCCTATCTATGTTCTTTAAAGCTTCATTGAAGTCGCCGGCAACCAAAACAATGCCTAGATAATTTTCCTTTATAAAATTATTTACTTTCTTGAAAAACGAATTGCTATCTGTTCTGTAATTTGGTGCATAAAGACAAACTAAAGACAATATTACATTGTCCATTTTCACATTTAATAAAATAAGCCTTCCGTCATTATCGCAGAATTTATTAATAACCTCAATATCTGCATATTTGTTGATACAGATCGCTATCCCCCTACTTGCTGTAGTGCCATCACTGCAGTAAAAAATAAATCAGTTTCCTTTACAAGACTAACTTTTGTGTCTTCATTAAGATGTGTTTCTTGTAAAAGGGCAATGGAGCACTTATTACGTTTAACCTACTCTATGACTCTTAATCCTTTTTCTTTATTTTGCATACCATTAACATTAAGAGTACACAAATTAATATTTGTCATGATACCGGTAGTTCAAAAAGTATTTTCAATTTCTTTGAATTATCAATTATCAATACGATATGTTGTAACGATAAAATACAAATTTTCAATCGACAATAGGTAAAAATGTGTGACCTTATTTTTCTATTTTTTCTATTTTTAGTAACAGCAGCCATGTCGACTGGAAATGCAAGACACAATTCTGGAAGGGGGTCATCCAAGGACCATTCCACCAAAGTTTGGTCCAAATTGACCAATTTTTAATCAACCAATGAGAAAAAAGAATTGCCCATGACGGCCATATAATTGTTGCCTGATCGGGACGAAATGAGGAAACTGCAAAGGACCTCCCATAGATACTTTCTGTGAAGTTTCGTTCCATTTAACCAAGCGACTTCAGAGAAGAAGATTGTTTTATATCAGCCAATCAGAAAAAAGAACTGCCCATTGCGGACATATTTGTAGTCCGATCGGGACCACATGAGGAAAATTTATGAAGGACCTCCAATATATGTTCACTATCAAGTTTTGTTCCATTTGGCCTAGCAGTTTCAGAGAAGATTTGTGAAAACTCAGCCCATAAAAAACAACAATTGCCTATGGCGGCCATTTTTTTTCCCGATCAAAATGAAATGAATATTTGTAGAGGACATAACAAACATCATTCCTGCAAAGTTTAGTTCCAATTGGCCCAGTGGTTTCAGAGGAGAAGATCTTTAAAGGAAAGGTTTACGACGGACGACGAACGCCAAGTGATGGCAAAAGCTCACATAACCCTTTAGGACAGGTGAGCTAAAAATGGCTCACGGAATTTTGAATGAACTTTATATATATACTTGTATATACATGAAAACAAATCAGCACATGATCACATTTATCTGCAGCTGTTATATCTAGTTTCAACAGCTTTGAGCTCAAATGGCATAAAAAAAATTCAGCTCAACCTTCGTAGTAATTATCATAATTATATTAACGAGCAACTTAATTTAACGCTGGCTGCAGAACTGGGAATAAAGTTTGTCAAGTCAGTTTGTGACAACAAGTTTACTTGTAATGTAATCGTGATAATATAGGAATCAATGCAGTTAGGTATCAATGTCTTGGAGACAACAAACCGAAAACAGAATAAAAATAAACCCGCTTACCAGTTACCTTGTGAACAAAAATCAACAATTAAAATCAATCGCCAGCTAGGAGTAATCGCCTGGATTGATATTTAAATAATCTGGTGTTATAATAGATTTCATACGTTAGTATTGGAGATATTTACTTAACCACTATCTTCGATGTCTGTTTACAGTTTAAACGAATTAGAAGTAAGGTCGTTAAGCATTTAGTGTGTTTTATGGCTATAGATATATTTAGCAGCAGTTCATCTACTCCAAGGGCGCTTAAAGTGATTTGGTAAGTACGTGTAAACTTTTTTTTTAATTTTCATACTTTAATATATTTTGATGTATGCTTCACACATGTAGAAAATGTTTCAAAAACTCGCCATTCTATCTACCATTGAAATTAAGAACAAAACAAAAACTTAAATCGCAGAGTTTGAAAACAATAATAATAAAAAAAAACCTAGCCATTGAAAAGCTAAATAAAAATAATTTATTTAGAAGGCCTGTAAGAAAGGCATTAATGAAAAAATGCATCTTTTATATAAGGACGGGTTTCGATAAGACCCAATATCGGACTACAACAAATGACAAAAGCTTAACCCAATTATTGTAGTATTAATTGATTACATTCTTTGAAATCCTCAATACTAGTATATATATATATATATATATATATATATATATATATATATATATATATATATATATATATAACAAAAATAATAATAAAAAAAAAAGAAAAAGACAAAAAACAACAAAAAAGAAAAATAGATATTTCGCTTATATGTTACATACATGTATATGTTACGCACGTATAAGTCTTACACATTGAGAAAAAAAAATCTGTCATAATAAGTCTGTTTGGTTTGAGATGAGGACGGTAAAAAAATATGCATAAAACAGATTAAATATTTTTAACTTGTACAAAGCGTTGATTATTCATTTCTTCAATAAATACGATATTAATTTTTTTTTCGACATCAAATATAATGCAGTACTATTCTAGTCAACAAAAGTAACGATACACGAGTTCGGAACCAAATATCTTGGTAATTCCTTAAAAAAAGCTTAAGTAGTTTGCTACTTCAATTCTTGATCTAATGAGTCTCATTTTGAAATTTGGAGAACACTTAAAGTGATAGAAAATGGAAATTTCCAAAAAAGAGGGTTAAATTAAATTTGCGGAAAATCGGTAAGAAAATCTACACACAGTTTGTAAAAGGAAAATCCAGTCGCTGAAATCAGTTAAAAAAAAAAACTCAAATCTTTTGTCACACAGACATTATAATTCACACAACGGGGTACAAATAATCATTTCTTAATTTTGGGTTGAAAAATGTGATTTTTAAAGCTCAAAAATTGGATTTTTTTTTTATTTCAAACGTTTTGCACAAAATCCATGCTTTTGATGAGAAAACAATCTACTATGAAAATCAGACGTGTGGGTCTATTTTTCTGCTTAGTTCAGCTATTTGAAATTATGAATATATGAAAAATGCATTACCCTGTATCGTTTCTTTTGTTGACTAGTGTATATTCTACTGCTCATAATTCTGTAATCTAACGGAAAATGTCAAAAGTTCCTCGCTTTGACATTTTTTCTTATTTTCTCTTGATTCCTGTCACCAAATAAAAATCAAGATATTAAGATCGGTCAAGAGAACTTCCGATCAACTTAGCACCGCTAAAATAAAAAATTACTTAATAAAAAGACCCTAATCCTGTTTGTCTCCACACATATAATAGGTGTGAACTTTATTTCTAGAAGAACATGGACTATGGTATCTTGTTTTTACAATAACAGGATGTAATATTGGTCTGAATGCTTTTATGTAAGCGTAAAGATTTCAAGTCAAAACGGGAGTGATACTTTGAACGTGTAGTGCACTCGGACGGTATCAATTGGCAGCATGGAATTTTCAATTTAAAATTAACGTAGAAAAATATTTTGTGATATGTCCTTAAAATTTTGGACCTCGTGACAACAATACATGATCAGATAAACAGGTTAAGTAAAGTTTAGTTATAGCGATAATCCCCAGTAAAGGTCACAGACATGACAGATAAATGCCTATATATAATAAAATACAAGGAGAAATTTGATAAGTGTCAAAGTTACAAAAAAATGTACAAAAAGAGGTCGAAGTACAGCTTTCAAAATAAGGCATGTAATGAGACTGTATAAGCACGCTCGCAATGACAAACTTTTACACGTTGTGAAGAAATTCAGCCTACACTACAAAAAAATGTCTGAAACATAAGCCATATTCCAAATATACAAAACACTAAAAAGTTCTCAAGATCAGAAAGGACAACACCAAAATAACCAAGATCATTCATGTGGTTCCTGTTTTTATATATTATTTTAACATGAAACAATCATCAATCTTTAGAAAGGTTTCAAAGAAGGTAACGGGGCCTTGGTTATATATACATATTTCGTTTTTTGTCTTCACCTTAGGCACTCGTTAAGTGCTGCCAACATATTGAAATTATTGACAGGTAAAGTTCGTTGAGATTTCAATTCCTTTACGACGTTAAATCTGATCTCGACTGTGAGATAGATTCTTCGTACTTTATAGGTAGATCGAATCAACGTTTTTTTGGTGGTGATAATTATAACCGTAATTATAACCGTAGTTTTGCTTAGTGTTATGCATATATTATTAGGAAAACGTTAGTACATGCTAGTTCGCAGCATACTCTCATATGGAAACTATAAATAAAATTCGTTGATACCAAGTTTGATTTGAAACAGTAGAAATCATTAGTTGACAATAGTTGACCACAGTACTGCAAATGACCCGGATGTTCGAAACAGTGTAATGGCAATTACTTAATTAATTTTCAGCAAACTTCGGAAACACTATACACTTATATTATTTTATTGTTGGTCGCATATTTAAAATGAAATGGGATATTTGGATGATATTTTGGTTGTCAATAATGACGACTTCGGTATGTACACTAACGAGATTTATCCTGTATTATTTCATATCAGAGAAAATTTAGTTGTTTTTATTGGTTAAAACATGGTCATGTGGTATTTATTAATCTGCGTTATAATGCCTGCTGGCACTTTAGAGTTACGTCCCCTTTTTAAAACGCAAACGTGATGCAGCAGTTGTTAATTAAATTCTAGATATTTCTAGATGAAATTTTGGTTTCAATGAAATAAAAACAATACTTGCTCAAATAGTATTGTTGTAATATTATATAAGAGGGTGTCTATTTTATGTACTTAGTAGGTATGCATATTTCGAATAATAAATTCTTGTCAGTAATGCTTGAAGTAGAAAAAAGAATATATATGGGGAACTTCTATGAATGTACAATATACCAGCATAGCACCAAAAGTAATGACAGAAACATAAACACAAATCCAGATGCCATGATGTATTCAACAAACATGTACATGTAAGGAACCCACACCCAGCAGATTTAAATTCTTCAATGAAATAAACACAATAGTTGCTTATATATAGGGCATTATCATGATAAATTGACTGCCCTCGGGACAGATATTGCCTTTAA
Organism: Mytilisepta virgata; assembly: GCA_028015205.1. Lineage (NCBI taxonomy): Eukaryota > Metazoa > Mollusca > Bivalvia > Mytilida > Mytilidae > Mytilisepta > Mytilisepta virgata. The sequence goes on along the minus strand of CM051520.1, from coordinate 5,802,092 downwards.
CATTGAGAATGCCTTCTCCTGCGGCTCGGGCATTTTCAATGCTTCAGGCAATATCAGTTTCTTTGGCAGTCACTATATCATGATAATGCCCTTTATATAAGCAACTATTGTATAAGTAAAGCTAATACTAATTATACAATAGTTGCTTATATAGAGGGCATTATCATGATATAGTGACTGCTCAAGGGACTGATATTGCCTGATACATTGATAATGCCCGAGCCGCAGGCGAGGGCATTATCAATGTTGAAGGCAATATCTGTCCCGAGGGCAGTCAATTTATTGCACAACTATTGTGTTTATTTCATTGAAGAATATAAATCTGCTGGGTGTGGGTTCCTTACTCTGTTGAAGACCTCATGGCGACCTCTGCATGTGTGTTTATGTTCTGTCATTACTTTTGGTGCCATGCTGGTATATTGTACATGCATGGAAGTTCCCCATATATATTCTTTTTTCTACTTCAAGCACTACTGATGTTATTATTCGAAAAACGCATACCTACTAAGTACATAAAAAAGGCACCCCGTTATATAATATTACAACAATACTATTTGAGCAAGTATTGTTTTTATTTCATTGAAACCAAAATTACATCTAGAAATGTCTAGAATTTAATTAACAACTGCTGCATCACGTTTACGTTTTAAAAAGGGGACGTAACTCTAAATTGCAAGCCGGCACAACCGTGTGGTAATGCCCACGGGCATTATCATTATAATGCCTGCTTGGCATTTTAACGCAGATTAATAAATACCACATGACCATGTTTTAACCAATAAAAACATTTCTAATTTGAAATAACATTGAATTCTGCCTTTCTTGTATCTTGATATCTATATCTCTAACGGGAAGCTTAATACTAACATTTACGAAAAGCGAGATGATTTTTCATTTCCTTTTGTTAATTATCCGTTTTTTTCGATGGTGACGTTCCATTGGCACCATCGTATGGTGTTTATATGTCTCAACTTGTTCGAATCGCTCGTGTATGTAACAACGCATTTGATTTTAACCAAACAAACCTCTGTATTACTGAGAAATTATAACGCCAGGGATTTCGATATCTCAAACTTGTCAAAACTTTTACTTAATGTTATCATCGGTACTAGGACCTCATTCGTAAATATAAATCAACGTGCAAACATCTTATATGTTCAGGTATTTCACATCCCATCCTTTATGGTAATATTCTATACACAACAATTTCGTGATTTATCTGAAAAGCTAATCAAACCTTTAAAAAGACTTCGACAAGGGACAGTGTTACGATACTGTTGTCAAGTCATTAAAGATGGCATTTTTTAAAATTAATATTAATTCACTCATAGGGTCTTTGCATGGGAAATAAATACATAAAACCAGTTGTTTGCATGATACGGGTTATGTTCTTCTCGTATGATTTGTGATGGGAGGGATTGTGGCTTATTTTCTATATGATATAGACATAATCTTTCGATCAGTTTAATTGAGGTCTGGAGCTGGCATGTCAGTAACTGCTAGTAATCCTTAAAAGTTTGTTAATATATATTGATCATCGTCATTTTGCTTATTTTCTTCTGTTACCTTTTTTAACATCAAACTCGGACATCTTTTGTATTTTTATGTGTGTTGTTTTTTTTAATTTGGTTCATTTTTATGCTTCAAAGTTTAGTGTGCCGTCCAATTTGCTGAAATAGTATACATTATTGTTTAGACCGCCTTGGTATTTGCTTCTTCTCCGACAAGCACGCGGCATCTAGAAATATGAGCAAAGACTGGTCGGCTCGGAGTCAGTATAATGTGTCCGAGTGAGGTGATACATGTATGTCTTCCTGCGGACAGTTACCTCGTGAGCTAGCACATTAAAAATCCGACTTAGCGTGTAGGTCTAGTACAAAGCAGGGATCATATTCATTAACAACATGTTCTCGTTCTGATACGCACCTGGTTGCCACTGGACTTTAAACAATAATTCATCCATCCATTATCATTATTGTTTAGGGGCCAGCTGAAGCCCTCCTCCGGGTGCGGGATTTTTTTCGCTGTGCTGAAGACCCATTGGTAGCCTCGAGCTGTTTTCTACTCTTTGGTCGGGTTGTCGTTTCCATTCTCTATTCTATTGAACTGCTTTAAACTTTAAACTTTAAACTTTTTATTTAATTTGTTTCCATGGTCTATTATGGTCCAGAAACCTGAATAAAAGCAAGAAACTGTTACAGTTACAACTTTTTAATAAAAAATAAAATTACATAATATTTTTCAATTTCAGATTAAGCCATGACTAATACATGCAGTTCCTGTCAGGCGGAACAGAAACTAGCTAAAGAGGCTGTCGTATACTGTATAGAATGTGATGAGTATTTTTGCATAGCTTGTAGTCAGGTACACAACAAACAACCGCCATTAAAGACGCATAGTACAATTCCGTGTCCATGCGTATCCACGTTTCCATTAGATGTAGTTAAAAAAAGTGTCAAATGTGGATGTAGCTCAATGGAAACTGTTGAATATTACTGTTCAAATCACTGTTTATCATTTTGTTTTGATTGTTTGATAAAGAAACACAGATTATGTGACTATAATAATGTAGACTCTATTTCCAAAGGTGTAAAGTCATCTTTTTTGTTTGGGGATTTGTCTGATCGCATTGAGAGAACATGTGAATTGACCAAAACTCTAAAAATATGTAATACTGAAAATCTAAAGGACTTATTAAGACAAACCACGGAAATTGAAGTCGAACTGCACTCAATTTTAAATAGAATAAATTGCGCATTTCTCAAAATTATTAATGCATCGAAAAGTATATTTTCTGAGGAATATAGAAAACTTCAAATTGAAACCGAGGAGTTAAAAACCCAAGAACAAGAAATTGAACAGATAAAGAACGAGTTCAACCAAATTTCAGAATTCTGTTCAGAAACCAAAATCTTTTTAAGTATTATTGAAATAGAGGAAAAATTTCAAAACCTGACACGTGACCATTTTAGCAGTAAAACTGAAGGGAATATAATAGAGTTGAAAATATCCAGAAAGGAGGAGTTAGCGTCAGTCCTAGAAGAGATCGATGAAATGAATATTTATATAGATCGGAAAACTTTTGACAATGTAGGTAAGTTGATGTCACCTGCCCAGCTGACAATAGGGCCGTCAGTTTCAAAGGAAAAATATGAAGTACCGTCTGTTATTTTATTGCGTGAAATTGATATATCCCGGAAAGGTGTAAAAGATCCAACAGCAAATGACTGTACTGTTTATCAAGATGGAATAACTTTTGCAGTAGAGCAAAAGCATGTTTGTCTCCTAGAATTTAAATCAAATGGCGAATTGCGTAGAAATGTGGCAATTCCTTCAACATCTGTATCATGCATCGCAGGAATAGACCAAGACAAGTTTGCTATCACTGTAAATGAAAATGTTATAATTTATAACAAAAAGAGTATGAATATATTAAATCAAGTTCAAATACGTGACGAATGTAGTGGCATCTCAAAGTTTTCAAATAAGAATTTTCTTGTCGGTTGTAAAAACGCTGGTATGGTTCTCATTGGGAACGATGGAAAAAGAGAAAAAGTATTTCACATGAAAGAAATAATACATTCACACCAAGATTTGTTTATAGGTACCCACAATACGGAAATATTTTGTTCCGTACAAAAGAAGGATATGGTGTTATCGTATGACAGAAGCGGGAAGAAAAAATCAGAATATCAAGATAAAAAGTTGAAAGGACCACGTGGGATAGCAGTTGACGGAAATAACATTTTCATAGCAGGTTTTTATTCTAATAATATCCTGTGGGCCACGGTTGACGGTGAACAATTCAAAGAAATATTAACTGGTAAAGACGGAATTCTAAATCCACGTGGAATATGTTACAATAAGGACTTAAATATTCTTGTTATATGTAATCACAACGGTAGCAAAATTTCTACCTTCCAATTAACCACGGGTGAAACTAATAAGTAAATACATTTGAATATAATACTGCATGATGTACAGCGTTTAATTAACAATATATAAAATAAACATTGTGTCACATGTATATAAATTTTGACATGCGTAATTCTTTAGATTAAAACTCATCTGCATGTTCGTATCTCATTATATTAAACTCAGCTGTAATGCTGAAAGATGAAAATGTTGAATACAAAAAAAAAAAAAAAGAAAAAAAAAAGCAAAACACAAAAATATAGTGGGTGAATTATCGGACATTATACTCTTTCGAATTATCTCTTGAGTAGGACCACTTTCCTAATTATTTGTTTAATTCGTTACCACTGTTTTGTTTATATCTTAAATATGGTGCTACGTTTTATAGTAAACGATTGTGTGACAAGCATTCTTATGTTAAAAAAGAAAAATATTATGCAAAATCATTAATAAATTCAAATTTTTCTCAGGGAAAGCTACCAGTATTTTGGTCTATTTACAAGCATTTTGTTTTACTTTTCGTACATACCAAGAACGATAGTCAGAACCAAACAATTATACTGTCACACTATAGGAGATAGGTAATCTCTCTTACGACAAAAAAACTATTGGTGGTTCTCAGTTCCCTTCATTTTGATAAAACTGCATTATACACCATAATTTTAAAAGCGATATTCAGGTATGTAGAAAAGAAATTCAATAACATATTTATTAGATATTAGCATGTCTTAAAAAAGAAAGCATCCAAGGCTATGCTACTGAGAGGTTTTGAAATCTATTAGGTGAAGTTTTGCAATTTGTCCTATAAATGTAATTAATACAGGTGAAAATGGATCTGCTTCTTTGATTGTGGAACCAAAAATATTAAAGAGATCTTCAGTCAGTAAAAAAAATTTACCTGGCACTGGACAGGGTAAATAATGTTTAAATAGATTATTGAATCATCACCCATCTTTGTATGGTCAAAAGAAAAAGTATAAAACAAAATTTAAAATATTTGTTCCTGTTCAACTAGAGAAGTACCACAATAGTAATTAACAGTAACAGAGGAGTAAAAGATAATGATTTTCGTTTCTTAAACGAAGCCGGGACACAAAAAGGGATTACCGAAGTTATCCGACTCTAGAATTGAAACTGTCGAAATAGGGACAACTGATGAGTGGTAAGTTTACGAAATGTGCATCAACATTGGTATCATAGAATATTTTTTGTATTAAATTATCAAGCAGATTTATTGAACTGACAAGACTGATTTTCGCTGTTTGTCTATAGCTCATGATCATGTAAATTGCAAATACATGTAGCAGAATGTCGCCTGAATGAGTTTCAGTATAAAGATTTATTTTACATGTGGGAAGAATGTGGTCTGTAGGAAGTATTTTAAAAACTAAAGCATTCATAAGAAATTTTAAATGGTTTTCCTGCAATGATGTGAACCAGTAGTTTTTTTTTTCTAAAAGAAGAGCTCGGCAGTCTAATGGGGCATTAGTTGTTTGGAAATGTACAAGTGCAAATGTGTCATTCAAGACATGTTTTAACCAGTAAAATAAGCAAAAATTATTTTCGCGAGCGTTAGCGCTGAGGAAAGGTTCAAAGGCTAAAACATTAAAGTGTTGTTTTGTGACTACCAACGAATTGACGTTGTTGAACTTTACAACGGGTGCCGTATACGGAGAAGGGACCGCTTACCCTTTCGGAGCACCTAAGTTCACTCCTGGGTTTTATTGGATTTCGTGTTGACCATTGTTTTTTGTTTTTTGTTTGTTTCTAGTGTTTATTTGTTGTGCTTGTAATTGTTAATTTGTCTTCTCAGGTTTGTCTGTCTAATGGATTGCGGTTTTTGGTTTGATCTCTTTAGAGCGTTAAGGATGTAGCATTCATGAGTTGCTAAATATATGCGTTAGTTGTTCTTAGAGACGAAATGTTCATGATTTATTTTTTGTTAAGCGAACATTATACTGCAACCTTAATTAATTTGTGTATAAAATTCAAACTTGACTCTTTACTCATTATTGCGATGTTATCATTGTACTACCCTAATCTTTATTTGTTTCAGTGATTTGGATCTGATAAAGGTAAAAGTTTGACCTTGGTAAATATTACAATCTATCAATATAATGCACGTACATGTAATTCGTCATGAGATATAATAGATAATATACCACAGTCAAAGTAATATAACATGTATAAGAGTTACAATGATTAGGTCGAGTAAATGAATATTTTTGATATAATTAAAAACACAATGGATAAATACGAAGAAATTAAAGAGAAGTTTGCTGGAAAATGGAAAGTTGACAGAAGTGAAAATTTCGAAGATTTTCTGCAAGAGGTAGGTATGTAAATATCTTTTAATGTTGTAATTAGTTTTCTGAAATAGTATAATTGTGAATGTCGAGACTAATATAAAGTGCGAGAATTCTTTGCTACCATTGTGGATGCACAAGATGTGCACACTTCGTCGATTTACGACTCATAAGCATATGATATTCCTAGGGTTGAGAGCATATTAATAAATGCCAAAATGACTTTATTTATGGTTAAACCAAGACCGCGGAAGGACAGAGCACGAGAAAATACTCAGAAAATTCGAAGCATTGTGCATGTGTAGAAAAAAATGTAAATAAGAATATCACCATTAAAATTTGGACTCAGCGATATGACGGACAAACTTATTTCTTTTGTTTTGCTGTTGCTCACAATTGTAATCAGCTTTCCATCATTTTGGATTATGGATTAGATATTCGCGTTGGACACCAAGAATGCGATTTCTTTTCACGATTTGTTTTTACTTGAACGAAAATTGATTACAGGTGTTAATGCCTTGCTTCGAAAAGTTGCATCAAAGGCTTCACCACAAATGGAAATTTCTGTGAACGAAGGAAAGGTAAAGATTTCTATGAAAACTGGATTTTTCAGTAGTGTTGACGAGTTCTCTATTGGCGAAGAGTTCATGAAGGAAATGCAAGGAATTTGGATGACGGTAAGTGTCAGATATTGATAAGAAAAGCACAACGTACTCTTTGGATGTAGCTTCTAAACATAATGGAAAACTATAAAACAGGAAGGCATAAAATAGAAAGTTTTAAAATTGCAAATAAGATGCTTATAGAAGTGAGATAAATAAATAAATATATATACGGTTTTCCTTGTAGATTATATGAGTGACAGTCGAATAATATAGTTTACATAAGTGCCAATAATAGATAGATTCGCAATTGCCTGTGCAGTTTTAATATGAAGTGTGCGTTGATGTCAAACAGTCTCCATAAATTCTAAAAAAGATCATTTTACATTAGAGAAATTCTTGAAAAAAAAAAACGCCATGGATTTTAAGAATTATGATATAAACAATTAAGAGTGAATACAAAGGGTCGACATACTGTTTCAATGTACCCATCAGGACATCACTGTCATTGATGGTCAAGGTGCATAAATTATACAAGGAAAATTATAACTGCCGATATTTCATGAATCATTTTTTATTGATCGTGATTTAAAATGTATTTTTTTACTAATTTATTTTTCCAAAACTCTAACATATAATGTAATTTAAAAACAAAACAGGCCAAGGCGGAATACGAGGACGGAAAAGTTATTATCAAACAGACTCCTATAGATCCTAAAAGTAACGTAAAACCACAGATCGTACATAGGGAAAGAGTTGGAGATGAAATAGTGATAGTAAGTACTTGCAACCTTAGATATTTAAGGGTATTTTTTTTCTTCATTATTTGATATTTTATTGTCTGATAAGAGTTGATAGTCTACCGCGAAAATGGTAGGCCAACGGTCATTTTACCTTGCAATCTGAGGCCAAAAAGAAAAAAAAAAGAATTTTGAGACGAAACAATTTGATGCAAAATATTATATTCTTTTGAAATTGATTTTCTTTTTAAATTGATATTTCATATTAAAAACACTCTTCCGAGTAGGATACGTATCAAACATTGCATGTCTTAAAACTAAGTGTTTCTGCTTATATAAAACTACACAAATTAATTCCAGGTGATGCAAAAAAAAAAAAAAAAAAAAATAATGGAATTATGATGCGATATTATTGTTTTTCAAAATGTATATTTCCCACCAATAATTCGATATTATTTTTTTTTAATTTTAATATTGAACGGGTCTTAAATACAAGATTAATTGCTATAAAGATAAGTATATGCCACCGTCCTTTTAAAAGACAAATGTCAAAGAATGCAGTTTTTATCAGTTACAACGTCTTGAACGCTCTATAAAATGCGAGAAATGAGAACGCCAGGAAAGGATATGTGCCGTTTTATGCAATTTTCAGCAACATCTTGCTATGTAATAGTTAACTAGCTATTGAATGCGTGTATTTGTCTCCAGTGGTATTAACTATGTATCCCTCCAGCCGAATATAATTTTGTTATACCTTATAATTTACACGCGGAGCTGCTATTTATAGAAACCAATCAAAATAAGGCAAGTGGTCAACAGTTCAGGAAATCAAGGATCTGAGCATTGTTTTTAAAAAAGCCAAAATGTTGATTATAATTTCTATTAAATTCATATAGGAAAAATTCAGAGGTGTATAACAATTGCGTCTGTCGTGAAAACATTTTAAACTACTTGTCTTTGCGTTATTTTATTTTGATACTTAGTTCAGCGATAATAAAAATATAATAAGTGTGAAAAATATGTTTCTCTATCTCACGTCTTAATGTCCCCGCTGCAACGCGACTGGGGGACCCAGTAATGGTTTGCGACCATCCGTCCGTCCGTCACAGTTATTTGTGAACGCAACTCCTCTGAGACCGCTGATCGCATTTCGTTCCAATTTTGTAGGATCTACTTGATCTTGTCGCACCGAAGATCCGATTTGATTCGAGAAATATTATGGCTGTAATGGGACTTTAACGTTTTTGTGCATGCGACACTATAGGAACACTTTGGGAACGTCGCTCCTCTGAGACCGCTGATTTCGGATTTCGTTTAAATTTTGTAGATTGTTAGTCACCAGATCTATTTGATCCTATTGCGCCACCATTTTTATTCGACAAATTTTACGGGAGTTATGGGACTTTAACATTTTTGTGCATGTGACACTATAGGAACACTTTGTGGACGCAAGTCCTCTGAAACCGCTGATCAGATTTCGTTCAAATTTTGTAGGATTGTTAGTCACTATATTTATTTGTTCCTACCGCAGCGCCATTTTGATTCGACAAATTTTACTGGAGTTATGGGACTTTACCTTTTTCTGCATCCGACACCATAGAAACACATTGTGGACGCAACTCCTCTGAGACCGCTGATCAGATTTCGTTCACATTTTGTAGGATTGTTAGTCACCACATGTACTTGATCCTATCGCACCACAATTTCGATTGGAGTTATGGGACTTTAACGTTTTTGTGCATGTGACAGTACAGGAACACTTTGTGGACACATAGTTTTATTTGTATTGTACTGCAATATTTTTTATTCGACAAATTTTACCGGAGTTTTGATGTACTGCACAAGGATGACTTTTGAATGCCAATATTTCCAATTTTTATTTCCATGTTTAGTAGAAGTGTTGAAATTCATAATTTGTCGCTGTTTAATAATACACATTTTGTACATCTTGTGGGGCTTCGACTTTTCTCTGCGGCGGGGGACATATGGCTACGTGTAGAAATCATGTATAAATTTAAATTGATTATCTGAAACACAGTTGAATAAATTTATTTCTCTCCTTAAACCTTTTATCCTCATCGAGTCATTGCTTAAAATAAATAAAATAATATTATTATTCTCGCAGTTTAGAAAAAAGTTCGGGATATAGCGATTGTCTCGGTCTGTCTGTGCGAACGCCTGTCACACCTTTTTGCAACATCAACTCCTTCAATTTTGGATTGAGGAATTTAATTTTTGTATAGAAAGGCTGCATACCACCTGTAGATGCGCAATAAGGTTTTAGAATTTTGATTTTCAAAACTTTGGGCCAACAGGTGTCGAACTTCGAAAATGTGACATAAACTCCTCTTGTTTCAGTTTAAAGACAAACACCTCTATTGTTTTTGCGCACAGAGCAGCGCAACGGTATTATGCCGTCAGTTGCTAGTGACGTCGCGATTTCCGCGAATTTCTAACGTTGATCAACGGAAAGAGAAAGACTGTTGGAATCAACGGAAGGTTCGTAAAAGAACGTTAAACGATTTTTAAGATAGAAACGCATCATATCAACAAAAATTTTCCGGTCTGGCATAATTTTCATATATCTCAGGCCATAAAGTATAATTAATGAACATAAAATCAACTAACGTTTTATTGGATTTATATTAGTCCATACAACCCGTCAAAACATCACTAACACTGTCTAACGTTTACAAGACGTTGCTTTCAGAATTGGCGCATTTTATTCCCGCCATTTAAAATTTCTATGCCTTTTCTTCGAAATATCTATTTTTGCGGTACGGTGACCCCACGTTTTTATCCTTTTATTTTGTTTAAAACAAAAATGAATATTCTATGTAATTATCATCGAAAAAAAATTAGTCACTATATTTGACATAAATATTTTACCATAAAAAAGGCGGGAAAATGTTTATTGCAACATATCGTTATCATTTGTCCCTCAGAATATGATAATACCAATAATATAATTTCTACAGACAATACGGTTAACAAAACAAACAAATTTCATGTGATTAGGACTTTTTATAAAATATTCAACTGTAAATAACTACAAGTAACCATTTCTAAATTCTTTGAAAAAGATGGCGTTTTAAATCGAAAACGAGGTCGGTGTCCCCAAATTTTTATTGGCTGATTTAAAGCTAAAGTGAAAATAAAAATTAAAAAAGATATTATTGGTAGGCCTGAATAGAGGTATTGTCGTGCGCAATATGTACATACGCAATAAGGTTTTTCTAAAATTAGGGCCTACAGGGGTCGTACGAAAGCTTCAAAGATCTCCTCTCTCATTTTCATTTTCACACTTTAATTTTATACAGTGTTGTCATCCACCATATTAATATGATTTTCAAAACTTCTGGCCCAATGAGATGAATTTCAAAAATGATGAAGTTTTTTTTTTTCATTTTTCATTGGATTTAGTGATTTGATTTCTTCATATACAAAATTCTTTGATACCAATTGTGATGCATAAGATGTGCACATTTCGTCGATTTACGACTCATCAGTTGTGCCAAGACCTAAAATGTTGAAAACCATAAGAACAACCCAAAACGCTGAAAAGCAAATGATTGCATAACTTTTGGAAACGGGCAATAAGGATTTGGATAAGTATCCGAACTTAATGTGTGAATGCAGGGATCACTGTCGAATCATACAGTATCTTTCTTAGTTCAAAATATTTCCTAATTCATAACGCTTTGAATATACACATGGTTTATTCATTTAATTGCAAGTCTATAGCTATAGTACTCTTAATATACGTGTTTTTATTTATTTATTTTTCGTTTTTTTTTAATTTCAGACAATGTATGTTGGTGATGTAATTTGTAAGCGATACTTTAAAAGAGTATAATAATGTAATAAAGGATACCGGCTTGTAAGAAATTGTTGCAATTTCGTCGACAGATACTTATCAACAAATTTCATCATGCATACATATTAACCTTTTTGGTATAAAATTAGTAAAAATATAAAACAAAGTTACTTGTGTACTTTTTTATACATAAACAACAAAATAGATAACAGGAAACGTCAACAATATCATACCAATCAATTAAGGCAACCTAACTGACAAAACGCGTTACAAAAGGTAACATAAAAGAGTACAAAACACAAACATGAACACAGCAGAGTTGTATGTATGAAACAATGGAGTAAACATAGCCAGTTTTCATGTAGACCTGTTGTTAATATTTCTAATGGCTTCTAATTAATTTTACTAAAAAATATATGTTTTTCTTCTATTTCAACTGATTTTAGCAACCTTTTAAATTACTATCGGGGTCAGATAACACATGTCCCCATTAAATTTTAAATACTCTGATGTCCTTTTTTACCTGTATGAATTTGATAATTTACTTTAAAATGGCAAAAACAACAGTTTTAGTCCACCGAAGGGTAAGCAGTTCCTGCTCCGTATATGGCACCCATCGTGAAGTTCAATAAAATCAATCCAGTGGTAGTCATAAATCGGTGGAGGTTCATGAAATGTTACGACAGTGGGAACAAGTCCAACATCATCTTAGATATTGGAACACTGTAATGGTCAATCGTAATGACGACCGTAAAAGTATTTGTCGAAGGTCATGGTAACTCACGCGTGCCCTCGAATATCGAATATGCTGAGAAACGTAGACGCCATATGCAGGCGATGCTTCTATATTACTACTAAAGAAGGGAAAGTTAACAATAGAAAAGTTGGAGTCATCACGTTTGTCATGAAGTTTTGTCTTCAAATGTCCCTCATTGTCTATTTCAAGGAAAAAATCCAAACATGAAGCGGACTTCCATATATCTGTAGTATTCTAAATATCATGCTCACTGATGTAGATGAGATGTATTGCGTCATCTATATAACGAACAGTGAAATAAAAGGATTCGGCCAAAATGTACACTTCAAAAGTTTGATTTAAAAATATTTATATAATCATCCTTCCGCATAAAATAAAAGGGACATAACTTATAATTAACCAAAAATGGGATACAAATCTTTGTTAACCAATATCATGTGATAAAAATTACTAAGACAAATTAATATTGCGAAAAGTTTACTAATTTCTAAGACAAATGACACTGTTTAATATGTACATTACAACCAGAAATCTATGATCCCAAAGTTCACCTCGTTCCTACACTAATTTTGTTGTGTGGGTGTGTATCTCCCCGAGATGCACCCTTACAGCAAGTAATATGATTGTGGGTCGATTTGTATCGGAGAAATGAACTCTGAAGTAAAACTTAACCTAAGTTAATAAAGCGCGATAAGTAGGTCAGATTGACGTAATTGTGGTGGGAGGCTGTGTTACTCCGCGAGATGCATCGTCACACCAAGTAATATGATTGTAGGTCGATTGGTATGGGAGAACTGAACTGAAACTTAACCTAAGTCAATAAGCACAATACGTAGGTCAGAGTCACCCAATTTGGGTGGGAGGCTGTGTTACTATGATTGCAGGTTGCTTGGTATCACAGAACAGAACTCGGACGATAAACTTAACCTAAGTCAATGAAGAGCGATAAGTAGGTCAGAATGACCTAATTTTGGTGGGAGGCTATGTTACTTCCTGAGATTGATGGATAGATAAATCGTTGTTTAACGTCCAGTGGCAGCCAGGTGCATATCAGGACGAGAATACGATAATGAATAGGATCCCTGCTTTGTACTAGACCGACACGCTGAGCCGGATTTTTAATGTGCTAACTAACGAGGTAACTGACCTTAGGAAAACATATCACCCTCACACCAAGTAATATGATCGTAGATCACTTTGTATGTGAAAATTGATTTTTGACATAAAACTTAAAAGCCAGTCAACCGTGTAATCTGGGTCATGTGACCTCCATATTATATCACATGGTCTGTCTCTTTAACGTGCACCTGCACACAAAAATATATGACACTATGTCAACTAGTAACTGAGAAATGATTGTGGACGCATGCACGCGGACGCCGGGGATACTCCATTAGTTCCCCTCAACGTCGTTGAGCTGAACTAAAAAAATGGAAAAGTGTATTGATTGATTGATTGAATATTTTTTAACGCCGAGCTGGCGATATTGCAGCCAATATCACGGCCAGAACTAATTTGAATGGAAGTGGTTAAAATTTAACACAACATGTAAAACCAATAGACTATTTACAAGTAAGATATGACATTAAAAACAATAAAAAAGATCAGACAAAACATTACAAAACATTTTACAATATATCACAGACTTGAATAATATCACAGAAACGCTTTCAGATAAATACAAACAGTGAAATAAAATCGGTCATAACATATAACATATTAAAATTCTAGATAAGGACTATAATCAGGAATACAGTCAGACAGACTATATTCTCGAGTATAGTCCCACGTCCTTCAAATATTGTAATATACGGATGCCAGCAACCTTTGTAAATAAATCTTTCATATTGTTGACTGTGTAGTACCGACAAATAATGTCCGATTTATCTACACAGTCAATATAAAGATATCTAATGTTATGTCGACATTGGCAAGGTATCCACTCAGGGGGCGGCTACAAAGTGTATTACATAATAATCATAAGTAAGCAATTTCCTTTGGCCTTAAAATGGGGGTAAAATATTTCCCACAATGTTAGATGCATATCTAACATACCCCCTTAAAAATATATATTTACTGTGCCAAAGAGTAATTAAGCATCAAGTGTTTGATTTTTTTAACTTAAAAAGATCATTTTGGTCTTGCTTATTCTTACGCTGTGTTGGTTTTCTGCATCAACATAATTAAAAAAAAATCAAGATGAAAACATGTTATCTGACAGCCAAGAGTAAGACATATCAAGATAAAGACATGTTATCTGACGGTCAAGAGTAAGACATATCAAGATGAAGATATGTTATCTGACAGTCAAGACGTTAAGATTAGTCAACACATAAACATTTCATTGAACATTACAAATTAAGTTAAACAAGACAGAAATGACTATCAAATCGAATATCAAAATTCACAGCATAATACTAGTGTTTACTAGCTGTTACTGTATGTCAACATTTGTAATTCATTTATGAATTATAATAATATGTATCAATACATTTTTCGTATTGAATCATTTATAATTAAAACCAGCGTTTCAAATCGATCGCTCCCATTCAAATAAACAGGTTTCAAGCAGCTTGTTTATTTTTGTCATTGGAAATTCTATGCGGTTACTAAGAGACAATAATATGATTAGAATCAATCGATTGAATACTCCGTCTTTATGTTCCTCTTTTATTTGTAGGGTCCTGGCTGGAGCGATTATGGCACTGCCTACATGTATATTAGTTTTCAAACTAAAATTCTGAACTAAACAATCGACAAAATATTATATTGATGCTTAAGTTTTTAATTAAATATAGAAAACAGTATATTATCTAATCTCCCTCATCTAAAATCACCTGAGTTCTACAACATATGTTTTGAACGGCTAGTCCCTATTTATTAATAGAATTATTTTTTTTCTTTATTTCAATCGATGTAATATTAGACAAAATTTTGAAACATTTGAAAAGTAAGACTGAGAAATGTATTGTAGTATATGCAATAATCATTATTTTCCAACGAAGTCACATGATTTGTGAGGGGAAAAAGGGGGGGGGGTATGAAATTAAACAGAACATATGAACAGGATACAATGTACCAATTCATAAAATACTGGGCATCATGTGACATCATGTGAACATTTAGCAGTGAAATGAATGTGAGACTCGTTGGACATTGGTAAATAATAAATTATTTTAAACGGCAGTGGTTCGTCCTTCGAAACATATGAGATTAATCAATTTTAAAAACTAGCGTTTAAGAATGTGGGTAATTTTAACGATTAAAACGTGAAACCCACGATTTTTAGCAACAATTCATCCCCCCTTTTTGAACCTAATTTTTCGGCATGAAGAGTCATGGGAAAGTGCCATTTTCGTTGCATTAAATGAATCGGATACATTTGCAATTTATCGAGGTACTCTTATTTTTCAAGATGAAATTTTCTTTCATATCTCAGTACTCCCAAATGGAAATTAACATAGACACCGAATTGGTTCTTTAGATGAGTCAGATGTTCTACATGTTGAACTTGTAATGCTCTTTCTCATAGATCAAAATATAACCATATAACAATAGACTGATATTTTATAAGAAAGGTCTATTTATTTCACTGTCAAGCTTATACGTTTGACCTTTTCTCTGAACTACGTTATAAATTAATATTCATCTAATTTCAATATTTGCATAACTGTATTTTGTATTAGCCATAGAAAATAGATCTGAGTGGGTTTTAAACGTACTACTTATTCATACTAACAGCCAATTTAATGCTATGGGGCAAACGGTCTACATGTTAACCTCTATAAATCTACATATTGACCTTATTGTGCTATATAAGTAGCAAGTTGCGTCATAGATTATTCACTAAAAAGAAAAAACCCAACAGTTTTTGAGAGAAAATCCAAAATGTCGTCAGAAGAAATAAAGAACAAATTTGAAGGAAAATGGAAGGTTTACAAAAGTGAAAATTTAGAAGATTTCCTGAAGGAATTAGGTATATAGAATAAGTAATATAAGTTTCTTGAATCGGTTTTTTATTTGATACATATGTAATCTTTAATCATTACACACGTCTTATATCTGCTAAGGTGTCAATTGTAAAAGACATTGATGGTATTTTTGTACTTTTTTATGTATTCATTTATTTATTTATTATATTTTTCTTCTCTAGCAACATTTATGAACATTATTTTTTGTTTCATGGAAAGGGGCAAAGAAAATTAAAAAAAAAAATCCATGCTCCAAAAAATTCATTTAAAACTGGCTCAAACCTATGGTGGAAATATGATGAATTGTATTTTTAAACAAAGATTTCGTTCATACACATAAGCGTGGCAGTTTCGCCGATACATTCCGGGATCAGATCACATCCTTGACCCCCCCAACCCCCCGGAAAAATGTTTCACTCTTTTAGCATTCCTAAATCCCAGATATAGGATATACAGATACAAACATGTTTATGCTACTCAATCCCCCACCAAATGGGTTAAAAAGGGTGATAATGAGTGCTTTACTTTACATAAGGACGACAAACTGAAGACAAAGTGCCATACTTACTACCTTCCTTGTTAGATAACAAATGGCTTAGATTACAAATGGAGCGATAACAAAACCATTTCCTTCTAACCTGAGATTAAGGTTGTGACGTAGAGTCGTCTCTCATTTTTCAATTTCTGCATTTTATTTTCATACCGTATCCTCATACACCATATGCAGTTGCAATAAGGTTTTAGAATTAAAATTTTCTAAGACTGAGGCCCACAGGTGTCCAAATTCAAAAATTGTCAGAACACTCAGAAGCAAACCTTTTTTTTTGGCTTTTAGTGAATTTATATAGCTCATCTGATATGACAGTAGAATGGTTGTGATTCTGAATATCCTCCTTTAGCAATATTCCTTAGTGCATTTAAATTTCAGGTATGAACCTTGTAAAGAGAAAAGCTGCGGCAAATTTATCACCCACACACACCATATCTGTAAATGGTGACAACATAAAAATAATAATTGATGGCGGTATGAAGAAACGCGACGAAGAATTCACCTTAAATGTAGAACAAGAAAGAAAGACAGAAAATGACCAAAATGTGAAGGTAAATTATGATTATCAAAATGTAAAGGTAAATTTTTTTTAAATGTCACTCAAAACATTTGAAAACTGATCTTTCAAAAGTTGTGACGGGGTTATATTAGGTGACCATATAATAGAACATTCAAGGTTTTACGCAAGAAGATTAAAAGTTATTTTACGGTATCACATAACTGGTCCATGTTTAAATTTTATTCAAAATTTAGAGTGCTATAAAACAGAATTCTTTCGAAATGGATTTATCGAATGTTTATAATGTCTTCCGAAAATGAACTGGAGACCAAAAACTAGAATATAATGTAGTATACGTTTTCTGTTTGTATTCACTTCTTCTTTCAAAGCTGAAGAACAAACGTAAATTATCAAAAGGTAAAGCCAAACCCCGTCCGTAGAATTTACAGACCTACATTTATGTACAAGCAAAATACACGTACCATCCTTAGATATTCTTAAATACCAATTCTGATGGACTATATATACTGTGACTTAAGGTATCCGGGCCATAATAGATCATGATCGAAAATTGTATCTCGTTTTGACCGTGAATGGCTACACCAAACAATTTAAAACTGGGATTTGTATATATATTTTTCTCAAGTTGAAACACACTTTGTTGCTTATATGGAGAGTCTGTAAAAATAAGTTAGTTATATTGACATTTCCGAAGTTTGCCGATAATTACCGAGGTCATTTCAATTGCGTTGTATGGAACATCCGGGAACTTTTGAATAATCACGTGGTCATTTATGGTCGGGATACCTTAAGTCATAAGATTATCGCTTGTAAGTTGTCAGATCAGGAGCCCAAACTGTTGTGTCTTGCCAAATGCTCAATTTGTTACCAATTCTATGAGCCATAGCTTCATTCGCATTACTTCAACACTTCCAGGCAATACTGGACGTAATATCAACCCAATAAACATATATTTATATGCATGTTTGTAGTCTGTCATGACGTACGCTGACGGTAAGCTGACAATGGTAAATACACCGATAGATGAAGACATACCTCCAATATCCGTTGTTCGAGAGAGAAACGGGGACGATCTAGTAATGGTAAATATATATTTACTAATTTTATGAACTTGCTATTCGGATAGGAATTTCACAAGGTCAATTTGACTATTTCCTGTCAGCTGTATACTTATTTTGAACTACTAATTTATTTTGCATTATTTAGTTGATTGACAGAATGCACCATAAATACATTTCATACATCACAAATCAAGTCTGAAGATGTTCTTTCTTTTTCCAATGCATTTTATATGCTGAACATAACATCCTTATGGTGGCTGAAATGTTACATGGGTATCTGATACATAATATATACATGGTTTTCATGGTGACTTATTGTGTGGACCATAAAACTCTAAAACTTATATCGTGGTAACAAAAGCCGGGTTTTACCAAGTGTTTTAAAATTTGCTTTGTCCAGTCTATAGTCCTCTCCCATTACTGCTGATTGCATATGTTACGCGACAATTAATGAATTAATCCGGAAAACTGGAAATTCTGCTCTAGAAAAAAATATGAAGCATCTTTTTACTTGAAAAGTTTTATTTAATCAAGAATAAATGAAACTAAAAGCAGAGAAACAATTTTTAAGACAGCAGTGTCAGATATTCCGCAAAACGAGTTTATTTTAAAAAACAATAATGAACCCAATATAAATAAATATCTCGTTACCGCATTCCCCATCGATATTTGTTTAATATTAAACCTGTAAAATGTATTGATGTTCAGCAAAATTTGCTTTTAATTTTCAGATAATGTCTTGTGGTAGTGTAGTAGCCAAGAGAATTTTCAAAAGGGCATAAAAAAGAAAAAAGGACTCTAGTTCTGCAAGAACAAGGAAATACTACATTCTGATTACAGTACTTAACTGACATCATTAGATCAAATCTATATATTTTAAAACAATTACAATTTTCTGTACATGTTGTTCTCATTAAAAAATTAAAATGTATTCTGTGTTTTAATGTTTTAAAGATTTTAAAAAAAAAATTTTGGGGGAAGGGTATTTGTTGTTTACAGGAAGGTCATTCTGTAACACGGGATGAAGGTAGGAAAGTCTAATAGATAGATTGGAGTTTCTAGTTTCTCGTGGAAGTCCACTAGTTTGATTACCACTGATTGAATAAGAATGACAAGGAATGGAGAGTAGATACTATTATCCTATAAGCGAAGAAATCTCTGTGTTAAAGAATAGAAAAATAGTAGATTATAGACTTAATTTTTTTAATAATTCAGTTGTGCTTGAATAACGGTCTGGCGACTACTGCATCAAATGATAACATAACTGCCATATAAGGTCAGTTTTTCGGAATATTACATCCCATAGCTGAAATTCATATTTTAACAAAGTGATTAATATTAAATACTGGAATGAATCGATAAACAACACTATTTACATTGGTCACACATACACAGGGGCAAGTTTAACTTTTTTTCCAAAATATTTTCTCTGAATTTCACAATGTACAGAAATATGAAAAGTTTGTTTCCTGTTTATTCTTATTTAATTGAATTGAAGTGGACCTTCATATCATTGAGTACAAATCAACTCTTATGAACCCTCTGTTTGCTACATAATGTCACCGTTACTATGATGAAAATTACAATGTAAAAGCTGATGATAATTACACACACACACACACACACATAGCCAGTTGATACCCTTTAAGGTCAAGGCGAAGTTATTGAACGCCATCTAGTGTTCATTTGTTTACCGTTTCAAGGGTAACAGCCCCTTGTCATTGTATTACGTCCCCGACTGATTGTCTGACGTCGTAGGCATTATGATGTTGACTCCGGAGTCGCCCTGAGGTACAGTTATTACGCAACACAAAACTTTTTCGAAACGTTTCAAAACGCATTGTGCGTTCACCCTTCATTATCAAAACGCATTCGAAAGCATTATTTTGTCGTGTAAACGCATATTTAGACTAATTCGTTTCAGAATCATAGGAACGTGTTGTTATTTGTACAGTAAATATTATGCAAATAATTTGCTTAGTTTAAATATTACCGGTAGGTATTTATGTACAGTGTACTACATCCATGGTTTTACCACGGCGTAAGTCACCTTTTTTGACACTTAGATCACGGGTACACTGTTATAAATTTACTAAACATCTCAATTTCTGTGAACTAAGTCTATAACGCGAATGCATATATGACGTCAAGTTGCGCATATAAAATCAATTTTACTTTGATGGAGAAATAAAAAATGTCAAGCAAGTGAAGACGGTCCTCATTATCCTTTTAAAAAACTAGTGTTACTTATATTGATTAAAGGTCTTTGTAATTTCACCGTTCTCTAGAATTCGCCTGGTATTGGTATTAATTCGTACCGCTTCGGCATTTGAATACTGCGAATTAAACTGAATCGATTGAAATTGTTACCGATATTAGCTTAATTTTATGATCTCATGACATGATGCATTGAGAATGTACATTAATTGTTTTTTAATTTGGTTACACAAAATTTATTTTAAGTTCTTTGGATTTTTTAAAGGGTAAATATAGGGTGCGAGGGAGCAAAAATTTTTTTTTCTATTGGGATAGTTTTTTTTCAGGAGAATATAAAACTTAAGTGTGACACAACTTTTTATTTTTAATTTGAATTAGGGGCGAATTTTGAGCTCTTATTTTTAATGAAGCGGTAAAACAATTGCAGCGGCGAAATCCAACGATCTAAAAATCAGTTTGGTTTGGCCTAATTTGTTAAGGGATTTAACGGCGAATATTTCAGCCAAAATAAGGCATTATCAGCTCTCACTGTGTTAAAAAAGGTTTCCGTCGTCAATTATCCTTACGGATCTTTACACGCTTGCTTATCTCTCGCATGCAAGAATATTTTATTAGAAGTTTTTATTTTATAATAACGACAATACCCTCTAAATTTAACGCACTTTGAAATAAAAAATGTTGTTTTCAAATTACGTGGAGTTTCAATTGGTCCACTTGACGCACTGTGATTTATTTTAATATTTTACGGGACTGTAAGGATACAGTTGCAATACAAATCATCCATTGACAACATGAAAATCAAACATTGTCATTCAACAAATATTAAATAAAATCTGCAATAAATAAATAAATAAATATATAAAATGATGAATAAATAAATAAATAAATAAGAATTAATAAAAACATTAATAAAAACATTGAAATTAAAATATATACATCAGATGAAAGGAAAAGGTTTGCTGTTTGTCCTATAATTATTATCTGCAATACATAAACGTTATCGAACGCTGGACGTCATGATGTTGCCTGGAAAAATCAAAGTTTGTACATTCTTAATCCATCAACGTTGCGTCTAATTTTCTAAAGTTGTTTTTGCATATTTGTTGGGGATTATACTGTTTTGTAAAAGACAATTCATTGGTCCAAATATTGGACTCCCGGTCATTAATTTGAAATTAATTCTTTTAATGAAACATACCACAAAGGTTTGGTTTCAATTGACCAAATACTTTCGTAGGATGAAGATTTCTTGCAATAATCCAAAAGGTTGAAGAATAATTTCAAAATACCAAAAATGACCAAAAGGGGTAAGTCCAATACCATTTAAGAACAGAGCTATGCATGAGGGGGATACTCCTTAGTTTTCACATATTTTACAATTTTGTAACAGTAAATTTTAAGCTGATATCTTGAGGTACATGTAACACTTATGACTTTTTTAAATTTGGTATTATGATTGGAACCTGCTCTAAAGGGCACCTCTATATAACAAATCACTGTCTATAAAGGGAACAGTGAAAAGTCCCATTCATGAACAAAGTAAGTAAAATTAACCTCTATATAATGGGCACCTGCTCATAAAGGGCACTTTTTTATGGTCCCTTAGCTGCTCTTTATAGACCGGTTTGACTGTATGTATACTTTGCACATGGCAATTCAATTTCATTTTAATATAAAATGCACTATGAGTTAATTTTGGTCACAGTCTGTCACAGTTTGGTCACAATAAACCAAAAATGTTTTTCTAATTCAAGTCACAGTGACCATATTTGGAAGTCTAGACCCTTGAACTAAAGTCGCATAAGAACCATTCCACCATAGTCTGAAGTAAATTTTTTAATTGAAGTTTTTAAATTTTTGTTCTAATGTTGTACTAAGGTTTAAGGTCAGAAATTAATCACGACATGAATTTTAAAAGTGACTACCTATGCACCATTCCAGGAAATGTACGTTGGTCTCAATAAATCCAGTGGTTTCAGAGGACATTTAATTTTTTTACAAATCGTATATTCTAACTTAAAGACAAATCCCTCTATTCAGATCTACCAATAATATCTTCTTTAAATTTTTTTTCCACTTTAGCCTAAATAAAAGCTTTAAAATCAGCCAATAAAAAAATGGGGTCACCGACCGCGTTTTTGATTTATAAGGCCATCTTTTTTACATAATTTAGAAATCGGATCTTGTAGTTATTTACAGTTTAATTTTTTATAAAAAGTCCAAATCACATGAAATTTGTTTGTTTTGTTAACCGTATTGTTTGTAGAACTTATATTATTCGTATTATCATCTTCTGAGGGACAAATGATGACGATCTGTTGCTATAAACATTTTCCCGCCTTTTTCATGGTAAAATGTCTATTTAAAATCTAGTATTGTAAAAAATTGACCAATGTTTTTTCTATAATAACTACATAGAACATTCATTTTTGATTATTAAACAAAAAAAAAAAAAAAAAAAAAAACAAAAAAAAAAACAAAAAAAAAAAATAGATATTTCGAAGAAAAGGCATAAAAATTTGAAATGGCGGGAAATTATTGCGCCAATTCTGAAAGCAACGTCTTTTAAACGTTAGACAGAATTGGCGATGTTTTCACGGGTTAAATGGACAAACATAAATCCCGTTATTTATTGTTTTGATGTTCGTTTGATTTTAATTACAATATACACGTGGTAGTTAGTTTTCAGCACAGACATGTAATCTAAAACTGGGAAAGCAAGGCGATCTACGAATATCTCGATTAGAATTTCGATTTAGTTAATAAGTGTGTCTATGTGTTGAACAGAACAGACACTTGTTCTTCCTTTTTTGTCAATGAAGGTATTTAATAAGCATGTTTTTTTTATATGCAAAAGAATAATTCTTGTATCTATTGACTATATATAGATAGTGAATGGAGGTCTAGAGTGTCTCGTTCACTTTTAACGACATAATATGTTAGTTCAGGACAATTATTCATAAAACATCTTAACTTCAATAATATGTTCCTTAGTCTAAGATTTTCCTACGGATTTCTTTTAGCAACACCAATTTTATTTATATTTCTTTGGATTATCCCGATCCAAATTTTGATAGAAAATGTTTCCAATAAAAAATAATGCTCCCGCATATACGAAAAAAGTTCCTAATTTCCGACCCGTAATTTTTTTATTTTTGAAGAATTTAACTGAAAATGTGCCGCTCACTCCAAAAATTTATTGAAAAGTTAGGACTTTTCAACACAAAAATAGAATTAAAAAAAATATTAATCCCGCATAAATTTTGGCACCTGCTCATTGAAAAATGCTTTTCAGGAGAAAAAATTAAAAGTCGCTCGCTCACTTTTGTCTCGCCTGTGACGAATGTCGCTGAAGACCAGACATAGGGATCATACTTTCCACCGTCGTCCTCTGCATCGGTGGTGATGTCGTGTCAGGTTAAAGTATTTCAATCTTTAATAATTTTCAAATTTTTTTCCGTTTTGCAAGACAATTTGGCCTTTTTTTGCACTTTTCTGCCTGGTTAACCTGATAATTTAAGTTTTTCAATCTTGAATATCTTCATCAAACCTTCATATAATTTCAAGAAACTCAGATAGAAGCTTCACGAGGCTCAAATTATTGTACCTACATATAGATCTTAAAAATAATTACAAATGTTTTTCGTTTTGGCAGACAATTTGGACAGTTTTTTTCAGTGTTAAATAACTTCATCAAACCTTCATATAATTTCATGAAACTCAAACAGAAGCTTCTAGAGGCTCACAACTTTGTACGCAATATAAAGTTTGAAAAAAAATCTGTTTATGCAAACAATTTAGATATAGATTTTTTCCCACATTTCTGTTTTGTTAAACCTTTAAATAGTGTTTAGTTTGCGAATTGATATGTGGAAATCAGGCAAGACACAAGGTTCCGGGGAACCGCTTATACATATTTTTTACCTTTAAAAAATCCAAAGATCTAGAAATCAAATTGGTGTGGCATCAGTAAAGGAAGATATTTAAGTGGTATTATTAAAACAACTTAACTGAGTAATACTTAAGTATTAGACACTACGAAACCTCTCGTTTTTTTACCATAAAAAGAGAGCAAATAATAAATATGGGAGCCTAGTCATAGACACTATGTCTGTAAAATGCAAGGTGCATCCTGCCTTCAGATCTTTTGCAACTTGGTATGGCTCAAATATCCGTCTTTCTCCTGGTAGCCAGATGGATGCATATGTGTCCGTAGCCTCTGTGTTTTCTGAAGGATCGGCGACATTTCTATCGGAAACGAGTTGAGATAATTGTACACGTCTGTCTTGCTCCTGTTTTCGTACAAAGCGACCCTTAAATCGAGCCATCATGGCCGCCAGTATATCTCCAACGTGTATTAAAACAATTCGCGGAAAAATTGGCGCACGTCATAAAGAAAAACGAAACAATAGCGTAGCAAGGCAGAATGCGCAGAAACAATAGAGGGATTTGTCTTTAAGTGACGGTGGCCATTTTGGTTGAAGGTCCAGACCCGTTGACTCAAATATGAACGAAAACTACCCAGAGACAAACCCAACAAATTTTCGTCTCAATCTGCTCAGTGCGCATTTAAAGGAAAGCTAAGACAGAAATTAATAAAGTGATCATAATTTCTCAATTGGATGGACAGGATGAGCTAAAATAATGAAAAAAACTTACACTTTTTCTTGTATTCACCCATCTACATTGTATTTGACACTGTTTCTTTTTTCTGTGATATTGTCCTTGGTAGATTTACATTTACAATCCGTATCAGAAGATAATAAGTTTATTATTAATTTTCTCTTTTATAATATATTCGTGTTAAAATTTAAAACTGCGGCCATACTAGTTACAAGAGTTTAATCAGAGAAAAATTCTGATTCTTCAGGATGAATAATGTGATAAAAGTAATTGGAATCAAAAAGATAATCTAATAAAAACCCTGTAGTCATATCTGTTATAGCCACGATTATCACTCTGCATGATTTGTTTATTGGCTGTAACTGTAATTGATTGATAAACACTGGAGGTCGGTCTAACGATGTAGATACATATTGTACTGGGTGATAATGATGTTAATATGGTCTCATATTACCATGTTACTAGCTGCATGTAGTGGGAATCAAGGTTATATAAGATCTTCAAAATCGTGTAAATATTAATGTACATTAAGACTGATAGTATAGCAAATATAAGTATTTTAAGGAATGTATTAAATTTAAGAACAATTTTCTGAATTTTAGTTTTTTAATGAAATAAAACAAATTTTGGAAACTTCATTTGTATAATAAAGTTAATATTATTCTACATGGTAACATCATTGCTGTGCCTGACATTTTCCATTATTTCAGAGGATTTTTCTACAAAAAAAAAAAAAAAAAAAAAAAAACGAAAATAAAAAACGAGTCTGGTGAATGCTGAAAGATTTTTATCAACAGGGCAGAACAAATGGCAATATTAGAAGAATTTATGAAGCAGGAAATTCTAGGCCAGTTGTTGCATTTCAATCGTTTTCAAGTTAAATCGTAAAAGAAAGGCATGATGTCCGCTTTAAATGTCATTCTGTAGACATAATAAAGGTATTTTCAAGTAAGGGTGGTTACAATGTATAGTAAGAACTCGATGGTACATGTATATGCTATTTATCAACAATGCTACTTGTTTACAGTAATCACGCAACATAAATGAAATTAAGTATAAAATCATACCTTGCTTCTTTCTTGACTCTGACATGTCTGATATACAACACTTTCCAAAATAAATTCAGGTATTTAAGAGTAACATCGATGGAAAATAGAATTTTTATGAGTTTTCTGGTTTTTATTATCTGACCACTGACTTCTAAACTTGCAATGTGTAATCCGATAAGATCTTATTTATTTTCTGATACAATCAAACCGACATAGTTCTCTTTTTAGCTCTTTGGCTTATCAAAATTTATAGTAAACACACATTTTATTATTCAACTGGCTTTCATAACTTATATGGTGGAAATACATAGTCGCTTAAAACCAGCAACAGGCGCTTCTTGAACTTTTTTGATGATCCCGGCTAAATTACTGCGTGAGAACAAACATGCAACTATTAAATCATAAATTTTTTAGGATTACTGTTTATATTATCAACAATTCTTTCGTGATGTTTCGTCAATCTTTTTCGATCTTATGATAATCCTTTATGCTTTTGTGTTTTTGTATGGAGTGCGTCAGATGAGTTGACGCGTGCACAAATATTTGTTCGTTCTTTCGCTTTGATTGAAGCACTAAATTAAAAATTTTCTTGGAATTCCCGGTCTTTATGAAATAAAATTTTATTTTATTCTAGGTGATATTTAATATTTAATCTTGGTTGTTTCGTATGTGTACGCATCTCAAAATGCGTTTCCAAATTAGAATAATTTTATTATTATAACCGTAATATTTTGTACCCCATAATACCTATTTATTTAAAACTATAATTTTGTATTATTAATTTCCCTATTTATGATATTTCTCCCCATATACATGTGTATTATTTTTGAAATGCTTAGCCGTTACACAGTCATGTATTTTACACATCAATATAATCCCCCTTTTGTACAAAAATTATTTAACAGTTTAAACATCCCGGGCCGTGTTAACGAATGTGTCCTTAGATAGTCTCAGGACATGTCCCAGTCCTAAGTCATGTTATCAAAGCTATCCTAAGTTCGGATATGTACTAAAATTTGTCCTAAAGTTAGGATATAGAAATGGGTGTCTTAAGACCACCCTTAGATGGTCCTAACAGTTAGAATTAATTATTGTAATATGAACAAGGTATCAGTCGGGCGCGGAGACAGGTAAATACGCGCTAACAAGGTAAATTCGCATCTAAGAACTTAGAACTTACATAAGACAGAGGAAAAAAGAGGAATAAAGACATCAAAAAGGCAAGTTATTAAAGCCCGATAGTCTTAACGTTGAGATGGTAAACACGTTTTACAGAATGATTTCGCTCTGAAATAGTTTGGCACACTTGCCTCTTTCAAAATATTTCAAAAAGTCGTTAAAATCTAGAAAATAATGATCAAAGCAAAGAATGTTATAAACAGAAAAAATTAACGAAAAAGTAGCGAATAAGGAATAAGGAAAATTAAGTAACGGATAAGGAATAAGGAATAAGTAACGAATAAGGAATTAGGAAATAAACTGAAATATAGTGAATATTTTAGAATTTGTTGATTTTTTTACATTAAAATGTTATCTTATAAACACCACAGATATATAAAAAAAATTGTACTATTCTACATTTATTAACCTTTCTCGCCATTATGTTTCGCCCAAAAACTTTTTTCTTTGTCGTCTGCATATTTCATTTACGTAAAGGGAGAAACTTTTTTGTAAATACAAGTAACATTCAGATTAGAGATACACAGTCTATTGTTATTAAAGAATGTTTAAAATTCAAATGGATATGATAGATGAAACCTGTTTTTGTAAGTCTAAAACCTTATAGGCGCCACAAATATGAAGACATGTATAACACAGCTGTGTATTTATGCAAAATTATCTTTTAAAAAAAGGCAAGGATTGCATAACTATTGTTAAATTGCTATCAAATAAACCTTCGTACGTAACATAATATTTATAAATTACTTTTTCTATTTATACGGAGTAATATTTGTTTACATCTACATAAACTTTTCATGACTAAGCTGAAACTGATCATATTCGTTGATTCCAATTTTAATGTAAGTTAATTTAAAGCATATAATTGATATGTGTAGATCATGTATATGTCGAATCGTAATTTAATATAATATCAAAGCTGCATAAGCATAAGGACAGATTCAAACTGGAAAAGGTTTCATTTTTAAAATACGAAAATTTCCCAATCAATAACGTCAAATAGAAAACAATTTAACATCTAGGTATTATGTTTTACTAAACTAACATTGCGTATCAATTGGAAGTGCGTCCTGCAGAACAATAAAGATTTGATCGCCATTTTAACCAAATGATAAAATGGTTTCAATTGCAAAGGAATAGGACTGTATTATCTAAAAAAAAAAGCCACCCTTAATTCTATGTGCTTGCTTATTAGGTATTTGCATGAGAATAACTTCCCATGTGCGAAAGTGAAAATAACTCTTACAGGAACTCAACAAAATTTTAATAAACTTTTTCGTATTGAAATGAACCAAACAACAACTACTATAGAAGTACAAAATGTATTAACATGATATTACAAATTATTCAAAAATAAATCTATTACTGATATAAGGCTGTGCTTAAGGACTTTTTTATTCGTTGTTTCACCAAACAATTTATTATCACTGACATTTTTTATAGCATTACCATTTTGAGGAAAATGAAGGAAATGTTTGTGGTGTTATAGATTTTTTTTTTTTATTTACAACTAGTTATTGAAAAGTTCCGACGGAACAAATTATCTGTTACATTTACAAGAGTTCAAATAATTGCTCAAATCTACAATAAAATGAGTTGAAAATGTTGGTAATTTTCAGTGATAATCTACGGAGTTGAAAGATAACCACGGGGATACAATTAGGGATAAGCTCAAGGATTAACGGAGAAAATAATTTAGCCAATAAGAATTGGGCATTCCTATTGCAGCGTGATGCCGAGGCTTTCCGTAATTTAGCCAATCGGAATTGTGAAATATATATAGCTGACCTATATCGGCTAGTTTTACCAGTATTTTCTTATTATAGGATATATAACAAAAAGCATGGCTGCTGTGTACATGTACTTTAGAAATCGAACATACAAAAAATACGACGAAATAAAGTGTTTTTAACCCTTTAAATTAAAGTTTTAGATTTGTTGTGCACGAACATTTTGCCGGACAAGACGCCATACAAAAATACGGACAGATAGGCACACTTTAATTTAATATATGTGTAAAATTTCATTTCATTATGATATATAATACTAGATATATCTTACGGCATCTTCGTTAACACGTCCCTCGGCTTATGTCTAGTCGTCGCAAAGCTGCATGGATAGCAATTATCACCTGTTGTTGTCCAGTCAAAGATTTAGAAAGGCTTAGTCATTTAGCTAAACCCTTAATCCAAATACCTAAATTTTAAATAAAAATGTAAAAGTATATGTTATTGGATAATTAGAATGTTAATCCCCTATGTCAATCATTTTGTAATTTGTCTTGTTTTATCTTTAATCTTATTATTGATCGTTAAAAGGAAAATAAAACGTGAATAAAATATGAAAATGCTCTTGAACCCTTTTCCCTAAATTTTTTAAATCTATTTTTCAATTGTAATAACTTGATTAGTCAAAATTATATACATGTATGTACAATGAATATATTGAGTAAACTGTTCCTATACATGTACTTCTGTACTAGCTATATAGTGTATTATGGTGTTGTGTCTAAAGTTAACGCAAAGGATACATTTATAGGACATAAAAATGAAATATATGTTTATATCTGTGATGAAATATATCTTAATATGCATGTGAACTTGGTCAAAATTGGTCATAATGTATTCCACCACGTTCTTGAATATTGCTGTCAAGTTGGGCTGGGTCATCGAATATATAGGACCATGTACGAATCAATGCTGCCAAGTTGGGTTTGAATTGGCCCACTGGTTTTGGACAAGAAGGATTAAAAAGTGCTTACCCGTAGTGTCCTATTTTAGACTATTTTTACGGTGATGGCCATCTTTTGGATGATGGGCGAGGTCATCAAATATAATTTTGATCAGACTTTGGGCTGGTCGAGCTAATACACATTTAAAAAATCTAACATTTCATATACATATGTATATGCATTACTTTAAACAGAATTTCCAAGCGAAATGCATATCTCTTGCATCTTCATTCTTTAAAAACCGAGGTTTTACTCAGCTGGTCTTTGCAATTACGGATGTCTGTCCTAAAATTTTCAACATAATGAAATGTTTCAGACTAAAATTGTTTACACTGAATAGAAAAAAAAATTGACACAAATTTACAGAGAACAGAAATTGGAGCCCCTAACCCCTAATCCGTACCCTAGGTTAAAGCAATGAACATTATAATTGTTGGTAGAACTGAAAGGTTTTGTAAATTAAAAAGGTGCATCTAAATACATCAGTCAATAAACGGCCACAAATATCTGAATTATACCTAGATCTTTTTGTAGATCTTACTTTGCTGAACATTTGTGCCATTTACAGTTTCTCTCTATCTATGATAATATTAATGATAATAACCTAACACTGCAAAAGTTCTTTAAAATTATCAATTCAGAGGCAATAACCCAACAAAGGCTTGACCGATTCGTCTGAATATTTTATGGCAAGTAGAACTTGACCTGATAAACATTTCTATTCTGTCAGTTTTGCTCTAAATTCTTTAGTGTTTGAGATATAAGCCAAAAACTGCATTTTACCTATATGTTCTATTTTTAGCAACACCAGCCATGTTTGTTGATTGATCAAACCCCGGATATAAATTTTTAAACTAGATACCCTAAGAAACATTGGCGCAGTAGTTTCAGAGAAGATTGTTTAAATTGTTTACGACGACGGACGACGAAGGACGCCAAGTAATGGCATAAGCGCACATGGCCCTTTGGACCAGGTGACTACAAATGATCACCAATACAATGATAACGGGACAAAAAATTCCAAAAAATCTGAAAATTCTTACACACACTATGGAAACAGAAAACATTTCCGAAATTCAATCAGACTTTATAGGAAACATTGGATGCCACGCGGGAGATGTTCTTAAACTTGGAAGTTTGCAACCGTTGTTATCGACATGGAAAAATTCCAAAAAAGCTGAAGTTTTCATGTTTAAGGTTAAGCAAGGAGGAACACTGTGGTCTTGAAATATTCAAGATCGCTTCTGTTGCCATAGAAAATGGATAAAAATTGAATTTATTCAAATTTTCTTAAAACATGCACAATATCTTGATCTTCAAATATGTCAGATAATGACTTTAGGGCCAAGCTGAGTTTTAGCGATTTTTTTGTTAGCATCCTAACATAATATTACTTGTTTATTCATTCATAAATGTTATCGTGATTTCACCCCACTTTCACAGAAATTCGATTCATGGGCAGCAACTCCTGAGAACAACGAACACAAGACCAAAACAATACAAACATTACACTTAAAAACTAAAAACATATGAACAACATGGACCCCACCAAAAAACCGGGGTCGACTCATGTGCTCCGTAAGAGTAAGCAGTCTCTGCCTCCTGCAGGACACCCGCCACGCTGCCCATGTTAAATCTGGTATGAGGCATCAATGAAACAGGTCCATTTATGTAATAGAAGAGTATTACGGTGTGCGCTTGCATGCGTTTTATTGACCGTTTGTATTTCATTGTTCTAGATCCAGTTGGAGGCGAAAATGTTTTATATTTTTCTTACCTGGCAAAAGTGTAACAATCGTAAAACAAAACCCACTTATGCCTAAACTTTTACATATTATTTAAATATACATCCTGTTGAAATGTAAAATTGATTTATTGGTCAAGGATTAAAGTCTAACGTATTGCTGATTTCCAACGTATTTTATATTTTTCAAAATGTACACCCCCCCTCCGACCCCCTCTCTCAGAAAACAACACAGTGAATTAAAATAAGGAGGTTAAATCAATATTAAAATTGTCGATTTATATATCTGTACTGTCCATTTGAGGTTGAAATGTCTTTCCTCTCTTGAAGAAGTAACAGTCCACAGGAAGACATGTCACCATACACGAGCAGTGTTTGCTCTTACTGCTAAATGCCGTGTCCCTGGTGCTTGGTGGAAACGCAACAAATACAAATTTTAATTTCTTTATTTTGACCCAACTGGGGATCGAACACGCGATCTTCCGCACTCGTAGCTAGCACAAGACCATCGGGCGGTTTCAAATTCGGAAATTTCTGACCGTTGTTAAAAAATCAAGAGCAATCCGAAAACCACAGTATTTAGAAGATTTTGAAGACCAAGATCATGAATGTGTGTTTTAATGAAGATACATGTATGTTTGTAAAATATCAATATTTTTATGAACTTTTAAAACCCGGAACCCAATATTATGGCGAAAAGGTTAAGCACGCATACAACCACAAGTCAATATTTCAGAAAGATAAAAATTGATTTCGAGATTTCGTTTAGCTTAATGAGCAATAAGAAATTTTAGCAATTTAAGTGTAAATAATTTTTTTAATGGGATAATTTGTGTAATCAGGCAGTTTAGATAAATGAAACCAAAATAACAGACTAATATATGAAAAAAAACCAACAAAATTATGAACTTTAGACGCGTTTATCAGACTTTGGATTTCGAATTCAGATATTCACATATTTACCTTTCCATATTGTATTGGCACAAAAGTCTATTTCCATGATTTCCATGCATCAAAGAAGATACTTGAGATTTTGAAAATTATTAAATTCAAAATTAAATTATAGTTTTTATTAAGAAAAGAAATATATACTTGGAAGTGTGTGTGTTTTTTATGACTAATCTTCCAAGTATTCAATGTACAGAAAGGTCAATAAAGGATAGGAAGCTTATGATGCAGAAGAAAACACAGATAACCGATGATACGGTCAATGAAATCCGATACTGATGAGAATAACATAAAACTTGGTGATAAAGAATGCGAGAGGAATTATGAAAACAGTACAGACTGTAAGCACAAATCGGCTTTAATAAAACCACATGGTATTATTTAAAGAAACGCGCTTTGTGAAAACAGGATAATTAATTTACAAAGAACGTTTTCCCATTAGTTCCCACCCCCCTCCCCCCGCCCCCCTCCACAATGCCGATATCGATTTTGTTTCTAATATAAATCTACTACATCTTCACACACAATCATGAAAAATTACATGTATCGTAAAGATGTTCATTGATAATAAAGGTCAGAAGAGTAAATTATACGAAACAGATCACAGTTAAATTTTGTAATAAGTGAAGGAAGTAAATTAATTTCTATCAATATCCACTGAACATTTGCAAAAATTTCAAGTTACCTCACATACATTTTCTGATACGATACATGTAGCTAAATGGGTGATTTTCAGTGTTAAACAATCTGAATAAATTCGAAGTCATTGAATTCATTTTGCTTACTTCAGAGGTTCACGGCGAGACGAAAATTTAATGTATATCTTTTTTTTTAGTTGATAGCATTAGCGGTCATGTGGAGAAAAAATTGAGGATTGATAAAATTATAAATAGCATTCAGTTTGCCGATATCGGCTATTTTCTTTTCAAATGAATATGAAATCTACATGCAGTGATCCCCGCAAGTAGTTTGGATACTTACCGGAAGTCTAAAATAAAAAACTTTCTTGCCAGCCTACAGATATAGAGTGCCATCATTCCATGAAGAAATAAAATACAATGTAAAAATGAAACTAGAGGCTCATATGAGCCTGTATTTCTCATCTGGATTTAAATTTTCCACCTTAAGCATGACTAAAAATCTCTAAGTATAACAATCCATTTTAAATGAATTTTTCAATAGCGTCCTGTGTTAAACTAAGTTCAGCTGTGGCAGCCATCTTGGTTAACAGTCTAGGTCATTGGAAACAATTTTTAAAACAGACCATCTAAGGACAATTTCTGCCATATCTGGTTCCAATTGGCTCAGTGGTTTCATACAAAAAGATTTTTAAATGTTAAACATGTTCGGCTTTGGCAGTCATCTTGGTTGACAGTCCGGGTCATCGGACAAAATTCTGAAAGGGGACCATGTAATGACATTGCTGTCACGTTTAGTTCCAATTGGCTAAGTGGTTTCCAGACGAATATTTTTAAATGAATTTTCCAATAGGGTCCTATGTTAAACAACGTTCAGCTGTGGTAGCCATCTTGGTTGACAGTCTAGATCATCAGACATAATTAATTCTGAAAGAGGACCATCTAAGGAACATTGATGCCAAGTCTGATTTAAATTGACTCAGTGGACAAAAAGATTTTCAATGAATTTTCCATAGAGTGCTATGTTAAACAAAGTTCGGTTGTGGCAGGAATTTTGGTTGACAGTCCGGGTCACCGGACAAAATTCTGAAAGGGGACCATGTAATGACCATTGCTGTAAGTTTAGTTCCAATTGGCTAAGTGGTTTCCAGACGAAGATTTTTAAATGAATTTTCCAACAGGGTCCTATGTTAAACAACGTTCAGCTGTGGTAGCCATCTTGGTTGACAGTCCAGGTCATCAGACATAGTTAATTCTGAAAGAGGACCATCTAAGGAACATTGATGCCAAGTCTGATTTAAATTGACTCAGTGGACAAAAAGATTTTCAATGAATTTTCCATAGAGTGCTATGTTAAACAAAGTTCGGTTGTGGCAGGAATTTTGGTTGCCAGTCCGGATCATCGGACCAATTTCTGAAAGAAGACCATCTAAGGACCATTGCTGCCAAGTCTAGTTCTAACTGGCATAGTGGTTTCAGACAAAAAGATTTTTAAATGAATTTTCCCATAGGGTCCTATGTTAAACTATGTTCGGCTTTGGCGGTCATCTTGGTTGACAGTCCAGGTCATCGGACTAAAGTCTGAAGAAGGACCATGAAAGAACCATTGTTGTCAAGTTTAGTTCCAATTGGCTTAGTGGTTTCAGACAAGAACATTTTTAAATGTATTTTCCCATAGGGTCCTATGTTAAACTAAGTTCGGCTGTTGCGGCCATCTTGGTTGACATTCTGGGCCATCGGAATAAATTTGAAAGAGGACCTCCTCAAGTCTGGTTCTAATTGGTCATGTAGTTTCATAGAGGAATATTTTTAAAATTACCCTCCCCCCTTTTCTATTTTAAGTCACAGCAGCCATGTCTGTTGTTAGTCAAGGATGGTACAATTCTGGTAGGGGGCCACCCAAGGACCATTCAAACAAAGTTTGGTCTCAATTAGCACGGTGGTTTCAGAGGAGAGGAAAGTTTACGCCGGACGACGAACGACGATGGACGACGGATCTCAAGTGATGGCAATAGCTCACAACTGAAGCTAAAAATTGCAATTTTAGAAATTCAAAATTCGAAAACCTTATTGCGGAACCGCATAAACTATATTACAATACTGAAAAGAACTAAAACGAATAAACTGTCAAATAAAAGAGAAGGTTAGGTCAACAAATTTAAATTTGACCCGTTTAGACAATCAAAATTCTAAAACCTAAATAAAATCTGTAAACCTAACGTGACCGAGGAGTTGAGTGTGACTGATGGACGGACGAAACA
Organism: Mytilisepta virgata; assembly: GCA_028015205.1. Classification (NCBI taxonomy): domain Eukaryota; kingdom Metazoa; phylum Mollusca; class Bivalvia; order Mytilida; family Mytilidae; genus Mytilisepta; species Mytilisepta virgata. The sequence continues at coordinate 5,766,463 of CM051520.1, read as the reverse complement.
ATCAAAATATGCCCGAATGTACGGATTTAAAAATAAATAAGAAATAATAATTATGCCCACCCCCATCTCAAGGGTGAAGGAAACGTTCGAAATATTTCGGTTACATACTTATAAATTACGAGTACTGATATTATGATATTGTTTAAGGCGATTCCTAGCTCCGAATTGAGCGCTGTTTCAGTTTTTTATATGCATGTGAATCACGTCGCATCTGTATATGAAAAACAAAAAACAAAAAATAAAAACATATAGACAGATAGTGGGATACTGGCAAACATTTTCAATAAGAACTTAAACTGAAACATTGGCAAGGCACAAAATTCATGTTGGCCAACTTGGCATCAAAATAATAAATTATACGAATTCAGCAAAGAATGTACACTTCTAGAATAACATTTAGGGGGGAAAGGGAAAACGGCACCTATATATAAAAAAGAGTAAACTTATTTCCATTGCGTTTAGAAATAAATTATACACAAGCTTGTATGAACACAATTTTTCTCATTTGCAATAAATGAAAGGAAATGAATAGTGCTGTCACAAAAACACCTCCTCATAACATCAATGATCCTCTCAGTCGTCCGTCCATTTTTAGTTCAGAGATATCTCAAGACTTTTCGAATTAAATGCATATTAATAAACAAGTAATTTATCAATTTTTCAGATATACATAGAAATTGGTCTCAAATAAAAAGTTTTTGGCGAAGATCAATAAGCCAATGAGGAATTTTTTATCATATAAAGAATTGATTATATTGATGATAATTTGGTAAATTATACTGTTAAGCATACTGAATTTTAATTTGAATTTTGGTAAATTGAGATTCATATTATGGACTTTGTTTGTAAACAAAAATAGAAGCCGTCCAAATATATACTTATCAGGTATACCTCAATGTTAGGAATCTTTAAAATTTGTCTAATTTAGGCTATACTATGACATCAATATATGTACCCACTGGTCCCCATGCTACTGTTCCGAATTCCACGATAAAAAAACACTGTATAAATCAAGTAGGAGGTTTGGTATGGATATTTTTAAAGAAAATTGCAGAATTGTAAATTCAGCCTCAATAATTCTTTGTCAATTCAACCCTTACTGAACCCGTTGATTATCAAGCACATGCAATGTAACATTAAGGAAGTGGGACACCAGAGCACAGTCTATGTATCAAACTTGGAAATTGTCTATTTAGCCCAGAATCGACACTTATTTAAGATTGGGGCAATTTTATCCTGCATTGATTTCAATTTTGCTGTATGTGACATTACGTATATTATTTCCAATATCAGTACAATGGGTTGGTTCTGAGTGTCCTTCTTGGCAATATTCCCAAAAGTTATTAAAAGGAGGGGGGTCATTAAGGGCCATTTTTGGCTCCATCTAGAATCAAGCTTATATTGATACATAATGTTATGTTGTATATGTGCCTTTTAGGAATTACTTACTTTTTAATGTTGTTGCCATGGTAACATAGATATATACATCTTAACTGGAGGTCTTTATTTACGATGAAATAATCATATTACAAACAAAAAGATATAATTTGATTTTTTTTATTGTAAAGATATACATTAAATGGATGTAGAATAATGTCTATGATTTAAGCAAAAAATGTAATTTGATAATTATTATTGAATCATCTATTACCATGGTTACCATAGTTACCATCAGTTCATTGTTAAAATGTTACACTTACTACATGCATGTTTCAGACCAAAAATATTGATGCTTTTATTAATATATTCATCCTCTCAAATAGAGGGGGGGTGCCTTTCTCCATGTTCATCCAATGCGAATTTTTATAGTCTCTTTTGCCTGACCTGAAGATTAGCAAAAACTTATATAGTGCTTAAAGGTGGTGTTCATAGACCTGATAAATAGAAATCGAAATTGACCTGAGCCTATATGAGTTGTGTTGCGTTGAGCAAGGAGTATAATTCTCGGTACCTGTTCCCCATACTTGTAGCCAGCACACACACATACAACAGTATCATCACTGGCTAAAATTAGACCAAAAAGCTCAGGGTAACAGATATATGAGTTTACTGTTCATGTGGTATCTTTCACCCAAATATTACAATTTATCTGTTTTAATATGATTGTTTTGACCTCTTTCTCATAATTCAGTGACTAGTCAAAAAAATATTTGCCATGTTGATTCTCTGTCATAAGTAATAAGCTAAAGATTTTTGCAAGTGTGCAACTATACGGTCATAGTGCCAATCTAGCAGTTCTCATTTGACCACGTCAACATTTCATGGATAATTCACAAAGATAAGTTTCTTACTATAAGACAGTATCTCAGATATGATAGCAAATTATATTATGTGTACTATAAGGTGAACATCTGTCTGGCAGGTACTATATAAACACCTGTCATTTATCAATAATCCAACATAACTTGAGGTCCTCTGATGTTCAGTACTTCAGTACTTTGATTGAATTTTCTCTTCATAATTTTGGCCGTGATCACAAGTGATGAATCGAACATCGACGAAATTTGCATATCTTGTGCTCATAATAGGCATCAAAGTATTTAATTCTATTGAAATAAATTTAGTATTACAGTATTAGAATGGAATTAAGTCAACACGAATGTGTTTTGTTTGAACTTTCGTAAACAGGTACGAGAGTAAAAACTATTCATAATATTTATTTGTGTGAAGTACGTATTAGATAATGGCAATACTCCATATACTATTTTCCTTAACTTTTTCAAGATGGAGATAACGTTAAACTGCTTCGTCCTAACTGAAAACCTACACCTGATATTAACAATTCTAGTAGTATATCTCATGATAGATTTGGATTGATTTTAAAGGTTCGACTTCTAAAGGGGTAAAGTATATACTCACGTAATGGTAGTTGGTAACAAACCTGAAATCCACCACTTTGGTCAAGGGCCATCCTCTTTACACATGAAAACATGTTTTTCCCTTCACTAAGAAAATTTTTTAGACTTAATATTTGACCGTATTTAATGGCTTTTGTTTTTCAAATTCATTTACACTTGAAATATGTCTTCACAGATGAAAGTAGATGCAATAAAACTTATTGTTATTTACAAAGACGATTAATTATAGAAGTTGAAAGGTAAACCATAACCAGAGCAAGATACAAAAACTAAATGCCAAATACACAAACAAAGCATCAACAAAGTGAGGATAGTCTGACTTAAATGTGGCGGGGCAAACAGGTCAAAGTCCGTTAACAAAACCTTCCACATATCAGGTGGGCAATCCCTATGAAATCTTAGCAACGTCAAAAAGTATCATAATGCATGTATGTGCACGGAATTCCAGACAAACAAAATTGATACAATCGAAATAAAAAAGGTCACCTTATCATACATAATTTGAAACCTTATAGCTATGGAATGCAATCATTTCTATTTCTGTAAAGTGTATAGGAAGACGTCTTTTTATAATGTGAATGAATTTTTCCACTGTCTTCGTGGTCTTATCTCTTCCATAGCATTTTGTCGATGTGTATTATGAATACCAATCCAGAAAAAAAATTTCTAAAATTTAATATGTGAATTTTATTCAGCGCACGCACAATGTAATCTTGAATAAAATTTAATGTTGATTTTGATGTTTTCAAATATGTAATGAGATGCTTATGTAAAAAATAAGTGTCAGATGCATTATAGAATAAAAGGTTAAATCGATTTCCACGAAATTTCATAATAGGTATTCGGGTAATAGTTTGGTTTTTTGTCTTCCAAATGTTTCGATTTTAATGCTGCTGATGAGAGGTAACTCATTGAAATGCGTCGTATACCGCATAGTATAAATTTACTATATCTAATATTAGTATCTTTGGATTGTTATTTTATTTAAAATTTTAATATATGTTGTAACCAGTTCTGGATCTCCAGTGCCATCTTTAAAAAAATAATTTTGAAACACATTTCAATAAAAATGATGTTGATAACATATTGCTAAATCCGTCAACTTTAATATTAAAATCCTTTTCTAATTGAAGTATTTGTTTGGTACAAACATTATTGTATTGCAATAACGGATGTACAGCACATTTTAAAATAATGAGTTGTGATATCTTGATGTGTATTTACATCATTAGAAATTAAAACGTTTGCTTTTTGCTCTGTAGCACTACGGTCTATCATAAATGATGATACTTTGGGCAAAATGTTATCATGTGTTTCAGGTGTACCTTCTACTAAGTATATCCTAATAATTTCTTTTGTATGTTTAACATAGATAATAGCTTTTCCATTTTCCATCTCTCTTAGGCCAGCAGTTAATATTGTTTCACCAGTTTATATTTCCAAACCAACAAAATGTCTACCCTTTTTTGTTGTTGCGTTCCGTTGCAATGTAATGTTGGTTAAAGGGGCAAGCTCTTTCTTTAACTGGTTTCCTCCAACAGTGCCTAGTCTAGATGTTAATTTAGCAGCTGTTGACTTGCTTGGCATGTCATCTGTTTAAATGACGAGTTCAGCCAGAGATAGAACCGATTTTATCAGTTGAGCTATATGTTTTAAGCCTATCTTTCGGCTACGAAAGCAATAATACACCTGCCTTAATTTGTTTGAAAATGGTTTACCTTGTGTAGGGTCTCTCAAATTAAAGATGTTTTTTCTGGCATCAAATTTTCTTTATTGTCATCAAATTTGTCAATCTGAGATTCTAAATATTCTATATTTGACTTCAGTTCAGATATATGTTGTTTGATTGAGTTGTACTGAGTGCTTTTATCTACAATTGGTGGTTTTGCAGGAATTTTATTCTTTAAATTATTTTTCGATTTATACAATTTCAAGTCATTTATATATTTAAGCTGACGTTTGATTTGCAGGTTAATTTTGAAACGTTTATATGTCTAATTTTATCTTTCAATTGCTTAATCTTATTAGATAAGTTAATTATAGTTCCGCTATATGAATCGTAGCAGACATTCTTCTATTGAAGTTTTGGTTTAGAAATGTCTTCTAATATTTCGTTTGATTTTCTTTTTAAATTTTGCTTAGGCAGTTCAAATATTGTCGGTAGAAATTTTCCAGTTTAGTTTTATTGGAATTCTTTGTCAATCGTTTTACTTCATTTATCACTTTTTTAGCTTTGCCATGAAGACTTATGCTGTTTATGGAATCTTCATTTTTATTAAGAAGTTTACATATATATCTATGTAATTCTTTTACATTTCCACCCACCTTTATGAAGACCTCATGTAAAATGCGATTAGATAATGAATCCATAATAACAGTTCATGTATCAGATTGGTTTTGATATTTACCACATCGGAAAAACTAATTAATTGATATAGCTTAGAAGAATAGTATCTTATTATAAACCCCTTCTCGTGATTTGAATAGATATAGGACATTATATTTATTGCTGTAATGAATATAGGTCTAAACACGCAGAGGGAACAAGCTTATATTTACAGAATAATATTATTCGCATACCTTTTTACAAATAACCAAATAAATCAAATATGTATATAAACTTTGATTTTTTCCATATAACATGTAAAAGCAGAGTTAATTTCCTTTATAAAACAATTTCTCTTACTAAACACTGTTTTCATTGAACAATAACAAAATGCATGTAACACATATTTGAATAATACTTATCAGTACTTAAATTATTGGTAATTTATGTAAATTATGAAAAAATATTGTGTCTGATCCACTTTGGACGCTGAAATGTAAACCAGGAAGGCAGATAACTCTAATTTAAATAATCAATATTATCTGTTATAATTTCTCAAGACAAAGAATATAATTATGCGGTGTTAGCCAAGACTCTGCTTTGAAGGCTGTAGGGTATCATGTGATTGCTTACATCAATGATGTTTGGCATCAGATGAAGGGTTGTCTCATTGGCAACCATACCAATAACTTTTTATTTTTATTTTAACATGTATATCATACCACTGTTCCTTAAATCATTAATTTTAACTTACCTTGGATTAGGTTACCTCATTTTAGTAATAACTTGATATTCTTATTGCTTCTCTGTGTATAATATTTGTAACATTCAAAAAGTGATGTTGATTCCTGGAATAGATTAGTAAATAACCATGTGCTATCATATATTATTAAAAATGTAAAAGGTTAAATGTGAAAGATACACTTGTAATTTTACTTGTTTTATGATACTTGGTTTGTACATATAATTCTCTTCTGCTATTATTACAACATTATAATTTATTGTATGTCATTATTCAATATTTTATCTATTAAAATTTCTCAAGACAAAGAATACAATTAATGAAAATGATTTATTTAAAAATATGCAATGAAGCTATTTACAACAGTGAAAAGAGAAAAGTGTTAATTATTCTAAGTGATGTGACAGAAAAATATTTTTACCGTACTTCCCTGCATGTGTATCACCCTGCTGAGTCTCTAATCTCCGTATTAAGGCTTTGTGACGTACGAGGAGAAGTTATCAGGAACAGCGGGACTTTTCAGCGACGTCACAATTTGAGAGCAGGACTTCTTAGCGACGTCACAATTGAAATATAAGAAATTTATTACGCTGTCGATAAGATCTCATATAACATGTTGTTTTTATTCTTTGAGCCATGAAGTAAAGTCAAGAAATACCAAAGGTATATTAGAAGGAGGGGCAAATCGAAACAACTGAAAAACTTTGGAGAACAACGAAGGCAAACCAATACATGCACTACAAAAAAAAAAAAACTAAAAACATATGGACAACACGGACCCCACTAAAAAACCAATGGTAGACGAAGGTGCTCCGGAAGAGTAAGCAGTCTGTGCTTCCTGCAGGAAACCCGCCGTGCTGCCCATGTACTAATAAGTAATTGTCTATAAGAAAATCCCTTCCAAGCTCTCGTTAAATTTGATTTATAGTAAATATTTAAATTTCCTATTTAAATCAGGTCTTATGTGAAACAATCTTTTAGTATGGTCAGCCTTTAATATACTTTATTACATGCAGGAAATAAGTATAAGTACCGTGAAACTAAATCCCGCCCACCAGTGTATTACGGTAGATACATGCAACAGTGGTCCACATAAACTGATATTTTCGAACACAACTAAAGTAAGTGAATATTTTTTTGTGTGTGTGATTGGAAATAGTTTTGCTACGTTTTGTTGTCTTTTCAATAACAATTGGGGCTGTCAATTTTGTCACAAAAGAAAACAGGACTATTCGAGTAATATTTTAGTTTTCATTAGTACACGTCTAGTACTTGCTTGTGTAAATAAAAGAACAATGAAATGATCCCAATAGTCTGTGAAGATAAGCGACAAATATTTTAAAGAGTGAAAGTTATATCATTGTCCAAATTAAAATTTCTTTTAAGTGTTGATAAAAAAAGGAAATTAGGAAACTAGTACAAATTTTCGTCAATTGAAATCAGAAATTATTCAATTTGTCGGCAAATTTAAAAAAATAATAATAATATACAAATGTATCAAATAAGAAACTGTAGTCAATTATCTCCCTTCCTCAATTGAAATCGCCTCCTTTATATCGTAAAGCCTGAATGGAGTTTATTTTATTATCTACCTTTGGTATATTTGTGAAGGGAGAAAACTGACTACAGTTTCTTATTTAGTTGGGATAATTCAAAGCAGCATGGTTTGTTATTTACAATATATAATTTTGATAATTGACTAAAGCTCAATGAATGTGCGTTGAATGTCCAGCTTGTTTAAAGCCTGCGAAAATTATATTCGAATCATTTATTCCTAAGAAAACATAATTGGCATATATTATAATGTCGATCTAAATATTATATATAGATTTTGTTTGAAAATTCGTTTTGAGATTTGGCTGAGGGTTATTTACAAGCGCCAAGACATATTAAGCCTGCTTAGACAAATTAAAACTTCATTCAAGAAAAGTTGAGACTGGATAAACTCATTTTGATGAAGTCAAGACAAATTCAGACTTTACAGACAGCTTGAGACCCTTGGTTGGAGATCGAGACAGGTTCAGACTAGGTTAAGACTGGTTGATACCCTTGGTTGGAGGTCGAGACATGTTTAGACTACGACCAGACTGGTTTAGCGTTACTCCAGACAGTTCAGACTAAGTTGAGACTCAATCAGCAAAGGTCAAGTAAATTTCAGACAAATAAGAATTGTTCAAACTAATCCAAATTAATTGAGACTGGTCGAGCCTGTGGTTCAGACAACTTACAAACAATTCAGTAAAAGTCAGACTGGCCAAGACTATTTATGTACAATTCAGTATAAAAACTGGTCTTTTAAGACTTTGCAGGTTTGTACTGTTAGGTACTGCACATTGAAGATGAAATACTGTGTCGAACTTCACGAATGGAGACGTATACGAACAGGAACAACTTACCCGTCCGGAGCATCTGAGTTCACTCCTGGTTTTTATAGAAGTTCGTGTCGTTCATTGTTTTTTTAGTTTTCAGTGTTTATTTGTTGTGCTTGTGGTTGTTCATTTGTCTTCCCGGGTTTGTCTGTCTGATTGTTTGTATTGGTCCTCTTTTATGAGCCTGAAGTAAAAAAAGGGCAGTAAAGTCTTTAGATAATCACATTTTCGTCTTAACTGTTTTTTTAATTCCAAAGCCTGATGCAATTACATGGTATATCTGGATATTTTCAAACTGCAATAGAAAACATTCTTGTACCCATTTTTTCTGACGTTGGTATAGCATGTCTGTCCATAGCAGGACACTGCATATCAGGTACCTGTATTTGATTGTGTTTGAATCTTCAGGTGTAGTATAGTTACTATTAGCTTCATTTAAAGTAACAGTCTAGTTGTTAACTTCCTTCCATTGTCTATTTCGAGATGAAGGTAAAGATAAAATGCAGACGTCTATGTCTCTATAATGTCTTTAATCCCAAGGTCTTTTGGATAGGTGAGATGAAGATAGTCACCAAATCAAGGATCATTTAGTGATAAAACATCATCTACTAGTATATGGAAGAATTAAAAGATTAGTTAATCAGTGCACTCAAATTCGGATAGTATACAATATATAAAAATGCATCTTATGCGTTTGAACATGTAAAAATCCTTTCAGAAATTGCTATCGTCTTAACAGTTAGATGGACAAGTCCGCAATTGTTTGCTCTTAAATAAGACTATATTTTTTAATGTTTTATTCATTTCAATGATTCTGAATCCAAACCGGATTTTACCATTTTAATTAATATAATACATGCCTTTAATTAAGCAACGTATTCATGCTACCCCTACGTAACAACTGATGCTACAGTTGAAAGGTGTTTCGTGGTTACCAATAATACAGGTTTTTCGAATATTTACAAAATAACTTATTTTTGAATTTTACTAAATACTGGTAATTTCTGTAACAAATCAATGAATAATCATTTCAGATAAGTCTGACGACTGGGTTGGCGAATACATTCGTTGACCTAGGGTCCGCCATGCGGAGGCATCGTCCCAGGAGTTTCAAAATAATCCAAAGATACTGATATTAGATGTAGTAAATTTATACTATGCTGTATACGACGCATTTCAAGGAGTTACCTCTCATCAGCAGCATTAAAACCGAAACATTTGGAAGACCAAAAACCAAACTTATTGTAAACAAGAAGTACTCATAACCAAAAATACCGAAATAGGAAGCCAAATTTCAGCTAAGGAGATCTACCATGTGCAATACAAGAAATGAACCCTTAGTATTTCTATTGTTTTTGAATTTTGCAAATTGATATTCTAAATCTTTTTCTTCTTTACTACGCTCTCTCTTTTTATACGATGAATAAGAAATAGTTTTACCTCTTATCATCAATTTTAATGTCTCCCAAAATATAGAAATTTCTATATTTTCTACCTGTTCACCATCTAATGGGAATTTTGTATATCAATGAATACAATCAGCGATACAGGTTTTGATAGGAGCAATATATTATTTAATTGTCATAAATTAAAGCATTATTAAATTTTCCTGTACCGATACCCTTTTCGTGTGCGATAAACTGAATAGATAGAGATATAGGTCAGATCTTGAAGCCACATCAATATCGCAAGAACTAACTATCGATTGAAAATCAGAAGCCACAAGAAAATTGTTTTTATTTGATAGTCAACAAAATGGATAACAGGAAGGGTCAGCAATAACATACCAATCAATTGAAGCAATCCAACTGACAGAATTAACTAATTGGTTAACATTTCTCTACAAAAAGCAATATCAATCTATGTGAGATACAATCAAACAATGAGACACCTGGATTTAGATCATGTGATTAACTTAACATGTCGGATAAAAAAATTAACAAGATAGCTTATGTTGTCTCCATGTCTGATTTTAAGTGTGTTTAGCTTGAACAATTAGATATATCCAAGAAGACTTCCTTTCATTTATCTACTTTTGACAAAACCATCTTAGAACGATGTAGCATTATTGAAACAAGAGGAATATTCATATTTATGAACCAGATGCAATTTTCCCCCTTGTTGTGCCCCATTCTAGAAAATCAGACAAGGTTTTACTCTATAATGTTAAAACGTAAGGATAAAATTAACCTTAACTTGTCAGCATGACTATAGATTAACATGCATCACGTGTAGTTGTGTTAATTATTCTTCATTATTTACAGGACCCCTCTCATAGAAGCATTGGTGAACTTTGAGTGGTATTTTAAAAGATGAATTTACGCCCAGTTTTGAGTCAGAAGCCAGAATTTTAATGATTGCCAGCAATCAATGCAAAATATACTTCAATAATAAAACATAATACCGTCCATAGTTTGAAACAAACAGAATATGCAAATACGTGTCACTTGAACTTAAAATTAAACATGATTGCTCTTGTTTGTGTTAATTACATGTATATGTGTGTGCTTATTTATTGATAATGAAATAATTTAGAAAATCATTTTGAAACCTATATTCAGACATCATTTAATATGATGTACTGTTCAAATGTACATAAATAAAAACAAAGGGTATGTAAAACATAAAACAACAAGATAGAGGACACATGATTACTTCATTTTACTAATATAGTTTGTTAAAGCTATGATGGGAAAGGGGGTGGGTCTTTCTCAGCCTATCAATATAATCCATTTTAGAGATTTTTAAAAACTTTCGTCACATAGATCTTTATCCATTATTTCCTTTCTTTTATTTTAACCTCAATTATATCAGTACACGATATATTATTTTCACTGTGATGATTATCCGCATTGTAGGTAAATAGTGTTTGCATATTGATGATTCTGTGTGCACATTTGAACAATCTATGTCTCATCGAGATAAAAAAAAAGTCGAAATATGAGACAATATTAGCATGCCAAAGCACATACATTGTACGTATATCTGGTGTACGTTAACTGTCACGGACGGCAAGTGATGGCTAAGAGAATTCTATTTCACAACTTGAAATCATGACAAAAAGTCAATAAAATTAACATTTAATATTATAAAAAAATATACATATAAATAAATAAGTTACTATTAAAGACATATCAGTTAACTTTAAAAGTCCAAATTGTTTACAAAATTTAGATACTAAAATCGAATGTCCAAAACGATACTTCCGGTACGAAACTGGCCCAGTGCTTCATAATCACAGGTCGTTGAAATACGTGTTCTCAGTTCAAATTCGACGTTGCATGTCGTTGAATACTACTACATAAACACTACAGATACTGCTACACTGTTGATACAGTCACACTCTGTTACGTAAATACTACATGTACAGCTATGCTAAGTACACCAATACTACGGGTTCAGCTACACCCAATTTACTCCAATGTACAGCTACATCGATACTACATATACACCTATGCTACAATACTAGCCCTGTGACCTACCAAATACATATTAAAAAATACGTTATTTATCACACATTTTACTACAATGTAGCACAATGTACAAAATGCATAGCCCTGTGTCGTATGACTACATAATTACTCAATAAAATGTCAATTTACAAACGTTCACCTTGCACACACTTAATATGCAATTTATATACACATTATTCGTTGAAAAATACTTGAAATACACTAATAATTGTAATTTGGTACTCAAAACGACTTCTTGTAAACGGTTGTACAACGCATACTCCATATCTCATAATTCGAACAGAACATGCATACCTCATCGACATATTCGACCTTCATATTCGCATAAGCGTAATTTAATTACATAATACTTAAGATTAAAACAGAAACATGGTTTCCGTTAAGTATATTTCTCGGAACTCACAAAAGTAAAGATTTCACTGCAAATTTAAAAAAAAATGCTTTTGAATAATCCCTTTAGGGATTCTGTGTCCGGAGCTATTTTTCTGAATTGGCGCCCACTGAATCCCTTGTCAACCACTAATAACCTATTCGGGAAAATCAAAACTCTCATTCCGGCACTCGGTACGGTTTGAATCTCATCTGGCAGTCCCAAAACAGGTAAGTCTCCATTAGTAGACATATTGTACTTTTCAAAAAGCCTAAAATGAATTAAATCCTTTTACTATTTCAGCAGTAATGGCTCACGATTCCTTGATTTCGCTTCAGATGGACCGGCTCCCATGATGCACGTTTTTCATTATAGTCTGCTTCATTTTTCCATTTTAACATTATCAATAGAAATAATTGGAAGTAACCACTAGATGACGGAAAACAAATATAAAAGAGCAATTTCCCACTTCTTTGGGATTTGTTTACTTGTTGGTAGTGTTAATTACAATTATACCAAGAGGAGGAATAAAAAGAGGGGTAATGTACATTTTTTCTTGTAAGACTAAAGTTAAATAGTTGTTATATGAGAGATTAAGATTTTTCCTATTCAAATTTATGTGTGCCCATTAGTTTTGATTTTTAAGAAGGGGGGTTTTGGTAGTGGGGTACTTCAAAGTGTATTATTGTTTCATTTGCACACGTTAAAAAAATGTATATGCTTTGGTTGAATATATATATATTTCTTTCAAAGTTTGAGTTGTTATATTTTATACCTGTTAGCTTTGGTGCAATATATCAGGTCTGAAATTAATTATTTTTTCTTCTCATGGTTTTTTGTCGAGCCTGCGACTTAAGTCGCAGAAAGCTCGACATAAGGATAGTGATCCGGCGGCGGCGGCGGCAGCGGCGTTAACTAACTTCTTAAAAGCTTTATATTTTAGAAGGCGGAAGACCTGGATGCTTTATACTTTGTATATAGATGCTTTATGTTACGAAGTTTCCGTCGGTCATATGTACATTTTCATGGTTCAGTGACTACTTGAAAAAAGATTTTTTGTAATGTTAATTTCTCTCTTATTATGAGTAATAGGATACCTATATTTGGTATGTGCATACCTAACAAGGTCCTCATCCCCATAAGACAGTTTTCAATTGACCTCATTTCAAGGATTAATGAACAAGGTTAAGTTTTGGTGGTCAAGTCTATATCTCAGATACTATAAGCAATAGGTCTAGTATATTTGATGTATGGAAGAATTGTAAGGTGTACATGTCCAACTGGCAGGTGTCATCTGACCTTGACCTCATTTTCATGGTTCAGTGGTCATAGTTAAGTTTTTGAGTTTTGGCCTATTTTTCGAATACTGTATGCAATAGGTCTGCTATATTTTAGTGTATGGATTGATTGTAAGGTGTACATGTCCAACTGCCAAGGTGTCATCTGACCTTGACATCATTTATAAGGTTCTGTGGTTAAAGTTAAGTTTGTGTGTTTTGGTATTTTTTACAAAAATATATGTAATAGGTAAACTATGTTGGTGTATGGAAATATTTTACGATGAACATGTCAGTCTGGCAGATTTTATTTGACCTTGACCTGATTTTCACAGTTTATTGCTTAATGTAAAGTTTTTGTCTGATAGCATTTACTTTCATTAGAAATACACGACAGGCGAGACATTTGTGTGTGTCCACTCTTGTTTAAATAATTATACAAACTTATAGATATTTTTTAATAAAAATTTAGTATCTAATACATTTTGAGAAAGATGGGTTTGAAGTGAAAAACTTAAGAAATCTTCAGTGGTAGTCATTTCATGATCTTCAGTGAGTGCTACACTCCAAATCATGTTGCATGCCCTAAATGGTCCTGATAAATTAACCCAATGTGTAAATCAGAAAAAAACAACACAATATGCGGCTGCCAAATTAGGTAGAGAAACCGAAGAAATTTAATAGATGATGCACTCAAGACCATAATATTCTTGACTTCCCAAATTGCATTTTTTGGTTTATTTCAATTTTTTCTAACTTTTAATTATTACTTTGTTTATTCCATATGTTTTCTATGTTATTTATATTCAGTTCTATTTATAATATATGAAAGAAAAGGTGAAATTTTGTCAGATATTTATTACATGTCAAGGTGATCATAAAAGTACAGGGACAGAATACATGTAATAAGAAACAAAAATATGTATTAACCAATTGAGGGCCCAGCTAGTAACAAAATATTACAATGATTATACAGCATAAATATTTAGCATAAAACAATATGATTGTATCAAATGCAAGTCAGTGGATTTTGTAATAAGATAACTGGATACAACAAAGGCAATATATCACACTACTTTGATTAAAAAAAAATTAAAAAAAATGTCCTCTTACATTCAATAATATAGAAATGCATTGAGATACAATCTCCTCATGATCGTAGTAATAAAGTAATTAAATTTAATGAATATGTTTAAAGATCTTCACTAAAAAGAAAAAAAAATGATATAAAATAACAATCCAAAGATACTAATATTAGATATAGTAAATTTATACTATGCTGTATGCGACGCATTTCAAGGAGTTACCTCTCATCAGCAGCATTAAAACCGAACATTTGGAAGACCAAAAGCCAAACTTATAATAAACAAGAAGTTCTCAACAAAAAATACCGAAATAGGAAGCCAAATTTCAGCTAAGGAGATCTACCATGTGGAATACAAGGAATGAACCCTTAGTATTTCTATTATTTTTGAATTTTGCTAAATACTGGTAATTTCTGTAACAAATCAATGAATAATCATGTCAGACAAGTCTGACGACTGGGTTGGCGAATACCCTCGGGGACCCAGGGTCCACCAGCAGAGGCATCATCCCAGGAGTTTCAAAATAACAATCCAAAGATACTAATATTAGATATAGTAAATTTATACTATGCTGTATGCGACGCATTTCAAGGAGTTACCTCTCATCAGCAGCATTAAAACCGAACATTTGGAAGACCACATATAAAATAGGTACACAAATTGTCCTCCTCATGATAAGGGCACAGGAACCAATCATTTATTAGTCTTCCAAATGCAGAGATCATCAAGGACAGGTGATTAAGGACACTGAATATCCCAAGTGCACAAGCTTACTGAATATACTAAAGAAATTTATTAAAAATACATAAAAAAGGACAACTCATTTAACAATTCTATATTAGTTTAGGTATTCGCCAACCCAGTCGTCAGACTTGTCGTACATGATTATTCATTGGTTTGTTACAGAAATTACCAGTAATTAGCAAAATTCAAAAATAATGGAAATACTAAGGGTTTATTCCTTGTATTGCACATGGTAGATCTCCTTAGCTGAAATATGGCTTCCTATTTCGTTTTTTTTTTGTTATGATTAATTCTTGTTTAAAATAAGTTTGGTTTTTGGTCTTCCAAATGTTTCGGTTTTAATGCTGCCGATGAGAGGTAACTCCTTGAAATGCGTCGTATACAGCATAGTATAAATTTACTATATCTAATATTAGTATCTTTGGATTGTTATTTAGTATATATTGCAAAGTGACAAGTCATCTGATACAGCTCTATAATTCAATAAAAACAATCCAAAATTAAATAACAGTTCACTATACGTTCTATATACATGTATCAAGCCTGCCACCAGTTGTTTTTCATATACAACAACGATTTGTACAACAGTTGGAACAAAACAATTTATTACAAACACATTGTTGCTGACAGTGAATGTTACACTATTCATAGTGTCTTTCAAAATGCCACGGCTTTCTTTTCAGAGCAATTACCTGTAGTATCTCTTCTAAACTACATTTTCTTCATTTAAAACAATTTTCACATACTGATTACATTTTCATCAACTGAATAATAAAAGACGTTGATTTCATGAATGAATCGGTTGTTTCGTTAGATATTAAAATTTAAAATTCCTGGGAGTTCTGGAGTAAAGGGAACCCAGTCTGCAGTGTATACAACTTGAAAGTATTTCCATAATTTTTATTCACTTCAAGGGTTTCATCATACACGTAAGGGAAAAAACACTCAACTAGATAAAAAAGGCGTTGCTGTACATAAACTATATGTGACACTTAACTTTAGCCTATTAAATTGTGAAATCAGTTTTGATAATTTACTTAATATTCTCAATATACTGAAGCTCAACTCCTACCATGTTTTCCAAATCTTACGGAAAAATAAATCCAAGAACAAAAACAGCTGATAAAGTAACAAAAATACAATTTGAAGCACCCCACTACCAACACCCCCTTCTTAAAAAGCAAAACAACCGAGCGCCACAAATTTGAAAAGGAAAAATCTTAATCTAGTATATGTGAAAACAAATAATTGTTGTTAAATGTAGATGCACCCCTGGGGACCAAATTTGGAAATAAAATATCTTATAGCCACTATTTACATTTAACATTAGTGTTATGGAAAAAAAATGTACATGCACCCCCCCCCCCCCCCCCCCTTCCTTTTATTCCTCCTCTTGGTAAAATTTTTATTAGACTACCGACGAGTAAAAAAATCCCAAAGAAGTTGGAAATTGCTCTTTTATATTTGTATTCCATCATTTTGTGGTTCCCTTCAATTATTTCTATTGATAAGATTAAAATGGAAAAATGAAACAGACGTACATCATGGGAGGGATATTCAAATGAAAACAATGGCTGCGCCGGTCAATCTGAAGCGGAGTCATAGAATCGTGAGCCATTACTGCTGAAATAGTAAAAGGATTAAATTCATTTTAGGCTTTTTGAAAAGTAAAATATGTCTACTAATGGAGACTTACCTGTTTTAGGACTGCAAGCTGAAATCCAAACCGTTCCGAGTGCCGGAATGAGAGTGGGGGTCCACTTTCGATTTTATGAATAGAGTTATTAGTGGTTGATAAGTGATTCAGTTGGCGGCCAAGTCAGAAAAATAGCTCCGGACACAGAATCCCTAAGGGGACTACCTTTTGAAAACTGAATATTTTAGCACATTTAAACATTTAAAACAATTAATGTGTTAAATCTTACCTTAGAAATTCAGTGAACACCACGCCACATTAAACACAAGTAAATTTAAACAAACATGCGTGCAAACCCGTGCACCACAACCTATCCCTTCAAGGTTCTATCTACAATATTGACCAGTGACCTGACGATTGCACACGTCACTTATTAATCAAGGGGAGATAACCCAAAATGAATTAAATATGGCCTGATGTAAAACACGGCCTTAATATAAAAACTGGACCCACAAAATACAATGAAAACTGCAGTGAATAAATCCTCTCGTCTACTGACAAACCGTAAATTCAAAACAGAAAATTAATTAAATAACATATATATACGATATGTATTCATAATAAAATCAACTGAGTTTGTAAAATATTTAGGTGTTTATATAGATAAGTATTTAAACTGTGAACATATTGTCTCAAGTATAGTTCAAAAGGTCAATGGGAGACTTAGATTTTTATATAGAAATGCAAAGTGTCTTGACAGCAGATCAAGAATGACCCTCACAACTGCCTTAATACAGTGTTATTTTGACTATTCTTGCTCGTCGTGGTATAGTAGTATTGGGAAGGGGATGGCGAAAAAATTACAAGTATTACAAAATAAAGTTGTGCGGTTCATCCTTGGTCTGGGGTCAAGACTTAGCATTAATTGTAATGTATTAGAACAAGTCAACATGTTATCTGTTGAAAACAGAGTGAAACAACTTAGAATTAACCATGTGTATAACATTTATCATGGAAAAGCTCCAAATTATTTGTCAGCAGGTTTTCGTCTCAACCAAACAGGTACTAGAGGTGCAACAAACTTAAATTATTTTGTTCCAAATACAAGAATATGCGGTAATAACAGCTTTTTATATAATTCTATTTTAGATTGGTACAGTTTACCAGCATCAATTAAAAATATTACTGAAAAATCATCTTTTAAATCAGCTGTTAAGCAACATTTAAAATTTTCTGCCAGAGGTTTTGAAGAAAATGAATTTTTATATCATTAAGCAAAGTTATTATTATAATTTTTAAAATTAGCAAACTATTTAATATTTAACTATTTTAATATATATTTTGTTACTTTTAAATGCAAGGACCCCATTGGAAATAAGCTTTTTTTTCATAGCTTTATGGGTTATCCTAGGCAATTCAAGTGATAAATATGTATTTTATTACATGTGTATGTTTTTTAGTTTGTGTAAATTTTGAAAATGTATGATTGTTTGATTGTATGTCTGTATATGTATACTTGATTTTGCCTAAATAAACATTATTATTATTATTTATTAAATCCTGGGTGTGACATTTCTTCCTGTCGGAAAGAAGTACACAATACTGACAATAACTATAAGATAATTCCTGTCAATACCCAAGACTAATAAACAGTTCTGCAATAGCAGTGCCCGTTACCAAATCTCAAATATTAACATATTTAAAGTACTTACAAGACACTATTACAACTGTGCACTACTAATTTCTAAAATAATCACTGAACTGATCACAATCTAGTAAGATAATCTGCTCCAACATTATCCTTACCTTTCATTGCTGACAAATAAAATCTGTATGTTTGTAACGCTGAGGCCCATCTCATTAACCTAGCGTTTTCTACCTTCTTCTTGTTCAAATAAATGGGGGGTTGATGATCCGTCTGAAGTATGAATTCTCTACCACATAAATACCTTTGAAATTTCTGTATAACCCAAACAATGGCCAAACATTCTTTCTCAATTGTGGAATAAGCAATTTTGCTACCCTTTAATTTCCTACTTGCATACGCAATAGGCATCTTACTTTGATCCTGATTCTGCATGAGTACCGCACCAATTCCTCTATCTGAAGCATCAGTCATCAAAATGAACTTTCGAATCAAATCAGGCAATTTCAATATAGGTAATTTAACCGACGAACACTTAAGAGTTTGAAATGCCTTCTCTTGTACATCACTCCAACGTACAATGTTTTTCTGTCTTTTTTCAGTAAGGTCAGTAAGCGGAAGAGCAATACAGCAAAGTTTGGGATAAACTTTCTATAAAACCCGACTAATCCTAAAAAAGATCTCACCTGTTTCTTAGTAACTGGTCTTTGTGCCTCTTGTGTCACTTTTACCTTATCTGGGTGCGGTTTTAATTGGTCGCCCCGAAAAAAATGTCCTAAACACTCCTAACTTGCATAACCAATAGAGCATTTACTTGGTCTAGCAGTACGATTTGCCTTCCTGAGTCTAACACATAGTTCAAATAATACCTGTAATTGTTGTTCCATGGTCATAGTAAAGATAATGATATCGTCCATAAACTTGTCAATATTTTCCATACCTTTTAAGAGTTTCCTCATCAGTCTTGAGAAAGATGCAGGTGCCGTTACAAGACCAAATGGCATTCATTGGAGAACATCTCATCTACGTTTGGCATAGGTTCAGCATCAAACACTGTTTGACTATTCAACTCTCGAAAATCAATACAAAACCTGTTCGTATTATCTTTCTTCTTTACTATTACAATCGGGGATGAATATGGACTGGTGGACGGCTCTATAACACCAAGATCCAACATTTTACCTACCTCATCATTTACTGTGTTCATCATACTGTAAAGAATCGGATATGGTTTCATCCGTATAGGTGTCTCTGTAGATTATATAATGTCATGCTCCATCAGATCTGTGCATCCTGGACTATCAGTAGTTTCAGCACTTATTCTATCCACATACCTTTTCAATAAATTTGCATGAAAAGTTTTCAGCTTTCCATTAAAATCAACTCTGTAATCCACCCTACCTACTTTCCTTACAATCGTATACGGAACCTTCCATTGCATCAATAGTTTGTTCCTATCTGTCGGTAGAAGAATGAGAACCTTTTCACCAACCTTCATATTTCTATCCTTTGCAGATCTGTTGTAATACACCATATTGCTCTTTGATGTCTTCTCCAAGTAACTTCTGGCTAATTCACATGTCGATTCTCGCAAATCAATCACATATATGATACGTGGACTTTACCTCAGGATCAGAAATTTCTTTGGTCCAAAGTTCCTTCAAAATAGTAAAAGCCCCCCCCCCCCCTTTACTTGTCTTCCATATACTAACTCAAAAGGTGAAAATTTAAGACTTTCCTGTATAAACCTCTCTATATGCAAATAATGAAGAGTTTAAATACATGTCCCAATCTTTTTGGTCTCTCACTGCACATCCTCTTCAACATGAGTTTTAGGCTTCCATTAAACCGTTCGACTAACCCATAACAGAGGGGATGGTAAACAGTAGTAGTCAACTGTTTAAGAGATATAAGTCTACTAACCTCTACCATTAAAGTAGACGAGAATTGACTTCCCATATCTGTTTACATCTCTTGAGGAACACCTATTCTGCCACTCTCTCTACTTCAATACCTTTTAAAGCTACAGCCTCAGGATAACGAGTAGCATAATCTACCAGAGTCAATATATATCGGTTACCTTTATCAGTACTAGGGAAAAGAGGTCCAACTTAATCTACAGCAACACGCCGGAAAGGTTCATCTATAAGTGGCATAGACTACAGTGGTACTTTAGTAATCCTACATTTCGGAATTGTTCGCTGACATATATCACATGAATGTCAAAAACGTCAGGTATCGGCCGTAATACCTGGCCAATAAAATGCACATAATATCCTATCAACTGTACGCTGTACTCCCATATGACCTGATATAATCGACTCATGTGCTAATCTAATAACAGTCTCTAGATACAACATAGGAACTACAAGTTGAGAGTACCTGACCTCATAACCTGTCAATGAACAAAATTGTCTACATATAATACCTCTTTTCAAGATTCATTTCCCTGCACTGTTCTGTTTAGTAACTGTATTACATGACTGTATATACTTCCTGATTTTATCAAGGGTTTTGTTCTCTGCTTGTGCTTTCTTGATATCTTCGGGAGTAACCTCACTTGTTAATATATCCACGACCTTCAACGGAGAATATGGTTTTACTTTATCTTTTACCTGTTTCTGGTTGCAACAGCTGCTATCCTCTGCAGCAATTATCTGGATTCACTGGTTCCCTCGCATATGCAACATTACCTACTGGTATCGGAAGGTCTTTAACTGACAATTGTATCAACCGGTATGATACAAGCATTACACATCTTAACATCCTTTGTACTATCCTTTGTATCTGACAACATACCTATCTTATTCGGATTAGTTCTGCTGTCTTGTGCAATATGACCCAACTTGCCACACTTATAACATTATGGGAACAAATGAAGTACGATCTGTTTGTTTTGTATTTACCTGTTCTTTCTTAGAACTATGTTCAATATTCCTCGGATTAACCGAACTGGTGGATGATATCAAACTTACCTTTATTGATTAAATTAACCGCACTGGTAAATCTGGCTTCTTTATATTGATCAGCTAAAGTAGACATCCTATCTAAAGAATCTGGAATTCTTTCCTTCAGAAAAAGAGCTCGTTCACGTGAACATATATGAAAAAACTGATCCCGCAAAATCAAATCAAATAAAGATTGGTAAGTCTTATCCGTGTGTGCCATTTCAATTCAACGCTAAAAATAACTATATAATCTTACCGAAAATTAAACAAATATTTCCCCTCATGCCGGTCTACAGTTTCTAAATCTACGCTTAAAACCATCTTCTGTCATATCGTAACGTTTTAAGAGTGCATCTTTTAAAGCTTGATAATCAAGAGCTTTCTCAACAGGCATAAGTGCATAGACATCTAAAGCCTTACCTTTTAACAAAGCAATAAGGTTTGTGGCCCAAACAGTAGAGTGCAATTTTTGTGAAGTTGCATATCTTTCAAACCGTCTTAAATAACTATCAATCTCATGCTTCCCTTCCTCAAAAGCAGGAACTTTAGGACCCCGAAAAATACTACCTGACCCACCTGTATTGATATTATGTGGTATATGCAATTCAGCCTGTTTAGCCATTTCTTCCATCTTTGTCACATGTGCCAACTTCTGGAGTTCATACTCCCTCTCAACCTTAGACTTTTCAATGTTTGCCTTCTCAATAGCAGCAGTTCTATCAAGCTTCTCTTTAAGCTCTTGTCGTTTTGCAGCCCTTTCCTCACGAAATAAGTCTTGCTGATCTTTTACAAACCTTCTCAACTCATCATCTGCATACCCTAAGGAAATACCTAACTCTCTGATCTGTTGAATCTGTTCCATTTTGAACAATTAATATTTTTTCTGTACAATACTACAATCTTACTACAAAATCCACTGACTTGCATTTGATACATTTATATTGTTATATGCTAAATATTTATTCTGTATAACTATTGTAATATTTTGTTACTAGCTGGGCCCTTGATTGGTTAATAAATATTTTTATTTCTTATTACATTATTCTGTCCCTGTACTTTTATTGATCACCTTGACATGTAATAAATATCTGACAAAATTTCACCTTTTCTTTCATATATTATAAATAGAACTGAATATAAATAACATAGAAAACATATGGAATAAAAAAAGTAATAATTAATAAAAAGTTAGAAAAATTGAAATAAACCAAAAAACTGCAATTTGGAAAGTCATGAATATTATGGTCTTGAGTGCATCATCTATTAAATTTCTTCGGTTTCTCTATCTAATTTGGCAGCCGCGTATTGTGTTGTTTTCTCTGATTTACACATTTGGTTAATTTATCAGTATCTTTCTCAAACTGTATTAGATAGATAATAAATTTTTATTAAAAAATATCTATAAGTTTGTATAATTATTTAAAAAAAAACCATGAGAAGAAAACAATAATTAATTTCAGACCTGATATATTGTACCAAAGCTAACAGGTATAAAATATAGCGAATAAAACTTTGAAAGAAACATATACCCAGCAAACACAAAACATTTTTCTGATATTTTTGAAATATCATATTAATATCTTGTATAAAATATTGTTATAAAACATCATATAAACATTGTGATAATGTTTATTTACATGTTATTGAAATGTTTCATGTCTAACATTGTTATTTAACAGTTTTGAAACATTTTTATAATGTTTTGCAAAAATATTTATTATTAACATTATTGAATATTTTAAACCAATGTTCGGTAGATGTTTTATTGATGTTTTTAAAAATAGTTACATACTTGCAATGTTTTACACTTTAAGAACATTTATTTTAAACATTTTTCAAATATCTAAATAACATTATTAAAAACATTTCTTGGGAAACGTTTTTGCAATATCAGTATTTAAGATTTAATTAATGTGAAAGTAAAACATTTTAAAGTTAACGTTTAAAAGATATTTTTAAAACATTAATTTAGGATGTTTTTTAATCACAAATTTAATATTCTTTTTGATATTTTTAAGCAAACGTTATTATGACATCAGAAAAACATTTTTTGGGCGCTGAACTTATATTGATTAATTTGGTTATGATAGAGTCACAGTAACAATCTGGCACTTGTTTATAAGAGAATACTCTTTCTGTGAACGGAAACAAAGGATGAGTCCGACATCGGATCCGATATTTTTCACTTTGACTGCAGGGAGCAGAAGGTCTGTAGTATTGACTTCGCCGGAAACCAGTTACCGGAAATTCGAAATATTTCGCGCCTTTGAAAATTTACAGAACAAAGAGCTTCGATTTAAAATTTAACAGAGTCAAGTGCAACCAAGCGCTTCGATTATTGTTGTTTCTTACTGGTAAGAAAATTGGGAGTTTAAAACCCTGCAGATAATATATGTTACCAGTATTAAAACCCAACACCATACACCCTCCGCCTTTTTTACGCGCTGAAATCCTATCTTGCACTGACACTGGCATAAATGTGCCATTTATACATATTTCTGTATGAATTACCGTAAGCTACAGAATTTATCTAGACGGCTCAGAACGATTTATTAACTTCTTGATAGCAATCGATGACAAAAATGCGTTGTATTGCTGAAAGAGAAAAGGGGGGGGAGGGAGTGTCCCCACAAGCATAGTAAAAATTCCAGGATAAAGTGGAAAATATAATCCCAATTCTGGTACTACCAGAATTGTACAATGTTTCTGGTAATACTAGAACTTTGACAACAATTCTGGAAAAAAAAATTTTCTACCAGAATTGTACAATTCTGGTAGTACCAGAATATATTTGGGATCATATTCTTCATTTTATCCAAAATTCCATGTACACAAATCCTGGTGAAATGGTTAATAAAACTTTTATCTGTGCTGGCACCGACTTCTGCTGTAAGAGACTGCCATTTTGGGGTAGCAGTCTCCTGAGTTAATGAAAATCCTATGGTTTGGTTTGCCGATGGTAGCAATCAATTATTACATATTATAATTGGCAAGAGTTCCTTTTGGGACCCTACCCGGTATGCTTATTCCATCAACCATGGAGTGCTTATATGGAACTCTTTCCTTATAATCAACGAAATGGCTCCTTGTACAAATACAAGAAAATTAACTAACGACATGATAATTAACTTCATGTCACCCATCTTAGAATCTCTCGAAATCTACCAACATTGGCAACAACACCGATGAGAGATAAATCCCGGGGACTTCTGAAAATAGCGAAAATTAAAATTTGGCGCCGACACAATTTTTCTTCGGGAAATAACAAAAACCTCATGCATGCAATCTCAAATGACTGTCCAAAATGGGAGATAAACTTATTCCATTTCAGGAACTGGGATAAAGTTTCCAATATGAAATGCCATTTCAAATTACATTGCGGTTCCAATCCAATCACATTTCTCTGCAGTAATAAAAACATCACAATAATTTGCAAATTTACAGTATTCGAAAAGGTAATTATTGTAGTCATACTAAAACTTGCTAAAATGTTTACAATTCAGAATGAACACCTCACAGCTTTAAGATATTTAATACAGAGCTGTGTCATGGTGGTCTATACTTTATGACATATTTTCCAATTCATTAAATGTCTAATTCATGTTTGCTGAATTCTTTCCTTTTTGCTAACATTGCCGTACAAATCATAAAATCATCACATTTTTCTCAGCAACTATTTGCTGTACTTTTAGATATTTTTGTACAGAGCTTAGCCATGGTGTTCTATACTGTGTAACAAATTTTCAGGTCCATTGCATATCCACTTCCAATTTTCTGACAGCAGGCATCATATGTCCTCCATAGAATTCTAACTGTATTATTAGTTCTTATTTGAATGTAAAGATCTCTTTAATTAGGGCACCCCATCGAGATGCGGGTGACCTATAGTAATCAGTTAGTTCGTCCGTCTGTCCCGTTATCAGTTCTTGTAAACAAGGAAACATAGAACCCCTTGGACTTTTTGCATGAGATTTGGTATGTAGGTTGATTATGACAGATGTACTTTTTCCATGGTTTTGACCTCGACCTTCTGTCCATGTCCGTAAACCGGGTCAAAAAGCCTAAAAAAATGATACTTTCACTACTTTTGACATAGAATGTTTATTTTTTATGTGATTTTGATGCAGTTTTTTCTTTGGATACATTATAAAATACCAAGGGTATGCCAACTGTTTCGAAATAGCTCTTACCATTTCCAAGATATATAAAGGGCCGAAAAGGGCCAACGCCCAAAATCTTAACTTTTTTATTTTAGGTCTGACTTTGACAATTTTTTTCTAATATACTCGTTTTAATGATTAAAAAAAAATTATATGTCATTTTGGAATAAAATGGGGTCAAAGAGGCCAAAAATGGTACTTTTATAGGATATGTCAGTTTTTTTTTTTTTATTGCGGGGCCCTTCCAACAACCCCAGTTTCGATTTGCTCTAGTTATGTGTTTTCAATATATTTTGAAATTAAATCAATTGTTATCTGATTTATTTCAGAGGCAAGGAACAAAGAGAAAACATAGCCTGCCAGATATGCCGCCTAGTGACAGTGAATAGTGACAGTAAAAAATAAAGAATTGGAAAAAAAAATGTTCTTGTACTAATCATTTATGTCGGATATAAAGCAACAGATATATTTTTGTAATCTCAGCTTGAATACCAGTGTTGACTGCAATATTCTATTCCCCGTTCTTGATACAATATTTTGCAAGAATGACAGGCAAATTTACCTTTTTGAACATTTGGTTTCAGTAAACATTAGATTTTGGTTTTCAATTTGGAGACATTCTCAGTAATGAATTTCTAAGGTCTGATCATTGACACTTTTGCTGGAATGGTTGTTGAACAGCAAAATATAATGATATAAAGACAACTAAACAGTCCTGATAACATTAGTTGATATTTTTAGTTCATATGAAATCAACATGTTGTAAAAACATACTTTTAGAACATCATGTTCATGACATTTTTTTGATATTTAGATAATGTTTTGTTCAAATGTCTTTCAATTGTGATATATTAATATTGCCCTAAAACATAATTATGACATTTTGGAGGTATTTATAGCAAATGTTTTTACAATATTTTGGGCTTATATGAAAAAAAGATATTTGAAAAACATTGTTATAACGTTAATGGCTGTTCCTGATATTATGCTGACATTTTTACAACATTTTTTAAAATGTGAAAAAAATGTTTTTTTCACTCCCATACAATGATATTGACCAACAACATTCAAATCATATTTTGCCGATGTTTACAGAAAATGTTTTTGAAAATATTTATACGATATAGTTTCCGTTTGATATTTTTAAAAACGTTTTCTACAATATTTATATGACGTTTTGCAAAACATTTTGAAGATGTTTTTAAAACATCTTTGTGCTTGCTGGGTATATTCACACAAAGCATATACATTTTTTTCAACATGCGCAAATGAACCAATAATACAATTTGAAGTACCCCGCTACCAACACCCCCTTCTTAAAAAGCAAAACAAATGAGCACACATAAAGTTGAATAGGAAAAATCTTAATCCTTAATCTCGTATATAACCACTATTTAACATTAGTCTTACCAGAAAAAATGTACATTGCCCCCCCCCCCCCCCCCGCCCTCTTTTTATTCCTCCTCTTGGCATAATTGTAATTAAGACTACCAACAGGTAAACAAATCCCAAAGAAGTGAAAATTGCTCTTTCATATTTATTTTCCGTCATCTTGTGGTTCGTTCCAATTATTTCTATTGATAAGGTTAAAATGGAAAAATGAAACTGACTATAATGAAAAACTTGCATCCCCGCGTGCATCATAGGAGGGATATTCAAATGAAAACAACAATGGCTGCCGCCGGTCAATCTGAAGTGGAGTCATGGAATCGTGAGCCATTACTGCTGAAATAATAAAAGGAGTTAATTCATTTTAGGCTTTTTGAAAAGTAAAATATGTCTACTTATGGCGACTTACCTGTTTTGGGACTGCCCGATGAAATTCAAACCGTACCGAGTGCCGGAATGAGAGTGGGGCTCCAGTTTTGATTTTCCCGAATAGAGTTATTAGTGGTTGACAAGGGATTCAGTGGGCGGCCAAGTCAGAAAAATAGCTCCGGACACAGAATCCCTAAAGGGATTACCGCAACCTATCCCTTCAAGGTTCTATCTACAAGTTCAAGTGACCGCATGGCCTGAAGATATTAATCAAGGGGAAATAACCCAAAATGAATTAAATATGGCCTGATGTAAAACAAGGCCTTAATATAAAAACTGGACCCACAAAATACAATGAAAACTGCAGTGAATAAACCCTCTCGTCTACTTACAAACCGTATATTCAGCACAGAAAATTATTTAAATAGCATATATACGATATGTATTCATAACAAATCCTGGGTGTGACATTAACGCATAAAAGTCTACAGGGCAATCTTAGTGATCTCTCTAGATCCTTTCTGTCCAACTACAAGGATTAATGAAATTAACTTTATTGAATTTTAGAGACTACAGCAAAAGTGTTATCTTAACCAAACTGTAGGATACATTTTCCTGGGCAGATGTTTTAGAAAAGTTTAATGTTTTGAAAAAAAAAAATATATATAAGAAACTGGAATTAAAAAAGATTAGTTATTACTTTTAGTTTGCAGGTGCCCTAATCTATGATATTATTGTTCTAGTTGTAAGCAACGAATTGAACAGCAATTAGCAGCAATTGTGACAGGGTAATACTTATCAGTACTGCTTGTATTTGCATTTTGGAATACAAGCAAAACATAGACTTTAATGTCGAACTACAAAGTGAAAAAATCCATCTGTTACATTGATTTTTTTCTTATATTTTATATAATGTCATAATTTCGTGTCAAATTGTTCCATTAAAACGGAATAATATTTCTTCTGTAAAACTATATCGTTTGAATAACTAAAATTGGAAACTATCGTCAATTGACTACAACAATGAGGTAAGTTCTGCTATTGTACAATATATATATCTTATATAGCAAAGAAAATCACACAATACTAAACAACACTTAACATCATCTCGGTCATTATATAGAATATCTTAGCATATCCCATATCAACCCTAAGATGCCTTATCAGCCCGAAACCCTACTCTAAGGTTGATATGGGATATAAAATGAAAAACCCTATATTATCATATTATCTTTATTGTATATTTCTCTTTTATTGGGGTGCGATATTGGTTCCAGTCGGATGATACGGAGATTATATATAACTGTAAAAATATGTCTCTAAACGTTTTACCCCGTATCACATATAAAGAAAAAACTATATTTGTTTATAAATATATAAATTTTAATATGGAATGTTACTTTTTTTCATATGGTATTGTTTAGTGATCGAGGCTTATTCTTCATTCTGCTAATTTTCTTGTATGTCATTATTTTATCACTGGCTGTTATTCTTCAAAACGTGTTGGCTTAAAAAAATTAAATTTGAAAATATGAAAAACAATAATCACTTTATATACCATGCATCCTTATCATGTATTTATATATAATGCAAGAAATAAAATAATTTGCATATAAGCACTTTATTTAGCATATAAAATAAGATTCTAGACTGAAAGTTGTTTTTGCAGACCAACGTTTGTTTTGGCAGTTTTAGGAGTCACCATTATATCTTCAGTACATGGACACAAATCCTGTAACAACAATGCTGACCTGATGAAAAGCATAAAGTATCAACTTAAATTAGTTGAAAACAACAAAAGATGTGTCTATGATGATACAAGTATGGTATATGCTTAACATTGAAACTGGAAAATGTACTTAGAATATTTTACTTAATTTGTATAGACATTTACTGCCTTTTGTTAATTTTAGCTTCCTGGAAGCCTTCCATTTTCAAGCGGTGCAGTACGAATGGTCTGAAATTCTTTTGTAACCATCAGATATGATAAATTAAATTTAAAGACAAGACACTTTACTACAAAAAAAAAAATTGAGCCGATTATTACGTAATTGTGATATACACGCAACAGTGAAAAGATTTTATTTTCGAAATAAAAATGTTGCAACCAAATTGAAAAAATATAATCTCTCTTTTTAGATCATGGCCAGAGAATCGCTTTTATGGTACGAAACTCTAAACCCCTGGAAAATATCACACCGAAGTCGGTTGTTGTATATGACACGGCTACAACTAATATCGGAGGGGGCTACGACACAAATACTGGAGTTTTTACAGCACCAACAGCTGAAATGTATTACTTCTCCTGGACATCACTGACTCTTCCAAACAAATATTTCTTCACTTGCCTGTATATAAATCATACGGTGATTGCTAGAAATTTCGGCGGGGCACGTGGAGTAAAATCAGAATATGTTTCTGCTACCCAAAGTGCAGTTCTTCAGATGAAGCATGGCGACAAAGTTACCATCAGGGTTTTGGCTGGACACACCGGTGTTCACCTCCATGCTGATAAATGGTCAACGTTTGTCGGTTACAAGATTTAATTTAGAAAAATAAATTATAATATCTTTAGAATTTATTCATTTTACTTCGGTCCCGGAAGTGGTGTGTTTCCCCTTGATTTTACCATTATTTGTTTACGGAAGTGACGTCAGTCAAATGCTGGGACCCGGATGTGCCATGCTTGACCGGAATTTGGATTCGATTATCTCCCCTTTTCCCCGTGCTTTTCATTCTCGGTCGTCTCTGGGTCTTTCATCAGTCTATATAGGATAAGGGTCTTGCATCGAGTCTCTAGGGATTGATACGTTCACTGTTAAGTTTAAGTCCGAGAGTATTCGAAGTACAGAGAGGTGATTTGGTTATCCACCCTGATGCCCTTCGTTGGTCATTTCTTTCTCCGTGCTGCTCTTTGCTGCTCATGTCTTGCTCCGTACTACCCTTCTCTTGCTCCTTGTTACTCATCACTGCTCTTCTCTTGATTCTTCCTTTCTCTATGCTGCTCCTTGCTGCTCATCGCTACTCATGACTATACTCACGTGATCAATTCGTTTTGTTGGTGCTACTTTTTGTCGCTGTGATATTATGAAATTAGAAAGGTTTCCTTCTTGGCAATATACCAAAAAGTGATGTAAATTGACCCAAATCGCCTCTGGGAGTGTGCCAAACATACACTTTAATTGGTTTCTTGTTGAAATACTCCGGACTTTATTACTATTCAGTATGTTCGAAAAGAAAAACTTTGTTATCATAAAATTGTTTAAAATATGATGGTGACTAAATTCATTCACTCAGAATTAAATTTGAGAAGAAAAAATTGTGATCATAAAAATGTTTAAAATGTGATGGTGACTGAATTCAGTCACTCAAAAGTGAATTCGAGAAGAAAAACTTATCATTAAATTGTTTAAAATATGGTGGTGACTAATTCAGTCACTTTGAATTAAAATTCGAAAAGAAACACTTGTTATCATAAAATTTTTTAAAATATGATGCTAAACTGAATGATAGCCGACAATCAAAAACAATACATCAGGAACTAACAGGTGATTAGCAGTTATTAAACAAACTTTCCTTAAGAGATGTCAATTCTTTATTGTTTATTTTTTGTCAAACCAAAACTCGATTCATCCTCTTGTTTCTTCTTTATGTGCAATTCAATTTCCTTTTTACCAACCTAAAGGTACAACATAAATATCATGATTCAATTTTTATTAACAAAACACAAAGGTGACACACAGGGGACAAGAAGTAATACATGATATTTTTATTCCCCCTCCCGGTCAGATTTTTCTGAATATCGAACTAATACAAAAATAAAAACTGAAGATGCAACCTATGTGACAAATACATGTAACTCTGTAATATGTAATATGAGATACTGATGAATGTAAAGCTAAAATAATATATAAATACGGAAAGACATTATCCAAGCGACAAGAAGATATATCTTATTAAAATATTACCGCCCGCCTTTTTTTATTAAACGACCTGCCTTTCAGATTGGGGATGGGTTCAGAGAAAAAATAGAGACAACAAATAAGGGAGATGTGATAAACTAGATCAATGTCTAACCTGCCTGTGAAAAAAAAACATTTCTCTTTCTGATTTGATGAGCTTAATTTCAATTCAAACGTGTTAATAGAAGAGAGTTCTGCTTGAATATCCAAGAACAAAATTAATAAAAATGAACCCCTGAAACAGGGATATGCCAGAATTATAACAAACAGGACAAATGAATTTAGATTTCAGTATACAAAAGTATGAGACATAATGCCAGCTATACGCGATATATATATACAAGTATACATATATTCGTGGAAAAGACTTCTTTTATCATCTTTGAAATACTTGATCGGATGATAAAAATTTTCTTCTTTATTGCACGCTTTACTGAACAGTCGATACAATTGAGGATAAGGGACTCTCGGACGCTACCATGCTCTTAATTTGTTGCCCGCTGTTTCATTTATTTTACTATTGTATATATGGTTTTTTGTCACAAGTCAATTGATCATGACTTATATGGCAATAAAATAAATATCACTGACTAAAGGGATATCAAACTCTAGCTGCGTCCCTGTTCCAATTTTATCAAATATTAAACCCTTTCCTTGAGTGTTGCAGGATATGTGAATTCAAGGACAACCATAATAAAAATGATTTTGGAGGGTGTAATTGATTACTTGTTTCCCTTTTCATGGGACTTTACAAAAAATTTGGTCAGATTACGAGATTTATCAACACGAGATAATTTTATTTTAATTTTGAAATGAAAATTGTATTATCGAGAGTGGATAAATTTCATAATTAACGCGTCAAGGGTTTTAGAATCTGTTTCTCTAATGACACTGTAAAACACCGAGAGGTCTTCCGAACGTTTTTTAGCGTGAAATTTCACGAGCATTTGACGAATATCAAAATTATCAATCGGGTCGAGAGATGTATTAAATGGGAACTGAATAGAGAAAAAAGATTATCAATTGAACTAAACACCCTCTGATCACTGCCTCAAGGTTATAAACGTTATTCATTAGATTCTGTTTGGTAACATTAAACTATATAGTTGCCCGCAATTGTGAGTAAAGAAATGCAAAGGAAAGTATCCCTAGGTTTTCTTGTTCTTTATCATTTCAAAGATGTACCCGCAGACTTATGACCAGTTCAGGTCAATTAGAAAGTTTAATCCATGAGAAGTCTTATACGGTTGTAATGACGCCTTTTAAAACAAGTTACCATAAATATAATTAATAAGTACCTTTTTTTCTTCGTGAGTAGTGATGATTGGATCTTTTGACAAATCTTCAAACTGTGTAAGTTGTGTATATTCTGGAAAAAAAATATGCAATCGGTTAACATTTTCAAGTTACTTATGCAAGTCATGGTCTTGTGTATCGCATGCGCTACGGCATCAACGCTAGCTATTTTTGTGAGGACGTATTAGCAGATGAAGTAAACCAAATGGTTTTATATATTATGTCAGTAAATATCTGAACATCAAACAAGTTGGTTTAAAGAAATCCAGCATTGTATAAAATTAATGAAATCACTTCAATCAGATCTTCTATATCATTTTTCAATCCAGAGATTAAATCAAAGAACAAAATGCAGAACAATATTTAAAAATATAATTTCAAAAAACCATATACGCGTTAATTATAAAAAGTCTAAAACAATATCCCGAAAGAGTGCGAATCCATTCATTATTTAACACCTTTCCTTTGACACATCACGGAATGCACTTTAAGAATTATCCAACGTGCCGTTTCTTTCCTTTTAAATATTTTTAAAACTTTTTTTTGGGTTTAATATGAAATCTAAGTTTAGTGAAAAGTCCTTTTTTGCCACACTTCGAATCATAGCTAATTTATTTTATTTTTTTTTCGGTACACTTCAATGAGATAAAATTCAATCAGATACATGATTATGTAAACATGATAAAAAGTAACTATTAAATACTAAAAATAAAAAATAAAAAAAGTACTCACTAATTTCCACAAAAATGCGCTAACTTTCAAAAGTTATGACTTCCGAATAATTCAAAAGCAAGACCCTTCCTATAAAAAGTAAGGTGACATTTAAGAGAAATGTTTATTAGTTGACACCTTTAGTAGTTATATTTAATTCAAGTTGGGTAAATTGTAGTTCTCGATACTTATTGCGACTGCATGTATTACTACTATAGCATGTGCAAAGAAGCAACAGCTTTATTCACAAAAATTCTTAGACCTAAAATTTGGATGTAACTCATTATAACTAACATTTGTAATTACGTCTTAGAAATTTTGTGAATACGGCTGCACCCCTTCAATTGAGTGCATGCACTTGCCAAATATTTATCTCACGTCATGAACCTTTAATTAAAATATATTTAGTAGTATAATTGATATTTACTATATCTTTTGGTTTATCATAGGGATTCCATATATAGAGTTATTAGAATCGTCGAGTAACATTTACAATTAAATACTACGAATATTTTTTTTCTTGTCATTCAAATTTACATTTTAAAATATTCTTTCTAAATTACTGATCCTTTATGATCACGCTGTAAAATAGGTGTGGAAAATATTCTCCATGGAATAAGTTCTCATTTTCTGTAAAAATAATCAGTTTTAGAATTATATTTTTTTTCCCCAAAATTTTTATTGATTTTAGTTACAATGAAGGCTTTTGTCCAGTATTGATGCCCGTTAGACCAGTGTCTAACGGTACCTCCATGATCAGACGACACAGTAACAGGTACTAGGTTTCAGCTTCAATTTTTGTTTTTCAGATTAGTTCGATATTCAGAAAAATCTGACCGGTGAGGGGATATAAAAATATCACGTGTTACTTTTTGTCACCTGGGTGTCGCTTTTGTGTTTTGTTTGATCCTTTTTGAAGGTTTCTACACAATGCAAGTTATCAGAAAAATTGGAAATATAAAACCATTTTTAGGGTTGGGGGATTTCTAAAAATATCACTTCAATAAAAAAAGTGAATCGTGATGTTTATGTTGTACCTTTGGGTTGGTAAAAACAAAATTCAACTGCACATGAAGAAGAAACATTATACGTGTGTGCTGCACAAAAATGTCGAAAAGGGTGAATCCAGTTTTGGTTTTACAAAAAATAAACTAAGAATTGGCATCTCTTGGAGATTGTCTTTGATTGTAGGTTTTCATTCAGTTCAGCGATATAGCAATGAGAAAATCTGATTCGCTTTTAACAAAAGTATAATATAAATATTTGGATAAATGGTGAAGGGGAGGGGGAGGGTGTATGATGAACAGAAGAATTTCAAATAATTCCTCTTTTTTATTCCAGTAATAACTTTAAGCGACTGACTTCAGTCACCATCATATTTTAACCCATTTTATGATAACAAGTTTTTCTTGTCGAATTTAATTCTGACTGAATGAATTCTTTCACCATAATATTTTAAACAATTTTATGATAACAAGTTTTTCTTTTCGAATTCAGTCACTTATCTACTTTGTAAGAAGGGGATTTTAAACAAAAAATCCTCCAAGTCTTGGCAAACTGGAAAATGGACAAGTTGCAGTGGAATGTGTTAAATAACAATTCAGTATGTCTTAAAAGAAAACATGGGTCAAGCTTTCGGAAACAGAACTTGCATATATTCCCTAGTCACATTTGTTTGTGGTGACGTCATATATGATGTACAATCAGTGAAACGCAAGCCAAGCAAATATTTGAAAATCAGCTCTTGTAAAATATTTGGGATATTTCAGCAGCGGAAAATACTTCATTACGACTATTGGAAAGGAAAGGTAGTACAACCCTTTATAATAGTCTATTACCTGTACACACAGTTGTTGTCTTATTGTACGGACTGTTGATCAGCACTGATAGTAACACAATGAACTGTAGATACTGTATCGCCTTGTTCACACCAATAGGTTATTGTCTCATTGATAGATATTACTTATCTTGTTAGGTATCAAAGTTTATATTACTACCACAGAGACGATACCACTGGTGATGGACTACATTGTATTAGTCAGCGAGGGTATAATCCAATCAGTGGCCATTGCTTCGGCTATGACATGAATTTTAGACACTTGTGTTGATAAATTTTGACTCTCCAAAAGTTTTGTCAATCCGGAAATGCACATCGTACAAAGACATTTAGGTGTATGAGATTATTACTACTGAGGCGATACAGCTGCTTTCGGTTAGTCCATGGATTTCGATCTTACAGACTTTAGCCATTGTTTTGTAGCTTATATGTTTCTGTACTCATATGAAGCGAACTTCATTCAAGGTGAAGTACGTGAAAACAAAAAGAAACTAGCCCAATCCTTTAATTTCACTTTTCGTTATATAGATGACGTGCTGTCATTAAATAACGACAAATTCGAAGACTTTCTACATCTAATCTACCACAGTGAGCTTGAAATTAAGGATACTACAGATACACCATAGTACGCTTCATATTTGGATTTGGTTCTTGAAATAGACAATGAGGGACATTTGAAGACAAAACTTTATGAAAAACGTGATGATATCAATTTTCCTATTGTTAATGTTCCCATCTTGAGTAGCAATATACCAGCATCGCCTGCATATGGCGTCTACGTTTTTCAGTTTATCCGATTTTCAAGGGCATGCGTGAGTTACCCTGACTTTCGACTAAGAGGATTAATGCTGTCACAAAAGATTCGTAACCACGGTTTTATCAGGGATAAGTTGATGTCATCACTTAGGAAATTCTACGAATTGATTGACCATTACAGTGTTCCAATATCTAAGATGATGCTGGACCTATTCCCACTGTCGTATCATTTCATGTGCCTCCACCAATTTGGGACTTCCACCGGATTGATTTTGTTGAACATCACGACGGATGCCGTATACGGAGCAGGAACTGTTTACACTTCCGGAGCACCTTGGTTCACTCCTGGTTTTTATAGGAGTTCATATTGTTCATTGTTTTTTAGTTATCTTGTTTATTTGTTGTGCTTTTGGTTGTTCATTTGTCTTCCCGGGTTTGTCTGTCAAATGGATTACGTTTTGTTGATTGCTCCTTAGGTGTATTTGTCCGTTTTATAGGTATTCTTTTGTCGATAGGTATAAGGAAATGTTCTAAGTATTAATATTAATTACATCCCAGGTTTGTCATCCACGAGGAAGAATTCATTACATCCCAGTATGCCTTCCACGAGGAAGAACTCATTACATCCCAGGTTTGTTTTCCACGAGGTTGATTTCATTACATCCCAAGTATGTCTTCCACAAGGAAGAATTCATTACATCCAATGTTTGTCTTCCGTCAGGAAGAATTCATTATATCCAAGATTTGTCTTCCACAAGTGAGAATTCATTACATCCTGGGTTTGACTTCCACGATGGATAATTCACTACGTCCAAGGTTTGTCTTCCAAGAGGACCAAAAGCACCCACCATACCATAGCATCGAGTAACTTACTCGGCTTTGACATGAGTTTTAGCTGATAAATTTAAAAGACGTGTTTCAACTCCCTTAGGCAAAGATGACCTTACCTCGATTTGACTAAACTGTTTAGGTCTATTCTGTTATGTTGCTTACTATGCTTTGGTGATTTCTATTTTTGGCATTTCAAGCTTACCCGATGAAGTTAATCTAGAATTTATATCGGACACAAGGAATATACATGTACGTATCTGAGTTATTTCACTTCTATATTATACTATAAGAAGATATTAAAATGTAACAGAAGCTTAAATTATTATTTTCATTTCTTTATTACGGTAACAATGCCAGCTTGCAATAAAACATTTATTTAAGTTTATATGGAGAATGTGGTTTACAACATAAACCGTCATCCGCGACTGGTTCACATCCTGTACAAGGAAAATCAGTAAATGGGTTCACGACCGGATAGTTCTTCGGAACATTGCATCCCATGTCTATAATATACATAATAATTAGTTTTAGCATTGTAGTGGTATTTTTTTCTGCGTGATGCTGCCGATAGTTGATTGAATGTAAAATAAATTATTATACAAATTACATCATATACATTGTTTATTTAAGACTTTCAACTATGGAAATAAAATAGAGCGATGGTGTCCTTCACATTAAGAAAATAACAAGTAAAATCTTCACTCTTGCCATTGACATGAATACATGAAAATCGAACAAAGTTACATTTTAAGAAAAGTTCTTACCTGGAAATTTAACTGCAATAAAAATAATTATAATTATTATTTCAGACATTTTAGGTAGACTATGCCACTACATATACTTGACAACTTTTAATTTGGAGTTTAAATCATCTTTTGAACGCAATATTCCCCATGTTTCACAATCTTCCTCTTCAAATATTTGATTATTAGTAAATTAATTTATAAAACTACTTAGCATGGCTGACGTAAATTTGTCGCGTACTTTCATTGTTTAAGTTGATGATCAAAATATTTGAAGATTATTGCTTAAATAAGGCATTAAAGGTTTCTCGCCAAGAAAATAATTTGAACTTAAAGCTACATTCAATGTTGTTCGATAAATTTCCTGTTTTGGTGTGTATGAAGTGTAATTAAACGTCTCCAACCCAAAGCCAATACAAATAAATGTCATTTGTTGTCAGGATGCTCGGACTACGAATGACACAGATTTGTGAATGAGATGGTATTTGAATATATATAGATATGTATGAAAAGAAATATAAAATATAACACATTCAAATTCTAATCAGCACAGACATGACAGAGATAAACAAATATAGCTTGCTATTCATGATAAGTTATGAATTGCAGCGAATTATTTCAAAGTTTCGGAGAAATTGTCTTACTAAATGTACTT
Source organism: Mytilisepta virgata (assembly GCA_028015205.1). NCBI lineage: Eukaryota > Metazoa > Mollusca > Bivalvia > Mytilida > Mytilidae > Mytilisepta > Mytilisepta virgata. The sequence continues at coordinate 5,728,281 of CM051520.1, read as the reverse complement.
ACTTCGATGATCAACCTTTCCTATACAAAAATTAAAAGAATTGCGATTAGCCCAAGACAGTACAGTAAATATATAACATGTTAAAAAATAGCAATCTCTTGTACATTAAAATTTCTTGGAGTACAATTTTGAATAATCACATACATAAAAGGTTTCGTTCATCGTTGTGTTTTTGTGATTCTTTTACTTTTTATCATCAAGTGTATTGTTAATCAGATCAATAGGCATAAGTTTCATTATATCGTATTTTTTTATAATTTATTTATCTAATGTTTCTTACAAAAGTTACGGGATATAATATATTATGGAGTATATGTGTCCAAATATTATGAAAGTTCACTGAGTACTAAACCCTAGTGTTTAATTGTACCTAAAATAGGGGATATGGTAAAACAGTGCAGTATTTTTATTATTTTAATCGGTCTAAATCGCTTTAAAAACTATTCTCTAATCCACTATTTACGTTGCACATGTAAAGACAATTTTTTGTTGTTAAATATTGAGTCTATTATAATCTCCTATAATTTTACATTTACTGCTATTATTTACTTGTGTTTAGCTTACCAAGTATATCTTTAGCTGAAAAAAAACCGAAAAATTCAATATTTTGTTGTTCTCCCTATATTATAGTTATTCGTAGGCAAATTTTTTTTTGATAGATAAGCTATAAGACAGTCTTGGAATCTGCCTTCCTAAACAAGTATATTTCCAAATCTTTAAAAAAAAGCGTATACCGATATATATACATTTACAAAGGACTAATGTTTCCCGCTGGCAAAAATCCTTACTCTTCCGGAGCACCTTAGTCTACCCCCAGTTTTTTGGTGGGATCCATGTTGTTCATATGTTTTGAGTTTTTAATTGTAGTGCATGTATTGTTTTAGTCTTGTCTTCGTTATTCTCCGGAGTTTGTCAGTTGTTACGATTTTTCTCTCCTTCGAATATTCCTTTGGTATTTCTTGACTTTACTTAATAACCTAGCGTGTTTTTCTAATTTTTATAACTATCAATTTACACATGTATCAAATATCATAGTCTTTGATAAAAAACAGTTGTTTTTTCTTTTAATTTAATAGACATGTAATGAGATACTAGTATAGGATAAATGAGACAATAAGGCTACAACCTTGAAAATTAACTAAACAAAAATAAATACATGTAGTAGTATAGATTTCAACACGGTGTCTATCCGTGCTGCATAACAAGCTCTTGGTGGCTAAATACATGTTCTATTAAGAAATTCAACGAACAACTACAAAATGTATGCCAAAAATTCCCCATGATGTTATTGATTCGTTCTAGGGAAATAAAAATGACGTGAGGTTTAGCTACATCAACTTATGTATATTGAATATATCGATTAAGTAAATATAGTATACTATAAAATATTTTACTTGTAGTTTTCTCTATTTTACACGAAAAACTCTCTGATTTTATTCTCATTTCTTACTTAATTCGAACAAAACCTATAATAGAAATACTAAAAACTGGCGGGACAACTGATCACTCGTTGCAGGAACAATCCCCACACCAACGTCTGACATTTACCATTTGTACTACGTACGCGTGCAACCCAGCAATTAATGATCCTTACCTACAAGCTGATTGATTGTCCATTTTCCCGGCCCGTAACAAACTTCACACAATGATGGCTTGTATTTAAATTTTTCTGAAATATTAAACTTGCAAATTTATAAATGGAGAAGCTATGCAATAAATTGGTACAAACAGCGATCATGCAGCGCTGTTTGCAGTAAAGTTTTTCGAATCCAATGTTAAACGTAAAAACGAAAACCACATATATTATTCCACTGGAATGCAGAGAATAACGGACATTTGTTTATGAATCCATACACGAATCATCGTCTGTAAACGACACCGAGCTACCAAGGAACGGACCCCACATCATCACATTCACCAGACGGATCTCTCCCGCTTCCGGTTCCGCTTGGTGGTCGGGAGGACCCTCACATATATAAAACTACCGTATAGGGAGTACTATTGGTGAAAATATATAAGCTCTTCTATTTTAAAAAGGGAAATTCTATTTTATTCCCTTTTCAAATGAAAAACCATGGATGCAATAATTGTAAGTATTTAACTTAGGAAAAAACAAAATATGATAGCAATTTAATAAGTTTTTATTAAAAACAGGTACCAGTTCTACTATTTGCATTATAAACATAGCTTTTTCAATGACATTATATATCAACTACAACAAGATGTGTAATTTATTTAAAAATATTTGCTTTTCTCTAAATATTTTGGGAAAAGATTTCCTTATAAAGTTTGCAACAAATTTTTCGGGAAATTTCCCGAAACTTAATTCTATAAGTATGTTGTGATATTTCAAAAATAAATTGATGCAGTGTAATATATTAAAATATATGTACCATCACCTATTCGGGAAATTTCCCGAAACTTTTAAGTTGCCTTTTTTTTATATTCATATGCAGGACACAAGATTCGGGAAATTTCCCGAAAATATTTTTTATCTTCAGAAGCATCATAAAGTTGCTTAAATTCCTCTATTTTCTTTTTTCAGTGGATGAATAACATTGAACTAGAGGTTCCCAGAAGCCAGTTTCACTTTCTTGGATTTCATTTGCACATTTAAAAACATTTTTGGCCTTGAGCACAGCTGATGAGCCATAAATCCATGAAATGTACACATATAGTGCATCAAAATTAGCATCACAGAATTTAATATTACCACTAATTCGATACATCTGATGATGGACTCACGTTACAGAGGGTACAATCAGATCAGTTGCTAGTATTTTAATACTAGCCCAAAATTGGTAGTACTATAAATTTACTGTTACTAAAAGTTAAATTTTGTGAAAACTAAGGAGTATATTCCTAGTGCACAACTCTGTCCTTTAGACATATTTTGGCTTTACACTTTTGGTCAGAATAAGATCATTTTTTTTAAATTTGACCGATTTTTCTATTTTTAGTTATAGTGGCCATATTGGTCCAATGTCTTGGCTTTTGAATTTTGAAAGAGGCCAGGCTAATGACCATACCACTAAGTTAAGCTTCAATTGGCAGTTTCAGAGATTCTGAAATATTCTTTCTTGAACAAGGTCCATTCCCCATTCTTCCCCCTCCCCTGTATGGATATCAGACACACCTTTGACAAGGGACAATCAAACGACTTGATGAAGAAATCCAAGTCACAAGAGACCACCATTGATAAATACAATGACAATATCCCTAGACTTTCATTCTGCAGTAATTGTGCTATGCAATAATGACATATGAGCATTTGAATATCAGAGATCAATTAATATATGGGTTATTGCATTCCAGAATATAATCTATCAATCTCTAAAATGTATAAATTAGTGTCAATACCAATACAACCAAAATTGCTACAAATTAATAAATCAGTTCAACCATTCCCTGACCACATTTTTAAAGCCACCAAATGGTACACCAAGAAAAGTATGATTAACAGTTTTCCCTCACTATGTTCTTAAAAATTCTCTGTTCCTCTGTGTCTGGTTAGGTTTTGATATTTTTTATTTTTCTTTGTCTTCCTGAAAAAAAACAGCAAAATTTACTAATGGTGAATCTTTATGAAACTAAAAACATTCTTATAATTCATATCATATTTTCAGAGTTGCCCAAAACAACTTTGAAAATGTAACTTGGCATTGGCATGACCTCAAACTTGATTCTTAAATATTGTGTGCTATTTGTTTTTATTATTTTCAGTAATAACACTGATATTGGTAAAGTAATCCTCCAAAAAAATCTTAAAATGGTCTTTCGGCTCTAGTCATTTCTAATTAATCTGTAACTGCCCCTGTATTATTTTTGCTATTTGATGTTTACAGTCACAATTTCCTCCTTAATATTGACCTGTACAGGTAAAATATAGAATCCTGAACCCAAATAGATATTGTTGCTAGGGACTTTTTAATCGGTTGCTATGGACTTTTCAATGGCATTGACTCTTGACCTTCAATTTCGACTTGAACAGGTAAATTGTAGGGTCCTGAACCCAAATATATCTGGTTGCTAGGGACTTTTTCATCAGTTGCTATGGACTTTTTCAATGACCTTGACCCTTGACCTTTCTTTTTGACTTGTACAGGTAAATTATAAGGTCCTTAATCCAAATATATATGGTTCCTAGGGACTTTTTCATCTGTTGCCAGGGATTTTGTCATCGGTTGCTATGGAATTTTTAAATGACCTTGACCCTTGACACTCCAGTTTACTTGTACTGCTACCATTTAATTTATTTCAAGTAACGCCCTAAATATCTGTGACAATGTCAGACCATTATTTTCTGTTTACATGTAAATAATCTTTCAAGGGCAAAAACTCCTATAAGGGGTCAACTGATGATTTTGGTCATTTGACTTATCTGTAGATCTTACTTTGCTGAACATTTTTGTTGTTTACAGTTTGTCTTCATCTATTATTATATTCAAGATAACAACCTAAAACTGCAAATTTCCTTAAAATTAAGAGTTCAGGGGCAATAACCCAACAAAGGGTTGTCCGATTCATCAGAAAATTTCATGGTTGGTAGTTCTTAACCTGTTGAACATTTTTACCCCATCAGTTTTGCTCTAAATGCTTTGGTTTTTGAGATAGGAGCCAAAAACTGCATTTGACCCCTATGTTCTAATTTTAGCAACAGCGGCCATGTTTGTTGATAGATCAAAACTTCAGATATAATTTATAAATTAGATACCCTCAGGAACATTCAGTTAAAAGTTTGAAGGTATTGCGCCCAGTAGTTTCAAAGCAAAAGATTCTTGAAATAGTTTGTGATGACAACGACGCCGACCCCGACGGATGACAAAGGACGCTAAGTGATGGCATAAGCTCACATGGCCCTTTGGGCAAGGTGAGCTAATAACAGGACTTTTTCCATTGGATAATCCAATAGTAAATAAGAATTAAGGAATGTTCTGCAATGAACTGGAAAAAGTCTTTTAATCAATAATGCTGAGTTTTCAAAGAAAATTTAATAAAGGGCTTCGCTAAGCACAGCATGATACGACCGCAACATGTCAACAGGTAAAGAATTAGTATAAATGTGGACATATTCAGCTTTATCCAATAAAGTATTTGATAATATAATATACATTACACAGAAATATTGTACCTTCCACAAATAATAGATGAAAAACCAAAAAAAAAAAAAAAAATAGAATTCCAGCTACCTTGCTTTTTTGGGCCCTTAAACCATCAAAACTGTAAAAGATAGGAAAAATCTGTTGATATACCACTGAAAGTACTCATCAAGATGAATTAAAAGAAAAAATCACCATTAAAATTGGATTAAAAAAAAAAGAAACATTGGTCCCTCAAAATGGCTAATTTTGGCCACTTTTATCTGCAATGACAAAAGTTACACAAAAATGTCTTTCTTGTATTTCTTACTTAAAAAAATTTGTACAGGTTCCACAGAACTCAGTGTCTCACCTGCTTTCGCAGTTGTCTATATTTCAGTGTAATAGTGGAATGTACATATTTTTTCTCCACATGTTATTTATTGATCATGAAGAAGCCGCTGTCCAAGTATGGTAAAAATCCAGTATGGTTTAAGAAAGTAATTAATGTTTTGAAAACTTTAACTGCAGACTGTATGTAATGTTAACTGGGAGAAAAACTAAGTCCATTTATAAGTTAAAAATGGAAAAATGGGGAAAAAAATTAAACAACATTTTCCTCTATCTTTTGATAATGAACAAGTTTCTGTCCAAGTTTGGTAAATTTTGGCTTTGGTTATGTCTTTATACTAGGTACCCTAAGGATCTTTCGCCTAAGTTTGGCTGAAATTGATCCTGTAGTTTCAGAGAAGAAAATATTTGAAAGTTTACAAAGATGACAAAAAATGCGAAAAATTGTCTTTAAAGGGCAAAAACTCCATAAGGGGTCAATTATTTATAACCATTTCAAACTTTGGATAAAATCTGGAAAAACTCATACTTTATACTTACATTTGTTCCTCATTATGTTCTTTTCATAGTCACTTTTACTGGCTTGCTCCACATTTTTGAATAACTTTCAATGCTGCTTCAAATATTTGAAAAAGAGTTGGTCTGAAGAAAAGAAAGAGAAATTTAACATTTCTAAAACTTCAATTTATACATTTTTTAAAACATTTTCATCAATACAGAATTTTACTACATGGAATATTTTATATTTAAAATCAAATAAATTATATGTTTAATTGGTCCCTCCGGGTAATCTACACCCCTCCATTTTATAAATTTTCAATTATTTTGAAAATGTGCCTTGAGCCATATCTATTTTTCTTTCTTGTAATGATGAATTAAATTATATTATATATTTATTAGGCTCTGGGGATAAATCTTCCACCTTCCCTTATAAAACAAGAGTGGACACACAAAAATGTCTCGCCTGTCATGTATTTCTAATGAAAGTAAACATAGTAAATGCTATCAGTATTCGAAAAACAGAGCAAAACACAAAAACTTAACTATAACCACTGAGCCATGAAAATGAGGTCAAGGTCAGATGACTCATGTCAGTTGGAAATGAACACCTTACAATCCTTCCATACACCAAATATAGTAGACCTATTGCATACAGTATTCGAAAACAGGCCAAAAAACAAAACTTAACTATAACCACTGAACCATGAAAATGAGGTCAAGGTCAGATGACACCCACCAGTTGGACGTGTACACCTTACAATCCTTCCATACACCAAATATAGTAGACCTATTGCATACAGTATTCGAAAAACAGGCCAAAAAACAAAAACTTAACTATAACCACTGAACCATGAAAATGAGGTCAAGGTCAGATGACACCTGCCAGTTGGACATGTACACCTTACAATCCTTCCATACACCAAATATACTAGACCTATTGCTTATAGTATCTGAGATATAGACTTGACCACCAAAACTTAACATTGTTCACTGATCCTTGAAATAGGGTCAAGGTCAATTGAAAACTGTCTGACGGGGAAGAGGACCTTGTAAGGTACGCACATACCAAATATAGTTATCCTATTACTAATAATAAGAGAGAAATTAACATTACAAAAAATCTTAACTTTTGTTTTTAAGTAGTGAAATAGGGAGTGCATTGCACACATCAAAAGGCATCTTTGCAAATACCCTGAAGTGAAGAAAGAGTGGACGTTGAAATTGATAACATAGGATAATGAAGAAGTTAAAATAGACTCTATGTGCAAAAGTGAAAACTACACAATGACTATGATTTGGATGTTGATAATAGTCCTTTTGTACAGCCAATTTTGATTTTTCTCAGAACAAGAATCTCTACTTGAAGTTATACATGATACTGATGACTGTTTGGAATATATAAATAAAAATAACAAAATCTGTCATTGTACATGAATTAACTGAAGAGTTTAACAAAACTATGACAAAATTTTTCAACAGGAAAGAAGAAGTACAGAGAAACTCAATGATATCTTATTAGAAATATAGACATAAAGGAGTTTAAAATTTCGGACATAATTCAAAAGATACCAGATGAAGTTAACTTTGAAGAACTTTAATCGGCATGATATGTTATTAGGGATTTATTGGGTACAGTTATTGATTGTGCCCACTTCATGTATTTTTTAGAGATAGACAGTTCAGCCGTGTAAAGCAGTAATTGTCAGGGAAATTTAAATTTTAGCTGGGGGGGGATAAATATCAGTCATACATGTAAGACAATTATCTGGAAGCCACCCGACTTCGAATTAGTGTGGCCCCATTTCTGAGGATTTTACGTTTATTAAATGTGACATACTACAACCGGACATCTGCATGGCTCCTCCTGGACACAGTGATTATTTGCTTCATTTGAAATTATTGTGTTTTCCATAGACTTTCCTATTATTTCCACATATACAACCACGCTACATTACACATACCACAAATTAATACAATAAACAACCTAATGTGGGACAGATACTTTATCTTAACAATACCAATTTGTTTTATAAAAATGACAGCCAAAATTGACATTCACTGCATAAAAGTCTGATCTGGAGTGTTGCCGCATTTAAAGTAATGGACAATAACATATAAGAAATATATATTGATGTTTTTGAAAATAACTGCAATTTTTTTTCTCTTGCCATTATCAATATCAGCCAATACTTACTGTAAGGTAGACCGTACCAAACAAGCAATCCAACGCTTTGGTCAATAGCCATTCTCTTCACACAGGTAAACTCGTTCTTCCTCCGACTAAAAATTAAAATTTGAATCTGATTTATCTTTCTTTCTCCTTTTTATGATAGAACGCGTTAAAGCTGCAGGTGTAACTTTGAGCTGAGAATTTGATATTTACCTAAATAAGTGATACATGTATCTAATATATGATATTATTATCGATCCGCTCTACATTCATACATCAACAAGTTGTATCTCTGCAGTACTAGGTTTATGACTCAACAGTTAAAAAAACGAAATATTAACCCAAACAATACCAATATATTATCCACGAAAACTGTAAAAGAATAAAATTATCTGTTTTCACAGCTTTATTTTATCAGTAAAAAGTCATACTGAAAACGTTGATTGGTCAAGGGCAATCAGTATGTACAGCGAATATCGTCTTTAGATGCATTCACACGATATACGATTTTCTGTTCAATTTTCAATCTTGAAGATCGCTCAGGAAAATAAAATTCAAAGTGTTCAAACGAAACAATTTCCTTTCCATTTTTTTTAGTTAATAGTGAAAACAAAGAACCAGGTCCTTCAAGAAATTAAGAAAAAGTTACGCGTGCTTAATGTGATTAAGCCCTCGGGAAGCATGACTTTCCTCGAGAGAACAAATCTTCCTATTTTACTAATGCAACGGAAATAAATGAATAATGTCCAAGCCGCAGGCGAGGGCGTTATTAGTGTTGAAGTTAACACTATTGACCCGAGGGCTGTCTATGTTTCATGATATTGCCCTCTGATCCCCTCTGTATAAGTAAATATTATTATTTAATTGAAGAAACAATGGATTTTTTCTGCACACATTTATAATGCGAATATATTAAAAAGGATTTTCAGACTTGGTCTTTTATTCATAATAATTGTAAACTGTATATTACTTACTTATATACTTTTGATTTTGTTCTTGAATAAATCTGAATCAGTTGTGCGTTTTAAAAAGAGATGTAGTTTAAACGCAACAGCCGGTATTACCACTTGATAATGACCGGTCATTATCACATGGTATTGAACGGTACGAGCATTATCGTTGATTATTAACTAACTAGGTATAATTTTAGCTAAAATACATGGGTATCACGAAAAAACAGGGCATTATTACAGGGCCAATTATGAAAAAACAAGGCCACTATGAAATCAGAAAATTCAAGATGGCTACACATTTTTGGGAATTTCGTCGTATGGAATTTTTAGTTGTTGATTGTGATCGTATTCATCTGTATTATGCGATTGCCTATAACGAATTTCTATTCAGTCGGAATTTCAAAAGACTGTATTAATATATTTTAACCATTGTTTCACCCTGGAAGCTGATAGAAATTATCAAACCACAGGTAAGAACTGTCATGTCTGTTGAAAATCCAGAAGGGTGGTTGCATTTACTCTTGGAAGAGAAAGTTTGAGACTGATAATTTTCAGTAATCCTATTATTCAATGAACTAATCCCATTTGTTACAGTTTTTGTTGTTAAAATAATATGGTACAATGAAGGTCTGCAACATGTATACATTTCTATTTGATACTTCATCAGACAAACATGAAGTTAAACAAGAGGCTCTCAAGAGCCTGAATCGCTCACCTGGCAAACAATGCACTATAAACTAAATTAATATATTAATGTTTGTTATATATTAAACTGAGTATTAAAGGTCATGTAAAATGCTGAAAATACCTTTAAAAGCCTATACAACATTCTCATCATCACCATTCACTAAGGATACCATGTTTACTTTAAAAACCAAATATTGTTGAAATCCAAGTGCAAAAAATGGCGGGAAAATTGCAGCCATTTTAAAAATGGCCGTCAAAAACAAACTTTCATCATCACTATTCAACTCGGGATACCATGTTTACCTTGAAAGTAGCTTTCATCTTCATTTTCTTTCTATAATTCAGGAAAAAATAGCACAAAAACAGCATTTTGACTCCTATGTTCTATTTTTAGTAAGGGCGGACATGTTTTTCGACCAATCAAAAATCCAAGCATTGACTGTTTGCCGGATACCCTAAGGAACAATCTTACCAAATTTCATTTGATTTTGAATAGTAGTTTCAGAGAAGAAGATTTTTGAAATAATAACATAAAAAAGCCAAAAATGTAATGAGAGGGCAATAACTCTAACATCAGTTGACAGATTTTCACGAAAATCAGCACACAGGTAGCTCTCATCGTGCTGAACACTTTCAACCTGCAGGATTTGCCATAACCTAATGATTTTTGAGAAATTTGCGAAAAACTGTTGTTTGACCCCTATGTTCTATTTTTAGTAACAGTGGCCATGTTTTTCGACGGATCAAAAATCGAAGCATAAAATTTGTGTACGATACCCTAAGGAACAATCATGCTAAGTTTTATCCAAATCCATTAAGTACTTTCAGAGATGTTTGAAATAATAACATTTAAAAAAAGCCAAAAATGTCAAAAAAGGGCAATAACTCTAAGATCAGTTGACAGATGTTCACGAAAAACTGCACACAGGTAGCTCTCATCATGCTGAACACTTTCAACTTGCCAGAATATGCCGTAACCTATTGATTTTTGAGATATTTGCGAAAAACTGTTGTTTGACCCCTATGTTCTATTTTTAGTAACAGTGGCCATGTTTTTCGACGGATCAAAAATCGAAGCATAAACTTTGTGCAGGATACCCTAAGGAACAATCTTACTAATTAAGTTTCATTTGATTTTGAATATTAGTTGCAAAGAAGAAGATTTTTGAAATAATAACATAAAAAAAAGCCAAAAATGTCAAAAAAGGGCAATAACTCTAACATCAGTTCAAAGATTTTCACGAAAATCAGCACACAAGTAGCTCTCATCCTGCTGAACACTTTCAACCTGAAAGAATAAGTCGTAACTTAATGATTTTTGAGATATTTGCAAAAAACTGTTGTTTGACCCCTATGTTCTATTTTTAGTAACAGTGGCTATGTTTTTCGACGGATCAAAAATCGAAGCATAAACGTTAAGCAGGATACACTAAGGAACAACCATGCTAAGTTTTATCTAAATCCATTCAGTAGTTTCAGAGGAGAAGATGTTTGCAAAATGGTTAATGACGACGACAGACGACAGACGACGACAGACGGCAGACGGCAGACGGCAGACGACGACAGACGACGACCGACGCCAAGTGATGGGAATAGCTCACATGGCCTTTTAGGCCAGGTGAGCTAAAAATATATTTCTCTTCTATCCCATACCCTTCATTATAATAACTAGTATCAACGATCAAATATGATGTGCATAAACCGTTTTATAACAAGTTACAAACATGACAAATAGTGAAAGTTTGTAATAGGCATAGGTTATCTCTACAAACATTGTTACACTTACTTTGTATTGCATCAGTTGGTTAATAAAAGTATTAAGAAATGGGTGTTTTTATAATGACTCTGTAATGTGTGCTTGGTCTGTAATAATGACACTCCCGGCTGTAATGCCCCTAGTCGATACCTCTGGCCATTTACGGCCTTCTTTGTCTCATTATTACAGACCTTGGACACATTACAGGGCCATTATAAAAACAACCATTAATTAATACCATAATAATGAATGACACATGATCACTTTTTATCCAATGGGATATAGAAATTTCATCTGATATGAAATAACTACAATTATTTTAAATAAGTACAAAATGTAAAATAAACTACCGTGTTACGACAAACGGACCACTTCTATCATAGCACTCAGCAACATAATGGCCCTTTTTCCAAGCAAGATGTGAGTTTGTCAGAGAAAAAATGGTATTAATACCCTTGACTCTTCCAAAAACACCTAAATATTCCCCTCTTATTTGCTGTTCACAAGGAAAGCTGCACAAGGTGTAGCCTAAAATTAAGTTAAATTAAAAAATTAAATGAAATAAACACATATGCTATCGTTGGTAGAATGTAAGTTTTCAGAGCATAATTTAATTCGGCAATGACAACATTTTTAAATACATGAATATAGGGACAAAAAATAATTGGGCAATTACGACGGTTGGCAAATTCCACAAAGACAAGGTAAATTCGTGGAAGTGTTCAATTTTCATTTCAATTTAAGTCTAAACTATACGAGCCAAAGTTTTTGTGCATAGCAACAAAGTTAAGGGAGAGAACAGGAAAATATAAATTATATAATTGTCAAATGTCACTGACGTCATGAGGAATAAGGGATCGATATAAGTCATGTTAGTATGTCATTTCTATGTATATCTGGTTTGGTTTCCCTCTGGTGTTGACGAAACGCCAACATTCAACAGCCGTGGTAATGCTTAACGATCAAACCTTAATTTCAAAACCCGATCCGTTACAACGATTAAAATTCGATCAGTAAATACCCGAATAAAGGTAAAGAAAAAGAATCAAAAGAGGCCAGATATCAAGTTGGTGAGGAGTGATGTAATATATGATTGGGTTGGCAATGTTATTAATATTATAACTGCCATGACCAAGGCAGAAATAGGGGACCCCCCAAAAAGATAGAAAAAATACAGTCACTGAAGATTTATTTTTGTAAACTTAGTATTCAAACAAATAATTTTGAAACTACCGATGTATAATAAACAGTACTGATTCAGCATGTGAGATAGCTGCGCTTTTCTGCCTGGCATCTATATACCTAATGTTTGGTCTGGTAACATTAATACGAGAGAAAAAATAAAATTATTGATGAGAAATGGCGCTGCATTCCGGAGAGAAGTTGTATCGGTAATAAATTTTTACCGTTCTAAAATGTTTCTATAAGAAATAATGCAAATATAACCCAGTACTCTTTGAAACCAATCTCAAATGAAAAAAATTAAACCTACCTTCATGGATCATAAAAAATATAACAAGGACACATCCATACATAGCGATGACCTGCATGTCGGCTTTAAATAAAATCACTCGTCTGTTAATAGGTATGTTTCGTTTTTATTCTTTATACATCAATCACAGAACAAACATAACACTTTGAATAATGACTTAACATATAAGTCCGAATAGTGAATAATGATGTTCTACAATATAAAAAATTATTTAAAAATCGATTAAGAACTTGAGGTAAAAATGTTGATTAAACTGAGAGTAGAGAATAAAAAATTGTCAAACAGAAGATTATTTATCAGGCATGTGTGACATGAAGGGTACTCGTAAGTGAAATACAAACTTAACAAACTATATGTGAAATTAATACATGTATTTGCACGTGGATATCAGGCACACAACATTGCATCTTTGATACCAGTTTTGATGCTCAAGATGTCGTCAGTTTTCCTCATGGTCTAAGATATAGAAAACAAACAAATGACCCAACATGTTGAAGAACAAATTTGAAATGCCAACGTAACCAAATAGGGATAGCCAACACAAGATAAGGACAGAGGGAGATAAATTTAACATGTTTATAACAGTAAATTCAGGTCAGCATTGAAATACTGAGCTGGTGATACTCTAGGGAACTTTATTTAGATGTTACGGATGAGGTAAAAGCAACATCTAACACTTTCATCTCATTTTCTGATGACCAAAGAAACAATCGCTGAAAAGTACATCAAAGATACAGAAATTCGCAAAGAACCGTGTCGATTCTACTCCTTGCTGATTCTGTTAAGAAAATTGATTTGAAATTTGAAACAGTTTATACACAAAGACAGTATGAGGAATCTAGGATAGATTAAATGTACATGGCTCAAATCATGAGTAACGTATCAATAGTCTCATTATAGGTTTTGCTGTGTGAAATAATTTTTAGCACAGAAAACTTAACCGTTGTCCACAATGCATTAAATTTAGGCCAGTGACAATCTTTTTGTGTCGATGCTGACTTGTTAACCAAACTAGATCTGTACAAAATCTTTTTATAAAATCCCACTATTTATAGTTGCTAAGTATAATTACTAAGGTCAATTAGTGACGTTCTAATGCACCTACGATGATCCTTACACAAGATACTTTACTAAGATCTGGACTCGGATGTAAAACTTGGTGAAGACTGTAGGTTAGAATAAATTCCTTTTGGGTACTGATACCCTAATCGTTAACGAGGGATCCAACGTAATTGGTAATTTAAGTGACAAAGCAAATGGCAAATTAATATCGCTTGAAAACTAGAAGGTAAGGCAGGGTACGAATTATAGCCTGTTAAAAGCATTTCATGAATCATATTAAAAAAAAAAACAAATATTTTTTGATAATTATCCACCAGACTCTGTTTAGACGGACCCGGAACGATACTGACAGCTGAATCGTTTAGGTGAAACACTGGTTTAATATAGTGGATACGAATGCTTGCGACAGGGTTGGGGATTTTTTAAAGGCTCGAATTTATGAAAATAATATCAATTCTAAAAAGAATTGGAAGTCAAAACATAATTTTTATATCAAGAAATAGTACTAAAATATGATGCTATGGTTGCTGGCCTTCTAATTAGTCCTGATCCACCATTCTTCCTTTCGATTACCAGCGTAATCATTGCACTTACAATGGACTATAATATATTATTTTCCTTGTCACTTATCTATTACATTTAAATCTTGACCAAGCCTCCTATTTACTAACATTTTGAGGATGCTTCTAATAACAGTCACTGAGGTATGAACGTTCGTCAAAAAAGCATTGAAGCTGGACTTATTCCTACTCCCATGGCACAACACACATTACCAATACAGCGTAAAATGTAAGTAACACTTTTTTTTAAAAAAGAGGCTCCCAGGAGCCTGTATCGCTCACCTGATATTTCCATGCCATGCCATGTTTGGTTTCAATCCATTCAATAATTTGCAAGAAGAAACAATTTGTATGTAATTCTCATTGGGTCATACATGTATGCTAAACTAAGTTCCTTTTTGGCTGCCATCTTGGATTATGGGTCGACAACAAAGTAACAACACTTGGTCACCACCTAATAGGAAATATTCATGCCATGTTTGGTTTCAATCCATTCTGTGGTTCTCTAGAAGATTGTTTGTGTGTAATTCCCATAAGGTCCTAAATGTATGTTAAATTAAATTCCCTGCTGGCGGCTATCTTGGTTGACGGATCGGCAACAAAGTAGCAACACTTGGTCAGCACCTCATAAGGAACATTCATGCCACGTTTGGTTTTATTCAATTCAGCTGTTCTCTATAAGAAGATGTTTGTATGTATTTACCATATGGTCCTATTCAATCCATTCAGTTCTTATCCAGAAGTTCAAAATGTGAAATTTTGACGGACGAAGGACAAAAAGTGATGGCAATAGCTCACCTGACCATTTGAGTCAGGTGAGCTAAAAAAGGAATGCGTTTTAAACTATGAAAAAGGTCTGGCTTTTTAAATAACAATTATTTTGTTTTGCAGAAAAATACAGAGCTTACAGCCTGACCAATAAACTTCTGCAAATGATTTGTTGATTTGTTAAAACCTGCAAATGATTTGTTGTTAAAACCTAGGGGTTTCACTCCAATTGTGTCCAATCAAGATAACAAAAAGGTAATGTTTCAATTACCAAAATTTTTAAAACTTTTGAAAAATGAGCTTGCAAATTTTAAATTACAACAACAACACATTCATATTATGTCATATCTTATTAAAATATAAATCAACTGGACAGAAAACTGTATCGCTCACCTGGACTGTGTCCATCTTGAATGACATTTGACGTCATCAGATATACTTCTAAAAGAGGACAACTAAGTTATATTGCTTTTATTTATTTAAGTTTTGTTACAAATGGCCCTGCTGTTTTAGACAAGATGATCTTTAAGTTAATTTCCAATATGTTAAATTATGTTCGACTCTGGCGGCTATATTGGATGTTGGACGGGGTCATCGGATAAAATTCTGAAAGGGGACCACGTAAGGACCATTGTTGCTAAGTTTTGTTCCAATTGGCCAAGTTTATTCAGACAAGAAGATGTTTATGTACATTAGTGTCCTACATTAAACTACGTTCGCCTCTAGCGGCCATCTTGGAAGACGAGTGGGGTCATCGAATAGGATTCTTAAAGAGTACCACATAATGATCATTGCTGCCAAGTTTTGTTCCAACCGGCCAAGTGGTTTCAAACAAGAAGGTCTTTAATTAAATTCCCCGTAGGGTCCAATGTTAAACTATGTTAGGCTGTGGCTGCCATCTTTGAGGAGTAGCGGGATCACCGGGTATAATTCCGAAAGAGGACTACCTAAGAACCATCGCTGCTATGTTTTGTTCCAGTTGGCCAAATGGTTTCAGACAAAAAGACCTTTGAGTAAATTTCCCATTGGATCCTATCTTAAACTATGTTCGCCTCTGGCGGCCATCTTGGACGAGAGCCGGGTCATCAGATATCATTCTGAAAGAGGACCACCTAAGAACCATTGCTGCCAAGTTTTGTTCCATTTGGCCCAGTGGTTTCAGAAGAGAAGATCTTAGAGAAGGAAAGTTAACGACGGCGGACGCCGGACGCCAAGTGATTGCAAAAGCTCACACGGTCTTTTAGACCAGGTGAGTTAAAAAATGAAAAATGCTCTCTACTTGAAAATGTGAGGCATTTGACAATTGGAAAAGTCAAATAATTATGAACTAGAAGCTCCCGGGAGCCTCCACCGCTCACTAGGGCTATGTCCATCTTGACTGGCAGCCTGGAACATTGCTGTCAAGTTCCAATGGCTCACTGGCCTCAAAGAAGAAGATCATTCAGTGAATTTTCCCAGTAAGTCCTATGTTGAACTAAGTTCTGCTCTGGCAGCCATCTTGGATGGTGGACAGGGTCATCGGATATAATTTTGAAAGAGGACACATGAGGACCATTGCTACCAAGTTTTGTTCCAATTGTTCCAGTGGTTTCAGACAAAAAGACCTTTAAGTAGATTTCCCATAGTGTTCTACATGTATGTTAAACTATGTTCGACTCTGGCGACTATCATGGGTGACAGGTCGATTTAACGGATATACGTGTAATTCTGAAAGAGAACCACCTAAGGACTATTGCTGCCACGTGTTGTTCCAATTGGCCAAGTGGTTTCGGACAAGAAGATCTTTAAGTAAATTTCCCATAGGATCCTATGTAAAATTATGTTCGGCTCTGGCGGCCATCTTGGATGACGGACAGGGTCATTGAATATAATTCTGAAAGAGGACCACCTAAGAAAAATGCTGCTTAGTTTTGTTCTCATTGGCCAAGTGCTTTCAGACAAGAAGATCTTTAAGTAAATTTCCTATAGGGTCCTATGTTAAACTTAGTTTGACTCTAGCTGTTATCTTGGATGACTGGCGCGGTCATCGGATATAATTCGGATATAAATCGGATGTAAAAGAGCACATCATAAGGACCATTGCTGCCAAATTTTGTTTAATTGACCAAGTGGTTTTAGACAAAAAAAAGTATTTAAGTATATTTCCCGTAGGGTTCTATGTTAAACTAAGTTCGGCTCTGGCGGCCATCTTGGATGACGGGCAGGGTCATCGGATATAATTCTGAAAGAAGACCACCTAAGGACTATTGATGCCAAGTTTTGTTCTAACTGGCATAGTGTTTCAGACAAGAAGATCTTTAAGTAAATTTCCCATAAGGTCCTATGTTAAACTAAGTTCAGCCCTGGCGGTCATCTTGGATGACGGACGGGGTTATCGGATACAATTCTGAATGAGGACTGCCTAAGGAACATTGCTGCCAAGTGTTTTCAAATTGGCGAGAAGATCTTTAAAGGAAAGTTTAGGATGATGACGACGGACGACGATAGCTTACGTGGCTCTTTTGGCCAGCTAAGCTAATAAAGGATATGGAAAACTATTTATTTCTACTCTAAAAGATTTTTTGAGATATTCCAAAAACATAACTTGATATTAATGTCAGTAGTACAGGCATATTTTTCAGTTACGGCTAGACCAAACATAGAAAGTAACTGAAAACAATGTGTATTTTTTGCCGATAGCATACAAATATTAAAACAGAAACAGAAGATAAGAACAAATGAATTGAATAAAGCTTATTGTAATAAAACATCTGCATAAATATATTAAATCTAACAACATTAGTTCGTTATATGTTTTATGTATAAAATACATTGACAATTTATTAATATATGTACTCAAATGTAAAGAAAAGAAAACTAAGATTTGCAATTTATAAGTCTATTGCAACTGGAAGGACAAAATACACAATATTCAACAGACAATACTGTACAAAGCAAAAATAAATATGCTAATCAACATTTATAACATTCTGCCATACAAACTTAACAAAACCGTAGTAACATGTTAATAAAAAACAAATTAACCACCCATCTTTTGCAATGTTAATACATATAGTAATGACCAATGATGAGTAGAGGTTATTAGTTCTCTTCAGGTTACTGGTATAGCCAGAAGGACAATTTATATTGTCAAGTGCCAGACTGGTTACCCGGGGAGACCAAGTAATGACCAATGATGAGTAGAGTTTATAAGTTTGCCTCCATATACTTTACAAGTATAGCAAGAGGGACAATGTATATTGTTAGTACACCAATTTTAACAAAAATGTTTCTTTTTTATGTACTTTGAAAATGTAAAGGATATAGAGCATGCATTAATGCGACGGCGTACAATGTGAATAAACAACAGATTTGAAACCTTATTTTTATAAATCAAATACTCTAAACCAACTGAAGTCATATATATTCATCTTTACGGTTTGCTTATCATTACATTTCTGTCATGTTTTACAAAAAGAGGTTTGGGTATATGAGATCATGTTAATATTAATGTAAACTGAAATTCATGATTCATTTATTTGAAGTCATTAACTGAAATTAAAATGTACCCACATGTTAAAAACATTGGATTTTCATTACAAAAAATACTATGACAGTTATAATAAATTCTTATAATACCAGCAACTGGTTTGTTATATGAAAGACTATGATTACAACATGAATATAAAATAACAATCCAAAGATACTAATATTAGATATAGTAAATTTATACTATGCTGTATACGAAGCATTTCAAGGAGTTACCTCTCATCAGCAGCATTAAAACCAAACCATTTGGAAGACCAAAAACCAAACTTATTTTAAAACAAGAAGTACTCATAACCAAAAATACCGAAATAGGAAGCCGCATTTAAGCTAAGGATCTACCATGTGCAATACAAGGAATGAACCCTTAGTAATTCTATTAATTTTGAATTTTTATAACTGATCCAACAGGACTTTTTCTTCAAACACTGGATTATATTTTGACAATAAAGTGAATTTATAAAACAATATATCAAAATGAAAGTCTCAAGGTTTCAAAAAAGTAAACAAGTTCAAACAACTGTTTGTGTTTCCCTCTTCTGGGAAAATGTTAGATGCACATAGGTTACATGTTAGTGTTTAAACTGTTGAAAAACCTGTGTAATTTGTGTTATTAAACTGGCAAAATGCCCTAACAAAAACTATTCTTGAAACCTTATGTTGTGTATGTACTGACATTATTTTAAATTTGCACAAAAATTCTGAAAAGACGTGGTGTTAAGAGTTATCATTTACTCGGTAAACCTTGTGCATGTCCAAAAATGTTAGTATGTAACTACGTGATCTAAAGACAAGTATGATTATTACATCAGATATTACATCAGATAATGTTAAACACAATATCACATATGATACAAAAAGCACATACAAGGTATTTATATACCATACAGAAATATAATAGCATTCAGCAATATTAAGTTAGATCTCAAAGAGATATGCTGAACACTACATATATAATGCTGCAAAATAATAATTTCAT
Source organism: Mytilisepta virgata (assembly GCA_028015205.1). NCBI lineage: Eukaryota > Metazoa > Mollusca > Bivalvia > Mytilida > Mytilidae > Mytilisepta > Mytilisepta virgata. Next base: position 5,708,399 of record CM051520.1, on the reverse strand, counting down.
ACTGTAGTCACATCCTGATTTCTTTGGTTATCATCTCGGATATGATCACTTTAATCTCAAACTACCTAGTCATATACTAAACACATACTGAAAGTCTTTGTTCAAACTGCAATATGTGGTATACACATCTTTTAAGACTTTATTTATATGACAATAATTTCATCATTCTATAATTAGTCTAAAACCTATGAGAAAGAAAGCATTGAGCTTGTCTCACAAAATACTTAGAATCATATGATGACAAAACAAAACTGTTCATAAATTTTTCTTAGATACAATTAACATAGTTTCAATTAAATCAAATTCAAAACTTAAAGTACAATATCATAAGTCACTTATTCTCAATTTGATTTTGATGGGAAGGGGGGGGGGGGGGGTCAAATTTGGAATAAAAAGGCAGGACTAGAATTTTGGCAAATAAAAAGACAGGATCACTTTATGTGTGAAAACAAATGCAGGACCGGTGTCAATTAGGAAATGTGTGGGTTTAAATAAAAATAAAAATTTAGGCCACGATAGCGGCCGAAAAAAAAACACAGGAACAAACTGTCGACGGCAGTATAGGCAAGAGCAAACATTTGATCCTGTCCCTCAACCCCCCCCCCCCCCCTTCACCCCGATAAAAAATCTAACGGTTGCTCCGTTAAAAATAAGAATATGTCCATGTTTAAATATTAATTAAAATGTAAAATCGATGGCTAAAGAAACATTTGTCAAGCGCTTGAGCCGATCATAAAGGTTTTAGATACAAACAATATGTTGGACAATAATAAGTTCCCATCAAGTCATTAGCCAATTGGGGATCAAAGTAGATCTTATTTATGCGAGATCCAACTGTAACTTTAAGACTTAAATTATATAATATACTCTGTTCTGTCTCCGTTGCTAAACGTGCTGATCGTACCGTGAATTACTTGAACAATTGGAGTTGTCTCCCTTTTACTTACTTTCGTTGTTGTTTACATCATGGACAGCGCATGGAAATTTGTTGCGTTATGTTGGCACAGTCTTTTCAGCATAACGTTTGAGGATTAAAGCATTTAACTCAACTGGTTAGCTTACTCTTATTGCAAGCAACATTGTAACAGACAGAACATTAAAATGACTTACACATATAACAAGGAACCAGGTCAGGAATACTATACAAGACTATTTGTCAAACCTACACAGTATTTCACCTCATTCTATGTTGGAACACTTGTGAATTTTTAATATACACAGCAAAATCACACTTGGTTCAGATTTTGAAAATTCAAAATTTCGGATTCATTAGAGAAAAACACTGGAGATCTTGAAGAGAAAAGAATTCGTAACTTAACGGAATAAGGACAAGAAATGTCTCAAGAGAACAGAATGGCACATAAAGACAAGTTACAGAAAATATGGAATCAGGTCGAACAAACTGTCGGTGCAGTAGATAAACCTTATGACCTACAATATATGACACAGATTCATGATGCATTGATCGATGTGTACGACAAATACAACACAGCATCACATGATTTCAAGGAATTTCTTCAAAGTGCGAATACTCAAGAAAGTCGATTGAAGATGGAATCGCATCCTTCGCTACAGAAGGCACCCATAATGGTAGTTGACAGTGCATTGTCGCGCTTAAAATCGCCTTCTAGACATTCAGGCAGTAGACATTATTCAAATCATTCATGTGATTCAAAAAGGAGTTCTGTTATTGCCAAAAAACGAACCGAAGTTGGGGCAGCAAAGGATTATCTACATCTCATCTATCCCACTGAACATGAAATTAAAGAGACCAAAGACACAACAACTGCTGCTTCATATCTAGATTTGTACTGTTACATAGGTAAACACGATTGGTTTAAATCACAACTTATCCAGCAGCTAGGCCAACGTCGTTTAATTAAAAAAGATCTGCTTTGCTGCCGTACCAAGACATTGTTGACTTTTTAAATTTAAGCATAGGTACTTCATACTGAAATTGGATACAATTTCCGTTTATTTCGGAATACATTGGAAAACCTTTTGTTTCATATTTTATCACGTGACAGATACAATGTTTGGAAACTGGGTCATTCACCTATAAATGTGGAAAATTTAAAAAGATTTTTGACAAATTATCCAAAAACAAGAAGCTATTACTTTGTTTGATGGTTTAAATATGGATTTTCTATTAATTATCAAGGGTCAAGAACTGAATTTGATTCGCAGAATTTGAAATCTGTAATGAGTAATCCTAACGCGGCTAGACAAAAATAGAAACTGATATTTTAGCTGGAAGGATAGCTGGTCCTTTTGACACGCGCCCTGTTTCTATCTTAAATGCTCACCTATTGGATTAGTTCCAAAAAAGACTGGAGGTCTTTGTTTTATAACCCATTTATCTCATCCTCCGAATAATAGTGTGAATGACTTTACAGATGAATATATATACTTGTGTGAGATATTCTTCATTTGATAATGCTATATTAATGGTACAGAAATTAGGTAAAGGGGCAACATTAGCAAAAAAGGATATAAAATCAGCTTTTCGTTTACTTCCAGTTTATTCTGGGAATTTTGATCTATTGGGAATTAAAATAGTTAAATAGATTTATATAGATAAATGTGTGCATATGGGTTGTTCTATTTCCTGTGCAACGTTTGAAAAAGTTCTACATTTTACATTGAGCATTACAGAATAAATCTGTGTCAGGAAATATTGAAGATTATTTCGACGATTTTTTATTTGGGGGAGAAAAGGGTTCTTATGAATGTGAAAAGCTGATGCTAGATTTTCAGGATTTATGTTTTGATATTGGTGTAACATTGGCTGATGAAAAAGCGGAGGGTCCTTCTACAGTTATTGAATATGACACAGAAGTTTTTATTATACAAAAAATGTTGAGAGGTGTGCAACGTTAAGACACAGAGACAAATAGTAGAAAGCCATTAACGGCTGATATTCCTAAAACGTTGGTGATGACTTTGCCTTATTTATGTGCTTCATTAGATGAAACAATTGTATACCTTCTTCAAAGAATGACCAGTTTGGTGGAACTGTGACAATAGTGCTAACAAAAAAATTATTTACTGATAAAATATGTGTGTAATCAAATTGAAACGGTACACTACTCACGGATATTTTATGTGTATCTTATTCAATTGAAATTATAATTAATGTATTTATATTTGTCTCAACAAACTGAAATGGTTAATTATTCATGAATGTCATATATTTATCATCAAAATGAAATGGTGAATTATGGGTGTTATATGTGTCTCAGACAATTAACATGGTGAATTATTCATTGATGCTATGTGTGTCCCAAGGGACTATATGAATATTTTTCCGGATGTTATGTGTTTCTTAACTTTTTGAATTGGTTGAGTCTTCATGGATGTTATGTCTGTATCATCTAACTGAAAAGTTAACCTTAGCTGGTTTTGACTTGTGTTTGGGTCCCCTTCAATTTTAAATGCTTCCAACAGTTGTTTGACCATACAACATCTAGATCACAAGCGTATCTGATGTTTAATCCAGAAAAGTGCTTAAAATTCTATATGTTATTTTAAACTCGTCAACACAATAAACTGAAATATAATTGCCTTACACTTGAATTTGAAGTTGTATTAAATGTCCCAATGAGCAGTAGTCTTTCATTTAAGCATCTAGGCTGTACCTTTATTGCACTGTAAATTTAGGCCCGATATTGTCAACTCCCTTTTTTAACATGCCAGCAGACTAGACAAGTCCAAATCTGTAACTTTCATATTATAAAAGGGACAATAAAGAAATAACCTATTGTGGAAGTGAAGGCTGACCTAGAATACCGTATACAATAAAGACGTAAAAAAATATATTTCATCTTCCTGATAAAGTGACCTGGACCCGTATCATTAAACTGTAACAAGAGGAGAAATAAGAAATACAAATTATCCCGTGCACCGTTTCCATTGATGAGGACCTGATGCACTACGTACTATATAAAAGCCGCATATTGAATAATTGCACACATGTATAAAGTATGAAAGTTATTTTATTTTTGTAAACGAAGTATTTCTCTTTTGAATTCGTCTTTTTACATTGCCACAAACTGTCAATCTCATGAGTATGAGACAAAAATATGAATTAATCTCTTGTTATTCAGAATAAAGGAAAAATAATGCTTTAAACTTTAATAAATGTGAAAATTTAGCTGAGAATAAAAAAAACCCTTGTATTTTGTGAGATTGAAAAAAATGAAAATGAGACAATTTAATACATAAGTGTCTTTGTGAATACTCGAAAAACCACCAAACTAAAAAAGTCGATTCAAATCTATAAATATAAATTTCCTTCCCTATTGACGTTCCTATTTATTTCTATCTCATAATGTCTCAGTACACAAGTCTTTGTCATAGTTATGGCATTATGTTACATTTAGCTTTGTCTTTCGATATATTAACTGAAAGTTTTCTATCCAATTACGCTTGTGAATGCATTTCCAGGAAGAAATTCCTCATTAATAGTAAGTCTGACGTCATCTTTACATCGGTTTCGCTCAGTATGGTTTCCTAAATTATGAAAACACATGCAAGCTCCCAAGAATGGCGTATACGTCGTCGTTGTAAAGAACAGAACAGTGGTTCGGATTAGAAATTCAGAATATGTACAGCATATTGTGTGCCATAATAACGATAATGTTCCATTGCTGTTAACGTTCCCGTCATATGCTAAAGGAGTATAAAGGAGTATAAAAATCACAAGTTTTAGCTTTCTGAAAAGCTGTGGACTGCTTCGCTATATCTTAATTTATGGTCATATGTGAGCATGTGGTTGTTGATTTAGTTTTGGAATTCCCTGTTGACCAGTAAAATTTTCCGCGCGAAAAAAAAACAAATAGACACGACTCTGGAGATGTGCCTAGATTGGCAGAAGTTATAAGGTAGAGATCATGCATTTTTGTTGTAAACATATGATTATAGTGTATACGATTAAGCAAAGCAAACCGTGTGTATTGCAGATTAACAAAGCAAATATACACGTATTAATAATTGATTTCAATATATGAATATTACAAAAACATGTAATGACAGTTGATCTGAACTGATATACACATAGTTAGTTTTCCGGCTTTTGATGACTTATCCTGAACGTGTAAAGTCTGTAAGTCTTTATCTCATTTAAACCAATGGCTGTTGCTGTATCTCAGCCGCATCATAAAGTAACCAATCAGCGATCAGTAATTATTTCAAGATGGCGTGTATGTCTACTGAAACTAATAGCTCTGCACCGTGATGCGACGCAATAAGGTAGAGAGATTTAATTTGTAAATTTACACTTATGTTTTCTATTTCTTCCCCCGATATGAATGTAATTATGTCCAAGCAAATCACCAAAGAATTCCTAAAAGTGGATAAATAGCTTTGTCGATAGATTCATACTTAAGTGTTTTCACTTTTAAAATTGAGGAAATGACAAGGTTTCTGACTGCAAAATAAATGTTGTACCTTCTCCTAGTACAAATGTAAGAAATTTTAATAAATTGTTTTGGTTTTTTTCAAAATTAATATGTACTAGTACATTTTGGTATACATACGACGAAAAATTGTTAAATTTTTAAAATACTCATTTTTAGTTTTTTTCACACTTCACGAGTAAGAACGAGGTTACTGCTCAAAATCTCTGGTTTTTGCACAATGTTTGGGAGGCGTATTAGCTTCAGATGAAAAATTGAAATCTTAGAGTCATTACACAAACATTTGTATACCAAAATGTTCATAATAGTACATATTGATTAATTAAAATCATCATATCTAATTTGAATAAAAAATACCGAAAATTGGTATTGTCAAGTACATCATTACGTCATCTGACAACTTGAAAAGAATCACTTTTCCATCTCCTTTATTACTATGACATCATCATGAAGTCAACATGACATATTTGTTTTAAAAAAAAAAACTGGATATTGCAGAATTTGGGTGATTTATAGACATTTTCAAAGTCGTCCAACCAGAATCGGCGTTACAAAAGTAATGCACTATAATTATACATAAGTCTATATTAGTCATTTATATTCAAGACTAACTTTCTATTTAGGAAATATTACAGGATAATTTGACTAGTGGTCGGCGAAATGTTTATCCTGTATTCTTAAACACAAAAATGGAACAAAAATAAATCTTAAATGTATAGTTACTAAAAATCATTAGATAAACCAATGCATCTAGACGGTAGATTTAAGATGGCAAATACACCTAAGGAGCAAATCAAAAAACGTAATCCATTGGACAGACAAACCCGGGAAGACAAATAAACAGCCGCAAGCACAACAGATAAACACTTAATACTAAAAAAACATTGAAATACACGAAGTCCTATAAAAACCAGGAGTGAAACCAGGTGCCCCGGAAGTGTAAGCAGTGTATATGCCATCCGTTGTGAAGTTTAACAAAGTCAATCCGGTGGAAGCCACAAATCGGTGGAGGCACATGAAATGTTACGACAGCGGGAACAGGTCCAAAATCATCTTAGATACTGGAACACCGTAATGGTCAATTAATTCGTGATGACGACCGTAAAATATCCTAGTGATGACATCAATTTATCCCGATAAAACCCTGGATAAAAGAAGCTTTTGTGACGGCAGTAATCCTCTTTGTCGAAAGTCAGGATAACTGACGCATGCCCTTGAAAATTGGATAAGCTGAGAAACGTAGACGCCATATGCAGGCAATGCTGGTATATTGCTACTCAAGAAGGGAAAATTTACAATAGGAAAGTTGAAGTCATCACGTTTGTCATAAAGTTTTGTGTTCAAATGTCCCTCATTATCTATTTCAAGACAAAAATCCAAATATAAAGCAAACTTTGGTGAATCTGTTGTATCCTTAATTTCATGCTCATTGGGGTAAATGAGATGTAGAATTTCTTGGAATGTGTCGTTATTTAACGACAACACGTCATCTATATATCGAAACTGAAATTAAAGGATTGGGCTAGTTTCTTTTTGTTTTCACGTAGGAACACTTGAATAAAGTCCGCTTCATATGAGTACAGAAACAGATCGCAAGGAGAGGAGCACAGTTGGTTACCATTGGAATGCCGATTGTTTGTTGACAAATTAGACCGCCAAATTCAACAAATATGTTGTCTATGAGAACATCTAACATGTCTGTAATTTCATCTTCAGAATACTGTTTTTCAGCATCAGTGTAGTTTTTCACGAAATGAGCCTTTGTTCTACCCAAAACTAGAAATTATACCTGCGTGTACCATTTTTCTTGAAAAAACATTGATGAACTAGTTGTTTTAAGCGATCTTTTAATTGAGAATGTGGTATGGTAGTATAGAGTGTAGAGAAGTCGAATGTTTTATGCTTTTGCATGTAGCTAAAGATATTGATTTTAGATATTGTAGTAATTTTTTTGAGTTTTAAGATCCACATCTGATTGACGCCACTGGTGGAATATGATGTGTCGCAGTTGTTGTGAAGGCCCACTTTAATACATGTCAATATGAATGTTAAATCTTTGAAAGAGGTTTTGTAGAGCAATTAGCTGACCCAGCAATGTATCTTTGTTTACACGTTTTCTTATGTGATTTAGGAATCCAATAAAGAGCAGGACGGTCCATTTCCACACCCTTTACAGAAATGCCAAAGGAATAAAGAACGGTCTTGTCGTTATCCCTAACTCGTTTCTAAGATACTGAAATCAGTAATATGCAAAAATCATAATGAATATAAATTACATTTTGCGGGAAACTTACCTGACGACGCAAAATGACAATCATATTAAATATTAATTTATTATATGTTTTAGTTGTACATCCATTTTAAACGATCGTGTCCAAAATGTAAAGCACGTCATAAATAACTCCAAGGACTACAGAAAATTATGGTAACCTTAATTTAAAAAAAAACAACTTTTTGTAAATTAAATATCCACGAGAAATTCTAAAATTTAAAAGTTTAACCATCATTGTAGAATAAAATTCAGCTTCCAATTGGGCTGTGGTGTCTATATTTTCACTTGCAGGTTTTGCGCTTTACTATAGGAAACTTTGTAGTAAATCTTATTTAAATGGACTATCTTTGGATTGTTATTTTTTTATTCTTTGAAAAGTTTAATGTATATGTACTTATTGTATTTCTATAAAAAGTTAAATCACTTATATCGTTTCACACATGCGTTATATAATAATAAGGAATTGTCTATAAGAAATTCCCTTCCAAGCTCTCGTTAAATTTGATGTTTAATAGATATTTAAATTTCTTATTTAAATCAGGTCTTATGTGAAACAATCTTTTAGTATGCTCAGCCTATAATATACTTTAATTACATGCAGGATAGGTATAAATATCGTGAAACTAAATCCCGCTCACCAGTGTATTAAGGTAGATACATGTAACAGTGGTTCACATAAACTGATATTTTCGAACACAACTAAAGTAAGTGAATATTTTTTTGTGTGTGTGATTGGAAATAGTTTTGCTACGTTTTGTTGTCTTTTCAATAACAATTGGGGCTGTCAATTTTGTCACAAAAGAAAACAGGACTATTCGAGTAATATTTCAGTTTTCATTAGTACACGTCTAGTACTTGCTTGTGTAAATAAAAGAACAATGAAATGATCCCAACAGTCTCTTAAAGTGAAAATGAGCATCAGAAATGTTAAGAGTAAAGGTTCTATCACAGTTCAAATTTAATTTTTTTTAAATGATGATAAAAAAGGAAATTAGGAAACTAGTACAAATTTTTGTCAATTGAAATCATAAAGTATTCAATGTGTCGGCAAATTTAAAAAAACAATAACAACATACAAATGTATCCAATAAGGAACTGTAGTCAGTTATCTCCCTTCCTCAATTGAAATTGTCTCCTTTATATTCTAAAGCCTGAAGGGAGTTTATTTTATTATCTACTTTTGGTATATTGGCGAGAGAAGAAAACTGACTAGAGTTTAATTTGGATAATTCAAAGCAGCATGGTTTGTTATTTATAATATATATTTTGTACTAGAAATTTCCTGCAGTATTTGACATAAATCTGTCTGCCTGGTACTTAGTAATTTCGTCAAAATTTCAAAAATAATCGACCTCAATTAAAAGGTCAACTTTCGTAAGAGGTCCTTTTTCTCGGTGCCTGCCAAATATAAGTTTGATTTTATACTTTTTAGTCAGTTTTCAGTTTTTAAGTTTGTCTTTACTTGCAGTCAAGAATGGTAGCTTTTGCGCATGAAATTTCTGTTCAAGTTACACTGACCATTGATTGGGTCCATTTTGTCAGCTGTCAAACATATGACTGAGGTGGAAATTTCACGTTAGGATATGTTAGTCGGGGAAATTTTTAAGCGATAATATATATGATTGGGTCTCACTTTTGATTATTAAGAAGATCAACTACTTTATATTATCTTAAAGTCGATCTCCTACAGGGCATCTGACCATGTGATCCCCAGTTAATTGGATAATCAAGTGTCAAGTTAGCATATTATAAGATATATCTTATCTGGATAATGCAAGAAATATGTAACTGGGTAGGGATTTTTGGAAATGTCAATTTATTATTGAGGGTGTTTACAGCCTTCAGGCAATCATCTTTTTGACTTTTCGTCTTAAAGCGATTTTTTTATTGCAAAGCTGATGCAATTACATGGTATATCTGGATATTTTTCAAACTGCAATAGAAACAATTTTTGTTCCAATTTTCTTCCGTATTTTTCAGTTATTTATTTTGCCTTCATATAATTGTAATATTTTTTCTGGCGTTGGAATATCATGTCTGTCCATAGCAGGGCACTGCAAATCCGGTACCTGTATTTGATTGTGTTTTAATCTTCAGTGTAGTATAGTAGTTTTGACTCTTGCTCGAGATTAATGGTAACAATATGACCTTTAGATGTTCAGTTTTGTCTCTTTGATTGGCATATCATAGTCTCATTAAAGGATAACACGTCAAATAGTAAAATGTTAATTCAGAATTTATATCGTACACAAGGAATATACAAGTAGGTATCTGAGTTATTTCACTATTATATTATAAGAAGATATTAAAATATAACAGAAGCGTAAATTATTTTCATTTCTTTATTTGGGTAACAATGCAAGCTGGCAATAAACCATTTATTTAAGTTGATATGGAGAATGTGGTTTACAACATAAACCGTCAGCTTCGACAGGTTCACATCCTGTACAAGGAAAATCAGTAAATGGGTTCAAGACTGGACAGTTCTTCGGAACATTGCATCCCATGTCTATAATATATATAGATATATATTAGTTTAGCATAAGACATACTTACTATTGGTATATAATACCAAGTTAATTAATTAAGTGTAAATTAGATATGCAAATTAGATTGTACAGAAATTGTACAACTACTAGACTAATTCAGGGCTAGCAAATCAGAAAAAAGAATACAGGTAGATCGGTGTTTTCTTTCAAATCAATCAGTTATATATAATAGCAATTATTCTTCATTTCTACCATTAATATAAAGCTACGAAACTTGAAAATAGTTGCATGAAAAAAAACAAATGTACTTACATGGTAATTTAACTACAATACAATTATCATAATTATTATTATTATTAGATGATATTGCAAAATAGATATACGTGTAATTTGGTACTTGACATAGTTAATTAAGTATGCGCATTTCAATGTTATGCGACTAATAAATTCATTTACTGACGCCTGATATGCTGCACAATTTGTCCCCATCCAATGTTTCAGTATAGTAAAAAATACCTCGTTTAAGATAGCTTTCAATTATATGATTACTAAAGCAAAAAGTCCCGAAATTTAATTTAAATTTCAACCTAAAAGCATTTATAAACACCAGTAGCACACTTTTGAACATAGAAGACTATTCTGATTTTGTGGGGTTTTTTTTTTTGTTTGTCTGGAATTTCTTCAGTACCATATTTTCGCGAAAACACCATCAAATCAAAACCTAATGTTTTGCAGTCAATCCAGATCGGTCAAATTTAGACAACTTCAGCAAAGATAAAATTAACCATTGCATAATTTATAAGGAACTGGTTCTGTCCATCCTTGATTGACTGCAAGGCATTTTATTACATTGAGTGAAATACCGGGATTTCCGAGTGAATTCAAACCCGTTAATTCCCCCAGTCAAATCGAAAGTCATATTTCACACTAGGAAGTCACGTAACAATAGTCATCAACTATATTGCTGTTATAACAAACATCTACGCCTGGTTTCATAAGAAAAATAACTCCTTGTATTTTCTCGTTACATTTAATGAATACATGGAATATGTCAATCTAATAAACAGAATAACTAATCTCGAAATTCATGTACCAAAATTCTACAACTCGTGACCGAAACCACTAATGATTCAATCATGCGCTATGCACATTCGAGAATTAATGTGTTGTTCGGTAAGTAGTTGATGTTTAGATATTCGCATTTCAAGATTGGTTCAACCATAACTATCTTGTTTTTGTTATTATTTTTGTTTTTTCTGAAATTTAAAAAAATTAAAAATCAATTATATCATGATAAAACAAAATAGAAATTTAAATTTAAAAATTGCATTTTCAGATCAAAGGTATGTTTCTAGTGAAATTTTATTAGCGGTTGTTCCCGGTTGTTTTATATTGGACAGGATGCGTACTTGAAATCAAGTGATAGAAGTCATGAAACGAAAGGATGTCACTTCGTTTATACGTTAAAATAATAGAAATACTAAGGGTTCATTCCTTGTATTGCACATGGTAGATCTCATTACCTGAAATTTGGCTTCCTATTTCGGTAATTTTTGGTTGAGTACTGCTTTTTTAATATAAGTTTGGTTTTTGGTCTTCCAAATGTTCGGTTTTAATGCTGCTGATGAGAGGTATCTCCTTGAAATGCGTCGTATACAGCATAGTATAAATTTACTATATCTAATATTAGTATCTTTGGATTGTTATTTCGTTAAGGTATGCGAGATGGCGCAAAATCATTCCAGTACACCAGATCATGTTCACTCATTTTTGGAGCCTTATGTCAAATTTCTTTTCGCTATTTCACAAATCAAAACTTATGATGAAAATTGTTCATACATCAAGTAAAATGTTCCTCTTTAAAACTCTCCATAGGATAAAAGGTTCCTGGGTATTATTTGTTTAATATTTCTGAATTTTGTATTGAACTTTCTCAGTTAGATACAGTTTAAATCATCACTACTTGTTTAGTTGTCATGAACTTTTTTTTCACAGCATGTTCAATCACATGGTTCAACAATATTCTTGCTTAAGAATTTCTTTTGAGTACCTTATATCAAAGTCCTTTCCTGGTCTTAATTCATATGAAGTGTTCTTTGAAATCTCATGAACAAAATCCAACAAGGCGAGATGTAGTTTGGGGTCCAAGGTATTCAAATTAGAAAGCCACAGAGTTATGTTTGAATTTTTATCTTAATTTTTTCTTGTAAAAAGGGTTAAAAAGAAACTACAAAATCTTATGAGGACAAATACAATTCGCGGTTTATGAATTGATGCAATTATTTGGAAAAGGGTTCTGAGAGCATTGTGTTGTGAATGTACTTACTTCGATGGTCAAACGTTCCTACAACAAAACGAAAATAATTAAGTTTAAATAAGCATAATTAAAATTCGTTGGAATGGCATCAGAAATTGTACTTAAAATTTTCCTTCCATCAATGTGTGTGTGACTTTTTCCTTTGTAAGTTATAAATATTTCATTCAAGTGATCTTTTATCCGATAAATATGTACAAGATCTACTACTTTATATGTTATTTTTTGGTATTGGTACTGCGAAAGCCCAAAATGACCATTCGAAATTCAAAATTCGAAATTAGAGAAGAGGAAAAATATACATAAGGAGCAAACCATAAAACGCAATGCATTAGCCAGACAAATGAAAAACCAAAAGCACAACAAATAAACACTGACTCCTATAAAACCCAGGAGTCAACTCCTGTGCTCCAGAAGGGTAAACTCTTCCTGTTCCGTGAACGGCACCCGTCGTGAGGTTCAACAAAGTCAATCCTGTGGTAGTCACAAATTGGTAGAGGCACATGAAATGTTACGATAGTGGAATCAACTGCAACATCATCTTAGATATTGAAGACTGTAACGGTCAATTTCAATGTATAAAATCCAACGCTTCTTGTCTGTCTTGTACCGAGAGTCAGACCGTTTGTATATACAACGGATGATGCATATTCATATCATACAAACATGTTCTAGTCCTAAGTATGTACATAATAATTCCACTTAAAAGAACAATCACTCAATCAAAAACACGACTTTTAAATGTTAACTATTTGTTTGACTAATAAGCATGAAGTTAGAAATAAATGAGTAAAACGGAAAAGTCCCACGAACATAAATCATTAGTGTTTTTTAAAGCTTGAAGCACAAGTCATAAATTTACAACACTTTTCAAATCTTGTGCATCAAAATTGGTATCAACAAATATATTGACTACTTTTCTCTAGTTCAGTTTTCATACTAAAATACTAATTCTATATGGCTATCTCATGGGTTTGGTATATACTTTTATTATCTTAGCTTTCGGTATTGTACTCATTTACTGGATAATTTTACTTACCAAGTAGATCTACAGCTGAAAGCAAATGAAAAATATCATTACGTTCCTCACATTTTCTAGTTATATGATCAAAAGGACAATATATTTTAAAATGATGTTAAAATATTTCAACAATTAAGTAAATGAAAATATCTATTACATTTCGTGCGTTAAGATGTTTATAGAAACATTCACGTTGAAATCAATCCATATTTTGTGATATTGAACAATAAAATTGCTACTACATGGTGAACTATTTTTAGAATCAGGTGATTTTCAATTCATAATCTTTATCGTGAAATGTATTAAAACAATTATAGCACTTCACTGTCGTGCAATATCATGTTTTTTTAGCCAATAGGGTAATATACGTTAAAAATGCCTTATTCTTATGAGCAAAATGAACGCATTACAGCATGGCCATTACAGGGTTTTGTTCATAATAACCGTTTATCACGGTTTTTTTTCAAAATGGCTTCTTTTTTTCAATACTCCATTTGAAAATTTCAGGAAGAGCAAACTGGAACATTTTCAAACATCTTTTTGAAAAAAAAATGTTCGAAATTAGTTTTTAAAACTGTTCTCACAAGTTTTGCTTACTTACCATTATATTTATGCAATTCGGATTAATGCAAATGCTATATACAAACTGGTAAATTAAAGTATTAAGAAATGGGTGTTTTCATAATGGCTCTGTTATATGTCCTCGGTCTGTAATAATGGCCGCCTTCGGATGCTGTACTGGCCATCGGCAATCCTCAGGCCATTATTAAAGACCTTGGTCATATAAAAGGGACATTATAAAAAAAATAATACTATATTATGGAATACTTAAAGCGATATTAGCAGCGGTCGTTTGCCTTGGGTAATATTTCTGTTAAGTGGTCCATAATCGTATAATATTAACCCTAGAACCGATAAATATTACATGTTTTAATAGTGATATTTTTCAGTAAGTCTGAATTTTAAGTTCCTTTGTCTGCTGAAGTGTGCAAATATACTTTATATTAACTTGATAAACGAACATCCTCACCTACACCCTGGTTGATAGTCCATTTTCTTGGTCCGTAACAAACTTCACATAACGATGGGACGTGTTTAAACTTTCCTGAAATAAAAATTTAAGCATTTACCCAGAAAGGACAGTTTAAATGTTTTAGTTACTTTCAATACTGCCAAAAGTTATTTTTACACTGGCCGTCATCTCAGCTTTGTTATAGAACATATCAAAAGGTTGATAATAATGACATAAATTATTAAATAGATTTAGAGATAATTTGTACTGCAAATAAAAACATTAAAGCAAAACATTAAAGAGCAAATTCCATAAAAATTACCAAAATATTAAAGGACAAAGTTATGCACGAGGGAGAGAATACTTAGGTTTCACAAACATTTACATTTTAGCAATAAATTTAAATTAGAAATTACGGGAAAGGATCGAAATATTTTCGAGTCCCCAGAACAATAATTCAACAGGCTGAAGATAATTTTCATAATGCAAAAGGTGAAGATCGATTAGTTTATTTATTTTTTCATTTTTCTACAATTTAGGATACCACAGACACTGCCAAGTCTGCATCTTATCTTGACGTTCACTTCGAAATTGACGCCAGAAGAATGTTGAATACAACACTTTACGGCAAACGGGATGACTTTAACTTTCCAGTCGTCAACTTCCCATTTTTGAGCGGCAATATTCCAGAACCGCCGGCGTATGGAATATATATTTCACAATTCATACGTTATTCCAGAGCTTCTGACATATACATTGACTTCCTGGACAGATCCCTGCTCCTGACAGAAAAGTTGCTGAGACAGTGGTACGTTGCTCCTAAGTTGAAGTCATCCTTATTCAAGTTTTATGGGCGTCATCATGACTTGGTTGACAGGTATAAAAAAAAAACGTTTCCCAAATCCAAATAAATCTATTCCATTGATATCATCCCTTCTTCATACCGAATTTAACATGGGCAACATAGCAGATGTCCTGCAGGTAGCAGAGACTGCTTACCCTTCCGGAGCACCTAAGTCTAACCCCGGTTTTTTTGTGGGGCCCATGTTGTTCATTTGTTTTTTGTTTTTAATTGTAGTGCATGTATTGTTTTGGCCTTGTCTTCGTTGTTCTCCGGAGTTAAAGGGACAAAAGGTGCTCGTTTAACAGTAGAATGATGTAAGGCTGCTGGGTAGATAATAACATTCTATTAAACGAAATAGTCAGACATTACACGCCAATAAAAGGTTAAATGGTATTTCGTCATAGAAATAGGCCGTATTCTTGCGAGACCAGTCTTCAATTCATTGGACGAAAGGGCAAGTTTTACAGAATAACGTAAAATATCATATTTGTGAACATTTCTGTGAAAAAATGGTAATTTTTAGCTAAAAGTTGTTGGTGTATATTTTAAAACTCTTTAAAAAACATTAAGCAGATTGTGAAATTTATAACCCTTTAACAGACATTTTTCAGTAATAACTGTTATGATATTGTAATTATTATATTTATATATATTTTTATCTTGGCCTAATTTGTTTTGTGTAGCCTTATAACATGTATAATATGTTTACATAATACTTATAGTTGTTCACCAAATAATGTTATAACTGTGCAGTTTAGAAATCACTGGAACAATACCAGATACCGATGGAATGACTAGAACTTTCTATTTGACTTACGTAATAATTCTGGTGTGATTCGAACTTCTACCGTATTCCAGAAGTTTCCGTTCTACAGTATATATACGGACAACAAAGTTAGACTTTCAGAGCAGAACGTGTTGGACCAGACATTCTTGTGTTCTCAGCTTTTATTTACGTTTCACATATCATCCTTGAAATACTTTTATTTACGTTACATCATACTAGATTGTGACTGATTGGATATAATATTCCGTTTGGATTCCTGCAACAGTGACGGGGAGAATTCCGGATTAGGAAAAGACGAAGGATTTTGAACAGTTAAGTAGACATTTTAGTTTTTTTGTAATATTTTTTGTAAACTTTGTATATAATAAATCTTGTTAAATTTTATTATTGATTTGTGTATTTTGTTGGCTACAATTTAAAGGGGATTTCGGCCGTAACATAACGTCTTTTCATTCGTTAAAATCTTATAACCTAGAGCGAATCCGCGCAGTACAATATGTGATATGTACACAGCATACGATAGTGCTAGGGTCAGAAAGGGAAAATAGATATGTTTTGTACTCTTAAAAGTGTACAATCCTGTCTACTCTTATTTTTTAAACAAACAAATTGACACATGTAAAAATATAAAAGCTACTCTACTAAACTGAACGCGAAGTCGTACTCTGATCAATAAATTTAACTGCCACACCAAAGGCTGATCTTGAATCTTACTGTATTACAAATACATGTATTTATCGGAAATTCGTACATATTTCCTTTGATCTGTTTGCCTAATATTTTCGAGTATCCCATACATTTTGTGTCACTGAAAATATTAGACAACTCATTGTGTGGCGTAATGCGGAAGGATCTACTTATCCGGTCGCCCAATGAAAGTGAATTACGGAAATTAATGATGTCACCCGCCAATTATTGGTCTACCGCATTACAAACTTTTTCTGCTATGAAAAATGGTGCACAAAAAAATGATAATTTTCAGAAAAAAAATTAATTAGCGATAAACAAAATATTAGGTAGTTTCGTTATTGATAGTCAGAACCAAAAACGATTCGGCCTCGTCTAGATATTTCACATGATATATTTAGTATCAAAAACGAAACTACCTATTATTCTATATGTATCACATAGGAAAGATATACAATTTATTGATTTTTAGGAACATAACAAGCATAAAGATTTTATTTCGGCCATGAGCACAACTGATGAGTCGTAAATAGACGAAATGTGCACATCTAGTGCATCAAAATTGGTATCATAGAATTGTATTTTCATTGTCATTAATATATGTAAATACTTACTATATGGCAAACCGTACCAAACATGAGATTTACCGCTCGGGTCGAGAGCCATTCTCTTCCAACAGGTAAACTCGTTCTTCCTCTGACTAAAAATACAAGTTTCAAACATTATTAAATTTTATATTTAAGATTGAATTCCAATTCGATTCAATATTTAATAAACCTTTTCTTCTTTTTTAATATTTTGTTTGAAAGAGCAAGGCTAATAAACAACAACATGGATAACAGTAAAGGTTATACCAATCAGTTAAAGCAACTTAATTGACAGTCCAAAGTCTATATGTTTAGTACCATTAGAAACTTTATTATGCATTAAATATGCACACTTATAAATAAATTATATCACAAAAAATGTAAAATCGGGTTTGAATCAAATATATTATAGAAATTCAAAAAATAAAATAAGCTAGTTAAGATCAAATTCAAATAAAGATATAGAACAAAAAATATTTAAGATGAAAAAACATGTGAGAACAGAGCTTTACTTTAGTAAAATACTAAAAACAGGTCAATAGTAATTACTTCTGCGAATGTCGACTTTATGGACCATATTGATCTGGCTATAAGGTGTGAATTCCTGGCTTAGTGTGATTGTTTCAGCTTTGAAGGGCTATTTGAAAAATCTATCCATCTTACTATGTTAAGGTCAGATGAAAAAGTACTTCATATAAAACATTAATCGATAGTCTGGAGTTAATTTGGATAGGTATGTTAGATTTACTTAAAGGTCCTAGATGCATACTGGACCCAATTTCTAGCAAAACGCACGTGTTGTGAGATAAATGCTCCATACGCTGGAACAGTTGGAATGTTTCTAAACAGATATGGGAAGTTTACAATGGTAATGTCAAAGTAGTAGCGTTTGCCATAGGTAGAATAGAAAATGGAAACGGGGAATGTGTCAAGGATACCAATAGGTCCTCAACGCAGCGAGAAAAATCCCACACCCGGAGGCGGGCTTCAGTTGGTTCCTAAACAATAATGGATACTAGATCAGCAAAATGGACGCAACGATAAACTCCGAAACTCCGAAAGATACCAATGAACCAAAATTCAAAAAAACACACAAGACTTACAAAGAGGTTCCTGACTTGGGACAGGCGCAAAAGTGCGGAGGGGTTAAACATGTTTTCTGATATCTTATCCCTCCCCCTAAACCTCTATCCAATGTGGAATATCGTCCTGGGGCCTTATTTTCGAAGGTATCTTAGGACTAAGACATATCTTAGGATCATCCTAAGACATATCTTAGTCCTAAGTGCTATTTTCGATTGTGCCTTAAGTTAAGATTTTTCTTAAAATTATTCTAAATTTAGGATGTCAATTTAGTTGACTTAAGATGATCTCAGGAATACCTTAAGTTAAGAATAAACGTATGAAATACTAATTTGTAAACAAATATGGCCGCTGTGTATATGCACTGTTTTCTGAGACTCTCTGCGCAGTAAAGCAGCCTGTTTTTTTTTTGCGTTGCTAGTATAAGTACTCCATTTTTTTCGGATTTCTTAAACTGTTCTCTGGTGGTCGGAATTACTTTCGTTTATTTTTTTACATATTCCCTCCCAAACTTTACTTTTAGAGCTGGCCGTGGCAACGTTTGAAAGTTTACTGAACACTATACACTTATGTTTCTCAAATTCATCTAGAAGAATTTGGAATTCAAATTCAGTAAAATTTGGGTTCCTTTTCCAGATCATATTTACGTTACAACGTGATATAGATTCGGAATACACACTGTATGGGTATCCTTATGGGTAGTTATTTGCACGCGCTTAAACTTTTTACTCTTTATTTTGACACTTTCAATTTTAATCACCTTCGTATTCAATTGAAAAATAAATACACATATAATGAAAATAACTTACGATATTGCAAGATTTAATTTCTGCAAATGACAAATTTTGCAACGTTTATATTAGCTGTTAAATTTTGAATAAAATTATTTATTTAAAATCATTTTATTTCACGTTTAATCATTATTTACCTGTCTATATTGCACGCATTTAACTTCTGCATATGGCCATTTTGACACATTATGTGGTAATATTTATAGTTTTATTTTAAATAAAATAATTTTAATTTAAATCATATGATTTTATTTGTTTCTTATTATTTTATTAATGTAGCGCCACGTAATGTGTATTTTACTAAACTTAGGATATAATTATCACATCGTAGCTAAGATTTTCCTAAGAGAGCTTTGATACGACATCTCCGACGTGACATAAGATAGTCCTAAGATGTATCTTAGGACAGTTATTAGGATAGCTTCGAAAATAAGGCCCCTGGTATGCACCTGGCTGCCACTGGACGTTAAACAAAAATTCATCCATCCATCCAATGTGGAATAAATTACGCACAGTAAACTCAGATCAAAAGAAGTCCGAGTCCATTGTTAGAAAAGGTAACGGAAGAAATTTAGCAAAATGACAATGATCAATATAAATTAAGAAAGGACTACTAGCAATTACTGACAGTCAGTAGCAAACCTTAATTAAACTAATAGAAATATTATGTCTTTATCATATACAATATCAGCCACAATCCCTCCCGTTAATAGGGGTTTAGTATCACGCCAACATAAATTATACGAGAAGAGCATAACCCTCATTATGCCAACAACTGATTTTAGATAGAATGTGTTAATTTCCGATGCAAAGACCCTACGAGGGAATCAATAACAATTCCAAAAACATGTTATCCTAAATGACTTGACAACAGTATCGTAACTATATCCCTCGTGGTTAAATCTGTTTAAAGGTTTGGCTAGCTTTTAAGGTGAATTACAACATTTTTGTGCTTTGTATAGAATATTACCATAAAAATGGGATGTGAAATACCTGAACATATAAGATGTCTACACGTTGATTTATATTTACCAATCGATGATAAAATTTAGTACGTTTTTGACAAGTTTGTGATATCGAAATCTCTGGTGTAATAATTTTCCAGTAAAACAGAGATTTCATTCTTTAAAATGAATAACATTATTACATACACGAGCGAATCGAAAAAGATGAGATACATAAACACCATACAATGGCGCTAAGGGAACGTCACCATATAAAAACCGATAACTAACAATAGGAAATGACAAATCATGTAAATTTTAGAATGAAACTTCCCGTTAGAGATCGATATAAATATCAAGATCCAGGAAAGGGCAGTGTGCTTTGTTAGTATTAGCTTCATTTAAAGTAACAGTCTATATGTTAACTTCCTTCCATTGTCTATTTCGAGATGAAGGTCAAGATAAGATGCAGACGCCTGCGTCTCTGTAATGTCCTTAATCTCAAGGTCGTATGGATAGGTGAGGTGAAGATAGTCACTAAATCGAGGATTATTTAGTATTTAGTGATAAAACATCATCTACTAGTATGTAGAATAATTAAAAGACTAGTTAATCAGTGCACTCATATTCGGGTAGTATACAATGTATAAACATGTATTTTATGCGTTCGAACATGTAAAAATCCTTTCAGAAATTACAATCGTCTTAACAGTTAGATGGATTAGTACGGAATGTTTTCTTCTTCAATAAGACTACATTTTTTTAATGTTCATTCATTTGAATGATTCTGAATCTAAACCGAATTTTCGTAATTAATATGATACATGCCTTCAATTAATCATCATATTCATGTTACCCCTGCTTAACAACTGATGGTTCAACAGTTATACAATAATACAGGTTTTTCGAATATTTACAAAATAACTGTTTGATATATGCATGAATGATAATTATATTTAATATTTAAACACCATATACGCCAAATGTGCATGTATGTATTGTATATATAAGTATGGCAAATAAAATAGTCCATATTAGATATAGTATTATTTGCATTGATGAATTTCACATTTTCAATTATTGACATGCTTACCCTTCTGGAGCACCTGGTGTCACTCTCGGTTTTTAATGGGAGTTCACATTGCTAGGGCTTAAGTTTTTGTGCTGTCTTGTTCTAGTTTTGTTTAGTTTATTATTCGTTTTTTTATTTTCTTAGCTATGCGTTTTTACTTGTTACGTGTGTTTGTTGTGTTCCTTGGACTTCAAACTGTGAATTTTCCCAACTGTTGTGTTCCTTGTTTATTTCTTTCCCAATATGAGTTAACAGGATGTTAAATAAAGCCTACCGTGTAACGGTGAAGGGTCCACTTCTCTCATAGCACTCAACAAGGGTACCGTCTTCTCTGCGCAAAGTATATGAATTCTTTTGATAAACAGCAGTAATACCATTTACGTGTCCCAAAACACCGAGATATGCCCCTTTCATTTGTAGCTCACAAGGAAAACTACACAAGGCAGAACCTAAAATCAAAAAATAATTAAAATGAGATAATAATTCTTCAGAGTTTTATCTAATAAATAACTTCGTTTTTATATACACTATTATGATTAATTCTAGATTTTAGAATTTTGTTCAAAGTAAAATACAAGTCTGTATGATAATTTTTTTTTTGCATTTTTTTTATTTTTCAAAATGAACAGAATGTGAACATCAAACATTGTGAAAACTATGGACACATGTAACAGTCAATATAGCATTCGTGTAATATATAAACATAATGAAAACCTTTTAAAAGTTCAAATTCATGATTTTAAGTTTTTAAATATAAAAAAAATAATAATAAAATTAACCACTAAGTGCTGCTTCCAGAATTTGCCATTTTTGTTCAATCTTATATTTGTGTGCTTGGGCACTGAAAATAGCTGACAACTTTTCTATCTTAACAGAGTATTTAAGAAATTCTAATCATCCTTTAAATGAAAGGTTTTCACCTTTGCATTTACAAATATATATATAGTATTTCAAAATTAACAATATAGAATTAACTGTACAGTTAAGGAAGTCTATACAATTTAAACCTAAAATAATTTCCTTAACATTAACAGGCAAACATATGTTAAAATTGTTAAGAAAACTTTCAAATTGTAACCAAACATTTTTTACTTGATTACATTCCCAAAAGATATGAAGCAATGTTTCTTTAGTCTCATTACAAAAAGTACAGAGTTCTGTTTCCTTTAGGCCACATTTATACAAGAAGGAATTGCAGGGGAGGATTCTATGAAACAATTTATATTGAACATTTTCCAACCTGGAATCTTTTGTTATTTGGAAAAGATTCTGCAACGCAAAGTCCCATATATCATGTTCGATATTTAGTTCAAATTCCCAATTATTCTGGATATTAATAGGGCTTTATTTATGTTTTAAATATATAATTCATAAAAATATTTACTCAATTTTGAGTCCTTTTTAATTTTGCCCACGAAGTTATTTCCAATATTTTAAAGTTTACTGTTAATAATAATCTTCTTTTTCCAATCTATTGGGATAGCTGATAAAATACTATTATAATATAAGAAATTTGTTTTAAAATTATATTGATGTTGCAATTCTTCACATGTGTAAAAGCATTAATGTTCGGATATCAAGTCATTTATAAAACAACTATTATTTTTACACCATGTTTTTTGTTGACACATGTTTTCATCTATTTTAATATGTGGATTGAGCCATATGGATTGACTTAAAACTTCAGAACCATCAATAATTTCATCTTTTTTATTTTTTAGTTTTGCATAATTAAGTAGAATATCTCTCCGAAAAGGATTTAGTTTTTTAGCCAAAATTTCGAAACCATCATTTTCATAAAATAATATTTTATCCCCACCCCAGTTTTGTACTTTGCTCAATAGCAAAGTTTTCCCAGGAGAATGATTATGAGGATCTAATACCATGTCATCTTTAAAGCATAACAAAAGTACTGTATATGTGGCATTTTGAAATCTGAATAATCATTAATAAGAATATTTCTCTTAATCTTGTCTTTTTTATCAATCCATAAAAATTTATAGAAAATATTTTCTCTCTCTTTGAAAAAAGTATCTGGGGGTTAGGCAAAACAGTTGGGCACTGTATCAGTATAGGAAGGGCTAATTTTTTTATGACAGTAATTTTCCCAATATATGTAAGATCTCTGTATGACCATGAATTTAATATATTCTTAACACTATTAACCTTCTCTGTGAAATTTTGTGCGGTTTTGTCATGTTTTGAGAGATCATAGCTAATACCCAATAACTTAAATTTCCCTGATGTATTCCAAGCTAGTTTTTTTTTCAGGTAAAAGCTTTTCTTGACAGTTTAGTTTAGTTCCAATCCATATGGCTTCTGTTTAACTCTCAGACCAGCATTCAAATTCAGAAAATTTTTCAAATATTTTCAAACTGTTCTCCAGGGATGCTGGATTATCATCCAAGATCAAAGAGGGATCATCTGCATATTGGCTATGTAAATATTCTGAATCAGAAATAATAATACCATTTATATTTGGATGAGCTTTGATAGCAGCACTCAACAACTCAAGAACAAGTATAAATACATAGGGGGTAGGTGATCCCCCTGGTGGACCCCCTTTCTAACTTAAAAAACTCAGAAACATGCCCGTTATAACACACTGCACTAGTAATATCTGTATAGAAAGTTATTATCCACTTTTTAAAAATTGGACCAAAACCATAAAATTGTAATGTTTTTTCAATAAAGGACCACTCAATAGTATCAAAGGCTTTCTCGAAATCAACTAACACCAAAAAGTCCTGGAATATTGTAATCTTCTAATTTTCGGTATTTTTGGTTGAGTACTTCTTGTTTAATATAGGTTTGGTTTTTGGTCTTCCAAATATTTCGGTTTTAATGCTGCTGATGAGAGGTAACTCCTTGAAATGCGTCGTATACAGCATAGTATAAATTAACTATATCTAATATAAGTATCTTTGGATTGTTATTTTTTATCTAATAAATCAAGAATTAATCTTGTACATTCTCCAATATATCGCCCTTTAAGAAATCACTTTTGGGTTTCACTGATAATATTTACTAATAAGGGTTTCAGTCTATTTGCAATGCAAGAAGAAGCTATTTTTAAATCTACACATCCGCGTTATTGGACGCCAATTTTTCAATAAATATTTTGCTTTTTCATCTTTTGGGATACATGTTATTAACCCCTGGCGCTGGCTTATAGAAAAATCCCCGATGCTAAGGCTCTCATTCAGGCATCTCAAAAGAGGAAATTATATATCATTCCAAAATTTTTTTTATAATTCCACAGTAAATCCATCAATGCCTGGCGACTCAAATTTTTTCATATTTTTTAAAGAAGAGAGACACTCATGAAGGATTAATTGACTCTCTCAAGAGTCAACCTCCTCTTTTGTAGGTTTTTGTATAAAGTTATTATCTTCATTCATTTGTTTGATCAAATTGACTTTAACCATGACTGTCATGACGTATTTGCCTTTTCAGTCAGTTTATTCCTCTACAAAACACATGTAAATGATGTGGAAAATCCACCTTGTGAAAAATTTACAAATCATGTAGCTAATGTTTCTTATTATTTTACTTTAGTTATCTATAGAGTCTTGATAATCCATATGTTTCAGGAAACCATTTCTGTTGTTTAAAATTAATTTTCCAAATTGCAATTTAAATGTATGTATTTCATATTGAAATAGAAAAAATAAAATCCTTTCGTAATTCATTTCAATAAGTGTTATCATTTTACAAGCTGTATTATATAACTTTATGTATGTAAAAGTCATATTTCGAAATTATCAAACACACTTTAATTGAAAAAAAACCAGTACAGTAAAATGTTCATGCCAGAATGGTAATTGCAATTTTCATATAGTAAAATAATATTTCAGCATGTTTAGTTTCTATTTTCTGAAGTGCTACATAAGATATTTCCCAATAAGAAGTAGGGTAATCTCGATATTGCTTTCCATTGTCACGTTAAGTTTTCATTTTTCTCAACAACTATCTTCATAAATCAATAAATCTCAAATTGATTTTCACTTTGATTTTTCCTCCAATAATTCGCAAGTTCTTTACTATATTTCTCTCAGTTTTTTATAATTGTAGTTCATCCCTGAACTACAAAATTTCATTTATATCATTTTTTTTGTCGGAGTCTTCGATAGGTAATAGCGAAATCTGTAAAACTTGTCTTTGCAGATCGCGGAGCCTTCTCATGATTATTTGCTTATGTGATGTTTCCTAGTTGCACCTCTGGATACGGAAATAGTTTTTGTAGTTAATGTGTATATATGTTTGAGATGCAACAACAATAAAGTATACAAAACTCTATTGACACAGTGATGTTTTACTCCATATCCTGCTCTCCTCTGCACAGACGTTTTGAATAATTTAGACACAAGTTTGAATTATTTATAGTAAATAATTTTTCAATTGGTCATAAGTGTTTGTGTCAAATTGGATTTTTTGGTCTCCAGGCAAAGGTTGCCATAACAGAGAATTCTGTGATACCGTAACAAATTTTATTAATTTTTCCTACTTTAGATCTTAAAGAGAGGCCTTAAATAATCAATAAAAATACATTAAACTTATGCTTGTTCAGGTTTTTTCTTTGCAAATGTTATCTCCATGTATGCTTCAGTTCCTCATTTCCGTAATATTTTTCATCTTTCTAGATATATCTATTTCAACTGATAATGAAATACTTGACCGATACGCAGCATTACAGATAGACCTGATGTTAACAGTTACATTAGAACTGTTCCGTTTTGATAATAATTAAGTTCAACATCTGCATTAATTTAAATCCGCGTGTTTAACATTTACCTCAACCAATGAAATTTCTTACACTTTACAAGGTGTAATTCGCACGATTCCAGTCACAAGTTTTAAACAATGAACAGAAACTGACAAAATACATTATCTGAACAACAAATCTTTCAACTAAGAACAATTAGCAATTATATTTTTCATAGTTATTTGTACTTAGATAATGTCTTTTTGACGCTTAGACCATCTTTACTCCGTTAACTCGAACGAAACCAATCCGACATGATTCCATGCATTGCCATTCGTCTCCATATCATCTGAATCAAGATTGTCATCGAATAATTTACTATCAATGAGTCAATATCTTTAAATTTATACTTTTACAAAATTGTAAAATTTTATGAGTATCTCAATTGTTACGGCCGAAATCACCTTTTAAATTGTAGCCAACAAAAGACACAAATCAATAATGAAATTTAAGAAGATTTATTATATACAAGTTTACAAAAAATATTACACAAAATGAAATGTCAACTTAACTGTTCAAAATCCTATGTCGTTTCTTTGTCCGGAATTCTTCTCGTCACTGTTGCGGGAATCCAAACGGAATATTATATCCAATCAGTCACAGTCTAGTATGATTTAACGTAAATAAAAGTGTGTCAATCCAACAGCTGAGAACACAAGAATGTTATTGTCTGGTCCAATATGTTCTGCTCTGAAAGTCTAACTTTCTTGTCCTTATATATACTGTAGAACGGAAACTTCTGGAATACGGTAGAAGTTTGAATTACACCAGAATTATTACGTAAGTCAAATAGAAAGTTCTAGTCATTCAATCAGTATCTATTTTTGTTCCAGTGATTTCTAAACTGCGCAGTTATAATACTATTTGGTAAACAACTATAAGTATTATGTAAGCATATTATACATGTTATAAGACCACACAAATCAAATTAGGCCAAGATAAATAATATGATAATTACAATATCATAACACAATCGTGCGTACCTCTGTTGTTAGGTAGTATCGTTTTATTCTTTTGGTGTTGTTGCATTTGTGAAGTTGTTCTTCAACGGTTGTTGTTAATGTTTTGGCTTTTTCATCATTTTAGGCATTGGGCGCAACTGATGAGCCATAAATTATCGAAATTGCATAGCTTCTGTATCAAAATTGTTATCAAAGAATGAATTAGTTTCCAGATAATGTATGCTACGCTTAGAATTATTTATATCGCCAAAAACTACACAGACGTTCTTTTATTCCTTTGCACAGAGTTAGTCTGGTCTCCTCAACTATGATTCTGTATAAGTTTTATGTCAAATTGTAAGAAAAACAAAACTTACTTCCACGGCTCCTATCATAATGGCGTAAACTTACCTTTATGGATTACCAGCAGCAGCACAAGCACACAACCGTACATATTAACATTGCATTGTATAAAAACGATTTAGTAAGTATTAATCCTGTGCGTACCGCCTTGTTTATGCGTTAATCACACGTACGCCCATTTGAAAATCTATCGTATGTT
Source organism: Mytilisepta virgata (assembly GCA_028015205.1). Lineage (NCBI taxonomy): Eukaryota > Metazoa > Mollusca > Bivalvia > Mytilida > Mytilidae > Mytilisepta > Mytilisepta virgata. The sequence goes on along the minus strand of CM051520.1, from coordinate 5,680,811 downwards.
TTTTTTCCTTTAAACCACAACATTTTAAACAGTGACATTAAAGAAAGAAAGACGAATTATGTCTAGACTTGTCTGGTTTGATACCTGCAAAACATATAGATTAACAAACATCCTATTTCGTTTTCAGGTGATAAATCATATAAAGGTAGTTATGTTTTCTCATTGATTTTATAAAGTTTATAGATGTCCTCAGATGGTTTTGGCTTTACAGTTTTAGTTATTTTGGCATTTTTTTTATTTGCTCTTAAACTTTTTAGATTGTTATTTGGTTTTCCGACATTTTAGGCCTTGAGCACAACTGATGAGTCGTAATCGACGAAATGTGCACATCTTGTGCATCAAAATTGGTATCCCCAGCTCAGTTGCTATTATTTCGATACTAGTCCGAAATTGATACTTAAAATTCACTGTTGCAAAATTGTTAAATTTTTAGAAACTAAAGAGCATCTCCCTCATGCATTCATGCTCTGTCCTTAGATGGTGTTGGCTTTACAGCTTTTGGTCAATTTGGCATTTTTGAATTTGCTTTTCCACTTTTTGGATTCTTATTTAGTTTGTCAAAATTTTAGGCTTTGGTTACAAGTGAAGAGTCGTAAATCGACGAAATGTGCACATCTTCTGCATCAAAATTGGTATCAAATAAATGTATTTAAGAATAAATTTATGGGTTAGTTTTGGTGTTTTGTTCGCCGTCTGTAGAATTATGTGCTTTTTTCTTAATACTTTTATAATACAAAGGTATTTTATTTGAAAATAAAGTCGTATGAAATAATAAAATAATAAAGTAAATAAATATTTAATAAATTTCAAAAATTTGATTACATATGGAAGCATATATTGCTTACTCTTCCAACATGTCCAAAGCACCTGGGTCTACCCTCGGTTTTTTGGTGGGTCCATGTTGTTCAAATATTTTTAGTTTTTAAGTGTACTGTTTGTATTTTATTTTTTTTTGTCTGAGTCTTCGTTCTTCGCAGGAGTTTGTCAATTTTTTTTCGTTTTTCCCCTCCTTCGAATATGTCTTTCGTATTTCTTAACTTTACATATCAAATTACCACTACATTTATAAAGAGAATATTGCTATATAGTAGTCATTTTCTCCGTCAATAGTAGTTAAATGACAAAACAAGAGATGACACAGGAAACTGTCTACCCTGCCTCTTGTTATGTTTCGATGTTTAGCTTTGTAGCCATTAACTAATAACAAGGCCCCTAATATGTACGTCTGTTGGTTTTCAATGGACTGTACACATATGGTTGTCTATGTTTCATTGATATTAAATTTGAAAGATAAATGTTTACAAATTTTCACCAGAGTCAATGTTACATCTCGCCCCACAGTCTTATATCTACAATTGTTCCATAATCTTTTTATCCTCATAAAATATTTTTATAAGATAGGATATGGTATGATTAAGCCATTATTTGGCCCCAACTGACATGAATAATTAAAATTAAGATTTCAGATTTGATTTGTATTATTTTTATCTTATAATGTTCGAAATTTCGAAATCTATAAATCAATGTAAAAAAAATCCTTTCCATGATGCAACAGCGACGCCATAAACGTCTGTTCAATCAAGGATTTGAAGAAAATTGACTGTTTTTACAATAGATTTTGTTCAAAACAACTACGACCAACAGCCTTGCCCAAAAAGTTTTTTTCATATAATGTTTGTCTTACATAACGACACATTTCAGTTAAACACCGTTTTGTGCAAGGCTGTTGCTCGTATCACAATTTTAATTCAAATGTCCACAAATGCGAAATTTTGTGTTTTTAATTGATTTAATCAAAATTATCTATCTTTGACAGCATATTGCTGCTATTACAGAAATTTCTTGTTGAAAACCAAACATGTTCATGAAAATGCAAGATTTTAAGAGTACTAAATGATATATGAGAGTAATTATTTTTTTGCTTTCCGATTTTGAAATTAAAAGGGTAAAATATCAAACCAAACCATAGCTGTTTCTTTACTACCATTTCAAAAAAGTTATATACGTTTGCATTTATGTACATGAACGCTACATACAGAAAGGAAAATGAACGGATGATTTGTTTTATGTTAATTATTTTATTTCATACAGTTTAAGCATACATGTTCTGGGTTTTTGATAGTCTCGTAAAAGCCCTTACAAATGTGGGCTGTTTTTTTCTAATGCTTTTTTAGTACAACGGTCAACTTAACGTTGACTTGAGATTACAAAGTTTTCAAAAAATGTGAAACAAATTAAAAACAATGAGATTTGTTTTACAATAAATTATGGGCAAACGGCTGAAAATTATGTGACAGCAAAATTGTCTGCAGTCTTTACAGTTTTCAAAATATTTTGAAATATCTTATTTCGTATATATCGAACAAAAACACTTTGATAAGACTATAATTTTTTTTATTCGTCCAACTGACGTGTTTCAACAAAGAAAAACGACGTCGAGAATAACATCTTGTCCCCATTCTTAACACTGACCTAATAGTTTTATTATCAGTGCCGTCAGAAGTACACATCTAATCAGCTTATCGGATTGAAAGGGAAAGCGTTTTACATCTAGGGGCTATCTTGTGCATGGCTTTGATAAAAAAATCAACCGGAGACACTACCAGAAAAGCATTACATGGCTCCGGAAACAATGTAATCAAAATGGCGTCAACAAATTCGACAGACATAGCTACATGAAGTCCCAAATCAACATAGAGTAAACAATAAACCAATAACAATCAGCATCAAAGGGACAGCCATCGAAAATACTGGATTGCCGCTTGCGACAGGTATAAATAGAATGTGGAGAGGGCAAATATGTTATTGAATACACGAACATGTAAATCAAAAGTTGATTTAATTAAAATTCTTCATTTAGATAGAAGTTCAACTTTGCTACCTATTTGTATGGATAGGACGCTTGATTATTAAAATTAAGGATGAAATTCATTTTTCTTGAAAATAATCATTTCGCAATCGGCAAGGGGATTCCTCCGAGGCTGAAGCGTCATTCACAGCATGCAGATATGCAATTAGGCTTTAAAAATATTTTTTAAATATTAGGCATACAAGGATTGAATTTCAAAATGAATATTGTTTTTGTCAATTGTGATAATAAAATCAACTCGATACATTGTCAAAGCAACATAAATATTGTTGAAAAGTAGTATTACACTGGACAAATTACTTTATAAATTGCTTTTTAGGCATTTTATTTTATACTGGCATGAAGGACGGCACCATGTATTGATGTGCACTTGTTTCTTATGGTCATTGAAGTACAATGTAGGTTTGAATGAATACTATAGATCACAACATCAAGATGAATGAGAAGATTCTTTTATAGGTAACTGCACAACATTGATTTCACTTATGTACAGTCACATCAGAGTTTGTTTTCTTCTTCTGTGACCATATATCTACTATATAAAAACAATCAAAAGCAGGTGGCAGGTGGCATGTTAAACATTCCCATTTCTCTACATATGATTAGATATAATGTCGACGATAAAATGAATTTTTTCAATAATTTATTTTGGTATCAAAACATAAAATATGTTTGTATAACTTCCAATAAAAACACTTATATAAACATACACATATTGTAATGTATAAACATGTTTTTTTATTTAACAGTATTGAGGGATGTAGCCATTTTATTTATCCCGAGACAGCGACCATTTTCCCGATGCGTAGCGGAGGGAAATATTCAATGTGTTGAGGGGACAATTAAATGGCTGTATCTCGGAATTACTGTTAAATAACTGTTTTATCATACCTGAACACTTTACCGGTCAATAGTTTCCAGTACTAATCATGCTAATCCCCGGTCACTATTTAGCGGTGATTAGTTTTGGAAACTAATCACCGGTAAAAAAAAATAGTAACATTAATGTCTTAATTTTAATATAAAAAAAACATACTGAGGTATAATAATTGTAAATATTCAGACTATCCTAACTCTCTGTTTGTTCATGTTTGTGCTTTGTAGTCTGTTATGTTATCATATGTTATCATAATGGACATTTATAATTGCATCTAATATTCTGTGAATAATTATATACTGAAACCATTGTGAATTTGAACTTTCTGTAGTACAAAAACTAAGATTATGTATTATTTTCGAAGCTCTTTATCTAAAATTTGCGACCATTTATGTTTAGTGTTTAAGTCTGAATTGTTTTAGTTTTATATATTTAATACATAGCCTTTTAAATCTTTGATATTAATAAACAAATTGTGCATTAATCTCCAAAAATCTATTGTCGAATATTGTTTTACCTCTATTAAAATATTTCATGCGATAGATAGAACTGTCGTCGAAGACTGATGAGCCATCATCTGTGTTTTATGGAAGAACATATATGGTGGATGAATTCTTTTTTATGTTTATAAATTATTTTATCTGCCACAATTGTACGTGAACGCTAAGACGTCTTTTTGATAACAATAATGTGGTGTTGGATTTCATTAAGAGATTATGTGTATTTCAGAGCTTATCATTCAATTAGTTGCTTAAGCAAAGACCTGATTTAGTCAGTTCTATTTACGACATAAGGGAAGCCATATATATATATATATATATATAACATTACTCAGGTTGCTATAGTGTTTTTGAAGAATTCATATTTATTCAATGGAACACATTTCTTCGATTAATTTCATTACCAATAATTAGAACAATTGATTTTGTGATATAATAGCAACGTTAGTTATGAAAGCAATAATTAAAATGTTAGGCGGCAATTGATAGCTTTAGAGTGAAATTTTCTACAAAATCATATCATTAAATTTAAAAATTTTGAATTGCATTCTGAGTGCCATTTAATAGAAAAAATATTAATTCTAGATTAAATTCATGATAAATATTAATATCATACATGTATTCTTCATAAACAGTAAGAATCCAAAATGTCTTTACATGAGTGGTTTTTGCTTTTGACGAAGAAAATTCTTATTTTCACCCCAGTTCATATCCTCAGATACTTCTTTGAATTAAGAAATTATTGAATTTGGCAAATACGAAACTAAACTAGAAACTGCTACGTGTCCCCTAAGTCAATCTTGTGGTTCCATCTGTTGAAATAAGGGAGGAGAATAAGGTGAAATCGTCAGTCAGTACAATGTAGACCAGACTTTTGTAGGTATTCATAACCGTCTTGCAGTACATAAAATCTTACGTCTTTTATCCAAATCTGAATAGAAGACTGTTGGTAAAGGTGAAATAGGGTCAATTGCAATAAAGAAGGCGCATGTACTATGTGTGGTGGGTACGCTGCTGATTTAGTTAATCATTGAATAATGAGCGAAGCTGATTTACGTGAAGCTAGAAATGACATGTTTTATGTTATTGTGAATCTGTGAGATTCTTTCAACAAGATGATGACGATATTTAAGTGGCTATACTATGTGATGTTAATTAATATATAGAAACTTTGTGTTTTGATGCGGTGTAAAGTCTGACGCGGCAGATCACGTATTTATTATGCACAATCAATTTAAAGATGTTAATTTGCTTTTAGGACAGATTTAATTTTGGACAATTAAATATGCAATACAGTATAGTCTATAAACATTTTGCTTTTTATGTCTTTGTTTATTATCTGTGTGTGTGTATGTGTGTGTTGTTTTGTACAGTATTCATGCATTGTGAAAAATGTTAATCTTCCGCTGAATGGAGGAAAAATGAGAATCAATATATCAATAATTCAATTTGATATGTTATATATTTTAAAACACATGATAGTTTAAATTTGATTTGAAAGGATAAATATATGACTTCAGTGTGTAATGCACTATTCATAATAATTACTTTAAATGAAAATTCGCTTTCACATTCTAGCTCACATTCATTTTAAAAAGTATGGCTAAGTTCACATATACTTTTTAATAGAATTTATACAACGTAGGAACTGTTTAGCCTTCCGGGGCGACCGGGTTCACTCCTGGGTTTTTAAGAAGTTCGTGTTGTGCATTGTTTTTTGGTTTTTAGTGTTTATTTGTTTTGTTTGTTGTTGTGGTTGCGTTTGTCTTCCCGGGTTTGTCTATCCAATGGATAACTAAATTATATTTGCCCCTTAGGTATATTTGTACTCTTTAGTAAAAGTTGGTAAAAAACTCTAATCCTGGTTCATTCCCTATATTATCCCCTTATTACCTAAAACCCGACCTCGCATTTTCTTTCATGCTATTGTCTGTAAACCTCAGTTCATGGCATGGATTTTTGGAAACTAAAGACTATATTCTAGAACTACATGATAATTGTTTTGGTAAATTAAACTTCTTGGATCGTTCAAGAAAACATAGAAATTCAACAATTGTTTATATGGGTAAAATAATAAAAAGAATTAATAGGTACGGATACGATTGTTAATTACGGAAATATTCGCATAATTAGTTGCAATTAATAGAGCTGTCATTTAGACACGTTTTCTTTGTCTCCTCTTGCCATTTTTTTAAGCTCGTTGAATTCGTCAGGCTTAGGCGAGGCGCTAATAAAAAACACCGAGGAAATAACCTCAATACCATTACATAAGGTCTTGTCATTGCTACCCTCTTGCACGTTACAATTTATATTTGTACACCCGAAAAATAATTCTGAATGGAGGAGTTTCAGTAAAAAAATTAATGCACTTGAAAATTTGACAAAAAGCTAAATTTCAGACCTATCCTAAAATTTGTAGAATCATGGTTTTATATATTTTATGGACTTTGTTCATGTTTCATGCATAGATGTAATACTAATATAAAATCTCATAGGAAGAGTTACCTTATTATTTATTTGATGTAGGAATAGCTCATTTATGCTCGAAACATTTTATTTTTAATTCAATGCTGAATTTGTATATCAAAAAATAATAATAATAAATATGTCTAACAAATGTATTGTTTGATTTATATCGCATTAATTTTCGTCATGTTACATGTATATAAACCTTACCTTTACAGAAATTAGCTAGTAGGCGATAATTCATATCCAACAGAAATGTAGAACTTCGCCTTTTTGTTTAACATACAAATAAAATAAATAGATTCACAGAAAAGTACATCTGAGAGAATGATTATTTTGTACTCTTGTAACAAACTTAAACCGAATCTCAGATACCTTTGAATAATTCATGATTCTTTTACACACTTGTAACAAACGTTTGAGGTAAGTAAAGTCAAGAAATACCTCGAAGGAGGGGAAATCGAAAAAACTGGCAAACTCCGGAGAACACCGAAGACAAGACCAAAACAATACAAACACTACACTTAAAAACTTAAAACATACGAACATAGATAGACCCCACCAAAAAACGGGGCGTAGACTCGGGTGTTCCGGACGAATAACTAGGGTCTGCTTCCTGCAGGACACCGGCCATGCTGCCCATGTCAAATTCGGTATGCGGAAGAGACAACACCAATGGAACAGGTGACCTTTCATTTGGGAAACGGGTTTTCAATACCTGTCAACCAATTTATGATGACATTCATAAAACTTTAATAAGGATGACTGCAACTTTGGTTCAACATAGCCATGTTTGAGTAACTTTTTTCTGTCAGGAGCCGGGCTCTGTCCAGTAAGTCAATATATATATGTTACAAGCTCTGGAATGTGTTGTGAAATATACATTCCATACGCCGGTGCACCCGGAATGTTGCCGCTCAATAATGGGAAGTTGACGATTGGAAAGTCAAAGTCATCCCGTTATTCGTAAAGTTTTGTACTCAGCTTTCCTCTGGTGTCAATCTCGAGCTGAAGGTAAAAATAAGATGCATCCTTGGCAGTGTCTGTGATATCCTTAATTTCGAGCTCTTTGGGATAGACGAGATTTTAAAAAAATCCCAAAACTTGAATTGTTGAGTGATAAAACACCATCTATATAGCGGAAGTTTAAATTGAAGGTACGGCCTAAATTCTGCTTTTCCTTTAGAAGCCCGTCAAGGAAATCATCATAGGAGTAAAGGAAAAAATCGGGGAGGAGTGGCGCACAATTAGTGCCCATAGCAATACCAATAGTCTGTAGAAAACCGTCCACCAAGTTGAACAAATGTGTCGATCAAAACTTCAATCATCAGAACAATTTCATCCTGTGTAATTTTTTTGTTAGATGTAGAGTGGTTTTTAACAAGTATGATTCATCTCTACCAATGACAAGGTATATATGTCTGATGTTGCCATTTTTATTTTGAAAGCATCGATGGATTAGATCTTTCAACTTCTCTTTCAGTTGTGAGTAAGGAATTGCGGTATAGAGGGTAGATAAATCAAATGTGTTATGCCGTCACAGATTGAAATCGACCGAGTCCGTAAAATACGATTTGAGTTTAATATTTTATATCCACTTTAATATCCACATTTGATTGATACCACTTCTTGAATACCTTGTAACTTTGGAGGCCCGTTTTGACAGCTGTTAAAATAGAAGTTAGAAGTTGAGACAATGGTTTGGTGGAACACTTGCATGGTAACGTAATTAATTTTAGAAATCAAGATAATATCGATTACAAACGCCACAAACAAATAAAAGACCATACCGATTAAATGTGAATAAAAAAAAAATAAAACGGACAACTTATACAGTGAAACGTTAACCCCATTCAATAGAGATATTGGGATTTCTGTATGAAATAGAAATTTTAAACCAGAATTCTGTGTATTTATGCTCCTACTAGCCGTAAAACGAAAACAAATAACATTCATATGAAGATACATAGATATTTGCTAATTCATACGTAATTTATCGGTAAATAACTACCTACAAAAAATCTTAACTTTCACAAAACAATACTAAAATGAACCATTAATCACTATATAAATCTAATAACAATGATAAATAGAACAATAAACGTTCTACATTACAAAATGGATAGGCATGTATTACAATGTAGTATTGCAAAAATCCCATGCTGAAGGACATAAGATGTGAAAAGAAAAAAGAAAAACAAAAGTTTACAAATATACATTGTAAAATAGTTTCAACATCTTCAAATGATACTACTTAGTTTTCAAATTTAAAAATTAATTGTGTTATATTTAACAGTAAATTAGTAAGTACATGTAACTATCAACATTGTAACGACTGCATTATTAGCAAAAGAAGAAAAACTAATAACTATATAGTCATCATTTATATGTAACATATTATTGTTTTGCGTTTTCAATAATTAACTGATTAGTATGCACTTGAGGGTACATATATATCAGCTGTGTTCTAGCATTTCGATACATTTACCCTTTTAGTTATTTTTGTTCTATGATTTTAACTCATTTTAGATAACTTGTTAAAAGGAAAATTAAGTTATCCATTTGTACCTACTGTATTTTTGTTTTTTTTTCAATAAAATATAAGCATAACTCGGAAAACTGAAATAATCAAACTACTTTGCGTAATCTTTCAGTATCTTGAAAAGTTACTACAAACGGGTGAAACATTAAGATACACACATGTTGGAAGGAAAATCTCATTTCTGGCTTTTTACTGGTTTACTTTTGGATTAACGTAGACACGGCATTAAATGCGTCAAATGTCGTGATTTGTGTACTTTAATTTTTTTTATCATTAATATTAATTATTCTTGGTTGTGAGTCCAAGGATCACCACTGTTGTTTAGTTATTTACACTGAAAATATCATGTGGAATATCTAAACTCGCCCTTCGGGCTCGTCTAGATATACCACATGATATAGTCAGTATAAAAAACGAAACTACCTATTATTCTATAATTATCGGAAATTCGTACATATTTCCTTTGATCTTTTTGTCTAATATTTTCGAGTATCATATACAGGCTGTATCACTGAAAATATTTGGCAATACATTGTGTGACGTAATGCGGAAGGATCTACTTATCTGATTTTCCAATGAAAATGACTTACGGAAATTATCGATGACAATTCGTCAATTCACGCAAATAGTCAATATTTTCCTTTCCCATTCACTGTCAAGAATGTGTTTCAAAATGATGTCACGCGCCAATGATTGGTCAACCGCATTACAAACTTCTTCCACTATTAAAAATAGTGCACATTAAAATTAGTTGAAAAGGTGATATTGTTCAATAAAAAATTAATTATCGATAAACAGAATAATAGGTAGTCTCGTTTTTTGATACTGACTATATCATGTGGAATATCTAAACTCGCCTTCAGGCTCATCTAGATATTCCAGATGATATAGTCAGTTTTATGACTCAAAAGTTTAAAAAAAAACGAAATATTAACCCAAACAATACTAATATATTATCTCCGAAAACTGTAAAATACAAAAATTATCTGGTGACACAGCTTTACTCTATCAGTAAAAAGCCATGCTGAAAACGTTGATTGGTCAATGGCAATCAATATGTACAGCGAATATCGTCTTTAGATGCATTCTCGATACGAATTTCTGTTCGATTTTCAATCGTGAAGACCGCTCAGGAAAATTGAATTGCAAAGTTTTCAAACAATACAATTTTCCATTCGATTTTTGAGTTAACAGTGAAAACAAAGAACCATGCCCTTCAAGAAATTAAGAAAAAATTAACGTGTGCTTAATGCGATGTCGGTAGAATTGCGTTTTACCCGAAACGCTTTCGAAACATTTTGAAATACTTTATGTTAATGTGTTTACACGTTCATTAGTTATCAAAACGTTTCGTAAACATTTTTGGTAAAACGCAACGGTAAATAAAACGTGATATCAAAAACGCGGAAAACATAGGTATTATATTCGATATTGCCTTTAAGATAAAATGTTTTCGAAACGCATTATTATGATAATAAAGCCACGTGAAGCAAATTCAGGATATTGCCTGTGGACGCTATCATTTCATAAAATTTAACATTTTTGTTGTTTGTTCATACAATTTATATAAACATACACATCCACAGATCAGATGAATGGGAAGGTCAGACAAACTTGTAAAAAGCTGAATCTTGTATTTGAATAATAGTTAATTATGCAGAGGGCACTATCATGAAATATAGACACCCAAGGAACAGTGGTATTGACTGAATCATCGATAATGTGCAAGCTGCAGGCGAGGGCGTTATCGGTGTTCAAATTAATACTATTGACCCGAGGAGTGTAAATGTTTTAGGATAATGCCCTCTATAAGTAACTATTCTCATTGGCTGTGACGTAGTCGGAAGTTCATGTGACTCGTTCTCATTATTTCACAATCCATGTACCTGTAAGGACGCATCGAGTGCGACAGGAAAAACGTTAAGGTAGATTAATTTATTTGCCTTGGTGGCTATTTAAATTTGCTTTGGTAGCATTTAAACCTAGGTGGTTTGTTACTTGATGGTTTTATTTACTGGATATTTTGGAAATGATGAATTTAAATGGAGTTTTATATGAGGAAATACATGTGCCATGATGTGGCACTAAAGGACTTTGAAGGTCAAATGAAGATTTTGATATTTGAAATGAATTGGTTTATTTTGAGAATGATATAAAAGGATTTTGATTAATAGCAGTATGGATTTGGAGACGATTAATATATTTTAGGCAATTTTTTGTATTTGAATAATTTGAAAGTTACGGAATGTAATAGGGACCTACGGGTATGCAGCGCACTATATTTTAATGATGAAATTGCTTACATTTTTTAGAAATGTTTGAAGCATATTTAGTGAAAATACAATTGATAGAGAAATGATAGACATTTGGAAATAAAAAATGATATAACTACTTGTTTGACATCTGATTTGAAGTGTACTTTGTAGAATTTTAAGCTTTTAAAGGTTTGGGAAAGAAGTGAAATGCTTCGTTGCTAAGATATTTGATTTTCCCCATTTTTACTACTTTTACAATGGCAGGTTCGTGATATATTGGCGTGGTGTCACTTTGCACGTGCACATGTTATGTTTTTAGCTATATAATTAAGACATTTAAAAGTGGTTTCCTTACCTGAGGTTTTAAAGTTGTTTAGGTGTAGTAACAAGAGTAAATATTTTTATTTTAATATAGAACAGGGAACATATTTTATTCATCTAATTTATGGCCCGCAGAGGGCTACATGAGCTTTACATACATGTATAAAGGGAAAGAAATAATGATTTGATAGTAATGGACAGCACAATTAGCAATATATGTTATTATGTATCAGAATTTATCAAATTTTATACTATAAATTGTAATTGATATGGTGTTAAAATTGGTTTCCTTTATTTGTAGATGGTTCTACCGACCGTTTTGAAGAAAAAACACTCCTTGAAGGGAGTCCGTCTCCTTCCTTTAATTAAGAGAGTAAAGACAGGACAACCGGAGTCGTTAAAGGAATATGCCCGGATTCAAAAAGAGGTAAAGACCGAGAACCTAAAGAAAGAGGAGATCGATCAGCACTTTTTCGTGCTAACAGGGGAACAAGTTGATGATATATTATTGATGGCAGAAAGGGATTTGACCGTAGAAGAAGCAAGATGGCTTCTTCACTGTACAATACTCTACGCTAATGAACATGGTCAGCCTGCGGGGCAGAACCTCAGTGATCCTGACTTGGTGAGTAGAAAAATTGTACAAAATCTGCACATCGAATCGCGAGGACTATATCACTGATAATAACAACTTTCTTGCCATGATTTAAATATATGTTGTGCATGTTATGGATTGAATGTGCATATGACAACTCACACGGTACCCTAGACATGTCTTGATGTTTTGAGTTTCATATTGTTGTTAAAACATTGATATTAGATGGGTATCTTTCAAATTTAACCAAAAGTTCCCAAATGGACTTCGTTTAATCCAGAAGATATAGATTAGAATTTCGTATTGTTAAACTATTTCAACTATTTTATTTATTTATCTTATCCGCAGTACACTACGTCACAGGTGCGATTTATACATACTGCTTAAAAATATCAGACAAACAGATCGAATAGACCTTAAATTTCCATAATAATAAGAGTGTTGTATAATTACGAATTTGAGAACTAGTCTACAAAAGTACACTTTTAGAGGCTTTACGTCGGTTTTGATTACCTGATTACTGAGACATTTTGTTTATAAATTGGTATTAAACCACGGATGATTATCTAATTTGATCATTATTGGAAACCGGTAACGAGCACATTACTACTAATTGTGTGTTAAAGCTACAATTAAAATATTTATAAACATCGGATTATTATTAGCCTTCTCTTCCGGTGCATGAGCTAAATCTAGTGTAATATTTGATATAATTTAAGGATATCGTTTCAAAATGTGTAAACTGAAATATGAATGATTTGTATTTTGTGTCAAATATTGTATATTTGCTTAATTTGAGTAAGATTATCTCATGTAATTTTCAACTCTTAATGGATTTTCTAAATTGATTATTGATTTTCTTGAAATTGGGTTTATTGATGTTTTCCAATGGTGCAATTGTCACTTTCACCTTTTTAAAAAAAACTTTTTGTGTACATGTATTTCAGGCTGTTGGTCCATCTACGTCATCAGGTGCAGCAAATGATACTAGCGTATCAGCTGTGAAACGCAAGAGAGACCCTCCCCAGTCTGACGATTTAGAGGATCGGGTGGCGTCTTTGGAAAAAAGCGCCAGAGTAGAGGCTGTCAAGGAGCTGAAGGAGAAGGTGAGAGTTCTCTGCCTGCAGCAAGAGCCAAGCAATGCTTTAATACTCCTCACGCTAGAAGAATTAGCTAAGACATCTAGGCGTGTCAATCATGATGAAAGTGACATTGTTGAAGAATTAGCCCGACAGGCTAGTAGGCACCAGGATAAATTGAATATTTCGTCTTTATGTTTATCAGTGATTGGGGGTAAAGCAGCTGATACGATCACGAAGGCAATTTCTAAGTGCTTAAAGGAAAAGCAATCCGAATGTAAACAAGCTTCAAATGATTTGGGACCAACTCCGCAAAATTCGCCTTTATTTAATGCTTATCCTCCAGCTCCTTACCAGGCTCCCGTTGCGTATGGGATGCAGGGTGGTCAGTTTTTTCAACCTCCTGGTCCGTATATGGTGAATAATTTTAGAGGCAGAGGCCGTGGATCATTCAACTTCAGACCTAGGGGTCCGTGTTTATTTTGTGAGAGTACGTCACATCAAGTCAAAGATTGTCAACTTATGAAGGACGCCAAAAACAAAGGAAAATAAACATTTTCGTTTCAGGACTTGTAGCTTTAAAACAAAACAATGATTTGAATATAATCTATTTGTTTTCATTTCATATTCAAGCTTATTTTTATGATAAGATTGTTGTAATATTGATACATCTTTTGGAGTGAAATATATATTTTGTTTTCTTTAAAATTCCTTTTGTCTGCAATTCAAGGGACTACTGATGCCCTAGTGGGTTTTACTCACGCGAATTGTAGGCGAGGGGATTTCCCTTTATGTGTTCCGATGCTGGCTTACTATATTTCTAATTTGGTGTTATTTTATTTTTAGAAATCTTTTGAGAATTTTGAGTGTGATTTTGTGAAAGTCCCTGATTGGGAAATGGAGAGTGGTTTTGACCCCACACATATAGAGATTAGGAAAAGTCCAGCATGGGTAACGCTTAGAGGCGAGATCCCTTCGCCTACGATTCGTGCTGCTAAATGTGAAGAAGTGTTGAATAATAACGTTGACTTTGATATAAACTCTACCTTTACGTGACCCAAACTACTTTGTTAGTGGTCAACTACATAGTTGTTTAAATGCTTGGCAGTCGATACTTGGTGATAACAAAAAAGAAAGTGATGTTATGAAATGGTTAAAAAATGGAGTAAATGTGCAAGATTTTTTCCAACATTTCACAGGGAAATTTAAGGGGAAAATATTTGACTCTGATGTTCCACCAAAACAATATTTCTTAAATTCGGGTAGTTGTAAACAACATGTTGAGTTTTTATCTAAAGAATTATGTGAAAGAATAGCGTCGGGTGCTATTAGGGTTTTAGGTAAAGTTGGGTTTTGTGTTCCACCTAAAGTTATAATGCCTTTGACAATTGAGCCTAGCAAGCCCCGTGTATGTCACGACGAGAGATATCTCAACTTGTGGATTAGGGATTGCCCTTTTAAGTTAGAGACTTTAAGAGATATCCCAAGATTAGTTCAAAGAAACTCTGTAATGATAACATGTGATGAAAAATCAGGCTACGACCATGTCAAGCTTAGTGAGGAATCCCAGTCGTATTTTGGAATTCAGTTTGGGGGTTATTTCATGGTATGCACTACCCTCCCGTTCGGTTGGTCAGCGTCCGCTTTTGTTTACCAATCATTGGGGATGTATGTGACATCATATTTAAGGAGTATGGATGTATTAAATACCTTGTACATTGATGATAGATTTGCGGTTTCTCAAGTCAGTGTCCAAGCTTGTGATATCAATGCAGTCAGGGAAGCACAGAAAATACCCTATATCATGCTTGAGATACTCACAAGGCTGGGTTATACGCTATCTCTGAAGAAGTGTTCCTTATTTCCCGAAACTTGTAAGAAATTTCTTGGTTTTTACGTTGACTCGGTTAGGCAAGCGTTTATTCTGCCGGAAGATAAGAAACAAAAATTCATAGATCTTCGGGAATCGATTTTATCATCAGAGTCTGTTGATTTGAGAACATTACAAAGATTCTGTGGAAAATGTATCTCAATGTCCTTAGCTGTGCCAGGCTGTAAATTGTTTTGTAGGGAAGTGAATTCGGCCATCTCTCGAGCTATAAAAAATAGCAGGTTTGTGTCGGTTTCTGGCGAGTTAAAAAAAGAATTGGAATACTGGAATTTCATAGATGACTGGTCTGGTTGCTCAACGTGGAGACCAGAATATCACACAAGGGTTGATATGTCCACTGATTCATCAGGTTACAAGTACGGTGCTGTAGTACATCTAGGTGAAGTTGAAATCGTTTTAAGTGACTATTGGGATTCCCTTGATGACAGGCCTATCCATGTTAAGGAGGCAAATGCCATTTTAAAAACGCTACAAGCCATGCATAAGGAGTTGC
This sequence comes from Mytilisepta virgata, assembly GCA_028015205.1. NCBI lineage: Eukaryota > Metazoa > Mollusca > Bivalvia > Mytilida > Mytilidae > Mytilisepta > Mytilisepta virgata. The sequence goes on along the minus strand of CM051520.1, from coordinate 5,664,923 downwards.
TAAATTCTAGGGTTGATGTCCAGTGTGATAATACTGCAGTTGTATGCGCATGGGGCAATCAAGGGTCAAAGAGCCAAGCACTCAACGGAATACTTAAATTGATATTTCATTGCGTTGTAGAAAGCAATATTGACCTTCATATGTCTTATATACCTTCTGGTCAAAATCAAGCCGATAATTCGTCGAGGAAACTAACATTAGCCGATACTATGTTGAATGATAGTGCTTGGCTGGAGGTAGATTGTTATTTTGGCCCCCACTCTGTTGATCTCATGTCTTTGGATTCCAATGCAATGGTCTCGGGTGGAAAACCCTTGCGTCATTTTACCCCATGGCCAACTCCAGAAAGTTCGGGTGTCAATGTCTTCTCTCAGGATTTAAGGAAGGAGGTTAATCCATATGTGTACCCCCCATTTGTGTTAGTTTTTCCCCTACTTTCATTTTTGGAGGAACAGAAGGTAGATTGTACTATAGTAGTTCCTGAGCTTTACCCTGTACCGATTTGGTGGCCTAAACTAAGAGCTGCATCAGTTGGTTCGCTTTGTATAGGTAAAAAAGGCCAAACAGACGTTGTAAAAATTCCTTCAAAGCAAGGTTTTGTTTTGGATAAAACTGGTCTTCGTTGGCCATTGTTTGCTTTTAGAGTTTCATTTTGTTGACTAACATACATAGTTATCTGTAAAACTTCTATTTGTCATTTGTAGGGCATGGATATAGATTGGAATTCCATAAATACTAGATTAGATGAGTTGGATGGAAAGAAATATCTGTCGTCTGGTTACAAAAAGAAGAAAAGCTTACTTCACATTTTCCTAGCTTTTCTCCGTGAATCTGGTTGTATAAGGCTATCAGCATGTAAACCTCAAAACGTACGCCAATTTTTAGTATGGAAAGACACGTTTGGGAAAACGGTAGTGCATAACATTAAATGTAAATTCCTGGGCAAAAAGGGAGAAACGTCTTGTTTGTGTCCTAGACGTTTGGCTTCTGCTACAGTTGAGGGAATGATTCAGTCACTAGCTAATATATTTGATGAAAATGGCTTGGGACGGGAATGGGACATTTTGTCCAATTCAGGAAATCCTGCTACTTCCCCTCTTATTAAGGAATACCTTAAGCTTATTAAAGAGGAGCAGGCTAGTGCACATGTCCTTCCGAAGCAAGCGAAACCCATGTTCCTGACTAAAGTAAGATCTATATGCTCTTTCATTGGTAGAGAACTTAAAAAACCTGGATTAACTGTTAGACAGAAATTCGTTTTGTATAGGGACCAAGCTTGGTTAAAACTACAGTTTTTCTCTGGCGACAGAGCCAGTGATTTGTCTATTGTTGTTACTCAGGAGATAAAAGTGTTACACGACGGGTCTGGTTTGGTTTTTCAACACACTTTCGGCAAGACGCTTAGGGGCGACAAGGGTAAAAATAACTCCTTTGTTATAAAAAAAATGTGAGGATTTGGAAATCTGTCCAGTAAAAGGTCTTCTTGAGTATGTAGAATTTTGTAAACGTTGCGGTGTTGACCTGTCGGTAGGCTATTTATTTCGTGTTGTTTCGGAAAATGGACGAGTTCTTGACCAGAATTTGAGTTATTCTGCTGTTTATGAACGTTTGAGGTATTATTTGGTTCTTTTAGGGATATACGAGGGCGAAACTCCCCACAGTCTTAGGTCTGGTTGTGCGATAACGATGGCTTTGTCTGGTTCAGTTGATAGTATAGATCAAGTTATGAATCATGTTGGCTGGTTTAATAAATCAAGCGCAGACTACTATACTAGAATGCATTCTCTAGTTGATGCTGGTATTGTAGCAGGAAAATTTGCGGAATCAACAAAACGGGCAAATGAAACTGAAACTCTTTTTAGGGAACAAGCTGATTACTCGACACTGGAAAATGCTTTTTGAATGTCCACTCTAAGGTTTCGTATATATATGAGTGTAATATACCATTATCATGTAATACATTGTCATGGGTATATGAATTATAATTAATAAAATGTTTTGAAATACGTATGATTTATTTAAATATTTTGAGTTTTGGGAAGAAGGAAAGACGTTTATTTAATTTTCCGGGGTAAATCTTGGTTTGGAATGTGATATGGGCAGAGTTTTACTCCCCATACCTTAACCTGAGCTGGTGGACGGAGATAGCAGGCACTGAGGATATGGGTATATTCTCATTGGCTGTGACGTAGTCGGAAGTTCATGTGACTCGTTCTCATTATTTCACCATCAATGCAATAGTATGGTAATATACAGATGTGATAGGTTATATGATACTTTGATGGTTTTATTGGTATTGAAAATTTCGGCCGCCCTCCCAACCCACCCAGTAATATGATACCAAAATGTGGACAAAGGGAGATAAATCAAAATAAAACCAAGTTTCAGGACATCCTATTTAATAGATCAGCACTCCAATTCGGAAATGGTGTAAAATAAAGATAATTACAAGATAACGGAGTTAAATGTGCATGACTAGATTGTAAATTATATACACTAATGTATGATAGATTCAATAAATGGAGACTTTTTACTCATACCTAATTCATTCTTGTTCTTTATTTTGAATTTGTTGTAAATACATGTATCTTCTATTTGTATAACTTAAAACAACATCGATCAGTTTACATCTCAGTCTACTAAAGTTGGAGCATTTTCTTTTGCTTTCTCGTGACACTGTTACTGCAAGTCCACATTTTGGTATATGCAGTTATCTCTGTGCATTCAGTTCATATTGTCGAGTTTTACTCCCCATACCTTAACCTGAGCTGGTGGACGGAGATAGCAGGCACTGAGGATATAGGTATACTACAAGTATGTTTATTTCATTGACGAAACAATAGATTTTTTGCGCACGCATTTATTATGAGAATATATTAAAAACGATTTTCAGACTTTATCTTTTATTCAAGATAATGTTCATTAAAACTCTGTATATTGTTTAGTTATATACTTTTGATGTTGTTCTTGAATAAACCTGAATCAGTTGTGCGTTTTAAAAAGTTTTGTAGCTTTAAAAGCAGCAGTGGGCATTACCACTTGATGATAACCGTTACAGCCATTATCGGTGATGATTAACCAACTAGGTTATTATAAATTGGGGCCATTACAACAAAACAGGACATTATTAAAGGGCCAATTATGAAAAAACAAGGCAATTATGAAATCAGAAAATTCAAGTGTCTACACATTTTTGGAGATTTCGTTTCATGAAAGTTTTAGTTGTTTGACTATAACGAATTTCTATACACCCGGAATTTTAAAAGACGGTATTTGAAGCCTTTTTCACACCCATTAATTAATACCATAATATGAATGACACAATATCACTTTTTCTCCAATGGTGATATAGAAATTTCATCTGATATGAAAAAAAAAAATTAAGTACAAAATGTAAAATAAACTACCGTGTTACTACAAACGGACCACTTCTATCATAGCACTCAACAACATAATGGCCTTTTTCCAAGCAAGATGTGAGTTTTTCAGAGAAAAATTGGCATTAATACCCTTGACTCTTCCAAAAACACTTAAATATTCGCCTCTTATTTGCTGTTCACAAGGAAAGCTGCACAATGTATATCCTAAAATTAAGTTAAATTAAAAAATTAAATGAAATAAACACACATGCTATCGTTGGTAGAATGTAAGTTTTCAGAGCATAATTTAATTCGGCAATGGCAAAATTTTTAAATACATGAATATAGGAAAAAAAATACTTGGGCAATACGACGGTTGGCAAATTCCATAAAGGCAAGGCAAATCCATGGTTGTGTTAAATTTTAATTTGAATTTAAGTCTAAACTATATGACGCAAATTGGTTTTAACTTTGACTTGTATGAAGTATTGGCCACTTCATTAAGTTTGCTTTTCAACTAAAAATATTTTTCTCTACATGCTAGCCAAAACTGATATCCGTATTTCTATTCTATTCGACAACATCACAGTTTTGCTAATATGGAACAAAACCGAGAGTGATCAGAAGTGCCATAATCATCATAGTTAGTGGGAAGTAAATGTCAAATCCACATGAAATTGTATCAGACAATGCCTCTCGGTGAGATTTATTGAACATTTACGAAAAACAAACGTATTTCAACATGTCTAACATGAAATTTAATCGCACAATACCTATTCAAAATTATAAAAACACGATGCTGTGATAATAATTTCATGGTTGGTTTTTCATTAATTAGTTATAGCAAGATATTAAAGTTGTCAGTAGTGGCTATAATGTTGATTTTATTGGGTGAAAGAGTCAAGGATTAGCAAATGTACATGACGATGGCTTGGTCAAAGGGAAGCTTGCCCGTATTAATCTTGTAACAAAGGTAATCCAATGTTTTGTGTGAACAACAACAAACAGGAAAATATATATAATAGTCGAATGGCAATGACATCATGAGAAATTAGGGATTACGATTAGGCATGTTAGTATATCATATACATGTACATCTGGTGTGGTTTCTCTCTGGTGTTGACTAAACGCCAACATTCAACAACCGCGGTAATGCTTGAAGATCAAACCTTTCAAAACCCGATCCGTTACAACGATTAAAATTCGATCAGTACATACGTACCAGACCAAAGGTAAAGAAAAAGAATCGAAAGAGGCCAGATATCATGTTGGTGTGGAGTGATGTAATATATGATTGGAAATTTTATCAACATTATACTACCACGACCCAGGCCCTTTCTGGACAGAAATAAGGGGACTCCCAAAAAGAAAGAAAAAAAGTCACTGAAGATTTATTTTTAGTATTTAGACAAATAATTTTGAAATTACCGATGTATATGAAACAGTACTGATTCAGCATGTGGGATAGCTGCAATTGTCTGTCTGGCATCTATATAGCTAGTGTTTGCTCAGGTAACACATTAATGCGAGAGAACAAATAAAAGTATTGATTAGAAATGGCGCTGCATTTCGGAGAAAAATTTTGTCTGTAATAAATTTATTTTCGTTCTAAAACTTTTCTATAAGAAATAGTGGAAACAGAATCCAGTACCCTTTGAAACCAATCTCAAATGAAAAAAATTAAACCTACCTTCACTGATCATAAAACATATAACAAGGACACATCCATACATGGCGATGACCTGCATGTCGGCTTTAAATCAAATTGCACTAGTAAAGTTTAATCACTGAATATCACTCATCGGCTAATAAAATAGAGATTGTTTCCTTTATATTCTTTATACATTCTGACATACTATCGATCACAGAACAAACATAAAACTTTGAATAATGGCTTAACAAATAAGTCCGAATAGCGAATAATGATGTGCTAGAATAAAAAAAATTATTTAAAAATCGCCTAAGAATTTGGGGGAAAAAATGCTGATTAGACTGAGTAGCGAGATTAACAAATTGTCAAACAGAAGATTATTTATTATATATACTGCTGTCACAAAGCTTCTGAACCAGGGTTTTATCAGGGATAAGTTGATGTCGTCAGTTAGGAAATTTTACGGTCGTCATCACGAATTGATTGACCATTATAGTGTTCCAATATCTAAGATGATGTTGGACCTGTTCCCACTGTCGTAACCTTTCATATGCCTCCACCGATTTGTGACTTCCATCGGATTGACTTTGTTGAACTTCACGACGGGTGTCGTATACGGTGCAGGAACTGCTTACCCTTCCGGAGCACCTGGGCTCACTACTGGTTTTATAGGAGTTCGTGTTGTTCATTGTTTTTTTAGTTTTCTGTGTTTATTTGTGATGCTTGTGGTTGTTCATTTGTCTTCCCGGGTTTGTCTGTCCAATGGATTACGTTTCGTTGATTGCTCCATAGGTATATTTGTCCTTTTATTAGGCAGGTACCCGTAAGTGAAATACAAACTTAACAAACTCTGAGTGAAATTAATATTTGCACATTTGTATTTATAACAGTAAATTCAAGTATCAATGTCAGGTCAGCATTGAAATACTGAGCTGGTGATACTCTAGGGGACTTTATATAGATATTACGGACGAAATTAACAAAATCTAACACTTTCCTCTAAACCTCTTATGACCAAAGAAAGAAAAGAAAAGATACAGAAATTCGCAAAGAACCTTGTCGATTTTATTCCTTGCTGATTCTGTTAAGAAAGTTAATTTGAAATTTGAAACAGTTTATACACAAAGACAGTATGATGAATCTATGATAAATTAAATGTACATAGCTCAAATTATGAATAACATAATAATATAATTATGTTATTATTATGAATAACATAATAATAGTCTCATATTACAGTTTTTCCTGTGTGAAATAACGTGTAACATTTTTAGCACATAAAACTTAACCAATGCATTAAATTTAGGCCAGAATATAAAGTCTTCATTCTTGCCACTGACATGAAGACATAAAAAATTAACAAAAATCCAAATGTTTTGATTAAACATTAACACCCATCAAGAAAAATTAAACATTTATGAGTTTTGAGGAACATAAAACGCACATGAACAGTTTAGAAATAGTTTGTCACAGTCATAAAGAAATTTCCCAGACCTACATATTTTACTTTAATTCGGTCTCGGCTTATTATACCCTACATTGTAGGTGTGAGTATGTAAGTTACTTTTTTCCGGTTTGTAGAGGTTCCGCGACATTATATATCCTAGCATATTTTTTCCATTAACTGTTTATGTTTATGGAGTTGGAAATGAACTTCTAGTGTAAAACGGTCATGGCATATTTAACCTACTGTATTTTTTCAAAAATAAAATGTACACTGACGGAAATGATTCACTGTTACACTTAGCCTTACAGCCTTAGTTTTTTGTATGTTTCTATCGTAGGATAGGTAGCATGATATTTTTGTATTCACAAAAATTTCACCCAGTTGACCAATGTTATTATTGTTACAGAAAACTATGAGAGAAATATCTTTTAAGAAAACATAACACAGGTACACGTGTTATCATGACTCAATAAGTACTTGTATTTTAATTCCTAAATAAGAGAATGAATTTATAAACAAATGTATCATACAACACTACCTATATCCCAGAATTCTTTGAATCTATGATAAATGGGTGTATAAACTGCAGATGCCTCTCATCAGATAATATAAAAAGACCAAACATATTTGTTAAATGTAGAGACAACTATGATATTACTCTCTTAGTAGACAATGATTGTAAAAAAGAAATTGATTGATTGCTGCTTAACGTCCACTCGCCAAATATTCCATGCTTCCTCAGGACTATACCAATTAAAGTAGGAATGAGTTGGGACACAAAGGAAAACCAATTTTGACTGCCACTGTAAAATGAGGGTTGTTTGGTAGGGTCGCATAATTTAACCTTCTGTACAATCAGCCTACTCTTTTTCAAAAACTACAACAAGGAGTGTGAAATTCTCCAAACAAGTTACCCACTATGCTCCGCGATCAGGCTTTCCGTATTATGACCTGACAACTCCCAACGAGAGGGTCTCCCTTATCCGCTAAATGGGAACGTGTTATTACCACTGAGGCGATACACTGATTTCGGTTAGTCTATGTATTTCGATCTTACGGACATTTCCCATCGAATCTTTAGCGTAGGGTTTCTTTTGTTGATAGTTATAAGGAACCGTGCAGAACGTCAATCATGCAAAGTCCGATATGAGTGAAAACGGGAAAAGAATTCATTACATCCCAGGTTTGTCTGTTGAATTTGGTGGTCGAATGTTTCAACAAATAATCGGCATTCCAATGGGAAGCAACTCTGTTCGTCTCCTCGTCGGTCTGTTTCTGTACTCATATGAAGTACATCATTCAAGGGCTACAACGTTAAAACAAAAAAGAAAATAGTTCTTTTATTGTACTTTTCGTTATAGGGATGACGTGTTGTCGTTTCCACATCTGATCTTCCCTAGTGAGCTTGAAGTCCGCTTCATATTTGGATTTGTTTCTTGAAATATACAATGAGGTACATTTGAAGACAAAACATTATGACAAACGTGATGACTTCTACTTTCCTATTGTTAATTTTCCCTTCTGGAGTAGCAATATACCAGCATCGCCTGCATATGTCATCACTTAGGACATTTTATGGTTGTCTTCACGAATTGATTGACCGTTACAGTGTTCCAATATCTGAGATGATGTTGGACCTGTTCCCACTGTCATAACATTTCGTGTACCTCAATCGATTTGTGACTACCACCGGATTGGCTTTGTTGAACTTCACGGGTGTCGTATACGGAGCAGGAACTTCTTACCCTTCCGGAGCACATGAGTTCACTCTTGGTTTTTATTGGAGTTCGTGTTGTTCATTGTTTTTTAGTTTTAAAGTGCTTATTTGTTGTGCTTGTTGTTCGTTTGTCTTCCCGGGTCTAATGGTTTCCCGTTTCCTCTTTAGAATAGAGAATGAAGACGAGGAATGTGTCAAAGAGACAACAACCCGACCAACGCAAAGGGACCTTACCTGGATATGACTAACTGTTAAGGTCTATTTGGTTGTTTTGCTTACTATGTTTTGGTGATTGCCAATTTGGCATTTCAAAGTTTTGGTAACAAGCTGATGAATGTAATCCAGAAATTTATATCGTACGCAAGGAATATACTTGTAGGTATCCGAGTTATTTCACTTCTATATAATACCATTAGAAGATATTAAAATGTAACAGCCGCTTAAATTATTTTCATTTCTTTTATCACTGTAACAATCCAAGCTGGCAATAAACCATTTATATAAATGTATATGGAAAGTGTGGTTTACAACATAAACCATCATCCTCAACTGGTTCACATCCTGTACAAGGAAAATCAGTAAGTGGGTTCAAGACTGGACAGTTCTTCGGAATATTGCATCCCAGGTCTGTAATATATATACATAGTAATTAGTTTTAGCATTGTAGTGGTTATTCGTTTGTAGGTAATGCTGCCGATACTTAATTGAATGTAAACTAGAAAATTTTAAAAATTACATCATGCACATTGTTTGTTTTACGGCTAAAAGCCTAACTAATTTAAGACTTTCAAATATGAAAATAGAATAGACCGATGGTGCCTTTCAAATTATACGCTTAAAAATAGCAAATAAAGTCTTCACTGTTGCCATTGACATGTATACATGAAAATTGAACAAAGTTATTACTACCACTGGGTCTATGGCACTGCTCATGGACTGTTAGTCCCCGAGGATATTATCAACCCAGTAGCCAGACCCTTTGTCCTGGCATGATTCATTACTCAAATGCCTTTAAAACTATCTCGAGCCCTGCTGATTAGTTGTTAGTCAAATGCCGTCAAATTTTCTTCAAAATTTCTAAGGCTCTTCCAGAGGTAACCCTTAGCTGAGTTTGGATACCTGTTGGTTTTAATTGTTTTTATTTTTTATGGTTGTGCTTATTAATTCATCATTATATCTTTAACCGGTTTTCCAACATTTTTATCTCGAGCACTACTGATGAGTTGTTAGTCAACGACATGGCATACCGTGCATCAAATTTATTTCGGTATTTTGTGATACGTTTTATTACATTTAAAAAAATTCTCACCTGGAAATTTAACTGTAATACAAATAATTATACATGTAATTATTAGTTCAGACTTTGTAGGTAGAATTCCCACTTACTATACTTGAACACTTCATTATTTGGAGTTTAAATCATCTTTTGAACGCAATATTCCCAATGTTTCACAATTTTCCTCTTTAAATATTTGATTATTAGCAAATTAATTTATAAAACTACTTAGCATTGCTGACGTATATTTGTCGCATACTTTCATTGTTTAAGTTGATGATCAAAATATTAAAGGTTTCACGACAGGAAAATAACTTGAACTTAAAACTACATTCAATGTTGTTCAATATATTTCAATAAATTTCCTGTTTTGGTGTGTATGAAGTATAATTTAACATCTCCAAGCCAAAGCCAATACAAATAAATGTCATTTGTTGTCAGGATTCTCGGACTACGAATGACACAGATTTGTGTATGAGATGGTATTTGAAAATATATAGATATGTATGAAAAGAAATAAAACATATAAACACATTCAAATTCTAATCAATTCTTTCTTTATCAACATATGGGTGACCAGGACTACTTATCATTATTATTATATACATATTCAATATACATGCAACATGCACAATTGTTATATTGTCTTTTCACAGTTTATTAAACAATTGTCAATCGGAAATAAAAATTTCCAAGCAAAATGTTCATATAATTTACATCTCGGTGACTAGGAAGAAATATCAAGCGTAATATTCATGACAAGGATAGTATTTTCCAGTTCATGATTGTTCGTCTGTGGCTGCCCGCTGCCCCAGTCATAGGTTGTTCTCCTTATGGAAGAGCTTATCTCAGATAACAGATCGGCGCTAGCCCTATGACTACCCGCTGTCCCTGTCATAGGTTGTCCTTATGGAAGTGCTTACCCGTCGTTGGAACAGACTGGCGCTGGTCATAGTCGTAAATGTTTTTTTTAAACAGTTCTTCCTTCTGATGACCAGGGTATATGTAAGATACACAGTTCTTTATTCCTACGACCAGGATTTAGACTGTCCATATAATATCCATGTGACTAGGATAATGATTGATGATCAGGATATAATACGTAAATGTCCTTTTAATAATGTTCTTGTAACATATAGATTATTGTGGTTTTGCTTGTGGTTTCCTTATTGGATAGTCTGTTATTCTCTTCACTGAATGACCGGAATTTGATCCTTTCGATGGTGAGACTACCTGTACTTCAGTCTCCGTGTAATCATCACGTTCGGCAATGTCGGCCGTCACCATCGGGTTATCTTCTAGAACTGGGATCGGCGATGTTGTGGAAGTATCGTCTTGACCATATTCCTTGTGACCAGGATTCATGGGATCGTTACCTTAACCATACTCCTTGTAGCTGCTTGGGTCGGATATCGGCCGTTGTTTTTCATCAGGTGATTGGCATGTCCAGGATGATTGGGTAGAGGTTTCCATGTCATTCAGGTTATTCGATATCGTCATATTCTCCATTGGTACCAGTCCGTACTTTTCTTTTAAGTACTGTTCGGAAAGATTGACATTAGGCCTCTACGTCATGGTTGTACCATTACCATCTTGTAGTCGTGACCAGTACTTTGTACCATTATCATACTTTGTCGTTGTACCAGAATGACCAGGATTACTGCTGAAGTTGACCGAAGATTCTTCACAATCTTGTAGTTGTGGTGCACTGGGTTGTGGTCTTGACAACTGTTGACTCTCCTCCTCATTTCTCTTTTTGACTGACCTTAACCTTATGCAATTTAGAAGTCTGCGCCTAAATTTCACAAAGATAATAATTATTAAAATAATTGTTACTGTTCCTATTATACATATCCAATATCGAGGACTTGCAGGTATGGGTTCTTCGTTTAAATTTATGTTATCTAATTCTTCTTTTAGTTTATTTATAGGAATCTCTTTTATTTCTTTAAGTTTCGGGGGAATTTTAGAATCATTGAAATTCGGTATGGTTGTATCAAATGTCTTCCAAAGAGTCATTATGCCAAATGAGTATCTTCTCAAGAATTGTACATCTTGAATTTTCTTTGCTATGACGTCATGCAGCGTCCATGAAAACACCCGACTTTTCAATTTCCTTGTGGGATAGAGTACGATGTTGTTACGTGGTGAATGTTCATGGCTTCTAGCCTTTCTCTTACTTTTCTTTTTACATTTTCTTTCCCATTGTCTGTGACTATCTCCAAAGCTCATCCAAATCTTGGAAATATTTCTTCAACTAACAAATGAGCTACATTATCTGCTGATTTATCAGGTACAGCAAAGGCTTCAGGCCACCCTGAGTACCAGTCTACAAAGGAGATAATGTACATATTTCCTGATAGTGCCGTTGGATACGGTCCTGAGAGATTAAGTGCAATCTTTGCGAACGGGTAAGGTGGTGTTTTCATTTCCTGTACAGGTGGCTTGGCACTTCTAATCTGACATGTCACACATTTTTCAATATGAGTGTTGATTCTCTTGTATATCCCTGGGAAGAAGTACTTGCGTCTTATAGAGTCATAAGTCTTATCTGCTGACATGTGACCAAGATCATCATGTAACTGCTTAAGAACTAGTTGTTCAAGTTCCTGTGGTATGCAAAGCCTCAGTGTCGGATCTTCCGAATCTGGGTTTGAAAGGTAATACAACAGTCCATCTTTTTTTTAGTCAAAGTAGCGGGTCTGTTGAGTCTTGTTTGCTGTACATTTCTTGAGATGTTGTCGTATTTTTGTTATTTCTTTGTCCGTTGCCTGTTCCTTTCTAATATCAAACTTACCTTTTAAATCTGTTTGGTTTTACCAGGTCATCTGGGGGTCTATTTCACAATTCGTCATACCCTGAAGCTTCGCTCTATTCGAGTTGACGTAACTTATTTACCACGTCCTATCATCCAATTCTGGTTCTTCTGTCTCGCTATGTTCTTCCGTATCTTGGGAGCCATCGTCTGGAATTCTTGATAATAAATCTGCACAATGATTTTCCTTACCTTTAATGAACTCTATCTTGCAGTTGTAACCCGCTATGCTGAGAGCCCATTATTGGATTCGTTTGTTCTTTACAGGAGAATCAAACAGATATTTAAGATTATGGTCGTTTCTTATGACAAACTGTGCATTGTGAAGATAATAATCCAATTTCTGCAATGCATAATAGATAGCAAATCCTTCCTTCTCTATAGTTGATCATTTTGTCTGGGATTGACTTAGCTTGTGTGACAGGAAGTAGATTGGTTTTTCTTCACTTTCATCTGTTTCGTGAGTCAAACATGCACCCACACAGCTGTTGCTTGCATCTGTACATAGGACATATGGTTTGTTGGTATCAGGATAAGCTAACAAAGGAACTACTGTCAGGCTTTCTTTCAGGTAATCAAAGGCTTTTTGGCATCTAGAAGACCACTTGAACATTGCATACTTCTTGGTGAGGTCTATGAGTGGTTCTGCTATTTTTGAAAAGTTTGGTATGAATCGTCTGTAATAGGAACACATTTCTATAAAGCCCCTTATTTCTCTTACCGACTTGGGTTCGGGTAACTTCCTCATGACTTCAAATTTCTTCAGATCTGGTTTGATTCCATCCTTGCTAATAACGAACCCTAGGTAATCTGTCTCCTCTTGAAAGAAGGCACATTTCTTCAACTTGAGTTTGAGTACATGTGAGTGTATGTGCTTAAGATGTTCTTCTTGATTCTTCGAGAAAGTAAGTATATCGTCAAGATATGCCATTGCAAAGTCTTAGCATCCCTGCAAGACAATGTTCATCAGTTTTTGGAATACTGCTGGTGCTCCAATTAACCCGAAAGGCAAAACATTAAATTGAAACAAACCTTTGTGACATGTGAAGGCGGTCTTTCCTTTGCTGTCATTTTCAAGATGGACTTGCTAATATCCACTTTTTAAGTCTAAGGTCGTGACGTAAGATGATCCTCCTAGTAAGGTTAAGATGTCATCTATTAAAGGCAGAGGAAAAGTCGTTGGAGAAACTAACTTGTTCAAGGATCTCAAGTCTACGCAAATCCTATCTGTCTGATTCTTCTTCTTAACAACCACTAAAAGAAAGCTCAAAGGTGATTGTGACCTTTCTATGATCTTTGCATCTAACATTTCTTGGACTGCTTTGTTCTAATTTTACTTTTATTCAGTGGCGTTCCGTAAGGTCTGTTCTTGATGGGTTTGTGGTCTCCTGTATCTAACCTCATCTTCACTGTGGTTATCTGACCTAAGTCCGAATCTTTCTTAGCGAACAAATCCTTGTTTTTACTTACTATCTTAACTACATCCTTCTTATGTTTCTTGGGAACTTTATTGTCCTTAAAGTCCTCTCCCGTCTTTTCATTACCTTCCTTATTGTCTTGAGTGATGGATGATATTTCTTGAAATTCCAGTCCACGTCCCTTTCCGACTACACAATCTCGCTTCAGTTTGTAGTACTTGTTTGTTTGATTAACTATTATCACAGGTATCCTCGAAGTATTCTGTAACTTACCTACTGAACCATGTAAGTTAAGTCCTGGTTCGTCGAGTAAACATCCTGAGTCTAGACTTGAGATTTCTGCAAGTATTGAGTCGGGTATGCAGAAGCCCTTATGCAACTTAACATGACAAACAGTTGCTGTCTGAGGTCTAAGTCTTACCTCTTTGTCTGTCCTTAAGATTGACGAAATATGAATTTCTTCCTCTAATTTAACATAAGTCTGACCTATCCTTATCATTCAGTCGAAATATATTCTTACGCCGTATTCTTTCACCCAATCTCGGCCTAGAATGAAATTTCGATTTAGTCCATCAGTAACGAAAAATGTTTGCGTTAACGGGAGTCCATTCATACTAAATGAAATAGTTGTTTGCCCTATGATTACGATTATGATAATGACTCACCACTCGCGGTCTGTAAAGGCGGCATGACGCACATGATTTTTGGTTTTTCTGGTAACTTATCAAACATTTTCTAACTAATTAAAGAGGCGTCAGCGCCCGTGTCTATCAAAGTACGATAGCGCGGTTTGCCTATCTTCATTATACAAGACCCTGGGTTCCCTGCCAAAGATAAATTTAGTACTTGTGATTTCCAAAAATCCTTCATTTTACCCTTAAAACTTTTTCTCCTTCCTTCACCGGCTTCCTTGTGAAGAGAGGGTTTTAGTTTTCCTGAAATCCCCTAAATGGTTTATCAGCCAAAGTAGCGGGTCTGAAAATTTTGACTCTGTTCTTTTCCGGAGCATTACGGTTTGGGCAGTTTCTTTTTAAGTGACCTATCATACGACAAATCTAAAATTCAGCACCCCTAATTCAGTTAGGCTCCTCAACACTATTTTGAGTTGATAATCTCCTCTCTTATGTTTTTGAGGTGTTTCCTGTCTTTGACCCTGCTGACCCCCTTTTGGTGAATACCCCTTTCTAGGTCGTTTATGCATCTTTTTCTGTTCGATTTCCTCCTCATCATCACTTACTACCATGGGTTCCTCACTAGCATCCCCAGCTGCAAAGACATTACATCATCTCCCACACCTAACACAAGTTTTCCCCATTAAATTCCCTATTTACATAGGCTCTATTTCACGGGTATCTGGAAAATTTCCTACTGTTGGCCAAGAAGCAGGTGTTAAAAAACTGTTATTGTTGCCTCCCGTCCATGACGGCGGTTGGAAAGGAGTTTCCCTTACCCTGACAATTTTATTAGCTACCTCTAGTTCAGTAAACGTATTTGATCTATCCCTAAACGCTTCCACAGATTTTGCTCTTTCATAGCACATTGAACGGCCTTATCAAAAGTTTTTGGTTCCTCCCTCATGATTTTCATACGGAGGTAATTGAAAACAGTTCATCACAGAAGGCATCAACCAACTGTTGCTGGATTTACCCTACTACATTTGAATCAGTTTGTACTGATTCAGGATAAGCATCCCCAGCTATCTGCAACAGCCTTTCAGCATACATTTGTACACTTTCCGCTGGCTTCTGCTTTGTTTTTCGAAGCATAGCCAAGGCCTGTTGTGGATCTGTGTTCTCACCAAACCGTTTTTGTAACAGTATCTTAAGATATTGCCATTTAGATGGTTCCCCTGCTGACTGACATTCTGTTATATATCGTTTAACAAAATCAGCTATAAACCTAGTACATGTTACATGAACTACCTGAGGTATATCTGTGTCCCCTAACCTTGCCATTTGTGCATATCTTTCTATATTTCTAACCCATTGTTTAAACTGGGTAGGGTCCCCCTCAAATGTCTAGACTATACTGAAAAGAGGTACTGATACTGCAGTCTGCAGTGCTTTTAATTGGTCCAAGGCTGTTGTCCCCCTCCTGTAAACGGAGTAAATTGAGAGGATTCAGTTACTTCTACTTCAATACTACTTGGGTGTGGTTTTTTACTTTCACCTTGCCCTAAATTACAGAAGTTTCCTGTTAATTCCTCAACGACGTCTGCCATACTACTTAAAGACATTTGAGAAAGTATTTAGTTTTAATTTTTATAATTAAGACTTATTTAAAACTGCAATTAAATCTAACTTTACTTACTTAAGCGACTTACGAGTAATTTAGGTAAACCATCTTTTAAATTTTAACAAGGTCAGTCTACTAAGGTACTTTTAGAGATAAATACTTACCTTAAAACGTTTCAATCCAGGTACATTGTCCAGTTGGATCCTAGTCTGTCGGCACCAAATCAGCTATTGTTGGCTTATGGGTCGTAGATCGTATAGTGGTTTTTCAGGTTACTGCTTACTGGTTTTGTATATCAACGAATTTTTTAATATGCAGATCAATTAACATCAACAGACAGTGGTTAATTTATTGTCTGAGCGGACTACATTGTCGCTCGTATTTATAGTCTAGCCCCCAAAACCTGTTGGAACAAGATAAAACACTGTGTAGAAAAATAAAATAATACGTAGAAAATATTAAACAGTATCCCATAATGGTACAATTACAAATAGATACCCAGTTCAATTGCAGTTCCAATGCATCTCTGTCGAAATATCATGTTAGTACATATCTATTTCCGATATAAATGTCAATTTTAGCAAGTTTTTCAATTTGTTCAATGTTTGGTACATACAGGTTTTCTAAATCTCAGTTGTAACACGTTTTGTAGTTTAATCATTGGAACTGTACTAAACTGGTATTAGCCTGTCTAAATACAACTTATTATGAAATCATATTTTAATTTTAAAATTATTACCTTCCCAAATTAATTGAAATATATTTTATATACTTTAGTCACACAGACCATCCCGTTACACTATACATAATTGCACAGAATTGATTATACAAAAGAACTTAAATAAATTGTTGAACTGATGTATATTGAATATATCGATTAAGTAAATATAGTATGCTATAAAATATTTTACTTGTCCTTTTCTCTATTTTACGCATATGTTAATTACGAAAAAACCCTCTGGTTTTATTTTCATTTCTTACTTAATTCGAACAAAACCTATAATAAAAATACCAAAAACTGGCGGAATAGCTGATCACTCGTTGAAGGAACAACCCCCACCCCAACGTCCGACATTTACGATTTGTACTGCGTGCAACCGAGCAATTAATGATCCTTACCTACAAGCTGATTGATTGTCCATTTTCCCGGTCCTTAACAAACTTCACACAATGATGGGTTGTATTTAAATTTTTCTGAAATATTTAAATTTGCAAATTTACAAATGAAGAAGCTATACAGTAAATTGGTACAAACAGCGATCATGCAGCGCTGTGCGACGTAAAGTTTTTCGAAACGAATGTTAAATGTAAAAACGAAAACCACATATATTATTCCACTAGAATGCAGAGAAGAACGGACATTTGTTTATGAATCCATACACGATTCAACGTCTGTAAACCACACCGAGCTACCAAGGAACGGACCCCTATATCATCACATTCATCAGACGGATCTCTCCCGCCTCCGGCTCCGCTTGGTGGTCGGGAGGGCCCTCACATATACAAAACTACCGTATAGGAAGTACGATTGTGAAAATATATGAAAAATAGGGAGTGCAGTGCACGCATTAAAAGGCATCTTTGCAAAATACTCTGAAGTGAAGAAAGAGTGGACGTTGA
The DNA here is from genome assembly GCA_028015205.1 of Mytilisepta virgata. Classification (NCBI taxonomy): domain Eukaryota; kingdom Metazoa; phylum Mollusca; class Bivalvia; order Mytilida; family Mytilidae; genus Mytilisepta; species Mytilisepta virgata. The sequence goes on along the minus strand of CM051520.1, from coordinate 5,647,385 downwards.
AATTGATAACACATAGGATAATGAAGAAGTTAAAATAGACTCTATGTGTAAAAGTGAAAACTACAGAATGACTATGATTTGGATGTTGGTAATAGTCCTTTTGTACAACCAATTTTCATTCACAACCCGGATGTAAGTTAATATCTCAGACCAAGAATCTCTACTTGAAGTTATACATGATACTGATGACTGTTTGGATTATATAAATTAAAAAAAAAACAAAATCTGTCATTGTACATGAATTAACTAAAGAGTTTAATAAACGATGACAAAATTTTCGAACAGGAAAGAAGAGGTACAGAGAAACTCAACAATATCTTATTACAAATATAGACATAAAGGAGCTTAAAATTTCGGACATAGTTTAAAAGGTGCCAGGTGAAGTTAACGACTTGATTTTTACGAACACACATCTAATTGTGAAGAATGCTATTTAGGATTTATTGTGTACATTTCGTGTATTTTTTACAAATAGATAGTTCAGCCGTGTTAAGCAGTAATTGTCAGGGAAATTCAAATTTTAGCTGAGGGGGGTGTAAATATTCGTCATGTATGTAAGGCAATAATGTGGAAACTGCCTGACTTCGAATTAGTGTGGCCCCTTTTCTGAGGATTTTACGTTTGCTAAATGTAACATGCTACAACCGGACATCTGTATGGCTCCTCCTGGACACTGTGGTTATTTGCTTCATTTGAATTTACTGTGTTTTCCATAGAATTTCCTATTATTTCCCCATATACAACCACGCTACATTACACATACCACAAATTATTACAATAAACAACCTAATGTGGGAGAGATACTTTATCTTACCAAAACCAATTTGTTTTATAAAAATGACAGTCAAAATCAACATTCAGTGCGTAAAAGTCAGATCTGGAGTGTTGCCGCATTTAAAGTAATGGACAATAACATATAAGAAATATATATATTGATGTTTTTGAAAATAACTGCAATTTTTTTTCTCTTGCCATTATCAATATCAGCCAATACTTACTGTAAGGCAGTTCGTACCAAACAAGAAATCCACCGCTTTGGTCAATACCCATTCTCTTCAAACAGGTAAACTCGTTCTTCCTCCGACTAAAAATTTAAATTTTAATCGGAATTATCTTTCTTTCTCCATTTTATGATAGAACGCCTTAAAGCTGCAGGTGTAAATTTGAGCTGAGAAGTTAATATTTACTTAAATAAGTAATACATGTATCTAAGACATAATATGATATTATTATTGATGCGCTCTACATTCATACATCAACAAGTTGTATCTCTGCAGTACTAGGTTTATGAATCAAAAGTTAAAAAACCGAAATATTAACCCAAACAATACCAATATATTATCCACGAAAACTGTAAACGACAAAAATTATCTGGTGACACAACTTTACTTTATCAGTAAAAGGCCATACTGAAAACGTTGATTGGTCAAGGTCAATCACTATGTAGAGCGAATCTCCTCTTTAGATGCATTTACACGATATACGATTTTCTGTTCGATTTTCAACCGATGGTGAAAATCGAACTGCAAAGTGTTCAAGCGATACAATTTTCCTTTCGATTTTTTAGTTAATAGTGAAAACAAAGAACCAGGTCCTTCAAGAAATTAAGAAAAAGTTACGTGTGCTTAATGCGATTTCGATATAATTACATTTTACCTAAAACATTTTTGAAAACTTTTGAAATGCTTTATGAAAATGTGTTTACAAGCCAATTCGTTATCAAAACCTTTCGAAAGCGTTATATAAAAGAGCGTAAATCATAGGTATTATAATCGATATTGCCTTTTAGTTCGAATGTTGTCGAAATGCATTATCATGATAATAAAGCCATGTGAAACAAATTCAGGATATTGCCTGTGAACGCTATCGATTAATCAAATTTAAAATTTTTGTAACGTGATGTTCAAACGTTTGTTGATACAATTTATATAAACATACACATCCACAGATCAATTGAATGCAAATTTCAGACAAACTTTAAAAAGCTGAATATTGTATTTATATAATAGTTACTTATGTAGAGGGCACTATCATGAAATATAGACCACCCAAGGAACAGTAGTACTGACTGAATCACCAATGATGTCCAAGCCGCAGGCGAGGGCGTTATCGGTGTTGAAGTTAATACTATTTACCCAAGGGCTGTCTATGTTTCATGATAATGCCCTCTGTATAGGTAACTATTATATATGTTTATTTAATTGAAGCAACAATGGATTTTTTCTGCACACATTTATAATGAGACTACATTAAAATTGATTTTCAGACCTGATCTTTTATTTATAATAATGTTCATTGTAAACTCTGTATATTGCTTCCTTATATACTTTTGATTTTGTTCTTGAATAAATCTGAATCAGTTGTGCGTTTTAAAAAGGGATTTAGCTTTTAAAGCAACAGCGGGCATTACCACTTGATAATGACCGGTCATTATCACACGGTATTGAACGGTACGAGCATTATTGTTGATTATTAACCAACTAGGTATAATTATAGCTAAAATACTTGAGTATTACAAATGAAGGCCATTACGACAAAACAGGGCATTATTACAGGGCCAGTTATGAAAAGACAAGGCCACCATATAAAATTAGAACATTCAAGATGGCTTCACATTTTTAGAGATTTCACCGTATGGAATTTTTAGTTGTTGATTGTGATCGTAGTCATCTGTATTATGTGATTTCCAATAACGAATTTCTATTCAGCCGGAATTTCAAAAGACTGTATAAATATATTTTAACCATTGTTTCACCCCGGAAGCTGGTAGACCACAGGTAAGAAATGTCATGTCTGTTGAAAATCCAGTAGAGTGCTTGCATCTACTCTTGGAAGAGAAAGTTTGAGACTGATAATTTTCAGTAATCCTGTTATTCAACTATTCCCATTTGTTACAGTTTCTGTTGTTAAAATAATATTGTACAATGAAGCTCTGCAATGTGTATACATCTCTATTTGATACTTCATCAGACAAACATGTAATTAAAAGATATATTCTGTTTCTCTTCTATCCCACATCCTTCATTATAATAACTAGTAGATCAAATATGATGTGTAATAACACTTACAATATAAACCGTTTTATAACAAGTTACAAATAGTGAAAGTTTGTAATAGTCGTAGATTATCTCTACAAACATTGTTACACTAACTTTGTATTGCATCAGTTGGTTAATAAAAGTATTAAGAAATGGGTGTTTTTATAATGACCCTGTAGTGTGTGCTTGGTCTGTAATAATGACATTCCAGGCTGTAATGCCCCTTTGCGATGCCTCTGGCCATTTACGGCCTTCTTTGTCTCATTATTACAGACCTTGGACACATTACAGGGCCATTATAAAAACGACCATTAATTAATACCATAATAATGAATGACACATGATCACTTTTTATCTGATATGAAATAACTACAATTATTTTTAATAAGTACAAAATGTAAAATAAACTACCGTGTTACGACAAACGGTCCACTTCTATCATAGCACTCAGCAACATAACGGCCTTTTATCCAAACAAGATGCCAGTTCGTCAGAGAGAAAATGGCATTAAAACTCTTGACTCTTCCAACAACACCTAAATAGTCCCCTCTTATTTGCTGTTCACAAGGAAAGCTGGACAAGGTGTAGCCTGAAATCAAAGTAAATTAAAAATTAAAATGAAATAAACACATATGCTATTGTTGGTAGACTGTAATTTTCCAGAGCATAATTTAATTCGGCAATGAAAATTTTTTTAAATACACGAATTTAGGAAAAAAACTGAGGAATACGAATTTTGACAAATTCCACAAAGACAAGGCAAATCCATGGCCGTGTTAAATTTTCATTTGAATTTAAGTCTAAACTATATAAGGCAAAGTTGGCTTTAACTCTGACCTCTATGACGTATTGGCGAATTCTGTAATATTTTTCTCTACATGCAACCCAAAACTGATATCTGAATTTCTATTCTATTAGACAACATCACAGTTTTACTAATATTTTATCTGCAATGAAACAAGAAGTGTCATAATCATCATATTGTAATTTAGTTTAAGAGAGTTGACACCTTAATTTTAATCCGCATGACATTTTATCCGACAATACCTCTCGATGAGATTTATTCAACATTTACGAAAAACGTATTTCAACATATATATTTATGTACGTGAAAGTTAATCAGAGAATACCTATTCAAAATTTGTGAAAAACGGTGCTGTGCCAATAATTTCATGGCTGGCTTTTGATTACTGAGTTATGGCAACATATTAATAAAGTTATCATGAGTGGCTATAAATGTTGATTTTATTGGGCGAAAGAGTCAAGAGTTAGGATATTTACATGAAGATGGCTTGGTCAAAGGGAAGTTAGCCCGTATTAGTCCACTGTTTTTGTGCATAACAACAAAGTTAAGGGAGAGAACAGAAAAATATATAAAATAGTCAAACATCACTGACATCATGAGGAATTAGGGATCAATATTAGTATGTTAGTATTTCATATATATATATATATATATATATATATATATATATATATATATATATATATATATATATATATATATATATATATATATATATATATATATATATGTGATTTCCCTCTGGTGTTGACGAAACGCCAACATTCAACAACCGCGGTAATGCTTAAAGATCAAACCTTAATTTCAAAACCTGATACGTTACAACGATTATAATTCGATCAGTAAATACCCGACCAAAGGTAACGAGCAAGAATCAAAAGAGCAAGATATCAAGTTGGTGAGGAGTGATGTAATATATGATCTGGACTCGGATGTAAAACTTGATGACATCAATGAAGAATTTAGGTTAGAATAAATTCCTTTTGGCTACTGATAGCCTAATCGCCAACGAGGGATCCAACGTGATTGGTAATTTAAGTGACAAAACAAATGGCAATAAAGTATCGACAGTGATGTTTCACCCGATATCCTGCTCTCCTCTGCACAAACATTTGGAATAAATTAGACACAAGTTCGAATTATTTATAGTAAATAATTTTTTAACCCGTCATAAGTGTTAGATCCCATTAAACACGCAAAAGATTGGCTACATCTTCAACTAGAACAAATAGCCAACTAAATGCAATTATTGTATGATAAAGGGAATTTTTGTCGTATATATCAACATTTGACATAGCTAAATATTACAAGGTGTCTTCCAAAAATTAACTAAAAGGATACATTTTCATCCTAATGTATATGAAGGTCAGTTTTGTGTAGATGCACTGTGACATTGGAGTTTTTGTACGGAATCTGATATGTATTTGTTACGTCTAAACAATTATTGTATGACAAAAAGCGCTTTTTCATAATTCGTAACATTTTATATTGCTAAACTATAAGTATTTCATCCTAAAAATTTTCAAAAAGTACTTTTTCAGTCACTCCGAAATTGAAAGTAATGTCCTTTAGAAAATGTTTTCGAAAGTCTCAAAGAAGATTTTGAAGTACTATAACCAATTTATGACTAAACCGATGAAACAGATTTCATAAAAGAAACCATTCTGATTTCTTGTTAGAATTATATACTTGTATGTTAAAAACAGATAAAGAACCTTTTTTCTTATATGGAAAAATACAATATTCCTAATTTATACCATGCGTCATATTAAAAATGTCCAAGAAGGTTAATATTTTGTAGATACACTGTGAAATTGGATTTTTTGGTCTCAAGGCAAATGTTGCCATAAAAGAGGAATTTGTGATACCGTAATACATTTTATTAAATTTTACTACTTTAAAGAGAGGCCTTAAATCATCGATAAAAATACATTAAACGTATGTTTGTTCAAGTTTTTTTTCTTCAATTCAATTCTCCATTTCCGTAATATTTTCAAATTTCTGATAATGAAATACTTGACCGATACGCGGCATTACAGATGGACTTGATATAAACAGTTACATTAGAACTGTTTCGTTTAGAAAATAATTAAAGTTCAAAATCTGCATTAATTTAAATCCGCACGTTAACATTTACCTCAACCAATGAAATCTCTTACACTTTACAAGATGTAATTCGCACGATTCCAGGCACACGTTTTAAACAATTGAACAAAATCTGACCAAATACATTATATGAACAACATATCTTTCAACTAAGAACACTTAGCAATTATATTTTTCATAGTTATTTGTACTTAGATAATGCCTTTTTGACGCTTAGACCATCTTTACTGCGTTAACTCGAACGAAACCAATCCGACATGATTCCATGCATCGCCATTCGTCTCCACATCGTCTGAATCAAGATTGGCATCGAATAATTTACTATCACTTAGTCAATATCTCTGCTGGTACTAACCCTAAGTGTCTACTTTTACAAAAATGTAAAATTTTATGAGTATCTCAACCGTGCATAGCTCTGTTCTTAGGTAGTATCGTTTTATCTTTTTGGTGTTGTTGCATTGTGAAGTTGTTCTTCAACGTTTTAGATTAATGTTTTGGTTTTTTCATCATTTTAGGCATTGAGCGCAACTGATGAGCCATACATTATCGAAATTGCATATCGTCTCTATCAAAATCGTTGTCACAGAATGAATTAATTTCCAGATAATGTATGCTACGCTTAGAATTGTTTATATCGGCAAAAACTACACATATTTTCTTTTATACCTTTGCACAGGGTTAGTCTGGTCTCAAAACCATGATTCTGCACAAGTTTTATGTCAAATTGTAAGAAAAACAAAACTTACTTTCATGAACTATATGGTTCCTAACGTAATGGCATAAACCTACCATTATGGATTACCAGCAGCAGCACAAGCACACAACCGTACATATTAACATTGCATTGTATGAACACGATTTAGTAACTATTGATCATGTGCGTCTCATCTTGTTAATGCATAAATCACACGTATGCCCATTTGAAGATCAATCGTATTTTTTCCCTTCTTTTCCTTTAAACTACAACGTTTTAAACAGTGACATTAAAGAAAAAAGACGAATTATCTCTAGACTTGTCTGGTTTCTTACCTGCAAAACATATAGATCAGCAAACATCCTATTTCGTTTTCAGGTGATAAACCATATAAAGTTAGTTATGTTTTCTCTTTGATTTTATAAAGTTTATAGATGTCCTTAGATGGTTTTGGCTTTAGAGTTTTGGTTATTTTGACATGTTTTTTATTTGTTATTCGGTTTTTCGATTATTTAGGCATTGCGCACAACTGATGAGTCGTAAATCGACGAAATTTGAACATCTTTTGCATCAAAATTGGTATCTAAGAATTTTATTTTAACCACTGGGTCGATGCAGCTGCTGATGGAAGCCAAGTCTCCGGGGTATCCCCAGCTCAGTTGCTAGTATTTCGATATTTGCTCAAAATTGATTTTTGGAAACTAGGGAGCATCTCCCTCGTGCATGCATATAGCTCTGTCCTTAGATGGTTTTGGCTTTACATCTTTTGGTCGTTTTGGCATTTTTGAATTTGCTTTTCAACTTTTTGGATTCTTATTTAGTTTGTCAATATTTTAGTCCTTGAACACAAGTGATGAGTCGTAAATCGACTAAATTTGCACATCTTCTGCATCAAAATTGGTATCAAATAAATGTATTTAAGAATAAATGTATGGGTTAGTTTTTGGTGTTTTTTTTCGCCGTCCGTAGAATTCTGGGTATTTTTCCTAATACTTTTTTATTACAAAGGTATTTTATTTGAAAATAAAGTCGTATGAAATAATAAACAAAAATAAATAACGAAATATTAACTAAATTTCAAAAATCTTATTACATATGAAAGCAGATACTGCTTACTCTTCCAAAGCACCTGAGTCTATCCTCGGTTTTTGGTGGGTCCATGTTGTTCACATATTTTTAGTTTTTAAGTGTACTGTTTCTTTTTTTTTGTTTTTTTTTTGTCTTAGTCTTTGTTGTTCGCCGGAGTTTGTTTTCGATTTTTCCCTTCTTCGAATAAATCTTTCGTATTTATTAACTTTACATATCAAATTATCACAACATTTACAAAGAGAATATTGCTATATAATAGAAATTTTTTCCGTCGATAGTAGTTAAATGACAAAACAAGAGAAGACACAGAAAACTGTCTACCCTGCCTCTTTTTATGTTACGATGTTTAGCTTTGTAGCCATTAAGTAATAACAAGACCGCTAATATGTACCTTCGTTGGTTTTCAATGGACTGTATACATATGGTAGTTTATGTTTTATTGATATTATGAAAGAAAAATGTTTACAAATATTCACCAGAGTCAATTTTACATCTCGCCACACAATATTATATCTACAATTGTTCCATAATCTTTTTATCCTCAAAAATATTTTTATAAGTTCTGATAGGAGATGGTATGATTAAGCCATTATTTGGCCCCATCTGAAATGAATAATTAAAATTAAGATTTCAGATCCGAATTGTATTGTTTTTATCTTATAATGTTCGAACTTTCAAAATCTATCAATCATTGTAAAAAAATCTTTTCCATGATGCAACCATAAACGTCTGCTCAATCAAGGATTTGAAGAAAATTGAGTGTTTACACAATAGATTTTGCTCAAAACAATTACGAGCAACAGCCTTGCCAAAAATGCTTGTTTTATATAATGTTTGTCTTGCATAACGACACGTCTCAGTTAAACATCTTTTGTGCAAGGCTGTTGCTCGTATTAAAATTCTAATTTAAATGTCCACAAATGTGAAATTTTGTGTTTTTCATTCATTTCATCAAAATTGTCCATCTTTGACAGCATATTGCTGTTATTACAAAAATTTCTTGTTGAAAACAAAATTCCTTAAAATGCAAGATTTGAAGAGCACTAAATGATATACGAGAGTAAGTATTTTATTGCTTTTCGATTTGGAATTCAAAGGGCCAAATATCAAGCCAAACCATACCCGTTTCTTTACTACCATTTCAAAAAAGTTGCATTTATGTACATGAACGCTACATACAGAAAGGAAATTGAACGGATGATTTGTTTTATGTTATCTGGGTTAGTTTCTGGTGGTTTCTTTTTTCTTTTTTTTTTTTAACAACAAATTATATATTTATTCGACAATCCTTGCTTGTTACATATCTAATCAAGAGACCAAGCTTCTCTTGATGTACCCTGTTACACTTCACTGTCTATCCAGGAAAATAAACAGCTGATTATAATATAAATACAATATCATATTCAAATAAATATGATCAAGATAGACTATTATTAATATACTTTTTAATTGTTAATAAAATTTTGTTTTCTGTCTTACATTTAATGTTATCCACCCTTTTAATATATTCTTTAACAAAAATTCTATAAACATCAATGTATTTTGTTTTCTGTTCTGATAAGTAATAAGACTTATATATGGAAAAACTAAGAATTGTAATAAAATAATTCAAAAAATAGTAATTATCATCAGACATTTTATATCCAAATACAATATGTTGAAGTTTTATTACCCCAAAATATATTTTACTTCTTTTCAGCAGATCATAAATTTTCTGCCAAAAGACATTTAAATAAGAACATTCCAAAAAATAATGTGTGTAATCTTCTACAGTCTTACAAAAATTACACATGCTGTCGTTGGTAATTTTCCACTGTAATAATAGTTTCTTTGTTGGAATTATATATTGTAATAATTTCCATCTAAAAATTCTTAATTTATTTTCAGTCAAATATTTAAAAACAAAGTTATATAATGAATTCATATTTGGTGTTTCCTGTATCTCTAATTCTCTGAGCCATTTTATAACTCCTATCGATGAATCTATTCTTTTAGATAAAAGTGAGTGATACAAAATTTTATTTGACAAGCTGGAAGTTTCTATAAAGACATTTTTCCATATGATCCTATTTCGTTGAATATTAACTTGACTTTTTACTGAATTCTCTTTTGTAATTATATTTGTCCATTTTTTAGGGATAGAATTTTTCAGTTTATGAAATTCAGAAATCCAATTTATTTTACACTTTAGTTTACTTAGAATATATTTTTCAGACAATAACATCTTGTCGTCTAAAATATCATTTATTTAAATCATATCACTTTTGATCCAATTTTCAAAGATCATCGGTTTATTATGGCATGTAATAAATTTATTTCCCCATATTACTTTTTTTTTTGGATATCGTTCAAATTCATATTAAATACAGGTACCATCTTTTCATATGAATATATATATTTGAATGGAATAATTTTCCAGTTGGCAAATTCACCAGTTACTAATCTATAAACCCATGAAGCATTTAAAGCCATAAAATAACTTAAAATCGATCATGTTTAACCCACCTTTTTCATATGGACTTATCAATATGTTTCGTTTGACTCTGTCTGGTTTCCCATCTCAAATATACTTAAAACAACTATTTTCTATTTCTTTTATATATATCTCTGGAACTACAGATACGCTTCCGATAAATGTAAATAAAGGTACTATCAAAGTTTTGATAATCAATATTTTCTTTATAATAGAAAGATTTCTTTTCTCCCATGTCATGAATAATTTTTTCATCTTTTCTATCTTACTATCCCAATTCAGTTTTTGACATTCTTCTTTATTGTGCGCAAAATAAATACCAAGAGTCTTGATAGGTTTATCTCCCCATTTTATCCCCGCAATTTTGTCTTTGCATGATTTCAATTTACCTATCCACAACCCCTCTGTTTTATTCCTGTTTAATTTTAAGCCTGCAAAAGAACCAAAAATTTCTATTTCATTCATTGAAGCTATAACATCTTCTCTATTTTTACAAAAAAGTGTTGTGTCATCAGCTAGTTGTGAAACTTTAATATTGTGATTTTTATTGTCTAGTTTAATACTAATTCCTTTTACATTTTTATTGGTTCTCAATCTCTGAGCCATGATTTTGACAGTCAAAACAAACAATAAGGCATATAAAGGACATCCTTGTCTAATACCCCGTGAATTTTGAAATGTTTCTGATACCCATCCATTGTTTATAACACATGTTTGTATATCTGTATACATGGTTTCAACCCATCTAATAAATGACTCATTAAAACCAAAATGTTTTAACGTCCCAAATATAAAATCCCATTCCAGAGTATCAAAAGCTTTTGTAAAATCTACAAAAACTATTGCTCCCTCTATTCTATATTTTTCTGTGTAATCTATAATGTCTTGAATTTGTCTCAAATTAAACCCAATAAATCTGTTTTTAACATAACCAGTCTGATCTACATTTATAATTTTAGGAAGTACTATTTTAAGCCGCTGTGCAAGCACGTATGACAAGAGTTTAAAGTCTACATTTAGAAGCGATATTGGACGATAATTTTCTAAGAGAGGAGGATCCCCCTTTTTAAATATCAAAGTTAATATGCGTTGAGTATCCTGTATTGAGGACTTTAACTAGTACTTGTTTAAGTTTTTCCCAAAATAGTCTGTAAAATTCTACCGTTAGACCATCTAAACCTGGAGGTTTGTTTATTTTCATTTTAAAAATTCCTTGCGTACATTCATCCACCGTAATTTTTCCATCACACGCTAATTTGTCATTTTCGTTAATTTTATTTTTCAATTCTCTGTTAGTGATATATTCTTCGGTTAAATTTTTATCTGTCAAGTTCTTTTCATTATACAAATTTTCATAAAATGCTTTAATTTCAGCCAATATTTTCTCTTGATTAGATATAATTTCCCCTTTTTTCCCTTTAACTTCATTTATAGCTTTTTTTAACTTGTCTCTTTTTTCTAGCCCAAGAAAATAAGAGTTATTTTTTCCCCAAATTCTATCCATTTTTCTCTAGATCTAACTTGAGCCCCTTTTGCTTTATTTTGGTATATATTATTCAGCTCTTTTTCAGTTTCATCAATTTCTTTTTGTAAATGAGAATTATTTAAATTAGACTCGCCTAATAGTTTAAGTTTTTGTTCTAAATATCGCTCTAATATACATCGTTCTTTTCTAGTTGACTTTGCTTTATTTTTACAATAAATCATAGTTACTTCCCTTACTTCAGTTTTAAAACTGTCCCATAATAACCTACAATCAAACGAGTCTTTTTCAATATATTTATCGATCAAATTATCGATTAGTTCTTTGTATTTTTTATCTTGTAAAATTGAATTGTTGATTTTCCAATACCCATTCCCTCGTTCTGTTAGCCCTGGTCTAAATTTCATAAATACACACTGGTGATCGGTAGATTGTATAATAGCAGGTTTAATTTTGCAAGTTTCTATAAGTGGTAAAAAATCTGTTTCTATAAAGATCATATCTATCCTACTAGCCTGTAACCTATCTTTTCTTCTCCATGTAAATTGTTGTTTATTTTCATTTAAAGTTCTCCAAACATCTGATAGTTTGTTAGATTTTATCATAGATTTGAAACTGTTAACAGGTTGAATGAATTGTCCTGTCGAAGTAGATTTTCTATCAATAGGTTTAAGTGTGTCATTAAAATCTCCCCCGAGTATTGGTATTCCAAGCCCATGTTCTTTTATGTCATCACTTATCTTTTTGAAAAAAGAATTTCTGAAAGTTTTACTGTTTGGTGCATATATGTTAATAAATGTTAAAATAGTATTATTTATCTGTGTATTAATTGGAACCATTCTCCCGTCAGTATCACTAAATTTACTAATTAATTCATACTCCAATGATTTTTTAATCAAAATAGCCACCCCCTTACTGACCGATGTTCCGTTACTACAAAACGTGTCATACTCTGTATTGTTATTAATTTCTTTTTCGATATTTTCGTCAAAATGAGTTTCTTGTAAAAAAACTTATCAAACTTTTTTGTGCTTTAATCCATTCTATAACTCTATATCTTTTTTCCTTCGAATTTATACCGTTTACATTAAGACTACATAAATTAATTGCGTTGGATTTTAACATAACAAATCGTTTTGTTAATAATTAAAGTACACATATATTTTAACATACTCAATTGAATATTTGTACACTACTTATTTGTCACATGACATAGATCTACAATCTTTATTTTCTTTAAGGCATATTTTAAACACATAGTTCTATAAAATGTGTGATATTTGTTAACCCTTTTCTCCTGGCTTGACCTCAACTTAATTAAGTTTTCACTATACCACGTGTATCTATTAAAACGAATTGAAAAATCGTTTTGATATTGTAACAACATGTCAAATAAAGTAAACATAAACAATAAGACAAACGTTAATATACATATATCTATTGTATTAAAAATTACAAATAATATATTTACTACTTCAACAATGTGTACTCGATTTAACTGTACACTGTCGTGTTTTACAGAAATTGAACACTCAGTATGTGAAGAGTGATATTTTATAAGTTCTTGATAATATATTTCATTTAATTGGATTAATTTGGTTGGAACAAAACACTTCAGCATGTAAACTGGATTTAATTTTTCATTACGGTATTCCAAACTACCTGTTCGTTTTTCGACGAAATTTATACAGCTTTTGACATGTGTTTGTTTAACTACATTTATATTTTCTATGTAATTTGGAGATTTTGTAGCTGATTGCAATATCAGATTAATTCTGTTTACACTTCCGATATCATAATTTAACAGTGAAGGTAAGTAACTTATTCTGATATATATTTTAGTATAACAGGTGTTAATCTGTGGATGTTTTAACCTAAATATAGCGCTAAGACAAATAATAATCCACATGCAGAGTGTTACTATAAATAGAACAGGTAAAAACCTATTAGCCTGAATTACAACATAAACATGATGAATATAGATCATATAATTTTTAGTATTTTGAATAAGAGCTACTACGAAAATATACTTTGACCTAGTATAACCCACAAATATATATATTTGTTGAAATACATATATAAATTTTATGTTAACTACATATATAGAAAATTTTAATATTCTATTTCTTTTCATTCTAGTCTTTGTTTTCAATAAAATTTTATACAATCTTGCAACCATAAACTTGCATGACACACAAGATGGTACTTTATTCACGATTTTGCTGGGTATGCTAGCTTTTCTAATCAGCTCATATTTACATTTTATATAATGAATTCTGTTTAGAAATCTTGCTACTTGCACAATCTTCAAACTTTTTTTTACCTTCTTAATTTGTTTGGTCAAAAATTGAAATTTGAATGCAATTTCTCTACAATAAAACACTATATTGATACATATGAGCCATATACATATACAAATAATCTTCACATATGGTTTATATACTCTGAAATTGAGCTTGAATTTATTTGTAATTATTATTTTATTTTTTTTTTAATATTTTATGTTTGATAAAAATTTGTACAAGTCATTTGTCTGAAAACATATGTTACTTTTTTACTTTTTTGTTTCCAGCATTTCCACCAGTTTTGTCATGTAAAGTTTCTGTAGGTGTTGGTGGTGTCCTGTCATTTACATTTACTGTTCTCCTTTGTGGTGTTCTCATGAATCTGTCCATTGAAACTTGTGATTTATCTTCAGTGTCACTGATAACATTTCTATTACTTTTTGATTTGCCTGGTTTATTTTGGGATTGTTTATTACTATTGTTTTTACTTTCTAATGTTCTTGGCTGAGCCATCTCTGATACAGACTTATCCACTATTTGTTCAATCTTTTCTGCTTGTACAGTACTGTCACAAGATTCTGTGTCTGTCTTACTAGTAAATGATTCCATATTCTCATGATTATTTTGTTGTTCTTTTTCATCTACTTCATGAAAATGTTTTGGACAGTCAATCATTTTATGCCCACTTTCTTTACACACTTTGCAGACCCAATCATTTTGACATTCAAAAATTTTATGACCAGGTTTAAGGCATTTATGACAGGTTTTTAACACTTCTGTAGAAATCCTTTCTGTATTTTCAAATTCTGGCTGACCAGCATGGAAAATTTTACCAATATATTTGCCGATTTGCAAGTTTCTAGGAATAGGTTTGTTAAGAGTCTTGCTAATCACTAGCCTATCCCCAGTCTCACAATTTGTCAGTTTACCATCTACACGCAGTCGCTCTCTGAACAACCCTTGAATATCACAGCCTTGAAGGGTAAGGGCCCGATGTATCTGCCCATCGTCTGCAGAGAGGGGGACGTTTTTCACTTTTATGCGTACTGTATCTTTACGCAACAAAGATGGATTATGAGGGTTTTGTGAGTGTAGAGGTACCTGCCTGCCACGTAGGTTTAACCCCTGTACTAACAACGACAATCTGTCATCCTCATTGTCCATATAAATACGCCACATTTTCCTGACTCTTTGTATCCCTTTTATACACTGTGATGGTACTTTGGCACATATTGACTTGAATATTTCGACATTTGTGAGCCACTGAGTGCGGGGAGGTTTTACTACAGAACCATGAACATCTTGGTCTTTCAAAAAGATGGGCTTTACAAAATTACTTTGATCACCTTGTGTTCTGTTATTATTGTCATTTTCAGTGTTAATATCGTCAGATAGTGCGTTATTTTGGCTTATATGATTATCTGAAACAACATCAGTGTAGGACGCCATTTTTTCTTTGTTTTCGTCTTGTGAGACCGTCGCTTCACTAACTAAATTGGTTATTTCTATACCTTGCAGACCGTCTAAAAGTCTTTTGAAACGTTCCTGAGTCATTGTTCTGCAAAATTCTTCTACTTCAGTATCCATTTTTGGGTTTTCAACAAACTTAAACACTTTTTAACGCAGAGTATTGTACGATACACCTTAGCATATCAAGGGACATTACTCATAAAGTTTCTGGCGGTTTCTTAAACCCAAGTAGCACAAAACATTTTCATGATATTTTTAAAAGGTCAGATAAATGTTTTTCAAAAATGTTATCAAAATAATATTTTCAGGATGTCATGTAAATGTTTTTTTTTTTTGAAATCTTTATAATGTTCTCTTGAAACATTGATCGGAAACGTTTCAAAAATATTTTAAAAACGTTAAAAATAAATATTACTATATCACTTAATAAAAACATCTTAATTCAATGTTTTAAAAATATTTTATAATATTTTCCTAGTTTTAACATAATATTTTAAGAATATCAATAAAATGTTAGAGAAAAAGGTTTTGATATAACATTTTTTATACATGAAATAAACATTCTGTTAAATGATTTTTCAAAAATATCTGAAAGACATCTTTTTAAAAATATATAATAAATATCACGAAGAAATATTTTTGAAAAATGTCTTTAAAACATTATGTTTCATGTTATGGTAACATTTCTGTAAAATATTCTGACAGAAATATTTTTAAAATGTGAAAATAAATTGTTGTTTGCAATAAAATGAAAAATAAAATATATTTTTCGAATTTCAATATAATGTTTCAAAAAATATTTTTATTTATTATTCTCTACATTCTGGTAAAATATTTTTTAAGTTAGGAAATTTATTGTAAAAAGATTTTTTTGCAAAACGTTTTCAGAACATTTTGGAAAAATATTCTCTGGATATCAGATAAAAATAGCTTATCATAACGTTAAGATAATGTTTTTAAAACATTGTTTTTGTCTGTCTGCAAAATTATATTTATTGCCATGTGATCACTATTACATCGGTTATAAATGAAACATGTTAGCTAGTAAAATCCAAGTATAATACTAGCACATTAAAAGACAAACGATCTGCGACGAAAATACTATTAGGGTCTGATCCTTTTTGAAAAAATCCTCTGGGCTGTTTGTATTCTATGAATCTTTTAACGAATGAATGAAACGAGTTTTCTTTTAAAGACCATATGATTGGCCAAAAAACTGAGGATGTCCATTTCGGCGTAACCAATACACCTTTACCTTGACACTTTGACAAATGTAACAATGACCTACTTATCAATTTAATAGGCGGAACAATCCAGCAATTATACAAAGACCAATCGTATGCAAAAGCGTCTACGCCTCCCGTTCCGGGGCACCAGTGGGGTGAGAAAAACATAGGTACTTTGTTATTATTAGAATCTGCGAATACATCGCAAGTAAAAGGGCCCCATAAACTGTTAAAATATTTAAAATGAATATCTGAAATATGCCAATCGTCAAAATCAAAAATTTTAGAATAGAAATCGGCTATTTTGTTTTCTTCTCTTGGAACCCATTCGACTTCTATTGAAATGCTATTTTGCACACATAAATTAAATATTTCTATTGCTAAAACTTGTAATTCAGCATTCATGCTCCCAGCTGTAATAATCCTGACAACTTTTTGATTGTCTGTATAAATTTTTACCAGACGACTATGAAAATATTTCATTAAAGAGTTTAAAGTTATCAAAACAGCTTTTAGTTCTCTGTAAGTAGAACTCTTTTGTTTTTCTTCATATGTCCACATTTTGTGAACGACTTTCTTAAATGTCTCGACTGTATAACCTGTCACTGCGAAACTGCTGGCATCAGTGTAAACTATTTTATCTGGCAAAAAGTTATTCGAAAAAAGTGTTTTGGATGGTAATAAATCACAATTATTGTGCCAAAAATTAATTGCGGAAATTGCATTCGACGTTAGCAAAATTTGTTCGTCCCAATACCGGCTAGTGGATATTAACATTAGCATATTTCTGCTCATTATCCTGCAAATATTTCCTAAACTAGGCATAAATGAAATAATTTTTCCAGTAATTTTGGCTAGTTGTCTGGCTGTAGGTGAAACAGAATGCAGAATTGACATCATTTTTAAAGCGCAGGATTGTTTCCGGGGGTATCTCCAAAGTATGAGTGTTTAAATCCCATACAAATCCAAATATAAGCTTCTTTGTGGGTTGCCAAATACTTTTATCTTTATTTACAAAGAAACCGGAAGATTTCAGATCTTGCTTCATCTTATTAGCCAAATCATTACAACAATCGAAATCATGTTCTATACCCCAACCGTCGTCCAAATACATAACTACTCTAGAACCGTGTGAACGCCAATGCTTTACCAGAGGACGTAAAACTTTTGAAAAAACGTGAGCAGCTGTGGAGAGGTCAAAGGGTAAAGCGGAAAAAACGAAATATTTTGTAACACCTTGAAATTTCCACGAAAAACCTAAATAAGTTCTGTGATCCGCGTGTATACTTATATGATGGTACCCGGATGTGAGATCGAATTTTATGATGAATCCGTCTTTAATTACGTAATTCATAGCTTCAGAAACTCCTTCAAATTTAAATTTTCTCTTTTATACTAATTGATTGACGTGGCGTAGGTCAAGGATTAACCTTTCTTTACCTTTTACATTGACTGACACCGTTAATGGGTTAACCACGTGAGGGATACAATGTTTACATTCTACTGCGGCTCCACAATCAAGCAGTTTTTTTATCGCTGTCTCAACAAAACAAGCATGCTTAATAGCTGATATATTATTGTTTAAATGAGCTGCAGATGGATTTTTAAAAAAAGGAATTAAATAACCTCTTGATATAACATTTAAAACGAAGTTGTTTGCTTGTAAAGTATCTTTCCAAAATGTTAAATTATGATTAAGACTTCCAACTAAAAAAGTACTTGATGAACTGCTTAAATTTTTATATTCGTAATCCCGTTCTAGTAAATTAGGTATGTACTTAACTGTTTTAGAACTGCTTCCCGGGCTGGAGTCTTGAGGTTTTCCTTGGGCACTGGTACGCAAAGTGTCCTTCTGCGTTGCAATAGAAGCACTTGTCGCTCTTCTTTCCACCGTAGTATTCAGACTGGGAGTAAACATTCTGGGAGGTGTTGGAGGATCTGCCTTTAAGTGATTCTTCTGGATATGATGTGCCAGGCCTACGAAAAAGATCGGACTTTTGGACTGCTCGACTAGGCATATCTTGAACGTCAGGTTCATGCGAAAATTCTTCTTCGTCACTCATGGCTGCACTGGTATCTAAATATAACTGTAGAACTCGCTTTGGTGTTTTCTCGATAATTAGAAAAAGGCGCCAAAAGAATTATATAAAGGTCTTAAACCGAATTACTTCTAATTACGCAAAGAAAAATAAATACGATTATTTTATTAAATAAGAAATACTAAGACGGTCCACGGGTAAGTCTGAAATTTGTTGAATTTGCACTCTTGCTCGAAGTTTGCGGCATTTGAAACATTGAAAAATCAGAGACGATATTACTCGCTTTCCTCCCACTATCCAAAATCCAGCGCTTCGTACAGCACCTTCGGGGAAGTGTCTCCCTTAATGGAGGACCAACTCGTGACAATATCTAACTATAAGCGTCACAAGTTAGTGTTTTCCTGGTATAAAAATGGGATTCTTTTCATTAGAATTAATATTTGCTCTACACAGTCTGCGATTCGATACTAATTTCGCAATGTGATTTGCATTCGTTTTGTTAACTGAAACTAATGGCCTTATTTCTTTATCAGTGTCTGTATTTTCCAATGGAAAACCCGGTATAATGTGCTTTGTTAAAGTTCCTTAATCTACATCTTTCCTTGTCAAAAAGTCTGGTCCCAGCAGCCAGGGAGTGTTCTTCATCTGCAAGGCCTGTAACGACCTAGTGGTTGCGCTTATTAATCCATCATTTCATCTTTAACCTAGTGTCCAATATTTTGATCTCAAGCACTGCTCATGAGTTGTCAGTAAACGAAATGGTCATACAGTGCATCAAATTTATTTCGGTATTTTGTGATATGTATTATTTCAAAGGCTATGTATTAAATATATTAAACCAGAATAATTCAGACTTAAACACTAAACAGAAATTGTCGCAAATTCTAGATAAAGAGTTAGTTCCGAAGAGAATACATAATCTTAGTTTTCGTACTACAGAAAGTTCAAATTCACAATTGCTTCAATATATAATTATTCACAGAATATTAGATGCAATTATAAAAAGGACAAATATACCTTAGGATCAAACAAAGAAACGTAATTCATTGGACATACAAACCCGGGAAGACAAATGAACAACCACAACCACAACAAATAAACACAGAAAACAAAGAAACAATAAACAACACGAATTCCTATAAAAATCAGCAGTGAACCCAGGTGCTCGGAAGGGTAAGCAGTTCCTGTTCCGTATACGGCACCCGTCGTAAAATTCAACAAAGTCAATCCTGGGGAAGTCACAAATTGGTGGAGGCACATGAAAGGTTACGACAGTGGGAACAGGTCCAACATCATCTTAGATATTGGAACACTGTAATGGTCAATCAATTCGTGATGACGACCGTAAAATTTCCTAAGTGATGACATCAACTTATCCCTGATAAAATCCTGGTTAAGAAGCTATTCTGACAGCAGTAATCCTCTTTGTCGAAAGTCAGGGTAACTCACCCATGCCCTTGAAAATCGGATAAGCTGAGAAACGTAGACGCCATATGCAGGCGATGCTGGTATATTGCTACTCAAGAAGGGCAAATTAACAATAGGAAAGTTGGTCATCATGTTTGTCATAAAATAGTCTATTTCAAGAAACAAATCCAAATATGAAGCGGACTTTGGCGTATCTGTAGTATCCTTAATTTCAAGCTCACTGGGGTAGATAAGATGTAGAAAGTCTTGGAATTTGTCGTTATTTAACAACACACCATCTATATAACGAAACGTGAAATTAAAGGTTTATTCACCAACCCAGTCGTCAGACTTGTCTGACATGATTATTCATTGATTTGTTACAGAAATTACCAGTATTTAGCAAAATTCAAAAATAATTTGAAATACTAAGGGTTCATTCCTTGTATTGCACATGGTAGATCTCCTTAGCTGAAAGTTGGCTTCCCATTTCGGTATTTTTGGTTGAGTACTTCTTGTTTAATATAAGTTTGGTTTTTGGTCTTCCAAATGTTTCGGTTTTAATGCTGCTGATGAGAGGTAACTCCTTGAAATGCGTCGTATACAGCATAGTATAAATTTACTATATCTAATATTGGTATCTTTGGATTGTTATTATGCTAGTTTCTTTTTGTTTTCACGTAGTAACCCTTAAATGAAATCCGATTCATATGAGTAGAGAAATAGATCGGCGAGGAGAGGAGCACAGTTGGTTCCCATTGGAATTCCGATTGTTTGTTGAAAAATTAGACTGCCAAATCCAACGATTATGTTGTCTATGAGAAAATCTATCATGTTTGTAATTGCATCTTCAGAATACTTTTTGTCAGAATCAGAGTGGTTCTTCACGAAATACGCCTTTTCTCTACCTAGAACAAGAAATTTATACCTGCGTGTCCCATTTTTCTTGAATAAACATTGATGAACTAGTTGCTTTAAGCGGTCTTTTAATTGAGAATGTGATATGGTAGTGTAGAGTGTAGAGAAGCCGAATGTTTTTATGCTGTTGCATGTAGCCAAGGAATTTGATTTTAGATATTGAAGTAAATTTTGAGAGTTTCTAAGAATCCACATCTGATTGAAGCCACTGGTGGAATATGATGTTTCACAGTAATTCTGAAGGCCCTCTTTAATACATGTCAATATGAATGTTTAAATCTTTGAAAGAGGTTTTGTAGAGCAATAAGGTGACCCAGCAATGTACTTTTTTTTGTTTTAACGGATTCTTATGTAGTTTAGGGATGCAATAAAGAGCAGGAAGGTCCATTTCATCGCCATTTGTGGAAATGCCAAAGGAATGAAGAACGGTCTTCTGGTTATCAAGGACTTTTTGCTTAGTGAGTGTGGTCGGTGTATAAGTTGGGTTACCCGCAGTGTTATCTATTCCCAATTCGTTTCTAAGACACTCAAAATAATAGCTCTTGCAGACAAAAACGATGTTATTGGGGGCTTTGTCAGCTGGGACAACTACATAGTCATTTTCAACAACCCTAGGGTCTTTAAAGATGGATTTAGTTTTATTTCTCATAGAACCTTGGAGGCTTTTAAATCGCATTTGTATCATTGACCTAATAGCCTTCGCCCACTCTGAAAGTGTATCAGCAGGTTCCTGTTCCTTTGAAGTCCATTTTCTGGCATAGTCCTCAACAGAATCCATAAGTAATTTGAAATTATATTTCCAATTAATTGGCTGAGGTTCTCGGTATTTGGGGCCTTTAGCTAGCATATTGTTTAGCTTTTGATTATCAACTAGATTGAGATCTCCAGTGATAACCTCATCCACATGACTATAATTGATTGGAGATGACGAACAAGAGCAGCCAGGGGGTTTAGACTTGAGGTCATCGGAATTAAGGTCCCTTAATGCCCGTTGGTAATTGAAAATCTTAGTTGCAATTCGTTTTGTATAAGAATAAGAAATAAATGGAACAGTTTGGTGTTTGAAATATGGAGGAATGTCAGATTTGACTGTTTTGTGGTGAAGGATATTGCTGAGATTTATGGCATCCAAGCCTTTATTAACAAAGTTAACTTTGATGAACGACCTTTGGTGAGATTCGTCGTTATGGATGTGAACTGGTTTGAATAATCTGTGAGAAGCAATATCCGATACCACAGCACTGAGTTTGTATTCAGTTGAATTAAAATTCTTGATCTCCATTGCTTTTTTGTGGAGTGAGCTAAGCTTACACAAGGGAATGGAATATAGTTTAGTTCGAATGTGATGTAGTCCTAAAGGTTTTTGTATGTACGGCAATAACGCATTTAAGAAGATGTCATGGTCAATAGGCGAAGTGTAATATCGATGACCATGACTGCGTTTACGGCGTGGAGTTATATTGAAAATGTTCATAACATTGGTTTCGTTGCATATAACTGTGTCGTCGTTTGAAGTAATTTTATGCAACATCAGACCACCGTTTGTCTTGAGTGCCTCTTGCGTTCGTCTCATGGGGTCAATAGCCTGGGAACCAGTTGGTTGTGAATTAAACCCGTCGTCGACGTAGAAGTTCCGAACGACGTCATTTTCAACATATACCAAAATGTTATTTGAAATGTAAATAATTGTAATTATCTCCAGAGATTTTCATCACACAGCGGATGACCTTCATAGCCATATAGATTTATTTTATAGGCCTATTTGTTTTTAAATGAAAAGAGAAAAAACCCGAAAGTGAGGATACTATTGGTTTGTAAGAAAACTCAATGAA
This sequence comes from Mytilisepta virgata, assembly GCA_028015205.1. Classification (NCBI taxonomy): domain Eukaryota; kingdom Metazoa; phylum Mollusca; class Bivalvia; order Mytilida; family Mytilidae; genus Mytilisepta; species Mytilisepta virgata. The sequence goes on along the minus strand of CM051520.1, from coordinate 5,624,520 downwards.
TAGACACTGGAATACTCTAACTGACTTAGAATAAGATAAGAGTTCAATAATAACAACCCCCCTCCCCCCATTCTCTTCACACCTTGACAAAATAAAATTAAGTTTAAACAGAGTCCAATCAAGGGTTCAGCAGATACAACTCTACATTTACTGTACGGGTAGTTTTGTTTCCTGTTTTTATATATGGCCAAAGGGTGTCCACTCTGTCACTTTTCAAGTTGTTGATATAATTTCATCAACTTTGGCATTGGTCATGAACATCGAGGGAGTAAATAACACACAGAAAGCGATGTGTACATAAAGAGTTCATTATCTTAGCTTATTTTCTTACCTACTGTTATCACCAGAAGATAATAAACACGACTGATTTACTGATACCTGTAGAAAGTAGGCGTTGTCTTCAGCTTCAAATTTCTTTGTTTCAAACCGCGGAAATACACTTCCGGTCACTGGTTTCCAATGAATATTGTTGATTGTTTGCAAGCTGGTACAACAATCTGGAACCAGTTACATTTTAAAACCGAAAACCAAATCTCTAAACATTTACACAGACACGCCAAGGTCAGACATTTAAAAAAAGTGTTTATCAGTTATTGTACACCAAATCGTTTCCACCCGTTATGGGTATAGTTAGTTGTGCACCCTGTGATGGGATTTTCCGTGACGGAATAAAAATCACAATCATATATTTTACCCGTTATGGGTTTTCCCGTGAAGGGATAATGAAAAGAATGATTTTCGGCGAAGGAGTAGAAATGTCATTCATATATAACCTGTTATGGGTTTTCCCGTGAAGGGATATTGAAAGGAGGCTAATGTATTTAACTATGATTGTGCCCGCGAAGGGACTTGATTTCTCGTTTTGAGATTACCAATTTTTTATTTGCATCCCGCGAAGGGTCTATATTTATAAGTATTTTCGCTGCGATAGGGTTTAACTTCATGGACACTTATAGTTTGCAAGACGCATTAATAGCTATAATGTCATTGGGACTTCTTTTAGTTTTGTTGTAATTTCGTTTTTTTTTGTTTTTTTTTAAATACATTTATTTTCGCTTACATTTGATAATCGATTTGTTCAATTGAATTTTGGCTAATTAACATTTATTCATATCATTCCTGTTCTTAAGTTTTGTTGAAAATGTTTTAAATATCTTTTCAGAGGTTTCAATTTTCGTATTGGAAAGATTTGCAAACAATTCAAAACCCGTCATTACGTGACTTTGCTAGTAAACTCCCCAATATAGCAGAGGCAAGCAAAAGCAAAAACACTGTGAAAAAGTACTCTTATGCTTTTAAAAGATTTAGTGTTTGGTGTTCAAATTACGATTTATGTCCACTGCCAGCTTCAGTGACAACAGTTGCAGTTTATTTATCATTCTTGATACAATCCGAAGTTTCATCTTCTGTTTTAAATGGCGCTTTTTACGGAATAAAATGGGAACATGATTTAAACTTGTATAGTAATGTGTTTTCAAGTGATTTTTTGTCAATAGTTCTAGAAGGTGGAGTCAGACTTTTATCAAAACCAGTTAACAAGAAAGAACCTATCACTCACGATATAATAAAGAGAGTCATAGACAAGTTTGGTGTATCTACTAATTTAGCAGACTTAAGAATTTGCTGTTTAGTCCTTTTGAGTTATGCGGGATTTTTAAGATACAGCGAACTTTCTCATTTGAAAGCACAGAATTTACGATTTTACGATTCGGATGTCGAAATCACCATAGTATCTAGCAAAACCGACGTTTACAGACAAGGCAATGTAGTTGTGATAGCAAAAACTAACTCTGACTTATGTCCAGTTGCAATGTTAAAAAGATATTTGAAAGCAGCAAATATTTCACTTTCTTCAGATGAGTTTATCTTTAGAGCTATTTCTTTTTTAAAGTCCAGAAATATTCATATTTTGTGTAAAGCTAACAAACCATTGTCATACACACGAGCTCGAGAGCTGTTATTAAGCACATTGTCAGAAGTAGGTTGTAAAAAAGAACAATTTGGTCTTCACAGTTTAAGAAGCGGCGGGGTTTCAGAAGCTGCACATAATCGCATCCCTAAAAGACTACTAAAATCACACGGTCGTTGGAAGACGGATTTGGCTAAAGACGATTACATAAAAGAAAACCTTAAAAATAGATTGTCAGTTTCCAAAAGTTTGAATTTATAGTTATTAATGAAATGTCAATAGCCATACTACACATTTATACTTTTACCTTTGTTTTGTCGAACTGCTTTGGTGCATCTCTCAATTCACATCAGTCTTTAGTTGTCTTTGAAGTAATCAGAAAAGTTTTATGTTCGGATGAGCAAGCGAAGGAGAACATAATAATATTTCTTATTTAATAAAATAATCGTATTTATTTTTCTTTGCGTAATTAGAAGTAATTCGGTTTAAGACCTTTATATAATTCTTTTGGCGCCTTTTTCTAATTATCGAGAAAACACCAAAGCGAGTTCTACAGTTATATTTAGATATTATTTATTACAATGTTTGTATATGGAAGTTTTTTCTTGTTCTAATTCATATTATTTGTATTTGTAGATTGTGTGATTCCAAGATTGTGCCGATAATTTGGACTTCAATATAATTTGATATAATTTGGACTTTAATATATTTGTTGAATATGAACGAAACATATTGTTGAAAATGTTTATTAAAACTGCTTTGGTGCATCTCTCAATTCACATCAGTCTTTAGTTGTCTTTGAAGTAATCAGAAAAGTTTTATGTTCGGATGAGCAAGCGAAGGAGAACATAACACACCAGCACCTCCGTTTACATTCGCTGGCTTGGATGTATTTGGCCCTTGGAGTGTATTTGCAAGACGAACAAGAGGTGGCTTAGCCCATAGTAAATGTTGGGGGTACTTTTCACCTGTTTGACGATACGAACTATACATACAGAAGTGATTACTGACATGAGTTCCTCTTCGTTCATAAATGCGCTGAGGAGATGTATTGCTCTCAATGGAAATGTCAAGGTATTTCGCTCTGACAATGGAATGAATTTAGTCGGAACAACAAATAGTTTAACAAAAGATGTCATAAACACTGAACATGGCCCAGTGAAAGATTGGATTTTCACACATGGGAGGAGTGTGGGAAGGGATGATAAGGACAATTAGAAGAATTTTTGATTCATGGATTCATGCTGGAAACTAAAGCAATCATAGAAGCAATTTCTACTCTAATGGCTGCAGTATGTAACATTGTTAGTGCTTGCCCGATTTATTGGTTTCAAATGATCCCGAGTCACCGGAAATCTTATCACCTTCAGCTCTATTGACTCACAAGACGGAGTAGGCAAATGACTCTTCATGTATCCTTGACATCACCAACACGTACAAGTCACAATGGAAACGGGTTTAAGTGATGGCCGAAATGTTCTGGGATAAGTGGCCTGGGGGTATCCGTTGGAGAATCTACAGACACTACAAACTACGCGCAAATGGCAAACTGCTACTCCAAATCTTTCGGAAAACGATGTTGTCCTTCTTAAGGATACAAGTACCCACGGGAATGAGTGGCCAGTCGTAATAGTAACGCGCATCTTTCTGAGTGAAGATAAGATGGTGAGGAAAGCCGAAGTTTGAATCATTGAGGATGGAAAACAAATGACTTACTTATGTCCGATTACGGAATTGGTATTGCTGCAATCTGCCTCTCAGTGAAACATTTAAGCATAGAATAAATGGACAAGTGTATATATACTTTATCTTTTCTTTGAATAGTGGTATCTGGGCGATATCAGAAGGGGAGTGTTCCGTCTCCATTGTTAAACGTGCTGACCGTACCGTGAAATACTTGAACAATTGGAGTTGTCTCCAATTTACTTACTTTCGTTTTTGTCTACATTATGGACATCGCATGGAAATTTGTTGTTATATGTTGGCACAGTCTTTTTATCATAACTTACCGTTAGCTTACTGTTATTGACTTTGTAACAGACAGTACGTACTCACAATGTATTCAGAACTATTTCGATTCGTTTTTTTTCTTTCATATACATGTATACTGAAACTTGAAATAATTACTGAATATTTAATTTATTTCATATACGGAAAATAATTTGGTTTACTAGAACACGTTGTTGGCAAGGATAGTATTATTAACCAACCAAACAGTATATTTCTATTTTTTTACAGATTGTATGTGGTATGTATATTATGTTGTTTTGAGATATTACCCATTTCCAAATACCTTTAATTCTCACATGCTTGTATACTATATGATCAGAAAGCTGGATCGTTTCAACGTCTTTACTGTTCTGAATTATTTTTATGTTGTAAGTGTTCGGATTTTATAATATATGATAGAAATATCTAAATTATAATTTGAATTTCCAACTTTTCAGTTCCCCAAAGAAAAGCATCTCCACTGGCAGTATTCCTTCACACCCTTTATGCGCTAATCTTTACCGAAATATCTGTTTTCTATATAGACATAAGTTAATAGTTAATAAACTGGCAGTCTCGTGGTGGAATCTCTTATTTAAGAAATGGTACTATAGAGGTCAGAATTTTTTTAGTAGCTATATTTCTGCTAAATGTATATACTCTCTGCCGAATATTTTGATAGTAATGAAACTTACAGGTTTGGAATTATTAAGTCTTTACACGAACATTAGCCTAACTTGCTCTTTTTTATAAGTTGAGGCAAATATGTCGTCAAAAATGCTGACTTGAACGGTGATTCGGATATATAATACACGTCGACCAAATGTTGGTGACTGGATTCTTTTCCTCTAGTACATGAACAGGAAACAAACAAATCAACTCCACTGAAGTCGAAAAACAAAATCTACGACTGAAAACTGTTTTACCTCTTCTTTATTTTTATCCTGAACTGAGACATTCATGGTTATGGTTTGCTAAACAAATATAACTTGACGCTTGAGTCTCTTTGTTTTTCGATTTTCTTCATTCGCATTTTGTTTAATTGACAACTTCAAACCGGAGCCAATTAAAAAAGAAAATATTGTGTTTTTGGACTTGTTGTATAATGGAAAAAATTCTATGTAAAAAGAATGTTGTTTATTAAAAAAAATCCAAATCTATTATGGTTTAAAGACAATCCGTATTGTTTTCTGCTTTTTGCACAGTTTTGAATCAGAGGTTTATTCCTATACTTGTAAACTAGTTTTACCGCCTACAGTTTTAAGTGGTCGTCTCTCAGGAGTATGTGTCAAGGATTCTATGTTTTGTTCTTTGTGTATTTTGGCACTATATATAGCACTCATGTCACACATTTCTGGTTAAATACTTCACATTTTCATATTATACAATTTAAAGCCTGGCATTCAGTGAGGATACAGATTTGTAAAATGATGGTGACAAAGTATAAATAACTGCATTTTCATGAAATTCCTTCCTTGTGAAAAGCCACCAACTTTTACAATAGTTTCCTTTGTTTTGCTCAATAATGTGCAGCATTGTATTTTTCAGCCTTGATAATTTCCAGCAGCTTTTCCCTTGTTGCGTTGTTGACAGCCGTACTAGCAAACTTTGGCTCTGTTTACTTAGGATATATACTTGTATAATTAAATCCCATTTAAAAATTGACATTAAATTTTTTGAACGAATTTACTGATCAAACCTGGGACCGTTAGTATATTGTCCAGACGCTCAACCACCAGATTACGGAAGCTCCACCGAATTTTACCTATACATATATAAACATTATATTATGGGTTCCGATGGGATAGTCAATATATATATATATATATATATATATATATATATATATATATATATAAGTAAATCTATAATGTATAATAGTACTGACATCTTAAAATTTATTACTAGTATTGTATACTCCGATTGAGCTGGGATGTAAAATAGTTATTCCACTCGGACTTAGTGTGTCTGTATAAGATCATCCCAAGGACAAGAGCAAATACGACTATTGATTCACTGGAGGGTGTTATAGTAGATTTCCATATCCAAATATTTTTTCCCAGAGGGTGATATTGTTTTCAGAGTGTGGTAATCTACAATAACACCCTCCAGTAAAGGCAGTATGTTTTTTATTATAGTGAATGACATTTTCGTGGTAAGACTGTTTTGATTGTATTTTATAGTCGTGTTGACAGTTGCTCGAGATTAATGGTAACAATATGACCTTTAGATGTTCAGTTTTGTCTTTTCGCTTGGCATATGATTGTCTCATTGAAGGATATCATGTCAGATAGTAAAATGTTAATCCAGAATTCATATCGCACACAATGAATATAGACGTAGGTATCTGAGGTATTTCACTTCTATATTATACTATTAGAAGATATTAAAATGTAACAGAACCTTAAATTATTTTCATTTCTTTATTGCGGTAGCAATGCAAGCTAGCAATAAACCATTTATTTAAGTTCATATGGAGAATGTGGTTTACAACAAAAACCGTCATCATCCTCGACCGGTTCACATCCTGTACAAGGAAAATCAGTAAATGGGTTCAAGACTGGACAGTTCTTCGGAATATTGCATCCCATGTCTATGATATATATATATATATATTAGTTTAGCATATGACCTACTTACTATTGGTATTTAATTAATGTAAATTTTATATGCAAATTAGATTGTACAGAAATTGTACGACTACTAAACTAACTAATTCAGGCCTAGCAAATGAGAAAATAGAATACAGATAGATCGTTGTTTTCCTTCAAATTAATCAGTTATATAAAATAGCAATTAGTCTTCACTTTTTTCATTAATATAAAGCTACGAAACTTGAAAATAGTTGCATGAAAAAAAACAAATGTACTTACGTGGTAATTTAACTACAATACAATTATCATAAGTATTATTATTAGATGAGATTGCAAAATAGATATACATGTAATTCGGTACTTGACATACTTAATTAAGTCTGTGCATTCCAATTTTATGCGACTAACAAATTCATTTAATGTTTAAGACGCCTGATATGTTGCAGAATTTGTCCCCATCTAATGTTTCAGTCATAGTCAAACAATACCCTTAGTTTCTAAAGAGAACGTATTTCAGTCCACTGCTATCTTTGTTTTTTTTTTACAGTGTAATGTTAAAATAACAATCCAAAGGTACTAATATTAGATATAGTAAATTTATACTATGAATAACGAATAGGATCGTTTAAGATAGCTTTCAATTATATGATTACTGAAGCAAAAAGTCCAGAAATTTAATTTAAATTTCAATCTAAAAGCATTTATAAACACCAGAAGCACTTTTGAACATAAAAGACTATTGTGTTTTTTTTAGTTTGTCTTGAGTTTCTTCAGCACCATATTGCACATTCGTGAATTAATGTGTTGTTCGGTAGCTAGTTGTAGATGTTTAGGTATTCGCATTTCAAGATTGGTTATACTATAACTATCTTGTATTTGGTATTGTTATTTTGTGTTTTTTTCCCGAAATTTAACAAAATGGAAAAATCAATTATATCAAGATAAAAAACAGACATTTAAACTTAAAAATTGCAGTTTCAGATCAAAGGCATTTTTCTAGTGAAATTTCATTGGACGGCTGTCCTTGTTTGTTTTATATGGGACAGGGTGCGCACTTGAAATCATGTTATGGAAGTCATGCAACAAAAGGATTTCACTTGGTTTATACGTTTCGTTGAGGTATGCGAGATGGCGCAAAATCATTGCAGTACACCAGCTCATGTTCGCTCATTTTTGGAGCCCCATGTCAGATTTCTTTTCGCTTTTTCACAAATCATGAGTTATGATGAAAATTTTTCACACAGCAAGTAAAATGTTCCTCTTTAAAACTCTCCATGGAATAAAATTTTCCTAGGTATTATTTGTTTAATATTTCTGAATTTTGTACGGAACTTTCTCTTTTTTTCCCAGCATCTTAAATCACATGGTTCAACAATATTCTTGTTTCCAGGTCTTAATTCATATGAAGTGTGCTTTGAAATCTCATGACCAAAATCCAACAAGGCTAGATGCAGTTTGGGGTCAGAGGTATTCAAATTAGGGATCCACAGAGTTATGTTTGAATTTTTATCTTAATATTTTCTTGTAAAAATGGTTAAAGGGAAACTAAGAAATCAAATGAGGACAAATACAATTCGCGATTTATGAATTGATGCAATTATTTGTAAAAATGTTCTGAGAGCAGTGTGTTGTGAATGTACTTACTTCGATGGTCAAATTTTCCTACAACAAAACTAAAATAATTAGGTTTAAATAAGCAAAATTTAAATTCGCTGCATTGGCATCAGAAATTGTACTTAAAATTTTCCTTTCATCAATGTGTGCGTGACTTTTTCCTTTGTAAGTTATAGATATTTCATTCAAGTGATGTTTTATCAGATAAACAGATACAAGATCCACTACATTATATGTTATTTATGGTATTGGTACTGCAAAAGCCCAGAAGCACCATTCCCGATTCAAAATTCGAAATTAGAGAAGAGGACAAATATACATAAGGAGCAAACCATAAAACGCAATCCATTAGACAGACAAATAAACAACCACAATCACAACAAATAAACACTGACTCCTATAAAACCCAATAATCAACTTATGTGCTCCTGCTCCGTGAACGGCACCTGTCGTGAGGTTAAAAAAAGTCAATCCTGTGGTAGTCACAAATTGGTGGTACATGAAATGTTACGACAGTGGAAACATGTGCAACATCATCGTAGATATTGGAAGACTGTAACGGTCAGTTTCCATGTATAAAATATAACCCTTCTTGTCTCTCTTGTACCGAGAGTCAGACCGTTTGTATATACCACGGATGATGCATATTCTTATCATACAAAAATGTTCTAGTCCTAAGTATGTACATAATAATTCCACTTAATACAACAATCAATCAATCAAAAACACGACTTTTAAATGTTAACTATTTGTTTGACTAATAAGCATGAAGTTAGAAATGAACCACGATTAAGGAAAACTGAAAAGTTCCACGAACATAAATCATTAGTGTTTCTAAAAACGTGGAGCACAACTCATAAATGTACAACATATGAAAATCGTGTGCATCAAAATTGGTATCAACAAATGTATAGACTATTTTTTTTCTACTTAAATAGCTTTCATACTAAAATACTAATTCTATATGACTATCTCATGTGTTTGGTATATACTTTTATTATCTTAGCTCCCGGTATTGTACTCATTTACTAGATAATTTTACTTACCAAGTAGATCTTTAGCTGAAAGCAAATGAAAAATGTTATTACGTTCCTCACATTTTCTGGTTATATGATCAAAAGAACGATATATTTTAAAATGTTGTTAATATATTTCACTAATTAAATAAAGGAAAATATCTATTACATTTCGTACGTTAAGATGTTTATAGAAACATTCACTTTGAAATCAGTCCATATTTTGTGATATTGAACAATAAAATTGCTACTACACAGTGAACTATTTTTAGAAACAGGTGATTTTCAATTCATGATCTTTAAAGTGAAATTTAATGAAACAATTATAGCACTTCACTATAGTGCAATATCATGTTTTATTAACCAGTAGGCTAAAATATGTCAAAAATGCCTTATCTTTACGAGAAAACGGAATGCATTACAGCAGGGGCATTACAGGATTTTGGTCATAATAACCAGTTATCACGACTTTTTCAAAATGGCTACTTTTTTCAATACTCCACTTGGAACTTTCAGGAAGAGCAAACTAGAACATCTTTTTGACCACAATGTCCGAAATTAATTTTTAAAACTCTTCTTACAAGTTTTGCTTACTTACCATTATATTTGTACTATTCGGATTAATACTATATACAAACGGCGTTGCCTCGGGCCATTACAGCAATCCTCAGGCCATTATTACAGACCTTGGACATATAACAGGGCCTTTATGAAAACACTCATTTATTAATACTAAATTATGGAATACTTAAAGCGATATTCCCCGCCGTCGTTGGCCGTGGGCAATATTGCTGTCATGTGGTCCATAATCGTATAATATTAACTCCCCAACCGATAAATATTATATGTTTTAATATAGATATTTTTCAGTAAGTCTGAGTTCTAAATTCCTTTGTCTGCTGATGTGTGGAAATATACTTTACATTAACTTGATAAACGAACATCCTCACCTACAAGCTGGTTGATAGTCCATTTTCCTGGTCCGTAACAAACTTCACATAACGATGGGGGGTGTTTAAACTTTCCTGAAATACAAATTTAAGCATTTACCCAGAAAGGAGAGTTTAGATGTTTTAGTTACCTTCAATACTGACAAAAGCTATTTTTACTCTGACGTTCATCTCAGCTTTGTTATATGACATATCGTGCGCATGCATTAAAATGTTGGTAATAATGACATCAATGACTAAATAGTTTCAGAAATAACTGCTACTTCAAATAAAAGCATTAAGGTGACTTACTACACTAGTCATGTGACTTTTCACAGTAGTGATGACTAATGTTTTAAAAGTTATGACTGATATTTGCAATATTTCTAACTTTCTTACATTGATTTTGTTCAAATACTCAAATTTAATAATGAAAAACAACTTTAATACAGCGATTGTCTGGTTTGAGTACAATTTATGAGGAAAAATGCTATACGATACGAAAAATGCATTTTGCAAAGGGAGATAATTATGTTTAAAATTATATTAAAATCTTATGAATTTTGCATATTTTTGGAAGTTTTTAATCTGGTGACCCCACGTTTTTTCTTACTTTTAAAAATGGAAAAAAATTGCAATATTATATAAAAGATTAGGAAAATTTCAACGGTTAGATTTTTCAATATTCAAGAATTTTGAGGAAATATCACAAATTTCCTATACAATGAATTATAAAATTTGAAGATTTTAATGCTTCATATCTTGGACATTAGCCTTATGATCTATATTTTTAATATGATTCCTTAAAGATTAACACAACAGGAATAAATTAGCAAATGTCACAAAAAATCAATGGCAAATTATTTTTGCCATGATGTGTAAGGATTCACCTTCAAGCAAACATTAAAGAGCAAATTCCATAATGCAAAAATTACCAAACATATTAAAGGACAAAGCTATGTACGAGGAAGAGAACACTTAGGTTTCACAAACATTAAGATTTTAGCAATAAAATATAAGTAGAAATTCAGGCTAGGATCGAAATAACTTCGAGTCCCCAAAACAATAATTCAACAGGTTGAAGATAAAATTCATAATGCCAAATGACCTGAAGGTGAAGATCTATTAGTTTATTAATTTTTTTACTACAATTTAAGATACCACAGACACTGCCAAGTCTGCATCTTATCTTGACGTTCACCTCGACAAATTGACGCCTGCGGAGGGTTGAATACAAAACTTTATGACAAACGGGATGACTTTGACTTTCCAGTCGTCAACTTTCCATTATTGAGCGGCAATATTCCAGAACCGAGTATATATTTCACAACTCATACGTTATTCCAGTGCTTGAGACAAATATATTGACTTCCTATACAGAGCCCGGCTCCTGACAGCAAAGTTGCTCAGACAGGGGTACGTTGCTCCTATGTTGAAGTCATCCTTATTAAAGTTTTATGGGCAATTAGGCAATACATTGTGTGACGTAATGCGGAAGGTTCTACTTATCCGTTCGTCCAATGAAAATGAATTACGGACATTAATGATGTCAAACGTTTTCCGCTATGAAACATAGTGCACAAAAAAGTGATGTTTTTCAGAACAAAATTAATTACCGATAGAATAATAGGTAGTTTAGTTTTTGATATAGTCAGTATCAAAAACGATTTGGGCTCGTCTAGATATTCAACATGATATATTCAGTATCAAAAACGAAACTACCTATTATTCTATATGTATCACATAGGAAAGATATACAATTTATTGATGTTTTGGAACATAACAAGCATAAAGATTTTATTTGGCCATGACTCGTTAAGTGATGAAATGTGCACATATAGTTCATCAAAATTGGTATCATAGAATTGTATTTTCATTGCCATTAATATATGTAAATACTTACTGTAGGGCAAAATGTACGAAACATAAAATTTACCGCTCTGGTCGAGAGCCATTGTTTTCCCACAGGTAAACTCGTTCTTACTCTGACTAAAAATACAGGTTTTCAAACAATATTAAATTTTATATCTAAGATTGAATTCAAATCCGATTCGATATTTAATTAAACCTTTTCATCTTTTTTTTTAATATTCTGTTTGAACGGACAAGGTTAATAAACAACAACATGGATAACAGTAAAGGTCAGCAATGACATACCAATCAATTAAAACAACCTAATTGACAGCTCAAAGTCAGTATGTTTAGTACCAGAAGAAACTTTTATATGCAGTAAATATGCACACTTAAAAAACAATTATATCACAAAAAATGTAAAATCGGTCTAATATGGTCAACGAAGATATATCAAAATTTAAAAATGTTATTTATGATTTAATTTGGAATAATAAAAGTGAAAAGGTTAAAAGTACAATACTTAACCAAAGTTACATTGACGGGGGACTAAAAATGATAGATATAGACAAATATATAGACGCACTTAAAATAGATTGGGTTAAAAGATTGATCAATATGACGGATGAAGACTCTAATTGGAAAGTAATAGCAAAATATTATTTAAATAAATTTGGACCAAATTTCATGATATTCAATATGAACCTAGATAGAATTCAGTCCATAAATAACATGAAAGAAAACATCCCCGAATTTTATTTAGAGATTATCAAAAAATGGATCAAAGTTAATGAAAACACAAAAATAGTTGTGACGAACTTTAAATCGATACGACAACAATTAATAAGGGGAAATAAACATATCAAATTTAAAGTAAAATGTCTACATTATAATTATTGGATGAAAGACAATATTTTGTTCATTAATGACATACTAGATGAAAATGGGACAATTTCGCAAAATTTCTTGTTGAACAAACTATCAAATCACTGTAGTTGGTTTTCTGATTATACTAAACTGATAAAAGCAATTCCAGCAAATTGGAATAAAGTATTACAAACAGAAGAATATATAAAAACAAAAGTAAAAACAACCTTGTACCCAAAAATAAGAAATGTTGATGGGAAAAGATTAAAAATTTCAAGATTGATCGTCAAAACAAATATATGATATTCAAACGAAAAAGTCATTTGAAAAACCAGTAGGGTTTGTAAAATGGGAAAAACAATTAAAAACTGAAAATCAATGTTTTAAGAGAAAAAATACATTTTTTTTTATTTTCAACTGCTTAGATGAACCTAAGTATAAACTATTCAAATGGAAATTACTTCATTATATTTTACCATGTATGCAATTATTGTCAATGTGGACAATTACAGATTCGTGATTATGCTATGTATGCAACGAACTAGAAAATTATGATCATTTTTTATTACATGTAAATATTGTGAAAACTTGGGAAAACATCAAAATACTTTTGACAACCTTAAATATTGGCCATCACAGTGTAAGTATGAACACATTAGTTATTGGATACAAAATAGTAGATAAAAACTACTATGGAGTGAATTATATATTCACAGTGATATTGTTTACTATATATAACGCTTATTATGCATCTGATCAAAACAGACAAAAAGTTAATGCTTTTAATTATTTTAGAAGTGCATTGTTTGAGATTTGCGAATTGAGACTCATACGCGATGTTTATATCTATAGATTTATGCAAAAGGCGGTAAATATTCTAAAGAATAGACAAGAATTATTTTTATAAAAACTTAATTATAAACAGAATTTTTGTTCAGAAACAATGTTTACTCTGAACTGAATGACCAACAAAGATTTCCATTTAGTTGCCTATTTATATATTTGAAATAAGGAAGCTTATCTAATTTTTATTTTCTTTAAAGAAGTTAAAACTTAAGTTCACATACAATAAAATTTAAGAATGATACTATTATGACATTTTGTAATATCACTAACAAATTATATAAGAGTACTTTTGTTCATAGATATCCCTGTTATCTATTAAAATTAATACCAGAGCTCTTAATGGGAATACTGTACCCTTAAGAGAATTGTTCACAGCAATCAGTGCAATAAAGTATTTTGTTTTGTTAAAAAAAAAAAACAAAAAAAAAAAACAAAAAAAAAACAAAAAATGTAAAATCGGATTTGAATCAAATATATTTTAGAAATACAACCAATAAAAGAAGCTAGTTAAGATTAAATTCAAATACAAATATAGAACAATATTTTAGATGAAAAAACATGTGAGAACAGAGCTTTACTTTAGTAAAATACTAAAAACAGGTCAATGGTAATTACTATTGCGAATGTCGAATTTATGGACTTTATTGATCTGGCTATAAGGTTTTAATCTCTGGCTCAGTGTGATTGTTTCAGCTTTGAAGGGCTATTTGAAAAATCATCTCTCCTATATGTTAAAGTCAGATGGAAATGTACTTCGCACAAAACATAAACCGATAGGAGTTAATTTGGATAGGTATGTTAGATTTACTTAAAGGTCCTAGATGCATGCATGATATGCAGGATACTTGAAACATCTAGTTACTAAATGTTATAACACCACATTTCCCTATACTATTTTTGACTACATACTTTCCGAGCGCCAGAATTTATATTTTTGCAGGTTTAAACATCTAATAGGAATTGTTCCGTTGCGTGCAGTTTTGTGGCATACATTGAGGGGTTATGTTGCAAGAGTACATGTAAATAAATTATAGTTGTTACCATACAAAAATAAAATATTGTAAATTATCCTAAGCAGAGTTAAATTGGTACATAAATGTAGAAATCCCTAAGATAAAGAGACATATAACTACCGATTTTTTTAGGAATAATCCATGCCCAACGTAGCTTGACGATTTGAAATGAAAATTATGTAATAAGAGCACGTTGTAAATATACAAAGTTATAACTGTCTACTCTGGCTAAATTTAATTGGTGATATAACACACGGACTGCCTTAATAGAGCAGAACTATTATTTAATAAATTGTTTTGACATGCTTAAACAACAGAATGGATAACAGGAAAACTTTACAATGACAAACCAATCAATCAACACTACCTAAAAGATAGAAACCCAGACAAAAATAACATAAAAGAACACAAATACATACATAACACAACAGAGATCGTCAGACACTCAACAGTGGTGATTATAAGCCTCCTTAATGGGTACCCAATCCTACACTTATCTATCCGTACACTCCGTTGTATAAAACAAACTAAAGCAAATACAATTTGTACTCATAGGAATATCAATGACCTGTCGACACACTGTATTGCTAACACGAACAAACATGTTGTCCAATAAGAAGTGTAGGGCCTTGATCATGCCATCTATCCAACAACTGTGTTTTGTTATGACTAAAAGACAGTTTAAAACTATTCAGAATAAAAAGTAGAATACTGAAGTGTAAAAAGAGAAGTCCGTGGACGAGAAACACAACCGGGAACAAAAAGATGACAAAGAACAAAGTAACAAACAACACACAAAACCAAAAGGTATACACAAAAACCCACCACAAACCGGTGTGCCTGCAAGACACCCACCGTGCTGCTCGTTGAAGGTAATGTCTGGTTCAGGAGGACGAACATATATGACAGAACTACTACTCCATAGCGGTCAATCAGTTCGTGGTGACGACCGTAGAATTTTCGAAGCAACGACCTTAACTATGGGAAACATAACCCTCTCCTAATAGCTTTTGCGTAAGCCACTGAGCTCTATTCAGAAAAATCGGCATAATGGCCGCAAAACCTACGAGTTGGGAGATAAATGCTCCATACGCTGGAGCAGCTGGAATGTTTCCTCAGAGATATGGGAAGTTTACAATGGGAAAGTCAAAGTAATAGCGTTGGCCATAGGTAGAATAGAAAAATGAAACAGGGAATGTGTCAAAGACCAAAGAGCAGAAAACAGCAGAAAACAGCCCAAGGATACCAACGGGACTTTCACGCAGCAAGAAAATCCCGCACCCTGGATCCTAAACAATAATGCATACTAGTTGGATACCACACTAAAATGCGAAACATACCAATGAACCAAAATTTAAAAAAACACACAAGACTTACAAAGAATAGAGGTTTCTAACTTGGGACAGGGGCAAAAGTGCAGAGGGGTTAAAAATGTTTTGTGATATTTCAACCCTCCCCCTAAACCTCTAGCCAATGTGGAATATCGTCCTGGTATGCACCTGGCTGCCACTAGACGTTAAACAACAATTCATCCGTCCATCCAATGTAGAATAAACAAACACACAGCGATACTCACATTAAAACTCAGATCAAAAGAAGTCCGTGTCCATTGTCAGAAAAGGTAAGGGAAGAAATTTATCAAAATGACAATGATCAACATAAATAAAGAAAGGACTACTAGCAATTACTAACAGCCAGTAGCAGACCTTAATTAAACTAACAGAAATATCATATAGAAAATCAGCCAAAATCCCTCCCGTTAGGGGTTAAGTATCGTGCCATCATAAATTATACGAGAAGAACATAACCCTTGTCATGCCAACAACTGATTTTAGACAAAATGTCTTTATTTCCGATGCAAAGACCCTACAAAGGAGTCTTTAATCTCAAAGTCTTATGGATAGATGAGGTGAAGATAGTCACCAAATCGAGGATTATTTAGTGATACAACTTCATCTACACGGATATAGAAGAATTAAAAGACTAGTTAATCAGTGCACTCAAATTCGGATAGTATACAATGTATAAATATGTATCTTATGCGTTTGAGCATGTAAAAATCCTTTCAGATATTACTATCGTCTTAACAGTTAGATGGACTAGTACGGAATGTTTTCCTCTTCAATAAGACTATATATTTTTTAATGTTTATTCATTTCAATGATTCTAAATGTAAACCGGATTTTACCATTCGTAATTAATATGATGCATGCCTTTAATTAAGCATCTTATTCATGTTACGCCTGCTTAACAACTGATGTTACAATATTTCTTTTCTATACTTTGTGTGAAAGGTGTTTCGTGGTTACCAATAATACAGGTTTTTCGAATATTTACGAAATAACTGTCTAATATATGCATGAATGATAATTATATTTAATATTTAAACAGGATATACGCTGAATATTCATGTGTTATGATATTGTAATTATTATATTTATTTATCTTGGCCTAATTTGTTTTGCGTAGCCTTATAACATGTATACTATGTAATAATAGTTGTTTACCAAATAATGTTATAACTGCGCAGTTTAGAAATCACTGGAACAATAATGGATACTGGTGGAATGACTAGAACTTTCTATTTGACTTACGTAATAATTATGGTGTGATTCGGACTTCTACCGTATTCCAGAAGTTTCCGTTCTACAGTATATATACGGACAAGAAAGTTAGACTTTCAGATCAGAACGTATTGGACCAGACATTCTTGTGTTCTCAGCTGTTGGATTTATTTTGGTTTCACACATCGTACTTGACAGACTTTTATTTTCGTTACATCATACTAGATTGTGACTGATTGGATATAATATTCCGTTTGGATTCCGGCAACAGTGACGAGAAGAATTCCGGATTAGGAAAAGACGAAGGATTTTGAACAGTTAAGTTGACATTTTAGTTTTTTGTAATACTTTTGTAAACTTTGTATATAATAAATCTTGTTAAATTTTATTATTGATTTGTGTCTTTTGTTGGCTACAATTTATAGGTGATTTCGGCCGTAACACATGTATGTATTGTATATATAAGTATGGCAAATAAGATAGTCCACATTAGATATAGTATTATTTACATTGATGAATTTGGCATTTAATGTATTGACATGCTTACCCCTCTGGAGTACCTGGTGTCACTCTTAGTTTTTTAATAGGACTTCCATTGCTAGGGCTTAAGTTTCTGTCCTGTCTTGTTCTAATTTTGTTTACATGTTACACGTGTTTGCTGTGTTCCTTGGACTTCAAATTTGTGGATTTTTCCCACTGTTTTGTTCCTTGTGTATTTATATGCCGATATGTGTTGACAGGATGTTAAATAAACACTACCGTGTAATGGCGAAGGGGCCACTTCTGGCATAGCACTCAACAACGGTCCCGTCTTCTCTGCGCACAGTATGTGGATTCTTCAGAGAAAACCCAACAGTTATACCACTTAGTTGTCCCAAAACACCGACATATGCCCCTCTTTTTTGTAGCTCACAAGGAAAACTGCACAAGGCGGAACCTTAAATAAAAAAAGAATTAAAATGAGAAAATAATTCTTCAGAATTTTATCTAATAAATGACTTCGTTTTTAAATACATTATTATGTTTAATTTTAGATTTTAGAATTCTGTTAAATTGACTTTAACCAGGACTGTCCTGACATATTTGCCGTTTTAATAAGTTTATTCTTCTTAAAAACACATGTAAATGATGTGGAAAACCACCTTGTGAAAACTTTACAAAACATATAGCTACTGTGTCTTATTGTTTCACTTTAGTATCTATACAGTCTTGATAATCCATATGTTCCAGGAAACAATTTCTGTTGTAATGAATATTTGAAACAAATCACTCTATTTTATTCTTTGCAGATTATATTATGAAATAAATTTACGTATTAATCGCAAAAGATCAGATCTCTCGGGAGAGATTAGGTTTATGATATTAAATTATAAAGCAACAGAATATGCTTTCATTTGCTTTTTTTATTATTTTCAAAGTTGTGTTGTATATTTAATTTATTTTCTAAGCCCAAGTTTAGTTTAAAATTAATTTTCCAAATTAAAAATTTAAATGTATGCATTTCAAATTGAAATAGAAAAATAAAATACTTTCGTAATTAATTTCAATAAGTATTATAATTTTACAAGCTGTGTTAAATAAATTCATGTAATGTAAAAGTCATATTTCGAAATTACCAAACACACTTTAATCCAAAAAAAAAAACATTCCTGTAAAGTGTTCATGCCCGTTTTATTGGCAGAATGGTAATTGCAATTTTCATATAGTAAAATAATAATATTTCAGCATTTGTAATTTCTATTTTCTGAAGAGTTACATTAGAAGTTTCCCAATAAGAAGTAGGGTAATCTCGTTATTATGCTCCATTGTCACGTTAAGTTTTCATATTTCTCAACAATGTCTTCACAAAATCAATAATCTTAAATTTTTTCCTCCAATAATTCGCAAGTTTTTTACTGTATTTCTCTTAGTTTTATTTAATTGTATTTGATCCCTCAACAACAAAATATATCATCAATTTATATAATTTTTTTTTATTTTCGTCGGATTCTTCGATAGGTACTAGCGAAACCTGTTTCTTAAACTCGTCTTTGCAGATCGCGGAGACGTCTCATGATTATTTGCTTATGTGATGTTTTCTAGTTGCACCTCTGGATACGGAAATAGTTTTTGTAGTTAATGTGTAGTTATGTTTGAGATGCAACAACAATAAAGTATGGAAATCTCTATTGACACAGTGATGTTTCACTCGATATCCTGCTCCCCTCTGCACAAACATTTGGAATAAATTACACACAACTTTGAATTATTTATAGTACATAATTTTTTAACCCGTCATAAGTGTTAACATCCCATTAAGCACGCCAAAGATTTGCTACATCTGGAAGTCTTCAACTAGAACCAATAGCCATCTAAATACAATTATTGTATGATAAAGAGTATTTTTGTCGTATATATCAACATTGACGTAGCTACATATTTCAAGGTGTCATTCAAACATTAACCAGCAAGATACATTTTCATCCTAAAAATGTATATCAAGGTCAGTTTTGTGTAGATGCACAGTGACGTTGGAGTTTTTGTGACAAAGAATATTGTTAGATACTGCAGCAAACTGTATCACCAAACTGATGAAAGTATTACGGAATCTAATATGTATGTATTTGTTACGTCTAAACAATTATTGTATAACAAAAAGCGCTTTTTCATATATCGTAACATCTTATACTGCTAAACTATACAGTATTTCATCCTAAAAATGATCAAAAAATACTTTTTCAGTCACTCCGAAATTGAAAGTTATGTCTCTTAGAAAATGTTTTGGAAAGTCTCAGAGAAGATTTTTATGTACTATAACAAATTAGGACTAACCTAATGAAACAGATTTCATAAAAGAAAACATTCTGATTTCTTGTTAGAATTATATACTTGTATGTTAAAAACAGATAAAAGAACATGTTCTCTTATATGGAAAAATACAATATTCCTAATTTAAACCAAGTGCCATCCTAAAAAGTTCAAAGAAGGTTAATTTTGTGTAGTATCACTGTCAAATTGATTTTTTTGTCTCAAAGCAAATTTCTCCATATCAGAGGATTTTGTGATACCGTAACAACTTTTATTAAATTGTAGTACTTTAGATCTTAAAGAGAGGCCTTAAAATGCATTAATCGTATGTTTGTTCAGGTTTAAAACTTAAGAATTTGTTTTAAGATATTATCTACATGTATCCTTTAATTCCTCATTTCCGTAATATTTTCATATTTCTAGATTTCAACCGAGAATGATATACTTGACCGATATGCAGCATTACAGATAGCCGTGATATCAACAGATACATTAGAACTGTTTCGTTTTAAAAATAATTTAAGTTCAACATCTGCATTAATTTAAATCCGCACGTTTAACATTTACCTCAACAAATGAAATCTCTTACACTTTACAAGATGTAATTCGCACGATTCCAGGCACACGTTTTAAACAATTGAACAATTGAACAAATCTGACCAAATACATTATATGAAGAACATATCTTTCAACTAAGAACAATTAGCAATTATATTTTTGAAACCAATCCGACATGATTCCATGCATCACCATTCGTATCCACATCATCTGAATCAAGATTGGCATCGAATAATTTACAATCACTGAGTCAATATCTCTGCTGTTACTAACACTAAATTTATACTTTTACAAAAATGTTAAATTTGATGAGTATCTCAATCGTGCGTAGCTCTGTTCTTACGCAGCGATGTTAAGGCAACTGATTTTTTTTATTTCATAATATTGGGTCCATTCAATTTAAATAAGGAATACTCTTCATATTTATCATATAAGTGTTATCGTTAACCACTATGTTAATGATAATGACAAGAGGTACCTAATTTCAGTCACGTGATTGCTCATTTGCATGCTACAGCGAATTACCAACAACGGAACGGGTGTACACATATTTCGCAAAAGTGCAAGGGCGTAGGGGTGTCAGCTATTAACAAGAATATATACGATATATTCTATAGGACCGCGCCTTTATGAAAAGTGTTGCTACTTTGTCTGTATTTGTCTATTGTTTATACAATTTGCCATGAAGTACTCCAATGCGTCAAAAAAGCACGATTTTTCATCTTTAAATGCAGTTTTCTCAAAAACGAATACAAACCAGGAAAAGTAGCAGCACTTTTCTATTACCGCAGATATAGCAGATTTCACACATATTCATGTCTATAATGTCTTCAGCGTATGCCCATGCACTTTTCGATTTTATTTTATTCAACAACTCTACTCTCATTTCGTTCCGGATTTAAAGCGCAACGAGGAAGATGGATTTCTAAGAGCGGACCGATGACCAAAAAAATATCCGGAATTACTGTTTCCATCTTGTAGTCGGCAACCAGTTATATAAACTTTAGAAGCGCAAATATTATGAACATATTTTTAATATTGTCAGATTGTATTGTTACCATATTAAATAAATAAACATTAATACTCTATTTGGTTTTCTGGGAAAAATCAATTTACATTCGGTTTAGGTTTACTGAAACACAACACAAAAAAGTAGGGGTGATGCAAAATGGGATCTGGATAAATTATACATTCAGTATTTCACATATCATACCAGTATAGTAGATTTTTTCACAGGATTACAAACCACCGGGTTTCAGAATGATCAGATTTAATATTTTGGCTCCAGCAAAATGTATACAAAACCCCATGTTTTATGTATTTATACCAACCCCGCTAAAATGTTGCAAATAAATTTTTATTTTCATTTTCGAATAAAATATTTGATTTCATTTATTGAAATCTCCCGGAGTTTGTCAGTTGTTTCGATTTTCCCCTCCTTCGAATATCCCTTTGGTATTTCTTTACTTTACTTGTATGTTTTATCAAAGCCTCAAGCAGAGATATCAAGTTCACTTACTACAGAGCAAGAAATTTCATACAAATTCTTGCCACCTCATCTTTAAAAATAGAACTTGAAAAATTACACAAGGCACATGATTTTAATAAATCTATTAATAATAAATATCACATAGTATGTCAATATTCAATACAAAAAAATGTTAACAATCCTTTTTCAAAATACAAAATTTTCTAATAAACTGCTAAAATAAATGTTTATATTTATATCATTTTACATTTCTTAACCAGATGTCACATTCCCTACATGTATTTGTCTCCCATATGCATAAGTTATCTTCCCCCAAGGTGTCTTGTATTTACAAAAGACAAAAATTACTTTTAGATTTTAGAAAACGAACATCAAAACATATAAACAAAATAAATATATAAATTAAATCTACTGATTTTTTTTACTCTGAATTAAAAACAACTATTTCAATGAACATTTTTCAAAACCAAATATAGAAACTTTCATTCAGTTAGCGTTATATATTTATCCAAAACTAATTAATCTTCTACCGTAATTTAAATAAATTCATTGTTGTTTTTTCATAGTTTGATGGACATGTAATAAACTTCTTTTTAAATCAAAATTTTTCAGGATTACTCCAGAAATGTCATTATGTATTTCAATTTCCAATTCATCTAGTCAAATTAAAATTCAATCTCTTGTTCAAACTGCTACTGTCGAACAATGTATAATACACTCAGTTTTCTTCAGCTTAACTTTGTCCAACTCCACAACTGACAGCTTTACATTTAATATGTTCAATTTTCAACAGGCTCTTTGTCTGTAACCTATCACCATCCTATTAATAAAAACGGAAAATTTTATATTAAGTATACATCTACATAAAATCCTTGTGACTGTACAAATTAGAATATAATTTTTTATCAGGAACTGACAAAGTAAAACATTTTTGTTCAAGTACAAGTAAATTGTTGAGAAATATATTTTTTATTTGTATATGAGCCTTAGAAACAGGTAGAAATTTATAACATATTTGGCAATTAAAAATAAATGTATATTTTCAGACAATTTACAGAATGATTGTCTGTTTCCCCTAACATGATAAGGTCTGTTTTCACCTTCGGGGTCAATTTTTTTCAAGGCAGAAATAAATAAACTTCTGCAACATGAGGGCATGATACACCTGTCGTCCAGGAAATAAAATTTCACCAGTTAACACAGTTTGATTTTGTTGCTTGTTTTTTATGAATACCGGGTAGATCGCATCCCACTCTGGAACAGAACAGTGTAACTTCACCAAAAAGTATAAAGACCTTTAGACTATCACAACAAACAACTGTTTAAAGTTTGAAGTAAATATGACAATGCGTTCTTAAGATACAGCATGATATGTGAAAAATGCCCCCTTTTTTAATGAACAAAGTTCCATAACACTGAAATTTGAATGAATAAAATTCCATAACCGTCCAAAGTGTGAAAAATTGACAGTTTTAGACAATTTTTCAACGAATAAAAATCCATGTCATATCGGAATTTATAAAAAAAATAAAATAAAATAAAAAAAGGGAGCTTACGTCAATACATTTAAATAAGTCACTAAAGTTTTGAAAATTTGTGAAAGCGTTTTCGAGTTCTTATCCGAAGTGTGGACGACAGACGGAAACAACGGTATACCATAATATGTCCGGTCTTTAAAGACGGCGCATAAAAATTAAATAAATTTCCTCTTTTGTTTTGTGGCAATTATTAATGTTGATTTAAATTGTCTGACTGTCTATTAAAACTGTTATAATATTATGCAACTTTCTTCCCCCATGTTTTTAAATAGCTTATTTTATGGAATCAGGAATGAAACAAACTCTTTTCAATAATTTCCAGTGAAACAAACCTTTTATCTAACTTTGTAATGAAATGAATTTGTTTTACATTTACAGAATTCTTTGAGACTGAAATTATTCACCAAAAATAAATTTTGCCTGGCCTAAAAGAATACTTCTTTTTATTCAGCAATGATAAATCTTTTTATTAATTGGGAAACGTCATGCAAATGGCACATTTCTAGCCCCTTTTTACAAAGATAATAATACAGGGAAAACATGACTTCATAAGAACTTTGGACAAAAATACAATACAGAATACCAGATAACGTATGTGTCAGTTTCATTTACGCATTGAAAAGTGGAAGATAAGCTTGAGAAATATTTTCAGGCCATCAAAGTTACGCTCAGTCCGAAACAACTATGCACAGGTTTAGCAAATCCGAAGTGGTATTGCTTACATATTTACCTGTAAGCTACATTATTGAAATTTAGTCACAAAGAACTTTAATGTAAAATTTTATCAGTCACTCATCCGTTAAATGTAGGTTAAAGTGACCAAAATCAAGCGGTAGTATAACAAAATACCAGAAATAATGTTACCTTGCATTTTGTCGTATCACATTTCTCAGGTTATAAACCTTTCCCTGTTCAGGATTACACATGACAAAGCTTGAGGCTGTAAAATAAGAATACAAGGTACATGTTAAATAAATGGATAATAAGTGTAAGATTGTGTAACAACAAACACATTTTTTTCAAAACAATTCTTAATTTAGGTCAAATTACTTTTTTATTGTGCTTTTTATTGACATGATAGATGTGAGTTGTCTCCCACGTTCTTATTGGAGGCATCTTTCACATGATGCAAACAACAGTTTTGAATAAAATTCTATAGACTTTTCCCAAAAATAATAACAGGAGTGGACACACAAAAATGTCTCGCCTGTCGTGTATTTCTAATGAAAGTAAATGCTATCAGACATACATTATAAATTTTAAGCTGTAAATAATGAGATAAAATATAGCAGACCTATTGCATACGGTATTCGAAAAACAGAGCAAAACAAAAAAACTTAACTATAACCACTGAACCATGAAAATGAGGTCAAGGTCAGATGACACATATCAGTTGGACATGCACAACTTACAATCCTTCCATACACCAAATATAGTAGATCTATTGCATACAGAATTCGAAAAACAGACCAAAACACAAAACTTAACTATAACCACTGAACCATGAAAATGAGGTCAAGGTCAGATGACACCTGCCGGTTGGAAATGTACACCTTACAATCCTTCCATACACCAAATATACTAGACCTATTGCTTATAGTATCTGAGATATAGACTTAACCACCAAAATTTAACCTTGTTCACTGATCCTTGAAATGGGGTCGACGTCAATTTAAAATGTCTGACGGGGACGAGGACCTTGTAAGGTACGCACATACCAAATATAGGTATCCTATTACTCATAATAAGAGAGAAATTAACATTACAAAAAATCTTATCACTATCCTTATGTCGAGCTTTCTGCGACTAAAGTCGCAGGCTCGACAAAAAATTGGAAGCAAATTGTCTAATTTGCTAATCATTGCACAGTGAGTCTTTATGGTTTATTATCTTACTTTATACTTAAACGTTATTTTAGTTGTATAAAAATATCAGAAATGTGGTTTTAAAACATATAATTTAATATTAGCTAATGGGAGATTACTCTATTGGAAGCCAGCAAATTTACCTTGAAACTATGTTTTAAAAACAGATTGATATAACCTTTCAAATACCTACAATAATACACCTTTAAATTTCGCACCTAAATCCGTTAAATTAGTCTAGAATCAGCCAATATATGTATTTGGGATTTTGTAAGGGGAAGGGACTGTATTTTATCTCGTTTATGTCACAGTCGAAATTTATCACAAATAAATGTCACATAGTGGAAAAGTTTGAAAAAAATCTTTTTATTTGATATATACTGTTTTATAGGGGTTTAAGATACAACAAATTGGTCAGTTACCAACTTGCTGAGCAGACACCATCAGTTCCTGACATCATGTAGGAAACTGAAAACTGTTGAGTGGACATTAAATGAACAAATAGTCATTTGTTTTCTTAGGAATATATTTGTTCCATACACATTTATGATACATTATTCTCCAAAATTTGTGTAACTGATGAAGGCTTTCTCCTATTCAATATTTCAGAAAAGGTTAAAGAAATTTTTTCTCATTATGTAAGGAAAGATAATTCATGCATATGGGGGAACATATGTATGTAATATATCAATGAAGTACTTTTTTCTAAGTCGATGCTATATGACTCTTTGAGTTTAGAACTGCAATGAATGTTTGTGTACAATGTAGTCCTATTCAAATTTCAAATTTTCACATATTTTCAAAATATCAGATTGAACATATAGGCACATGGTTATTTTCATGCAGTTCTCAGTGAAGGATGTTTATAACAAACTTATATAAAAATACTATATGAAGGTTAAATTGTTATGTTTTGTTCATCATAAATGATGGATGGATGAATTATTGTTTAACGTCCAGTGCCAACCAGGTGCATATCAGAACGAGAACATGTTAATATGATATGAATATGATCCCTCCTAGACCGATACGCTGAGCCAGATTTTTAACCTGCTAGCTCACGAGGTAAATATCCACAGGAAGACATATCACCCTACACATTATACTGACTACCAGTCCTTTGCTCTTACTCCTATACATTGTAGGTTATATGCCGTGTGCATTGGAGAAGCAGCAAATACCAATTTTAATGTCTTTGGTTTGACCCGGCCAGGAATCGAACCTGCGACCTTCCGAACTCAAGGCGAGCACGCTACCAGGAGACCACCGAGGCGGTTTTCATCATAAATGATTTTTTTATTTCCTCATGTTGCCCTATGCAAAGTTGTATGTAAAGTTTTATACCACTTTTAAGCACACAAAAAAAACAGCCAATTTTAGAACTAATTCAAGAATGGTATAATGATTGTTGTCAGAATTTTAGTAAAGTAAAAGTTTTGTGATCATCATTCTTTATGTTTTTAAGGCAGGGCGGGAGAACAAAGGGACAAGAGTCATATTACTTAATTTATAATCTTGGTTGGTTTTTGCATTGGCCCTTAGATATGGATTCAAGGTTGGATGTAGTGTTCCAAGTATCAATTCCATTTTATTTAACCATTCATATCGAATTACTTTTTTAAAAGCATAAATGTAACTTTCTTGTCCTTTTTAATCTTTTTTTTTTGCCATATAACATCAACTTGTAATTAAAGTTTAATCTTTACCCTATAATAATAAAAACAAACTCATTTTTCTGTCAAAAATTAAGAAAACTAGAAAATGTGTCTATAAGACTCGTCCCGCCCTAAAAACAATATATGTTTGAAATATTGCCCTAAGTAGGAAAGAAATATCCAGTTATAAAAGTGAAAAATGACGTTTATAATGGAGCAAATATATGGTACAGAACTGTGTTGTACTTTAAAAGACCAAAATTGTTTTGTTTAAGTATCATTGACAAGATGATTTCTAAGATATGGAGCTATGGCAGTATCAATTTGATTTCTTTTATTATATGTTCGAATGAGCAGATTTAAAAAAAAATCAAATATAAGAAATATGAGGAAATGGACCTAAACATAAACCTTAAGCAAAGTCATTCGACAATGAAATGTAGGTCAATGTGACTATTTTATGGAATTCTTTACCAACAGACCTAAAGTTAAATAAAAATATAGAAACCTTCAAAAGAAATTATACAGATTACGTAAAGCTCTGTGCAGCTTTCTAAATTTGTTAAATTAAAGTCACAGTATTGGAAGGCGAGATATTCTGTTGCTTCAATGTTTATATTAAATGCATATAAATATATATGTATATATTGATATTGATGGTCTACATGGTGTGGATCTTTGTAGAAATTGGATCAATGTTAGATTAATTGATTCTGTGCATTGTATAAATTTATATTTTATTTGAGAGCCTCCGGGAAGATTAGCTTTTTAATGCTAACTGTGTTACCTCTTTAAATAAAGACATTACTTACTTTCTTGCTTACCCAAATATTGCTGAATAGCGTAGTACTATATAAGAGGACTGTAGAGGTGAACGGTCATTGATATATTACCATAAGATTCTGATTAATTGACCCAAATGTAGTAAAATTAAATCAAAGTCACTGAAGCATGAAATGTAGGTCATAGTGACCCAAGTGTTGCTGAACTGCGTTGTACTATACAAGAGGACTGTAGTGGTGAAATATCATTGATATACTACTATAGGTTTCTGAGAAATGAACCTTAACGCAAAACTTAACCAAAGTCACTGAAGCATTAAATGTTGGTCATAGCCACCCAGTGTTGCTGAGCTGCGTGGTAGTATACAAGATGACTGTAGTGGTGAAATATCATTGATATATTACTATAGGTTTCTCAGAAATGGAGCTAAACACAAAACTTAACCTAATTTAAACATACGGACTGACGGACAAGGGTAAATCTATATACCCCAGCCACATTCTCGTCGGGGCATAAAAATCTTATTGCTGTGCATCATGCTGACAATCAAATATTATTCTTTTAAATATAAAATTAAATCAACCCCAAAAACTATAGCTCTCTAAATTGTTTAAAGATTGACTGTAATTTTTTTTTCAGTCCATATGAAAAAATATGTATAATGTTATCAGGTTTGTTGCACATTGATATTGTAAAATATCAGCTGGCAGTCATTATATGAAGCCTTATTTGGCAAGTGAGCATAGCCAACGGGCCAAAGGCTTCATATTGTGACGAGCGGCCGTGTTTTACATTAATACCTGTAACCAATGACCTGAAATACAGTATATATAAATGGACCATTTAATATAACAGGAAGTTCTTGAAAGCTAGCACATGTACAGGGCCAATGCCCTGTATTAAAACTTGTACAGGGTCGATATACAGAGCATGGGCCTTATATAAACTTCTGATTTATGTTCTCCATAGAAATACATAGATCTACGTTTTGTTGCTGCTGAAAAAAATAATAACCTGAAAGACAATATATTTGCCCTGTGATTTATTTTATTAAGTTATAGAAGAATTACTGTAATTTTAAGACACTGGTTAAAGGTGTCACTATAAATATATATCTGCTGAGAACCTCATAATATTTTTGTCGTTTTCTTAATCTTCCTCTACGAATAAAAACTGCTTGCCACGAAATAGCCAATATGTGCTGAAAACAGCTTAAAACCCTAATCCCTTTTGGGATTCTGTGTCCGGAGCTATTTTTCTGACTTGGCGGCCAGTCAGAAAAGTAGCCCTGGACACAGAATCCCAAAAGGAATTACGTAAAACCCCAACTAAATAAATAAACTTTGCACCAGCGCCAGCATTTAGATTTTCTCTAGACACCTAAAAAAACAAAACCAAATCCCCCATTCCTTACCCCGGGGCCGATTGTCAGATCAGAGCAGGACAAAATGCTTATATTTTATTTATTATTTGGCTTTCAAAGTAAACTAGAATCCTTGGTTACAATAAAAAGAGGCTTTATTAACAACTAAAAACTTAGCCAGAGTTTGATTGAGGAGATTTGTTTTGGGAGGGGGGGGGGGGGGGGGGGGTGGTGGTCAACGTTTTGTTTAAACAAAACACATATATTTATGACTTATCATTTTCTGATATTGGATTTTGTACTATTCTCATACAAATATTCTTATTTTTAATACGGTTCACGAAAAATGACAAACAACAGTGTCAACAGTGAACAGGTGATAAACCACGTCGTGTTGTGGACAAGTGCATGTGGGTCATGTTATGAATGTTGTCAGGTTGCTGATATACGTTACCTTAATATTTAAGATCAGCATAATCAGTGTTTGATCAATTGCAAGGCCTGCATCATTGTTGTTCCTTCTCCTCGGCTGATACCACGGGAAATGTCCACTCTTCAAGCTTCTCAAAGATTAAGATTTCTATATAAGGAAAAATAACCCCGCCTTCATACGATGATGGGCGGCTCAAGTTTTACCACATCAAAGCCTTTTTCTCCAAATATAGATATGCATCGCGATGTAAAACGTAAGGATATACGTTGTTATATCATTCGCATCAATCTCAACGAAAAATTAACCGAAATTTTAACGTAAATATCTTTTCTGACGGAAACAACGTCGGCATTGACGTCCATGACGTAGCACGCAATGTTCATGAATATTCATGTCATAAGCAGGAGTTATCTCCCCGTGACCAAAAATAGAAAACGTTGACTTAACATAGCTGCGTTTTTCATCATTTTAGGCATTGAGCGCAACTGATGAGCCATAAATTATCGAAATTGCATATATTCTATATCAAAATCGTTGTCACAGAATGAATTAATTTTCAGACTATGTTTGCTACGCTTAGAATTATTTATATCGCCAAAAACTACACAGATGTTCTTTTATTCCTTTGCAAAGAATTCGTCTGGTCTCCCCAACTATGATTCTGCATAAGTTGTATGTCAAATTGTAAGAAAAACAAAACTTACCTCCATGAACTATACGCCTGCTAACGTAATGTTGTGAACCTACCTTTATGGATTACCAGCAGCAGCACAAGCACACAACCGAACATATTAACATTGCATTGTATAAACACGATTTAGTAACTATTGATCATGTGCGTTTCGTCTTGTTAATGCGTAAATCACATGTATGTACATTTGAAGATCGGTCGTATTTTTTATTCTTTTTTTCCTTTAACCTACAACGTTTTAAACAATGACATTAAAGAAAGAAAGACGAATTATGTCTAGACTTGTCTGGTTTGTTACCTGCAAAACATATAGAGGTTTAAACATCCTATTTCGTTTTCATGTGATAAACAATATAATATTAGTTATGTTTTCTCTTTGATTTTATGAAGTTTATAGATGTCCTTAGATGGTTTTGGCTTTACAGTGTTGGTTATTTTGGCATTTTGTATTTGCGCTTAAACTTTTTGTATTGGTATTTGGGTTTCCGACATTTTAGGCCATGAGCACAACTGATGAGTCGTAAATCGACGAAATGTGCACATCTTTTGCATCAAAATTGGTATCTAAGAATTTTATTTTAACCACTGGGTCGATGCAACTGCTGGTGGACGCCAAGTCTCCGAGGGTATCCCCACCTCAGTTGCTATTATTTCGATACCAGCCCAAAATTGATACTTCAAATTCACTGTTGCAAAAATTGTTAATTTTTTTAAACTAAGGAGCATCTCCCTCGTGCATGCTTACATCTCTGTCCTTAGATGGTTTTGGCTTTACAGCTTTTGGTCGTTTTGGCATATTTCAATTTGCTCTTCAACTTTTTGGATTCTTTTTTAGTTTTTCAACATTTTAGGCCTTGGACACAAGTAATGAGTCGTAAATCCACGAAATGTGCACATCTTCTGAATCAAAATTGGTATCAAATAAATGTATTTAAGAATAAATGTATGGGTTAGTTTTGGTCGAGAGTTGTGGGCTTTTTTCCTAATGCTTTTTATTACAAAGGTATTTTATTTGAAAATGAAGTCGTATGAAATAATAAACAAAAATAAATAAATAAATATTTACTAACTTTCAAAAATGTGATTACATATCAAAGCAGATACTGCTTACTCTTTCAAAGCACCTGAGTCTACCCTCGGTTTTTTGGTGGGTCCATGTTGTTCAAATATTTTTAGTTTTTAAGTGTACTGTTTGTATTTTTTTGGTCTTAGTCTTCGTTGTTCGCCGGAGTTTGTCAATTGTTTTCGATTTTCCCCTCCTTCGAATATCTCTTTCGTATTTCTGAACTTTACATATCAAATTATCATTACATTTATAAAGAGAATATTGCTGTATAATAGTAATTTCCTCCGTCGATAGTAGTTAAATGACAAAACAAGAGATGACACAGAAAACTGCCTACCCTGCCTCTTGTTATGTTTCGATGTTTAGCTTTGTAGCCATTAACTAATAACAAGGCCGCTAATATGTACTTTCGTTGGTTATCAATGGACTGTATACATATGGTAGTTTATGTTTTATTGATAATAATTTTGAAAGAAAATGTTTACAAATATTCACCAGAGTCAATTTTACATCTCGCCATACAATCTTATATCTACAATTGTTCCATAATCTTTTTATCCTCAAAAATATTTTTATAAGTTCTGATAGGAGATGGTATGATTACGCCATTATTTGGCCCCATCTGACGTGAATAATTAAAATTAAAATTTCAGATTCGAATTGTATTATTTTTATCTTATAATGTTCGAACTTTCAAAATCTAGCAATCATTGTAAAAAATCCCTTTCCATGATGCAACACCGACACCATAAACGTCTTCTCAATCAAGGATTTGAAGAAAATTGAGTGTTTTCACAATGATTTTGCTCAAAACAACTACGAGCAACAGCTTTGCCCAAAACGTTTTTATATATATATATATATAATGTATGTCTTACATAATGACACATTTCAGTTAAACATATTTTTGTGTAAGGCTTTTGCTCGTATCAAAATTTTAAGAATCATGATCAAAGGGACAGCCATCGAAAATACTGGATTGCCGCTTGCGATAGGTATAAATAGAATGTGGTGAGGGCAAATATGTTATTGAATACACAAACATAAAAGTTGATTCAATTCAAATTCTTCATTTAGATAGAAGTTCGACTTTGCTACCTATCTGTATTGATAGGACGCTTGATTATAAAAATTAAAGATGAAATACATTTTTCTTAAAAATAATCATTACGAAATCAGCAAGGACATTCATCCTAAGCTGAAGTATCATTCACAGCATGCAGATATGCAATTAGGCTTTAAAAATTATTTTTAAAATATTAGGCATACAAGGATTGAATTTCAAAATAATTATTGTTTTTGTCAATTGCGATAATGAAATCAAGTTGATACATTGTGGAAGCACCATAAATGAATAACGTTGAAAAGTAGTATTGCACCGCTTTTTATGCATTTTTATTTTGTACTGGCATGAAGGACAGCACCATGTGTTGATGTGCACTCGTGTCTTATGGTCATTGAAGTACAATGTAGGTATGAATAAGATGAGACATTGAACAATTTTAATTTAGATCGTGTTCTAGGGGTTGATTCTTTTTGCATTATTCTACATTTACAGCTCCGAAAAGAGCCACGTCATTTCTCATGAATACTATCGATCATAAAAAACATTGAGATGAATAAGAAGATTCTTTTACAGGTTACTGCACCACATTGATTTCACTTGACGCTTGATACATTATGTAAAGTTACATCACAGATTATTTTCGTCTTTTGTGTCCATATATCTACAATATAAAAAACAATCAAAGGCAGTTGGCCTGTCAAACATTCCCATTTCTCAACATATGATTAGATATAATGTCGACGGTAAAATATATTTTTTCAATAATTTATTTTGTTATCAAAACTGAGAATATTTTTGTATACTTTCACAATAAATAAAACACTTATATAAAATAACACATACTGTAATGCATTTCTTTTTTTATAGAATTATTGTTTAGTTTCTATACTGTCCAGTAATTATAATTTAAAAATATGTCAAAAGGTAAAAGCTATAGTAAGTTTCTACATTATGTAACTTATCTACACAAAAAAGTGTGTTTCATTGCTTAATGAGCGGAATCATTATGCAGAATGTTCTAGACGGAAAAAATATAGATATTTGTAAAATTTCTAGAACATTCATTGTGAGACGTATGTAAAGCTAACACACACCTGATGTTGGCATATGGGAACTGGTAACAACTTATTTCTACTTTGGAAGAAACTGCTGGGAATTTCACCGTCGATATTTTGGAGAGATACACACAAAATAAGGGAAATAGTCAATGTGCCGAGGTGACAAACAAAATGGCTATATCGGTCCTTATTTACCGGTGATCCGTTTTGGAAACTAATCAACGGTCAAAAGAATAGTAAAATTAATGTCTTGATTCTAATATAGAAAACACATACTGAGGTATAATGACTGTAAATATTCAGACTATCCTAACTCTTTGTTTGTTCATGTTTGTGCTTTGTAGTCTGTTATGTTATCATATGTTCTAAGCATTCAGTAAAAGTCTTTACATAATAGATATTTATGATTTCGAAACTAACTATTTATCTAAAATTTGCTACCATTTCTGCCTAGTGTTTAAGTCTCAATTATTTTTGTTTAATATATTTAATACATAGCCTTTGAAATAAAATGTATCACAAAATACCGAATTTGATGCACTGTATGGACATTTCGTTTACTGACAACTCATGAGCAGTACTCGAGATCAAAATATTGGAAAGATATTAAAGATAAAATGATGGATTAATAAGCACAACCATAAAAAATCAAAACAATTAAAACAAACAGGTATCCAAACTCAGCTAAGGGTTACCTCTGCAACCTTGATAGAAATAAAAAATTATGCATTAATCCCCAAAATCCAATTCTCGAATATTTTTCAACATTTAACTTCTTATAGTCATTTAGTTCTGTTTAAATTTTAACATGTAAGGTTATGAAGTTTTATAGGATTAACAAGGAAAACATAGATCATTTCTAAGTGAAAGAGCATGAATCATTTTTTATATTATATATAGAAACTGGCAGAAAGATTTCATACCAAATGTGTTTGTCTTTTCAAAACCAATTTATCCGATTAACACAATGAAATGAACAGGATAAAAGGTAATTACTTAGCTTTCTAAATATTTTGTTTTAATTTTTGACGTATGTGTAAAGGGCGTGTTATTTTTCAAACGCTAGGTGTTTTGTTTTCTTTCTTTTAATTTATAAATTATGTTCTCTGTCACAATTGTACCTGACTCTAAAACATCTTTCTGATAACATTTTGTGGTGTCGGATTTCATAAAGGGATTATGTGTCCTACAGCGCTTATCATTCAATAAGGTGCATAAACAAAGACGTGAGTTAGTAAGTTATGTTTACGAAATAAGGGGATTCGTGTATATATTAAACATAACTCACGTTTTAATGTTTTTGGAGAATTCAAATTTATTTCATGGCTCACATTTCTTTGATTTATTTCATTTCCAATAATTAGAACAATAGTTTTGTGATATAATATCAACGTTAATTATGTTATAAAATGTATCACAAAATACTCAGCTAAGGGTTACCTCTGCATCAAAAGGAAGAGCCTTAGAAATTTCTGGTAATTTTTGTCAAATATATAGTTGATGTCATCACTTAGGAAATTTTACGGTCGTCATAACGAATTTAGTGATCATTACAGTGTTCCAATATCTAAGATGATGTTGAACCTGTTCCCACTGTCGTAACATTTCATGTGGTTCCAACGATTTGTTACTTCCACCGGATTGACTTTGTTGAACTTCCCGACGGTTGCCGTATACGGAGCAGAACTGCTTACCCTTCCAGAGCACCTCGGTTCACTCCTTGTTTTTATAGGAGTTCGTGTTGTTCATTGTTTTTTAGTTTTATCTGTTTATTTGTTGTGGTTGTGGTTGTTCATTTCTTCCCGTGTTTGTCTGTGCAATGGATTCCGATTATTTGATTGCTCCTAGGTATATTAGTCCTTTTTTAACGGAATATTTAAAGGCATTGAAGTAATGAATCTGCCAGGACAAACATTCTGGCTAATTAGCTGATAACGCCCTCGGGACTTTCACTCTACCAGCAGTGACATAGACCCAGCAATGATTAGAATTTGAGGCGGCAATTTATAGCTATTAGAATGAAATTTTCTACAAAATCATACCATTATATTTGAAATGTGCATTCTGAGTGCCATTTAATAGCATAAAGTCGGTTTTGCTTTTGACGGCGACAATTTCTCTTGTTTTCGCCTCGGTTCCAGGTCATATCTTTCCGGAAGTGTTTTTGGCTTTTGACGGTGAAAATTTCTCTTGTTTTCGCCCCAGTTCCAAGCCTCAGATACTTCTTTAATTAAGAAATTACTGAAGTTGGCGCATACGAAACTAAACTAGAAACTCCTTCCTGCATCTAACATGTCTAAGTCAATCTTGTGAGTCATTCTGTTTAAATAAGGGAGGAGAATAAGGTGAAGTACAATGTAGACCAGACCTTGCAGTAGATAACATTGTACGTCTTTTATCCAAATTTGAATAGAAAATTGTTGGTAACGGTAAAACTGGGTTTAACTGCAATAAAAGAAGGCGAATGTACTATGTGTGGTTGGTATGCAGCTTATTTAGTTAAACATTGAATAATGAGCGAAGCTGATTCAGGTGAAGCTAGAAATGACATATTTTATGTTATTGTGAATGTACTACCAGTGAATGAATCTGTGAGAAGATGATGATGATATTTTAGTGGCTCTACTATGTTAATGAATATATAGAAACTTTGTGTTCTGATGTGTTGTAAAGTCTGATACGGCAGATCACGTACTTATTATGCATAATAAATTGAAAGATATTTTATTTTATCACAGATTTAATTGGATACTTAAATATGCAATACAGTATAGTCTCATTAACATTTTGCTTTTTATGTCTGTGTTTATTTTATTTTTATTCTTTGTGTGTGTTTGTGTGTGTAGTTTTGTGGTTGTACTGTAGTTATGCATTGTGAAAATAATTTAATCTCCAGCTGAATGGAGGGAATATGAAAATCAATAAATCAATCCTTCAATTTGATATGTTATATATTGTGAAACACATGATATTCTAAATTTGATTTGAAAGGATAAATATATGACCTCAGTATGTAATCTACTATTCATAATAATTACTTTCAAAGAAAATTAGCTTTCACATTCTATCTCACATTCATTTTAAAAGTTTGATTAAGTTCACATATACTTTTTATAGAATTTATACGGGGTAAGAACTGTTTAGCCTTCCGGAGTGACTGGGTTCACTCCTGGGTTTTTAAGAAGTTCGTGTTGTGCATTGTTTTTTAGTTTTCAGTGTTTATTTGTTTTGTTTGTGGTTGTGGTTGCGTTTGTCTGTCCAATGGATAACTAAATTTTATTTGCCCCTTAGCTATATTTGTCCTCTTTAGTAAAAGTTGGTAAAAAAAATAACAATCCAAAGATACTAATATTAGATATAGTAAATTTATACTATGTTGTATACGACGCATTTCAAGGAGTTACCGCTCATCAGCAGCATTAAAACCGAAACATTTGGAAGTCAAAAACCAAACTTATATTAAATAAGAAGTACTCAAGCAAAAATACCAAAATAGGAAGCCAAATTTCAGCTAAGGAGATCTACCATGTGCAATACAAGGAATGAACCCTTAGTATTTCGATTATTTTTGAATTTTGCTTAATACTGGTAATTTCTGTAACAAATCAATGAATAATCATGTCAGACAAGTCTGACTACTGGGTTGGCGAATACCCTCGGGGACCTAGGGTCCACCAGCAGAGGCATCATCCCAGGAGTTTCAAAATAACAATCCAAAGATACTAATATTAGATATAGTTAATTTATACTATGCTGTATACGACGCATTTCAAGGAGTTACCTCTCATCAGCAGCATTAAAACCGAAACATTTAGAAGACCAAAAGCCAAACTTATATTAAATAAGAAGTACTCAACCAAAAATACCGAAATAGGAAGCCAAATTTCAGCTAAAGAGATCTACCATGTGCAACGCAAGGAATGAACCCTTAGTATTTCTATTATTTTTCAATTTTGCTTAATACTGGTAATTTCTGTAACAAATCAATGTAAAAAAACTCTACACCGCTATCATTGTCTATATTATCCCAAAGATAGTTTATTACCTAAAACCCGACCTCGCAATTTCTTTCCTGCTATTGTCTGTAAACCTCAGTTCATGGCATGGATTTTTGGCAACTTTAAAGACTATATTCTAGAATTACAAGATAATTGTTTTGGTAAATTATACTCCTTGGATCGTTCAAGAAAACACAGAAATCTAACAATTGTTTATATGGGTAAATTGGTTACTAAATTTATTTTTTCGGGACTCAGGTACTATTTTTCAATTTGTAAGTGTTTACAATACCAAGGAGATTCTAATAAAAAGAATTAATAGGTACGAATACGATTGTTAATTACGGAAATATTCGGACACTCATTTTGTTTTCGTCGTCTCCTCTTGCCATTTTTTAAGCTCGTTGAATTCGTCAAGCTTAGGCGAAGTGCTAGTAAAAAACACTGAGAAAATCACCTCAATACGAATACATAAGGTCTTGTGATTGTTACCCTTTATACAATTTATATTTGTACACCCGAAAAATAATTCTGAATGGATGAGTTTCAGTAGAAAAATTAATGCACTTGGAAATTTGACAAAAAGCCAAATTTCAGATCTATCCTAAACTTTGTAGAAAAATTATTATATATATATATTTTATGGACACTGTTCATGTTTCATGCAACACATAGATGTAATACTAATATAAAATCTCATAGAAAGAGTTATCTTATTCGTTATGTTGTTTTGATGTGGGAATAGCTCATTTATGGTCGAAACATTTTATTTCTAATTCCATGTTGAATTTGTATAACAAAAAAATATGTCTAACAAATGTATTGTTTGATTTATATTGCATTAATTTTCGTCATGTTACATGTATATAAACCTTACCTTTCCACAGAAATGTACCACTTCACCTTTTTGTTTAACATACAAATAAAATTAAAAGATTCACAGAAAAGTACATCTAATAGAATGTTTATTTTATACTCTTGTAACAAACATAAACCGAATCTCAGAGACCTTTGAATGAAACACGATTCTTTTATACACTTGTAACAAACGTCTAAGATAAGTAAAGTCAAGAAATACGTCGAAGGAGGGAAAATCGAAAAAACTGACAAACTCCGAAGAAAAACGAAGACAAGACCAAAACAATACGAACACTACACGTAAAAACTTGAAACTTATGAACATAGACCCCACCTGCAGGTGCAGGACACCGGCCTTGCTGCCCATGCCAAATTCGGTATTAGGAAGGGACAACACCAATGACAACAGTTCCCTTTTCATTTGGGAAACGGTTTTTTTCATACCTGTCAACCAATTCATGATGACATCCATAAAACTTTAATAATGATGATTGCAACCTTGGTTCAACATAACCAAGTTTGAGTAACTTTTCTGTCAGGAACCTGGCTCTGTCCAGTAAATCAATATATATGTCACAAGCTCTGGAGTAACGAATGAGTTGTAAAATATACATTCCATACGCCGGTGCATCTGGAATGTTGCCGCTCAGTAATGGGAAGTTGACGATTGGAAAGTCAAAGTCTTCCCGTTTGTAGTGAAGTTTTGTACTCAGCTTTCCTCTGGTGTCAATTTCAAGGTGAAGGTAAAGATAATATGCAGGCTTGGCAGTGTCTGTCATATCCTTTCGAGCTCGTATGGATAGATGAGATGTAAAAAGTTCCCAAAACTACAATTGTTGAGTGATAAAACACCATATATGGGACAAGACGCGCAATTGTTTTCCTGTTACAGAAGTCATGCAATAATAGGATGCCATTAAGTCTGTAAGTTTCGTTGAAAAATAGGAGGTGGCTCAAAACGATCCCCATACCCTGGCACATATCCAGTCAACATATTGGGGTGTGAAGTCCGTCTACTTTTTCCGTAATTTGAAAAATCACGAGTCATGGTAAAAAAGTCTCCTTCCGCAAAGTAATATGTATCTCTTTCACGCTCTCCATGTAGAATACAAATTTTCTTGGTTTTATTTATTTAATCCTTTCAATATTTCAATGTCAAATGCCTCATGTAAATACACTTTCAAAACAACACTAGTTATTCAGTTATCATGGTTGGTTTTGTTACAGTAGGTCCATATATCATGGTGCAATTATAATTTTTTTATGGACTTCTTTCGTATCCCTCAGGTCAAAGTTCATTGCAGGTCCTGAGCCATATATAGCGGAAGCTTAAATTAAAGGTACGGCCTAAATTCTTCTGCTTTTCCTTTAGAAGCCCGTCAATGAAATCCTCATATGAGTAAATGAAATAATCTTCCAGGAGTGGCGTACAATTAGTGCCTATAGGAATACCAATAGTCTGTAGAAACACATCCACCAAATTGAACAAATGTGGCGATCAAAACTTCAATCATCAGAACAGTTTCGTCCTCTGTAATTGTTTTGTTAGATTTAGAGTGGTTTTTAACAAAGTATGATTCATCTCTACAAATGACAAGGTATATATATCTGTTGTTGCTATTTTTATTTTGAAAGCATCGATGGATTAGATCTTTCAGTTGTGAATGAAGAATTGTGGTATAGAGGGTAGAAAAATCAAATGTTTTATGCTGTTACAGATTGAAATCGACCGAGTTCGTAAAATATGATTTGAGTTCTTTAATATCCACATTTGATTGATACCACTTCTTGAATACCCTGTCTTACAATAACTTTGGAGGCCCGTTTTGACAGCTGTTAAAAAAGAAGTTAGAAGTTGAGACAATGGTTTGGTGGAACACTTACATGGTAACGTAATTAATTTTAGAAATCAAGAGAATATCGATTTCCTGGACAGAGCCCGGCTCCTGACAGAAAAGTTGCTCAGACAGGGGTACGTTACTCCTAAGCTGAAGTCATCCTTATTAAAGTTTTATGGGCGTCATCATGACTTGGTTGACAGGTATGAAAAAACCGTTTCCCAAATGAAAATAGACCTGTTCCATTGATATTATCCCTTCCTCATACCGAATTTGACATGAGCAGCATGGCGGGTGTCCTGCAGGAAGCAGAGACTGCTTACTCTTCCGGAGCACCTGAGTCTACCCTCGGTTTTTGGGTGGGGTCCATGTTGTTCATACGTTTTTAGTTTTTAATTGTAGTTCATGTATTGCTTTGGTCTTGTCTTCGTTGTTCTCCGGAGTTTGTCAGTTGTAACGATTTTTCTCTCCTTCGAATATCCCTTTGGTATTTCTTGACTTTAACGATAACAAATGCCACAAACAAATAAAAGACCATACCTATTAAATGTGAATGAACAAAATAAATAAAACTGACAACCGCTTTTACTGTGAAACGTTGACCCGTTAATCACTATATAAATCTAATGACAATGATAAATAGAACAATACACGTTCTATATTACAAAATGTATAGGTGTATATGACAATGTAGTATTTCAAAAATCCTTTGCTGAAGGACATATGATGTGAAAATAAAAAATCAAAACAAAAGTTTACAATAAAGATTGTAAAATAGTTTCAACATGTTTAAATGTATCATGATGATACTACATAGTTTTTAAATTTAAAAATTAATTATGTTATATTTAACAGCAAATTAGTAGGTAAATATGAACGCTGTAACGACTGCATTATTAGCAAAGGAGAAAAAAATAATATCTATGTAGTCATCATTTATATGTAACATATGATTGTTTTTTGCGTTTTCAAAAATTTAGGGGTTGAAAACAACTGATGGGTCGAAAATCGACAAAATATGCACTTTTGTGGATCATTATGCACATGTTGTGGATTGGAAATGGTGGAGTATTTATTATTTCTATATTTCAGTGCGTATTTAGTCCATTTTTTTGGTGGACTCCATGTCCAAGAGGGTGCATATTTATCAGCTCTGTTCCAGAATTTCGATAAATTTACCCCTTTAGTTATTTTGGTACTATGATATTAACTCATTTCAGATAACTTGTTAAACGGACAATAAAGTTATACATTTGTACCTACTGGTTTTTTTCAATAAAATAAAATCAGAACAAAAGTTTACAAATATACATTGTAAACTAGTCTCAAATGTATGATGATGGTAATACTTAGTTTCTATGTTTAAAAATTAATTATGTTATATTTAACAGTAATTTAGTAAGTAAATGTAAATATCAACATTTTAACGACTGCATTATTAACAAAAGAAGAAAAAAGTAATAACTATAAAGTCATTATTTATATGTAACATATTATTGTTTTACGTTTCCAATAATTTAGGGGTTGAACACAACTGATTATTCGAAAATTGTGTGGATTGGTATGCACATGATGTGGATTAGAAGTGGTATTATAGAGTTTTTATTATTTCTATATTTAGTTCAGTTCGTTGGTGGACTCCATGTCCCCTAGGGTACAAATGCATCAGCCCTGTTCCAGCATTTCGATAAATGTACCCTTGTATTTAGAGGGTTTTGTTTGGCTTCACCCTTTTGGTTATTTTGGTACTATGATTGTAACTCATTTCAGAAAACTTGTTAAAAGGAAAATTAAGTTATAAATTTGTACCTGGTTTATTTTTCAATAAAATATAAGAATAACTGGGAAAACTGAAATAATCAAACTACTTTGCGTAATCTTTCAGTATCTTCAAAAGTAAATACAAATTGTGAAACATTAAGATACACACCTGTTATTAAAGGAAAAGCTCATTTCTGGCCAAACCTTGTTTACTTTTGGATTTAATTAGACATGCGTCAAATGTCGTCATTTGTTTACTTTAATTTTTTTTTTCATTAATATTAATTATTCTTGGTTGTCCAAGGATCACCACTAGTGATCAGTTATTTACACTGCACAATAGATATTTATTATTATTTTTTTTGGTATTGTAAACAACATAACAGGCAGATTTTGTAGGTTTGTAGTGTTACAGATTATGTTCAGATTTATATAGGTTAAGATAGGTAAAATCCACTAGGACTACGAAAATTAGTGAACTAAATATTACGGTGCGTAAAAAATATAAGTTGTTCTTAGGTAAGAACCTCTTAGTTGAAAGTTGCTAGTTTTTAGATACTAGCCCGAAATTAATACCTAAAATTTACTGTTAAGAAATTGGAAAACTAAGGAGTATCTCCCTCGTGTGTAGCGCTGTCCTTAAATGGTTTTGGCTTTACCACTTTTGGTCATTTTGGTATATTTAAATTTGCTCTTCAACCTTTTTGTATTGTTGTTTTACTTTTCAATATTTCAGACCACAACTAATGAGTCAGAAATCGACGAAATGGTATTAAAGAATTTTATTTAGTACTATTCATTACAATAAATCGATGAGATCTTCAAAGTGTATGTACAATATGCCATAGGAATTAGCAAATAAAGAACTAAAGTACGTTTTAAATACACAAAATGTAGATAAGGTACATAGTAAGGAGAGGGTCCCATCTAAGACATTCAAGATATTTTTTTTTGTACAAGGCTGGGCTACCGTGCAGCAACAATTCATCTGGGTTCAGAACCTATAAAGTAAACAGTAACAAATCAGTGCCGCGTTTGTCAGGGCTATAGTCATGGTTACACAATTGCTACAGTGGTCACTAGAAATGTGAGAAGAGGCGAGATATCTACATGTTTAGTCGGAATTAAATTAATTGTCGGTAAAAATAAAGTAAAATGAAATACTGGAAATCTCATATTTTAAAGTGATCTTTCATGACCGGGAACTAATTCTTTTTAAAGTATACCACACTTGTAATATTACAGAAAAGAAAGACGATGATTATCTGTTCTCATAACTGACAAAACACTTTATAGTTTGCGGCGACGTTAATAATCCACCATTACTTATCGGAAGATCATAGAAATCTTTTATAAAATATTTTCCTCACCTTTCTGGAAAAAAACTCTTATGGCCAAAAGCGTATTCCTTTTGTTGAATTATTAATACAATATGGTTTACACAATTAATTCCTAGTGAATGTCTATATACTATTGTTATCCACATATTGAAAGCTGAGATGCGAGCGACCGAATCGCTTACAGAAATATATCTTTATGTTACAAAAAAATGTCATCCTAAAAATTAAAAATATTGGAATACGTGGAAACATTCCGGTATCAAGTCATATATCAAACGATTACATTCACCTATATATATATATCTTTCATAAAACCAGTTTATCTTTCACTAATTAGGTAATCAAGAACTGTTTTTAATTCTATCTGCAACACCATTTGAAATTATTTTGCAATCTACATTTAATACAGAAATTTGGCACCATTATTATTTTTTTTATTTGCCATCTTTTGGTTAACAAGTTATTACACCTTGTGTTTGAGATGTAGATAGATTAACATTTTGAAAACCTTCTTTGAAAGAGCTTAGTA
This sequence comes from Mytilisepta virgata, assembly GCA_028015205.1. Classification (NCBI taxonomy): domain Eukaryota; kingdom Metazoa; phylum Mollusca; class Bivalvia; order Mytilida; family Mytilidae; genus Mytilisepta; species Mytilisepta virgata. The sequence goes on along the minus strand of CM051520.1, from coordinate 5,580,652 downwards.
AGAAAAGCTTGAGGTCATATGCCAACAAAATTTATAAAACTCCGTAGTAAAACCATCTTATCCAGGACACTTTCAATTTTTCTCAATCAGTACTACTCATTTTTGATGGGGTCACTGTATAATGGACAGTTCAAATAGGTTAGGGGTTTACTATAGGACCCTATTGGGAAATCTTTTTTTCATCGAAAAGCTCTACGAGAGTGACAATAACTATTTCATATCATATATTTTATTATACATCGTTCCTCTCGGGGGTCTTCCCTCCAACCCCCTCCCCCATTCGCTTATTTTGAAAAATGTTTATATACAATTACAATCCATAGCTTTAATCATGTCTTTTATTATTCTTTCAGTAAGTAGGTTCCAACCCTCATAAATCAATAATGTCCAATTATCTCATAAACCGTTAAAATTCCCACCCCTAAACCATATATTCTCTTATTCCCCATGGGAAGACGCACTAAATGACACATACATCGCTTCCCCGGAAGGTTATCACCACTCCCATCAAATCAATTATATTCAATTATCTCACAGGCCGTTACAATCCCCACCCCTGAACCATATATTTTCTTTTTCCTAATGATATACTTCGTTGAAAATGTAAATCACCAAAAACATCGTGAAACGTGCGAAACGTGTGCACGTAATGTGTGGATCGTGTGCGTGCAACGTGTGAATCGTGTGCGTGTGGTTTGCGTGTGGTAATAAACTTGCGATTTGAATCGTGTAACGTGCATGAGATTTCATTGGTCGAGACAGACATTAAAACGTGTGAATTCAAATCGGAGCATATTACGAACTCGAATTAAAATATTGTTGGAACGAACTTCATCGGTGTCAATTATTTGAAAATATTGATATTAATAATCCCGCAACAGATTCTATTTTTTTCTATTACTAATTTAACTTATTCAATTTATTTGGTTTGATAAGAATAAATTCAATAAAATGTTCCCTAAATTAAACGATGGTACAACTTGCATGCAACGTTTGCAAATTAAACATAAATTTGAACTTTAACTTGTCTGTAAAAAAAACTATTTTAAATTACTCTTAAAATATGTTGAAGTTTTTAATCCTTTGACAAATATCATTTATCATTTATATTTTCATAATACATCTTTTACATAAGTAATTGTTTAATTGGGCTAAAACAGCATCTAATTAGACAAGGGATTAAGAGGTCCTATGAAGATAAAATGTCTATTTATCTATCAATTTACCTAAGAAATCTTCATTCATTCTTTCATGCCTCTAAAGATTTGTGATTTTTATTATTTATAAATTTAGAGTTACATTTTCAGATAAACTTTAATTTATATTATAAATATATTTTATGTACAAATATTTTACGTAGAGAATATTAAATATTTTTATTCACTTATGGTTTAATTATAAGTTGAATGAATAAATAATAATAAATTATATTGATATCAACTATATATTAATATGTTTGTTTGTTTGTTTAGTTGGGGTTTTACGCCATTTTCAGCACACTTGGCTATTTCGCGGCGGCCAGTTTTTATTGGTGGAGGAAGCCGGAGTACCAAGAGAGAACCACCGACCTTCGGTAGGAAAATTGGTTATCCTTGTCAATTTAGATTGGATTCGAACACACCCCGCCACAGGTGAGTTTCACAACTCACAACCTCAGCGTTGACAGGCTAGTGATCATTAGTAGTCATGACGAACTACCTAGACCACTCAGCCACCGAGGTCCCTATAAATATGAATTAATAGTTAATATTTTATATTATATATTATACATGTATTATAAATAATGAATACAATGTTTCTGCTATTAACTTTAATTAAACCATTTAGCATTGTATATCTGAGGTAAATGTACAAGTCAATAAGTAGCCTAGTAGTCGTTCGTGGAACACATCCCTGTGACATGGTGTCTTTGTTTGAAAGAAGCCATAACATATTGTGGCGTAATGTTTATTTTCCTGAGAACGTTATTCTTATCATATCAATGGTTAATATGCCATAGCTAATTAGGTAATAACAACATGAAAAGTTTTATTGATTTTTAATAAATTAAAAATATAATTTCACAGTTCTGTTATAAAGTTTGATAAATTTCCCATCGAATATGCAAATATCTTTTTATTTATGAAAAAAGTTAAATGCGGACCGTTCAAAACCTGCTTCCTTTCATCGTACTTATTTATTTGAAATCAAATGCATTTTCAATATTTCATTGCTATTCATATCCGACATCAATTTAATGATAATAATTTATTTCGTTATATTCCGATCGTATCTTAAAAACACAATGTTTAGAAATCGCACGATCGGAAATCGTGTTTCGTGTATTCTGAATCGTGTGATTTGCGTGTAACGTGCGAATCGTGTGCGTGTATCGTGCGAATCGTGTGCGTGTAACGTGCGAATCGTGTGCGTGTATCGTGCGAATCGTGTTCGTATAACGTGCGAATCGTGTGCGTGTAACGTGTGAATCGTGTGAGTGTGGTTTGGTGCTTTACACACTCAACCATCTGTAAGATGCATCGAGTGAGACAAATTTCGCTTCCCCGGGGATTATAACCACTCTTATCAGATCTGTAATGTTCAATTATCTCATAAACCGTTACAATCCCACCTTAAACCATATATTTTCTTATTTCCGATGGTGAGATGCACCAAATGACACATACCTCGCTTCCCCAAGGGGTAATCACCACTCCTGTCAAATCAACTCAATAATGTTCAATTTTCTCATAAACCGTTAAAATCTCCATCCCATAACCATATACTTTCTTATTCCCCATGGTAAAACGCACCAAAAGACACATACCTCGCTTTCCCAGGGGTTATCACCACTCCCATCAAATCAATAATGTTCAATTATCTCATAAACTGTTACAATCCCTAACCCTAAACCATATATTTTCTTATTCCCCGTGGTAAGACGCACCAAGTAACACATACCTCGCTTCCCCATGGGGTTATAACTAGCTCATACATTTTCGATGGTCAAGTGCGACGTTATATCGTAGAAACGGCATAAGAGCGCGCTGAGAGCGATGCGTATAAACAATTCCGTGATTCCCTTTTAAATGATACATACGTCATTATTCAATGGCCGTCATTCTCGCCCCCTTAAACCAGTTAATTTAATTACTGGTACATATTGTATTTTAAAATCTATAAAAATATGTCTATCCCTTTAACTAGTTTTAACACGCACTGTTCAAATGTAAACCGTATCTATCTGCAAAGGTCATCTATATATACACAATGTAGAAAAATATCTAGCTCTGCAAATAATGTTGGTGTCACGTAGATGCCACAACAAAATGGGGTTCCTTGCATACTCAAATTTTCTCAATGTTGCTGCCTAAATTGTAGCTACTGACATATAATAGGAGCTGGACTTATAAATAAATATAACAACAAATGGAATAGAATAATTAATGTTTAATTAAATACTGTATTAAATTAATCATACAGAATCACAAATTATTCATCAGAAAGCTAGAGCCTCCTATGAGCCAGAAATTAACAAATTATGTACCCAAAAACGATAAAAACACATATTTCAAGAGCAGTAACTTTAAAAGAAGTAGTTAAACAATTTAGAAAAGCAAAGCCGACTGCAAAATAGCTGTTCCTACTGACCATAAATGCAATTTATACTTATAATATAACTGCTAGTTGTCGGATAATAGCAGAAAACTGTGAACATTTGTAAATTCACATTTCAGGGGCAATAACTCGAAGGTGTCATTTCCAATTTGTCTGAAAATGTTTGGGTATATACATGTTATAGATCATGTCATGGTAGTTATTATTATAGATTTATATGTATGACCTTACTACTATAGTTATTGACATAATGGTCAAAAACTGAAAACTGTAAACAGTGACATTTCAATTTTGTGACTATTTTGACAGACAATAAGTGATGGGAATATATTTCATTGGTAAGCTAACAAGGCAAGTTTGGCCAAGGACCTATATATATGTTTCTGCAATGTGTACAATGCAAACATGAAAATGCACATAAAAAAGTTCCCTTAACAACACAAGATTTGACAACAAAGTTAACACCTTATTTGAAGCAAGTGTTGTAACAATACACATATTTCTTACAATATTCACATTTACACAGACACTTCATATTTCTGTCATATTATATTTGCTTACCACTAAGGTTGAATATTGTACAGCGATCTATACAAGTTGACGATTTTGCTAGATGACCCTTTATTTCAAATTTTACATTTTCGTCGCCGAATGCAATGATATTCTTTAGCTTTTCCACTTTTTCCTCTTCTAGTCCGAACAACTCTAATTTCTTGATCACCTCAGTCAATGTTTCCATTGCCTTCATACAAACGTCTGTGGTGTTGTTTAAGCCATGCAGATTTTTTTTCTCAGAGGCAATGCAGGCAATAGGAATGTTAAATAATGTAGATCTTGAAAATCTATAATAATCTTGGTCTTTACAATAAGCCATGTATGCATTTATGTGTCTGGATGAAATGATGTTTCGTACTACCTTTGGAATTTTCATTTCCACTTCTGACGAAAGCTGTATAATTTTAGATCCATATCCAACCACTTGATGGTACGTTGGGCTAGAAATAAAATGAATAGAATGCATTAGCTGAGGATGACTTAAACGCATTCTGTATATCCGCGGCGAATTTATCATTTGTCCTGATTTTTCCAAATTAGCATGCTTCCTAGCTCTATCAATTTTTGAAATAGTTAGTCTAGGAATTAATGCAATAAGCTTCTGTTTGGTAATTTTTTGCACAAACAAGGATATAATTTGAATTTGAGTGTGACTTTTATTATGGTCACAATTTTTTCTTTTCGAATTTTATTCTGAGTAAATGAATTCAGTCACTTATCTACTTTGTATAGAAGGTGACTAAATTTGGTCAATATCATTAACATTTTTTTTCTAAAATAATTTTCGTACGTACAATTCACATATACAAAATAAATTGTTTATTTTTCTTGATGAGTTGGTAGTTCTTTATTCTAAAAGCTTATGGGTATTGTTTTGACTATTAATGACAATTATATTATATTTTGGCAAACTGGAAAATGGACAAGTTGCAATGGAATGTGTTAAATAACAATTCAGTATGTTTTAAAAGAAAACATGGATCACGCTTTAACAGAACATATATTCTGCAGTCACATTTGTTTGTGGTGACGTCATATATTATGTAAAATCAGTGAAGCGCAAGAAAAGCAAAAATTTGAAAATCAGATCTTGTAAAATTTTGGGATATTTCAGCAGCGGAAAATATCTCATTACGACTATTGGAAAGGAAAGGTAGTGCAACCCTTTTTAATAGTCTATCACCCCTACACACAGTTGCTGTCATCTTATAGTACGGACTGTTGATCAGCACTGATAGTAACAGAATGAACTGTAGATTCTGTATTGCCTTGTTCACACCAATAGGTTCTTGTCTCATTGATGGATATTACTTATCCTGTTAAGTATGACAGTTTATATTACTATTTTTACGGCATGCGTGAGTTACCCTGACGTTCGACAAAGATGATTAATGCTGTCAGAAAAGCTTCTTAACCAGGGTTTTATCAGGGATTCGTTGATGTCACCACATAGGACATTTACGGTCGTCATCACGAATTGATTGACCATTACAGTGTTCCAATATCTAAGATGATGTTGGACCTGTTCCCACTGTCGTAAAATTTCAGCTGCTCCACCGATTTGTGACTTCCACCAGATTGACTTTGTTGAACTTCACGACGGGTGCCGTATACGGAGCAGGAACTGCTTACCCTTCCGCATCACCTGAGTTCACTTTTGGTTTTTATGGGAGTTCGTGTAGTACATTTTTTAAAGTTTTCTGTGTTTATTTGTTGTGGTTGTGGTTGTTCATTTGTCTTCCCGGGTTTGTCTGTCCAATGGATTACGTTTTTTTGCTCCTTAGATAAATTTGTCCTTTTTTAGGTATCCTTTTGTCGATAGTTATAAGGAAATGTGCTCAGTATTAATATCCGATAGGAGTGAATACGTGAAAAGAATGCATTACATCCCAGGTTTGTCTTCCACAAGGAAGAATTCATTATATTCAAGTTTGTCTTCCACGAGGAAGAATTCATTACATCCCAGGTTTGCCTTCCACGAGGAAGAACTCATTAAATCCCAGATTTGTTTTCCACGAGGTTGAATTCATTACATCCCAGGTATGTCTTCCACGAGAAAGAATTCATTACATCCAATTTTTGTCTTCCACCATGAAGAATTCATTAAATCCAAGAGGGAGAATTCATTACATCCTAGCTTTGTCTTCTACGAATTAGAATTCATTACATCCCGGGTTTTTCTTCCAAGATGAAACATGCACAATTGTTATATTGTCTTTTCACAGTTTATTAAACAATTGTCCATCGGAAATAAAAATGCCTAAGCAAAATGTTCATATTATTCACATCTCGGTGACTAGGAAGCAATATCAGGCGTAATCTTTATGACCAAGATAGTATTTTCCAGTTCATGATTGTTCGTTTGTGGCTGCTCGCTGCCCCTGTCATAGGTTGTCCTCCTTTTGGAACATTTTACCCGTCATTGGAACAGATCGGCGCTAGCCCTATAACTGCCCGCTGCCTGTCACCGGTTGTCCTCCTTATGGAAGAGCTTACCCGTCATTGGAACAGACTGGCGCTAGTCATAGTCGTAGATGTTTTCTTTAAACAGTTCTTCCTTCTGATGACCAGCGTATATGTAAGATACACAGTTCTTTCTTCCTACGACCAGGGATTAGACTGTCCTTATAATATCCATGTGTCTAGGATAATGATTGATGATCAGGATATAATACGTAAATGTCCTTTTAATAATGTTCATTACTAGTGACCGGGATACTTAAAAGTTCTTGTAACATATAGATTATTGTGGTTTCCTTATTGGATAGTTTGTTATTCTCTTCACTGAATGACCAGAATGTGATCCTTTCGATAGTGAGACTATCTGTACTTCAGTCTCCGTGTAATCATCACGTTCGGCAATGTCGGCCGTCACCATTGGGTTATCTTCTGGAACTGGAATCGGCGATGTTGTGGAAGTACCATCTTGACCATATTCCTTGTGACCAGGATTCATGGTATCGTTACCTTGACCATACTCCTTGTAGCAGCTTGGGTTAGATATCTGCCGTTGTTTTTCATCAGGTGATTGGCGTGTCCAGGATGATTAGGTAGAGGTTACCATGTCGTTCTGGTTATTCGATATCGTCATATTCTCCATTGGTACCAGTCAGTACTTTCTTGTAAGTATTGTCGGGAAAGATTGACATTAGGCCTATACGTCATGGTTGTACCATTACCATCTTGTAGTCGTGACAAGTACTTTGTACCATTATCATAATTTGTCGTTGTACCAGAGTGACGAGGATTACTGCTGAAGTTGACCGAAGATTCTTCATCATCTTGAAGTCGTGGTGCACTGGGCTGTGGTCTGACAACTGTTGACTCACCTCCTCATTTCCCTTGTTGACAAACCTTAACCTTAACCTTAACCTTACGGAATTTAGAAGCCTGCGCCTAAATTTCACAGAGATAATAATTATTAAAATAATTGTTACTGTTCCTATTATACATAACCAATATCGAGGACTTGCAGGCATGGGTTCTTCGTTTAAATTCATGTTGTATATTTCTTCTTTTAGTTTATTTATAGAAATCTCTTTATTTCTTTAAGTTTCGGGGGAATTTTAGAATCATTGAAATTCGGTATGGTTGTATCAAATGTCTTTCAAAGGGTCATTATGCCAAATGAGTATCTTCTCAAGAATTGTCTGAATACGTCCGTCATATTGAATTTACTTTATTTATGATAATAGGGTTATAATGTCATATGGTCAATTACTGTGCCCGAGGTCTTGTAGAATAAGTGGAAATTATTATTTTACAATATTTCTTCATTCCAGTTGCCCTTTCCATAAATAGTTGCATCAGACACTTGGTAGATGTCATTATCGGGTAGACAAGACTTTTAAATGTGCAAAACGCTGTAAGAGGACTATTACAAGCCCTAGTTTCTTCGTCAGACAGTACTGCGAACTTTGTTCGTTTCTTATTGACTGCTATATTTTCAGCTTCAAGGTGAAACTTAGCCACAACCGAAGTGTGGTTAGTTCCATTTTGTGGTAAGAGCAGTTGTGAATCTTATAGATATCAAAATTTCCTATACAGTCGACTAGGGGAATAGTTATTATTACTACCAATTTGTCTCTATGAATGATAGCCGTACAAGTCAAAGTCTTATAAAAAGTCCAAATATCCTTTTGTGGGTCAGACAGCAATTTGAATTTACTATCTAAACTGCTTTGAATGGACACTAAGAGCGTCTAAAGTTGCACAGAGGAAATAACTGAAGGGGAAAGGGGTTCCAAAGACAACATTTGTAGTTTAAGATTTTGGTCGTGGTCTCAGGTAATGTCCAATATTTCCTTAGCTTCGCTTATGGCCCTGTCAAAGAATGTGTATGTTTCATTTAAAGCATTGTTTGAATCACTGCGAGGAGAATTTTCGTTAATTTCTTATGGTCAACGGGAGGATGTTGCCTTTCCTCCTTGGAAGCGGTATGTTTCATCGAGCTTATTATCACATCTTTATCCATGCCTTCGTCGACACTTATTTCTGAGCGCGCGTCTTTACAAACCTCGGTTGATGAGCCAACCCTTATTTGATCGGTTACTTGATCAATTACCTTAAGTTAAGTTCCTCAACATCTTGTTGATAGTTTTCTTGTTTAGCTCTTAACCTCTTCTGAAGTTCCGCTAAGGGAATATCATCTTCATCTGAAGAGTCCTCTCTTTCATTCGATATGATAATAACTTTGTTTAGAGTTGTTTTCTCTTCCTGGTCATAAGAATCATATGATTCTTCTGGTGGTACTACATACGTACTTTTTCTCAAGAGTCGACCTGTTTCGTCTTTTTGTATCTACCATTCTTCTACATTTGCTGGCCTGATGTGTCGGGTATCAATTTACTTACCTTTCCGTTCATTTGATTACGGATGATGAAATTAAGAGGTCCTGTTTTTCTATAATTCGATAGCTTGTTGGTTTGTCTGTGGTTCTTAAGATACGCAGCATTTCCTACTTAATAGTCTTTAACATTTCCGATCTGCATATGTTTTCTGCATATTTGTTGCTTCTTTCAGATGTCTATTGACTGCTACAAACGACTTATGTTGTTCTTGGAGAGCTACTTGATGTTGGTCTTTTCCCATGTATCCTCGTCTTGGCTTAAGTATGTGATCCAATGATAATGCAATATCACGGTTGTATAACAGATAAAACGGTGAACATTTGGTGGATTCGATTACGTGAAATCGTATTGCTGCCAATGTTTGATTTAAATACAAATCCCATGTTTGTACATCTTCTTGAATTTTCTTTGCTATGTCGTCATGTAGCGTTCTATGAAAACGCTCTACTTTTCCATTTCCTTGTGGGCTATAATACGATGTTGTTACGTGATGAATGTTCATGGCTTCTAGCGTTTCTCTTACCTTTCTGGTTACATTTTCTGTCCCATTGTCTGTGACTATCTCCAAGGCGCATCCAAATCTTGGATGGAAATATTTCTTCAACTAACATTATCTGCTGATTTATCAGGTACAGCAAAGGCTTCAGGCCACCCTGAGTACCAGTCTATGAAGGAGATAATGTACATATTTCCTGATAGTTTCGTTTGATACAGTCCTGAGACCTGAGAGATCGAGTCCAATCTTTGCGAACGGGTAAGGTGGTGTTTTCATTTCCTGTACAGGTGGTTTGGCATTGGCTGCACTTCCCGTCTGACATGTCACACATTTTTCAATGAGTGTTGATGCTCTTGTACATCCCTGAAAAGAAGTACGTGTGTCCTATAGAGTCATAAGTCTTATCCGCTTGAACCTGCTTAAGAACTAGTTGTTCAAGTTCCTGTGGTATGCAAAGCCTCAGTGTCGGATCTTCCGAATCAGGGTGTGAAAAGTAATACAACAGTAAATCTTTTTTTGAGTCAACGTAATGGGTCAGTTCAGTCGTGTTTGCTGTACCTTTCTTTTAAGACGTTGTCGTATTTATGTTTCTTCTTCGTCCCTTTCCTGTTCTTTTCTAATATCAAATTACCTTTTAAATCTATGTCTGATTTTACCGGGTCATCTGGGGGGGTCTATTCACATTTCGTCATACCTTGAAGCTTCGCTCTATTCGAGTTGACGTAACTTACTTGCAATGTCCTATCATCCAAGTCTGGTTCTTCTGTCTCGCTATGTTCTTCCGTATATTGGGAACCATAGCCTGAAATTCTTGATAATAAATCTGCACAATGATTTTCCTTACCTTTAATGTACTTTATCTTGCAGTGTAACCCGCTATGCTGGGAGCCCATTGTTGGATTTGTTTGAGAATCCAACAGATATTTAAGTGATTTATGGTCGCTTCTTATGACAAACTGTGCATTGTGAAGATAATGATCCAATTTCTGCAATGCATAAAAGATTGCGAATCCATTCTTCTCTATAGTTGACCATTTTGTCTGGGATTGACTTAGCTTGTGTGCCAGGAAGTAGATTGGTTTTTCGTTACCTTCATCTGTTTCTTGACTAAAACATGCACCCATACAGCTGTTGCTTGCATCTGTATATAGGACATATGGTTTGTTGGTATCAGGATAAGTCAACAAAGGAACTATTGTTAGGCTTTCTTTCAGGTAATCAAAGGCTTTTTGGCATCTAGAAGTCCATTTGAACCGTGCATACTTCTTGGTGAGGTCTATGAGTGGTTCTGCTATCTTTTAGAAGTTTGCTATGAATCGTCTGTAATAGGAACACATTCCTATAAAGCCCCTTATTTCTCTTACAGACTTGGATTCGGGTAACTTCCTCATGACTTCAACTTTCTTCAGATCTGGTTTGATTCCTTGCTAATAAAGGCAGAGGAAAAGACGTCGGAGAAACTAACTTTTTCAAGGATCTAAAGTCTACGCAAATCCTATCTGTTTGATCCTTCTTCTTAACAACCACTAAAGGAAAGCTCCAAGGTGACTGTGGCCTTTCTATGAATTTTGCATCTAACATTTCTTGGACTGCTTTGTCTATAATTTTCCTTTTATTCAGTGGCGTTCGGTAAGGTCTGTTCTTGATGGGTTGTGGTCTCCTGTATCTACCCTCATCTTCACTCTCCTTGTTTTTACTTACTATTTTAACTACACCTTTCTTATGTTTCCTGGGAACTTCAATGTCCTTAAAGTCCTTTCCTGTCTTCTCATTACCTTCCTCATTGTCTTGAGTGATTGATGATATTTTTTGAAATTCCAATCCACGTCCCTTTCCGACTACACAACCTCTCTTCAGTTTGTAGTAATTGTTTGTTTGATTAACTATCATCACAGGTATCTTCGAAGTAGTCTGTAAGTTACCTATTGAACCATGTAAGATAAGTCCTGATTCGTAAAGTAAACATCCTAAGTTCAGACTTGAGATTTCTACAAGTCTTGAGTCAGGTATGCGGAAGCCCTTATTCAACTTAACATGACAAACATTTGCTGTCTGAGGTCTAAGTCTTACCTCTTTGTCTGTCCTTAAGATTGACGAGGTATGAATGTCTTCCTCTAATTTAACATAAGTCTTACCTATCCTTATCATTCCTAAGTCGAAATATATTCTTACGCCGTATTCTTTCAACCAATCTCGGCCTAGAATGAAATTTCGATTAAGTCCATCAATAACGAAAAATGTTTGCGTTAATGGAAGTCCATTCATAATAAATGAAATAGTTGTTTGTCCTATTTTGAATTTGATAATCTCCTTCTGATGTTTTTGGGGTGTTTCCTGTCTTTGACCCTGCTGACCCCTTGTTGCTGAATACTTTTTTAGGTCTTTTAGGCATCTTTTTCTGTTTGACCTCCTCCTTCTCATCACTTACTACCATGGGTTCCTCCCTAGAATCCCCAGCTGCGAAGACATTATAAGACCTGAAAGGACATTCTTTTGACCAATGACCCCGTCTGCTACACCTAAAACAAGTTTGTCCCCTTAGATGCCCTATTTCCATAGGCTATAGTTGAAGGGTATCAGGAAAATTTCCTACTGTTGGCCAAGAAACAGGTTATTGTTGCCTCCCATCCATGACTGCGGTTGAAAAGGAGTTTCCCTTACCCTGACAATTATATTAGCTGGCCTAGTTCAGTAAACGTATTTGACCTATCCCTAAAACGCTTCCACAGATTTGTTCTTTCATACCTTATCAAAAGTTTTTGGTTCCTCCTCATGATTTTCATACGGAGGTAATCGAAATACAGTTCATCACAGAAGGCATCAACCAACTGTTGCTGGATTAACACTACTACATTTGAATCAGTTTGTACTGATTCAGGATAAGCATCCTCAACTATCCTCAACAACTTTTCAGCATACATTTGTACACTTTCCTCTGGTTTCTGCTTTGTTTTTCTAAGCATAGACAAGGCCTGTTGTGGATCTGTGATCTCAAGATATTGCCATTTAGGTGTTTCCCCTGCTGACTGACATTCTGTTATATATCGTTTAACAAAATCAGTTATAAACCCAATACAGGTTACATGAACTACCTGAGGTATATCTGTGTCCCCTAATCTTGCCATTTGTGCATATCTTTCTATATTTTTAACCCATTGTTTAAACTTGGTAGGGTCCCCCTCAAATGGAATTTACTGACAAGAAGTACCGATACTGCAGTCTGCAGTGCTTTTAATTGGTCCAAGGCTGTTTTAGCTCAAAAGTTTGGTTGTCCCCCTCCTGTAAACGGAGTAAATTGAGACGATTCAGTTACTTCTACTTCAATACTACTTGGGTGTGTTTTTTTACTGTCACTTTGCCCTAAATTACAGAAGTTTTCTGTTAATTCCTCAACGACGTCTGCCATATTTCTTAAAGACATTTGAGAAAGTATTTAGTTTTAATTTTTATAATTAAGATTTATTTAAGACTGCAATTAAATCTTTACTTACTTAAGCGATTTACGATTAATTTAGGTAAACAATCTTTTAAATTTTAACAAGGTCAGTCTACTAAGGTACTTTTTAGAGATAAATACCTAGTTTTCTTAACTTTAAACGTTTCAATCCAGGTACATTGTCCAGTTGGATCCTAGTCTGTCGGCACCAAATAAGCTATTGTTGGCTTATGGGTCGTCGATCGTATAGTGGTTTTTCAGGTTACTGCTTGCTGGTTACTGCTTACTGACTTTGTATATCAACGAAACTGGTTCCAATTTTTTAATATGCAGATCAATTAACATCAACAGACAGTGGTTAATTTATTGTCTGAGCGGACTACAATATCGCTCGTATTTATAATCTAGCCCCAAAAAACCAGTTGGAACAAGATAAAATACTGCGTAGAAAAATAAAATAATACGTAGAAAATATTAAACGAATATAGAAAATTAGTCCTTCACACGTCAATCAAAGTACCCCAAAATGGTACTATTACAAATAGACACCTGTTGGTGATTGACGTGTGAAACATACCCAGTTCAACTGCAGTTCCAATACATATCTGTCGAAATATCATGTTAGTACATATCTATTTCCTAAATGTCAATTTTAACAAGTTTTTCAATTTGTTCCATGTTCGGTACATACATGTTTTCTAAAGGTCAGTTTTAACAACTTGTGTAGTTTAATCATTGGAACTGTACTTAACTGGTATTAGCCTGTCGAAATACCACTTATTATACAATCATCTTTTAATTTTTAAATTATTACCTTCCCAAATTAATTGAAATATATTTTATATACTTTGGTCACCCAGGCCATCCCGTTACACTATACATACTTGCACAGAATTAATTATACAAAAGAACTTAAATAAATTGTTGAACTGATGTATATTGAATATATCGATTAAGGTAATATAGTATACTATAAAATATTTTACTTGTCCTTTTCGCTATTTTACGCATATGTCAATTACGAAAAACCCTCTGATTTTATTTTCATTTCTTACTTAATTCGAACAAAACCTATAATAAAAATACCAAAAATTGGCGGGACAGCTGATCACTCGTTGCAGGAACAACCCCCACCCAAACGTCCGACATTTACCATTTGTACTACGCGCAACCCAGCAATTAATAATCCTTACCTACAAGCTGATTGATTGTCTATTTTGTCCGTAACAAATTTCACACAATGATGGGTTGTATTTAAATTTTTCTGAAATATTTAAACTTACAAATGTACAAATGGAGAAGCTATACAGTAAATTGGTACAAACAGCGATCATGCAGCGCTGTGTGACGTAAAGTTTCTCGAAACGAATGTTAAACGTAAAAACGAAAACCACATATATTACTCCACTAGAATGCATAGAATAACGGACATTTGTTTATGAATCCATACACGATTTAGTGTCTGTAAACGACACCGAGCTACCACGGAACGGACCCCTACATCATCACATTAATCAGACGGATTTCTCCCGCCTCTGCCTCCGCTTGGTGGTCGGTAGGGCCCTCACATATATAAAACTGCCGTATAGGAAGTACGATTGGTGAAAATAAATGGGAAGTGCAGTGAACGCATTTAAAGGCTTCTTTGCAAAATACTCTGAAGTGAAGAAAGAGTTGACGTTGAAATTGATAATACATAGGATAATGAAGAAGTTAAAATAGACTCTATGTGAAAACTACAGAATGACTATGATTTGGATCTTGGTAATAGTCCTTTTGTACAGCCAATTTTGATTCAAAACCCGGATGTAAGTTAATATCTCCGACCAAGAATCTCAATTTGAAGTTATACATGATACTGATGACTGCTTGGAATATATAAATAATAAAAAAAACAAAATCTGTCATTGTTAGTGAAATAACTAAAGAGTTTAATAAAACGATGGCAATATTTTCGAAAAGGAAAGAAAGACATAAAGGAGTTTAAAAGTTCGGACATAGTTCAAAAGGTACCAGATGAAGTTAACGACTTTATTTTTTACAAACACACATCTAATTGTGAAGAACTTTAATCGTCATGATATGCTATTTAGGATTTATTGTGTACAGTTATTGGTTTTGCCCATTTCGTGTATTTTTTAGAAATAGATGGTTCAGCCGTGTAAAGCAGTAATTGTAAGGGAAATTCAAATTTTCGCTTGGGGGGGGGGGGGGGGGGGGGGGTTGTAATAATTCGTCATGCATGAAAGGAAATTATCTGGAGGCCGCCCGACTTCTCATTAGTGTGACCCCATTTCTGAGGATTTTACGTTTATTAAATGTGACATACTACAACCAAACATCTGCATGACTCCTCCTGAACACTGTGGTTATTTGCTTCATTTGAAATTATTGTGTTTTCCATAGACTTTCCTATTATTTCCCCATATACAACCACGCTAGATTACACATACCACAAATTATTACAATAAACAACCTAATGTGGGACAGATACTTTATCTTAACAATACCAATTTTTTTTATAAAAATGACAGCCAAAATCAACATTCACTGCATAAAAGTCAGATCTGGAATGTTGCTGTATTCAAAGTAATGGACAGTAACATATACGAAATATATATTGATGTTTTGGAAATTAATTGCAATGTTTTTTCTCTTGCCATTATCAATATCAGTCAATACTTACTGTAAGGCAGTCCGTACCAAACAAGAAATCCACCACTTTGGTAAATAGCCATTCTCTTTACACAAGTAAACTCGTTCTTCCTCCGACCAAAAATTTAAATTTTAATCTGAATTATCTTTCTTTCTCCATTTTATGATAGAACGCGTTAAAGATGCAGGTGTAACTTTAAGCTGAGAATTTAATATTTACTTAAATAAGTAATACATGTATTTAAGACATAATATGATATTATTATTGATGCCCTCTACATTCATACATCAACAAGTTGTATCTCTAGAGTACTAGGTTTATGACTCAACAGTTAAAAAAACGAAATATTAACCCAAACAATACCAATATATTACCCACGAAAACTGTAAAAGACAAAATTTATCTGGTGACACAGCTTTACTTTATCAGTAAAAGGCTATACTGAAAACGTTGATTGGTCAAGGGCAATCACTATGCACAGCAAATCTCGTCTTTAGATGCATTCACACGATATACCATTTTCTGTTCGATTTCCGATCGTGAACGACCCAGATGATTCATTTGGAGTAACCATATTTGAAAGGACAAAGGAAGACAACGAAACAGGAGCATCAGCAGAAGACAGAAAGTTTTTGGAAATTATGAACAAAGCTATGCGCAAGGATCAGGATGGACATTGGATAGTACCACTTCCTTTTCGATCTCCACGATCTTTTTTACAAAATAATCGTGCACATGCTTTATTTAGAGCCAGAAATCTAGATAGAACACTACAAAGGGACATTCGTAAGAAATACCAATTCACTGAATTCATGCAAGGCATACTAGAACAAGGGCATGCAGAGTTGGCGCCGCCTGTAGGCGAACACGAAGAGTGCTGTATCTTCCAGTTTTTGGTGTATATCACCCGAAAAAATAGAACAAATTGCGTATAGTTTTTGATTCTTCATCGACACACAGAGGGATATCATTGAACGATGTACTCCTGACAGGTCCGGATCTGACCAACAACTTGTTGTGTGTACTTCTTCGTTTTAGGAAGGAGCCTATTGCCATTACCGCAGATATACAGCAGATGTTTTACTGCTTCGAAGTCACAGAGACACATAGACATTTCTTGCGATTCATATGGTCCAAGGGTAATGATCTCGATCAGGAACGTGTGGACTATCTAATGACGGTTCATGTTTTTGGCAATTCGCAATCGCCAGCAGTTGCCATATTCGGACTGAGAAGAACTGCTGAGTTCTCCGAAGCTGAATTTGGGAAAGATGTTAAAGATTACGTCGTTCGAAACTCCTACGACGACGACGGGTTTAACTCACAACCAACTTGTTCCCAGGCTATTGACCCCATGAGACGAAGGCAAGAGGCACTCAAGACGAACGGTGATCTGAGGTTGCACAAAATAACTTCAAACGACGACACACTTATGTCTGCATTCTCTAATAATGACTTAGCTAAAGATTTGAAGGACATTAAATTAGTACCGGCAAACTTACATCTACAACGTCTAGGCCTATGCTGGAATCTGGCTTCTGATACGTTCACGTTTGAAGTATCAACCGAGGGAAATCCCTACACAAGACGAGGAATATTATCTGTTGTAAACAGAATGGTTGATCCTTTATGATCTTTGGCACCAATTACAGTACAAGGGAAAATGTTCCTTCGTAATATTATTTCAGGAACTAAGGATTGGGACGAGCCGTTACCGGAAAAATATCGTTCAGACTGGGAAACATGGCGAGATTCATTAAAAGATCTCCGATGTTTACAAATTCGCGTACATATGCAAAGGAAGGGTTGTCAGCAGCTGTAAAGAAAGAGCTACACATTTTTTGCGATGCATCTGAGCAAGTGAAAGCTGCAGTTTTGTATATGAAGAACTGAGTCTAGTAGTGCTATCACAGAAGTCAAGTCTGTTATTGGGAAGGCTAAAGTGTCACCGATACACAGTCACACTATTCCGGGCCTAGAATTGTGTGCGGCTGTTCTAGCGACTGAACTGTATGCGATAGTTAAGAACCAGCTGGACACACATATCGATAAAGTAATGTTGTATTCGGATAATAAAGTGGTATTGGGTAGAGTGGAACGTATCAGGGGTGTGTCGACATCCGATGAATGGACTTATATTCGTACGGACTATGTTACTAGATCTTTACAGGCCTTGCAGTTGACGAACAGTCGTTGGCTGCTGGGACCAGACATTTTGACAAGGAAAGATGTAGATAAAGGAATTTCATCAGTTTATGGATCAGCAAAATTTCGTGGATGGCATAGTTGTGTAGACTGCAAATCAGTTCATAGCTTTGAAGAAGCTCAGAAATTCATACGATAGTAAACTTTCTTGTCTAAAGGAAAATTCTAGTGTGTCTAAATTCAGTTTAATACTTATCTTGAATCCTATCCTTGCCAATGATGGATTACTCCGTGTAGGAGGCAGACAGTAGAGCAAATATTTATTCTAATGAAAAGAATCCCATGATTATACCAGGAAAACACCATCTTGCTACGCTTATAGTTTGATATTGTCACGAGCTTGTCTTCCATTAAGGGAGACACTTCACCGAAGGGGCTGTACGAAGCGCTGGATTTTGAATAGTCAGAGGAAAACGAGTAATATCGTCTGTGATTTTTCAATGTTTCAAATGCAGCCAACTTCGAGCAAGAGTGCAAATTCAACAAATTTCAGACTTACCCGTGGACCGTCTCACACCAGCACCTCCGTTTAGATTCGTTGGCTTGGATGTATTTGGCCTTTGGAGTGTATTTGCAAGACGAACATGAGGTGGCTTAGCCGATAGTAAATGTTGGGCGGTAATTTTCACCTGTTTGACAATACGAGCTATACATACAGAAGTGATTACTGACATGAGTTCCTCTTCGTCCATAAATGCGCTCTATTGCTCTCAATGGAAATGTCAAGGTATTTCGCTGTGAAAATGGGACGAATTTTGTAGGAACAACAAATAGTTTGACAATAGATGTCGTAACACTGAACATGGCCCAGTGGAAGATTTCCTACTTACAAAGGGAAGTGTTTGGATTTTCTAACAGGGGAAGAGTGTGTGAAAGGATGATAGGAACAACCAGAATAATTTTCGATTCAATCATGCTGAAAACTAAAGCAAACATAGAAGCAATTTCTACTCTAATGTAGAATTGTTAACGCTCACCCGATTGTTTCGGTTCAAAGGAAGGATAGGGACAACTAGAAGAATTTTCGATTCAATTACGTACAAGGCTCAATGGAAACGTGTTCAAGTGATGGCCGAAATGTTCTGGTATACGTGGCCGTGGGAGTGTCAGTGGGAGTATCTACAGACACTCAAAACCAGGCGCAAACTGCTACTCCAAATCTTTCAGAAAATGTTGTTGTCCTTTTTAAGGATAAAAGTACCCACAGGAATGAGTGGCCAGTCGTAATAGTAACGCCCATCTCTCCGAGGGAAGATCAGATGGTGAGGAAAACCGAAGTTTGAATCATGATGGATGGAAAACAAACGACTTACCTACGTCCGATTACGGAATTGGTATTGCTGCAGTCTGCGTCTCAGTGAATCATTTAAGAATAGTATAAATGGACAAATGTATATGTACTTTATCTTTTCTTTGAATAGTGGTATGAGGGGCGATTTCAGAAGGGGAGTGTTATGTCTCCGTTGTTAAACTTGTATTTAAAAGAGGTACCCATCAGCCACGCACATCCATTTCTTGGACCCTACACCAGTGTGTTTCGGCAGCTTTTAAGTTAATAGATGAAACGGATGTCATTCTGTATATATTTTATGTGGCTTAGCCTTTCAAGTCTGCTTCATCAGGGGCCCCTTGAAATGGCTACAAGTTATATTTTTGAGTTTATAATGTAGTCTGACAGATTTTTATGTCTAGAGTAAGCTACTATTGGATTATTTTTGAAAAGTTTTGAACAGATTGTATCTCTTTTCAATTTGTGCCAGTTTTTTCTTAAGTAGAATCCAATTTTTCTTATAGAGTGGTGGTATTTAGTAATAAGTACTAGCGGAGTTTCACTCTTTTTATTATTTCTTTTTGTTTTAAGTAGTTCGGATCTTTTGTAAGACAGTGCTGATCTCATGTTTTTATCAATTTCTGTCGGCGTGTATCCTCTTTTAAGGAGATTGGATCTAAATTTAGCCAATTCTTCAAAGAGTTTATCTTCGTTATTATTGTTTCTGATATGTCTTATTGTTTCACCCTTGATAAAACCCGCAAAGACTGAAGGGTTGTGAAATGAGGACCTGTGTAAATATTGGAAGGTATTAGAAGGCTTTGTAAAGCTTCTAAAGTCAAGGATTCCTTGATTCAGAAATCTGGGTCCTTTGTATATTGTCGTATCCAGAAATATTACTTCAATTTTTGAAATTTCATAGGTAAATTTCAATAAAGGGTGGACAGAATTGGCTATTCTGAAAAGAGAATGAAGTTCATCCTCAGTACCTGCGTATGTTATAATACCATCGTCTCTGTAGCGCCCGACAAAAATTAATTTTTCTTTTGATTCGAAGTTATCAATAATGTCTCTTATAACTTCAAAAGCTCTTATGTCACATATTTCTGGGCTGCATTTGCTGCCCATGCTTGCTCCGATTATCTGTTTATAACATTTCTTGTTAAATGAGAAGTAGTTATTTTCCAGCACAAATTTAATTAATTTAGTAATAGTAGCATTTGATGGTTTAGGACAGATATATTCTTTAGTGTCCACTTGATCCCATGTTTTTTGTACCGCAGTGATTAATTCATCAAATTGCATATTGGTATACATGCTAGTAATATCAAAGGTTGCCAGCAGACAATCATTTGGATGTTTTATTGATTCAAGTTTATTGATTAGATCTGTACTGTCTCGAGTATAAGTGTTCTGACGCTTCACTATAGGAAGCAAGAAATAATCAACAAACTGACTAACCCGTTCAGTAACAGAGTTTATTTGTGAAATAATAGGCCTACAAGGACATAATTCATGAATTTCATGTGTTCCATTCATGATTTTGTGTAAAGTTTGTTTTTCATATTTATGTATTTTTGGTAGAAGAAATAATCTTCCTATCTTCGGCTCATTTGTTAATGAGCTGTTTAAGAATGTATATGATGTTTCATCTATCTCTTTTCTCTCCCACATGTCATCAATTAGTTGTATGTATTTAAAAGAGGTACCCATCAGCCACGCACATCCATTTCTTGGACCCTACACCAGTGTGTTTCGGCAGCTTTTAAGTTAATAGATGAAACGGATGTCATTCTGTATGACCGTACCGTGAATTACTTGAACAATTGGAGTTGTCTCCCATTTGCTTACTTTTGTTTTTGTTTACATCATGGACATCGCATGGAAATTTGCTTGCTATATGTTGGAACAATCGTTTTATCGTAACGTTTGAAGATTAAAGCATTTTACTCCACTGGTTAGCTTACTGTTATTGCAAGCGACTTTGTAACAAAACATACTCACAGTGTATTCATAACTATTTCGATTCGTTTGTTTTTCTTTCATATACATGTATACTGATGCTTGAAATAATAAAGTACTCCTGCACATCCTTTATGTGCTAGTCTTTTCTAAAATACCTGTTTTCTATATAGATATCAGTTAATAGTTAATAAACTGGCAGTCTCGTGGTGGAATCTCTTATTTAAGAAATGGTACCATCGAGGTAAAAAATGTTCCAGTAGCTATATTTCTGATGAATATATATATTGTCTGCTGAATATTTTGATAGTAATGAAACTTACAAGTTTGGAATATTAATTCTTTACACGCAAATTAGCCTAACTTTCTCTTTTTTATAAGTTGAGGCAAATATTTCGTCATAAAGGCTGACTTGAACGGTGATTCGGATATATAATACACCTTGACCAAATGTTGGTGACTGGATTCTTTTCCACTAATACATGAACAAGAAACAAGCAAATCTACTACATTGATTTCGAAAAACAAAATCTAAGACTGAAAACTGTTTTACCTCTTTTTTAATTTTATCCTGAACTGACACATCCTGGAAAGTTATGGTTTGCTATACAAATATAACTTGACGACAGAGTCTCTTTGTTTTTCAATTTTCTTCATTCGACTTTTGTTTAATTGACAACTTCAAACCGAAACCAATTAAAAAGAAAATATTTTGTTTTTGGACCTGTTGTATAATGGAAAAACAAATACTACGTAAAAAAGGATGTTGTTTATTAAAAAATATAAATATAAAATATAATCCGAATCTATTATTGTTTAAAGACAGTCCGTATTTCCTCTGCTTCTGGCACAGTTTTGAATCAGAGGTTTATTCCTATACTTGTAAACTAGTTTTACCGCGTCACAGTTTTAAGTGGTCATCTGTGAGCAGTATGTGTCAAGGACTGTATGTTTTGTTCTTTCTGTATTTTGGAGTGTAGCACTCATGTCACACATTTCTGGTTAAATACTTCACGTTGTCATATTACACAATTTAAAGCCCGGCATTCAGTAAGGGTACAGATTTGTACAATGACGGTGACAAAGTATAAATAACAAAATTTCAATGAAATTTCTTCCTTGTGAACATAAACCAACTTTTACAATAGTTTCCTTTGTTTTGCTCAATAGGTGTTAATTTTACCTATACATGTATAATCATTATGTTATGGGTTCCGATGGGGTATTCAATATTTAAAAGTAAATCTGTAACTTATAATAGTACTGAAATCTTGAAATTTATTATTATATGCTCAGATTGAGCTGGGATGTAAAATAGTTATCCCACTGGGACTTAGTTTGTCTGTATAAGATCATCCCAAGGACCGGTGCAAATATGACTATTGCAATTTTGAATAAATTTCTGCTGTCAGTTTCTCTTGCACGGATTTGTAGGTAAATTGTTTCATTAATATTATAAGATTTTTTTTTACGACTTGAAACTTTCAGTTTTCTTCTGACACATAAAATGAATATTGTTTATGTGTTATTTTGTTTTTTTATATCAAACTGAAAGCTTAATAGTTAAAGAAGTAAGATTTTGTGGTTTTTGTTTGCAACATAAATGTGTAGTATAAACATACTACCTTCACTGGAGGATGTTATGGTAGATTTCCATATTCTGAAAACAATATCACCCTCTGGGAAAGAAATATTTTTTCCAAGAGGGTGATATTGTTTTCAGAGTGTGGTAATCTACCTTAACACCCTCCAGTGAAGGCAGTATGTTTTTATTATATTCAATGACATTTTCATGGTAAGACTGTTTTGATTGTAAAACATGTTATTGTGTTAATTTCGTTATATTTTGTATAATTATACTCCAGATCATTTATTCCTTGTATATTTATGAAATAAACTGATAAACATGATACGTAATTTGAACACTAACAATTCAATTTATTGCTCAGAAGGTGTTATTACTCACATGGTGTTATTACTCATAGAGTGTTATTCCTCAGAGGGTGTTATTACTCAGAGGTTGTTGTATCTTAAAATTAAAGGTGTTATCGGTCAGAGGGTGTTATTACTCAGAGGGTATTATATCTTAAATTAAGGGTGTTATTTTAATAAGGTATAATAATAAATTATATCTTTATACTTGTTTGTTCATGATTCAGTGAATCTGTACTTAATAGACGTGGTATTTTAATTTTGGCGTACGTACGTGAAAAATATTATGTACTATTAATTATTGTGCAACCAATTTGTACTTATTGCACGTGAGAAAGCATGGAAGTATATACCGTAATTGTACGGAAAATAGTTATTGTGTTCTAAATACACGTACTCGTTAATTTTTATGAAGCCGCCTAATGTTTTTGGAGTGGGTCTTCAAATCTTAGCAGGAATGACTTATTGAATCTAAACTTTTGTATAATAATTAATTGTCTAGACAAATTGTGAATTTTTTTTTTAATTTGTTTCCTTTAATAAATAATTTATTTAGAACACAACTGTTTCATTACAGATATTTTACGAAATTTACTGAATAGTCAAATTTCCCTCTTCGGTGCACCCAATATGCTGCAATTTCTCATCGAAAGCATCTTTGTTGAGTTTGGAGGACATGTTTTTTCACCAGACGATTGGCATCCCAATGGGGACAAACGTTTCGACATTTTTGGCCTACCTGTCCGTGTTGTCATATCCAGATTTCTTTTACCAGGGCTACCGAATCGGAAATAAAAGATATTAGCCCAGTCTTTAATTGTTAGTTTCCGCTATATAGATAATCTTGTGTCACTTAATGATTCTTACTTGTAGGAGTATATACATCTCATCTATCCCACTGAAATTAAAGAAACCAAAGACACACCAACCGCTGCTTCATATCTAGATTTGTACTTTTACATAGGTAACAATGGCCGATTTAAATCAAATCTTTGTGACAAACGTGGTGATTTTAATTTTACGATTGTGAACTACCCCTTTCTTAGCAGTAACATACCAAAGTTTCCAGCCTATGGACTGTATATTTCATATGTGATTTATACGGCGACTTTCTCGGCAGGGCAAGATTGCTGTCACATAAACGTCTAAGTTAGGATTATGTTCAGTCCCTGTTAATATCAGCACTCCAAAATTTTTCGGCGTCATCACGAATTGATTTGGCAATACGAAGTTTCTATCTCGCGTATGAGACTAGATATCTTCAGTTTGATTCCACGTCCTTATGGAATAGACATCTCAGCGGAGTTGACACCTCACCAAACTTGAGACTTCACTGGCAATGTGACGGTTCCGTTAATGGCGCAGGAAGAGCTTACCCTTCCGGAGCACCTGATGTCACTCTCATTTTTTGTGGTAGTTCACATTGCTAGTTCTTTAGTTTTGTCTCGTCTTGTTTTAAATGATATTATTTTTTAAGTGTATGTTTTGTATTGTCTGTCCTCATTGTTTGTCAGTTTACTTAAACTTAGAGTGTGACGGGTGTAGTTAACTGGGAAGGGCATGATTATCCTTCCGGAGCAGCTGATATTACTCCCGTTTTTTTTGTGGGAGTTCACATTGCTAGTTCTTTAGGTTTGTCTCGTCTTGTTTTATATGTCTTTAGATTACTATATATGTTACTTTTTTTAAGTGTATGTTTTGTATTGGCTCTCCTCATTGTTAGTCAATTCATTTCAACATGCAGTGTTGTGGGTCTAGTTAACTGGGCAGTGCATGCTTATCCTGCCACATAAACTCATAGTCTAAAATTAAGAATCTTACCTACAAAGAAAAATGTTGTGGTATTTTATAAGTTTAATACGTCAAGTCATTAAAAATTTCATGATTTCACTAATTACATAAAGTCAACAATACCAAAGGGATATTCGAAGAAAGAAAAAATGGAAAACGACTGAAAAACTCAAGAGCACAAAGAAGGCAAGACCAAATCAATACAAACACGAAATTTACGGAACCCGTGTCTGAGTAACTTTTCTGTCAGGAGCCAGGCTCTGTCCAGGAAGTTAATGAATAT
Organism: Mytilisepta virgata; assembly: GCA_028015205.1. NCBI lineage: Eukaryota > Metazoa > Mollusca > Bivalvia > Mytilida > Mytilidae > Mytilisepta > Mytilisepta virgata. Next base: position 5,555,619 of record CM051520.1, on the reverse strand, counting down.
GTCACATGCTCAGATTCTCAAAAATGATCTCATCAACATTGTATAATAAAACATTATTCAATATTTTATGGTGTGCAATTTTTTTGACACTATACGTCATCTTAAACATACATGAGATTTTGATTTTAATGCGTTACAATGACCAAGATACTATTTAAACACGGATTTACCGAATTTTTTATTCCACGTGTAGATTACAACTAGATTTTTTACCTAGACTGTTCTCTAGACAATGCAGCATTTAAGTTAAGTACAAATATTAATTTGTTTTATTTAAAAAATTTTATTATAGCTTGTCTTTCAACTTCTTTTAATTTTTGTAATTTAATGTTTCATGTTATGAAAACTTTAAAATTAGTTCAAGTTTAATTGAATATTTTAACTTTATTGAAAGTTTACTTGCATGTCTACTATTAATGAAACTTTATTTCAGCATAATCATGTTTTTAATTCGCTTGATTTGTAGACGGTATATGTGTACAAATGCGCAGTGTTTGTGACACTTAACAGGTAAGATAATATTATTTAATCTCGTTTGACATTGATAATCTTGTACTAAATTTGGTAATTGATTTCAGGATTTCAGGATTTAAAAAAGATGCACTTGAATCATTCGTGTTTGATACTAAAATCAAGTTGTGTACTCTTACAGAAATATTACATAAACAACAAAATGGATAACAGTGAAGGTCGACAATGACAATCAAATAAATCAAGCCATCCAAAGTAAATTGAACTTGATCATTTGCTCAGGCAGAATAGTCAATATAATAATAATTTGGATACAAAATAGAATATTTCTTTTGAAAATGGAAATTTTGTTTTAACAATTAGCAAAATATTCAATGTGCCGGCAATTTTCTAAAATAATAACATACAAATGTATCCAATAAGAAACTGTAGTCAATTATCTCCCTTTCACAATAGAAGTTGTCTCCTTTATATTCTAAAGCCTGGAGGGAGTTTATTTTATTACCCACCTTTTGTATATTGGTGAGGGGAGAAAACTGACTACCGTTTAGTTTGGATATTTCAAATCAGCATGGTCTGTTATTTACAATATATACTTTTTACTAGAAATTTCCTGCAGTATTTGACATACGTCTGCGTGCCTGGTACTTAGTAATTTCGTCAAAACTTCGACCTCGATTAACAGGCCAACTTTCTCTCGGTCCCAATAGTGCCTGATAAATACAGGTTTGACTTTATACTTTTTAGTCAGTTGTCAGTTTTTAAGTTTGTCTTTATTTGCAGTCAGGAATGGTACATTTTGCGCATGAAATTTCTGTTCGAGCTACACGGTCAATTGATTGGGTCCATTTTATCAGCTGCCAAATATATGACTGAAGTGGAATAATGGGGAAAATCTTTCAGCGATGATATATGATTGGGTCTCACTTTTGATTATTAAGAAGATTAGCTAATTTATGTTATCTTAAAGTCGATCTCGTACAGAAAATCTGACCATGTAATCACCAGATAATTGGATTATCAAGTGTCTGGTTAGCATTCTATAAGATATATCTTATCTGGATAATGCAAGAAATATGTAATTGGGTATGGATTTTTGGAAATGTCAATTTGCTATTTAGGGTGTTTTCAGACTCCCAGCGGCACCTCTATACCAAACATTACTTGAAACGACTTTTTGTATACGTTTTAGTCAGTATTCTATTATGTATTCAGTTCTTTCTTGCATAGCGTTTGCGCATATACATGTCTGTCTAATTATTTGTATGCAATGTATTTGATTATGATAATCAGATGATAATATATCAAGAAAACTTTGAAATTTGAACTTTGTTTTGAAATAATAATCGAAACCGAAACAGAACGGAACCAAGCACGGAACTCGGATCACGTAAATTTTGGGTTTATTAAAATAAGCTACGTTAATTAAAGCAATTACTATATGAAATTAGAAAGTATATTACTAACTGTTTATGATCATATAATATTTCTGACGATCGTCGGCTCGGAGGTAAAACGGCTAGGAAAATTATGTTTGCAAATGCAATAGTATAGATAATTGACAAAAGCACAATGAATGTTACCAATAGCTCATTTAGCCTGTTTAAAGCCTGCGAAAATTATATTAGAGTCATTTATTTCTCATTGTAATAAAAGTCAGATTTAATTAGAACAATCAGATCTTCCAGTAATAGATTACTCGTGGAAATTCCTAAGAAAACAAAATTTGCATAAATTATAATGTCAATCTAAACACTACGAATTGCTTGATAACTTCTTCAAAATATACTTTTTCCTTTTGTAAACCCATCAAATGAAAATACCTTTTAAAAAGTTTTTCTTTTCTTTTTCTAAACGTTTTCAATGAAAATAACGTTGTTAAAGTATTTCTTTTTGCAAACCTTTGAACAAAAATATATTCATAAAACTTATTACTTTTTTACAAATCATCTAAATGAAAATATATTTATAAAGACTAATTACCTGCATTAATATATATTTATAAAAGCTCTTTGAGAATGCCTAGATTTCTAGTGTTTCTTGTAATAAGTGATATACAGATTCCTGCTTAAAAGAATTATTGGAAATATTGACAATTCAATAGATGTCAACTCAGATAGAATATTGCTCACAGATTATAACCTCACCTGATGGAGCTTAGCGGAAACGGCAATCACTTTTGCTGGTTTGTACTGGTAGGTACTGCAGATTGAAGATGAAATAATTTGTTGAACTTCACGAATGGTGCCGTGTACGGAGCAGGAACTACCAGCCATTTCGCAGCATATCTGTTCACTCCTGGTTTTTAAAGAAGTTCGTGTTATTCATTGTTTTGTTAGTTTTCAGTGTTTATTTGTTGTGCTTATTGTTGTTCATTTGTCTCCCCGGTTGGTCTGTCTGATGAATTGTTTTTTTTTTTTTTTTGGTTTGGTTTGCTCGTTAGGTGTATTGGTCCTCTTTTATGAGCTTAAGTAAACAAGGACAGTAAAGCTTTCAGACAATTTTATTTTCGCCTTAAAGCGATTTGTTTTTATTGCAAAGCTGATGCAATTACATGGTATATCTGGACATTTTTCAAACTGCAATAGAAACAATTCTTGTTCCCATTTTCTTCGTATTTTTCAGTTCTTTATTTTTCCTTCATATAATCGTAATTTTAATTTTTGTCTGATGTTGGAATATCATGTCTGTCCATAGCTGGGCACTGTATATCAGGTGCCTGTATTTGATTGTGTTTTAATCTTCATGTGTAGTATAGTCGTGTTGACTGTCGCTCGAGATTAATGGTAACAATATGACCTTTAGATGTTCAGTTTTTGTCTTTTCGCTTGGCATATGATAGTCTCATAGAAGGATAGCATGTCAGATAGTAAAATGTTAATCCTGAATTTACATTGTACACAATGTATATAGATGTAGGTATCTGAGTTATTTCACTTCTATATGATACTATTAGAAGATATTAAAATGTAACAGAAGCTTAAATTATTTTCATTTCTTTATTGCGGTAGCAATGCAAGCTGGCAATAAACCATTTATTTAAGTTCATATGGAGAATGTGGTTTACAACATAAACCGTCATCATCCTCGACCGGTTCACATCCTGTACAAGGAAAATCAGTAAATGGGTTTAAGACTGGACATCTCTTCGGAATATTGCATCCCATATCTATAATATATATATATATATATATATATATATATATATATATATATATATATATATATATATATATATTATTTTAGCATATGACCTACTTACTATTGGTATTTAATTAATGTAATTTAGATATGCAAATTAGATTGTACAGAAATTGTACGACTACTAGACTAACTAGTTCAGGCCTAGCAAATGAGAAAATAGAATACAGGTTGATCGGTGTGTTCTTTCAAATCAATCAGTTATATAAATTAGTCTTCACTTTCTTCATAAATATAAAGCTACGAAACTTGAAAATAGTTGCATGAAAAAACAAATGTACTTACGTGGTAATTTAACTACAATACAATTATTATAATTATTATTATTAGATGAGATTGCAAAATAGATATACATGTAATTCGGTACTTGACATACTTAATTAAGTCTGTGCATACCAATGTTATGCGACTAATAAATTCATTTACTGTTTACGACCCCTGATATGTTGCACAATTTGTCTACATCCAATGTTTTAGTCATAGTCAAATAATACACTTAGTTTCTAAAGAGAACGTATTTCAGTCCACTGCTATGTTTGTTTTTTTTTACAGTGTAATGTTAAAATAACAATCCAAAGATACTAATATTAGATATAGTAAATTTATACTATGAATAACGAATAGGATCGTTCAAGAAGCTTTCAATTATACGATTACTGAAGCAAAAAGTCCAGACATTTTATTTAAATTTCAATCTAAAAGCATTTATAAACACCAGTAGCACACTTTTGAACATAAAAAACTATTCTGATTTTGTGTTTTTTTTAAGTTTGTCTTGAGTTTCTTCAGCACCATATTGCACATTCGTGAATTAATGTGTTGTTCGGTAGCTAGTTGTAGATGTTTAGGTATTCGCATTTCAAGATTGGTTATACCATAACTATCTTGTATTTGGTATTGTTATTTTTTGTTTTTTTTTCCAGAAATTTAACAAAATGAAAAAATCAATCATGTCAAGATAAAACAAAACAGACATTTAAACTTAAAAATTGCAGTTTCAGATCAAAAGTATTTTTCTAGTGAAATTACATTGGACGGCTGTCCTGGTTTGTTTTATATGGGACAGGGTGCGCACTTGAAATCATGTTATGGAAGTCATGCAACAAAAGGATTTCACTTGGTTTATACGTTTCGTTGAGTTATGCGAGATGGCGCAAAATCATTGCAGTACACCAGCTCATGTTCGCTCATTTTGGAGCCCCATGTCAGATTCTTTTTCGCTTTTTCACAAATCAAGAGTTATGATGAAAATTTTTCATACAGCAAGTAAAATATTCCTCTTTAAAACTCTCCATGGAATAAAACGTTCCTGTGTATTATTTGTTTAATATTTCTGAATTTTGTACGGAACTTTCTCTTTTTTTCCCAGCATCTTCAATCACATGGTTCAACAATATTCTTGTTTAATAATTTCTTTTGAGTACCTTATATCAAAGTCCTTTCCAGGTCTTAATTCATATGAAGTGTGCTTTGAAATCTCATGACCAAAATCCAACAAGGCTAGATGCAGTTTGGGGTCAGAGGTATTCAAATTAGGAATCCACACAGTTATGTTTGAATTTTTATCTTAATATTTTCTTGTAAAAATGGTTAAAGGGAAGCTAAGAAATCAAATAAGGACAAATACAATTCGCGATTTATGAATTGATGCAATTATTTGTAAAAATGTTCTGAGAGCAGTGTGTTGTAAATGTACTTACTTCGATGGTCAAATTTTCCTACAACAAAACTAAAATAATTAGGTTTACATAAGCAAAATTTAAATTCGCTGCAATGGCATCAGAAATTGTACTTAAAATTTTCCTTTCATCAATGTGTGCGTGACTTTTTCCTTTGTAAGTTATAGATATTTCATTCAAGTGATGTTTTATCAGATAGATAGATACAAGATCCACTACATTATATGTTATTTTTGGTATTGGTACTGCGAAAGCCCAGAAGGACCATTCCCGATTCAAAATTCAAAATTAGAGAAGAGGACAAATATACATAAGGAGCAAAGCATAAAACGCAATCCATTAGACAAACAAATAAACAACCACAATCACAACATATAAACACTGACTTCTATAAAACCCAAGAATCAACGTATGTGCTCCAGAAGTGTAACTTGCTCCTGCTCCGTGAACGGCACCCGTCGTGAGATTAAAAAAAGTCTATCCTGTGGTAGTCACAAATTGGTGGTACATGAAATGTTACGACAGTGGAAACATGTGCAACATCATCGTAGATATTGGAAGACTGTAACGGTCAATTTCCATGTATAAAATATAACCCTTCTTGTCTGTCTTGTTCCGAGAGTCAGACCGTTTGTATATACAACGGATGATGCATATCCGTATGATATCATACAAACATGTTCTAGTCCTAAGTATGTACATAATAATTCACTTAAAACAACAACCAATCAATCAAAAACACGACTTTTAAATGTTAACTATTTGTTTCCCTCATAAGCATGAAGTTAAACATGAACCACGATTAAGTAAAACGAACATAAACTTGTAGCACAACACATAAATGTACAACATATGAAAATCGTGTGCATCAAAATTGGTATCAACAAATGTATAGACTACATGTTTCTACTAAAACAGTTTTCATACTAAAATACTAATTCTATATGACTATCTCATGGGTTTGGTATATACTTTTATTATCTTAGCTCCCGGTATTGTACTCATTTACTGGATAATATTACTTACCAAGTAGATCTTTAGCTGAAAGCAAATGAAAAATGTCATTACGTTCCTCACATTTTCTGGTTATATGATCAAAAGAACGATATATTTTAAAATGTTGTTAATATATTTCACTAATTAAGTAAATGAAAATATCTATTACATTTCGTACGTTAAGATGTTTATAGAAACATTCACTTTGAAATCAGTCCATATTTTGTGATATTGAACATTAAAATTGCTACTACACAGTGAACTATTTTTAGAAACAGGTGATTTTCAATTCATGATCTTTAAAGTGAAATGTAATGGAACAATTATAGCACTTCACTGTAGTGCAATATCATGTTTTATTAACCAGTAGGGTAAAATATGTTAAAAATGCCTTAACTTTACGAGAAAACGGAATGCATTACAGCAGGGGCATTACAGGATTTTGTTCACCGGGCCATTACAGGATTTTGGTCATAACCGGTTATCACGACTTTTTCAAAATGGCTGTTTTTTTCAATACTCCACTCGAAACTATCAGGAAGAGCAAACTAGAACATTTTAAAACATCCTGTTGACAGCAATGTCCGCAATTAATTTTTAAAACTGTTCTTACAAGTTTGGCTTACTTACCATTATCTTTGAGCTATTCGGAATTAATGCAAATGCTATGTAAAAACTGGTTAATTAAAGTATTAAGAAATGGATGTTTTCACAATGCCCCTGTTATGTGTTCCCGTCCTGTAATAATGCCCTTCGGATGCTGCAATGGCCTTCGGCGTTGCCTCGGGCCATTACAGCAATCCTCAGGCCATTATTTAAGACCTTGGACATATAACAAGGCCATTATGAAAACACACATTTATTAATACTAAATTATGGAATACTTAAAGCGATATTCCCCGCCGTCGTTGGCCGTGGGCAATATTGCTGTCAAGTAGTCAATAATCGTATAATATTAACCCCCAACCGATAAATATTATATGTTTTAATAGAGATATTTTTCAGTAAGTCTGAGGTTTAAGTTCCTTTGTCTGCTGAAATGTGCAAATATACTTCACATTAACTTGATAAACGAACATCCTCACCTACAATCTGGTTGATAATCCATTTTCCTGGTCCGTAACAAACTTCACATAACGATGGGGGGTGTTTAAACTTTCCTGAAATAAAAATTTTAGCATTTACCCAGAAAGGAGAGTTTAGATGTTTTAGTTACCTTCAATACTGACAAAAGCTATTTTTACTCTGACGTTCATCTCAGCTTTGTTATATGACATATCGTGCGCATGCATTAAAATGTTGGTAATAATGCCATCAATGCTCAAATAGTTTCAGAAATAATTGCTACTTAAAATAAAAGCATTAAGGTGACTTACTACACTAGTCATATGGCTTTTCACAGTAGTGATGACTAATGTGGTAAAAGTTATGACTGATATTTTCAATAGTTCTAATAACTTTCTTACATTGATTTTGTTCAAATACTCAAATTTAATAATGAAAAAACATCTTTAATACAGCGATTTCCTGGTTGGAGTACAATTTATGAGGAAAAATGCTGTACAATGCATTTTGCAAAGGGAGATAACTATGTTTAAAACTATATTAAAATCTTATGAATTTTGCATGTTTTTGGAAGTTTTTAATCTGGTGACCCCACATAAAAAATGGAAAAAAAATTCCAATATTATATAAAAGATTAAGAAAATTTCAACGGTTAGATTTTTCAATATTCAAGAATTTTGAGGAAATACCACAAATTTCCTATACAATGAATCATAAAATTTGAAGATTTTAATGCTTCATATCTTGGAAATTAGCCTTATGACATATATTTTTAATATGATTCCTTAAAGATTACCACAAAAGGAATAAATTAGCAAGTTTCCCAAAAAATCAATGGCAAATTATTTTTGCCATGATGTGTAAGGATTCACCTTCAAGCAAACATTAAAGAGCAAATTCCATAATGCAAAAATTACCAAACATATTAAAGGACAAAGCTATGAACGAGGAAGAGAATACTTAGGTTTCACAAACATTAAGATTTTAGCAATAAAATATAAGTAGAAATTCAGGCTAGGATCGAAATAACTTCGAGTCCCCAAAACAATAATGCAACAGGCTGAAGACAAAATTCATAATGCCAAATGACCTGAAGGTGAAGATCTATTAGTTTATTTATTTGTTTACTACAATTTAGGATACCACAGACACTACCAAGTCTGCATCTTATCTTGACGTTCACCTCGAGAAATTGACGCCTGACAAAGGTTGAATACAAAACTTTATGACAAACGGGATGACTTTGACTTACCAGTCGTCAACTTCCCATTATTGAGCGGCAATATTCCAGAAGCGCCGAGTATATATTTCACAACTCATATTCCAGAGCTTGTGACATATATATTGACTTCCTGGACAGAGCCCGGCTCCTGACAGCAAAGTTGCTCAGACAGGGGTACGTTGCTCCTATGTTTAAGTCATCCTTATTAAAGTTTTATGGGCGTCATCATGACTTGGTTAATAGGTATGAAAAAACCATTTCCCAAATCAAAATGGACCTATTCCATTGATATCATCCCTTCCTCATACCGGATTTGACATGGGCAGCATGGCGGGTGTCTTGCAGGAAGCAGAGACTGCTTATTCTTCCGGTGCACCTGAGTCTATCCCGGTTTTTTTTTTGTGAGGTCCATGTTGTTCATATGTTTTTAGTTTTTAATTGTAGTTCATGTATTGTTTTGGCCTTGGCTTCGTTGTTCTCCGGAGTTAAAGGGACAAAATGTGCTCGTGTTATCTGTAGAACGACGTAAGGCTGCTAGTCAGATAATATCGCTCTATTAAACGAAATAGTAAGACATGACTCCTCCATAAAGGGTTAAATGGTATTTCGTCATAGAAATAGACAGTATTCTAGCGAGGCCAGTCTTCAATTCATTTGACGAAAGAGCAATTATAACAGAATTACATAAATACCATATTTCTGAACATGGCTGTGAAAAAATGATAAATTAGCTAAAAGTTGTTGGAATATATCTTAAAACTCTTGAAAAAACATTAAGCAGATTGTGAAATTTATAACCCTATAACAGTCATTTTGCAGTATTAACATGTTTCCATTCGTTAAAACCTTATAACATAGAGCGAACCCACGCAGTACAATCTCTGATATGTGCAAAGCATATAATAGTGCTACAGGAAAGATCTCGGTCAGAAGAGGAAATTAATTTGAAAATTAAAGTAGTCAATTCCCCTTTCCTATTTTACTTATATGTATGTTTTATACTCTTAAAAGTATACAATCCTGTCTAATCTTATTTTTTAAACAAACAAATTGGCACATGTAAAAATACAAAAGCTACTCAACTAAACTGAATGCGAAGTTGTACTCAATAAACTGAGCTGCCATGCACCAGAGGCTGATCTAGAATCTTACTGTATTACAATTACATGTATTTATCGGAAATTCGTACAAATTTCCTTTGATCTGTTTGCCTAATATTTTCGAGTATCCCATACAGGCTTTGTCAATGTAAATATTAGGCAATACATTGTGTGACGTAATGCGGAAGGATACTTATCCGTTCGTCCAATGAAAATGAATTACGGACATTAATGATGTCAAACGTCTTCCGCTGTGAAACATAGTGCACAAAAAAGTGATATTTTCAGAAAAAAATTAATTACCGATAAACAGAATAATAGGTAGTTTAGTTTTTGATATAGTCAGTATCAAAAACGATATGGGCTCGTCTAGATATTCAACATGATATATTCAGTATCAAACATATTTTGTCAAAAACGAAACTTCCTATTATTATATATGTATCACATAGGAAAGATATACAATTTATTGATGTTTTGGAACATAACAAGCATAAAGATTTTATTTGGCCATGACTCGTTAAGTGATGAAATCTGCACATTTTGTTCATCAAAATTGGTATCATAGAATTGTATTTTCATTGCCATTAATATATGTACATACTTACTGTAGGGCAAAATGTACGAAACATGAAATTTACCGCTCGGGTCGAGAGCCATTGTCTTCACACAGGTAAACTCGTTCTTACTCTGACTAAAAATAAATGTTTATAAACAATATTAAATTTTATATCTAACATTGAATTCAAATCCGATTCGATATTTAATTAAACCTTTTCTTCTTTTTTTTTAATATTCTGTTTGAACGGGCAAGGTTAATAAACAACAATATGGATAACAGTAAAGGTCAGCAATGACATACCAATCAATTAAAGCAACCTAATTTACAGCCCACAGTCAGTATGTTTAGTACCAGAGGAAACTTTATTATGCAGTAAATATGCACACTTAAAAATAAATTATATCACGAAAAATGTAAAATCGGTCTAATATGGTCAACGAAGATATATCAAAATTTAAAAAGATTATTTATGATTTTATTTGGAATAATAAAAGTGAAAAGGTTAAAAGAACAGTACTTAGCCAAAGTTACATTGACGGGAGACTACAAATGATAGATATAGACAAATACATAGACGCACTTCATATAAATTGAGTTAAAAGATTGATCAATATGATGGATGAAGAATCTAATTGGAAAGTAATACCAAAATGTTATTTAAATAAATTTGGACCAAATTTCATGATATTCAATATGAACATAGATAGAAAAAATAAAATAACAATCCAAAGATACTAATATTAGATACAGTAAATTTATACTATGCTGTATACGACGCATTTCAAGGAGTTACCTCTCATCAGCAGCATTAAAACCGAAACATTTGGAAGACCAAAAACCTAACTTATATTAAATAAGAAGTACTCAACCAAAAATACCGAAATAGGAAGCCAAATTTCAGCTAAGGAGATCTACCATGTGCAATACAAGGAATGAACCCTTAGTATTTCTATTATTTTTGAATTTTGAATTCAGTCCATAAATAACATGAAAGAAGACATCCCCGAATTTTATTGAGATATTGTCAAAAAAATTGATCAAAGTTAATGAAAACACAAAAATAGTTGAGACGAACTTTACATCGATACGACAACAATTAAAAAGGGGAAATAAATATATCAACTTTAAAGGAAAGTGTCTAATTTATAATAATTCATTGAAAGACAATATTTTGTTCATTAATGACATACTGGATGAAAATCACTGTAGTTGGTTTTCTGATTATACTAAACTGATAAAAGCAATTCCAGGAAGTTGGAATAAAGTATTACAAACAGAAGAATCTATAAAAACAAAGTAAGAACAACCTTGTACCCAGCAATTAGAAATTTTGATGGGAAAAAAAGTATAAAATTTCAAGATTTATCGTTAAAACAAATATATGATATTCAAAAGAAAACATCCTGTGAAAAACCAGTAGGATGTGTAAAATGGGGAAAAAATTAAAACCTAGAAATCAATGTTTTCAGAAAAAAAATACATTTCTTTTTATTTTCAACTGCTTAGATGAACCTGAGTATAAACTATTCAAACGGAAATTACTTCATTATATTTTACCATGTAGGCAATTATTGTCAATGTGGACAATTACAGGTTCGTTATTATGCTATGTATGTAACGAACTAGAAAATTATGATCATTTTTTTAATACATGTAAATATTTTGAAAACTTTTAGGAAAACATCAAAATACTTTTCACAACCTTAAATATTGGCCATCACACTATAAGTATGAACACATTAGTTATTGGATACAAAATAGTAGATAAAAACTACTATGGAGTGAATTATATCTTCACAGTGATATTATTTACTATATATAAAGTTTATTATCCTTCTGATAAAAAAGACAAAAAGTTAATGCTTTTAAATATTTTAAAAGTGCATTCTTTGAGATTTGCGAATTAAGACTCACACCCGATTTTTTTATCCATAGATTTATGCAAAAGACGGTAAATATTCTAAAGAATTGACAAGAATTATTCTGATAAAAACTTAATTATAAACAGAATTTTTGTTCAGAAACAATGTTTACTCTGAACTTCATGGCAACAAAGATTTCCATTTAGTTGCTTATTTATATATTTTAAATAAGGAAGCTTATCTAATTTTTATTTTCTTTAAATAAGGTAAAACTTAGAAGTTCACATACAATAAAATTTAAGAATTATATACTATTATGATATTTTGTAATATCACTAACAAATTATATAAGAGTACTTTTGTCGATAGATATCCCTGTTATCTATTAACATTAATACCAGGGCTCTTAAGGGGAATGCTGTGCCCTTAAGAGAATTGTTCACAGCAATCAGTGCAAAAAAGTATTTTGTTTTGTTAATAAAAAAACAAAACAAAACAAAAACAACAAAAAAAAATGTAAAATCGGATTTGAATAAAGTATATTTTAGAAATTCAATATTGAAGATCAAATTCAAATAGAAATATAGAACAGAGCTTTACTTTAGTAAAATACTAAAAACAGGTCAATGGTAATTATTACTACTGCGAATGTCGAATTTACGGACCATATTGATCTGGCTATAAGGTTTTAATCTCTGGCTCAGTGTGATTGTTTCAGCTTTGAAGGGATATTTGAAAAATCATCTCTCTTATATGTTAAAGTCAGATGGAAATGTACTTCGCACAAAACATAAATCGATAGGAATTAATTTGGATAGGTATGTTAGATTTACTTAAAGGTCCTAGAAGCATGCATGATATGCAGGATACTTGGAACATCTGGTTATTAAATGTTATAACACCACATTTCCCTATACCATGTTTGACTAAATACGTTCTGAGCGCCAGAATTTATATTTTAGCAGGTTGAAACATCTAATAGGAATTGTTCAGTTGCGTGCAGTTTTGTGGCAAACATACAGGGGTTATGTTGCAAGAGTACATGTAAATAAATTAAAGGTGTTATCATACAAAAATAAAATATGGTAAATTATCCTGAGCAGAGTTAAATTGGTACATAAATGTAGAAATCCCTAAGATAAAGAGACATATAACTACCGATTTTTTTTAGGAATAATCCGCGCCCAATGTAGCTTGACGATTTGAAATGAAAACTATGTAATAAGAGCACGTTGTAAATATACAAAGTTATAACTGTCTACTATGGCTAAATTTAATTGGTGATATAACACACGGACTGCCTTAATAGAGCAGAATTATTATTTAATAAATTGTTTTGACATGCTTAAACAACAGAATGGATAACAGGAAAACTTTACAATGACAAACCAATCAATCAGCACTACCTGAAAGATAGAAACCCAGACAAAAATAACATAAAAGAACACAAATACATACATAAACACAACAGAGATCGTCAGACACTCAACAGTGGTGATTATAAGCCTCTTTAATGGGCACCCAATCCTACACTTATCTATCCTTACACTCCGTTGTATAAAACATAAAAAATCCAATACAATTTTTATTCATAGGAATATCAATGACATGTCGACACACAGTATTGCTAAAACGAACAAACATGTTCTCCAATAAGAAGTGTAGGGCTTTGATCATGCTATCTATCCAACTACTGTGTCTTGTTATGACTAAAAGATAGTTTAAAACTATTACAATAAATATAATTTAATCCAGAATAAAAAGTAGATTACTGAAGTGTAAAAAGAGAAGTCCGTGGACGAGAAATACAACCGGGAACAAAAAGACGACAAAGAACAAAGTAACAAACAACATACAAAATCAAAAGGTATATACAGAAACCCACCACAAACCGGTGAGAAAAGTGCGCTGAAAAGGTGAGCAGTTCCTGCTTCCTGCAAGATACCCTCCGTGCTGCTCGTTGAAGGTAATGTCTGGTTAGGGAGGACGAACATATATGACAGAAGGTTGTAAACTGCCACTCCATAGCGGTCAATCAGTTCGTGGTGACGACCGTAGAATTTTCGAAGCAACGACCTTAATCTAAGGGAAACATAACCCTCTCCTAATAGCTTTTGAGTAAGCCGCTGAGCCCTATCCAGAAAAATCGGCATAATGGCCGCAACTTCTAGCAAAACCCACGAGTTGGGAGATAAATGCTCCATACCCTGGAGCAGCTGGAATGTTTCTATAGAGATATGGGAAGTTTACAATGGGAAAGGCAAAGTAATAGCTTTGGCCATAGGTAGAATAGAAAAATGAAACGGGGAATGTGTCAAAGACCAAAGAGCAGAAAACAGCCTAAGGATACCAATGGGTCTTTCACGCAGCGAGAAAATCCCGCACCCGGAGACGAGCTTCAGCTGGATCCTAAACAATAATGCATACTAGTTGGAGACCACACTAAAATGCGAAACATACCAATGAACCAAAATTTAAAAAAACACACAAGACTTATAAAGAATAGAGGTTTCTGACTTGGGACAGGGGAAAAAGTGCAGAGGGGTTTAAAATGTCTCAACCCTCCCCCTGAACCTCTAGCCAATGTGGAATATCGTCCTGGTATGCACCTGGCTGCCACTAGACGTTAAACAACAATTCATTCATCCATCCAATGTGGAATAAACACACAGCGATACGCACATTAAAACTCAGATCAAAAGAAGTCCGTGTCGATCGTCAGAAAAGGTAACGGAAGAAATTTATGAAAATGACAATAATCAATATAAATAAAGAAAGGACTAATAGCAATTACTGACAGCCAGTAGCAGACCTTAATTAAACTAATAGAAATATTATGTATTTATCATATAGAAAATCAGCCACAATCCCTCCCGTTAGGGATTAAGTATCATGCCATCATAAATTATACGAGAAGAACATAACCCTTATCATGCCAACAACTGATTTTAGACAAACTGTGTTTATTTCCGATGCAAAGACCCTACAAAGGAGTCTTTAATCTCAAGGTGTTATGGATAGATGAGGTGAAGATAGTCACTAAATCGAGGATTATTTAGTGATAAAACTTCATCTACTAGTATATAAAAGAATTAAAAGACTAGTTAATCAGTGCACTCAAATTCAGATAGTATACAATGTATAAATATGTATCTTATGCTTTTGAACATGTAAAACTCCTTTCAGAAATTACTATAACAGATGGACTAGTACGGAATGTTTTCCTCTTCAATAAGACTATATTTTTTTAATGTTTATTCATTTAAATGATTCTGAATCTAAACCGGATTTTACCATTCGTAATTAATATGATGCATGCCTTTAATTAAACATCTTATTCATGTTACCCCTGCTTAACAACTGATCCTACAATATTTGTTTTCTATACTTTGTGTGAAAGGTGTTTCATGGTTACCAATAATACAGGTTTTTCGAATATTTACAAAATAACTGTCTGATATATGCATGAATGATAATTATATTTAATATTTAAACAGCATATGCGCTGAATATTCATGTATGTATTGTATATATAAGTATGGCAAATAAAATAGTCCACATTAGATATAGTATTATTTGCATTCATGAATTTGGCATTTAAACTATTGACATGCTTACCCTTCCGGAGAACCGGGTGTCACTCTTAGTTTTTTAATAGGACCTCCATTGCTAGGGCGTAAGTTTCTGTCATGTCTTGTTCTAGTTTTGTTTACTTGTTACATGTGTTTGTTGTGTTCTTTGGAGATTTCAAATTTGTGGATTTTTCCCACTGTTTTGTTCCTTGTGTATTTATTTGCCGATATGTGTTAACAGGATGTTAAATAAACACTACCGTGTAACGGCGAAGGGGCCACTTCTGGCATAGCACTCAACAACGCTCCCGTCTTCTCTGCACATAGTATGTGAATTCTTCAGAGAAAAAACAACAGTTATACCATTTAGTCGTCCGAAAACACTGACATATGCCTTTCTTTTTTGTAGCTCACAAGGAAAACTGCACAAGGCAGAACCTTAAATAAAAAAAGAAATAAAATGAGAAAATAATTCTTCAGAGTTTTATCTAATAAATGAATTCGTTTTTAAATACATTATAATGTATAATTTTAGATTTTAGAATTCTGTTAAATTTAACCAGGACTGCCCTGACATATTTGCCGTTTTAATAAGTTTATTCTTCTTAAAAACACATGTAAATGATGTTAAAAACCACCTTCTGAAAACTTTACAAATCATATAGCTACTGTGTCTTCTTGTTTCACTGTCGTTATCTATATAGTCTTATAATCAATATGTTCCAGGAAACAATTTCTGTTGTAATAAATATTTGAAACAAATCACTTTATTTTATTTTTTGCAGATTATATTATGAAATAAATTTACGTATTAATCGCAAAAGATCAGATCTCTCAGGAGAGATTAAGTTTATAATATTAAATTCTAAAGGAACAGCATATGCTTTAATTTGCTTTTTTTATTATTTTCAAAGTTAATTGTATATTTAATTTATTTTTTAAGGCCAAGTTTATTTTAAAATTAATTTCCCAAATTAAAAATTTAAATGTATGCATTTCATATTGAAATAGAAAAATAAAATACTTTCGTAACTAATTTCAATAAGTATTATAATTTTACAAGCTGTGTTAAATAAATTCATATATGTAAGAGTCATAATTCGAAATTAACAAACACACTTTAATTGAAAAAAAGGCCATTCCTGTAAAGTGTTCATGCCAGTTTTATTGGCAGAATGGTAATTTGCAATTTTCATATAGTAAAATAATAATATTTCAGCATTTTTAATTCTATTTTCTGAAGAGTTACATAAGAAGTTTCCCAATAAGAAGTAGGGTAATCTCGTTATTCTGCTCCATTGTCACGTTAAGTTTTGATTTTTCTCAACAATGTCTTAACAAAATCAATAATCGTAAATTGATTATCTCTTTGATTTTTTCCTTTAATAATTCGCAAGTTCTTTACTGTATTTCTCTCAGTTTTGTTTAATTGTATTTGATCCCTCAACAACAAAATATATCATCAATTTATATCATTTTTTTTATTTTCGTCGGATTCTTTTTTTACCTGTTTGTAAAACTCTTCTTTGCAGATCGCGGAGACGTCTCATGATTATTTGCTGATGTGATGTTTCCTAGTTGCACCTCTGGATACGGAATAAAGTCTTTGTAGTTAATATGTAGATATGTTTGAGATGCAACAACAATAAAGTATCGAAACCTCTATTGATACAGTGATGTTTCACTCGGTATCCTGCTCTCCTCTGCACAACCATTTGTAATAAATTACACACAACTTTGAATTATTTATAGTACATAATTTTTTAACCCGTTATAAGTGTTAGCATCCCATTAAACACGCCAAAGATTGGCTACATCTGGAAGTCTTCAACTAGAACCAATAGCCAACTAATACAATTACTGTATGATAAAGGGTATTTGTGTCGCATATTTCAACATTTGACATAGCTAAATATTACAAGGTGTCATTCAAACATTAACCAGCAAGATATATTTTCATCCTAAAAATGTATATGAAGGTCATTTTTGTGTAGATGCACAGTGACGTTGGAGTTTTTGTGACAAAGAATATTGTTAGATACTGCAGCAAACTGTATCACCAAACTGATGAAAGTATTACGGAATCTAATATGTATGTATTTGTTACGTCTAAACAATTATTGTATGACAAAAAGCGCATTTTCATATATCGTAACATCTTATACTGCTAAACTATACAGTATTTCATCCTAAAAATGATTAAAAAAATACTTTTTCAGTCACTCCGAAATTGAAAGTTATGTCTCTTAGAAAATGTTTTGGGAAGTCTCAGAGAAGATCTTTAGGTACTATAACAAATTTAGGACTAAACTAATGAAACATATTTCATAAAAAAAACATTCTGATTTCTTGTTAGAATTATATACTTGTATGTTTAAAACAGATAAAAGAACTTTTTCTCTTATATGGAAACATACAATATTCCTAATTTAAGCCAAGTGTCATCCTAAAAATTTCAAAGAAGGTTAATTTTGTGTAGTATCACTGTCAAATTGATTTTTTGTCTCACAGCAATTTTTTCCATATCAGAGGATTTTGTGATACAGTAACAACTTTTATTAAATTTTATTACTTTAGATCTTAGAGAGGCCTTAAATACAATAATCGTATGTTTGTTCAGGTTTAAAACTTAAGAATTTGTTTTAAGATATTATCTACATGTATCCTTTAAATTCCCCATTTCCGTAATATTTTCATATTTCTAGATACATCTTTTTCAACCGAGAATGATATACTTGACCGATATGCAGCATTACAGATAGTCCTGATATCAACAGATACATTAGAACTGTTTCGTTTTAAAAATAATTCAAGTTCAACATCTGCATTAATTTAAATCCGCACGTTTAAAATATACCTCAACCAATGAAATCTCTTACACTTTACAAGATGTAATTCGCAAGATTCCAGGCACACGTTTTAAACAATTGAACAAAATCTGACCAAATACATTATATGAACAACATATCTGTCAACTAAGAACAATTAACAATTATGTTTTTGATAGTTATTTGTACTTAGATAATGCCTTTTTGACGCTTAGACCATCTTTACTGTGTTAACTCGAACGAAACCAATCCGACATGATTCTGTGCATCACCATTCGTATCCACATCGTCTGAATCAAGATTGGCATCGAATAATTTACAATCACTGAGTCAACATCTCTGCAGTTACTAACACTAAATTTATACTTTTACAAAAATGTAAAATTTTATGAGTATCTCAACCGTGCGTAGCTCTGTTCTTAGGTAGTATCGTTTTATCTTTTTGGTGTTGTTGCTTTTGTGAAGTTTTTCTTCAACGTTTTTGATTAATGTTTTGGTTTTATCATCATTTTAGACATTGAGCGCAACTGATGAGCCATAAATTATCGAAATTGCATATGGGTCAAGCCGCGCAATTGTTTTCCTGTTACAGAAGTCATGAAATAATAGGCTGCCATTAAGTCTGTACGTTTCGTTGAAACATGGGAGATGGCTCAAAACGATCGCCATACAATGGCACATATCCAGTTAAAATCTCGGGGTGTGAAGTCAGTCTACTTTTTCCGTAATTTTAGAAATCACGAGCCAGGGTAAAAAAGTCTCCTTCCGCAAAGTAAAATGTACCTCTTTCATGCTCTCCATGTAGAATAAAAATTTTCTTGGTTTTATTCATTTAATCCTTTCAATATTTCTATGTCAAATGTCTCAGGTAAATACACCTTTAAAACAACACTAGTTATTCTGTTATCATGGTTGGTTTTGTTACAGTAGGTCCATATATCATGGTGCAATTATAAGTTTTTTAATGGACTTCTTTTGTATCCCTCAGGTCAAAGTTCATTGCAGGTCTTGAGCCATATCGTCTCTATCAAAATCGTTGTCACAGAATGAATTAATTTCCAGATAATGTAGGCTTAGCTTAGAATTATTTATCTCGCCAAAAACTACACCGGTATTCTTTTATTCCCTTGCAAGAGTTCGTCTGGTCTCCCAAACTATAATTCTGCATAATTTGTATGTCAAATTGTAAGAAAAACAAAACTTATCTCCATGAACTATACGGCTGCTAACGTAATGCTGTGAACCTACCTTTATGGATTACCAGCAGCAGCACAAGCACACAACCGAACATATTAACATTGAATTGTATAAACACGATTTAGTAACTGTTGATCATGTGCGTTTCGTCTTGTTAATGCGTAAATTACACGTATGCCTATTTGAAGATCAGTCGTACTATTTTTTCTTTTTTTTTCCCTTTAAACTAGAACGTTTTAAACAATGACATTAAAGAAAGAAAGACGAATTATGTCTAGACTTGTCTGGTTTCTTACCTGCAAAACATATAGATCAGCAAACATCCTACTTCGTTTTCAGGTTATAACCCATATAAAGTTAGTTATGCTTTCTCTTTAATTTTATGAAGTTTAAAGATGTGCTTAGACGGTTTTGGCTTTAAGGTTTTGGTTATTTCGGCATTTTTTTATTTGCTCTTGAATGTTTTGGATTGTTATTCTGTTTTACGACATTTTAGGCATTGAGCACAACTGATGAGTCGTAAATCGACGAAATGTACACATTTTTTGTATCAAAATTGGTATCTAAGAATATTATTTTAACCAATGAGTCGATGCAACTGCTGATGGACGCCAAGTATCCGAGGGTATCCCCACCTCAGTTGCTATTATTTCGATACTAGCCCAAAATTGATACTTAAAATTCACTGTTGCAAAAATTGTTAAATTTGTTGAAACTAAGGAGCATCTCCCTCGTCCATGCATATAGGTCTGTCCTTAGATGGTTTTGGCTTTACAGCTTTTGGTTTTGGTCATTTTGGCATTTTTGAATTTGCTCTTGAACTTTTTGGATTCTTATTTAGTTTGTCAACATTTTAGGCCTTGGGCACAAGTGATGAGTCGTAAGTCCACGAAATGTGCACATCTTCTGCATCCAAATTGGTATCAAATAAATGTATTTAAGAATAAATTTATGGGTTAGTTTTGATGGATAATTGTGGGCTTTTTTCCTAATGCTTTTTTATTACAAAGGTATTTTATTTGAAAATAAAGTTCTATGAAATAATAAACAAAAATAAATAAATAAATATTTACTAACTTTCAAAAATGTGATTACATATCAAAGCAGATACTGCTTACTCTTCCAAAGCACCTGTGTCTACCCTCTGTTTTTTTTTTGGTGGGTCCATGTTGTTCAAATATTTTTAGTTTTTAAGTGTACTGTTTGTATTTGTTTGGTCTTAGTTGTTCGCCGGATTTTGTCAATTGTTTTCGATTTTTCCCTCCTTCGAATATCTCTTTCGTATTTCTTAACTTTACATATCAAATTATCACTAAATGTACAAATGGAATATTGCTATATAATAATAATTTCCTCCGCCGATAGTAGTTAAATGACAAAACAAAAGATGACACAGCAAATTGTCTCCCCTGCCTCTTGCTATGTTTCGATGTTTAGCTTTGTAGCCATTAACTAATAACAAGGCCGCTAATATGTGCTTTCGTTGGTTTTCAATGGACTGTATACATATGGTAGTTTATGTTTTATAATAATTTTGAAAGAAAAATGATTACAAATATTCACCAGAGTAAATTTTACATCTCGCCACACAATCTTCTATTTACAATTGTTCCATAATCTTTTTATCCTCAAAAAAGTTTTTATAAGTTCTGATAGGAGATGGTATGATTAAGCCATTATTTGGCCCCATCTGACATGAATAATTAAAATTAAGATTTCAGATTCGAATTGTATTATTTTTATCTTATAATGTTCGAACTTTCAAAATCTATCAATCATTGTAAACAAATCCTTTCCATGATGCAACAGCGACATCATAAACGTCTGCGCAATCAAGGATTTGAAGAAAATTGAGTGTTTTCACAATGATTTTGCTCAAAACAACTACGAGCAACAGCCTTGCCCAAAACGTTTTCTTTTTACATATAATGTATGTCTTACGTAACTTACATTTCAGTTAAACATCTTTTTGTGTAAGGCTGTTGCTCGTATCAAAATTTTAATTCAAATGTCAAAAAATATGAAATTTAGTTTTTCATTGATTTCAAGATTGCAAGATTGTAAGTGTACTAAATGATATATGAGAGTAATTATTTTATTTCTTTTCCATTTAGGAATTCAAAGGACCAAATATCAGGCGAAACCATACCTGTTTCTTTACTACCATTTCAAAAAAGTTATATACGTTTGCATTTATGTACATGAACGATACATACAGGAAGAAAAATGAGAACGGATGATCAGTTTTATGTTAATTATTTTATTTCATACAGTTTAAGCATACATTTTCTGGGTTCGTTTTTGCTGGTTTCGTAAAAGCCCTTACAAATGTTGGCTGTTTTTCTAATCCTTTTTTAGTACATAGGTCAACTTAACGTTGACTTGAGATTACAAAGTTTTTCAAAAATGTGAAACAAATTAAAAACAATGAAATTTGTTCTACAATAAATTATGGTATAAAACACAACAGATAATCGAAATTTCGCGGAATTTCTGCTTATTGACAAGCGCCTGAACAATTATGTGACTGCAAAATTGTCTGCATTCTGTACAGTTTTCAAAATATTTTGAAATATCTTATTTCTTATATAACAAAGGAAAACGACGTCGAGGATAACATCTTGTCCCCATCCTTGACACTGACTTAATAGTTTTATTATCACTGTCCTCAGACACATCTTATCAGCTTTTCGTATTAAAAGGGGAAGCGTTTTACATTTAGGGCTATCTTATGCATGCCTTTGAGAAAAAAAAACAACCGGAGACAATATCAGGAAAGCATTAAATGGCACTGGAAACAATGTACTCAAAATGGCGTCAACATATTCCCAAATCTACATACAGTAAACAAAAAAACCCATAACAATCATGATCAAAGGGACAGCCATCGACAATACTGGATTGCCGCTTGCGACAGGCATAAATAGAATGTTGTGAGGGCAAATATGTTATTGAATACACAAACATGTAACCCAAAAGTTGTTTCAATTCAAATTCTTCATTTAGATAGAAGTTCAATTTTGCTACCTATCTGTATGGATAGGACGCTTGATTATTAAAATTAAAGATGAAATAGATTTTTCTTGAAAACAATCATTTCGAAATGAGCAAGGGCCTTCATCCTAAGCTGAAGTATCATCCACAGCATGCAGATATGCAAATAGGCTTTAAAAATGATTTTTAAAACATTGGGTATACAAGGATTGAATTTCAAAATCAATATTGTTTTTGTCAATTGCAATAATGAAATCAAGTCGATGCATTGTCGAAGCGCCATAAATGAATTATGTTGAAAAGTAGTATTGCCCCCCTTTTTTATGCATTTTTTTTGTACTGGCATGAAGGACAGCAACACGTGTGTATGTGCACTCGTGTCTTATGGTCATTGAAGTACAATGAAGGTATGAATAAGATGAGACATTGAACAATTTTATTTTAGATCGTGTTCTAGGGGTTGAGTCTTTTTGCATTATTCTACATTTACAGCTCCAAAAAGAGCCAAGTCATTTATCATGAATACTATCGATCATAAAAAACATTAAGATGAATTAGAAGATTCTTTTACAGGTTACTGCACAATACTGATGTCACTTGACGCTTGATACATTATGTAGTGTTACATCAAAAATTTTTCAATGTTACAAATCAAAATTTTTCTTTTTCTGTGGCCATATATCTACTATATCAAAAACAATCAAAGTCAGGTGACATACATTCGCATTTAGATATAATGTCGACGGTAAAATATATTTTTTCAATAATGTATTTTGTTATCAAAACATAGAATATTTTTGTATAACTACACAATAAAAAAACACTTATATAAACAAACACATATTGTCATGCATTTCTTTTTTTGATAGAATTATTGTTTAGTTTCTATAATGTCCAGTAATTATAATTTAAAAATATGTAAAAAGTTAAAAGTTATAGTAAGTTTCTACATTATGTA
Organism: Mytilisepta virgata; assembly: GCA_028015205.1. Classification (NCBI taxonomy): domain Eukaryota; kingdom Metazoa; phylum Mollusca; class Bivalvia; order Mytilida; family Mytilidae; genus Mytilisepta; species Mytilisepta virgata. The sequence goes on along the minus strand of CM051520.1, from coordinate 5,531,912 downwards.
ACTTATCTCCAAATAAGGTGTGTTTCATTGCTAAATGAGAGGAGTCATTATGTAGAATGTTCCAGACAAAAATTTTACATATTTGTAAAAAGTTTCTACATTATGTAACTTATCTCCAAATAAGGTGTGTTTCATTGCTAAATGAGAGGAGTCATTATGTAGAATGTTCCAGAATGTTTAATATTATATTCTATCAAACATATTTGTAAAATTTCTAGAACATTCATTGTGAGACTATGTAAAGCTAATACACACCTGATGTTGGCAGATATGAACTGGTAACAACTTATTTCTAAACCTGCTGCGAATTTTACCCTCGATATTTTGGAAAGATACACACAAAGACTAGGGAACATCGGTTACAAGAACTGTCTATATTCACAGACATTATTTGGAGAAGTGATGTCGGACTTTTCTGTTAAAATCATGAATACTGAAAGGACTATTAACTGTTATCGAGATTCATTATTATACAGTTATTTACAAATTTAACAGTATTGAAGGATATAGCCATTGTATTTGTCATGAGATAGTGAATATTGTCCCGACGCGTAGCGGAGGGAAATAGTTAATGTGTCGAGGTGACAAACAAAATGGCTATATCCTCGGTCTTTATTTACCGGTGATCAGTTTTGGAAACTAATCAACGGTAAAAAAAATAGTAAAATTAATGTCTTCATTCTAATATAGAAAAAACATACTGAGGTATAATAATTGTAAATATTCAGACTACCCTAACTCTCTGTTTGTTCATGTTTGTGCTTTGTAGTCTGTTATGTTATCATATGTTCTAAGAATTCAGTAAAAGTCTTTACATAATGGATATTTATAATTTCGAAACTAACTCTTTATCTTAAATTTGCGACCATTTCTGCCTAGTGTTTAAGTCTCAATTATTTTTGTTTAATATATTTATTACATAGCCTTTGAATTAAAATGTATCACACAATACCGAAATAAATATGGCCATTTCGCTTACTGACAACTCATGAGCAATGCTCGAGATCAAAATATTGGAAAGATATTAAAGATACAGTGATGGATTAATAAGCACAACCATCAAAAATCAAAACAATTAAAACAAATAGGTATCCAAACTCAGCTAAGGGTTACCTCTGCAATTTTGATAGATATAAACAATTATGCATTAATCCCCAAAAATCAATGCTCGAATATTCCATTTGTCAACATTTAACTTCTTATAGTCATTTAGTTCTGTTTAAATTTTAAAATGTAAAGTTATGAAGTTTTATAGGATTAACAAGGAAAACATAGATCATTTCTAAGTGAAAGAGCATGAATCATTTTTTATATTATATACAGAAACTGGAAGCAAGATTTTATACCAATAGTGTTTGTCTTTTCTAAACCAATTTATCCGATTAACAAAATGCAATGACAAGATAAAAGGTAATTACTTCGCTTTCTAAATATTTTGTTTTAATTTTTGACGTATGTGTAAAGGTCGTGTTATTTTTCAAAAGCTAGTTATAAAATCCTTTATTTCACTGTTAAGCTTTCAGTGTTATAAATTGGCTAATTTCAGCTCTAGACAATGTTTATCTATTTTGAATCATCACTTCATGCGATAGATAGAACTGTCGTTGAAGACAGGTAAGCCTTATCTGTGTTTAAAGGAAGAACAGATATGGTGGATGAATTCTTGATGCAGCATGTACGTGTTTTGTTTTCTTCCTTTTAATTTATAAATTATGTTCTCTGCCACAATTGTACATGACTCTAACACATCTTTTTGATAACCTTGTGTGGTGTCGGATTTCATAAAGCGATTATGTGTCTTACAGTGCTTATCATTCAATTAGGTGCTTAAACAAAGACGTGATTTAGTAAGTTATATTTACGAAATAAGGGTATTCATGTATATATTAAACATTACTCACGTTTTAATAATGTTTTTGGAGAATTTATTTCACATTTCTTTGATTTATGTCATTACCAATAATTAGAACAATAGATTTTGTGATATAATATCAACGTTAATTATGTTATAAAATGTATCACAAAATATTCAGCTAAGGGTTACCTCTGCATCAAAAGAAAGAGCCTTAGAAATTTCTGGTAATTTTTGTCACATATATAGTTGATGTCATCACTTAAGTAATTTTACGGTCGTCATCACGAATTGAGTGACCCTTGCAGTGTTCCAATATCTAAAATGATGTTGAATCTGTTCACACGGTCGTAACATTTCATGTGTCTCCAACGATTTGTGACTTCTACCGGATTGACTTTGTTGAACTTCCCGACGGGCGCCGTATACGGAACAAAAACTGCTTACCCTTCCGGAGCACCTGGGTTTACTTCTTGTTCATTGTTTTTTTAGTTTTCTGTGTTATTTATTGTGGTTGTGGTTGTTCGTTTGTCTTCCCGTGTTTGTCCGTGCAAAGGATTACGTTTATTTGATTGCTCCTATGTATATTTGTCCTTTTTTAACGGAAAATTTAAAGGCATTGAAGTGATGAATCATGCCAGGACAAACATTCTGGCTAATTAGCTGATAACGCCCTCGGACACTTTCAGTCTACCAGCAGTGACATAGACCCAGCAATGATAATAATTTGAGGCGGCAATTTATAGCTTTTAGAATGAAATTTTCTACAAAATCATACCATTATATTTGAAATGTGCATTCTGAGTGCCATTTAATAGCAAAAAGTCGGTTTTGCTTCTGACGGCGAAAATTTCTCTTGTTTTCGGCCCGATTCCAGGCCTCAGATACTTTTTTAATTAAAAAATTACTAAATTTGGCACATACGAAACTAAACTAGAAACTGCTACCTGCATCTAAAATGTCTATGTCAATCTTTTGAGTCAATCTGTTTAAATAAGGGAGGGGGGGGGAGAATAAGGTGAAATCATCATTTAATGTAGACCTGACCTTGCAGTACATAAAATTGTACGTCTTTTATCCAAATTTGAATAGAAAACTGTTGGTAAAGGTAAAATTAGGTTCACTTGCAATAAAAGAAGGCGAATGTACTATGTGTGGTAGGTATGTAGCTGATTTAGTTAAACGTTGAATAATGAGCGAAGCTGATTCAGGTGAAGCTAGAAATGACATGTTTTATGTTATTGTGAATGTATTACCAGTGAATAAATCTGTGAGAAGATGATGATGATATTTTAGTGGCTCTACTATGTGATGTTAATGAATATATCGAAACTTTGTGTTCTGATGTGTTGTAAAGTCTGATACGGCAGATCACATATTTATTATGCACAATAAATGTAAAGATATTTTATTTTATCACAGATTTAATTGGATACTTAAATATGCAATACAGTATAGTCTCATTAACATTTTGTTTTTTGTGCTTTTTATGTCTGTGTTTATTTTATCTTTATTTTTTGGTGTGTTTGTGTGTGTAGTTTTGTGGTTGTACTGTAGTTATGCATTGTGAAAATAATTTAATCTCCAGCTGAATGGAGGGAATATGAAAATCAATAAATCAATACTTCAATTTGATATGTTATATATTGTGAAACACATGATATTCTAAATTTGATTTGAAAGGATAAATATATGACTTCAGTATGTAATTCACTATTCATAATAATTACTTTCAAAGAAAATTAGCTTTCACATTCTATCTCACATTCATTTTAAAAGTTTGATTAAGTTCACATATACTTTTTATAGATTTTATATGGGGTAAGAAGTGTTTAGCCTTCCGGAGCGACTGGGTTCACTCCTGGGTTTTTAAGAAGTTCGTGTTGTGCATTGTTTTGTAGTTTTCAGTGTTTATTTGTTTGTTGGTGGTTGTGGTTGCGTTTGTTCTCCCGCGTTTGTTTGCCCAATGGATAACTAGATTTTATTTGCTCCTTAGGTATATTTGTCCTCTTTAGTAAAAGTTGGTAAAAAACTCTACTCCTCTATCATTGTCTATATTATCCCGAAGATAGTTTATTACCTAAAACCCAACCTCGCAATTTCTTTCCTGCTATTGTCTGTAAACCTCAGTTCATGGCATGGATTTTTGGCAACTTTAAAGACTATATTCTAGAATTACAAGATTATTGTTTTGATAAATTAAACTCCTTGGATCGTTCAAGAAAACATATTAATTCAACAATTGTTTATATGGGAAAATGGTTACTAAACTTATTTTTTCGGGACTCGGGTACTATTTTGCAATTTTTAAGTGTTTACAATACCAAGGAGATTCTAATAAAAAGAATTAATAGGTACGGATACAATTGTTAATTACGGAAATATTCGGACACTCATTTTGTTTTCTTCGTCTCCTCTTGCCATTTTTTAAGCTCGTTGAATTCGTCAAGCTTAGACGAAGTGCTAGTAAAAACACTGAGAAAATAACTTCAATACGATTACATAAGGTCTTGTTATTGCTACCCTCTTGCACGTTACAATTTATATTTGTACACCCGAGAAATAATTCTGAATGGATGAGTTTCAGTAGAAAAATTAATGCACTTGGAAATTTGACAAAAAACTAAATTTCAGACCTATCCTAAAATTTGTAGAATCATTGTTTTATATATTTTATGGACTCTGTTCATGTTTCATGCAATACATAGCTGTAATACTAACAAAAAATCTCATAGCAAGAGTTATCTTATTCGTTATGTTGTTTTGATGAGGGAATAGCTCATTTATGGTCGAAACATTTTATTTTTAATTCAATGTTGAATTTGTGTACCAAAAAAAATATGTCTAACAAATGTATTGTTTGATTTATTTTGCATTAATTTTCGTCATGTTACATGTATATAAACCTTACCTTTACACAGAAATTAGCTAGTAGGCGATAATTCATATACAACAGAAATGTAAAACTTCACCTTTTTATTTAATGTACAAATAAAATAAATAGATTCACAGAGAAGTACATCTGATAGAATGATTATTTTATACACTTGTAACAAACTTAAACCGAATCTCAGAGACCTTTGAATCAAACATGATTCTTTTCTACACTTGTTACAAAATTTTGTCCGCAAATGCAATAGTATAGATAATTGACAAAAGCACAATGAATGTGTGTTAAATGTTTCCGATTACCAATAAGTCATTAAGCTTGTTTAAAGACTGCGAAAATTATATTAGAGTCATTTATTTCTCATTGTAATAAAAGTCAGATTTAATTAAAACAATGAGATCTTCCAGTAATAGATTACTCGTGGAAATTCCTAAGAAAACAAAATAGGCGTATATTATATTGTCAATCTAAACATTACGAATTGCTGGATAACTTCTTCAAAAATATACTTTTTCCTTTTGCAAACCCAACGAATGAAAATACCTTTTTAAAAGTTTTTCTTTTTTTCATAAACGTTTTCAATGAAAATAACGTTGTTAAAGTATTTCTTTTTGCAAACCTTTGAACAAAAATATATTCATCACAGCTATTACTTTTTACAAATCATCTGAAAATATATTTATAAAGACTAATTATCTGCATTAATATATATGTATAAAAGCTCTGCTTTATTCAAACCATTTGGGTAAAAATATCTATAATTTTTTTTCTTTTTACAAACCATTTGATAGAGAAAAATATTATAAAAGCTATTGGAAAAAAACAATTGAATGAGAAAATGTAATTACAGAAGCTGTTTCTTTTTTAAAACCCTTTGATTAAGAGTAGTTTTATAAAATCTCTTTTTTTATAGCCTTTCATATGACACTATCGTTATAAAAGCTTTTTAAATATAGCTACATTGTTTTCTTATATGTGTCTTATATTCTCTACAGCATTTAACAAAATAAATAAAAATAAATTTAAAGGTTGTCTTATGTAATAACAAATGATGAAAATGCCTAGATTTCTAGTGTTTCTTGTAATTAGTGATATACAGATTCCTGCTTAAAAGAATTATTGGAAATATTGACAATTCAGCAGGTGTAAAATCAGATAGAATATTGTTCACAGATTATAACCTCACCGGATGGAGCTTAGCGGAAACGGTATTCACTTTTGCTGGTTTGTACTGGTAAGTATTGCAGATTGAAGATGAAATACTTTGTTGAACTTCACGAATGGTGCCGTTAACGGAGCAGGATCTGCTCCCCCTTCCGCAGCATCTCCGTTTAATCCGGGTTTTTATTGAAGTTCGTGTTGTTTATTGTTTTTAGTGTTTTTTTGTTGTGCCTGTTGTTGTTCATTTGTCTCCCCGGTTGATCTGTCTGATGAATTCCGTTTTTTTTTCTTTTGGTTTGTTTGTTAGGTATATAGGTCCACTTTTATGAGCTTAAGTACACAAGGGCAATAAAGCCTTGAGACAATCATCTTTTCGTCTTAAAGCGATTTTTTTTATTCCAAAACTGATGCAATTACATGGTATATCAGGATATTTTTCAAACTGCAATAGAAACAATTTTTGTCCCTATTTTCTTCCGTATTTTTCAGTTCTTTATATTGCCTTCATATAATTGTAATTTTAATTTGTGTCTGCCTTTGGAATATCATGTCTGTCTATAGCAGGGCACTGCACATCAGGTGCCTATATTTGATTGTGTTTTAATCTTCAGGGTAGTATAGTAGTGGTGACTGTTGCTTGAGATTAATGGTAACAATATGACCTTTAGATGTTCAGTTTTGTCTCTTTGATGTGCATATCATAGTCTCATTAAAGGATAGCATGTCAGATAGTAAAATGTTAATCAAGAATTTATATCGTACACAAGGAATATACAAGTAGGTATCTGAGTTATTTAACTTCTATATTATACTATAAGAAGATATTAAAATATAACAGAAACTTAAATTCTTTTCATTTCTTTATTGCGGTAACATTGCAAGCTGGCAATAAACCATTTATTTAAGCTGATATGGAGAATGTGGTTTACAACATAAACCGTCATCTTCGACAGGTTCACATCCTGTACAAGGAAAATCAGTAAATGGGTTCAAGACTGGACAGTTCTTCGGAATATTGCATCCCATGTCTATAATATATATATATATTAGTTTAGCATAAGACGTACTTACTATTGGTATTTAATGCCAAGTTAATTAATTAAATGTAAATTAGATATGCAAATTAGATTGTACAGAAATTGTACGACTACTGGACTAATTAATTCAGGCCTAGCAAATGAGAAAATAGAATATAGGTAGATCGGTGTTTTCTTTCAAATCAATCAGTTATATAAAAAAGCAATTAGTCTTCACTTCTACCATTAATATAAAGCTACGAAACTTGAAAATAGTTGCATGAAAAAAACAAATGTACTTACGTGGTAATTTAACTACAATACAATTATCATAATTATTATTATTAGATGATATTGCAAAATAGATATACATGTAATTTAGTACTTGACATACTCAAATAAGTCTGCGCATTTCAATGTTATGCGACTAGCAAATTCAATTACAAAATGCCTGATATGTTGCACAATTTGTCCCCATCCAATGTTTCAGTCATAGTAAAAAATACCTTTAGTTTTTAAAAAGAACGTATTTCAGTCCGCTGCTATTGTTTTTTCTGACCATGTAATATTAACGAATAGGATCGTTTAAGATAGCTTTCAATTATATGATTACTAAAGCAAAAAGTCCAGAAATGAAATTTAAATTTCAATCTAAAAGCATTTATAAACACCAGTAACACACCTTTGAACATAAAAGACTATTCTGATTTTGTGCTTTTTTTTTGTCTTAAATTTCTTCAATACCATATTTTCGCAAAAACACCATCAAATCATGACCTAATGTTTTGCAGTTAATCCAGATCGGTCAAATTTAGACAACTACAGCAAAGATAAAATTAACCATTGCATAATTTATAAGGAACTGGTCCTGGCCATCCTTGATTGACTGCAAGATATTTTATTACATTGAGTGAAATACCGGGATTTTCGAGTGAATTCAAACCCGTTAATTCACCCAGTCAAATCGAAAGTCATATTTCACACTAGGAAGTGACGTAACAGTTGCTGTAATAACAAACATCGACGCCTGGTATGATAAGAAAAATAATTCCTTGTATTTTCTCGTTACATTTAATGAATACGCGGAATATGTCAATGTAATAAACATAATAAGTAATCTCGAAATTCATATACCAAAATTCTACAACTCGTGACCGAAAACCACTAATGATTCAATCATGCGCTATGCACATTCGGGAGTTAATGTGTTGTTCGGTAACTAATTGTAGATGATTAGATATTCGCATTTCAAGATTGGTTCAACCATAACTATCTTCTTTTTGGTATTATTTTGGGTTTTTTTCTGAAATTTAACAAAATGTAAAAATCAATTATATCAAGATAAAACAAAATACACATTTAAATTTAAAAATTGCATTTTCATATCAAAGGTATTTTTCTAGTGAAATTTTATTGGACGGCTGTCCCCGTTTGTTTTATATGGGACAGGATGCGCACTTGAAATCAAGTTATGGAAGTCATGAAACAAAAGGATGTCACTTCGTTTATACGTTTCGTGGGATATGCGAGATGGCGCAAAATCATTCCAGTACACCAACTCATGTTCACTCATTTTTGGAGCCTAGTGTAAAATTTCTTTTCGCAAATCAAGAGTTATTATGAAAATTTTTCATACATCAAGTAAAATGTTCCACTTTAAAACTCTCCATAGGATAAAAGGTTCCTGGGTATTATTTATTTAATATTTCTGAATTTTGTATGGAACTTTCTCGGTTAGCTACAGTTTTAAATCAACACTACTTGTTCAGTTGTTATAAACTTTTTTTGACGGCATATTCAATCGCATGGTTCAACAATATTCTTGTTTAAGAATTTCTTTTGAGTACCTTATATCAAAGTCCTTTCCAGGTCTTAATTCATATGAAGTGTTCTTTGAAATCTCACGACCAAAATCTAACAAGGCTAGATGTAGTTTGGGGTCAGAGGTATTCAAATTAGGGAGCCACAGAGATATGTTTGAATTTTTATCTTAATTTTTTCTTGTAAAAAGGGTTAAAAGGAAACTACAAAATCTGATGAGGACAAATACAATTCGCGATTTATGAATTGATGCAATTATTTGTAAAAGGGTTCTGAGAGCATTGTGTTGTGAATATACTTACTTCGATGGTCAAACGTTCCTACAACAAAACTAAAATAATTAACTTTAAATAAGCATAATTTAAATTCGCTGCAATGGCATCAGGAATTTTACTTAAAATTTTCCTTTCATCAATGTGTGCGTGACTTTTTCCTTTGTAAGTTATAAATATTTCATTCAAGTGATGTTTTTATCAGATAAATAGATACAAGATCCACTACATTATATGTTATTTTTGATATTGGTACAGCGAAAGCCCAGAAGGACCATTCGTGATTCAAAATTCGAAATTAGAGAAGAGGACAAATATACATAAGGAGCAAACCATAAGACGCAATCCATTAGCCAGACAAACGGAAAACCACAAGCACAACAAATAAACACTGACTCCTATAAAAACCCAGGAGTCAATTCCTGTCCTCCGGAATGGTATCCTGTTCCTGCTGTGTGAACGGTCCCCTTCGTGAGGTTCAACAAAGTCAATCCTGTGGTAGTCACAAATATGTAGAGGCACATGAAATGTTACGATAGTAGAAACAAGTGCAACATCATCTTAGATATTGGAAGACTGTAACGATCAATTTCCATGTATAAAATCCAACCCTTCTTGTCTGTCTTGTACCGAGAGTCAGACCGTTTGTATATACAACGGATGATGCATATTCATATCATACAAAAGTGTGCTAGTCCTAAGTATGTACATAATAATTACACTTAAAAACAACAATCAATCAATCAAAAACACGACTTTTAAATGTTAACTGTGTTTGACTTATAAGCATGAAGTTAGAAATAAAACCACGATTAAGTAAATCCGAAAAGTCCCATGAACGTAAATCATTAGTGTTACTAAAAGCTTGAAGCACAACTCATAAATGTAGAACATATGCAAATCTTGTGCATTAAAATTGGTATCAACAAATATATTGACTATTTTCTCTAGTTCAGTTTTCATACTAAAATACTAATTCTATAAGGCTATCTCATGGGTTTGGTATATACTTTTATTATCTTAGTTTCCGGTATTGTACTCATTTACTGGATTATTTTACTTACCAAGTAGATCTTTAGCTGAAAGCAAATGAAAAATGTGATTACGTTCCTCACATTTTCTAGTTATATGATCAAAAGCACAATATATTTTAAAATGTTGTTAAAATATTTCAACAATTAAGTAAATGAAAATATCTATTACATTTCGTACGTTAAGATGTTTATAGAAACATTCACTTTGAAATCAGTCCATATTTTGTGATATTGAACGATAAAATTGCTACTATTTTTAGAATCAGGTGATTTTCAATTCATGATTTTAACGTGAAATGTAATAAAACAATTATAGCACTTCACTGTCGTGCAATATCATGTTTTATTAACCAGTAGGGTAATATACGTTAAAAATGCCTTATCCTTATGAGCAAAATGAATGCATTACAGCAGGGCCATTACAGGGTTTTGTTCATAATAACCGGTTATCACGGCTTTTTTTCAAACTGGCTTCTTTTTTTCAATACTCCACTTGAAAATTTCAGGAAGAGCAAACTAGAACATTTTAAAACATCTTTTTGAAAAAAATGTCCGAAATTAGTTTTTAAAACTGTTCTCGCAAGTTTTGCTTACTTACCATTACATTTGTGCTATTCTGATTAATGCAAATGCTATATACAAACTGTTAAATTAAAGTATTAAGAAATGGGTGTTTTCATAATGGCCCTGTTATATGTCCTCGGTCAGTAATAATGGCCTTCGGATTCTGTACTGGCCATCGGCGTTGCCTTGGGCCATTACAGCAATCCCCAGACCATTATTACAGATATTGGACATATAACAGTGACATTATAAAAACACCCATTTATTGATACTATATTATAGAATATTTAAGCGATACTAGCCGCAGTCGTTGGCCTTGGGCAATATTGCTGTTAAGTGCTCCATAATCGTATAATATTAATCCTACAACCGATAAATATTACATGTTTTAAAAGTGATATTTTTCAGTTAGTCTTAATTTTAAGTTCCTTTGTCTGCTGAAGTGTGCAAATATACTTTATATTAACTTGATAAACGAACATCCTCACCTACAGAATGGTTGATAGCCCATTTTCCTGGTCCGTAACAAACTTCACATAACGATGGGATTTGTTTAAACTTTCCTGAAATAAAAATTTAAGCATTTAGGCAGAAAGGACAGTGTAAATGTTTTAGTTACTTTCAATACTGACAAAAGCTATTTTTACACTGGCCTTCATCTCAGCTTTGTTATATGACATATCAAAAGGTTGATAATAATGACATCAATAAATAAATAGTTTTAGAGATAACTTGTACTGCAAATAAAATCATTAAAGCAAAACATTATAGAGCAAATTCCATACAAATTACCAAATATTAAAGGACAAAGTTATGCATCAGGGAGAGAATGCTTAGGTTTCACAAATATTAACATTTTAGCAATAAATTTAAATAAGAAATTACGGGCTAGGATCGAAATAACTTCGAGTCCCCCAAATAATAAATTAACAGGCTGAAGATAAATTTCATAATGCCAAAGGTGAAGATCGATTAGTTTATTTATTTTTTCATTTTACTACAATTTAGGATACCACAGACACTACCAAGTCTGCATCTTATCTTGACGTTCATCTCGAAATTGACGCCAGAGGAAGGTTGAATACAAAACTTTACGGCAAACGGGATGACTTTGACTCTCCAATCGTCCACTTCCAATTTTTTAGCGGCAATATTCCAGAACCGCAGTTGTATGGAGTATATATTTCACAACTCATACGTTATTCCAGAGCTTGTGACATATACATTGACTTCCTGGACAGATCTTTGAAAGAAATGTTGTTCGGACAGGGGTACGTTACTCCTAAGTTGAAGTCATCCTTTTTCAAGTTTTATGGGCGTCATCCTGACTTGGTTCATATGTTTTTAGTTTTTAATTGTAGTGCATGTATTGTTTTGGCCTTGTCTTCGTTGTTCTCCGGAATTAAAGGGACAAAATGTGCTCGTTTAACAGTAGAACGAGGTAAGGCTGCCGTTCAGATAATATCGCTCTATTAAACGAAATAGTCAGACATTACACGTCCATAAAAGGTTACATGGGATTTCGTCATAGAAATAGACAGTATTCTTGCGAGACCAGTCTTCAATTCATTGGACGAAAGAGCAATTTTGACAGAATTACGTAAAATATCATATTTGTGAACATGGCTGTGAAAAAATGATAAATGTTAGCTAAAAGTTGTTGGTGTATATTTTAAAACTCTTTAAAAAACATTAAGCAGATTGTGAAATAAATAGCCCTTTAACAGACAATTTTCTGTAATAACGTGTTTTCATTCGTTAAAATCTTATAGCCTAGAGCGAATCCGCGCAGTACAATCTGTGATATGTACACAGCATATGATAGTGCTAAGGTCAGAAAGAGAAATTAATTTGAGAATTAAAGTAGTCAATTCTCCTTTCCTGCTTTACTTATATATATATATGTTTTGTACTCTTAAAAGTGTACAATCCTGTCTACTCTTATTTTTTAAACAAACAAATTGACACATGTAAAAATATAAAAGCTACTGTACTAAAATGAACGCGAAGTCGTACTCTGATCAATAAATTTAACTGCCATGCACCAAAGGCTGATCTGGAATCTTACTGTATTACAAATACATGTATTTATCGGAAATTTGTACATATTTCCTTTGATCTGTTTGCCAATTATTTTCGAGTGTCCCATACAGGCTGCGCCACTGAAAATATTAGGCAATACATTGTGTGACGTAATCCGGATGGATCTACCTATTAGAAAGGGAATTACGGAAATTAATCATGTCACGCGCCAATGATTGGTCAACCGCATTACAAACTTCTTCCTCTTTAAAAAATGGTGCACAAAAAAAGATAATTTTCAGAAAAAAAGTTAATTAGCGATAAACAGAATAATAGGTAGTTTCGTAATTGATATAGTCAGTATCAAAAACGATTCGGGCTCGTCTAGATATTCCACATGATATATGTAGTATCAAAAACGAAACTACCTATTCTTCTATATGTATCACATGGGAAAGATCTACAATTTATTGATGTTTAGGAACATAACAAGCATAAAGATTTTATTTCAGCCATGAGCACAACTGATGAGTCGTAAATTGATAAAATGTGAACATCTAGTGCGTCAAAATTGGTATCATAGAATTGTATTTCTATGAACTTATATATGTAAATACTTACTAAAGGGCAAACTGTAAAAAACACGAAATTTACCGCTCGGGTCGAGAGCCATTCTCTTCGTACAGGTAAACTCGTTCTTCCTCTGACTAAAAATACAAGTTTTCAAACAATATTAAATTTTATATTTAAGATCGAATTCAAATCCGATTCAATATTTAATAAACCTTTTCTTCTTTTATTAATATTTTGTTTGAAAGAGCAAGGTTAATAAACAACAACATGGATAACAGTAAAGGTCATACCATTCAGTTAAAGCAACCTAATTGACGGTCCAAAGTCTGTATGTTTACTACCAGTAGAAACTTTATTATGCATTAAATATGCACACTTAAAAATAAATTATATCACAAAAAATGTAAAATCGGATTTGAATCAAATATATTTTAGAAATACAACCAATAAAAGAAGCTAGTTAAGATCAAATTCAAATACAAATATAGAACAAAAAATATTTAAGATGAAAAAACATGTGAAAACAGAGCTTTACTTTAGTAAAATACTAAAAACAAGTCAATGGTAATTACTACTGCGAATGTCGACTTTATGGACCATATTGATCTGGCTATATATGTGAATCCCTGGCTCAGTGTGATTGTTTCAGCTTTGAAGGGCTATTTGAAAAATCTATCCATCTTACTATGTTAAGGTCAGATGAAAAAGTACTTCATATAAAATATTAATCGATAGTCTGGAGTTAATTTGGATAGGTATGTTAGATTTACTTAAAGGTCCTAGATGCATACTGGACCCAATTTCTAGCAAAACGCACGAGTTGTGAGCTAAATGCACCATACGCTGGAACAGTTGGAATGTTTCTACACAGATATGGGAAGTTTACAATGGTAAAGTCAAAGTAGTAGCGTTTGCCATAGGTAGAATAGAAAATGGAAACGGGGAATGTGTCAAAGACCAAAGAGCAGAAACAGCCTAAGGATACCGATAGGTCTCCATCGCAGCGAGAAAATCCCACACCCGAAGGAGGGCTTCAGCTGGCTCCTAAACAATAATAGTTCAGCAAAATGGACGCCACAATAAACTTCGAAACATACCAATGAACCAAAATTCAAAAACAAACACAAAACGTACAAAGGCTGGAGGTTCCTGACTTGGGACAGCCGCAAAGGTGCGGAGGGGTTAAACATGTTTTGTAATATCTCAACACTCCCCCTAAACCTCTAGCCAATGTGGAATGTCGTCCTGGTATGCACCTGGGTGCCACTGGACGTTAAACAACAATTCATCCATCCATCCAATGTGGAATAAACAAACACACAGCGTTACGCACAGTAAACTTAGATTAAAAGAAGTCCGGGTCCATTGTTAGAAAAGGTAACGGAAGAAATTTAGCAAAATGGCAATGATCAATATAAATTAAGAAAGGACTACTAGCAATTACTGACAGTCTTTAGCAGACCTTAATTAAACTAATAGAAATATTATGTCTTTATCATATAGGATATCAGCCACAATCCACGCCGTTAGGGGTTTAGTATCACGCCGTCTGTTTAAAGGTTTTGTTAGCTTTTAAAGTGAATGACGACATTTTTGTGCTTTGTATAGAATGTTACAATAAACATGGGATGTCAAATACCTGAACATATAAGATGTCTACACGTTGATTTATATTTAGTAAGTTTTTTTTTTCTTTTTTTTTTTTTTTTGGCAGCAATGAATTAATTTAAAAGGTAATTCCGTCGATTCTGTTTTCTGTATTTAGGTCATCTGAGATTTCTATGTTACTAGCCCACATCTGCAAAATCGCGGGTACGTATCTTGTAAAAATACAATACAGACAAGAAAAGTCTTTACATGGTTCTAGTTTTTCATCGGATCCATCCATGCACTCCTCGTATTCATCACAAAAAAACCCTTTTAGAATACACTGTATACCGTCAGCACATTTGCTGCACCCTTTGTGACATTCAGTGGAATTGCAGTAGTTTTTTTTTTTTTTTTTTTTTTTTTTTTTTTTTTGACAAGTTTATGATATCGAAATCCCTGGTGTAATAATTTTCCGGTAAAACAGAGATTTCATTCTTTAAAATCAAAAACGTTACATACACGAGCGAATCGAAAATGTTGAGATATATAAACACCATACAATGGTGCTAAGGGAACGTCACCATCTAAAAATCGATAATTAACAATAGGAAATGACAAATCATATAAATTTTAGTATTAAGCTTCCCGTTAGAGATCGATATAGATATCAAGATCCAGGAAAGGGCAGTGTTCATTGTTAGTATTGTTAGCTTTATTTAAAGTAACAGTCTAGATGTTAACTTCCTTCCATTGTCTATTTCGAGATGGTAAAGATAAGATGCAGACGCCTGGGTTTCTGTAATTTCTCACTAATGAGACAGCCCAGTACCTATTTTTACACATGTGAGATATCCTTGTCTTTCCACGCTTGTTTTCCCGCAATATTTTCGCGGTTCCGACAATGGTGATTATTTACTGTTTGAGAGATATTTAACAAATGTTTTGAGTTTTTATTAATCTTACTTATTCCATATTGTCCATATCGTTTTATATTTAAAGGTTTCACTCGTCGGTGGCTTGAATTATTCAAAATACACCAATTCACAAAAGCACATACACATCATACTTTCATGGGGAGATAACTCCGTTTGTTTCCCACGCATAGAATACGCTGTATGACACACTTGCTTGAGTAAATATTAGTGAGAAAAAGGATCAAAACACCGGTGTTAAAGTGCAAGACAGAAAAATCTCAGAACCCGCGGGAAAGATTTCCATTGGTCTCCAACTCGGCGGAGCTTTGTTGGAGACCAGAAATCTTTCCCGTGGGTGTCTGAGATTTTTCCGTCTTGCACTTTGACCGGTGTTAGATCCTTATAGTCTTTAATCTCAAGGTCTTATGGATAGGTGAGGTGAAGATAGTCACTAAATCGAGGATTATTTAGTGATAAGACATCATCTCCTAGTATGTAAAAGAATTAAAAGACTAGTTAATCAGTGCACTCATATTCGGATAGTATACAATGTATAAATATGTATCTTATGCGTTCGAACATGTAAACATCCTTTCAGAAATTACAATCGTCTTAACAGTTAGATGGACTAGTACGGAATGTTTTCCTCTTCAATAAGACTATATTTTTTTAATGTTCATTCATTTCAATGATTCTGAATATAAACCAGATTTTCGTAATTAATATGATACATGCCTTTAATTAAGCATCATATTCATGTTACCCCTGCTTAACAACTGATGCTACAACAGTTGTTTTCTATACTTTATGTGAAAAGTGTTTCGTAGTTACCAATAATACAGGTTTTTCGAATATTTACAAAATAACTGTCTGATATATGCATGAATGATAATTATATTTAATATTTAAACATCGTATACGCCAAATATACATGTATGTATTGTATATATAAATATGGCAAATAAAATAGTCCATATTAGATATAGTATTATTTGCATTGATGAATTTCAGGTTTTCAATTATTGACATGCTTACCTTTCCTGAGCACCTTGTGTCACTCTCGGTTTTTAATAGGAGTTCACATTGCTAGGGCTTAAGTTTCTGTGCTGTCTTGTTCTAGTTTTGTTAAGTTTATTATTCGTTTTCTTTATTTTCTTAGTTATGCGTGTTTACTTGTTATGTGTGTTTGTTGTGTTCCTTGGACTTCAAATTGTGGATTTTCCCAACTGTTTTGTTCCTTGTGTATTTCTTTGCCGATATGAGTTGACAGGATGTTAAATAAACCCTACCGTGTAACGATGAAGGGGCCACTTCTCTGATAGCACTCAACAACGGTCCCGTCTTCTTTGCGCAAAGTATGTGAATTCTTTTGAAAAACAACAGTATTACCATTTACGTATCCCAAAACACCGACATATGCCCCTCTTATTTGTAGCGCACAAGGAAAACTACACAAGGCAGAACCTAAAATCAAAAAAGAATTAAAATGAGATAATAATTCTTCAGAGTTTTATCTAATAAATAACTTCGTTTTTATATACATTATTATGTTTAATTTTAGATTTTAAAATTCTGTTCAAAGTAAAATACAAGTCTGTATGATCAAATTGGCTTTAACATGACTGTCATGACGTATTTGCCTTTTCAGTCAGTTTATTCCTCTACAAAACACATGTAAATGATGTAAAAAATCCACCTTGTGAAAAATTTACAAATCATGTAGCTACTGTTTCTTATTTTTTTACTTTAGTTATCTATATAGTCTTGATAATCCATATGTTTCTGGAAACCATTTCTGTTGTAATGAATATTTAAAAAAAATCACTCTTTTTTATTTTTTGCAGATTATATTATGAAATAAATTGACGCATTAATCGCAAAAGATCAGATCTCTCAGGAGAGATTAAGTTTATGATATTAGATTATATATGCTTTCATTTGCATTTTTTTTCAAAGTTGTATTGTATATTTATTTTATTTTCTCAGCCCAAGTTAATTTTAAAATTAATTTCCCAAATAGCAATTTAAATGTATGTATTTCATAATGAAATAAAAAAAATAAAATCTTTCCTAATTAATTTCAATAAGTATTATCGTTTTACAAGCTGTATTATATAAATTTATGTATGTAAAAGTCATATTTCAAAATTAACAAACACACTTTAATTGAAAAAAACAGTACGGTAAAATGTTCATGCCAGAATGGTAATTGCAATTTTCATATAGTAAAATAATATTTCAGCATGTTTAGTTTCTATTTTTTGAAGTGCTACATACGAATTTTCCCAATAAGCAGTAGGGTAATCTCGTTATTACGTTCCATTGTCACGTTAAGTTTTCATTTTTCTCAACAACCATCTTCACAAATCAATAATTCTCAAATTGATTTTCACTTTGATTTTTCCTCCAATAATTCGCAAGTTTTTTACTATATTTCTTTCAGTTTTGTTTAATTGTAGTTCATCCCTGAACTACAAAATTTCTGCTATATCATTTTTTTTTATTTTCGTATGAGTCTCCTATAGGTACTACCGAAATCTGTTTGTAAAACTTGTCTTTGCAGATCGCGGAGCCGTCTCATGATTATTTGCTTATGTGATGTTTCCTAGTTGCACCTCTGGATACGGAAATAGTTTTTGTAGTTAATGTGTATATATGTTTGAGATGCAACAACAATAAAGTATCGAAAACTCTATTGACACAGTGATGTTTTACTCGATATCCTGCTCTCCTCTGCACAAATGTTTTGAATAATTTAGACACAAGTTTGAATTATTTATAGTAAATAATTTTTCAATTGGTCATAAGTGTTTGTGTCAAATTGGATTTTTTGGTCTCCAGGCAAAGGTTGCCATAACAGAGAATTTTGTGATACCTTATCAAATTTTATTAATTTTTACTACTTTAGATCTTAAAGAGAGGCCTTAAATAATCGATAAAATTACATTAAACTTATGCTTGTTCAGGTTTTTTCTTTGCAAATGTTATCTACATGTATGCTTCAATTCCCCATTTCCGTAATATTTTTCATCTTTCTAGATATATCTATTTCAACTGATAATGAAATACTTGACCGATACGCAGTATTACAGATAGACCTGATGTCAACAGTTACATTAGAACTGTTTAGTTTTGAAAATAATTTAAGTTCAACATCTGCATTAAATTAAATCCGCACGTTTAATTTTACCTCAACCAATGAAATCTCTTACACTTTACAAGATGTAATTCGCACACATTTTAAACAATGAACAAAAACTGACAAAATACATTATATGAACAACATATCTTTCAACTAAGAACAATTAGCAATTATATTTTTCATAGTTATTTTTACTTAGATAATGCTTTTTTGACGCTTAGACCATCTTTACTGCGTTAACTCGAACGAAACCAATACGACATGATTCGATGCATTGCCATTCGTCTCCACATCGTCTGAATCAAGATTCGCATCGAATAATTTTCTATCAATGAGTCAATATCTCTAAATTTATTCTTTTACAAAATTGTAAAATTTTATGAGTATCTCAATCGTGCATAACTCTGTTCTTAGGTAGTATCGTTTTATCTTTTTGGTGTTGTTCCATTTGTGAAGTTCTTCTTCAACGTTTTTGGTTAATGTTGTGGCTTTTTCATCATTTTAGGCATTGTGCGCAACTGATGAGCCATAAATTATCGAAATTGCATAGCCTCTGAATCAAAATTGTGATCAAAGAATGAATTAATTGCCAGATAATGTATGCTACGCTTAGAATTATTTATATCGCCAAAAACTAAACAGATGTTCTTTTATTCCTTTGCACAGAGTTAGTCCGGTCTCCTCAACTATGATTCTGTATAAGTTTTATGTCAAATTGTAAGAAAAACAAAACTTACTTCCACGGCTCCTATCGTAATGGCGTAAACCTACCTTTATGGATTACCACCAGGAGCACAAGCACACAACCGTACATATTAGCATTGCATTGTATAAAAACGATTTAGTAAGTATTGACCATGTGCGTATCGTCTTTTTAATGCGTAAATCACACGTACGCCCATTTGAAGGTCTATCGTATGTTTTTTTTCTTTTTTCCGTTAAACCACAACATTTTAAACAGTGAAATTAAAGAAAGAAAGACGAATTATGTCTAGACTTGTCTGGTTTGTTACCTGCAAAACATATAGATTAGCAAACATCCTATTTCGTTTTCAGGTGATAAATCATATAAAGTTACTTATGTTTTCTTTTTGATTTTATAAAGTTTATAGATGTCCTTAGATGGTTTTGGCTTACAGTTTTAGTTATTTTGGCATTTTTTTATTTGCTCTTGAACTTTTTAGATTGTTATTTGGTTTTCCGACATTTTAGGCCTTCAGCACAACTGATGAGTCTTAAATCGACGAAATGTGCACATCTTTTGCATCAAAATTGGTATCTAAGAATTTTATTTTAACCTCTGAGTCAATGCAACTGCTGATGGACGCCACGTCTCCGATGGTATCCCCAGCTCAGTTGGTGTCATTTCGATACTAGCCCGAAATTGATACTTAAAATTCACTGTTGCAAAACTTGTTAATTTTTTTTTAAACTAAGGAGCATCTCCCTCGTGCATGCATATAGCTCTGTCCTTAGATGGTGTTGGCTTTACAGCTTTTGGTCATTTTGGCATTTTTAAATTTGCTTTTCCACTTGTTGGATTCTTATTTAATTTGTCAAAATTTTACGCCTTGGACACAAGTGATGAGTCGTAAATTTCAAAGTTAATTACATATGGAAGCAGGTATTGCTTACTCTTCCAAAGCACCTGAGTCTACCCTCGGTTTTTTGGTGGGTCCATGTTGTTCAAATATTTTTAGTTTTTAAGTGTACTGTTTGTATTTTTTTATTTTTTTTTTTTGGTCTTAGTCTTCGTTCTTCGCCGGAGTTTGTCAATTGTTTTCGACTTTACCCTCCTTCGAATATCTCTTTCGTATTTCTTAACTTTACATATCAAATTATCACTACGTTTATAAAGAGAATATTGCTATATAATAGTCATTTTCTCCGTCGATAGTAGTAAAATGACAAAACAAGAGATGACACAGAAAACTGTCTACCCTGCCTCTTGTTATGTTTCGATGTTTAGCTTTGTAGCCATTTAACTAATAACAAGTCCCCTAATATGTATGTCTGTTGGTTTTCAATGGACTGTACAAATATGTTTCATTGATAATAATTTTGAAAGAAAAACGATTGCAAATTTTCACCAGAGTCAATGTTACATCTCACCACACAATCTTATATCTACAATTGTTCCATAATCTTTTTATCCTCATAAAATATTCTTTATAAGATAGGAGATGGTATGATTAAGCCATTATTTGGCCCCATCTGACATGAATAACTAAAATTAAGATTTCAGATTCGAATTATTTTTATTGTATAATGTTCGAAATTTCAAAATCTATCAATCATTGTAAAACAATCCTTTCCATGATTCAACAGCGACACCATAAACGTCTGCTCAATCAAGTATTTGAAGAAAATTGATTTCACAATAGATTTTGTTCAAAACAATAACGAGCAACAGCCTTGTCCAAAAAGTTTTTTTTATCTAATGTTTGTTTTACATAATGACACATTTCAGTTAAACATCGTTTAGTGCAACGCTGTTGCTCGTATCAAAATTTTAATTCAAATGTCCACAAATGTGAAATTTTGTGTTTTTCATTGATTTAATCAAAATTATCCATCTTTGACAGCACATTGCTGCTATTACATAAATTTCTTGTTGAAAACAAAACATGTTCCTTAAAATGCAAGATTTTAAGAGTACTAAATGATATATGAGAGTAATTATTTTATTGCTTTTCGATTTTGGAATTCAAAGGGCCAAATATCAAGCCAAACCATACCTGTTTCTTTACTACCATTTCAAAAAAGTTATATACGTTTGCATTTATGTACATGAACGCTACATACAGAAGGGAACGGATGATTTGTTTTGTGTTAATTTGTTTATTTCATACAGTTTAAGCATACATGTTCTGGGTTAGTTTTTGAAAGATTCGTAAAAGCCCTTACAAATGTGGGCTGTTTTTTTTCTAATCCTTTTTTATTACAACGGTCAACTTAACGTTGACTGGAGATTACAAAGTTTTTAAAACATGTGAAACAAATTAAAAACCATTGTGAATTTGAACTTTCTGTAGTACGAAAACTAAGATTATGTATTCTTTTCGAAGCTCTTTATTTAAAATTTGTGACCATTTCTGTCTAGTGTTTAAGTCTGAATTATTCTGGTTTAATATATTTAATGCATAGCCTTTAAAATAAAATATATCACAAAATACCGAATTAAATTTGATGCAATATATGGCCATTTCGTTCACTGACAACTCAAGAGCAGTGCTCGAGATCAAAATATTGGAAATCCGGTTAAAGATAAAATCACAACCATCAAAAATAAAAACAATTAAAACAAACAGGTATCCAAACTCAGCTAAGGAGTTCCTCAGCAACCTTGATAGAAATAAAAAAATTATGCATTAATCTCCAAAACTCAATTTTCGAATATTTTTTACCTCTTAAAATATTTGAAACTAGTCAATGTTCCATCTGTCAACATTTAACTTCGTGTAGTCATTTAATTCTGTTTCAATTTGAAAATTTAAGGTTATGAGGTAAGTTTTATATGATTAACAAGGAAAACATAGATCATTTCTAAGTGAAAGAGCATGCATCATTTTTTATATTATAAATAGAAACTGGCAGAAAGATTTCATACCATATGTTTTTGTCTTTTCAAAACCAATTTATCCAATTAACACAACGCAATGAACAGGATAAAAGGTAAGCTTTCTAAATATTTTGTTTATAATTTGACGTATGTGTAAATGGCGTGTTATTTTCCAAAAGCTAGCTATAAATTCCTTACTATATTTCACTATTAAGCTTTCAGTGTTATGAATTGACTAATTTCAGCTCTAGACAATGTTTATCTATTCTGAATCATGACTTCATGCGATAGATAGAACTGTCGTTGAAGACTGGTAAACCATTGTCTGTGTTTTAATGAAAAACCGCTTGTGTGGTGTTTGATTTCATAAAGGGATTTTGTGTCCTACAGTGCTTATCATTCAATTAGGTGCTTTAAGAAAGACGTGATTTAGTAAGTTATATTTACGAAATAACGGGATTTATGTATAAATTAAACATTACTCACGTTTTAATAGTGTTTTTGGAGAATGAAAATGTATTTAATGCCTCACATTTCTTTGATTTATTTCATTACCAATAATTAGAACAATAGATTTTGTGATATAATATCAACGTTAGTTATGTTATAAAATATATCACAAAATACTCAGCTAAGAGTTACCTCTGCATCAAAAGGGAAAGCCTTAGAAATTTCTGGTAATTTTTGTCAAATATATAGTTGATGTCATCACTTAGGAAATTTTACGGTCGTCATCACGAATTGAGTGACCATTACAGTGTTCCAATATCTAATATGATGTTGAACCTTTTGCCACTGTCGTAACATTTCATGTGCCTCCAACGATTTGTGACTTCCATCGGACTGATTTTGTTGAACTTCACGACGGGTGCCGTATACGGAGCAGGAACTGCTTACCCTTCCGGAGCACCTGGGTTCACTCCTGGTTTTTATAGGATTCACAATTGGCTGATAACGCCCTCGGGGACTTACTGTCCACCAGCCGTGACATAGACCCAGCAATGATAAAAATTTGAGGCGGCAATTTATAGCTTTTAGAATGTAATGTTCTACAACATCATACCATTAGATTTGAAATATGCATTGTAAGTGCCATTTAATAGCAAAAATATAAATTCTAAACTAATTCTGACAAATATTAATATCATACTTGTATTCTTCATAAACAGTAAGAACCAAGAATGTCTTTCCAGAAGTGGGTTTTGCTTTTGACGGCGAAACTTTCTCTTGTTTTCGCCCCGGTTCCAAGCCATATCTTTTCACAAGTGGTTTTTGCTTTTGACGGTGAAACTTTCTCTTGTTTTCGCCCCAGTTCCAAGCCTCAGATACTTCTTTAATTAAGAAATTACTGAATTTGGCACATACGAAACTAAACTAGAAATTGCTACCTGCCTCTAACATGTCTACGTCAATCTTGTGAGTCAATCTGTTGAAATAAGGGACGGGAATAAGGTGAAATCGTCAATACAATGTAGACCAGACCTTTGTAGGTATTCATAACTGTCTTGCAGTACATAACATTGTACGTCTTTTATCCAAATTTGAATAGAAAATTGTTGGTAAAGGTAAAATTGGGTTCAATTGCAATAAAAGAAGGCGAATGTACTATGTGTGGTGGGTATGTGGCTGATTTAGTTAAACATTGAATAATGAGCGAAGCTGATTTAGGTGAAACTAGAAATGACATGTTTTATGTTATTGTGAATGTACTACCAATGAATGAATCTGTGAGAAGATGATGATGATATTTTAGTGGCTCCACTATGTGATGTTAATGAATATATAGAAACTTTGTGTTCTGATGTGTTGTAAATTCTGATACGGCAGATCACATATTTATTATGCACAATAAATTTAAAGATATTTTGCTTTATCACAGATTTAAATGGATACTTAAATATGCAATACAGTATAGTCTTATTAACATTTTGCTTTTTATGTCTGTGTTTATTTTTTTTTATTTTTTTTTGTGTGTTTGTGTGTGTAGTATTGTGGTTGTACTGTATTTATGCATTGTGAAAAAAATTTAATCTCTAGCTGAATGGATGGAATATGAGAATCAAATCAATAAATCAATCCTTTAATTTGATATGTTATATATTGTAAAACACATGATATTCTAAATTTGATTTGAAAGGATAAATATATGACCTCAGTATGTAATCCACTAATCACAATAATTACTTTCAAGAAAATTCGTTTTCACATTCTATCTCACATTCATTTCAAAAAGTATGATTAAGTTCACATATTCTTTTTAATAGAATTTATACAGATAAAGAACTGTTTAGCCTTCCGAGAGACTGGGTTTACTCCTGGGTTTTTAAGAAGTTAGTGTTGTGCATTATTTTTTAGTTTTCAGTGTTTATTTGTTGTGTTTGTGGTTGTGGTTGCGTTTGTCTTCCCGGGTTTGTCTGTCCAATGGATAACTAAATTTTATTATCCCCTTATGTATATTTGTCCTCGTTAGTAAAAGTTGGTAAAAAAACTCTATTCCTCTATCATTGCCTATATTATCCCCTTATTACCTAAAACCCGACCTCGCAATTTCTTTCCTGCTATTGTCTGTAAACCTCAGTTCATGGTGTGGATTTTTGGCAACTTTAAAGACTATATTTTAGAATTATATGATAATTGTTTTTGTAAATTAAACTTCCTGAATCGTTCAAGAAAACATAGAAATTCAACAATTGTTTCTATGGGTAAAATGGTTACTAAATTTATTTTTTCCTTGCTCGGGTACTATTTTTCAATTTGTAAATGTTTACAATACCAAGGAAATTCTAATAAAAAGAATTAATAGGTACGGATACGATTGTTAATTACGGAAATATTCGGATAATTAGTTGCAATTAATAGAACTGTCATTTAGACACGTTTTCGTCGCCTCCTCTTGCCATTTTTGAAGCTCGTTGAATTCGTCAAGCTTAGGCGAGGCGCTAATAAAAAACACTGAGGAAATAACCTCAATACGATTACATAAGGTCTTGTTATTGCTACCCTCTTGCACGTTACAGTTTATATTTGTACACTCGAAAAAAATTCTGAATGGAGGAGTTTCAGTAGAAATATTAATGCACTTGACAATTTGACAAAAAGCTAAATTTCAGACCTATTCTAAAATTTGTAGAATCATGGTTTTATATATTTTATGGACTTTGTTCATGTTTCATGCAACACATAGATGTAATACTAATAAAAAATCTCTTAGGAAGAGTTACCTTATTCATTATGTTGTTTTGTTGTGGTAATAGCTCATTTATGCTCGAAACATTTTAATTTTAATTCCATGCTGAATTTGTATATCCCCCAAAAAATTATATGTCTAACAAATGTATTGTTTGATTTATATCGCATTAATTGTCGTCATGTTACATGTATATAAACCTTACCTTTGCACAGAAATTAGCTAGTAGGCGATAATTCATATCCAACAGAAATGTAGAACTTCACCTTTTTGTTTAACATACAAATAAAATAAATAGATTCACAGAAAAGTACATCTGAGAGGAAGATTATTTTGTACTCTTGTAAGAAACTTAAACGGAATCTCAGAGACCTTTCAATAAAACATGATATTTTTTATCCACTTGTAACAAACGTTTAAGGTAAGTAAAGTCAAGAAATACCTCGAAGGAGGGGAAATCGAAAAAAAATGGCAAATTCCAGAGAACAACAAAGACAAGACCAAAACAATACAAACACTACACTTAAAAACTTAAAACATATGAACATAGATAGACCCCATCAAAAAACCGGGCGTAGACTTAGGTGTTACGGTCGGATAACCAGGGTCTGCTTCCTGCTGCCCATGTCAAATTCGGTATGAGGAAGGGGCAACACCAATGGAACATGTCCCCTTTCATTTGGGAAACGTTTTTTTCATACCTGTCAACCAATTTATGATGACATCCATAAAAATTTAATAAAGATGACTGCAACTTAGGTTCAACATAGCCAAGTTTGAGTAACTTTTCTGTCAGGAGGCGGGCTCTGTCCAGTAAGTCAATATATATGTAACAAGGTCTGGAGTAACGAATGTGTTGTGAACTTTACATTCCATACGCCGGTGCATCTGGAATGTTGCCGCTCAGTAATGGGAAGTTGACGATTGGAAAGTCAAAGTCATCCCGTTTGTCGTAAAGTAATGTACTCAGCTTTCCTCTGGTGTCAATCTCGAGGTGAAGGTAAAAATAAGATGCATGCTTGGCAGTGTCTGTGATTTCCTTAATTTCGAGCTCTTTGGGATAGATGAGATGTAAAAAATTCCCAAAACTTGAATTGTTGAGTGATAAAACACCATCTTTATAGCGGAAGCTTAAATTAAAGGTACGGCCTAAATTCTTCTGCTTTTCCTTTAGAAGCCCGTCAAGGAAATCCTCATAAGAGTAAATGAAAAAATCGGCCAGGAGTGGCGCACAATTAGTGCCCATAGGAATACCAATAGTCTGTAGAAACACGTCCACCAAATTGAACAAATGTGTCGATCAAAACTGAAATCATCAGAACAATTTCGATATACTTTTTTTGTTAGATTTAGAGTGTTTTTTAACAAAGAATGATTCATCTCTACCAATGACAAGGTATATATGTCTGCTGTTTATTTTTTATTTTGAAAGCATCAATGGATTAAATCTTTCAACTTCTCTTTCAGTTGTGAATGAGGAATTGCGGTATAGATGGTAGATAAATCAAATGTTTTATGCTGTTACAGATTGAAATCGACCGAGTTCGTAAAACATGATTTGAGTTCTTTAATATCCACATTTGATTGATACCACTTCGTGAATACCTTGTCTTACAATAACTTTGGAGGCCCGTTTTGACAGCTGTTAAAATAGAAGTTAGAAGTTGAGACAATGGTTTGGTGGAACACTTGCATGGTAACGTAATTAATTTTAGAAATCAAGAGAATATCGATTACAAACGCCACAAACAAATAAAAGACTATACCGATTAAATGTGAATGATAAAATAAATAAAACTGACAACCGCTTTTACTGTGAAACGTTAACCCCATTCAAAAGAAATATTGGGATTTCTGTATGAAATAGAAATTATAAACCAGAATTCTGTGTATTTATGCTCCTACTAGCCGTAAAACGAAAACAAATAACATTCATATGAAGATACATAGATATTTGCTAATTCATACGTAATTTATCGGTAAATAACTAACTACAAAAAATCTTAACTTTTACAAAACAGTACTAAAATGAACCATTAATCACTATATAAATCTACAGACAATGATAAATAGAACAATAAACGTTCTACATTACAAAATGGATAGGCATGTATTACAATGTAGTATTGCAAAAATCCCATGCTGAAGGACATAAGATGTGAAAAGAAAAAAGAAAAACAAAAGGTTACAAATATACATTGTAAAATAGTTTCAACATCTTCAAATGATACTACTTAGTTTTCAAATTTAAAAATTAATTATGTTATATTTAACAGTAAATTAGTAAGTACATGTAACTATCAACATTTTACCGACTGCATTATTAGCAAAAGAAGAAAAAATAATAACTATATAATCATCATTTATATGTAACATATTATTGTTTTGCGTTTTCTATAATTATGGGGTTGGACACGACTGATAAGTATGCACATGTTGTGGATTAGTATGCACTTGTTGTGGATTAGAAGTGGTATTATAGAGTATTTATTAAGGTCTTTCCCGTTTCCAACGGAAAGACCTTATTGTAATTCGTCTGATTATTATTATTATTATTCTTCTTTTCCGCAAAGTTTGATGTCAAGAATTTTTTTCATTTTGCGACATATCGAAATGATATTTTGCAGGATGATTCGGAATGATAAACCGCATTCTGGACTGACCCTGCGAAGTCGAAATATTTATCAATACAGAGATTTCTGCCCAAACACCGTAAACCTTGTTACAATTCTATCACGGAAACCGTAACAAATAGAGGCAAACCGAAAGGCGGAAAATGTTCGACATCTCAAGACACAAGTTTGTTTTTATTTGGTCGAAACATTTTGACGACTCCTTATAAGAGTTACTTCCCCTTGAACAGTGAACCGAACACCTTAAGGGTCAAAAGTCATGAACGGTTAGACGTAGAGACTTGGGACTTCCACCAATGACCATCACAGGTCATGACCTTGAAATTGACCTTTTTTGGTAGGGGTGAGCAGCTGGCACACCAGGACCCCCACCCTTATCATATATTAAAAATCTCAAAAATGTATACCTTATCCCATATTTTTAGCAGAAAAGTATACCTAATCATATATTTATGCCGAAAAGTATACCTTTTCATATATTTGGATCAAAACGATTATAATGAACAGAAATTCTTTATTTTCAAGAAAAACAATGTTTGATTTATAGTGCAATGATTGATTATACACATAAACTGTCAGACTGAATGATATTTTATTTAGATGCAACATATTGACCTTTATATCACATAATCCCATCAGTAATTCCTATCCTTATCGCATATTTTCATCTCAATTGCACACCCTTATCATATATTACGAAGCGTGAAAAAGGTACCTATTCCAGCGGCTCATCCCTACCTCCTCCAATGGCTCAAGACCTGCAATGAACTTTGACCTGAAGGATACGAAAGAAGTCCATTAAAAAAATTATAATTGCACCATGATATATGGACCTACTGTAACAAAACCAACTATGATAACTGAATAACTAGTGTTGTTTTAAAGGCGTATTTACCTGAGACATTTGACATAGAAATATTGAAAGGATTAAATGAATAAAACCAAGAAAATATTTATTCTACATGGACAGCATGAAAGAGGTACATTTTACTATGCGGAAGGAGACTTTTTTACCATGGCTCGTGATTTCTCAAATTACGGAAAAAGTAGACTGACTTCGCACCCCGAGATTTAACTGGATATGTGCCATTGTATGGCGATTGTTTTGAGCCATCTCCCATGTTTCAACGAAACGTACAGACTTAATGGCAGCCTATTATTTCATGACTTCTGTAGCAGGAAAACAATTGCGCGGCCTGACCCATATATTGGAAGTGACCCCCCCCCCTGGAGTTTGTGTATCATTCGCAAATGTTACATGTGTACCTCACTTTGGATTGAGCTAACCATTATATATATCAAAATTCGAAATTTTGGAACTAATTCATATAATTTTCACTCAATTTACCGTATTGGTTGACTATTGTACCCTCAAAAGGTTCAAAAGTATACATATAAACAAAACATCTTCTTTTTTCAATTCAGGGATAGTTTTGTACTGGGGATAGGAAATACGATTAAAAGCAAGTAAAGTCGTCCCATATTATTTCGTCCCTAATTGGTTCACTACAGTAGAGACTTGGGATTTGCACCCAATGGTCATCAGGTATCGGGTCCGTTCGCCCTGGGTTCGTTCGCCCGTAGAGTCCGTTCGCCCTGGGTTCGTTCGCCCTATTTTTATCAAAAACAATTATTAACGTTTATAGTATTTAGGCTTTTAAATTTATGCTGATATTTACTTACTAAATACTAAAGAAAATACTTGTATCTCAAAATTCATGAAAAAAACATTGCAATTTTTTAAAATTAATCGTTTGTTCTAGAACATTGATTGGCTTCATTGTTAAATTTGTTTTCATTTAGAATACTTTTAATGACTGTTGATTTTAATTTATAATGCTGATTATGTATAATTATGATGTCTTTGAAATCGTTGATGGTTGTTTTAAATATCTTTGGTGGATTAATAATGAAAGTAAAATAACCTATTCAGCTTGGAATGAGTTAAAACAATGAATGTAAGAATTGTAAGATATGAAAGGGAATTTTTTTTTCGCAGCTTGGCTTCTTTGATCTCAAGTGTGTTTTGATAAATTTGTTATATATGGAAGTGGATGATTGTGTTTTTTTGTTATACATGTACATATTATCCCAGGTAACACAATAATGTTTTTAGAATGTTTTTAAAACGTTGTCAATAATGTTGTAATAATATCGCAGAAAAATATGAAGAAAATGTTAAAATGTATGGCGCAGTAAACAGCAGTTTAACGTTTTTTAAAACATTTTTCCAAAATATTTTTGAAACATCGTCCCAATATTTTTTAGGCGGCAATTTATAGCTTTTAGAATGTAATGTTCTACAAAATCATACCATCAGATTTGAAATTTGCATTGTAAGTGCCATTTAATAGCAAAAATATAAATTCTAAACTAATTCTGACAAATATTAATATCATACATTCTTCATAAACAGTAAGAACCAAGAATGTCTTTCCAGAAGTGGGTTTTGCTTTTGACGGCGAAACTTTCTCTTGTTTTCGCCCCGGTTCCAAGCCATATCTTTCCAGAAGTGGTTTTTGCTTTTGACGGTGAAAATTTCTCTTGTTTTCGCCCCAGTTCCAAGCCTCAGATACTTCTTTAATTAAGAAATTACTGAATTTGGCACATACGAAACTAAACTAGAAATTGCTACCTGCCTCTAACATGTCTACGTCAATCTTGTGAGTCAATCTGTTGAAATAAAGGACGGGAATAAGGTGAAATCGTCAATACAATGTAGACCAGACCTTTGTAGGTATTCATAACTGTCTTGCAATACATAAAATTGTACGTCTTTTATCCAAATTTGAATAGAAAATTGTTGGTAAAGGTAAAATTGGGTTCAATTGCAATAAAAGAAGGCGAATGTACTATGTGTGGTGGGTATGTAGCTGATTTAGTTAAACATTGAATAATGAGCGAAGCTGATTCAGGTGAAACTAGAAATGACATGTTTTATGTTATTGTGAATGTACTACCAGTGAATGAATCTGTGAGAAGATGATGATGATATTTTAGTGGTTCCACTATGTGATGTTAATGAATATATAGAAACTTTGTGTTCTGATGTGTTGTAAATGCTGATACGGCAGATCACATATTTATTATGCACAATAAATTTAAAGATATTTTGCTTTATTACATATTTAATTGGATAATTAAATATGCAATACAGTACAGTCTTATTAACATTTTGTTTTTATGT
Source organism: Mytilisepta virgata (assembly GCA_028015205.1). Classification (NCBI taxonomy): domain Eukaryota; kingdom Metazoa; phylum Mollusca; class Bivalvia; order Mytilida; family Mytilidae; genus Mytilisepta; species Mytilisepta virgata. The sequence continues at coordinate 5,500,492 of CM051520.1, read as the reverse complement.
CTATGTTTATTTTTTTTTTGTGTGTTTGTGTGTGTAGTATTGTGGTTGTACTGTATTTATGCATTGTGAAAAAATTTTAATCTCTAGCTGAATGGAGGGAATATGAGAATCAAATCAATAAATCAATCCTTTAATTTGATATGTTATATATTGTAAAACACATGATATTCTAAATTTGATTTGAAAGAATAAATATATGACCTCAGTATGTAATCCACTAATCACAATAATTACTTTCAAGAAAATTCGTTTTCACATTCTATCTCACATTCATTTCAAAAAGTATGATTAAGTTCACATATTCTTTTTAATAGAATTTATACAGATAAAGAACTGTTTAACCTTCCGGAGAGACTGGGTTTACTCCTGGGTTTTTAAGAAGTTAGTGTTGTGCATGATGTTTTAGTTTTCAGTGTTTATTTGTTGTGTTTGTGGTTGTGGTTGCGTTTGTCTTCCCGGGTTTGTCTGTCCAATGGATAACTAAATCTTATTATCCCCTTATGTATATTTGTCCTCGTTAGTAAAAGTTGGTAAAAAACTCTATTCCTCTATCATTGCCTATATTATCCCCTTATTACCTAAAACCCGACCTCGCAATTTCTTTCCTGCTATTGTCTGTAAACCTCAGTTCATGGCATGGATTTTTGGCAACTTTGAAGACTATATTTTAGAATTACATCATAATTGTTTTTGTAAATTAAACTTTCTGAATCGTTCAAGAAAACATAGAAATTCAACAATTGTTTATATGGGTAAAATAGTTACTAAATTTATTTTTTCGTTGCTCGGGTACTATTTTTCAATTTGTAAGTGTTTACAATACCAAGGAGATTCTAATAAAAATAATTAATAGGTACGGATACGATTGTTAATTACGGAAATATTCGGATAATTAGTTGCAATTAATAGAGCTGTCATTTAGACACGTTTTCGTCGCCTCCTCTTGCCATTTTTGAAGCTCGTTGAATTCGTTAAGCTTAGGCGAGGCGCTAATAAAAAACACTGAGGAAATAACCTCAATACGATTACATAAGGTCTTGTTATTGCTACCCTCTTGCACGTTACAGTTTATATGTGTACACTCGAAAAATAATTCTGAATGGAGAAGTTCCAGTAGAAAAATTAATGCACTTGAAAATTTGACTAAACAAATAACATTCATATGAAGATACATAGATATTTGCTAATTCATACGTAATGTATCGGTAAATTACTACCTACAAAAAATCTTAACTTTTACAAAACAGTACTAAAATGAACCATTAATCACTATATAAATCTATAGACAATGATAAATAGAACAATAAACGTTCTACATTACAAAATGTATAGGCATGTATTACAATGTAGTATTGCAAAAATCCCATGCTGAAGGACATAAGATTCGAAAAGAAAAAAGAAAAACAAAAGTTTACAAATATACATTGTAAAATAGTTTCAACATCTTTAAATGATACTACTTAGTTTTCAAATTTAAAAATTAATTGTGTTATATTTGACAGTAAATTAGTAAGTACATGTAAATATCAACACTTTACCGACTGCATTATTAGCAAAAGAAGAAAAAATAATAACTATATAATCATCATTTATATGTAACATATTATTGTTTTGCGTTTTCTATAATTATGGGGTTGGACACAACTGATAAGTATGCACATGTTGTGGATTAGTATGCACTTGTTGTGAATTAGAAGTGGTATTATAGAGTATTTATTAAGGTCTTTCCCGTTTCCAACGGAAAGACCTTATTGTAATTCGTCTGATTATTATTATTCTTCTTCTTCTTTTCCGCAAAGTTTGATGTCAAGAATTTTTTTCATTTTGCGACATATCGAAATGATATTTTGCAGGATGATTCGGAATGATAAACCGCATTCTGGACTGACCCTGCGAAGTCGAAATATTTATCAATACAGAGATATCTGCCCAAACACCGTAAACCTTGTTACCATTCTATCACGGAAACCGTAACAAATAGAGGCAAACCGAAAGGTGGAAAATGTTCGACATCTCAAGACACAAGTTTGTTTTTATTTGGTCGAAACATTTTGACGACTCCTTATAGAGTTACTTCCCCTTGAACAGTGAACCGAACCCTTAAGGGTCAAAAGTCATGAACGGTTAGTCGTAGAGACTTGGGACTTCCACCAATGACCATCACAGGTCATGACCTTGAAATTTACCATAAGGTCAAAGTTCAATGTCAAACTTGACCCCTGACCTTAAACCTTGTTACCCCTCTGATTCGGAAACGGTAAAAGATAGCTGATTAAATGAAAAATGTTCATCTTGTCAAGACGCAACTTTGTCGTGTTTCAGTCAAAGCAGTATATCTACTCCTTGTAGGAGTTATTGGCCCTTGAATATTTAACAGCACACGTAAATGGTCAAAACTCATAGACGGTTAGTTGTAGAGATTTGAGACTTGCACCAATGTTCAGTAGAGATCAAAAACTTCAAAATGACCCCAAGGTCAAAGGTCAAGGTCAAACTTGACCTCTGACCTCAAATCTTGTTAACGCTCTGTCTCATTAACCGTAAAAGATAGCTGATAAAAAGTATTGAGAAAAATGTTTAGAATGTCAAGATATACGTTTCTCACATTGGGTTTGAATCCGTACAGCGACAACTTATAGGGGTTAGTGCCCTTGACACTTTTATATTTTATTTTATATCTCGCAAACTATTATAGGATAGGAAGAAAATGTCAATAACAGAACAGTTTCAAAAGATCTACATTTTGGAACAAAGGTGAAAAGTCAGAGATCAAGGTCATGGAAAAAGCCCTTAGCAACTGGGATGGAAAAGTACCTAGCAACCATATAAATTTATGTTCAGGGGCCTATATTAAACTGTATAAGTAAAAATGGAAGGTCAAAGGTCGTCAATGAAACTGTCTATAGCAACTGATTAAAAAGCCCTTAACAACCATATATAATTATGTTATATATTATATATTATAAAGATGTCAATTCTGACCGTAGACCTTGTTATCGAAATAACTCAGAAACTGTAAGAGATAGCTGATGAAATAAAATAGAGAAAATGTTTGTCTTGTCAAGACGCATCTTATATTTTTGCGACTCAATTTGATGACTCTTTTGTTAAAGTTATATCCCATTGAATATATAACTGAACACGAAGTGGTCAAAACTCATAAACAGTTAGTCATAGCAATAGGGATTGAATCAATTGCAAATCATCTCATTCATATGTTTATTTCTAGTAGCATGAGAAGATTGACTAGCAACCATATATATTTATATGAGAAGATTGACTACAAAAGAAAAGAAAGAACAATAATAAACACCTTTCTTTACAAATGTGAAATAGTTGACCTCATATTTAACAATAATATCCAAACAAGTTTAAGAACAATCATATTTTAACCAGAAATTGTGGTTCGAAGAGTACAATGAGCATATTAATAAAACAAACAAAATTCTTTACTGTTGTGTACTCGGGGGGGGGGGGGGCACACCAGGACCCCCACCCTTATCATATATTAAAAATCTCAAAAATGTATACCTTATCCCATATTTTTAGCAGAAAAGTATACCTAATAATATATTTCTGCCGAAAAGTATACCTTTTCATATATTTGAATGAAAACGATTATAATGAACATAAATTCTTTATTTTCAAGAAAAACAATGTTTGGTTTATACTGCAATGATTGGTTATACACATAAACTGTCAGACTGAATGATATTTTATTTAGATGCAACATATTGACCTTTATATCACATAATCCCATCAGTAATTCATATCCTTATCGCATATTTTCATCTCAATTGCACACCCTTATCATATATTACGAAGCGTGAAAAAGGCACCTATTCCAGCGGCTCATCCCTACCTCCTCATATATTGGAAGTGCCCCCCCCCCCCCCCCCCCCGGAGGTTGTGTATCATTCGCAAATGTTACATGTGTACCTCACTTTGGACTGAGCTAACCATTATAAATATCAAAATTCAAAATTTTGGAACTTATTCATATAATTTTCAATCAATTTACCGTATTGGTTGACTATTGTACCCTCAAAAGGTTCAAAAGTATAGATATAGACAAAACATCTTCGTTTTTCAATTTAGGGATAGTTTTGTACTGGGGATAAGAAATACGATTAAAAGCAAGTAAAGTCGTCCCATATTATTTCGTCCCTAATTAGTTCACTACAGTAGAGACTTGGGATTTGCACCCAATGGTCATCAGGTATCGGGTCCGTGCCCTGGGTTCGTTCGCCCATAGAGTCCGTTCGCCCTGGGTTCGTTCGCCCTATTTTTATTAAAAAAATTTATTAACGTTTATAGTATTTAGGTTTTTAAATTTATGCCGATCTTTACTTACTAAATACTAAAGAAAATACTTGTATCTCAAAATTCATGAAAAAAACATTGCAATTTTTTAAAATTAATCGTTTGTTCTAGAACATTGATTGGCTTCATTGTTAAATTTGTTTTCATTTAGAATACTTTTAATGACTGTTGATTTTAATTTATAATGCTGATTATGTATAATTATGATGTCTTTGAAATCGTTGATGGTTGTTTTAAATATCTTTGGTGGATTAATAATGAAAGTAAAATAACCTATTCAGCTTGGAATGAGTTAAAACAATGAATGTAAGAATTGTAAGACATGAAAGGGAATTTTTTTTCGCAGCTTGGCTTCTTTGATCTCAAGTGTGTTTTGATAAATTTGTTATATATGGAAGTGGATGATTGTGTTTTTTTTTTGTTATACATGTACATATTATAATATGATGTATTAGTGCTATTTTATTTAATAAATCATGATGTATAAATGTAGAGTGAAACGATGTGTGATTGTGTCTTTTTGATATATTTTTAATTTATAGTATATCAATTCAGTGCTCAGAATGTATCAATTAAGATAAATACGTACATATAACCAAGGACGTATAACTAACATACGTCCTTGATATAACTTAGTCTTCATTTTTCTGGTAGCAGCAATACAACATAAATATTCGGCGAAATTGTATACAAACTTTAACATACTTTATTCAAATATGTACATTATACCACAAACATTATATAAGAATCAGGGCGAACCGGTATTAGGGCGAACAGGTATTAAGGCGGACAGGTACTAGGGCGAACGCGAATCAGGGCGAACGGACCCGTCATCAGATATCAAAACCAACTGTTTGACATATCAAGACACTAGTTTGTTTTTATTTGGTCAAAAAAATTTATCATAGTTAAATGACCCGGGAAAGACCTTGCAATTGTTCTCTGAACAATTGTCCTTCTAGTTATTTCTATATTTCAGTGTGTATTTAGTCCAGCTTTTTCGTGGACTCTATGTCCCAGAGGGTACACATGTATCAGCTCTGTTCCAGCATTTCGATAAATTTACCCTTTTAGTTATTTTGGTACTACGATTTTAACTCCTTGTAGATAACTTGTTAAAAGGAACATTAAGTTATCCATTTGTACCTACTGTTTTTTTTTTTTTTTTTTTTGGGGGGGGGGGGGGGGGGGGTTCAATAAAATATAAGCATAACTCGGAAAACTGAGTTTTGCTTGTCTGTTTGTTGGATATCTGGAGGAAAAGATGTTTACGGAATTTGATGGACCCATTCCTCGTCTATTTAAAAGGTATATAGATGTGTCTGATGACTCCGACGAGGAACTCCAGTCTTTCATCAATTTCGTTTCGTCTTACCATCCATCAATTAAATACACATTCTCTGTTAGTGAAACGGAATTGAAGTTCCTTGACTTGACATGTAAATTGGTTGACAGCAGCATCGAAACTTCGGTCTTTTGTAAACCTACCGCCACACACTGCTACCTGACCATTCCTCTTGTCATCCTAAGTCTTGCAAAGATGCCATTCCTAAATCTCAGTTTCTTAGACTTAGACGCATCTGCAGCAATGAAGACGATTTCAGACAGCAGTGTGACAAGATGTCCACCTTCTTCCGAAGGAGAGGTTATCCCCAAACGGTCATTGACAGGGCATTTGAATCTGTTTCCAATGTGACCAGACCCAACGCTTTAAAGTCTGATCGGAAATCCATCAACAAACGTGTTCCACTGGTCCTTACTTATCATCCCCATAATGTCGCCATCCGTAACATCCTAATGAACAATTTTAACAACATAGTGATGAAGATCCGTTGATGTGCGAAATTTTTGAGGCTGTTCCCATCACTGTTACCGTAAGGGGAAAAGTCTAAAAAACCACTTAGTCAGTAGTCCGATCAAGTCGAACATTACCTCAGGAAAAACTGACTACCGGGGAACCAGGCCATGTAAAAGGTCCAGATGTGTGACATGCCCCTACACCATGGATACTAATGAGATCTTAGGCCCTGACAACAAATACATAATTCAAAATGGGTATATCTGTACCGATAATTATTTGGTTTACGCAATCGTCTGTACGAATTGTGATAAGGTTTACATCGGAGAGACATGTCGTCGCCTTGGTGACCGCTTTGCAGAACACTTGCGTTCTATAAAGAATGGAACTGATTTTCCAGTTGGCAATCACTTTCGATTGCCTGGTCACAGCTCGTCAGACGTCCGCGTAATCGTTTTAAGGACAGTTGACGGAGGAAGACAATACAGACAACGCCTTGAGCAGAAAATAATTTTTAGCATTGGGACACTCCGACCCCGTGGAATCAATGTAAAAAATTCTTAATTTCTCTTCATTTACCTAGTATGCACAATAACTTTTTGCGGTACAGTCATGACAGTTATCTTATATATGATACTTTTTCTATACATCACAACGTCCAATATATTATTTTACTTATTTTTACTATATAGTTTTACTACCTTGCCATTTCTGTATTTTCTATGAAGTACGTTTACTGAAGACACCCACGTCAAATATTTTTTTGTTTTTGTTTACATATGTTATGTACGGGCTCAGTCTTGGTCTGGGTTTCAAAGAGTCAACACCTATTTATTTTTATTTTTATTTTTTACACACTCGTGATCAAGACCATATTGGTCGAAACGTTGAGTATTTTTTTACTTTTTCGTTTGTTGTTGTTTTTTACGATTTTATATTTGGTTTTGTTCGACTTGTGTATTTCATACATTTTAGTCGTCTTACGCCCATTTTGACAGCTCACCATTTCCATTTATTTTTCTTGAAATAAACAAACTACTTTGCGTAATCTTTCAGTATCTTGAAAAGTTACTACAAACGTGTGAAACATTAAGATACACACCTGTTCCTGAAGGTAAATCTCATTTCTGGCCTAACCTGGTTTACTTTTACGTAGACACGAAATTAAATGCGTCAAATGTCGTCATTGGTGTACTTTAATTTTTTGTCCAAGGATCACCACAGGTGTTTAGTTATATACACTGCACAATAGATATTCATTTATTTTTTTTTTTTTTTTTTTTTTTGTACAACCAATTCCCAACGTTGGCACAACCCAAGCATGCTGTCTGGGATATAAAACTTTTTTTGGAAGAATAAAGTTTTTCATAATATAATTTTTTTTGTACTTTCTTTTTATAAGATGAATAAGAAATAGTTTTTTCCTCTTATCATCAATTTTAATTTCTCCCAAAATAATTGATCAGGAATACAAAATTTTATATTTTCTAACTGTTCGTCAACTAACGGGCATGTTTTATATTAATCAATACAATCCGCGACACATGTTTTGATGGGTGCAATATATTCGTTGTCATAAAGTAAATAATTATTAAATTTCCATGTGCCTTTACTCTTTTCATAGGTAATAAACTGAATAGATAGAGATATAGGTCAGATCTTTAAGCCACTTCAATATCACAAGAAGTAACTATCGGTTGAAAATCTGAGGTGACAATAAAATAGTTCAACCTGGGTTATTTTGTATTTGATAATCAACCAAATGGATAAAAGGAAAGGTCAGCAATAACATACCAATCAATTAAAGCAACCCAAATGACAAAATAGTGGTGGGATTAAACCGATTTGCAATTCAATTTTCCTGAGCGGTCTTCACGATTGAAAATCGAACAAAAAATCGTATCGCGAATGCATCTAAAGACGATATTCGCTGTAGATATTGATTGCCATTGGCCAATAAATGTTTTCAGTATGGCCTTTTACTGATAGATAAAGCTGTGTCACCAGATAATTTTTGTATTGTCGGAGATAATATATATATATATATATATATATATATATATATAAGGATGCTGAGAAATAACTTGTTGAGAAAATACATTGTATATTATTTTTACTCAGTGTTCTTTCTTAATTATTTATTGTTGTATAAAATAATGAAAAAAGAACAATCTAGCATTATTGAAACAAGAGGAATATTCATAATTATGAACAAGATGCCTCGTTGTGCCCTTCAGGCTCATCTAGATGTACCACATGATATAGTCAGTATCAAAAACGAAACTACCTTTTATTCTATAATTATCGGAAATTCGTACATATTTCCTTTGATCTTTTTGCCTAATATTTTCGAGTATCACTTACAGGCTGTATCACTGAAAATATTTGGCAATACATTGTGTGACGTAATGCGGAAGAATCTACTTATCTGATTGTCCAATGAAAATGACTTACGGAAATTATCGATGACAAGTCGTCAATTAACTCAAATAGTCAATATTTTCCTTTCCCATTCACTGTCAAGAATGTGTTTCAAAATGATGTCACGCGCCAATGATTATTCAACCGCATTACAAACTTCTTCCGCTATTAAAAATACTGCATATTAAAATTAGTTGAAAAGGTGATATTTTTCAATAAAAAATTAATTACCGATAAACAAAATAATAGGTAGTTTCGTTTTGTGACACTCACTATATCATGTGGAATATCTAAACTCGCCCTTCGGGCTCGTTTAGATATTCCAGATGATATAGTCAGTATAAAAAACGAAACTACCTATTATTCTATATACATCAACAAGTTGTATCTCTGCATTACTAGGATTTATGACTCAAAAGATAAAAGAACCGAAATATTAACCCAAAAAATACTAATATATTATCTCCGAAAACTGTAAAATACAAAAATTATCTGGTGACACAGCTTTATTCTATCAGTAAAAGGCCATACTGAAAACATTGATTGGCCAATGGCAATCAATATCTACAGCGAATATCGTCTTTAGATGCATTTGCGATACGATTTTCTGTTCGATTTTCAATCGTGAAGACCGCTCAGGAAAATTGAATTGCAAAGTTTTCAAACGATACAATTTTCCATTAGATTTTTGAGTTAACAGTGAAAACAAAGAACCATGTCCTTCAAGAAATTAAGAACGTGTGCTTAATGCAATTTCGGTATAATTGCGTTTTACCTGAAACATTTTTGAAACCTTTTGAAATGCTTTATGTTAATGTGTTTACACTTCCATTAGGTATTATATTCGATATTGCCTTTAAGATAAAATGTTTTCGAAATGCATTATTATGATAATAAAGCCATGTGAATCAAATTCAGGATATTGCGTGTGAACGCTATCATTTCATAAAATTTAACATTTTTGTTGTTTGTTCATACAATTTATATAAAGATGCACATCCACAGATCAGATGAATGGGAAAGTCAGACAAACTTGTAAAAAGATGAATCTTGTATTTATATAATAGTTACTTATGCAGAGGGCACTATCATGAAGTATAGACCACCTAAGGAACAGTAGTATTGACTGAATCACCGATAATGTGCAAGCTGCAGGCGAGGGCGTTATCGGTGTTCAAGTTAATACAATTGACCAGAGGGATTTTTATTTTTCATGATCCCAGGTAACACAATGATGTTATTAGAACGTTTTTAAAAGTTGTCAATAATGTTGTAAAAATATCGCAGAAAAAAATGAAAAAAATGTTAAAATGTATGGCGCAGTATATATATTCCATAATATTTTTAAAACATCGCCCTGATATTTTTTATAATGATCTGAAAATGTGTAATAAATATCATAAAAACATTTTCTAAAATATCATTTAATGAAAAATATTTTAAAAATATTTGAAAAACATTTTGATAACATTCATACAACATTTTTATAACATTTTTGTATTTCAAAACATCAGTTAAATGTTTTCAGGATATCAAAATGTGAATATTTTTATTATATCATATAAACATTTGTCTTAATTTTTCAATAAACATCTGATAAACATTTTCTAGATACTTTTAAATAACATTTTAAATAACATTTTATGAAAAAATGTTCTAAAAATATTGTTAAAACATTTGGTAACATTTTTATGAATATTTTCGATTGTTTGCAAGCTGGTACAACAACCTGGAACCAGTTACATTTTAAAACCGAAAACCGAAAATCCAAACATTTACGCCGACACGCCAAGGTCAGATATTTAAAATAAAAGTGTTATCGGTTATTGTACACCAAATCGATTTAACATGGCAATGGATATAATTTTGCAGACAAACATAAACAATGTTTTAAAAACATTATCTTAACGTTATAATAAACTATTTTTATCTGATATCCAGAGAATATTTTTCAGAAATGTTCATTGTTCTGAAAACGTTTTGCAAAAAATCTTTTTACAATAAATTATAATCTATTTCCGACTTTAAAAAATATTTTACCAGAATGTTTATTTCACGTATAGAAAACATTAAATAAAAATACTTTTTGAAACATTATATTGATTTTTGGAAAATGTCATGAAAATATTTTAATAACATTTTAAATGAAATATTCTTAAAGCGTGAATCAATAATAGTTATCATAAACATTAAAGAAATATTTTTCCAAAATTTTTTAAGAATGTTTGAGGAAAATATTTTTAAAGCAGTTTATTTTCAGATTTTAAAATTTTACCATAACATGAAACATAATGTTTTAAAGACATTTTTCAAAAATATTTCTTCATGATATTTATTACACATTTTTAAAAAGATGTTTTTCAGATATTTTTTGAAAAGTTATTTTATAGAATGTTTATTTCATGTATAGAAAATGTTATATAAAAACCTTTTTCTCTAACATTTCATTGATATTCTTAAAATATCATGTTAAAACTAGGAAAATATTATAAAATATTTTTAAAACATTGAAATAATACGTTCTTATCAAGTGATATAGTAATATTTATTTGAAATGTTTTTAAAATATTTTTGAAACGTTTCCGATCAATGTTTCAAGAGAATATTATAAAGACTATCCAAAAAAACATCTACATGACATCCTGAAAATATTATTTTGATAACATTTTTTAAAAACATTTATCTGACCTTTTAAAAATATCATGAAAATGTTTTGTGCTATTGGGATAATGCCCTCTATAAGTAACTACTACTAGTATGTTTATTTCATTGACAAAACAATGGATTTTTTCCGCACACATTTATTATGAGAATATATTAAAAACGATTTTCAGACTTTATCTTTTATTCAAGACAATGTTCATTAAAACTCTGTATATTGGTTAGTTATATACTTTTGATTTTGTGCTTGAATAAACCTGAATAAGTTGTGCGTTTCAAAAAGGGATGTAGCTTTAAAAGCGACAGTGGGCATTACCACTTGATAATAACCGTTACAACCATTATCGTTGATGATTAACCAACTAGGATATTACAAATTAGGGCAATTACAACAGAACAGGACATAATTACAGGGCCAATTATGAAAAAACAAGGCCATTATGAAATCAGAAAATTCAAGATGTCTACACATATTTGGAGATTTCGTCGCATGGAAGGTTTAGTTGTTTGACTATAACGAATTTCTATTCAGCCGGAATTTTAAAAGACGGTATTTGAAGCCTTTTTTCACACCCATTAATTAATACCATAATAATCACTTTTTATCCTATGGTGATATAGAAATTTCATCTGATATGAAAAAAATATATTTTAAGTACAACATGTAAGATAAACTACAGTGTTACGACAAACGGACGACTTCTATCATAGCACTCAGCAACATAATGGCCTTTTTCCAAGCAACATGTGAGTTTGTCAGAGAACAAAATGCATTAATACCCTTGGCTCTTCCAAAAACACCTAAATATTCGCCTATTATTTGCTGTTCACAAAGAAAGCTGCACAATGTATAGCCTAAAATTCAGTTAAATTAAATGAAATAAACACATATGCTATCGTTGGTAGAATGTAAGTTTTCGGAGCATAATTTAATTCGGGAATGACAAAATTTTTAAATACATGAATATAGGGAAAAAATACTTGGGCAATACGACGGTTGGCAAATTCCATAAAGACAATGCAAATCCGTGGTTGTGTTAAATTTCATTTGAATTTAAGTATAAACTATATAACGCAAATTGGTTTTAACTCTGACTTCTATGAAGTTTTTGCCACATCAGTAAGTTTGCTTTTCAACTAAAAATATTTTTCTCCACATGCAAGCCAAAACTGATATCCGTATTTCTATTCTATTCGAAAACATCACAGTTTTGCTAATATGGAACAAAACCGAGAGTAAGCAGAAGTGCCATAATCATCATAGTTAGTGGGAAGTAAATATCAAATCCACATGAAATTGTATCAGACAATGCCTCTCGGTGAGATTTATTGAACATTTACGAAAAACAAACGTATTTCAACATGTCTACATGAAATTTAATCACACAATACCTATTCAAAATTTATGAAAACATGATGCTGTGACAATAATTTCATGGTTGGTTTTTCATTAATGAGTTATAGCAAAATATTAAAGTGGTCAGTAGTGGCTATAATGTTGATTTTATTGGGTGAAAGAGTAAAGGGTTAGAAAATGTACATGACGATTGCTTGGTCAAAGGGAAGCTTGCCCGTAGTAGTCTTGTAACAAAGGTAGTCCAATGTTTTTTGTGAACAGCAATAAACAAGAAAATATATATAATTGTCAAATGGCACTGACATCATGAGAAATTAGGGATTATTATTGGGGATGATAGTATATCATATACATGTATATCTGGTGTGGTTTCCCTCTGGTGTTGACGAAACGCCAACATTCAACAACCGCGGTAATGTTTGAAGATCAAACCTGTCAAAACCCGATCCGTTACAACGATTAAAACGATCAGTAAATACGTACCAGACCAAAGGTAAAGAAAAAGAATCAAAAGAGGCCAGATATCAAGTTTGTGTGGAGTGATGTAATATATGATTTGCAATGTTATCAACATTATACTGCCACGACCCAGGCCCTTTCTGGACAGAAATAAGGGGACCCCAACAAAGAAAGAAAAAAGGTTATTGAAGATTTATTTTTGTAAATTTAGACAAATAATTTTTGAAATTACCGATGTATATGAAACAGTACTGATTTAGCATGTGAGATAGCTGCGATTGTTTGCCTGGCATCTATATAGCTAATGTTTGCTCAGGTAACGGATTAATACGAGAGAACATAATACAAGTATTGATGAGAAATGGCGATGCATTTCGGAGAGAAATTTTATCTGTAATAAATTTATTCTCGTTCTAAAACTTTTATATAAGAAATAGTGCAAATAGAATCCAGTATCCTTTGAAACCAATCTCAAATGAAAAAATTAAACCTACCTTCACTGATCATAAAACATATAACAATGACACATCCATACATGGCGATGACCTGCATGTCGGCTTTATATAAAATTGCACTATTAAAGTTTAATCACTAAATATCACTCGTCGGCTAATAGAATAGAGAATGAAATGTTTCCTTTATATTCTTTGTACATTCTGACATACTATCTATCACAGAACAAACATAAAACTTTGAATAATGACTTAACAAATAAGTCCGAATAGTGAATAATGATGTGCTAGAATATAAAACATAATTTAAAAATCGCCTAAGAATTTGGGAAAAAATGCTGATTAAACTGAGTGGTGAGATTAAAAAATTGTCAAACAGATGTTTATTTATTAGGCAGGTACTCGTAAGTGAAATACAAACTTAACAAACTCTAAGTGAAATTAATATTTGCACATGGAAAGCAGGCACGAAAACAGTGTATGAGGAAATATCTGATTCTGGTATACCGTAAATTCTTTGATACCAGTTTTGATGCTCAAGATGTGTCAGTTGTCCTCACGGCCTAAAATGTTGAAACCAAAACAATAACCCAAAATGATGAAGAGCAAATTAAAAATGCCAAAATAACCAAAAAGGGATAGCCAAAACCAGATAAGGACAGAGGGAGATAAATTTAACATATTTATAACAGTAAATTCAAGTATCAATGTCAGGTCAGCATTGAAATACTGAGCTGGTGATACTCTAGGGGACTTTATATAGACGTTATGGACGAAATTAACAAAATCTAACACTTTCCTCTCAACCTCTTATGACCAAAGAAAGAAAAGTACATCAAAGATACAGAACATCGCAAAGAACCTTGTCGATTCTACTCCTTGCTGATTCAGTTAAGAAGGTTAATTTGAAATTTGAAACAGTTTATACACAAATACAGTATGATGAATCTATGATAAATTAAATGTACATGGCTCAAATTATGAATAGCATATCAATAGTTTCATATTAGTTTTTCCTGTGTGAAATAACGTGTAACATTTTTAGCACATAAAACTTAACCAATGCATTAAAGTTAGGCCAGAATATAGTCTTCATTCTTGCCACAGACATGAAGACATAAGAATTGAACAAAAAATCAAATGCTTTGATGAAACATTAACAAACATCAACACGAGTTTAACATTTATGAGTTTTGAGGAACATAAAACGCACATGAACAGTTTAGAAATTGTTTGTCACATTCATATAGAAATTTCCCAGACCTACATATTTTACTGTTATCCGGCCTCGGCTTAGTATATCCTACATTGTAGGTGTGCGTATGTAAGTGTACTTTTTTCCGGCGTGCAGAGGTTCCGGAACATTATATATCCTAGCATATTTTTTCCATTAACTGTTTATGTTTATGCCGTTGGAAATTAACTTCTAGTGTAAAACAATCGTAATATATTTACCCTACCGTATTTTTTCAAAAGGAAAATGTACACTGCCGGAAATGATTCACTGTTACACTTAACCTTACAGCCTTTGTTTTTTGCATGTTTCTATCGTAGGAAAGGTAGCATGATATCTTTGTATTCACCAAAATTTTATCCAGTTGACCAATGTTTTTTACAAAGGTTATTATTGTTGCAGAAAACTATAAGAGAAATATCTTTGAAGAAAACATAACACGGGTACACGTGTTATCATAACTCAATAAGTACTAGTATTTTCCAAAATAAGAGAATGGATTTATAAACAAATGTATCATACCACACTACCCATATCCCAGAATTCTTTGAATCTAAACTAATCTTTCGATCAGTTTAATTGATGTCAAAGGCTGGCATGTCAGTAACTGCTAGTAGTCCTTTATTAATATATGTTGATCATTGTCATTTTGCTTAGTTTCTTCTGTTACCTTTTAACATCTGACTCGGACATCTTGTGAACCGAGTTTTGCTGTGTATATTGCAGTGTGTTTGTTAATTCCACATTGGCTATAGGTATAGGGGGATTGTTGAGATCTCACAAAACAGTTTTAACCCTGCCACATTTTTTCGCCTGTCCCAAGTCAGGAACCTCTAGCCCTTGTTAGTCTTGTGTTTTTTTTAATAGTGGTTCATTTGTATGTATCGGAGTTTAGTGGGCAGTCCATTTCGCTGAACTAGTATGTATTATTGTTTATTAGCCAGCTGAAACCCACCCACGGTTGCGGGATTTTCTCGCTGCGTTGAAGACCCATTGGTAGCCTTGAACTGTTTTCTACTCTTTGGTCGGGTTATTATCTATTATGGGTTTATTCTATGACGGTATGATAAATGGATGTATAAACTGCAGATGCCTCTCATCACATAATATAAAAAGACCAGATATATTTGTTAAATGTAGAGACAACTATGATATTACTCTCTTAGTAGACACTGATTTTAAAGAAGAAATTGATTGATTGATTGATTGATTGATTGCTGCTTAACGTCCAATCGCAAATATTTCATGCTTCTTCAGGACGAAAACAATAAAAGTAGGAGTGAGATGGGACACAAAGGAAAACCAATTTTGACTGCCACTGTAAAAGGAGGATGGTTTGGTAGAATTGCATAATTTAACCTTCTGTAGCAGCAATCAGCCTACTCTTTTTCAAAAACTACAGAAGGGGTCTTTAGGGTGCAGGGAGTGTGAAATTCTCCAAAAACGTTACCCACTATGCTCCGCGATCAGGCTTTCCGTATTATGACCTGACAACTCCCAACGAGAGGTCTCCCTTATCCGCCAAATGGGGACGTGTTATTACCACTGAGGCGATTCACTGCTTTCGGTTAGTCTATGTAATTCGATCTTACGGACATTTCCCATCGATTCTGTAGCGTAGGTTTTCTTTTGTTGATAGTTATAAGGATCGGTGCTGAACGTCAATCATGCAAAGTCCGATATGAGTGAAAATGGGAAAAGAATTCATTACATCCCAGGTTCGTCTGTTGAATTTGGCGGTCGAATGTTTCAACAAATAATCGGCATTCCAATGGGAAGTAACTGTGTTCCTCTCCTCGCCGATCTATTTCTGCACTCATAGGTAGCAGACTTTATTCAAGGGCTACAACGTGAAAACAAAAAAGAAAATAGTCCTTTTATTGTACTTTTCGTTATAGAGATGACATGTTGTCGTTAATTAACGAAAATGTTCAAGACTTCCTACATCTCATCTTCCCTAGTGAGCTTGAAGTCCGCTTCATATTTGGATTTGTTTCTTGAAATATACAATGAGGTACATTTGAAGACAAAACATTATGACAAACGTGATGACTTCTACTTTCCTATTGTTAACTTTCCCTTCTTGAGGAGCAATATACCAGCATCGCCTGCATATGTCATCACTTAGAACATTTTATATTTATCTTCAGGAATTGATTGACCGTTACAGTGTTCCAATATCTGAGATGATGTTGGATCTGTTCCTACTGTCGTAACATTTCGTGTACCTCCATCGATTTGTGACTACCACCGGATTGGCTTTGTTGAACGTCACGGGTGTCATATACGGAGCAGGAACTTCTTACCCTTCTGGAGCACCTGAGTTCACTCTTGTTTTTTTTTATAGGAGTTCGTCTTGTTCATTGTTTTTTAGTTTTAAAGTGCTTATTTGTTGTGCTTGTTGTTCGTTTGTGTTCCCCGGTCTAATGGCGTTGCGGTTTTCCGTTTCCTCCTTAGAATAGAGAATGAAGACGAGGAATGTGTCAAAGAGACAACAACTCGACCAAAGCAAAGGGACCTTACCTGATTACCGTTTTGGCATTTCAAAGTTTTGGTAACAAGCTGATGAATGTAATCCAGAAATTTATATCGTACGCAAGGAATGAACGTGTAGGTATCCGAGTTATTTCACTTCTATATAATACCATTAGAAGATATTAAAATGTAACAGCCGCTTAAATTATATTCATTTCTTTTATCACTGTAACAATGCAAGCTGGCAATAAACCATTTATTTAAATGTATATGTAAAGTGTGGTTTACAACATAAACCATCACCCTCAACTGCTTCACATCCTGTACAAGGAAAATCAGTAAATGGGTTCAAGACTGGACAGTTCTTCGGAATAGTGCATCCCATGTCTGTAATTTATATACATAGTAATTAGTTTTAGCATTGTAGTGGTTATTCGTTTGTAGGTAATGCTGCCGATAGTTGATTGAATGTAAACTAGAAATTTTTACAAATTACATCATGCACATTGTTTGTTTTACGGCGAAAAGCCTAACTAATTTAAGACTTTCAAATATGAAAATAGAGTAGACCGATGGCGTCTTTCAAATTATACGCTTAAAAATAGTAAGTTAAGTCTTCACTGTTGCCATTGACATGAATACATGAAGATTGAACAAAGTTACTACTACCACTGGGTCTATGGCACTGCTGATGGACTGTTGGTCCCCGATAGGATTATCAGCCCAGTAGCCAGACCTTTTGTCCTGGCATGATTCATTACTCAAATTCCTTTAAATTTATCTCGAGCCCTGCTAATGAGTTGTTAGTCAAATGCCTTTTGATGCAGGGGTCCCCTTAGCTGAGTTTGGATACCTGTTTGTTTTAATTGTTTTGATTTTTTATGGTTGTGCTTATTGATTCATCATTATATCTTTAACCGGTTTTCCAACATTTTTCTCTCGAGCACTACTGATGAGTTGTTAGTCAACGAAATGGCATACAGTGCATCAAATTTATTTCGGTATTTTGTTATACGTTTTATTACATTTAAAGAAAAATTCTTACATGGAAATTTAACTGCAATACAAATCATTATACATGTAATTATTAGTTCAGACTTTTTAGGTAGAATTTCCACTTAATGTATTTGAAAACTTTTCATTATTTGGAGTTTAAATCGTCTTTTGAAAGCAATATTCCCAATGCTTCACAATTTTCCTCTTTACATATTTGATTATTAGTAAATTAATTTATCAAACTACTTAGCATGGCTGACGTATATGTGTCGCGTATTTTCATTTTTTTAAGCTGATGATCAAAATATTTAAAGATTATTGCTTAAACAAGGCATTTAAGGTTTCACGGTAGGAAATTAACTTGAGTTTAAAACTACATTCAATGTTGTTCGATAAATTTCCTGTTTTGGTGTGTATGAAGTGTAATTTAACGTCCCCAAGCCAAAGCCAATACAAATAAATTTCATTTGTTGTCAGGATTCTCGGACTACGAAAAAACCACTGACCCATTTGAACTAAACTTGGCAGCATAGTCCTTACATGGTCCTCTTTTAGAATTGTGTCCGATGACTCAGTCGAACTTTGTTTGACATAGGATCTAATAGAAAAATTCATTTCAAAGTCTTCTTGTCTGAAACCAATTGTAAGTAGACTTGGCAGCCATCATCCTTACATGGTCCTCTACCCATTTGAACTAAAATTGGCAGCCATGATCCTTACCTTTCACAGTTGTGTCCAATGACCCGGATTTTAAACCGAGATGGCAGCCACATCCGAAATTAATTTATCATAGGACCATACGGGAAAATTCATTTAAAAATCTTTTGTCTGAAACCCATGAGCCAAGTGGAACCAGACTTGACAGAAAAGGTCCTTAGATGGTCCTCTTTCAGAATTGTGTTGGATGACCTGGACTGTCAATGAAGATGGCTGCTACATCTGAACTTTAACGTAAGACTCAACTTGAAACTTCAAGATCTTCTTGGCCGAAACCATCGGGGCAATTGGAACCAGACATGACAGCAATCGTTCTTAAGTGGTCCTTTTTCAGAATTTTGTCGGATGACCCGGACTGTCAACCAAGATAACTGCCACAGCCGAACTTAGTTTAACATAAGACCCTATGGAAAAACCAGCCAAATTGAATGTTACACGTGTAAATAAAAATTTTGTGTTAATATTGATTTTGTTATAATCTTCTATTATTTTACATTTTCTGTCATTATTAATTTGTTTTTAGCTTACCAAGTATATCTTTAGCTGAAAAAAAAACACAAAAAATTCAATATTTTGTTGTACTTCGTATATTATAGTTAATTCGTAAGCCAACATTTTTATTTTTTAATTGTTCATAGATAAGTTATAAGTCATGAAATCGGCCTTCCAAAACAACTTTATTTTCAAATTTAAAAAAAAAAAAAAACATATACCGATATACATTTGCAAAATACTAATGCTTCCCACTGGCAAAAATCCTTCATAACCTCGCAATTGTTTATTGTTTTAATAACAACTTACAATTCATCAAATATCATAGTCTTTGATAAAAAAAGGTTATTTTTAATTTAATAGAAATGAAATGAAATATAGGATAACAAAAACGTTGAAACTGAACTGAACAAAAATAAGTCTTGGTATAGATTTCAACACGGTGTATATGTTGCCAGTATTTAACAAGATATATTTATGCTATAGAGAGTCAAAGAATTTTATTTTCATTTCTTACTTAATACTTATTTCGAACAAAAACTCTAACAGAAATACTAAAAACTGGCGGGACAGGTGATGATCCGATGCAGGAACACCCCCTCCCCCCTCGTCGGACATTTACCATTTGTACTACATGCAACCAACCAATTACTGATCCTTACCTGCAGACTGATTGATAGTCCATTTTCCTGGTCCATAACAAACTTCATACACTGATGGATTGTATTTAAATTTTTCTGAAGTATCAAACGTACATATTTACAAATGTATACAGAAGAAAAAGATAATTTAAATGTTTTACTAAGCTTTAGAAAGATAAGAACAAGCTATTTCCGCATAGGTCCTCATCTCACGTAATGTCAGAATGAAAGAAAATCTGATAAAAATCAACTAGTGAACTGAAAAATCGTATTTTACCCAGGGACCTGACGTTACAGTGAAGGGTGCTAACGTCACTACTACAAAAAAGACACGCAAATATACGATTCGATATTTTTATTCAGTATTTTTTATTTGCAAATACTTCATTCATGCGGGTAACGTAAATCCATATTGTGGAGAAGCTACAGTACATTAGTACAAACCGCGATCATGCAGTGCTGCATGACGTAAAATGTTACACGTAAGAACGAAAGCCACATATATTATTCTGATTTAGTGCAGAGAATGTAACGGACATTTTTTATGAATCCATACACGATTCAGCGCCTGTAAACTCAAGCTACTCCGAAATGGATCCTTACATCATCATATTCATCAGACGTATCCCTGGACTGGTTGAGACTTCTCCTTTTATTCAAGACAATGTTCATTGTAAACTTTGGATATTGCTTAGTTATGTACTTTTGATTTTGTGCTTGCATTAATCTGAATCCGTTGTGCGTTTTAAAAAGGAATGTATCTTTAAAAGCAACAGCGGGCATTACCACTTGATAATGACCGGTCATTATCATGTGGTATTGACCGGTACAAGCATTATCGTTGAACAATGAATGACACATGATCACATTTTATCAAATGGGGATATAGAAATTTCATCTGATATTAAATAATAACAATTATTTTTAATAAGTACAAAATGTAAAATAAACTGCCGTGTTACTACAAACTGACCACTTCTATCATAGCACTCAGCAACAAAATGTCCTTTTACCCGAACAAGATGTGAGTTCGTTAGGGACAAAATGGCATGAATACCCTTGAATCTTCCAAGAACACCTACATATTCCCCTCTTATTTGCTGTTCACAAGGAAAACTGCACAAGGTATAACCTAAAATTAAATTAAATTCAAAGGAAATAAACACATATGCTATCGTTGGTAGAATGTAAGTTTTCATAGCATAATTTAATTCGGCAATGACACAATTTTTAAATACATGAATATAGGGGAAAATATTTAAGCAATATGACGGTTGGCAAATTCCACAGACAGGCAAATCCGTGGCTGTGTAAAATTTTTCTCTTGAATTTATGTCTAAACTATATGAGGCAAACTTGGCTTTAACTCTGACTTCTTTGACGTATTGGCCACTTCAGTAAGTTTGCTTTTAAACTAATAGACATTTTTCTCTCCATGCAACCCAAAACTGATTTCTGCATTTCTATTCACAGTTTTGCTAACAAAACCAGGGATAAACAGAAGTGCCATAAGTATCATATTGTAATTTAGTTTAAGGGATTTGAAACCTTAATTTAGAAAGGTATTTGGTGGGAAGTAAATTTCAAATCCGTATGACATTTTATCAGACAATACCTGTATATCTGGTATGGATTCCCTCTGGTATTCTATTCTATTCTATCCTACAATATAGTGACCGCCTTCAACAAATGGAAGATTATGTCATAGGAGGAAACTTACAACATAGACATAGATTGATATATATACAAACTAAAAAAAAATATAGGAAAATGAAAAAATTTTTTGTATAATCAAGTTTGATGTAATAGTTGAACTAATATTGATGCTTTGAAAATGACGATTTGAAAGAGTCTACTGATGTGTAATTTACAGTGGTATCCGGTAGTTTGTTCCATTCGGTTATAGTTCTTGGAAAATAGGATTCTTTTCTGTACTGTGTTTTGCAGGATGGAATTTGGAAGCTGTTCGAATTTGAATGTCTTGTTTGTTTTTTTTTTTTTTTTGTGGGATTAATTTATTATTTTTAGGAATTGCAACCTTTTCGTGTTCAATTTTATATAGCATTACTAATCTTGAATCTTTTCTTCTGTCAGAGAGGCTGTGCCATTCAAGGTGTTGTAACATGTTACCAACGCTTGAGGTGTTTCTGTATTTGTTGGTAACAAAACGTGCAGCCCTCATTTGAACTTTTTCGATGCTATCTATGTCTTGTTGTAAGTATGGATCCCAAACAGAGCAAGCATACTCTAGTGATGGTCTTACTAGGGACTTGTATGCTTGCTCTTTAATGGATGTTGAGCTTATGTTCGGGTTTCTCCTTAGAAAGCCTATGGTGCTCTTAGCTTTCTTGCATATGTTGTTTATGTGTACATCCCATTTTAGGTTTGAGCTGATGGTTACCCCCAGATATTTTGCTGTTGTTACATGTTCTAATGAGTGATTGTGTAATGTGTAGTTATATGTGATTGGTTTTTTATTTCTGGTTATTGAAATTACATCTCGGTGGAATGCCATTTTCCACGTAGTTTCCCATGATGCCATTTTGTCAAGATCTTTTTGTAAGATGGATGCATCAGAATTTGATTTTATTGCCAAATAAACTATTGTATCGTCTGCAAATAAACGTACTGTAGATGTTAGACCAGTTGGAATGTCGTTTATGTAATACAGAAAGAGACTTGGTCCAAGAACTGACCCCTGTGGAACCCCAGACTCAACTGCAACATACTCAAATTTTTCCCCGTCTAGAACTACCGCTTGTTTACGATTGCTTAGAAAATGTGTTATCCAGTTCTTTAATTCCCCTGTATCCCTGACGAAACGCCAACATTCAACAACCGTGGTAATGCTTGAAGATCAAACCTTTCAAAACCCGATCCATTACAAAAATTAAAATTCGATCACTTAATACCCGATCAAAGGCAAAGAATAAGTAGGCAAGATATCAAGTGATGTAATATATGATTGGAAATGTTATCAATATTATAACTGCCATGACCCAGGCCCTTTCTGGGCAGAAATAGGGGGACCAAAAGAAAGAAAGAAAAAAAAACAAACAGTCACTGAAGATTGACTTTTGTAAATTTGATATTCAAACAAATAGTTTTGAAATTTCCGATGTATATGAAACAGTACTGATTCAGCATGTGAGATAGCTGAGTTTGTCTGCCTGGCACCGATATATATATATATATATATATATATATATATATATATATATATATATATATATATATATATATATAGCTAGTCCATTAATACGAGAGAACAAAATAAAAGTATTGATGAGAAATGCCCTCGCACTTCGAAGAGAAATTGTATCTGTAATAAATTTATTATCGTTCTAAAACTTTTATATAAGACACAATGCAAAAAGAATCCAGTACCCTTTGAACCCAATCTCAAATAATAAAAAATTAAAACTACCTTCACTGATCATAAAACATATAATAAGGACACATCCATACATGGCGATGACCTGCATTTCGGTTTTAAATAAAATTGTACTATGAATATCACTCATCTGTTAATAGGTATGTTTCGTTTATATTCTTTTACATTCTGACATCTATAGATCACAGGACAAGTATAAAAGTTTGAATTAAGTCCGAATAGTGAATAATGATGGCGGGTGTCCTGCAGGAAGCAGAGACTGAGCACTCTTCCGGAGCACCTGAGTCTACCCCCGTTTTTTGGTGGGGTCCATGTTGTTCATACGTTTTTAGTTTTTAATTGTAGTGCATGTATTGTTTTGGTCTTGTCTTCGTTGTTCTCCGGAGTTTGTCAGTTGTAACGATTTTTCTCTCCTTCGAATATCCCTTTGGTATTTCTTGACTTTACTATTTACTACAATATAAAAAAAATTATTTAAAAATCGGTTAAGAACTTGAGGAAAAAATGCTGATTAAGGATTATTCTTCTGATGTTTCAGTCTCGTTGAAATCTCCTTGGGGAATGATTTCCAAAACATGTGATACATGTGGAAAATATTAATGAATTCAAGAAATATTAAATTATAATCCAACTAAACTCTGTGAAACAATTGTGTACTTACAATAAGTAGTTTTTGAGTAATACAATTTTCAAATTTTATAGCCAACCTGGTCAGTATCATCAGCCAAAATGTTGACAAAATGGGTGAGGGGTACAAAGAAATTATCTTACAAAAAATATGTACATCTTTTCTTTTTTAAAAATTCTTTAATGTGTATTTTTCAATCATTTATATCAGAGAAGTTGAAAAAAAATGAAAAAACCCCAAATTTACTAAATTTACTGCATGGTCATTTTGACACGACAAAACAACCAAATTTTATAAAATTTTCTTAAATTAACACCTACCTATAGTTTTTTAAGTTAAATTTATTCAGATTGGTCAACTTCATCTTTAGGAAAAGTAGGAAAAAAGTTTAATTGTGGAATTGTAATTTTTTCCATGATAATAGCCAAAAAAAACGGTAAAACTTGATGAAAAATGGGGAAAATCATTTAAAAAATGGGGGTACTTTCAAATGACCGTAGAAAAAAAAGAGGACCACCACCATATGATTTTTTCTTCATAAATTACTTTCTTACAGTCATATCAACCCAAAAATCATGCTAAGAAAAAAGTTTAATGCTAGAAATGTTTGGCTCCTCAGAGGTGTACATCCTTAAACTGAGAGTAGAGAATAAAACATTGTCAAACATAAGATTATTTATCAGGCAAGTGTGGCATGAAGGGTACTCGTAACTGAAATACAAACTTAACAAACTCTAATTGAAATTAATACATGTATTTGCACATGGAAATCAGGCAAATAACATTGTATGAGGAAAATATCTGGTTCACTGGTGTCTTTGATACCAGTTTTGATGCTCAAGATGTCGTCAGTTTTCCCCATGGCCTAAAATGTTGAAAACAAACAAACAAACCAACATGTTGAAGAACAATTTTGTTTGTTTAGTTGGGGTTTTACGCCGTTTTCAGCACATTTGGCCATTTCGCGGAGGCCAGTTTTTATTGGTGAAGGAAGCCGGAGTACCCGGAGAGAACCACCGACCTTCGGTAGGAAAATTGGCAAAGATCGGAGTCGAACACACCCCGCCACAGGTGAGATTCGAACTCACAACTACAGCGTTCACAGACTAGTGATCATTAGTAGTCATGACGAACTACATAGACCACTCGGCCACCGAGGCCCCAAGAACAAATTTGAAATGCCAAAGAAACCAAAAAGGGATAGCCAGATAAGAACAGAAGGAGATAAATTTAACATATTTATAACAGTAAGTATCAATGTCAATGTCAGGTCAGCATTGAAATACTGAGCTGGTGATACTCTAGGGGACTTTATATAGATGTTACGGACGAAAAAAAAACAAAATCTAACACTTTCCTCTCAACCTCTTATTGCCAAAGAAACAATCGCTGAAACGTACATCAAAGATACAGAAGTTCGCAAAGAACCTTGTCGATTCTACTCCTTGTTGATTCTGTTAAATTAAAATTGAAATTTGAAAGTTTATACACAAAGACAGTATGATGAATCTATGATAAATTAAATGTTCATGGCTCAAATCATGAATAACATATCAATAGTCTCATTATAGTTTTGCTGTGTGAAATAACTTGTGACATTTTCAGCACATAAAACTTAACCATTGTCAACAATGCATTAAATTTAGAACAGTGACAATCTTTTTGTGTCGATGCTGATCTGTTGACCATGTTAGATCTGTACAAAATCTTTTTAGAAAATCATACTATTTATAGTTGCTAAGTATAATTTCCAAGGTCAGTAAGGCTTAGTGACGTTTTAATGCAACTAAGATGATCCCTACACAAGATATTTTTACTAAGATGTGAACTCGGATGTAAAACTTGATGACATCAATGAAGAATGTAGGTCAGAATTCCTTTTGGCTGCAGATAGCCTAATCGTCAACGAAGGATCCAACATAATTGGTAATTTACGTGAAAAAACAAATGGCAAATTAATATCGCTTGAAAACTAGGTCGGGAAGGGTAAAATGCTAAAAGCATTTCATGAAACATATAAAAAAACAAATATATTCTGATATTTTACAACAGACTCTGTTTACACGCACCCGGAACAATACTACTTTAGGTAAAAGACTAGTTTGATATCGAGGACGTGAATGCTTGCGGGATGGTTGGAGATTTTTTAAAGGCTCAAATTTATAATCTGTGATGATGGGTGAGATCATCGAATATACTTCTGAAAGAGGACCAACTAAGGACTAGTGCTGCTAAATTGTGTTCTGAATGGTCCTGGGGTTTTAGACAAGATCTTTAAGTAAATTTCCCATAGGATCCTATGTAAAACTCTGTTTGGCTATTGCATCCATCTTGGATGATGGACATGGTTATCAAATATAATCCTGAAAGTGGACCACCTAAGGACCATTGCTGCCTAGTTTTGTTCCAATTAGCCCAGTGCTTTCAGACAAGATCTTTAAGTAAATTTCCCATAGGGTCCTATGTTAAACTAAGTTCGACTCTGGTAGCCAACTTGTATGACGTGCACGGTCATCGGATATAATTCTGAAAGAGCACCACCTAAGGACCATTGCTGCCAACTTTTGTTCCAATTGGCCAGGTGGTTTCAGACAGAAGATCTTTAAGTAAATTTCCCATAGGATCCTATGTTAACCAAAGTTCAGCTCTGGCGACCATCCTGGATGATAGGCGGGGTCATTGGATACAATTCTGAAAGAGGACCGTTGCTGCAAACATTGTTTTGTTCCAATTGGCCAAGTGGAGAAGATCTTTAAACGAAAGTTTACGATGACGACAACGGCAGACAACAATAGCTCACATGGCCCTTTGGACCAGGTGAGCTAATAAAGGAAATGGAAAACTGTTTATTTCTACTCTTTTGAGATGAATATATCATAACTTGAAATTAATACCAGCAGTACAGGCAGATTTTTCAGTTATGGCTGTTCAAACATAGAAACAAATCACAAGTAACTGGCAACACTGTGTATTTTTTGCCGATAGCATACAAACATTAAAACAGAAATAGAAGATAAGAACAAATGAATTGAATAAAGCTTATTTTAATAAAACATCTGCATAAATATGTATTAAATCTAACAACATTAGTTCGTTATATGTTTAATGTATCAAATACATGTACAATGTATTAATATATGTACTCAAATGTAAGGAAAAAACTAAGATTTGTAAAGATTACAATTTATAATTCTATTGCAACTGGAAGGACAAAATACAAAATATTCAACGGACAATACTGTACAGAGAAAAACTAGATAAGCTTATCAACATTAATAACATTCTCCGTAGTCACATGTTTATACAAAACAAATTAACCACCCACCTTTTGCAGTGTTAATACATATAGATGTATAAGAGTGAGTAGATAGACACAACAACTAAAAACATGGCTTCGAACAGGCAAACGGAGAATGTGGCAGGATTTACCATCAATATTTCTTTGACAGTAGAACAATTATGTTATTTGTCAGAACTATATACTGTAAATCATTAAAATTTTGCACCATATTTTATTTGCAATTTTGCATAGGAATTCAACTTCATGCTGTTGAAAATTCATGTTTTTCAGTTTAATGACAGAGATAAAGTATTGAAATTATTATTCCTGTTGGTTTATTTTTTCCAATCATCATGAAAATAAAACTGTCAGGTAAATGTCCTGGATTACAGTAAATAGATTTAGTATAAATGATAAGGAATCTGAATTTCTTTACATCTGAGTATATATATATATATATATACGTCTAAAGTAATAACCAATGTTCGAACTTACTAGATGTTGGACCAATAATAAATTAACGATACAAAATAAATAAATGTCTAAAAAGTTGCAAAACAAATAAAATTCAAACTTAGCAAAATTTTCGGATCACTGAGAGATCTCAGTGCTAAGTTTGAATTATTGTTATAATTCAAAATTTTATTTGTTTTATTTTGATGTTGTTTTGCAACTTTTATATATGTATTAATATATATATAGATAGATAGAGATCTAGATGTCTTCTTTATAACAGTTTGCTATCACATTAATTTATAATTACACCATAGATTTTCAATCCAAAATGCTATACTTTATATAAAAAAACACATTACAAATATGAATGTAAAGTTAAATTAATCTTTACATTGACTGATCTAGAGTTTTGATTTGTGAATCATTTATAATTCTAAAGAATGATATATAAAGGGAAACAATCAGCAGTATTACAGCAAACAAGATTTCATTCATCCCTTGTTGAAGTTGCCCGTTCATAGTGTACATTGTATGTCATGCCCGTAATTTTTTTTTCAAAATCCAATCTGAATGTTTGTATTTTATGAACTATGAATTTCAAAATGAATGCTATTCCTGGTATCACAGAAACAACATTGCAGGCTTTAAAACTGAAATCTGCCATGTCAGGATTGGAGTGACATATATGTAAAATTATATGAATTCTGTTTGTCAAAAAATGACAAGTTAAACAAAGGGAAAACATGCACATGTATGTACATTTATGTGACAATTTTCATATAAAGGCACTAGTCAAAACAATTGATCTATTTCCCAGTTTCTACATCTTACAACAACAGGAACTTCAAACTATATATATTAACTGTATAGACTTTTGTCTACTGAAGTCTACCAGTATTCTGCAAACTTCAAACTTTTGTTTTAGATAAATGACAAATAACCTATCTTAACATATTGGTTCCCAGCGGACCCTCCAACAAATAAGTCTTTTTTTTCCTAACAATCATGTCCTACTACAACAGGAAATTTAATTAATTTGATTGGTTATTGGTAATTACTGCACCTAAGGCTAGTGGCAAAATATAATGTCCCAAGTGCTAGACTAGTTACCTTGGAAGACCAAGTGCTAGACTGATTACCTGGGTAGACCAAGTAATGACTAATGGTGAGTAGAGGTTATTAGTTTCTATCCAGGTTACTGGTATAGCCAGAGGGACAATTTGTATTGTCAAGTGCTAGACTGGTTACCTGGGTAGACCAAGTAATGACCAATGATGAGTAGAGGTTATTAGTTTCTATCCAGGTTACTGGTATAGCCAGAGGGACAATTTGTATTGTCAAGTGCTAGACTGGTTACCTGGGTAGACCAACTAATGACCAATGATGAGTAGAGGTTATTAGTTTCTATCCAGGTTACTGGTATAGCCAGAGGGACAATTTGTATTGCCAAGTGCTAGACTGGTTAACTGGGTAGACCTAGTAATGACCAATAATGAGTAGAGGTTATTAGTTTCTATCCAGGTTACTGGTATAGCCAGAGGGACAATTTGTATTGTCAAGTGCTAGACTGGTTACCTGGGTAGACCAAGTAATGACCAATGATGAGTAAAGGTTATTAGTTTCTATCCAGGTTACTGGTATAGCCAGAGGGACAATTTGTATTGCTAAGTGGTAGACTGGTTACCTGGGTAGACCTAGTAATGACCAATGATGAGTAGAGATTTTTAGTTTGCCTCCAGGTTACTGGTATAGCAAGAGGGACAATTTATATTGTTAGTACACCAATTTTAACAAAAATATTTCCTTTTTATGTACTTTAAAAATGTAAAGAATATAGTGCATGCATTAATGAGACAGCGTACAATGTGAATACACACAGGATTTGAAATGTTATTTTATAAATCAAATACTCAATACTCAAAACCAACTGAAGTCATATCTATTCATCTTTATTCTTTGGTTATCATTATATTTCTGTCACGTTTCAAACTGGTTTTACAAAAAGAGTTTTGGGTATATGAGATCATGATAATATTAATATAAACTGAAATTCATGTTTCATTTATTTGAAGCCATTAACTGAAATTAAAATGTACCAACATGGTAAAAACATTGGATTTTCATTGAATAAATACTATGACAGTTGTAATAAATTCTTATAATACCAGCAACTTGTTTGTTATATGAAAGAGTATGATAACAAAATGAATATAACTGATCCAATAGGACTTTTTCTCCAAACACTGGATTATATTCTGACAATAAAGTGACTTTATGAAAAAATATATCAAAATTACAACAAAGTATCAAGGTTTCAAAAAAGTAAAACAAGTTCAAACAACTGTTTGTGTTTCCCTTTTCTGGGAAAATATTGGATGCATATAGGTTACATGTTAGTGTTTAAACTGGTTAAAAACCGGTGTAATTTGTGTTATTAAACTGGCAAAATGCCATAACACAAACTATTCTTGAAAACTTACTTTGTCTATTTCGTGACATTATTTTAAATTTGCACAAAAATTCTGAAAATACATATGTTAAGAGTTATAATTTACTTGGTAAACCTGGTGGTCTATTGGGGACAACTGTCCAAAAATTTTAATATATAACTACCTGATCTAAAGACAAGTGTGATTATTACATCAGATAATGTTAAACACAATATCACATATGATACAAAAAGCACATACAAGGTATTTATATCCCATACAGAAAAATAATAACATTCAGCAATATTAAGTTGGATCTCACAGAAATATGTTGAACACTGCATTTATAATGCTGGAAAATAATAATTTCATACTGTAGTCACATTGTGATTTCTTTGATTATCATCTCAAATATGATAACTTTAATCTCAAACTACTTAGTCATATACTAAACACATACTGAAAGTCTTTGTTCAAACTGCAAGATTTTGTATACACATCTTTTAAAACTTAATCTATATGAAAATAATTTCACCATTCTATAATTAATCCAACAACTATGAGAAAGACAACAGTGAGCTTGTCTCACAAAATACTAAGAATCATATGATGGCAAAACAAAAATGTTCAAAATTTTTTTAATTAAAATCTATGTAACTAATATGCTGAAAAAATGTTTGTAACAACTGAGAAATATCAAATTACAGCTCAACATAATAATCAGTTGAACAGTCATTTCAAAAATGTAAAATCATTCACTATAGCTCCAGAACTATCCAAACAAAGAATAAGTAGAATAGTCATTTCAAAAATGTAAAAGCATTTGCTATAGCTCCAGAACTATCCAAATGAAAGAATCAGTAGAACAGTCATTTCAAAAATGTAAAATCATTCACTATAGTTCCAGAACTATCCAAACAAAAGAATAAGTAGATTAGTCATTTCAAAAATGTAAAATCATTCACTATAGCTCCAGAACTATCCAAACGAATATTATCATGATTCTTGCACTATATTTTTAAACACTTAAATAACAATGATTATTCTAAACAACTCAGCAATAAAAATTAACAATATCTTATATACCATAATTTCCCTAGTTTTCATCACTTCCTGGTTTTTGTGGAAAAATTAATTTCTGAAAATCTCCAAATTTTCGTAATTACAAAATAGTCAAATCAGGATGGTCATGAAGTCAGAATTGTTAAAATTATTCCAGAACTAAATTGCTTCTACTTGTCTTTTAGTATTTAATTTCATTGTTCAAATAAGACAATTTTAAATAAATTTAAGCAATTATTTGTACTTGGAAGTTTGGTTAAGGTGGTAACAACCAAATAAAATTTGGCATAATTATGCTTCTGATTTTGAATTGTCAATGAGGAATAAATTTTAATAAATATTAAAAAATCTTAAAACTTTTTACTTCACAACTCTTTTTCTTAAATGTATAAATGCAACTGATTTCAATCTCTCATATCAACAAAAGAAATTAGTCAATTAAACATTTAGAATCCAGATTACCTGGTACAGCCATGTGTTGCTTTCAAGATAAAACATGGCGGATGTTATGAAGTTTGTCATAGTTGTTGCTTTTGAGATTAAAAATGTAATTTTTATAAATGTTGATGATCGATATTAAAGCAAATGAAGCAACAATACTGCAAGTACAGGACTTCATTTCTTCTTGTTTAGCATACTGTGCCTTGAAAACTTCAATCTTTTGGAAGTCAAAAATGATCCCTCAACAAAAACCTAACATTTCTTCAGTTTTACGAATTTCCTCAATTATTTGTTTTTAAGTGACAAAAAATTAGAGAAATTATGCTACATATCAATAAAAATATATATATATACTGAAGACGATTTTCACAGCCAAGAAAAATAGGAAAATGCTGTATCGGAAGCCATGATGCTATGCGTAATAAAGAAACCATTACTGACAAATCCCGATCGCAAAAGGCTGAAATCCACTACAAAACAGAATAAAATGATCCCCGATATATATTGTACAAAACTCTTAAATGCAGAATGTAAATTAATAGGTTTTACTCAATACAATTAAAATTAAATGATGTAAAATGCTTTACAGTAATAAAGTTAATACTTATTATCTAAAGTAAGGTATAGATATATGAAAATAATAAAACATGTTTCAACAAATAAGCTAAATTATAGAATATTTATTTTGGATTTTAATATACAAGACAAAGGTTATTTGTTCATCTATTATACAATGGAGGATAGGTAAGGGAATACAAATTCAATGAGACTGCAATAAACTTCTCATTTTTGTTAAATGAATTTTTTATCTAATATAGTGTAATGCAAATGCATTGTACACAAAGCCATGCTCTAATAACAACAGTTTAACAGTTTTTACCATCACGCAAAATGGCATCACAATCAAAAGTGCAATGTCATATGTTTAAAACAGTATTCTGATAGTATTGCTGAGCAATACAATGTCCTCCACTGGCTTGAGCTGAGAGGATCATTCATATGGACAGAGTGATTCCTAAAAAACTTAAAACTTTGTTTGCAAGGGGAACATAATAATTAATAATTAATTGATCTGCTGGAAACTCAAACTTGATATGTAGCTCATCATTATAAGTTTACACATCGAAAATAAGATCACGTGGTAAAAAAGTTTGCAAAAAAAATTCAGAAAACTATTATTTTGGCAATAATTTCTATTTCCAAGGGCAATAACTCTAACAATAACAATCTGCGTGAAACTCAAATTTGATTTGTAGCTAATCATTATAAGCTCACATACCAAAAATAAGATCACTTGGTAAAGGGGTTTGATAAAAAAGTCAGGAAATCTAATATTTTGACAATAATTTCTATCTCCAAGGGCAGTAATTCTCACAATAATTGTCTAATCAGCATGAAACTCAAACTTGATCCATAACTCATCATTATAAGCTCACATACTAAAAATAAGATAAGTTGGTTAATGGTTCCTGGAAAAAGTACCGAAAACTGTAGTGTGACTGACTGGCTGACTGACGGATGGAGTGAAAACCTATAGTCCCCTTCGGCATTTCATTTGGATTTGCATTCAAGTCTCACAAAAAAATAAGTCTTGCTTTATAACATCTTTCATTTGTCTGTGAAAGTTCTCACCTTGTCTACATCAATATGGCTGCCTGTAAAATCTGTCATATAGAGTTTGCTTTGATTAAAAATGATGTATAGTGTCCCATTAGAAATGAAAGAATTCATTGCTGCTTATTTAACACAGGTAGGCAACTGCTCAGAGAAAAATATTAACAAACATAAAACCTACACATGTAAAATAAGCATAGTGCATATGAATTATTTCTTAATACATTTTAAAAATTAACATACACAACACTGTATTTCATTCGATGGCAATTTTGATAGAAGCTGAACATTTTTAAAAGTATTTTTGTGCACAGTGAATCACTGCTATTCTGCCTAGTAGAGTAAATCACAAAATCATTTACTCAGTCTGTACAAAGCTGATGTTATATAAATTCAGTTGGGACAATTTTTTTTCCCAGTGAGCACATGCATATTGATACACTATCTCTGTCAGTACAAAACTTTTTCTCTACTGTGAGCATGAATACACTGATCAATCACTTCTAATACTTCTGATGCAGCCTCATCTATCACTTGAGATAAAACTTTTGTTGACATTTGATGGATTTTAAAGTCTATCAATGAGAATCCATCCTCCTCAACTTGTTTTAATACCTGTAAAATTAATAGAAATTAACAATGCAAAAAAAGGTTACCCCCTACAATTTTAGTAGTATGAGTGTGTCATAGTAAACGATCTTATTTTCTTGCTGTATAGAACAGTCATAATTTCTTCATAGTATAACACAAGGATCCGTATGCTTAAAACAGAGATGTATATTGTTAATAAAACTTTTATTTTCTTTATTTTCAAATTCTTCCTAAATTTTTAGTACAACTCGTCTTTAAATAGAGTTTTATAAATTGAAGCCTTATTTTGAAGACAGTTTTTTATTTTTTGAGTTACTGCCTGTCGTGAACAGGGTATGGATTTGGTAATTGCCTTTCAAGCTTAGGGTTTGTTTTTCCCAGAGCTATCAACACAATCATAAGGTAGTTGTGTGTGAGGTGTCAGATGTTGTTTCTGTTTTCTTTATTTGCCACTTTCATTGAGTTGGAGATATTAGATATTGGGCTGTTTTTATTGGCAGAACCACCAACCTATGGAGGGAAACATAGCAAGCCTTGTCAATTAAGACAAAGTATATTATGAGATTGATTGTTATCTCACAACCACAGGGCTATTGTTAGTATTTATGACAAGCAGCCTAAACTATATAATATGATTACTGAAATTCTTTTTCTTGCACTTTTCTTCTAAAGGTAATGTCACAATACATTGAAATTTCTCTAACCCGGCCGGTCATGGGACCACTGAGAACGGCCAATTTTAAGGGGTGACCTGTTTATTGAAAATCCAAACTCAAACAAGAGTTATTTCCCTTTAATAATTATTTTGGGTATTTTATTGGATTTGAATGTAATCAGTACAAAGTATATATTTTCAAATAACTATTTTAAATTCTGTTATTGATATATTTATTATAAATTAAGAATAAAACTTAATATTTTTATTTATATATAATTATTTTGCAAGGATAAATAATAAACTTCATTCTTTCACGAAATAAAACATTGTGAATATAATGATGTATCCGCTACGTAACATGGGAAGTCCATGCTAGTACTGATGCCTTGAGGTAAAGTTCATTAACTGTTGGTAATAAACAGAAATGACCTTATAGTTGAGTAGAATGAGACATCAAACATTGGCCAGGTCTTCAATTGACAGGATCACATGGAAAGTTTACATAACTTTTACAGCTATGCTTGGGTGGATTTAATTGGTGTGGCAGGTTCATTGAGGGAAAATTTCTTTGATCCTAACTAAAGAAATACAGAAATACTGGCCGATGTCCGGTTTGAAGGGGTGGCGAGTTTCCCAAGGTTTCATTCATGCATATTTTAATACAAATAGGCAGGGACTTCAGATTTCGGCCAATATTCAGGGAAAACCTGTTTTTAGAGGGACTGGTTTTCAGAAGTTTCACTGTACTACCATAAAATGAACCCATTTAGCTGTTTTCTGCTCTTTGGTCCGGTTGTTGTCTCTTTGACACATCCTCCGTTCCATTCTGTTCTCTATTCCATATAAGGCATGTATCAATGGGTCAGCATTCAAGGAGATTTTTTTTTCTCCTGGCCTGGTATCCTTAATTATTGGACATAAATCTCAATTTTCGCTGTTTTCCACATTAAACACATGTTACTCAGAAATAACAACGGTGAAATATGACAAATTTGAACTTGATGTGTATTTACTGTCTGGACACCTCAGTTCATAAAATGGATTTTTAGCATTGTAAACATTAGAATTAGACAATCTTTTGTTGGTTAATTAACCTTATTGAGTCGTCCAAGAAAACATAAAAATTGTGATGTTATTTATAAAGGTTATTTTTGTATACCTCACAAATGGTTCTGAATGGGGAATTTACAATAGAAAAATTAAAGCACTTACAAATTTAAGAAAATTAATAACTTGAAATTAGCAACTCAGACCTATCCTAAAATTTGTAAAACTCTTATTTTAAATATTTTTAATGCTCTTTGTGCATATTTCATGAACCCCGGGGTTGTAATTGTGGCAGAATTGAGTTTGAGTTATCGTTCTTTAATAATGATATTCCTGTTTACTTTTTATTTGTAATCGAAGTAAAGAAAATGGGGTATTAGAAAAGTAAGTTTGAATGTTTTCTTCATTATTTAATTCTGTTTGACTGTTGGAAGTTTAAAATTATTATTTTATAGAGCTTTAAAGTTTTGCTCATTACCCTTAAATGTGCATAGATAATGTTTTATAACACTTTGGACTTATAAATTGTATATTTGTCCAAGGAGATATACACGTCCTGGAAGGTAAATTAGAGAGTGCCAAGCACTTCACTTTTCCTTGGTCCAACCATTTGGCTTGTGTCTAAAAGTATGGAAACCTTTTGGCAACATTTTGTAAATCTTCTGTTTGGCTTAAAATAAACCTACACCTGGTCAAAATTAAATGCCAACTCCTCCTAATTATTTTGTATAAGTATTGATGCCTTCCAGAGTCTATTTTTGTATGATTTTTATGCTGTTTTGATATGATTTTTCTTATACATTTGTTACTTGTAAATTTACACCAAAATAAATTATTTATTTACAGCATTATGTTTCATTTCAAGTAAGAAATAGCATATAAACTGGCTTATAGAAAAACTACCATAATAGAGTCATAGCTGACTGTCGAGTTGTATTCCCAAGGTCCAATTTTATGTGGAATCATTGTGTTAATTTCGTCCCGACCTTGTAAAGTGGACTCTTGTCCCCAAATGTGACAAGGAGTCACAGACAAAGTCTCACTGTACAAAGAACCTGGATTGATCTTTGCTTTTGATGAGTGGTGTTAGGTCCCTTTGGCTGAATTCAAAGAGAGAATCGTAACACAGTTACTCAATCCGAATATCAGTCCTTTTACAGTTTTTGGTACCTTTAGTGAGCTTAGTCTGTTTGTAAAAAAAAAATCCTTGTGAAAATGGCATAGTCTAGGGAAGATTATGATAGAGCTATAAGCCAGTCTGATGATAGGGATTTTTCAAAAACAGAAAAATATGATTTAGACTATGAAAGGCATGAAGATTGGATACAGAAGAGCAGCATAAACCTTTCTTTAAACAAGAAGATAGAATGTTTAGTGTGATAAGTACATTAAGATCTAGACATAATTCGCCAGCCGGTAGTTTAACAAGTTATATAACAGTTTCAAAAACTCCAGATGAAAACAAAACTAGGGCATATAATTTACATGAAACTCCTAGAGCCAGATGGTCAGAACATAAAGAACCCACTAGTCATTTTACACCAACACCAGAGAGACCTAATTATAAAACAGAAAGGTTTGAATTTTTAAACAGGGATAAACAGGATGATAAATATAAGTACTCAGAAGATATCTATAAAGTTTTCAAACAAAAAAGACATAGCGATAAAACAAGTTATGAATTTCCAAGTAAGACTAGGGATAATGTAAAATCATATGATAAATACTTGGAAAATAGGCATAAAGTTTTCACCCCCAAAAGAGGGTCCGACTTTAAACATGCTGTTGCTACAGAAATGATCAGTCCAGTTCAACATAATATTATTAGAAAAGAAAAAGCTCCTTATAAAGACACCGATACCAGTCAGACTGGAGTAGGTACAGTACTTTCTCAGATACAAAATGGCAAAGAACATGTCATCGCATATGCAAGTAAAACGCTTAATTGTGCTCAGAGACAATATTGTACTACAAAAAGAGAATTACTTGCAGTAGTTATTTTTCTTTGTCAGTTTAGACATTATCTATATTGACAAGAATTTATTTTAAGAACAGACCACGCCTCTTTAAGATGGCTAAAAACTTTTAAGGATCCAGAGGGTCTTATAGCAAGATGGATATCAATCATTGATACTTCTAATGTAAAAACTGAACATAGGAAAGGTCGGCTACATCAAAATGCTGATAGTTTGTCAAGGTTACCAAAGCGAAAATGTAAGAGAAAAGATTGTCCAGACTGTTACCAAACTGATTTTTATGAACAAAATTGTCTTAGGGAACAAACTGATTTTGACTGTGATGAAAATATGGAATGCCATGCAATCCACTGTCCAGTCATTCAGAACTCTGATAGTGACAGTGATACTTGCATGGAATGCCAAGCATCCAATCAAAGTATCAATGCCGTTCATGATAACAATGTTTCATCTGATGAAACATTTCCTAATTGGTTGGAAACATGGTCCATAAACGATTTAGCTGAAATGCAAAAGAATGACACTGACATTGAATTTATTTTAAATGCAAAATTAGAAAGTGATGAAAAACCCCCAAAATCAAAATTAGAGAACAAATCAAATGAAACTAGAATACTCTGGGGTTTGTGGGAATTACTTGAAATAAGAGAAGGAGTTTTGTATAAGAAATTTGAAAAAGAACATGTAGGCAATTTATATCAGCTAGTTACTCCAAAGAAAATTAGAAATTACGTTTTTGAACAACTTCATTGTAAAAGAATCTCTGGCCACTTTGGCAGAGACAGAACATTAGAACTTATAAAACGCAGATTCCACTGGCTAAACATGTCTGAATCCGTTAAAAGATGGTGTGAAACTTGTGATCTTTGTGCAAAAGGGAAACCAGGCCCTGGTTTGGAAAATCCCCTCTTAAATCTAGTAATCCTAGATTTCCTATGGAGCAGATTGCCATTGACATTATGGGTCCTCTTCCTGTTACTGATCACAATAATGAATATATCATGGTAGTCAGTGATTATTTTTCTAAATGGACTGAAGCATATGCTATACCCAATCATTCAGCAATTACTGTGGGTGATAAGCTTATTACAGAGTTTATTTGTAGATTCGGCTGCCCCTATCAGTTACATACAGACCAGGGGAGGGAGTTCGAATCCAATCTGTTCACACATTTATGTAAAACACTTGGTATAGACAAAACTAGAACTTGTCAGATGGTATGGTAGAGCGTCATAACAGTACGTTTATACAATTGCTCTCTTTGTTTATTAATGATTACTATACTGACTGGGATGATCACTTACCGTTTCTGACAATGGCATATAGATCGTCACAACATGAATCAACAAAATGTATACCAAATTTAGTTATACTAGGTCGTGAGATTACATGTCCTGTTGATTTAATGTTTGGCATACCACAACAAAACATTACAGAGTGTCCTGTGAAATATGTAGAATGGATTCAACAATCAATGGGAAAAATTTTCAGTTTTGCACAGAAAAATTTAGAAAGTTGTGCAATTAGACAAAAATCAAATTATGACAAACATTTAAAAATTTGACGGTATGAGAAAAACTCTTGGGTGTGGAGATGGTATCCACCAAAAGCCAATAAGAAACCTGGTTTTGGGTGGACAGG
This sequence comes from Mytilisepta virgata, assembly GCA_028015205.1. Classification (NCBI taxonomy): domain Eukaryota; kingdom Metazoa; phylum Mollusca; class Bivalvia; order Mytilida; family Mytilidae; genus Mytilisepta; species Mytilisepta virgata. Next base: position 5,461,249 of record CM051520.1, on the reverse strand, counting down.
ACCATTTTTAGTTCTTGAAAAACTTTCAGATCTATTGTACAAAATACAATTTGATAAAACATCAAAACCACTTATAGTACATGTCGACCATCTAAAACCCTATGCAGGTGAAAAACAACCTATAAACTGGATTACAGAAAACTCAGACATTTCAGATAGTTCTATGTTATCAGAAATAAACTCAAACAAAACAGAATTACACACGGAAAAGACAGAAAAAAGTCCGATCAAAACTAGATACGGTCGCACAGTCAAGCCAAAGCAAATTTTTTCACTTTAACATGTTGTTTAAATTTTATTTACACAGCTTTGTATGATGTTATAAAGGGCACAATAACATTATTGAAAGCTCTGTATTAATTTTTAGTCTCATTACAGATGGCTGGTCAGTTTGAGATTGGACTAGACGAATCTGAGCAAGATGAATTTTGTAATCATTACTTAAGAGAATTATAGCCAACAAATGGTGCTTACTGCAATGTTAAGAACTGTGACCAAACCTTGTATTACCACATCTTTCTAGCATACAAAACCCATTTTGGAAAGATACATCAAGAAGTCAAAAAGTTATTCCTTTGCAAAATATGTAATGTTTCAAGGACCCAGAGTAACTCCCTCATAGGGCATATTAAACAAAAACACAAGACCCAGAGTAACTCCCTCATAGGGCATATTAAACAAAAACACAACAAGGACAAAGAGCCAAGAAAATTTATGGCAGAAAAGACAGTTAAAAACAAATTTTTTATGGATTCTGGTGAAACTATACCATACCACATTGGAAGTAAATCGGAACGGGCTGCCCAGGAACCCCTATGTCAGGAAAAACTTAAAAAGAAAAATGAGGAGCGAGAAAAGGAGTCCGAAAGAAGAAGAAATATGGTTAAAGTGTCTTTGAATCAAGATTTACAACATTATAATTCAAGAGAGGATAGGGACAAATACAGACTGAAGTTGAAATAGATTTGTTTTACAGTGTAATAGTAAATAATGCATTCAGAGACTGTTAATTTCTTTGTTTTAAGAGACAGTAAATAAATTTCTATTTTGCTAGTTGAAATCGATTTCTTTTAACATTTAACTTGATGAATTTGAAACTGAATTTATTTATATATGATATATGATATTTTGCATCTTGATTTTTAGATCAAATGATATACATTTGATCTTGAGGGGGAGGAGTGCGGCAGAATTGAGTTTGAGTTATCATTCTTTAATAATGATATTCTCATAATTTCCTGTTTACTTTTTATTTATAATTCGAAGTAAAAAAAACAGGGTATTAGAAAAGTAAGTTTGAATGTTTTCTTCATTATTTAATTCACTTTGACTGTTGGAAGTTTAAAATTATTATTTTATAGAGCTTTAAAGTTTTGCTCATTACCCTTAAATGTGAATAGATAATGTTTTATAACACTTTGGACTTATAAATTATATATTTGTCGCAGGATATATACACTTCCTGGAAGGTAAATTAGAGAGTGCCAAGCAATTCACTTTTCCTTGGTCAAACGTTTGGCTTGCGTCTAAAGTATGGAAACCTTTTGGCAACATTTTGTAAATCTTCTGTTTGGCTTAAGATAAACCTACACCTAGTCAGAATTAAATGCCCACTCCTCCTAATTATTTTGTATAAGTATTGATGCCTTTCAGAGTCTATTTTTGTATGATTTATGCCGTCTTGATATGACTTTTCTTATACGCTTGTTACATGTAAATCTACACCAAAATAAATTATTTATTTACAGCATTATGTTTCATTGTTTTCAGTGTAATAGTGGAATATACATATAATTTTTCTCCACATTTATTTATTGATCATGAACAAGCTTCTGTCCAAGTTAGCTTAAAATCCAGGATGGTTTAAGAAAGTAAATAATGTTTAAAAAAATTTAACTGCAGACTGTATGTAATATTAACCTGGAGAAAAACTAAGTCCATTTAAAAGTAAAATACAGAAAAATAGGAAAAAATTAATACAAAATTTTCCTCTGGATACTATCTTTTGAACATGATCAAGCTTCTGTCTAAGTTTTCTTAAAATCCAGGACAGTTTAAGAAAGTAATCAATGTTTTAAAAACTTTAATTTCAGACAAATCTGAACCAGATAAATTATTCAAATGGCATCATAAACATTTATTCCAATCCACAAATGCATGCATACATGACCAAATTTTATTAACAGCATGTTATTACTGTACTTCATCTCACAGTTATAATGAGATCTTTAACAATGAGATAAATATTACACATTATGACAAGCTCTTGACAGGCTAGAGCAAAATATTTGTTTTATATTTGTTTGTCCATATCACATGTAAATAGTTTTGTTTCTTACCTCATCTCCTAATCCACAAATTGATGGTCTATTTTTACCTTGTTGATGGCATTTAAAACAAGACATCATTTTATATACAATATTGGGAAACTGGCAGTTATACATGTAAGGGACTAGTTTTATACTTAAATCTTGGAAGGCACCATCTGCACTATACTGGATCATATGACCTGCAAAAATTTAAAATAAATGATTTATACAGACAAAACACATGGTTGAATTACATGATTTTATATATAATATAACAAGGTAAAAAAAAACAAATATGTGTTTAAGGTAGATGATAAATTAATGAATACAATACTGGAACATCATGCGAAAGACTGGGAACAGTGCTTTCTTGTTGTTCTTCAGCTTAAAATCACTTTAAGGTGACACACAATAAGCCAAAAGTGCAAATCTTATTGCAAAATCAAACAACCCCTAGCATTGACTTCAGAAGTCATATTTACTATAAACAACAGTGGACACACTACATGTCTCACCTGAGTATGCACAATAATGATTATCTGATACCCGACATTGCAAGTCAAAGGAAAATGTGTTAAAAGAAATAGTAATGGTCAGCAGATAATTTGTCTGAAAAATCTCATCCATGTCATTCAAGCCTAAAACTGTGTCCAAGGCAAGCTGACAGGCCTCAGACGGGTATGTACCCACCACGCACTATCAACAGACCAAATATGGTTGGTCTATGTATTGCAGTTGCTGAGAAATTGACATTATCTCAAAACGTGAAACAAGTCAGTCAAGCATGAAATAGAGGTCAAATGTAAGGTGTTAGATGTTAAATTGGATACAAAAATGTTTATACTAAGAAATTCTATCAACCAAATACTGTTTGTCTAGTTACAAATGTAGTACAGTTGCTGAGAAATAAACTAAATCGATAAACTTGGATATTAAGTCACATAAGCATGACATTCAGGTCAAGTTCAGCTGACAGGTGTTAGACTGGCATGTATCCACAAAGAATTATCTACAAACCAAATATGATGGGTCTAGGTCATATAGTTGCTGAGAAATGGACTTAATCTAAAAAATGTAACACAAGTCACCCAAGCATGAAATTAAGCTCAAGGTCCAGAGACGGGTGTCAGACTGGCATGTACCCACTAAGAACTATCTATTGACCAATATGGTTGGCGTAGGTACTACAGTTGCTAAGAAATGGACTTAATAGCAAAAATGTGACACAGGACACTCACCGATGAAATTGAGGTCAAGGTCAAAAGGCAGGTGCCATACCGACATGTACCCACTGAGAACTTTCTATTGACCAAATATGGTGGATCTAGGTAATAAAGTTGCTGAGAAATCTTGAAAATCTGACAATGTCACTTAAGCATAAAATTGAGGTCAAAGTCCAGAGACAGGTGTCAGACTTGCATGTACCCACTAAGAACTATCAAAAGACCAAATATGGTTGGCCTAGGTATTGCAGTTGCTGAGAAATGGATTTAACCACGAAACTTGGACGCAGATTTTACATTTATGTTTATGAAGTCAGTGAACCATGAAAATGATGTCAGGGTCACAAGTCGATATACAGCGACAAACCTTATACTATAAGCTATCTGTGGACCATAAATCTTAATTGTAGGTATTATATTTGCAAAGTTATTAAAGTTTAAAAAAAGATTGCCACCTGAAAGTAATACCTATATCTCGCCTTCGCGAGTTTTCGTTGAAAGCGAGACAAAAACGATAACAGTGTATCGCCTGATTACCAGAGCAATATTTATTATTGTATAAACTAGGAGAGAAGTGTAAAACATGAAAGGAACATTTTTTGAAAATTTCTCAAGAATAAGATAATAAACTGCAGACTGGTCATTTTATAGTGATTTTCTGCTCTTTTCAAATATTTCTAAGGTTATCATGCCAGAATTGATGCCAAATTGTATGTTTGCGAAATTTGGATTAAAAAGTGATCATGATTTACTGATAAGTGATTGACCTTTGTCCATACCAAATGCCATCACTACATTTTTTCAAGAAATAATTTTAAGAGACATTTATTTCTATTTTTGAGCACATAAAATTACCACACTTCTTGATGAACATTTTATGATTGTAGAAGAAAATGCATGTGAAAAATAAGTTTTATTTAATGAAAGGTTAGATGTTGGACTAACTTCACAAAAATTAGAAATCAACATTCCAGTAACCTATTTTTTCAGCCTGTGAAAACAATTAACTATGGTGATACAATGAGACCCAAGTATACTCCTTATATTCACACATTTGGGGGTATATCTAAGAACACAAAAGATTTCCAGTTTCTTCCTTACTTATTTGGCCCATAATACATCATGACTGATAATTAATTTCTTTTGACAGGAATTTTGTAAATATACATGTAATATCTTTCTCAAGTTAAACTAGAGGCTCTCAAGAGCCTGTGTCGCTCACCTGTGTCTACTGTGGTTTTTGAAATCATGTAAAATAAGGTTAAAATGATAATGAAAAGCATTAATAAATTGCTTTGCTGAGCGCAGCTGGATACGACCGCAGAGATCCAACCCTGAACAGTTGGGGCAAAAATGGACACAATACTCGAGCTTGATACAGGTCTGAATTTGGATTGTAATTAAATATTTGACACATAATAGGTTTCTGACACAGAATAACTGTAGTCAAAGAACTTATAATTGGTCATATGATTTGAATTTATATTCAATTTTTTTGCTTTTTGTGCAATAAAATATGCTGTTGCGAATTGAAACCCCCCCCCCCCCCCCCCCGAAAAAAAAAGAATCTTTTAACCCCACCCCCCAACCCCCACTTTCCAACCCCCACCCTTTTTTTAGCAAAAAAAAATAATATTTGAAGAAATTTTCTTTTTCATTTCTGAAATCTGAAATGAGAAAAAATTGTCCACCCCACAATTTCTTATTTACCCCCCTATATTTTTTTTCACCTCCCCCCCTTTCCCTCTTTACAAAATGAAAATTCTTTCCCTCAAGATATGGTCATAATCCCTATTCAAATTTCTCATGGAGTTTGCAAACATAATTACCCATTTAAATACATCATAAAAGTCTTAAAATAGAAAATGACATATGGTTAAAATTAATAATTAATAGTAACTTCTAAAAATAATTTGACAGCTATATATCACCCCAAGACAATCTACATTTCTTTATACATAATTTACAAGCAGTGTAAGGGAGGTAATCGAATCATACACAACATTTTACTTTAAATGTGTTTGGATTACCTCCCTTACACCAAGATCATAACCAAAAACTGCAAAATTTACTAAAATTTAGCAATTCAGGTACAGCAACCCAACAACGGGTTGTCTGATTCGTCTGAAATTTTCAGGGCAGATAGATCTTAACCTGAAGAACATTTTTACCCTGTCAAATTTACTCTAAAAACTTTAATTTCAGAGATACAAGCCAAAAACTGCATTTACCCCCCTATGTTCTATTTTTAGCCATGGCGGCCACGTTGATTGGCAGGCGGGGTGGTCGGACACATTTTTTAAACTAGATTAGTAGATACCCCAATGATGATTGTGGCCAAGTTTGGTTACATTTGGCCCAGTAGATTCAGAGGAGAAGATTTTTGTAAAAGTTAACAGACGACGACGACGACGAACGACGACGCCAAGTGATGAGAAAAGCGCACTTGACCTTTCAGGTCAGGTGAGCTAAAAACACTTCATTGTATGCAGCAATTATGAAAATAAGTTAGTTATATTGATGTTGAGAAGTTTGTCGATCATTACCAAGCTCATTGCTGTTAAGTTGTATGGAACATCGCATTGAAGAATCTGATGGTCTTTTATGGTCCGTATACGTACAAATTAAGATCTATAACTTTCTGATCAAATTATCTGTGACACAATTCTATCTTTACTGTTACTTAATCCATGTGTGGACTTACTGTAAATTATTAGTGTGTGTTTTATTTGTTACAATACACCTATCTTATTCTTCGATTTAATTTTGATAAATCATAAAAAAAAGTACATGTACTACCTTTATATGCATAAGGTGGTTCCTTGACATGATATACTTTTGTAAGATACCACAGGAAGACATATTCTAACTGCATCTTCTCTTGACGAGTGAACTGTTTAATTTCCTGAACAACAGATCTGTGTTCTTCTATGTGTAAATTTTCTTGTGCAAGCACCATGGGCATGGGACATGTTAAAACACCTGAAGTATACAATGACAGCTAAGGTTGCACATGCTCCTTGTTAACAATATTTATGAACTTAAGGTAATTCAAAATTTCCAATTTTAAGATGCATTTCAAATTTAAAATTTGAAAATTGACAAATTACTAATTTCTTAATAAATTGGGTAAAAGTCAAAATCTCTCTCTATATATAGACTGAACGGAAGACTAAGAAATTAAAACTGAAATTTTAATCAATGTGTGTTGAAAACAACTGAGAGACGGTGAAAATGATATTAATCAAAGCTAATGGAAAGTCAAACCTACATGTATTAAGTACTTCCTGTTACACTAATTCAAATCATAAACTTTAACATTAAAAATTTCAAAGTCAATGAATATTGTCATAGCTGATGGGTAGATAACCTCCAAGCAAATGAAATGCAATAATATTACCAGACTTATCACTTCTTATCCAGTGTTAGAAATAACTTTCTAAATGAACTTGCCCTCATAAATTTCAGCTTGCTCAATAGAAATGTGTTAAAACTTACTGAAAACTTCACTTAGAAAATGTAAAGGTTGTTAATGTCTTATTGATGATCATGTTGGGCTCTGAATTTAAATATTTAATTTAATGCTTTATTTATTTATAGAGGATTGCTAACAGCCACAAGGCCACTAGTAGCTCTCCTCAATTTAAATATGTATTGAATTTGTTTGTTTATATGATTTTTACTGTCTTTGTGAGTTTTTTCATAAATTATAATGATAGAATAAAAAAATATTGCTTTTTATTTCATTTATCAATCACCACTACTGTCCCACAAGTCACAAAACTCTTGGAGAGTATCTTTTGCATGTTCTATTTTATCACTATATTAATAAAAAAAAATTAAAAGATAGTGTCAACTGTCATCATTTTCCTCTTTAAATACATTCTTGAAAAAAATATCTTTGAATGTATACTATGGTCTTTCTTTAACAATTGATAGGGTCGACCATAACAATTGTTAAAAAAAGGCAATTATACTGTCAAAGATATTTTTCTCTACGAATTTCTTGAATAAATAAAAAATAGATTTACCTGACAAAGTTCAAAATAAAGAAAAAATCAATAATGAAATGGATATTTATTAAAAATTACTGTAGCCCATTAAAAAACTTTTAATCTCAAGTCGCCAAGAAGCAGCCTGAGGCTTTAATTCTTATAAATCAAATTAAGTGCCCTACTGGCCAAAGTAAATGTTTATCTTCCAGGCTGTTACCCCATACAAGATGTAGGCATAGTCAGGTTGAAGTATTTGGTTCAGGGGTAATGAGAGGTTGTCTCGTGTTAGAGAAACCAGATGTTGCAATTTAATTTAATTTCACAATGGTCATTAAGTTAAATAGTCAATTTACATAAATTTATGCCAGACATCGTATCTTGTCCATAACTGACACGATCTCAACATCAAAATACTTTATAGCTGTTCTTGTCTATTAGTTAAAGATTTCTCCTATGTTTGGAATCGTTTTCTGTTTTAAGAAAAAAAAACAAATTGCTTTTGGATGTTTCGGATTTGATCGATCTCTTTCGGGTACGTTACAGATTTTACAAGTTTACAGACTAAACTTTTTACAGTCCTTTTCCCTTCGTGTCCTTAGACAAATGTCGATACAGCTTGAAGTCAAATTTTTCAAGCAGTGATTTACTTGCCCGACGGATTTTCAACATTGTCAGGCAAGCTGGCAAGTGCTTATTTCTAACACTGTAATCAATCAGTAAACAACTACTGACACTGCAGAAAAAAGGCAACATCTATGTTTTTGTGATTTATTGTAGGCAAGACAAAAAGAAATGTAGCAGTTACTCACTGGTTTACCATTGATACTGTTAATTTGGCTATTAATGCATTTCATTTTTACTGCAAGTGCTGCACTTGTTCTAATAAAACAGGACTAGTAAACCTTAAAATATCTTTGTTTAGTTTGTTTAGTTGGAGTTTTATGACATTTTCAGCACATTTGGCTATTTTGCGGCAGCCAGTTTTTACTGGTGGAGGAAGCAGGAGTACCCGAAGAGAACCACGACCTTCGGTAGGAATATTGGCAATCCTTGTCAATCGGATCAAACACAGGTGAGATTTGAACTCACAAGCTCAGTGTTGACAGGCTAGTGATCATTAGTAGTCATGACGAACTACCTAGACCGCTCGGGCACTGAGACCCCCATTAAAAAATGATTTCAAAAGGGATAGTTTAAGGAGAACAGAATATTGTACATCGTTCAGAATGTATCATGTTTCACTGTGAACTTTTCAGTTTTTTCAGCATACCTTTAATACTTTGTGAAATTGATAAAATTTGTCAGCTGTATTAATTTGCCAACCTTTGATTTCAGAATTAGGAGCTATCAAATCAAGCCTCTGTTTCCATGTATCATCACCTCTCACTATATCAACTTCATTCCTGGTCATATACCATACTATACTGGGAGGAGTGTGGTATAACTACAACAATATAAATATGTGTATTTTATAATAAATATTGACACATTTTTCATTAAAAAAATATTGACTTCAAACAGACAAGTAAATTCTATTGAATTGAAGCTGTTACAAATGGGTTATTATCAATGAAAAATAACTACAATTAACAGTCAAGATACCTTATACAACATGTACAAGTTTAAAATGTATCATAAACATTTAGTGTTATCAATAAATTTGAATTATTTCCCCTTTGAACAAGGATAATATTAATGGTCCTTTCTTCATAGACTATACAATTCCAGAAACAAATTAAATGTCTTTATTAATGGACAAAATAAAACAAGATGATAATCAAAGTAATTAAACCTCAAAGTTAAATGTAATTACAACAAATAAATGAATTGCAATAATTCATCTTGTATTATTGTCAGTTGATAAATAATCTTTAATACAGCTATAATTTTAATCCACTGAGAGAACATTCTAAAAATGTGACAGCAAAATATTTTTTTATCTATTGTACAACCAGAAGTTATATTTTTTCATATTGTACAACCAGAAGTTATATTTTTTTTTCATATTGTACAACCAGAAGTCATATTTTTTTCATATTGTACAACTGGAAGCCATATTTTTTAATGTATTGTACAATCAGAAGTCATATTTTGTTCGTATTGTACAACCAGAAGTCATATTTTGTTCGTAGTGTACAACTTGAAGCCATATTGTATTCGTATTGTACAACCAGAAGTTATATCTATTCTGTATTATACTTTTGTGAAACACTTCATACTTTTTGATTTTTTTTTCGTTTCTAACATATATGAAATGAAAATAAATTTAATATTGTAATAAAAAAAAATATGTCAATTTAAATTTATTGAGGTACAAATAACTAAAAGTCGAAAAAGGATTTATTTCAAGACTTGGTTATATTTTAAATACATCAAATGGTGTTGCTAACATTTTTTGTGATTTTTTTATAATCCCTTTACATCTAAAAATGTTATTTTCTTGCTTTAGTCTCTTTATTGAACGAAAAAATTAATAACATTTCCCAGTTTAGCTGTATAATAAACAGATTATTACAGTGTTGTGTACAATACGGAAAATATTGTGCCCATCCATATACTGAAAACCTGTATTGGACTCAAAACCTGCAGTGTCATGTCCAGTATGGGTTTCAGTTCAATACAGACTCGTACAGTATTTTTCAGTGTTGTAAACTTCACTGTATATTGATACACACAGACGATTCTTCTGATTTTACAGTACCTTGTTTGACAGTCAAATAAAAAGAATGTATTATCGGAACTAAAGGCTCCCAGAAGGTTGTAATGCTCACAGACTATGCATCAGGCAAATACAATCTCCTATTACCTTCTGACATTTACAGTTTATACTAGTTTGACTTAGTAAATAAAAATCAAATTACGATTATGTCAGACTTATATCTTATATCTAAAAACCTACCCCTAACAACCTGTCAAGTTTATAAACTATATAAAATGCTACATGGAACTGTGATGGTCCTATCTCTGCCATATATAAAGCTGTCTTCAATTTACTGTCTTTATCCGCCCCAATCATTGTTACATTAAATCTTCCTCCAACAGTACTGGGTGATGTGAAATCATTGAGTGCTTCATGGCTGACGATCTTCTGCCATTTCATCTTCTGAATCCAATCAGCTTCTGTATAACCTGATATATTAGAAATACCATATGCATAATACTGGATAGAAGACATTATGACAACCAACATAAACATTGAATTTCATTTTGTGTGTTTGCAGGCTTATCATCAACTAGTAAATGCTTCATGTAATTAGGGCAAAATTAATTTTGGAGTATTTGTTAAACCCCTCAATAAAAGAAGATTTTTACTATTATCCATTTAAAAATTATAACATATGAGATATTCAGGGCATGTACATAATATTGTTATATTAATTTGATCAACTACGTATACACATGCATCACATTTTAGACTCAATAAAAGCAGCAGAGGCAACTATGGTTGTTTTGAAATTATCATTCTATATTATGAGACAGCGGATATTACCTGAATAATATTTGTTATCAAAGAAACAAGCTTAGTCTAGGTGAAATGTATTACTAATCTTGATATCTATTATGTTTAAAATTTCTTGCCAAATCTGTGTCATTTGCAAACAGAATAATTGCCACAGTATCAAAACATTAAAAGATATACTGGTTGTCATAAATAATTGCCATAGACCATGCCATGTACAGCTTAACAGATAAAATGGCAGCTTCCATAAACTCAAAATTACAAATTATCTTTATGGTTATTGGGTGTGTTTTTGATATTTTTATTTAATACCATGTAGCATATACCAGTATGTAAGATATGTATATGACATATTCAATTAATGAGCAATCAAAAATCAAAACACAGACAGTTTTCATAAATTCTTATGATTCTACTGTCCACTGAAAGCTTAGCCAGAAGTAGGCATTTTGACAAAATTAGTTAGAGTAACTTCCCTTGGACTTATTTATTGCAGTTACTTAAAACCACCAACTCCATCAGCTATGTGGAACTTCTTTAAAAAAACTATGGTTCAACACAAAACCTTACACAGATATATTTACATTTACTGTAAGGTAAGATTTAGAAAGGCATTTTAAAATGGTTTTAAACTGATAATGAACTACAGCAATGTTATTCTGATCTTAAAATTCTCCATATACATGTATATAAGCATACATGTACAACATGTATATACTCTTAAAAATACTTTTTCTGGATTTTATATTTTTATGAACTATCCCATGTTGACTGCAACAGTATCTAAGATTTTTTTGTATATTTTGTGTCTATATATATGTATACATATATATATTAGTGAATGTTCTGATGATCAATATATATACTAAATACACATTTGTAATGGTGTAACATATCTAAAGACACAGCAATATACACAAAGAAGAAATTGATAAGTTGTACCTAAACATTAACAAACAAACCTTTAAGTCCGAGATGTGCCAATAATCTTCTTTCTCTACTTTTCCTAGCATCTTCAGCAGATTTGTAAAAACGTTCTTTGCACTCCGATAAATCAGCAGGTGGTGGTCGCTGATTGGCAGGGTTTCCTCCAACAGGATTGGCTACATTCATATCACCTTTTCTTTCTTGAATTTGATTGGATAATTCACCCAAATTTTTCTGATCATCTTGTTGCAGTTCACTTCTTGGTTTAAAAACAAAAAGCGTAGCACCAACATTTTTCTCAGGAGTACCAAATCTTGAATTCTTCATAACCATTGTCATCAATACTAAAAGTATAAAAAACAATCATTCCAGTGTTTGAATGTTCCTGGTAACTAGTCCAAGATTCCTTAGACTTAGTTAAAGCAATCAATTCAGTAATCATGAACCTTATAGAATATTAAATTTCCCATTTCCATTTTTCACAGTTTTGTTGTTCCTCTTTCACCAAAAATAACATTTTACTAGATTTGACATGAGCAACATGGTGGGTGTCTTATAAGAGGCAGAACTGCATACCCATCCTGACAACCTGAGTTTTGGTAGGCCTATATACGGCTTCTAATTTTTTTCAGTTTTTTGTTTGTTTTATATTTCTGATGTTTGTTTGAAGAATTTTTTTTAATATTCCAAAACACTGAATTGTAGGACTTATGAGACAAACAATAATTTCTATATTAACAGTACTACTTATTACTGATGTTCACATCATCATGATATGACATGAATCACTTATAAATCAAACTGAATCATTACCTTCAGTATCAGGCTATGATGTGAACAGTACAGTGATGTCCCCATCATCATGACAAGAATCACTTATAAATCAAACTGAATCATTACCTTCAGTATAAGGCTGTGATGTGAACAGTACACTGATGTCCCCATCATCATGACAAGAATCACTTATAAATCAAACTGAATCATTACCTTCAGCATCAGGCTGTGATGTGAACAGTACAGTGATGTCCCCATCATCATGACATGAATCACTTATAAATCAAACTGAACCATTAGTAGCCATTACCTTCAGCATCAGGCTGTGATGTGAATAGTACACTGATGTAACCATCATCATGACATCAATCACTTATAAATCAAACTGAACCATTAGTAGCCATTAACTTCAGCATCAGGCTGTGATGTGAACAGTACACTGATGTCCCCATCATCTTGACATGAATCACTTATAAATCAAACTGAATCATTACCTTCAGCATCAGGCTGTGATGTGAACAGTACACTGACATTCCCATCATTTGACATGAATCACTTATAAATCAAACTGAATCATTACCTTCAGCATCAGGCTGTGATGTGAACAGTACACTGACATTCCCATCATTTGACATGAATCACTTATAAATCAAACTGAATCATTACCTTCAGCATCAGGCTGTGATGTAAACAACACAAAAGCTTGACATTGTGGTTCTGCATTACATGTGATTTTAGCCTCCTTAAGACTTCTGACTGTTACAACACATCCCCAGCCTACACGAGATAACTGACAAGGAAAATCGTATTTTCCTGGAAAATTGGACTGTGTTATCTTCTCATAATCACCGTCTTTCTTCTGCTGAAAAAGGGAAAATAAAATGAGATTTACTGCCATCTTCTTCATCATGTGAATTCATCATGCACAACAAACAGGATAAAGACTGAAATGTTTTACTTTGCAAGTAAATGTCTATTACAATAAGTACACTAATTGCATTTATTAATCTTATAATAATGTCTGTGAACAAAAATTTGCAAAAGCAAATGTATGAAAAAAATTCTTATTTTACATTAAAAACCAATAATAATGAAACAAATCAGTCTCCTTTAATGAACAGCCATCAGCTATATAAATACATGTTAGTTTATTCTTTTTCATATTAAAATGTGCTTTCATATTTTCTAGATCTACTTAAAATTTCATACCTGGCTACGAACTACGCCAAAGAAAAAAAGTAAGAATTATACTTATTGCATAAATGTCACTAAAGATCATTTTATGAAACAGATATCATTATGAACTTAGACCTAAGTTTTCTTCTCAAGCTCAATATCATAAAATCCATTGTAAAATTTCACACAGATTTATATTAATATGAACTTTAAATAAAATTGATGTGAGAGAAAACTAGATATCAAGGATATGGAATGCATCTCTGTTGGCCTCACCATAAATAACATTTGACCTTTGACCTAGAAATTTGCACAATAATCTCGACACCCTTTTTGGCAGTGGTGAATAACCATGCCAAGTATCTTCACTTAAATTCAATCCATTCTCAAATAATAGTGGACACGATCTTTACCATAGAACATGGGGCTCTCAACTTTTACCTTTGATCTACAGTTGTACATACATTGTGACACACCCTCTGAAGTTAGTGAATAACTATGCCAAGTATCAACTTTGAAATGATAAAGGTTCTCAAGATATAGAGCAGACACAGTTTGTTATGGACAGACTGATCACTATAGGGCGACTGTCACCAAGTGGCGGGCCCTAATTAACTCTATAAGTTATTGGAGAATACACTTTAGGTAATTTTTCTATGAAATTATCATTAGATATTATTATACCTCAGGTAAAATTCTGTTCTCCTGGATTTCCTGTTGTCTGACAGAATCCTTCTGTTTGTTCTGGTTAACATACTCCTCAACCTTCTTCCTCACTTCATATTCCTGGGGTGACTCTGTGGGAGGAACTGTAAAAGATCATATTACTGCTAAAGTTCAGTTCACATACATGTACATAGATTTTAATTTTGAGATTTACAACAATACAGTCTAATTCCCAATTTTTATTTTTTCAAAATTCAACTCCGTTTAATCATTTTTATTTCATATTTCTAACTTTGTATGCTGTAAAGCCTCAGATCATTTCTGGAGTGAATCTTTCTCAAATTCCATTTATAGAAATTAGAATGGCAGCATTAAAACAGAATACATAATTATGGAGAATATCCCACAGTTACAGTTCATTTGAAAACAATTGCAAGCAGAGATCACCAATCAGAAATTACTATAACCAAAGGCCACCGTGTTATTTGTTAAATATGTATGAAATGTGTTTAGTTTACATAGATCCCTTCAATTTGTTTCATATCATTATATCAGGTTTTACCGGTATTTCATTCGGATAAGATGTTTCTGTTAAAATTTTTGAAATATCACAAATATCATCAAGCTAAAACTAAAAATGTCTATGGCAGCCATGACTTCAGACTGAGACAATATAATAAAACTGCTTTATACCAAGTTCATGTTTATTTGGCTAAGACTTTCTTAGGAAAAGATTGAAATGGCCAAACAGACAATAAGTAATGACAAACACTCAAGTGAATTCTTTGACAAAAACAGAAACAAACTGATGCTTCCAATGATAATAAAACATACCATAATTCTTCTCTAGGTCCAACAGAGTTTGTAAAACTTCATCATTAGTTAAAGTCAGTGATATGATTCCATGTCGTAACTTGTTAACTTTACTAGTATAGCCTGTAGGAGCGTTGTTTAACATCTGCTCAAACATCAGAGGACCCATCTTCTTTAGGTTTAGTTTAGCATTCCTATTTACACACTTACCAATCTTACTGCAAATAATCTCTGTTGAAAAGGAAATGATAAAAAAATTAATAGATATAATTTATTAAAAGATTAAAATGTCAGGCCAAAATGAAATATTTGTAATTTACATACCCTAATAATTTACCCTATCTGATAATTTTATTAGATGCTTCTTATCAACACAGTACTGTTTTCAATCATGTATAAACAACCAAATTCTGAAATGAATAATCTAAAAAATATACATCATCGTCATAAAATAAATTCTTTTAAAGGAAGTTTTCTTTAATATGAGTGACGTGATATGGTGGATTAACTTTCAATACAAAATCTAATTACATGACTTGATAACATCTTGTTATTTTACAAAGTACTAGCTCCTGATATCTTATTATAACAGCTGCAAGAAGTGACTTACTAATTTGACTTGATACTGGTATCATATAGGTGGAGTAAAATGACTTACTGACTAGCTTCTGATACTTCAATACAGACGTAAAAAGATATGACTTGCTTCTGGAATCTTACAGCTGTTGTAAAAATTACTGACTATCTCCTGCTATCGTATAACAGACACAAAAAGTGACTTACTGACTGATTCACTTCTGCTAACTTATAACAGAAACAAAAAGTGACTTACTGACTTAACTATATGTGTATCTTCTGATATCTTAAAACACAGGGACCGCACTGGGCTTTACCAATGTCACAAAATACGATTTTTTATTTAATCTGGTGACAGAATTTTATAGTTGGCGATATTTCTGGAGACAAAATTTTCAATCTTTTACAAGTATGTCAAAACGTCTTATAATGGCAACTAAGAAACATCATTTGTAAGTTTTATATAATTATCTATGATAATTGAACAATTTACATCAGGCTAATAAACACAGCAGGTGTTTCAACAATAAACAAACACAAAATCAATAACTCGCACATGCTGAGATCGTTTACACATGACTGCTCTATTGGCTGACAACCCAATTTATACACTAAGGTAATATTTATATTATCCAAATTTTTATTAGTTAATTAAGTCTCCCAAACGAAGTTTGGAGACTTATTGTTTTTACTCCGTTTCTTATTATTTTTCCGTCTTTTTTTTCTTCTGCTTTCCATTTCAACTTGTCGCAGATCTCGAACACAACTCAACGGAATGACATGAAACTTACTGGGGTGATAGACCCCAATGCCTAGTTGTGCAAGAATGTTTAAAAATTTTCAAAATGGCCACCATTTTCAAGATGGTCGCCAAAAACCGAAAACCTTCGACCTCAATTTTCTCAAAAACTGCCCAGCAGAATTTCACCAAACTTAGTATAAATGTTCAGTAGCACGAGTGGAAACTTTTTATTAAAAAAAAAACGGAAACGATATGTCGGCCATTTTCAAAATGGCCGCCAATAGTGGAAAAAAGTGAACTTGCTTGGATTTCAACGATTTTTGGTTTGTCTAGTAAACATGATATCCCGAGTTGAATGGCGATAACGCAAATGTTCTACCCACAGCCATTTTCAAAATGGCCACCATTTTTCGGCCAAATTTTTAACATTCTTCAATTTCAATGCAATTTGGCACAAAGGGTAAACATGATATCCCGAGTTGAATGGCGTGAAAGAAAATGTTTTACGGGCAGCCATTTTCAAAATGGCTGCCATTTTCCCGCCAAAAAAGTGAACTTGCTTGGATTTCAACGATTTTATGTTTATTCAGTAAACATGATACCTGGAGCTGAATGGCGAAAACGCAAATGTTCTACGGGCAGCCATTTTCAAAATGGCCGACATTTTCCCGCCAAAATTTCAACCTTCTTCAATTTCAATGCAATGTGGTATAAAGGGTAAACATGATATCCCAAGTTGACTGGAGTTAAAGAAAATGTTTAATAGGCAGCCCTTTTCAAAATGGCCGCCATTTTCAAGATGGTCGCCAAAAACCGAAAACATTCGACCTCAATTTTCTCAAAAACTGCCCGGCAAAATTTCACCAAACTTAGTATAAATGTTCAGTAGCACGAGTGGAAACTTTTTATCAAAGAAAAACGGAAACGATATGTCGGCCATTTTTAAAATGGCCGCCAATAATGGAAAAAAGTGAACTTGCTTGGATTTCAACGATATTTGGTTTAAATAGTAAACATGATATCCCGAGTTGAATGGCGATAATGCAAATGTTCTATTTTTTTCGTTTGGGAGACTTCATGATCTTTGATCATAAATTTTAATTTTATTAAATGTAGTCATGAAAATAAATATGCATGTTTTTTAACAGGTGTTTAAAAGCATTATATCATAAAATTTCCAATCTGAAAAGATTCTGATGTCCCTTTCGGTTTAACATCAACAAACACATGTGGAACAATCAATGTTTTATTAGGCCTGTCATCAAAATAAAGGTCATTTCACATGAAAGCTAACTGTTAACAAAACTATTTCATGAAAAATACTTTTCAGGTCATGTTATTTCAAATAGTATTGAATAAAAGAACAATCATGTATGCTTCCAAAAGGTGGAGGGTGATTTGGGGAACAAATTTTGAAACTGGCGACAAAAATGATGGTTTGGCAATTTTTTTGGCAACAAGTTTCTCAATGCCAGCACGACCGCTGAAACAGACACACAAAAATGACTGACTGACTCGCTTCTGCTATCTTATAACAGACACAAAAATTGACTTACAGACTTAACTATATCCTGATATCTTAAAACAGACACAATGACTTACTGATTCACTTCTTTATCTTATAACAGACATGGTATCTTAAGTTTACAGTCGGAGAAAAAGTGACTTGCTGACTTGACTTACTTGTGGCATCTTTTACATATGTAATTAGGAGTAAAAAAACTTACTGACTTGACTAGCTCCTGGTATCTTACAGTCAGAGTTAAACTGACATGACTTCTCCTCAAAGACAAGGTCATCTAGATCTACTAATTTAAGTCTGTTGTTGGCTATTACAAAGTCTGCATTATATGTGTTTGTTAATGCTATACTACCCAATGGGTGGTGTTCAAGAAAATACATCAGTTCTGCTAGCTGTCGGGCATACTGGGAGATAAAATAATAAATTGATGAAGTTATAAACTTTACATATATTAGATACAATTTGTACATATTATATCTTTAGTGATTCTAAAATTATTTTTTACATGTAAATATTACAAATTTCAAATAAGAAATATATGTGGCTCTCCTCTTTTTAAATGAATTTTGCATAAATATTTTTCATTAATAACAAGAAATTTTTCACATGATTTTGATGTATTTGCTCAATCAAGGTTAATTTCATGTTAATTATTTCAAATGAGTTTCACATGATATTTAAGTGAATATCATTCCAGCACATTTTGCCTGTGTAGTAATATTGTTTATCAATGTACTTATTATCATTTAATAAATATATTTATTTGTAAAATCTATAACATATTATGATATACAGTGTTGTACATTTCGAAATATCTTAAATTTTTTAAAAATATTGACAATACATATGTTAGAGTTACATACATGTATTGTACATTTTTTATCCTTAGGTCTTAATTTTTGTATTTTCTAATGATGAAATGCCTCAAATTTTAAACGAGGGCAATGATTTTAACAAATTTTTAATGAGGGCACTGATTTAACATTTTTTGCATAATTCATTTAACAAAATACAGCATTACCCAAAAAAATGTAACATTGTTGGACATGTGTCAAAATTTTGAACCTTGATGATTTTTAAAAGGACAAACACAAGACCCAGATCATTAAATGAAAGGTACGAAACAACAGTAAAGCCTATAACATTTTTCATTTAGAATTCAGTTGCAGAAGTACACATGTGGGACACAGAGTAATACCTATACACCTACCATAAGTCTATCTTTAAAAGGTATAATACTGAAAGTAGATGGCATAACAGGAACTCCTGGTTCTGTTAGTACCACAATTCCCTTCTTCCGTACAATCTGATCAATGCGATCACCTCTTATACAATATCCTAATAAACCAGCAATGCCGTCATGTTTTAATACAGAAAACCATAAAATCTCTCGTAGTAAGACATAATTTCCCATTGTTGAACATTTGTCAGCATCATATACACTTTGTAAACATTTCACTTTTATGTCGAGGTCATTCGCCTGAGATTTCATTATTATTTCAACTCCTTTATTTGGAAGAAAGGCACGATCTACATATTTCTTCTTCCCAACACGAAAGGAAGATGAGATTCTTAAAGTGTCAATATCTTTACAAGACATAGGACTTTCAAATCCCATATCACTTAATTCTTGTATAACTTCCATAGCCATTTCATCAGCATCTGGTGCTGTTCCCCAATTTGATGGATAAAGTTTGAGAAACAGCTGTTTGATTCTTTGATATTTATCATTGTCAAGGGTTGGTTGCTCTATTTTTGGTAATGCTTGTATTTTGTCCTTTTGTCTCTCAATGTTATGTTGCAATAACTGGACTTCAACAACATCGATCTCAGGATACTTTGGTCTGTCCAATCCGTGCTGGGACATTTCATTTCCATCTACTAAGTCTTGTAATAGATGTTTTTTCTGCCCATCACTACGACTGTCCTTCAATCGTTTATATGTCAGCATGACACCTGCCACAGAAAATATGATGAGGAAGGCTGTCCATGCCGACTTAAAACGATATCTTAACAGCCTCATTCTGATGAAAGGATATTTTCTATATTACATAGTTTGTTGTCCCAATTACACACAAAAGGTGTATTTCTTGGCATTTCGCATGCTTGAAAGTCTTTACATTTCTGTGTGTTTGTATCTGTAATAAAAAAAAAGGTGTTAAGTATACGCCACATTTAATATCCCTTTCAGATTTATATGTGAAGTGTCTCACTGATACATTCCTTATATCTACAAATTTGCAAATTGATTGAAATACAATACATTAAAGAAACAAATCTTTCTGTTCGTTGAAACTATCCTTTGACCAAGCAAAAACAGTTTTTTATACTCATAAGAAGTTTAAAAGCACTGCATCACCCCCCCCCCCCCTTCCCCCTCCCCAAGATTACATCAATGCTTGTCCAAAGCCAAAATCATATATTTTTATAGATTATCCTTTCTCTACTTATTGTTATATTACCAGGATATGTGTACAATGTATATTGTTTGTTTGAAAACTTACTATCTATACAGAAAATGGTTATCACATATTTTTAGAATATTATTAGTAACAGGTCGATCCGTTCCAAAACCAATCTGGCCCACAGTCAATCAGTTCCAAAGTCGTTCCTTCCTGAGTCAATCCATCACCAGTCAATTCGTCCCCAAGTCAATCCGGCCTAACGTTTTATGAATGCCGAAGATGTGATAAATACACATTTTATCGCCTGTCCCAAATCAGGAACTGCTAGCCTTTGTTAGTCTTGTGTGTTTGGTTCATTTTTATGTTTTGGAGTTTAGTGTGCCGTCCAGTTTTCTGAACTAGTATACATTATTGTTTAGGGGCCAGCTGAAGCCCGCCTCTGTTGAAGACCCATTGGTAGCCTTGAGCTGTTTTCTGCTCTTTGGTCGTGTTGTTGTCTCTTTGACACATTCCCTGTTTCCATTCTCTATTCTATTTGCGTTGGTAAAATTTTTAAAATGGGAAGATTTATAGCAGTGTGATATTCCAGACTGATCTAAATATTTTTATACTCTGAGATGTTGTAAAAATACTTATCTGTTTAACTTTCAATACAAATTTCTTCATAGAGTAATTCCAACTAATACCTTCCTATTTAAGATCCATATTAAAAATACAAAAGCATGTTCATTTCGTAATGCTGAAGACGAAACATTGGAACATTTATTTTTTTATTGTCCTATCACACAGAGTTTATAAATAGTTTTCTTAGACTGCCTAAAACAATATCATACTGATGTAGAATTAACAAAACAACATGTTTTACTTGGTTATTTGGACCAAAGTTTTTTTTTAATCCGATCATTATTGCCAAAATTACATATATAAGTGTAAACTTTATGATAAGCAATAATTAGCATCCAAACTTATTTGAACTTAAGATTAAAATTAAAAATTATTCCATGTTAGAATTGTATGTAGCTAAGAAAAACAACAGAATAGAGATATTTGAAAAATACTGGGCCCCTATACATTATGTATTTTCAGAGTTTGATCTTTTATAATAAAATTTTGAGATACCATATTAAGTAAGTCATTTTACTGTTCTTTTTAATCAAAGCACAGATGTTTTGAATGTACAGATAAGGTAGTGTAAAACTAGGTTATTTTTAAAATGTATGTATGGTTGTACGTGTAGTTTTTCTGTATGCAATGTCCAGTGTGCTTGCCAGAAATTGTTAATAGTATTGTGGTAGAAATTACCATAGGTTTGTAACGAATTATTCTAGTACTGTCATAAAGGCATTTTTAAAAATTTGAAAAACATGAAAAAGGTTTCTTATGATTTATGAGAAATAAAAAATTATTTTGTAGAATTTTACTGGGTTTTAATTATTCTGCTTTTAACTTATGTAAACTATGGAAAAAGTAAACAGATCACTGCATCAAAAGTAAAAAAATATATATATTTGTCAAAATCATAGCACAGGGGTACCACTGTGATATATGAGCATGGGGAGAACACTGAATGTCAACTCAAAATATTTACATATATTTCATATTCCTGCTAATTATATGTATTTGCAATTAAATAATCATGCTGCAGTTAGCCTGCTGTCAGGAAGTTAATCTGTTAAATGCAAGAAGCAACTCGAAAAATTAATTTATTTGTTCAGTGACAGTGTGTACTCTGTTATAATATGCTGTTGGCGTGGCCAATGATGCGAGCATAGCAATAGCCCTTTCCAGAAAGTCATTTCCGGTATCAGGATTCTGATTCTTTAATCATAATTTGAAGCAAGTTATTTCCCTTACATCCTTTTCAGGCGAACGAAACTTTTTCTAGCCTTAGTATGTAGCACAATATGGCTGCCCCCACTACACAAAGACTGTTCTAAATGGCCCATATGTAGAAAATGCATATGCTCCTATAGAATATGCTGCGCTCGCTATAAAATCCTAAAACTGTTGATATTCTGTGTACAACAGTAAAAATTTCCTTGAAATTGGTTACATACTGACTTCATAATAATTGTTTGAAAAAATGAAGTTTAATATGAAATATGTTTTAAAAAAGAATAAATTATGACTACATGTACTTTTGACCCAAGACTTTTATGTAAAACGGACCAAATTAATATGAACAAAATGGCTTGAAGTTACCCTGATGGTTTAGAAATTAAGCATTATTTACAACATTTTTTCTAAAAATCATTAGAGTTGACGCTCGGCTTCTTAAAATAATATGAGTTCAACCTACATATTGGATGGCAAATGGCGCTCCATAAATATTTCAAGTGCATTAATTTTTTATTGGAAATTCCTCATTCAGAATCATTTGTGAGGTATACAAACACAACCTTTATAAACAACTTTAATTTTTTCTATGTTATCTAGAACAATTCAATAAGGTTAATTAACCAACAAAAGATTGTCTAATAATTTTAACCTCCTTCTTCTCTTCGTATAAGCTTTCTATAGTAAGGAACACTCCTCTTTAGGGAGTAAAATTGGGTAAAAGTCTTTTAAACTATTTACACAGGATATTTACATTTATTAAAATCTTTTAATTTTCTAAGCATGGATGAGTGATTGTAAGCAGCCTTCACACATTTATCAATTTCAGTCTGGTATTGACAATTGTGCATCTTGTAACACATGTTCTTGGTTAAAGTTTCTAATTCCTCTAGATTCAATTTGAGCGGCTTAGCATCTTATTGAAGTTTGTACAGTCTAAAATAAGGGTTGTGACTTTATTTCTGTCATTAAAAGTTTCTTTCCATTTTAACGTTTAGACTTTTAGTTTAAAATGTGAAAAATCCATTTTGTGAACTGAGGTGTCCAGACAGTAGGACTTAACATCTTCAAAAGCTGTAGTATTGGTTTTCTATGTAGGTTGCAGATGATTAAAAAAATAAACAGATAAACATGGTCATATCTCCTAACTTTATACCTTTCAAAGCCCTTTCTTTGGTCGATATCAGGGTCAATTCAAAGAACGGGGAGGAAAACGGTAGAAAATCACACCAGAAAATGGCTAATTACTTCGTCAATGTTCGTGTCTGGAAACGAAAGAGGGGAGATGTGTGCGCTTTAGGTCAGGGTTTGTTTATTTCTGCTTTTGTAAATAAATTGTTATAAACATTATATTTACATTAATACATGTAGGGCTATTATCGGCATCTACCAGGTTAGGGAGCAACCATTTTATTGTCATTTGGGGGGGGGGGGGGGTGGGGCTAAGTATTTTATTGAAATAATAATAAGTTCCTCAAAAGAATTAGGTGTTCATATGCAAAGCACTTAATGCTGCTTGTAGAGCTGAACTCGGCAGACTACCACTGTGGCCACCAAAAATCTCATTTTCTTGTATTATTATTATTATTTTTTTTTAATGTATTTTGAAGTCTGAAAACACCTTTGTATCTAAAAATGTTCTTGCAACTGAAACAAATAACCCCTGGACAAAGAACTTTATAGTCAATTTTAAATAATCTAGGATTTTCAAATCTAGCTGGGAGAAAATGCTCTATTAAACACTTTCTACTAAGCATTACACAACGAGTGATTGATAAGTACGTGCACGCAGGATCAATCTTCAAAAATTTACAATTCATCTAAACTAAACTTTTACAAAAATATATAATTTAAATCAGCGTAGTCCTTACGTTGGCGTTCTAAGGAACAACCCAGAAAGGTCGTCTAGAGCTGTTTAAAATAAGATTGAGTGCACACAAACTTGGCATAGAAAAAAGGGCGACATTTAGGTTTACCCACCAATGAACGAGTTTGTAATGTATGCAAATCTGGTGAGGTACACTTGTAGAAGATGAAGACAACTTTTTACTGAAGTGTGAAAAATATGATAACTATAGAACAAGCTTCAAAAATATCATTTTAGATGTACTCCCTACAAGTCACAATGGGGATCAGGTAAATATACTCCCTATAAGTCACAGTCGGAATCAGGTAAATATACTCCCTACAAGTCACAATGGGAATCAGGTAAATATGAATTGTTGCATTAATAGCAATTCTTTAAAAAGTCCAGCATGAAAAAACAAGGGCTTCTGATCACCCAGTCTAAATGATGATAAATGAAACAAAAACAAAAAATCAAAAACATAAATTTTAACATAAAACATAAAAAAACCAGAATCGAGAGAGCAAAGACAATGCCATTCTCATCCTCGGCAGCAGCAGCAGTCCACCTCTCCTCCTACTCAGCTGCATCAAAAACCGAAATGAGCACGAGAGTATAGTCCTGAGCAAGCAGAAATGAGCTGGAAGAAGCAGCACAGAGAAAAATAGTTTATGAAAAGGACAGCCGTTGTTATGGCTGTTGCAAAGGACACAGTCCACAACTTCATTGACCAAACAGTGAATGATCGTTAATCTAGGTGTTGCAGTGGAGGTAAGGGACATTATTTAATCTTTGATCGGACTTCCTCGACCCTTGACCTAACAGTGACAGATCCCATTTATACATCAAGGGAACATCTAGAGAAAACCGGAACAAAAAGCGTGGGAAAAGGGAGGATAATACAATATGACGTCTGGTACTGCGCAGAACAGACTTCTAAGTCCGGGAACGTGACTTACGTCATTTCCAGTTACAATACATTTATAATGGCGAGAAAAAAATCACGATTGCACACGCACACTATATACTTCCGGATATCTCATGTTCGGCAACGCGACTTCCGCTTCTGGTGTCGTCATTTTCACGTGACGCCATTTCAGATGGATCCTCCCCAAATGCGACTTGAACTGTGCCCATATACTACTAACATATCATATATTCAAAGAATATATTCATATAGTAGTAATCTGTAAATCCGCATTTAGTCGTGTGTTTGTTTTATGATATCAGGCAAATGAACCGCTATAGATCAGCGCTTAAGTGCTACGGTATTTTTAAATATCATCGACTGTGCTGTAGATCCGTCGATTAGTCTGTTCTTGTGATATGTATGACTTGTTTCACATCAGTTGCGATAGACCCGCACTAAACTTGTTATTGTTTGTTTCCTTGCCTCTGCTTCAGCTACCCTGAAGATCAGCGCTTAGTGCTACGGTTTGTTGCATATGTTCAACTATGCTGTATATCAATGCTTAATGTTAAGCGAATTGGTTAATTCAATTAAAAGGGTGGGGGGTCCAAAATGTCATGGGAAAAGGCAGGGCGGAAAATGATGTCATGAATAATGGTTGATGCATTTTACATATTTCGCTATTTAATTCATTATTTGGCTCCATCCATGTATTTCGTTGCCTACTATTAAAATCAAATGTTTCTGTACGTTAGTCCTTTGTCTCATCATATGTTTAATAATATATTTTGTACAATATCCAGAATATGTTTCACCAAGGATTACCAATTGGGGATTATATTATATGTGATAACAAGTGGAGATTGTATTATGTGATATCGACATCGATATTTTTTAAATCAATTTATAGTTAAGCGGTATACATACGCATGTAGCATGAACGTTTCAATTATTTTTGTGGTCTTATATATATAATGTCATGTGAATGTGTATTTTACATGTTTTAACTTAAAGTTGATTCCCTTAACGCAACAAAACTATGGCACGCCGTTGTTATATTTATTCAATTTCGAGATATCTTATTTAGTTAAATAAGATATCTTATAAACTAATTGAGATATCTAATAAATTAATAGAGATATCTTATAAATTAATAGAGATATCTTATAAACAAATAGAGATATCTTATAAACTTTTAGAGATATCTTATTAACTTATAGAGATATCTTATTTAACTGGTTATAAAGATATCTTATTAAATATATAAGATATCTCTATTAGTTAATAAGATATCTCTATTAGTTTATAAGATATCTTATAAACTTTATAAGATATCTCATAAAGTATGTGTTTAAAAGAGATCTTAATAAAGAAGTAAGATATCTTATTAACTAATAGAGATATCTTATAAATTAATAGAGATATCTTATAAATTAATAGAGATATCTTATAAACAAATAGAGATATCTTATAAACTTATAGAGATATCTTATTAACTTATAGAGATATATTATTTAACTGGTTATAAAGATATCTTATTAAATATATAAGATATCTCTATAAGTTAATAAGATATCTCTATTAATTTATAAGATATCTTATTAACTATATAAGATATCTTTTATATAGTTAATAATAGAGATATCTTATTTACTTAATAAGATATCTTATAAACTAATAGAGATATCTTATAAACTTATAGAGATATCTTATTAACTAATAGAGCAATCTTAAGTTATTAACTTATAGAGATATCTTATAAACTTATAGAGATATCTTATTAACTTATAGAGATATCTTATTTACTTTCAAATTAAATAAGATATCTTATAAAAATTAAAGATATCTTAATACTTAATAAGATATCTTGTTAAATAAATAAGATATCTGGGAATTTGAATAAATATAAAAACGGCGTGCCATACAAACATGGTTATTTTGATATCATTTACTTACAGCAACGACATTTTTCCCATTTTTATGAATAATTAGTCATATTTTGACATGTTTTAGTATAACAGTATTCTTTCTGTATACATTTTGTACGTTCGGTTGATTCGGTATATATTCGTTATTGGATACGTAACACATGTTTGCCGAAAGTGTTACATAATTTATGTTTTTAGTAACATTGTAGTTTTTACGTTTTCATCCGTTTTTAATTACCGTTTGTAATCGATATTCATCGGGTGCACATTTTATGTCTTTAGTAATTATTATTATTATATTATTATTATTATAACCTTTATTTCAAGAGGGTAACCCAATTAGTTAACACTAATCTTCCTTGAGGCCCTCAGCAAACAAAACATACATACATATAAAACAAAAATTACATACAGTTTGAACATATCTATGCATGCAGATATTAATATATATAGTTTGTAACAAATGTCAACACAAAAGACAAAAAGAATATACATTCAATGTTCATGATATATTCTTTAAGGGTTATAATTCAGTGTAATTATAGCGTTTTGGTCAGTGAATGTTTGAATTTTGAAAAATAGCGTTCTGGTTCTATTAGCGCGGCGCTCGTTTGTTCAAATATGTTAACTCGTAGAGGCTATGGTGTAAATATAACTTATCTTTAAAAAAATGAAAACAAAGAAAGAATTTAATAGATAGAATTTTAAAGGGCATTGGACGCTTTATTGGGGGATATTTAAAAGAGGACATAGAGTGCAGCATGACGCCAACAGTGGAAGGTATGGTGTAGCATCATGCTAAAAATACGTAGGGAAACCACTATTATATAATATATATATATATATATATATATATACGTCTAAAGTAATAACCAACGTTCGAACTTACTAGATGTTGGACCGATAATAAATTAACGATACAATGCAAAATAAAAATAAATAAACGTCTAAAAAGTTGCAAAACAACATCAAAATAAAACAAATAAAATTTTGAATTATAAAAATAATTCAAACTTAGCAAAATTTTCGGATCACTGAGATCCTTCATCAGTGCTGTCGCGTTGCGAAATGACTAATTAATTACGTGTAGAAAACAATATGGCTAATCGTGATCTTGATCTTCCTTGTTTGTGGCAACGCATGTAAACAAACATTCAAATAAATAATCCTTTATCATAAGGTGGAGAATTATTTTACACAATTATAACATTATAACAAATGAAAAAGTACACGAAAAAAAAAAAAAAAAAAAAAAAAAAAAAAAAAAAAAAAAAAAAAAAAAAAAAGGCACTTGGAAATAACAATAGAAAAGGATTTTTCAATATCTGTATAAATTGACAAATTTATTTCTTTTTATTTATTCCCCTTGGATATAAGGTGGCTAGTTCTTTAATCCAGAAGCTTTCTCTTGTCTGCCTTTCTTGATCACTCCAAATCAAATTTTGTTCTATAATAGAAACTTTCATTTTACCAAAGTCCCCAGGATTGTGTCCAGTCGACCGAAAGTGTTGGCTGACGGGTAGAAAGTCTTTCTTTGTTATGTCACTTCTATGGCCGTTCATTCTTTTGTTGAAAGCTTGCTTACTTTCTCCAATGTACTGCAGATTACAAATCCCACACTCCAACATGTAGATCACGTTGCTAGATTTGCAGTTGACAGTGCAAAATATTTTGTAATCTTTCGCTGTTGTGTGACTTTTAAAGCTCTGTGTACATATCATCTGGGAGCAAGTCTTACACCTTTTGTCTGAACAAGCCTGACATTGGCCAGTTGATGAAGACATCTTGCTAGTGATATCAGCTCGTACCAGAATGTCTTTCAGGCTTTTCGGTCGCCGGAACGCCATAACTGGGGGTTCTGGGAAAAGTCTGGAAAGTTCGGGGTGTTTTTCGAGTTCTTTCCAGTGTGTCCTGATGGTACTAGAGACATTGCGAAGGCTAGGATGGTATGTTGTAACGAACGGGATTCTGTTGGTGGTCTCTTTTTCTTTATATTCTAAGAGATTGTCTCTACTGAAGCGGTTAGCTTTTTTGAAGCCGTCTTGTATGCGTTGGTGTGTATACCCTCTGTTTTTAAGATGACCACGTAGTTCACCAAGACGTTGTGCTGTTGTTATTGGACATATATATATATGTATGTATAAAGGCCACTGGAAATGTTTAGAAACAGAAATGTTCTGAGATATAGTTGCAACATGAGTGACGTGAGACGCAACTGTGCATTACTGGTGAAACAAGTAAGCTAATTTTCTACGCTTTTTTCTAGGGTGGCTTTAGTAAATCGGACTGATCCTGTCACGGAAGGTCACCGCAGGGTAGACCTCTAAGTCCTGTGACAGGGATGGATCATTAACCCTCCTAAAAATACACGCGTTATGTTGTGCTCTTTATTCTCGCTACACCTCTTTCAATTTGGAGCCCCGGAAATCTCGGTCCCTTTGGCGAGGTGGGAGGATAGTGGTGCTGCTGAAAAAAGGAGGAGCTACATTTGTAAGTCAAACAAGTTCCTTACTTTCGTCGTGCCTTTTCTTACTGTCCTTGTCCTATGTTCCTTTTTTTTTTTTTTTTTTTAGTGCTT
Source organism: Mytilisepta virgata (assembly GCA_028015205.1). Taxonomy (NCBI): domain Eukaryota; kingdom Metazoa; phylum Mollusca; class Bivalvia; order Mytilida; family Mytilidae; genus Mytilisepta; species Mytilisepta virgata. The sequence continues at coordinate 5,431,563 of CM051520.1, read as the reverse complement.
CTTTGTTTAGTTTTATTGATAGGCACTATGGAGAGATGGCGTCTGTCAACGGAAAGTCTACGATCAAGAGTTATTTCCATAACAAAGGTTTAAGGTATTTGGGCAGATATCTCTGTATCGAAAAGAGTTCGGAAATGTCTATCCTCGCTTTTCTTCTTTCTTTGTTTTTTTTATGCCGATCTAAACCTCTAAGTCGTGTGACATAATTTCTCGTGGTTTTGAAGTCAATAGTTTTGCTGGTGAAGTACTTTATTATCGTACTTGTGTCACGATCTATTCGTATGACTTTCGGTGACATTGCGTACGCTTACATTTGTATGTACGTCATATCCAGTGGACCCTCGGCTGTTACCATCTTCTTATTGGAAATTTTCATAACGAAAGACGTTTTTTTCTAGGAGAGTGGGGGAGTAATCTTATTTACTGTTGATATAGGTTCTTGCAATGGTTCCAGGCATTATACGAAATTAGAACTACGGTCTAAAATTAAAATCTTATAGATGTAATTCGTAGGCTTAATTTTATTCTTTCGGGTTATTAATTTTTTAAACGATTATTGTATTGGAATAACAAAATGTTTTCCGTTTGATTAAACATTAACATGTTCATAGCTATTTCATCAAACTTATTGAGGATATTGTCGCTTGGCAATATGTTACTGAAACATTATTATACTTCTGCTTTGATATACTCTGGGAAATTTTCGGGGTCGTGATTTTATGTTCACTTTTCAATTGTTAATGGCGTCACATAATACTTTGTCGTAACAAATAACATCAGTGAATTAAATAAGTTATTTAATCAGAGTATAAAAATTTAAACTGGATATGAAGAAATGTTCAGAGAGGAGAGTTAGAAGAAAATAGTCAACATAGAGAAGAAACAGAAAATGATATATTACATGTAATATAAATTTTCTTTAAATTTTGAAGAAGGGGTAAATCATGGGCTCACAATGAAAAACCTAGGAATACGGAAAACGCGATTGACTTTAAAACTAAGAAGTGAATGACATTTTGTTCTTGAATCGTGATCAGAGTTTTGACACACCAAGGTATACTTTGGACAGGTAAGTAGTTCCTGCTTTGTTAATTGTGCTTCGGCACACCAAGGTATACTTTGGACAGGTAAGTAGTTCCTACTTTGTTAATTGTGCTTCGGCACACTAAGGTATACTTTGGACAGGTAAGTAGTTCCTGCTTTGTTAATTGTGCTTTGGCAAACCAAGGTGTACTTTGGACAAGTAAGTAGTTCCTGCTTTGTTAATTGTGCTTTGGCACACCAAGGTATACTTTGGACAGGTAAGAAGTTCCTGCTTTGTTAATTGTGCTTTGGCTCACCAAGGTATACTTCGGACAGGTAAGTAGTTCCTGCTTTAATTGTGTTTTGGCACACCAAGGTATACTTCGGACAGGTAAGTAGTTCCTGCTTTGTTAATTGTGCTTTGGCACACCAAGGTATACTTTGGACAAGTAAGTAGTTCCTGCTTTGTTAATTGTGCTTTGGCACACCAAGGTATACTTCGGGCAGGTAAGTAGTTCCTGCTTTGTTAATTGTGCTTTGACACACCAAGGTATACTTTCGACAAGTAAGTAGTTCCTGCTTTGTTAATTGTGCTTTGGCACACCAATGTATACTTTGGACAGGTAATAACTTCCTGCTTTTTTAATTGTGCTTTGGCACACCAAAGTATACTTCAGACAGGTAAGTAGTTCCTGCTTTGTTAATTGTGCTTTGGCACACCAAGGTATACTTTGGACAGGTAAGTAGTTCCTGCTTTGTTAATTGTGCTTTGACACACCAAGGTATACTTTCGACAAGTAAGTAGTTCCTGCTTTGTTAATTGTGCTTTGGCACACCAATGTATACTTTGGACAGGTAATAACTTCCTGCTTTTTTAATTGTGCTTTGGCACACCAAAGTATACTTCAGACAGGTAAGTAGTTCCTGCTTTGTTAATTGTGCTTTGGCACACCAAGGTATACTTTGGACAGGTAAGTAGTTCCTGCTTTCTTAATTGTGCTTTGGCACACCAATGTATACTTTGGACAGGTAAGTAGTTCCTGCTTTGTTAATTGTGCTTTGGCACACCAAGGTATACTTCGGACAGGTAAGTAGTTCCTGCTTTGTTAATTGTGCTTTGGCACACCAAGGTTTTCTTTGGACAGGTAAGTAGTTCCTACTTTTTTAATTGTGCTTTGGCACACCAATGTATACTTTGGACAGGTAAGTAGTTCCTGCTTTGTTAATTGTGCTTTGGCACACCAAGGTATACTTTGGACAGGCAAGTAGTTCCTGCTTTGTTAATTGTGCTTTGGCACACCAAGGTATACTTTGGACAGGTAAGTAGTTCCTGCTTTGTTAATTGTGCTTTGGCACATCAAGGTATACTTTGGACAGGTAAGTAGTTCCTGCTTTGTTAATTGTGCTTTGGCATACCGAGGTATACTTCGGACAGGTAAGTAGTTCCTGCTTTGTTAATTGTGCTTTGGCACACCAAGGTATACTTCGGGCAGGTAAGTAGTTCCTGCTTTGTTAATTGTGCTTTGGCACACCAAGATATACTTTGGACAGGTAAGTAGTTCCTGCTTTGTTAATTGTGCTTTGGCACACCAAGGTATACTTTGGACAGGTAAGTAGTTCCTACTTTGTTAATTGTGCTTTGGCTCACCAAGGTATACTTTGGACAAGTAGGTAGTTCCTGCTTTGTTAATTGTGCTTTGGCACACCAAGGTATACTTCGGACAGGTGAGTACAGTTATTTTCTTTGACATCAATTTAAGTGGATTGGAAAAGGGGCGTATTGGTGGGTTCTTAATGTCGTCGAAAACAATGTTGATATGAAGAGCTGTTTTTTTTTGCGAAAAATCTTTGAAATCAATTGAAAAGTTGATAAGAAAAAAAAACATAATAATCATATATTTTTACTATTCTTAAAACAATTTTATAGAGGTTCGTGTACCATAATGACATACGCATGTCTTGATTCTTGTTCTTAAAAATTCTCGGATTGAACGCTCTACTAAATCCACGAAGATTAGTGTAATGCGAATAATAAGAGGATCCAAATAGTTCCTGCTTTATTAAGGTTGATCTGGAATCCCGAGGTACTCCGGAAGGAATTATATTTCCCGACTTGTTAACATGTTACCGTACTCCAAAGTCTTTCGTATGTAAAAATGATTATTTAAACACTTCAGCGATATTGTACTTTTATTGCTACCAGTATTTGGTTCTGTATTTAGATTCCTTGTTTCAATTTTTTTCGTGGTAAATATTATATAAAGAGCTGGGTCTAACATTTAAAAAAATACATAATAATTTCATGTTTGATTGGAAAAGAAGAGGCTGAAATACCGATATAAGGGCAGCTGTCGCCAGGCATTAAGCATTGTAGCTTAAGATCGTTTCACCGTAAGGTACAAATGAAATCGAATACATTTCACACTAAAATAAAGTAAAATTGGATAGAAAAAGTTTTAAAAATCTAGGATTTGGTCACTTCTGGCTGGAAATTCGAACTTATAAACTATTTGTCAATACAAGTATTCAATAATATAAAGTGATAAATGATAATAGATAAGTATGAATATCTGAAGAATCATAAAAGTAAATTAACCAGTTTGATTGAATCAATTCTCATTGTTATCTAAGAAAACTAATGGTTTAAAAAGTGTCTTTTTGCATATTTTCTTCAATATTCTGGACAACAGTTTCAACATATTTGTTTAGTGACACAAATGACTAGTCGTAATTTGAAAATAATATATGCATATTTGGTGCATAATTTGGATAAACGAAATTGTATTTTGAGTTTGTAATTAGCATGATTAGAGAGAAACCATCTTAGTTTTTAGTTGAGAGGGAGCCTTTGAAAATCATTTGCGGCATCAATGAGCCACTTTATTTCTCAGTGCACAGGCGAGCCAATTTTTCTAAACAAGCACAATATACCATTTCATTTGTTTTATTCCATTTTATAAGTAACCTTGTGTTTTTTAACCGCATTCTTAGTCTTCTTTGTTTAAACCAAATTGTGGATCCTGGCATTTTTTAAAATTCTTTTTTGCTCCCTAGAATCAAATTGTTATACCCTAGTTAATGTTTTGTTTCTTTTTAAGATGCAAATACAATGGGGTATGGATGTTAAGATGAATTTATAAATTACACCAGCTATTAGGGTCTTTTACTATAATGTAAAAATCTAACCATAATATAGTATTATTTACTGCTAACATCGAATTTCTGGTGCTTCAAAGAGCTAGTAAAAAGTGCATTTAATCACATGTTAATTTTATTTTCTTCCAGAAGGCAAAACAGATTCTGTGTAGAGATATTATGGCTAGTACTTGTTTGGTTACCTTTATTTGTCGATGCAGACAATGTAAGAACAAAATGTGTAAGTATCCAAAATTAAAAGAACAAAACCAAAGGAGTACAATAACCGAAAACTAAATGTGGACAAAAGTTTTCGAAAAAGAGTATGTTAATGGCTGCTACCGTCTCCTTTAATCAGTTTCTGTTCCATATTCATTCTGCCTTTTTCTTTAACATATTTTAATCGGTTAACATCAGTTTAAATTAGGATGGTCATATCACTCACCTACTGTTTAATGCTGCATGTAAATTACTCAAATAAGAAATTGTATTTTACAGATTTTCACCTACGAGGAATGTTAACACCACTATAACACATAAATTCTCGAAATACAGTTTTAATTTATAGAGAAAGAATATTTGTAGTTTTTTCTGGTATTAGAATACACCGAGGGGTGTCAGGAAATCGAGCGTTCCAGGGTTTTTCATCGACCAATTCCTGACACCCCGAGGTGTATTCTAATACCAGAAAAATCTACAACTATGCTTTCTGTAACTTATATACCGTCAATTAAATGAAAATTCTAAAACAAATCTAGCTTGTTTTACACCTTAAATATGATGAAATGTCTCTCTTCAGAAGCACTTAAATTCAAAACACCCCTTGTTAACATCAAACCAATTGAAATTAAGTATTTATCAAGTACATGTATATATTGTTAGGGTTTTTGCCAAAGGCAGAGTTAACTTTGTAACTAGTGGACTGTCATAAATTAAAATACTGGCGATGTGAAAGACCATTATGTGGGTTAAAATCTATTTAAGTTAAAAGTAACAGGTTTTGAAACATTGCTTTTTTTCACGAAGATAGAGTTATTTTTCTCATAGGTTTAAAGTAAATCGCAGCTTCGATGAGAACTATGTAAATAAAATTCAAAGTATCCCCCCCAAACAACAACAAAAAATACATATGAAGTTTGGGGGGTTGGGGTCAGTTGGTAAAATATGCAACCCCCCCCCCCCCCCCTCCCCCCATTTAACTTCTGAGTGGCAGTTACATGTATTACATAATTATGTATGGTGCCATACATATACTTCCTTTTTTACATCCAGAATTTCTGCCCCCCCCCCCCCCCCACCCCCCAAATTGTCCATCCCCAGAACATAATTTTTCTTATTTATCCAAACAACTCTGTTATAAAAAGTACTGAGGAAATATTTTAAGAATGATCCGTCCTAGGTTATTATAGAAAATAATTACCTTTGTACACATATACAACAAAGGAAAGTGGTATTGCCCAGGTTTTTCTTTGAAATAAAGACTTTGCTTTCTGAATAGAAAATACCATCTATAGTTATATAATACATTAGAACTGTAATCACAGACAGGGACATAGATCACGCCTATGTATTTCTGTCATGTTTAACAATTGATAACCTTAAATATTTTCATTATTCTTTTTTATTTAAAAACCCAAGAATGTGATTCGCTGTATTACTAAGGTCTTTCCCGTTTCCAACGGAAAGACCTTTCTGTTATTCGTCTGATTATTATTTTTTTTCTTCTTCTTTTCCGCCAAATTCGATTTTTCCGCCAAATTCGATGTCAGGAATTTTCTTCATTTCGCGACATATCGAACTGATATTTCACCAGTTGGTTCGGAATGATAAACCGGATTCAGGATTGACACCGCGAAGCCGAACTCTTTTCGATACAGAGATATCTGCCCAAATACCGTAAACGTTTGTTATGCAAATAACTCAGAAACCATAACAAATAGCTTATGAATTATATTGGGGAAAATGTTCATCTTCGCAAGACGCAACTTTGTCATGTTTCGCTCAACTTGGTTTATCGACTCATTGTAGGAGTTACTGGCTCTACTGGTCAAAACTCATAAACTGTTTGTCGTAGAGACTTGGGACGTTCACCAATAGTCATCAGATGTCTTATCCTTCAAAATGACCCCAAGGTCAAAGGTCAAGGTCGCTCTTGACCTTTGACCTTATACCTTGTTACGAGAATAACTCGGAAAGAGTAACAAATAGCTGATGAAATATATTGGGGGAAATATTTATCTTGTCAAGATCTAAATTTGTCTCATTGGGTCTGACGTTGTATGATGACTCGTTATAGGAGTTAGTGCCCTTGACTCATGTTTATTTTATACTAAATCTCGAAAACCATTATAGATATGAAGAAAATGTCAATACAAAAAAAGATCAGTTTCAAAAGATCTACATTTTAGTACCAAGGTCAAAAGTCAGAATCGAAAAAGCCCTTAGCAACCGATGGAAAGGTACCTAGCAACCATATATATTTATGCTCCGGACACTATAATAGAGCCGTAGAGGTCAAAATGGAAATTCAAGGGTCAAGGTCATTGAAAAAGTCCTTAGCAACTGATATAAAAGTACCTAGCAACCATATATATTTATGTTCAGGAACCTATTTTAGAGCTGTAGAGGTCAAAATCGAAGGTCAAGTGTCAAGGTCATTTTGACAGAGTCTTATAGTTTTACTATACAAGTCAAAATAGAAGGTCACCAGTCATGCTTAATATCCTAAGCAACTTAGGATTATAAGCTGAATTTGACATGGGAAAGACCTTGCAATTGTTCTCTGAACAACTGTCTTTCTAGTTATTTCTTACTTTGTTTAAACAGTTCTATCTCCATGGGACGTTCGAATGTTTGATGGGAGTTTAATGAACATCGATAAACAGTTCTAGTTCATTTCATAGGGGTACGACTGCAAAATCCGCTCATAGCCAATGTTAGATCGGAACAAACTTGTCAACAGTAGTTGTATGTGTTCAAATGTGATAATACACAGACACGCGTCAAACCGGAAATATTCCTTCGAATCACATTCCACAACTTTTGAAAGTTACTCAGCATTTTGTAAAAATTTAACTATAACCAGTTGTTATGAATTAGAGAGATAAGTGGTCATGTAGCTAGGCAAAAATGAAGTATACTGGAACATGTCAGCGAAGGGTCTGGGAACAGTTCAGGATAAGCCAATAAATCACACCGTGTAACAAAATCCTAATTTTTAGCCCAGATGAGATTCCAACTAGAAACCCTAAATTTACTACAGGTACTAATCACACCACAACGGCGTTTTTGTTTTAGTAAGTTACTATTTTCATGTTTATGCCAGCTTGTTAAACAAGTAAAAATGTTTCCTACACATTAAGAACTTTGTAAAGCATAAAAAAGTTCTTTCATTTCTAATTGCATTTGTTCGTTGTTAAAATCTTTTGCAGGCAGATGGAAAATGTAGGAATAGACAACACAAATGGTTTGATGGCAATGAATCTTACAAAGGTAACAAAAAATCTCACTACAAACTTCTATGGGTATTTTCTTTGAAAAATTGGCATACAGTTTTCACTGGGTTACACATATATACGTATTTCTGGAATTTTAGCAAGATTTGGTAAAAATAAAATCTCTCTCTCTGTGCGAAGATAAAAACAAAACCTGAGGTCCGCAGGTGGCCTGTTGCAAGGTTAAATTACTTCCCCTTATCTATGCTGCCATTGTCTACTAGCATCTAAACTACCTACTAATAATCACAAATTATTTGTTGAAAATTTTATTTTCATTCTAAATAAATTGAAAATATTTACAAATGGAAACTAAACAAACGCTCTGTCAATCAATTTCCGAGTAATTTTAGAAAAGTTTCAAACAATATTTAATACAAAAATTCGTAGGGGTTCCGCGGAACCCAGTGTCTCGCCTACTTTTGATGTTGTCTATATTTTCAGTGTGATAGGTGAATGCACATAATAGAATGCAATGTTAAGTCCATTTATACGTAAAAAACTGAAAAACAGAAATAAATATTTTACAAAATTTTCTCCTGGATACAATCTTTATATCATAAACAAGCTTCTATCCAAATTTGGTAAAATTCCTGGATAGTTTAAGAAAGTTATTAAAATTTTAAAAACTTTAACCACAGAGTGAATGTAATGTTTCCTGGCAGAAAAACTAAGTCCATTTATAAGTAAAATACGGAAATTTTTTTTTTTTTTTACTAAATTTACTTCTGGATACTATATTATGATCATAAACAAGCTTCTGTCCAAGTTTGGTACAAATCCGGGATAGTTTAAGAAAGTTATTAAAATTTTGAAAACTTTAACCACAGAATGAATGTAATGTTTCCTGGCAGAAAAACTAAGTCCATTTATAAGTAATATACAGAAAAACTGGAATTTTTATTTTACAAAATTTACTTCTGGATACTATCTTATGATCATAAACAAGCTTCTGTCCAAGTTTGGTACAAATCCAGGATATTTTAAGAAAGTTATTAAAATTTTAAAAACTTTAACCACAGAGTGAATGTAATGTTTCCTGGCAGAAAAACTAAGTCCATTTATAAGTAAAATACGGAAAAACTGGAATTTTTTTTTTACAAAATTTCCTTCTGGATACTATCTTATGATCATAAACAAGCCTCTGTCCAAGTTTGGTAGAAATCCAGGATAGTTTAAGAAAGTTATTAAAATTTCAAAAACTTTAACCACAGGGTGAATATTTGTGGACGCCGCCGACGACGACGACGGAATGTAGGATCGCTATGTCTCGCTTTTTCGACAAAAGTCGAAGGCTCGACAAAAATGATAGTCTTGATATTAGAAACCTTACAAAAAGTATGACAGATTGGCCTAGGTATCGGATAACCAATAACCAATATCGATAATTGAAAAAATAATACTTTATAACCTTAAGCAAATTTGAATTTAGGACAAATTTGAATTAGGACATCTCAAACCTCCTCCGAATATCTACCTATATTCTCAGATGGTTTTTTGGTCATTTTGCATTTAATTATGTTCTTCAGTGTATCTTTTTTTCGACCTTTTTCACTACAGACGATGACCAGACATAAATTGTTAGCATATATATTATATGTACATTTACTACGAAAAACATTTGTTTTGTTTAATAGTACATCATTGTCGGGATATTTAGTGTCTGTCTTGTCTTTTTTCCAGAAAACCTAGCTATACCAACTTGCAAACGCGATCCTAATTCACAATATGGTAATATCGATTTAGACGAGAATATTCAACCTTCCCCATTCCGTGAACTGACGCTGACAGAAATAGACAGCTTGCTGAGATACCTGTACTCGAAAACAGATTTCAATTTGACAGCTGCAGAGAAAGCAACGGTGAATTCAAATTATATTTTCAATGCTGAACTTTTCTTGCCTGCAAAGAAAGATGTCTTGAATTATTTAGACAGAGGTTATCAACAGCCGTGTCGTGAAGCCCGTGTGATAATATTTAGAGGAGGAAACCCAGAGCCAGATGTAATAGAAATAATTGTTGGTCCTCTACCTTACCCTACAACCTACCGCCATGTACCATACAGACCAGAATCACTTCCATTTGTTGATCGACCTCCTAACGCAAAAGACAACATTTTGTCAGACCTAAATCCCTTAGTTGATGCTGTTGCAGGCGATATGTTGTACGAGTTATACGGTGGGCGTTTAGTTGATTGTCGGGATCGCTGTTTAGTGTTTAACCTTGGTGGCCTCCTTACATCAGTACTATCGGGATCAAAAAAGCGACAATACTTTCATGGGTTAGAACATTCTGTAGAACATTATCAATTGAGACCATTGGATTTTGCACTTTTGACGGAAAGAGAAGCCAATAACGATTTTCTCATCTTGAAAGTCTGGTTTAGTGGAAAATCTTTTAACAGCTTAGAGCAAGCCGTTGAATACTACATCCAAAATAGCAACCGCATTCAAAAAGTTCCTTTCCCTGTAATTAATAGAGAGTCTTCGTTAACTGTTAATTCAAGAGGAGAACCTCCATTCATCAAACCTTTGAAGACGCCGTCTCAGGTTTCTCCAGACGGTAAACGTTACAATATCAAGGACAGACATGTCAGCTATACGTATTGGGAATTTGACATAGGAAATGCTATCTTTACTGGACCCAGGCTCAATGATATAAGATTCAAAAATGAAAGAATTGCCTATGAGGTAAGCTTACAGGAACTTGCAAACTATTATACTGGTTATAGACCATATGAGTATGCTCTAAATTTCTTGGATTCGAGCTTTCAGATTGGTACTCTTGCAAAATATCTAGTTCCTGGGATTGACTGTCCTCCTGATGCTACATTTTTACGTTCCTCGTTTAAAATTGAGACAAAGGATACTCCATTGGTAAATGATCATGCCTTCTGTGTATTTGAATTTAATACTGGTATGCCCCTACGTCGCCATCATGAATATTTTCATCGTTTTTTCGAAGGGGTTGAGAATGTCGTCTTGGTTGTTCGAACTATACCAGTGATAGGAATATACGACTATATAATAGACTTTATATTTTATCAAAATGGAGTGATGGAAGTCAAAATAACACCCACTGGAATCGTACTGAGTACTTGGTACGGAAGAGATAATCCTTATAGTTGGCAAGTGTACGACAATTTGATGACTCCAATGCATCACCATTTGTTTAACTTCAAAATCGACTTAGACATTAAAGGGACTTCAAACAGATTCGAAACTCTCGACATTGAACCGGATGTTGTCAGAAATGAAGTTCATAAAGATCCTGATGCAACCATTGTTCAGAATAGGTTTATCAAACGCCTAAAATCAACGGAACAACAAGCAGCATATAAATTTGATTTCAATTTTCCGCAATATCTGACCTTTGTCAATAACATGAAGAAGGACAAATTTGGAAATTCTCCAGGTTACAGACTAGTAAATGGTGGTATGACCAAGCTACTGCGACCACCAGCGGAAGACAACAATCCTGGAGTTTACTGGGCTAACTATCAAGTAGCAGTAACAAAATACAAAGATAGCGAACCAAACGCCAGTCCGATATATGCAATTTCAGAAAACCCTGTCTTCACCTTTAAAGATTTTATTGATGATAATGAAAATATAGTTGATGAGGTAAAATATAAAAATTTGAAGACAAAATCTTTAGTAGGCCAGGTTGGGTAACATATTTAGTAATTTGAGAAAGAAATGTATTTATAAATTAAAGGAACCCTGTTTTATTGTCTTTAATTTCTTGACAAATCTTTGAAATTTTTCCTTCATTAGCTCACCCATACCCGTGCTAAGGGGCGTCTTATGCATTGATTTGGGGAATTTATTTTCCGCAATGAAGGTGTCAACGAAACTTAAGATGAAAAACAGCAATAACATTGCCTTTGATTTGCTTAAACTTTTATAAAGAGTATGTATGGATTTTTCTCACTGTCTCTTTTTCATACTTAATAAAACAATAAGAAATTTCATTAATATCTTTCGTTCTCATTGCTACCCAAAGGTCTATAGAAGAGCTGCAAATATTTTTAAGCCATGCATTCCGATTGAAACAAGTTTTCGTTATTGAAAACAAATACTAATATCAGCTGTTTTTAATAGATGATTTAAATTTTTGAAAGTGCAAGTTTTTCATCTTTCTTTGCGTTCATAATAATACCTATTTGGTAGTGGTACTAAATGTTAAAAAGCAAAGTATATGACTGAAAAACATCAAACTAAAACCATACTAGGATATAATTGGTTGTCAGTAAATACCAGATTTCTGTGTCAGTGATTAATAAATAATATATTGCTAGTATTAATGTCCATTGGGTTGGATTACAGCCTTTAACTGCTTTTAGTTAGTTGAAAAACATCAAATTCTGATAAAGACAAGAGAAAATATTTATACTTTTCTGTTATAAGTTACGATGGTGTACAGTATTAGATATTGAAATCAATGGAAATATTAACAAAATATTGATAAATTCTATGTAATGTAACATCCTGATTAATTTTGTTAAAATGTTGATTTTACAGGATCTTGTAGCTTGGGTATCAATGGGACTGTACCACATTGTCCAGAAAGAAGACTTACCTGTCACACATACACCAGGTTTATCCAAGAGTATACACCTTATACCGTATAATTACTTTGACGAAAGTCCTGGTATGTCTGCAGGCAATGCCGTCCGTGTGGATGCAGTGGATATAAAGGGTAAAACTAAGGCAGTTAAGATCAGAAGATCTGGTATTCGAAGTGATGTTGATTGTATACCAGAGAAGAACCCGTTTGAAGAAATGCTTTATCGGGATCCGTGTCAAGTAGTTGAGTGTTTATAAAAACGCATTAAAGTTTTATTGAGTGAAGTGTTAAATTATTTTGGTAAATAAACCCATATCCGATATGAGATAATGAGGACATTCCTCCTAGACTCCAATATAAGTTATGGTATTTATTAATATCTTTTATACCGTATGAATGCCAGTGATGAAAAATATTATCATATATTTCAATATCATTTTGACGAGCGAGAAATGTTTCAAAAATATAAACAGTCAAATGAACTTCGAAAAGAGTAAGACAAGGTATCTGAAGTTAGTAAAGAGGGTAACCATTGTTTATGCTATTTGTGTATTACCAGTCAGACGATTTGAAACTCTTTGTTAATACACGGATACTAAAAACCAGTTACCTTAGGTTGACTGTAGTCATTGTTGTACTTAGGGTGTCTGTTTGAGTCGCTCTTATATGCTAGTCGGATGTTGATCTTTGAATTTGCTGTTACAAAAAATGTAAAATTTTGTGAAAACTAAGGTGTACCTCCATCGTGCATAGTTTAACCTTTTGGTCATTTTGCATTTTTGAATTTGCTCTTCGGCTTTTTGAACTGATGTTTTGGTTTCAACATTTGAAAATCGACAAAATGTGCACATTTTGTGCATCCAAATCGGAATCAAAGAATTTATCTTTCATATGAATTTGATAAAAAGGGATAATTGCAAATATACCAATCATTCAGCTGCATTCAGTTGACATACAGCATCAAAGAGCACAAAACAATCATGAAATTAAAACAGCCACTGACGATTTTTCGATTTTGTAGAGAAACTTAGCAAAAAGGTTTAAAAACTTCCCTTCGTATAGAATAACATTCTGGTTTATAAAATACATTATTAAAGTTGAAGTCTAGGCTTGAAATATTCTATACCCTTCGGAGCACCTGAGTCTACCAACGGTTTTTTGGTAGGTCCATGTTGTTCATATGCTTTTAATTGTAATGCATGTATTGTTTTGGTCTTGTCTTCGTTGTTCTCCGTAGTTTGTTAGTTGTTTCGATTTTTCCCTCCTTTGTATATCCCTTTGGTATTTCTTGACTTTACTATATAGAGTTGGGTGTGCCAATTTATGAATCAACAAAGACTTATGGGTTTATACAGGCAACCAAAAATAGAACAAGTGCACAGTATTTTCTTTTCTCAGATGGAATATCATGTAGTTCTTGTCTTACAAAACAAAACAAAAATGTGTGCCTGTACTTAAATTGATTCTCAGGCTACGCAAAAGTTTTTTTGTTTTACTTTATAAAGATAAAAATTGAAAAATAATAGTATGCTTAAATTTTTAATTTCATTCTTTTTTTCTGTCGGTGGGTGATACAACTTTATTTTTACAAAAACGTCGTTCATCAAAGACGGACCAATAACATACAGTTAGTAATTAATTTCATAACAGTATGACTAGCCATTAATCATTTCAAACATGCTTTGGTACTTGTGAACAGTGTTGTATTTTTCAGTTTGATATATACATGTGTTACAAAAGCAATAAATTTTGCACTTCGAATATATGTGTTGTGCGAATAGTTTTAAACATTTATTCAATAGAATGTTTAGTGGTACAAATAGTGAATTAGTAAGTAAAAATATGTCTATTTAACGTCAACACGGAGCATTAAAACATTTTTAAATTAGTTTTTTAAAACCAATTTTGTTTTTATTAAACATCAGGTCAGTTTTGTTTTATTCATCCTTTTTTTCTTGTTCACTGTTACGTGTACACGGAGGATTGAACACGTTTTGAATTAGTATGTTAGATAATTTTTGTCTTTATAAAAACATCAGATCAGTTTTTATATTACTCTTCTTTTTTTTTGTACACCTCTTTTGCACAAGGATGCATACATGTAACTAAAAGAATGAAAAAGATGTAATAAACTGGACAAAAAAATATAACAAGACATCAGATAACTTTAGCACTATATATATGAACTCCCACTAAAAACCAGGAGTGACATCAGGAGCTCCAACACTCACCCATTGAGATTCAAAAGTTTAGACATTATACTGAAATACGTTATAAATAAAGTGAATACCGTTAATATCAAATGTATTTTTCCGTAGTGGAAAGCGGATTCCATATGTTACTGTTACTGCTTGGATTTATACCTTTTCTTGTTGAATGTAACAAAGACTATGTTGAGACAAGTTGTGTAAGTATTTCATTGTATTTTCCACATTCATTCAATGATTGGATTCCTACGACCCTGCACTGCTAAGCTATAATTTAATTGGCAATGGAAGTAAATGTTGCTTCCTATTTATATATAAAAAGAGTTATTTTGTACACCTCTTTTAATTGTCATTGAGTAGTTTTGAATGTACTATTGTTTCCAAGCTCCATTCAATGTTGTCTTCGTTGTGTCTGTTTCTATTAAATTGCAGCAATATCGGTTTTAGTTCGGATGTCCTGTCGCTCCAATGTACATGATATTTTTAAAACAGAAACACTTTTATTCTAATAATGTAATGTCATTTCACGTTGTTTAAGGTTAGACATCTCGTATGAAATTATTAAAAAATATCGAGCAAGGTCATTCCGTCAAAGTTTTTTTTTCGCTTGTTCTCAGGCATATTACATGACTTGATACTATGAGTGGAAGTTGTAGACCTTATTGCTCTGAGGACCTATGACATATATCATAAAATATTTCTAATAAATTAACCGATTTAATCTACATACATGTACTTATCGGGATGCAAAATCTTAAGAATAAGATTGGCTCCAAACAGTCCAGCTTCATGGATTATTATTATTATTATTATTTTGTAGAATGATTCATTCATTTCTGTAAAAAATATTAATGGAGTTATACCAATTTACGGAGGTTGTATTATTGGTCGCTTTTTTTCTTTTATTGTGTAATATATTCCATTTTTGTAAGTATAATACTGGCGTTAGAGATCTATTGTGCGTTCATATTTAAAATTGGATATATTATAAAAACACAATATCGAAAGAAGACAAGCCAACCAGTCAGGAATAGTTCAAATAATGTTTGAATAACAAAGTTTTAAAAAAAATCTGACCCAAAGTGTCTGTGGTAATGTCTAATGTGATGAATATATTCTATGTTCTTCAATGAATATACGTGTCTTGAAAGTAAAATAATTTCTTAAATACACCATGCTTTTCATTTGAGACATTTGGAATTTTGTAGGGTTTCAGAGCTCTCATGCAAAGTTTACCTGATATGTATTTTGGCTGTCTATGTTTACTCCTTTTTTTGACGATTATACTGATTCTCAGTGTTTGCTAACCATGGTTACGTGCGTATATTTGAATGTAATAAAGGTTAATTCAGAAATATGTACTGTAAACAACATGCACAAAGAGTTTCTGTGTTTATTTTGTATTCACTCTTACTAAAAATTTACCTCCAGTCTTTCTATAAGGTTACTGGATTGGAACCCTCCATATCCTTTATGTATTGATAAAAACAACAGCACTATTCTTGATTTTTGTATCATTCAAGAGATATATTTTTGCTGTGTGTAGTCCGTTATAGTTTTGATGTTTGTAGCAGGTCGCTAAACATGCGAACATGTTTATGTATAATTTTAGAATTTCTAAACCTGTAGTATATATTTATAATGAGCATCATTTCTAAATGAACTTATTTACGATCACTTTTTATAGGCATATGGCAAATGTACGAACCCGTTATACAAGTGGTACAGTAAGTCTGAAAAAGGTAAATATTCTTATTAAATTACACTTTAGATTTCTTCCGAATATTGCTGTAGTTGCAACCACATTTTATAAATAAACAACATTTAATTTACAGTAAGTCTTATTCCAGGGTATATAGATACGTTAAACCTGATGAGCTCATTTTCTGTAATCACATGGACTGCATGCAAAGGCAGTGAACTATCGTGATAGTAACATATTCATTTAAGACAGATATAATTTGTACACTATATTTTAGACACAAAAGTTTTATAGTTTGTATTCTATAGTAAGGTTGGACGTAAACTTGGTGCAATTAAATATAGTAAATTAATATATTATGATACCAATTTTGTTGCATATTCAATGTGTGCGTATTTAGTAGAATTACAGACTTATCAGTTGTGTTCAAGTCAGAAAATATTGGAAGAAAAAAGACTAACCTAACATACTACAGCCAAAATCACTCAATGGGAGAACTCTGATCGTGGTTGATGCTTCTTGTTTTCTACAAAATCTGGCAGAAAATGTTAAGGTACCAATTTATGGTTAGTATCGAAATACTAACAACTAAGATGGTACTTTAAAAAGTCCAAAAACTAAAGTGTCTATTGCTGTTCTTTGAATTTAACCGTTTGTTCATTTTGGTCTTTGACTTTACAGCATTGAGAACTATTAAAAAACATTATTTGTTAACAGCTGTGTATATAGTGGATCAAATTACGCATAAACTAGTGTTTTTTTCAAAACAAATTTATTCAGATGTGACTTCCAACAAATGATAAAGTACTCCTATCGGTTTAGTCTTACCGACTTTTTCCTGCTGACCATTAGAAATAATCTCTGTATCTATTCTTCCAGAAAAGTCAGATATTCCAACATGCAAAGGAAATCCTCTACTTGGCCGTATTGATTTAGATGAGGGCATATATCCATCCCCATTCCGTGATCTAACGTCGAAAGAAATTGTCGGCTTGTTGCAATACCTTTATTCGGAAATGAAATTAAACTTGACGGTTGCAGAGAAGGCTACAGTTGATTCAAATTATATTTTTAGTGCTGAGATTTTCCTTCCTCCGAAAGAAGATGTGTTAAGTTATTTAGATAGAGGTTATCCAAAACCACCTCGTGAAGCCCGTGTAATAGTATTTAGAGGAGGAATTCCAGAACCGGATGTAATAGAAATAATTGTTGGTCCGCTACCTTATCCAACAGATTACCGACATGTTCCATACAGACCGGAATCCCTTCCATTTGCTGATCGCCCTCCTAGCGCAACGGACAACAATTTGGCAGACATAAATCAAATAGTTGATGACATTGCAGGTAATATGTTGTATGACTTGTACGGCGGACGTTTAGTTGATTGTGGAGACCGTTGTTTAATATTTAACTATGGCAGCTTTCTAACATCAGTACTATCCGGATCAAAAAAGCGACAAGTCTTTCATTGGTTAGAACATTTTGTAGAACATTATGTTTTGAGGCCTTTAGATTTTGCACTTTTGACTGAAAGAGAAGCCAACAACGATTTTCGCATCTTAAAGGTCTGGTTTAGTGGAAGACTTTTTGATAGCCTAGAACAAGCTGTTGAATATTACAACCATAACAGGAACAGCATTCATAAGGTTCATTTTCCTGTAGTTAATAGACAGTCTCCACTGACGGTAAATTCAAGAGGAGAACCTCCTTTTTTCAAACCTTTAAAAAATCCATCTCAGGTTTCACCCGATGGTAAACGTTACAATATCATTGACAGACATGTGAGCTATAGTTATTGGGAATTTGACATTGCAAATGCTATCTTCACTGGACCCAGAATCAATGATATTAAATATAAGAATGAACGAATCGCATATGAAGTAAGCTTACAAGAAATCGCAAATTTTTATTCTGGTTACAAACCACATGAATATGCCCTAAGTTTCTTGGACACCAGATGGCAGATTGGTACTCTTGCAAAATATCTAATTCCTGGCATTGACTGTCCTCAGGATGCTACGTTTATTAGCTCCTCATTTAAAATTGAGACACAAGATACGCCACTAGTAAATGATCATGCCTTTTGTGTATTTGAGTTCAATACTGGTTTGCCCCTACGTCGTCATCATGGATATTTTACCACCCTTCATCGTTTTTTCGAAGGAGTTGAGAATATTGTCTTGGTTGTCCGTACCATACCAACAGTGGTAATATATGACTATATCATAGATTTTATATTTTATCAAAATGGAGTCATGGAAGTAAAAATCACACCAAGTGGAATCGTATCGAGTACTTGGTACGGACGAGATAATCCTTATAGCTGGCAAGTGAACGAAAATCTGATGTCGCCGATGCATCATCATTTGTTCAATTTCAAAGTCGACTTGGACATTAAAGGGACTTTTAACAGATTCGAAACTCTCGACATTGAACCGGATGTTGTCAAAAATGAAGTTCATAAAGATCCCAGTGCAACCATTGTTCAGAATAAGTTTACCAAACGCCTAAAATCAACGGAAAAACAAGCAGCATGTCAATTTGATTTCGATTTTCCGCAGTATTTGACCTTTGTCAATAACATGAAGAAGGACAAATTTGGAAATTCTCCAGGTTACAGACTTGTAAATGGCGGTATGACCAAACTACTACGGCCACCAGATGAAGCTAACAATCCTGGAGTTTATTGGGCTAAATATCAAGTAGCCGTAACAAAATACAAAGATAGCGAACCAAACGCCAGTCCGATATATGCAATTTCAGAAAACCCCGTCTTCACCTTTAAAGATTTTATTGATGATAATGAAAATATAGTTGATGAGGTAAAATATAAAAATTTGAAGACAAAATCTTTAGTAGGCCAGGTTGGGTAACATATTTAGTAATTTGAGAAAGAAATGTATTTATAAATTAAAGGAACCCTGTTTTATTGTCTTTAATTTCTTGACAAATCTTTGAAATTTTTCCTTCATTAGCTCACCCATACCCGTGCTAAGGGGCGTCTTATGCATTGATTTGGGGAATTTATTTTCCGCAATGAAGGTGTCAACGAAACTTAAGATGAAAAACAGCAATAACATTGCCTTTGATTTGCTTAAACTTTTATAAAGAGTATGTATGGATTTTTCTCACTGTCTCTTTTTCATACTTAATAAAACAATAAGAAATTTCATTAATATCTTTCGTTTTCATTGCTACCCAAAGGTCTATAGAAGAGCTGCAAATATTTTTAAGCCATGCATTCCGATTGAAACAAGTTTTCGTTATTGAAAACAAATACTAATATCAGCTGTTTTTAATAGATGATTTAAATTTTTGAAAGTGCAAGTTTTTCATCTTTCTTTACGTTCATAATAATACCTATTTGGTAGTGGTACTAAATGTTAAAAAGCAAAGTATATGACTGAAAAACATCAAACTAAAACCATACTAGGATACAATTGGTTGTCAGTAAATACCAGATTTCTGTGTCAGTGATTAATAAATAATATATTGCTAGTATTAATGTCCATTGGGTTGGATTACAGCCTTTAACTGCTTTTAGTTAGTTGAAAAACATCAAATTCTGATAAAGACGAGAGAAAATATTTATACTTTTCTGTTATAAGTTACGATGGTGTACAGTATTAGATATTGAAATCAATGGAAATATTAACAAAATATTGATAAATTCTATGTAATGTAACATCCTGATTAATTTTGTTAAAATGTTGATTTTACAGGATCTTGTAGCTTGGGTATCAATGGGACTGTACCACATTGTCCAGAAAGAAGACTTACCTGTCACACATACACCAGGTTTATCCAAGAGTATACACCTTATACCGTATAATTACTTTGACGAAAGTCCTGGTATGTCTGCAGGCAATGCCGTCCGTGTGGATGCAGTGGATATAAAGGGTAAAACTAAGGCAGTTAAGATCAGAAGATCTGGTATTCGAAGTGATGTTGATTGTATACCAGAGAAGAACCCGTTTGAAGAAATGCTTTATCGGGATCCGTGTCAAGTAGTTGAGTGTTTATAAAAACGCATTAAAGTTTTATTGAGTGAAGTGTTAAATTATTTTGGTAAATAAACCCATATCCGATATGAGATAATGAGGACATTCCTCCTAGACTCCAATATAAGTTATGGTATTTATTAATATCTTTTATACCGTATGAATGCCAGTGATGAAAAATATTATCATATATTTCAACATCATTTTGACGAGCGAGAAATGTTTCAAAAATATAAACAGTCAAATGAACTTCGAAAAGAGTAAGACAAGGTATCTGAAGTTAGTAAAGAGGGTAACCATTGTTTATGCTATTTGTGTATTACCAGTCAGACGATTTGAAACTCTTTGTTAATACACGGATACTAAAAACCAGTTACCTTAGGTTGACTGTAGTCATTGTTGTACTTAGGGTGTCTGTTTGAGTCGCTCTTATATGCTAGTCAGATGTTGATCTTTGAATTTGCTGTTACAAAAAATGTAAAATTTTATGAAAACTAAGGTGTACCTCCATCGTGCATAGTTTAACCTTTTGGTCATTTTGCATTTTTGAATTTGCTCTTCGGCTTTTTGAACTGATGTTTTGGTTTCAACATTTGAAAATCGACAAAATGTGCACATTTTGTGCATCCAAATTGGAATCAAAGAATTTATCTTTCATATGAATTTGATAAAAATGGATAATTGCAAATATACCAATCATTCAGCTGCATTCAGTTGACATACAGCATCAAAGAGCACAAAACAATCATGAAATTAAAACAGCCACTGACGATTTTTCGATTTTGTAGAGAAACTTGGCAAAAAGGTTTAAAAACTTCCCTTCGTATAGAATAACATTCTGGTTTATAAAATACATTATTAAAGTTGAAGTCTAGGCTTGAAATATTCTATACCCTTCGGAGCACCTGAGTCTACCAACGGTTTTTTGGTAGGTCCATGTTGTTCATATGCTTTTAATTGTAATGCATGTATTGTTTTGGTCTTGTCTTCGTTGTTCTCCGTAGTTTGTTAGTTGTTTCGATTTTTCCCTCCTTTGTATATCCCTTTGGTATTTCTTGACTTTACTATATAGAGTTGGGTGTGCCAATTTATGAATCAACAAAGACCTATGGGTTTATACAGACAACCAAAAATAGAACAAGTGCACAGTATTTTCTTTTCTCAGATGGAATATCATGTAGTTCTTGTCTTACAAAACAAAACAAAAATGTGTGCCTGTACTTAAATTGATTCTCAGGCTACGCAATTTTTTTTTGTTTTACTTTATTAAGATAAAAATTGAAAAATAATAGTATGCTTAAATTTTAAATTTCATTCTTTTTTTCTGTCGGTGGGTGATACAACTTTATTTTTACAAAAAGGTCGTTCATCAAAGACGGACCAATAACATACAGTTAGTAATTAATTTCATAACAGTATGACTAGCCATTAATCATTTCAAACATGCTTTGGTACTTGTGAACAGTGTTGTATTTTTCAGTTTGATATATACATGTGTTACAAAAGCAATAAATTTTGCACTTCGAATATATGTGTTGTGCGAATAGTTTTAAACATTTATTCAATAGAATGTTTAGTGGTACAAATAGTGAATTAGTAAGTAAAAATATGTCTATATAACGTCAACACGGAGCATTAAAACATTTTTAAATTAGTTTTTTAAAACCAATTTTGTTTTTATTAAACATCAGGTCAGTTTTGTTTTATTCATCCTTTTTTTCTTGTTCACTGTTACGTGTACACGGAGGATTGAACAAGTTTTGAATTAGTATGTTAGATAATTTTTGTCTTTATAAAAACATCAGATCAGTTTTTATATTACTCTTCTTTTTTTTTAGTTCACCTCTTTTGCACAAGGATGCATACATGTAACTAAAAGAATGAAAAAGATGTAATAAACTAGACAAAAAATATAACAAGACATCAGATAACTTTAGCACTATATATATGAACTCCCACTAAAAACCAGGAGTGACATCAAGAGCTCCAACACTCACCCATTGAGATTCAAAAGTTTAGACATTATACTGAAATACGATATAAAATAAGGTGAATACCGTTAATATCAAATGTATTTTTCCGTAGTGGAAAGCGGATTCCATATGTTACTGTTACTGCTTGGATTTATACCTTTTCTTGTTGAATGTAACAAAGACTATGTTGAGACAAGTTGTGTAAGTATTTCATTGTATTTTCCACATTCATTCAATGATTGGATTCCTACGACCCTGCACTGCTAAGCTATAATTTAATTGGCAATGGAAGTAAATGTTGCTTCCTATTTATATATAAAAAGAGTTATTTTGTACACCTCTTTTAATTGTCATTGAGTAGGTTTGAATGTACTATTGTTTCCAAGCTCCATTCAATGTTGTCTTCGTTGTGTCTGTTTCTATTAAATTGCAGCAATATCGGTTTTAGTTCGGATGTCCTGTCGCTCCAATGTACATGATATTTGTAAAACAGAAACACTTTTATTTTAATAATGTAATGTCGTTTCACGTTGTTTAAGGTTAGACATCTCGTATGAAATTATTAAAAAATATCGAGCAAGGCCATTCCGTCAAAGTTTTTTTTTCGCTTGTTCTCAGGCATATTACATGACTTGATACTATGAGTGGAAGTTGTAGACCTTATTGCTCTGAGGACCTATGACATATATCATAAAATATTTCTAATAAATTAGCCGATTTAATCTACATACATGTACTTATCGGGATGCAAAATCTTAAGAATAAGATTGGCTCCAAACAATCCAGCTTCATGGATTATTATTATTATTATTATTATTTTGTAGAATGATTCATTCATTTCTGTGAAAAATATTAATGGAGTTATACTAATTTACGGAGGTTGTATTATTGGTCGCTTTTTTGGCCGGGTTGCACAGAGTGCAAATCCGGGTTAAAGTATGGTGAATGTCGGGCGGGCGGCGGGCGGGCGGGGAAAATGGGTACCTATTTTGTGAAATCAACTCCTACAGTTTTTCACCCACATCCTTGAAACTTCATAGAATGTTTCTATATATATTGAAGATGTGCACCTCACTTTATGGAATTATTTCAGGAATTATTTCCCATTTTTCCAAACTTTTGAACTTAGTCGTTTTTTATTGACATCTTCAATAGAGGGTACCTATTTTGTGAAATCAACTCCTCCTACAGTTTTTCACCCACATGCTTGAAACATCATAGAATGTTTCTATATATATTGAAGATGTGCACCTTACTTTATGGAATTATTTCAGGAATTATTTCCCATTTTTCCAAACTTTTGAACTTAGTCGTTTTTTATTGACATCTTCAATAGAGGGTACCTATTTTGTGAAATCAACTCCTCCTACAGTTTTTCACCCGCATCCTTCTTCTTCTTCTTCTTTCGTAATTCCCTCCCGTTTAGGAGCACTCTGATGAGACCGAAAAGTTATAACAGCAACAACATCTGTACATTAAAACACAATAAATCCACTGTAAAATATGAATGAACACTATCCTCCACCATTATAACCAGTGTATATACAACAAGTCGTGAGTTTATATATAAGCATTAATATAGGGAATTTAAAGTAATGTAATGTTAAAATGGCAAGAGGTAAAAATAAATTACATGTTCGTAAGGCTTACGAGTCATAATACTAAGTAAGAGTTTTTTTTAAATGCAATATTAGCATCCTTGAAACTTCATAGAATGTTTCTATATATATTGAAGATATGCACCTCACTTTATGGAGGTATTTCAGGAATTATTTCCTATTTTTCCAAACTTTGGAACTTAGTCGTTTTTTATTGACATCTTCAATAGAAGGTACTTATTTTGTGAAATCAACTCCTCCTACAGTTTTTCACCCACATCCTTGAAACTTCATAGAATGTTTCTATATATATTGAAGATGTGCACCTCACTTTATGGAGTTGTTTCAGGAATTATTTCCCATTTTTCCAAACTTTGGAACTTAGTTGTTTTTTTATTGACATCTTCAATAGAGGGTACCTATTTTGTGAAATCAACTCCTCCTACAGTTTTTCACCAACATCCCTGAAACTTCATAGAATGTTTTTATATATATTGAAGATGTGCACCTCACTTTATGGAATTATTTCAGGAATTATTTCCCATTTTTCCAAACTTTGGAACTTAGTCGTTTTTTATTGACATCTTCAATAGAGGGTACCTATTTTGTGAAATCAACTCCTCCTACAGTTTTTCACCCATATCCTTGAAACTTCATAGAATGTTTTTATATATATTGAAGATGTGCACCTCACTTTATGGAATTATTTCAGGAATTATTTCCCATTTTTCCAAACTTTGGAACTTAGTCGTTTTTATTGACATCTTCAATAGAGGGTACCTATTTTGTGAAATCAACTCCTCCTACAGTTTTTCACCCACATCCTTGAAACTTCATACAATGTTTCTATATATATTGAAGATGTGCACCTCACTTTATGGAGTTATTTCAGGAATTATTTTCCATTTTTCCAAACTTTTGAACTTAGTCGTTTTTTATTGACATCTTCAATAGAGGGTACCTATTTTGTGAAATCAACTCCTCCTACAGTTTTTCACCCGCATCCTTCTTCTTCTTCTTCTTTCGTAATTCCCTCCCGTTTAGGAACACTCTGATGAGACCGAAAAGTTATAACAGCAACAACATCTGTACATTAAAACACAATAAATCCACTGTAAAATATGAATGAACACTATCCTCCACCATTATAACCAGTGTATATACAACAAGTCGTGAGTTTATATATAAGCATTAATATAGGGAATTTAAAGTAATGTAATGTTAAAATGGCAAGAGGTAAAAATAAATTACATGTTCGTAAGGCTTACGAGTCATAATACTAAGTAAGAGTTTTTTTTAAATGCAATATTAGCATCCTTGAAACTTCATAGAATGTTTCTATATATATTGAAGATATGCACCTCACTTTATGGAGGTATTTCAGGAATTATTTCCTATTTTTCCAAACTTTGGAACTTAGTCGTTTTTTATTGACATCTTCAATAGAAGGTACTTATTTTGTGAAATCAACTCCTCCTACAGTTTTTCACCCACATCCTTGAAACTTCATAGAATGTTTCTATATATATTGAAGATGTGCACCTCACTTTATGGAGTTGTTTCAGGAATTATTTCCCATTTTTCCAAACTTTGGAACTTAGTTGTTTTTTTATTGACATCTTCAATAGAGGGTACCTATTTTGTGAAATCAACTCCTCCTACAGTTTTTCACCAACATCCCTGAAACTTCATAGAATGTTTTTATATATATTGAAGATGTGCACCTCACTTTATGGAATTATTTCAGGAATTATTTCCCATTTTTCCAAACTTTGGAACTTAGTCGTTTTTTATTGACATCTTCAATAGAGGGTACCTATTTTGTGAAATCAACTCCTCCTACAGTTTTTCACCCATATCCTTGAAACTTCATAGAATGTTTTTATATATATTGAAGATGTGCACCTCACTTTATGGAATTATTTCAGGAATTATTTCCCATTTTTCCAAACTTTGGAACTTAGTCGTTTTTATTGACATCTTCAATAGAGGGTACCTATTTTGTGAAATCAACTCCTCCTACAGTTTTTCACCCACATCCTTGAAACTTCATACAATGTTTCTATATATATTGAAGATGTGCACCTCACTTTATGGAGTTATTTCAGGAATTATTTCCCATTTTTCCAAACTTTGGAACTTAGTTGTTTTTTTTATTGACATCTTCAATAGAGGGTACCTATTTTGTGAAATCAACTCCTCCTACAGTTTTTCAACCACATCCTTGAAACTTCATAGAATGTTTCTATATATATTGAAGATGTGCACCTCACTTTATGGAATTATTTCAGGAATTATTTCCCATTTTTCCAAACTTTGGAACTTAGTCGTTTTTTATTGACATCTTCAATAGAGGGTACCTATTTTGTGAAATCAACTCCTCCTACAGTTTTTCACTCACATCCTTGAAACTTCATACAATGTTTCTATATATATTGAAGATGTGCACCTCACTTTATGGAATTATTACAAGAATTATTTCCCATTTTTCCAAACTTTGGAACTTAGTCGTTTTTTATTGACATCTTCAATAGAAGGTACCTATTTTGCGAAATCAACTCCTCCTACAGTTTTTCACCCACATCATTGAAACTTCACAGAATCTTTTAATACATATTGAAGATGTGCACCCCATTTTATGGAATTATTTCAGGAATTATTTCCCATTTTTCCAAACAAGTGTTTATCAACATGTAATCAAATCAAATATTGCTTACTTCACCTATTTCTATTTAAATTGATGGCTGCCTCTGTGCTTGTACACCAACATAAAATGTGTCTGATTTTGTCTATATAAATATTCATGACTGCCAATGTGCAATATGATCTTGTAATCACCTTTGTCACCACTACAATAAACACCAAGCAACCCGGCCATTTGTGTCTTTGACCCATTTTTTCTTTTATTGTGTAATATATTCCATTTTTGTAAGTATAATACTGGCGTTAGAGATATATTGTGCGTTCATATTTAAAATTGGATATATTATAAAAACATAATATCGAAAGAAGACAAGCCAACCAGTCAGGAATAGTTCAAATAATGTTTGAATAACAAAGTTTTAAAAAAATCTGACCCAGTGTCTGTGGTAATGTCTAATGTGATGAATATATTCTATGTTCTTCAATGAATATACGTGTCTTGAAAGTAAAATAATAAGGTTATTGGATTGGAATCCTCCATAACCTTTATGTATCCATAAGAACAACAGCACTATTCTTGATTTTTGTATCATTCAAGAGATATATTTTTACTATGTGTAGTCCGTTATAGTTTTGATGTTTGTAGCAGGTCGCTAAACATGCGAACATGTTTATGTATAATTTTAGAATTTCTAAACCTGTAGTATATATTTAGAATGAGAATCATTTCTAAATGAACCTATTTACGATCACAACACTTTTTATAGGCATATGGCAAATGTACGAACCCGTTATACAAGTGGTACAGTAAGTCTGAAAAAGGTAAATATTCTTATTAAATTACACTTTAGATTTCTTCCGAATATTGCTGTAGTTGCAACCACATTTTATAAATAAACAACATTTAATTTACAGTAAATCTTATTCCGGGGTATATAGATACGTTAAACCTGATGAGCTCATTTTCTGTAATCACATGGACTGCATGCAAAGGCAGTGAACTATCGTGATAGTAACATATTCATTTAAGACAGATATAATTTGTACACTATATTTTAGACACAAAAGTTTTATAGTTTGTATCCTATAGTAAGGTTGGACGTAAACTTGGTGCAATTAAATATAGTAAATTAGTATATTATGATACCAATTTTGTTGCATATTCAATGTGTGCGTATTTAGTAGAATTACAGACTTATCAGTTGTGTTCAAGTCAGAAAATATTGGAAGAAAAAAGACTAACCTAACATACTACAGCCAAAATCACTCAATGAGAGAACTATGATCGTGGTTGATGCTTCTTGTTTTCTACAAAATCTGGCAGAAAATGTTAAGGTACCAATTTATGGTTAGTATCGAAATACTAACAACTAAGATGGTACTTTAAAAAGTCCAAAAACTAAAGTGTCTATTGCTGTTCTTTGAATCTAACCGTTTGTTCATTTTGTTCTATGACTTTACGGTATTGAGAACTATTAAAAAACATTATTTGTTAACAGCTGTGTATATAGTGGATCAAATTACGCATAAACTAGTGTTTTTTTCAAAACAAATTTATTCAGATGTGACTTCCAACAAAGGATAAAGTACTCCTATCGGTTTAGTCTTACCGACTTTTTCCCGCTGACCATTACAAATAATCTCTGTATCTATTCTTCCAGAAAAGTCAGATATTCTAACATGCAAAGGAAATCCTCTACTTGGCCGTATTGATTTAGATGAGAGCATATATCCATCCCCATTCCGTGATCTAACGTCGAAAGAAATTGTCGGCTTGTTGCAATACCTTTATTCGGAAATGAATTTAAACTTGACGGTTGCAGAGAAGGCTACAGTTGATTCAAATTATATTTTTAGTGCTGAGATTTTCATTCCTCCGAAAGAAGATGTCTTAAGTTATTTAGATAGAGGTTATCCAAAACCACCTCGTGAAGCCCGTGTAATAGTATTTAGAGGAGGAATTCCAGAACCGGATGTAATAGAAATAATTGTTGGTCCGCTACCTTATCCAACAGATTACCGACATGTTCCATACAGACCGGAATCCCTTCCATTTGCTGATCGGCCTCCTAGCGCAAAGGACAACAATTTGGCAGACATAAATCAAATAGTTGATGACATTGCAGGTAATATGTTGTACGACTTGTACGGCGGACGTTTAGTTGATTGTGGAGACCGTTGTTTAATATTTAACTATGGCAGCTTTCTAACATCAGTACTATCCGGATCAAAAAAGCGACAAGTCTTTCATTGGTTAGAACATTTTGTAGAACATTATGTTTTGAGGCCTTTAGATTTTGCACTTTTGACTGAAAGAGAAGCCAACAACGATTTTCGCATCTTAAAGGTCTGGTTTAGTGGAAGACTTTTTGATAGCCTAGAACAAGCTGTTGAATATTACAACCATAACAGGAACAGCATTCATAAGGTTCATTTTCCTGTAGTTAATAGACAGTCTCCACTGACGGTAAATTCAAGAGGAGAACCTCCTTTTTTCAAACCTTTAAAAAATCCGTCTCAGGTTTCACCCGATGGTAAACGTTACAATATCATGGACAGACATGTGAGCTATAGTTATTGGGAATTTGACATTGCAAATGCTATCTTCACTGGACCCAGAATCAATGATATTAAATATAAGAATGAACGAATCGCATATGAAGTAAGCTTACAAGAAATCGCAATTTTTTATTCTGGTTACAAACCACATGAATATGCCCTAAGTTTCTTGGACACCAGATGGCAGATTGGTACTCTTGCAAAATATCTAATTCCTGGCATTGACTGTCCTCAGGATGCTACGTTTATTAGCTCCTCATTTAAAATTGAGACACAAGATACACCACTACTAAATGATCATGCCTTTTGTGTATTTGAGTTCAATACTGGTATGCCCCTACGTCGTCATCATGGATATTTTACCACCCTTCATTGTTTTTTCGAAGGAGTTGAGAATATTGTCTTGGTTGTCCGTACCATACCAACAGTGGTAATATATGACTATATCATAGATTTTATATTTTATCAAAATGGAGTCATGGAAGTAAAAATCACACCAAGTGGAATCGTATCGAGTACTTGGTACGGACGAGATAATCCTTATAGCTGGCAAGTGAACGAAAATCTGATGTCGCCGATGCATCATCATTTGTTCAATTTCAAAGTCGACTTGGACATTAAAGGGACTTTTAACAGATTCGAAACTCTCGACATTGAACCGGATGTTGTCAAAAATGAAGTTCATAAAGATCCCGGTGCAACCATTGTTCAGAATAAGTTTACCAAACGCCTAAAATCAACGGAAAAACAAGCAGCATGTCAATTTGATTTCGATTTTCCGCAGTATTTGACCTTTGTCAATAACATGAAGAAGGACAAAACGTGAATTGTTGAGTGAAAAGACATCATCTATGTAGCGGAAGCTGAAATTAAAGGTACGGGCTAATTTCTTCTGTTTTTCCTTAAGAAGCCCGTCAAGGAAGTCTGCCTCATATGAGTAAAGGAACAAGTCGGCCAGTAGTGGCGCACAATTAGTACCCATAGGAATGCCAATTGTCTGTTGGAAAACACGTCCACCAAATTGAACAAATATGTTGTCGATCAAAAATTCAATCATCAGGATAATTTCGTTCTCTGTATATTTTTTGTTAGATTTAGAGTGGTTTTTAACAAAGTATGATTTATCTCTACCAATGACAAGGTATTTGTATCTGTTGTTGCCATTTTTATTTTGAAAGCATCGATGGATTAGATCTTTCAACTTCTCCTTCTGTTGTGAATGAGGAATGGTGGTATAGAGGGTAGAGAAATCAAATGGTTTTATGCTTTTACAGACTGAAATGGACCGAGATCGTAAAATATCCTTTAAGTCTGGAGTTCTTTAATATCCACATTTGATTTGATTGATACCACTTCTTGAATACTTTGTCTCACAATAACTTTGGAGGCCCGTTTTAG
This sequence comes from Mytilisepta virgata, assembly GCA_028015205.1. Taxonomy (NCBI): domain Eukaryota; kingdom Metazoa; phylum Mollusca; class Bivalvia; order Mytilida; family Mytilidae; genus Mytilisepta; species Mytilisepta virgata. The sequence goes on along the minus strand of CM051520.1, from coordinate 5,401,261 downwards.
TTGTACAAATTAATAGAAAATTTTACAGTCGTAACAATATTGATTTTGCAATACGAATACGAATGCAAATATTTTATTATCCAAACCATGGGCCCATATAGGGCATGTATACAAATAATAAAATGATATAAATGAAAATACAAAAATGCACTATAAGGAAACTATAATGTATATTACAAGTATCTTCTAATTTCAAACACTCATAAATATGATGGTTGATATTATCAATCACAAAGTCATCTTCTGAAGATAGGAACCAAACAAAATTCCTTGTCTAAGAAAGACTGTAAACATTCTAATACATTATTCCATCTTAAATACTCTGTTTATCTTTATAGGTTAAAAATGAAAATCGTGTTTACCCTCAAAACAATATTTAGATAATATTTCTGATTTTCCAATTTTTTGTACAGGATCTAGTAGCTTGGGTATCAATGGGACTGTACCACATCGTCCATAAAGAAGACTTACCTGTAACACACACACCAGGTTTATCTAAAAGTATACACCTAATACCGTATAATTACTTTGACGAAAGTCCTGGTATGTCTGCCGGCAATGCCGTCCGTGTGGATGCCGTAGATATAAATGATGAAACCAAGTCTGTTAAGATCAGAAGATTTGGTATTCGAAGTGATATTGATTGTAAACCGGAGAAGAATCCGTTTGAAGCCATACTTAGACAGCATCCATGTCAAGTGGTTCAATGTTTTTAAGTACACATTAAAGTTTTATTGAGTGAACTGTTCAATTACCACTTAAAAATAAAGGGGCGTGGGTTTCGGGTCAATACATTTAACATGGTTTAATAACAATAGATGGAGGTTATGTAGCCTTCGACAAACAACAGTCCATGACTAACTTAACATCAGTAAGTTCGAAAACTGTTGACATCCAGAATGATTTGTGCAACATGACATCATGACGTGATACGCAATGAGTGATAAGGCAACATGTACAAACATCAAAGGAAAACAAAACATATATTATTATGAAAGAAACTTACATAGGGATTAGGACCGAGGAAAAGGCACAGAAATGCAATCTATACATTGGGTTGGGACATTAAGAATATATAATATGAATATTGATAAATAATAAAAAGTTTATTATAAAAAAAACATTTAAAAACCTTGAGGTAAATATTTCGTGATATTAACGATCTAAAACAGGGCTTAACTACTTGAACGGATGTCGTATCTCTGGTCAACTTATTGGATATTCGTATTTCATATACATGTTGTGTACCCATAAAACCGGTTTAACTTCACCACTAATCAGTGTCTGTACCAAGTCAGACTATCCTGACTCTCTGTTGTGTTCATGTTTGTACTCGTTTGTGTTGTTTTTGTCCGGCACTCTGTCCGTTGGATTGCTTTGACTGATTGATATGTTATTGTTGACCTTTCCCTGTTATCCATTTGGTTGTTTATGTAATTAATACAAGTATTTGTATTATAGTGTTATTATACCCGCATTGTGGGAATATTGTCGTTGTCGCCGTCCGTCCGTCTGTCCGTCTGCCTGTCCGTCCGTCACACTTTTGTGTGACATCAACTCCTCATTCAGTTTTGGGTATAGTATATTAATTCATTCATAGTAGTGTTGCATATATCCTGTAGATGCGCGATAAGGTTTTAAAATTTTTGATTTCGCTCAACGATATAAATGTGGGACCGAAAACGAGCGAATCATCATAATATGCTTGTGACATCAACACCTCGTTCATTATTGATCCAAGGCTTCTACATTCATTATAGAATGACTGTACATGTGATGTCGATGCACAATAAGGTTTTAAAAATTTGATTTCATTCAAATTCATGGAGCGAAAACCGAAAATAAGCGAATTTTGACAATATGCTTAAAAAATTAATTTCTGAGGCATTTTTTATGCTAGACTTCTGGTTTGTTTATAGGTAGATGTCCATGATGGATAGATGCAAAAACAAGATGCCCCATACACAATTGTAGACCCATGGCAAATAGGAAGTATTATAATTATCAAAATATGCTGTTGATTTTTTTTCCATTTAAAGCAAAGATTTAAATAAATTTTCAGACCTCATCAATTTGCAAGCGCCCCACAACCCCTCCCCTCAAACTCAAATGGTCATCCCCTTATTGGGTTATATGGTATGGACTGAAATGGGTTTTTTTTTAATTTTAAATCGGGATAAGTTTTGTCCTTAACACTAAATTTGCATCAAAATCATCACTTGGAGGAAACAAATGTGGGGGTGCAGCTATAAATTTCGTCTCCGACAGTACTCTAGTTAAATGGGTATTTTCATATAAAGCTTGTATTACGTCCGAATCAGTCGTATTGGGTCGATTTCAGCTGTATAAGTCCGAGGTAACGCAGAGGGCCTTTACAGCTGATCAAGACCCAATAGACTGTTCGAGGACATAACACAGTCTTCATATGAAAATACCCATTTTATGACACGTATATTAACCAACGACATGAAACATGTGAAACGACAGTATTTTGTTTTATTTTTAGTGTGGTTGTTACTATAAGGCGCGTTATATATTGTTGTTTAGGTTATTATTGTTTTTAATATATTCCCTGTTCTCTTTTCTGTCATTAAAAACGATAAAATAAAGGTTTAAAAGGCAACAAAACGTAGATCTATTTTTAGAACATGAACCGGAAGTTTATACAGGGAACAAATTCCAGCTTTCAAGAACTTCGTGTATATTAAATGGTTCATTTATACTGTATTTTAAATCATTGTTTAATAATGATCATAATATAAAAAATACGTTTAAAATCAAATAAAAAAAAATTCTTACAGTTTTATGAGTTTTTTCCTTTTTCATAACCAATATTGAACTCTTTCAACTACCGAATACTACATTTAGGTCGAAGCCATACCACGAAATTGTAATGAACAAACAATTTATAACAACAAGAAGAAATAAACAGATACATATACCTTGTCATTGGTAGAGTTAAATCATACTTTGTTAAAAACCACTCTAAATCTAACAAAAAATATACAGAGGACGACCTGATGATTGAATTTTTGATCAACAATATATTTGTTCAGTTTGGTGGACGTGTTTTCCAAAAGACATTTGGCATTCTTATGGGTACTAATTGCGCGCCACTACTGGCCGACTTGTTCCTTTACTCATATGAGGCAGACTTCCTTGATTGGCTTCTAAAGGAAAAACAGAAGAAGTTAGCCCGTAACTTTAATTTCAGCTTCCGCTACATAGATGATATTTTATCACTCAACAATTCACGTTTTTGCGAATTTCTTACATCTCATCTATCCCAATGAGCTCGACATTGAGGATACCACAGACACTGCCAAGTCTGCATCTCATCTTGACCTTCACCTTGAAATTGACATCAGAGGAAGGCTGAATACAAAACTTTACGACAAATGGGATGACTTTTACTTTCCATTCGTCAACTTCCCATTTTGAACGGCAATATTCCAGAAGCACCGTCGTATGGAGTATATATTTCACAACTCATACGTTATTCCAGAGCTTGTGACATATACATGGGCTTCCTGGACAGAGCCCGGCTCCTGACAGAAAAGTTACTCGGACAGGGGTACGTTGCTCCTAAGTTGAAGTCATCCTTATTAAAGTTTTATGGGAGTCATCATGACTTAGTTGACAGGTATGAAAAAACCGTTTCCCAAATGAAAATGGACCTATTCCATTAATATTATCCCTTCCTCATACCGGATTTGACATAGGCAGCATGGTGGGTGTCCTGCAGGAAGCAGAGACTGCTTACTCTTCCGGAGAACCTGAGTCTATGCCCAGTTTTTTGGTGGGGTCCATGTTGTTCATTTGGTTTCAGCTTTTAATTGTAGTGCATGTATTGTTTTGGTCTTGTCGTCGTTGTTCTCCGGAGTTTGTCAGTTGTTACGATTTTTCCCTCCTTCGAATATCCCTTTGGTATTTCTTGACTTTACATATTGATTCTTAATTTCATATGAATTGGTATAATAAACCAGATGCAGCCTGTGTCGCTCACTTGATATTTTCATTTGTTCATTGCTAAATGACCTTAAGATTAACATCTATGCCATGTTTGGTTTCAATCCATTTAGTAAGTTTCAAGAGGAAGGCGTTTACGTTTCAATCCATTCAGCGGTTCTCTAGAGAAATGTTTTTGTATGTATTTTCCATAGCTATGTTAAACCAAGTCCCCCACTGGCGTCCAACTTCGACGATGGATCGACAACAAAGTAATAACCCTTGGTCAGCACCTCATAAGGAACATTCATGCCATGTTTGGATTCAATCCATACACCGGTTTTCTAGACGATTGTTGTATGTATTTCCCATAGGTTCCTATGTTACACTAAGTCCCCCACTGGCGTCCATCTTCGATGATGGATCGGCAACAAAGTAACAACACTTGGTCAGCACCTCGTAAGGAACATTCATGCCATGTTTGATTCAATCCTTCACCGGTTTTGTAGAAGGTCGTTGTATGTACTTCCCATAGGTTTCTATGTTACACTAAGTCCCCCGCTGGCAGCCATGTTAGATGACGGATCGGCACCAAATTAACAAAACTTAGCAACTCATAAGGAATATTCATGCCATGTTTGGTTTCAATCCGTTCAGTGGTTCTCTAGAAGAAGAGTATATCCCATGGATGACGGAACGGCACCAAAGTAACAATAAAGAACATTTGTGCAATGTTTCGTTTAAACCTATTCAGCAGTTCTCTAGCAGAAAGCAAAATCTGAAATGTGGATGGACGGACGACGGACGCAAATTGATGGCAATAGCTCACATTTCTGGTCAGATGAGCTAAAATCACGATAAAGTTGAAGAAAAATAACTCAAAAAATCAAACGTACAATTGTATTAAACACTGAAATTAAAAAAAAATGAAATCTGTTCTCATTTCTCGCTTTTCAACATTTTACACAATATCTTCCATTCTAGTGTAAATTATATCTTTTGGCACTGATATTACCTCGAGTTTCATGTGATTTCGGGTAGAATTTCATATGAATTGGTACAATAAAAAACATGATAAAGTTAAAGAAAGATAACTCAAGAAATCAAACGCAATTGTTAATAGTACCTTGATTTTATCATGTATATTGAGAAATAATATATGAACATTATATAATGATGTAATAAAAAGGTTTCTGTCTTCTGGCATTTTCTAAAACCATCCCAGTGTTAGCAAAATTGTCATTCTTAGAATGCACATAATTTCATCAGACTGTACAAAATTGACAAGCAAGATAATGGTTGTTTACTTGGCACATGTGTAATAAATATATCTGTGTCTCGTAGTTTTAAAATAAATGTGATCATAATAAGTTTTCAGTGTTCATCCCCATCAAAATTCTAATTTTCTCATGGTCCCTGCAATACATCCAACTCATGTTTACTACAAATTCAGCATTACTTTGTGTAATAATAGTCCTATCTTCTTACATATGGCCAGATTCTTCCTCGAGACATCTGATATTCAAGCTAAAAAAGCAATAAAAAGACACATAATTAGAAGCCATTTCTTCACAATGCATTTTATTAATATAAAACAACATACAGAAAATGTCAATAAAACATAACAGTAAACTAGAGGCTCTCAAGAGCCTGTATCGCTCACCTGGATTTAACTTTTCACCTTGAGCAGACCTAAAAATTTAAGTGTTGCAGTCAATTTGGCTGGTTTTTCTATAGGATTCTGTGTTAAACTAATTTCAGCTGTGGCAGTCATCTTGGTTTAGTCCAGGTCAACGGATACATTTCTAAAAGAGAACCATCTAAGAACCATTTCTGCTAAGTCTTGTTCCAACTCGCTAAGCGGTTTCAGACAAGAAGATTTTTAACTGAATTTTCCTATAGGGTCCAATATTTAACAAAGTTTGGTGTGGCAGCCATCTTGGTTGACAATCCAGGTGATCGGACATATTTCTGAAAGAGGATCTCCTAAGGACCAATGCTGCCAAGTCTGGCTCCAATATGTCAAGTGGTTTCAAACAAGAAGATTTTTCAATGAATTTTTCCATAGGGCCCTATGTTAAACTAAGTTCGGGTGTAGCGGTCATCTTGGTTGACAGTCTGGGTCATCGCACAAAAATTCTGAAAGAGGACCATCTAAGGACCCATTGCTACCAAGTCTAATTCTAATTGACTTAGTGGTTTCAGACGTGAAGATTTTTGAGTGAATTTCCCATAGGGTCCTATGTTAAACTAAGTTCTGCTGTGGCGGCCATCTTCGTTTACAGTCCACGAAATCAGACACATTTCTGAAAAAGGACCTCCTAAGGACCAATGCCGCCAAGTCCTGCTCCAATATTTCAAGTGGTTTCAGACAAGATTTTTCAATGAATTTTCCTATAGGGCCCTATGTTAAACTAAGTTCAGCTGTGGCGGCCATCTTGGTTCACAGTCCGGGTCATCAGACACACCTCTCTAAGAGGACCATCTAATGACCATTGCTGCCAAGTCTGGTTCCAATTGGTCAAGTGGTTTAAGGCAAGAATATTTTTCAATGAATTTTCCCATAGGGCCCTATGTTAAACTAAGTTCGGCTGTGGCGGCCATCTAGGTTAACAGTCCGGGTCATTGGACATATTTCTGAAAGAGAACCTCCAAAGAACCATTACTGCCAACTTTGGTTCCAACTGGCCTTGTAGTTTCATATAAGAAGATTTTTGAAATTCACCCCCCCCCTTTTTTTTCTATTTTTAGTAACAGCAGCCATGGAAGTCGGGGATGCCAGACATAATTTTGGAAGGGGGCCACCCAAGGACCATTCCACCAAAGTCTGGTCTCAATTGGCCCAGTGGTTTGAGAGGAAAAGATCTTTAAAGCAAAGTTTACGCTGGATGCCGTCTTTAAAGGGCAAAAACTCCTATAAGGGGTCAATCAACGATTTTGGTCATGTAGACTTATTTGTAGATCTTACTTTGTTGAACATTTTTGATGTTTACAATTTGTCTTTATCTATAATAATATTCAAGATAATAACCTAAAACTGCCAAATTTCCTTAAAATTAACAATTCAGGGGCAATAACCCAACAAAGGGTTGACCGATTCGTCTGAAAATTTCATGACAGGTAGATCTTGACCTGATGAACATTTTTACTTCGTGTCAGTTTTGCTCTAATTGCTTTAGTTTTTGAGATATAAGACAAAAACTGCAGTTTACCCCTATGTTCTATTTTTAGCCATGTCGGCCATGTTGGTTGACAGGCGGGGTCATCGGACAGATTTTTTAAACTAGATACCCTAATGATGCTTGTGGCCAAGTCTGGTTCAATTTGGCCCAGTAGTTTCAGAGGAGAAGATTTTTGTAAAAGTTAACGGACGACGGACGACGGACGACGACGGACGACGGACGCCAAGTGATGAGAAAAGCTCACTTGAACCTTTGGGTCAGGTGAGCTAAAAATTCGAAAAGGCATTAACAATAAGAATACTAAAATTTACTAAGTCAAACAAATAAATGTTATTATAAGACGTTTTCAGTGTTTGTTCCCCTCAAAATTCTATTTTTTCTCATGGTCCCTTCAATACATCCATCTGATTTTTACTACATATTCATCATTACTTTATGTAATTAATCGTGTATCTATATATCCATCTTCTTACCGACGGTCGGGTTCTTCCTCGAGAAATCCCAATATTCAAGTAAAAAAAAACAATAAAAAAGACATACATAATAGAAGCCATTTCGTCATAATGCATTTTATTTATATAAAAACAATATACAGAAAATGTCAATAAAACATAACAATAAAAAAGGCATTAATAAGAAGAATACTAAAATTTACTGAAGTCAAACAGATTGCACATCAAAGTCAGTTTTTAGCTATTTGTATTATGTTTTAGTTTTACTTATGTTAATCTTTATCTTACAGATATACTAGCCCGAAATTGATACCCAAAATTTACTGTTAAAAAATTCTAAAATTTGTGAAAAGTAATGAGTGTGTCCTTCGTGCATAGCTTCGTCCTAAGACCTTTTGGCTTCACCCCTTTTGGTCATTTTGGTATTTTTGAATTTTCCCTTCAACATTTTGGTTATTTGTTTTGGTTTTCAACATTTTAGGCCTTGAGCACAACTGATGAGTCGTAAATCGACGAAATGTGCACATCTTGCGCATCGAAATTGATATAAAAGAATTGTATATATATAGTATGAAAACCTATAAAAAATACTTATGGGCAAACATAAAATTTAGGTTTATCTAATTAACATTACAAAACTATGAGAGTTTTTAGCGATTAGTTAGTTTCACATATATTTTCAGTATATCGATTTGACAGAATGTGTGTGTATGTGTGTGTTAACAATGTTTAACAAACGGGATGAAATTATTTCCACTGACGAGTCTATAAACGCGAAATTAATGTGCCCCTGTGTTTATTATGTGAAAGATTTCCTATTGCCAGGAAATATTTTGACGTCGAAAACAACTACATTGTATTTTAACTTACCACAAACTTGCTCAAAGAATATTGTCTTATAAGATTACTAATAAAAAATTGTTCGAAGAGGAGCAAACAAAAAACAATCCAGACAAACCCTGGAAGACAAATGAACAGCCACACACTTAAGAATAAACACTGAAAACTAAAAAACAATGAACAACACGAACTCCTATAAAAACTAGGAATGAACTCAGGTGCTCCCGAAGGGTAAACAGTACCTGCTTCGCATACGGCACCCGTCGTGAAGTTCAACAAAGTCGATCCGGTGGTATTCACAAATCGATGGAGATACAAAAAATGTACATGAAATAGTACGACAGTAAGAACAGGTCCAACATCATCTTTCGATATTGGAAAACTCTAACGGTCAATCAATTCGTGACGACGACCTGATAAAACCCTGATTAAGAATTTTGTGACGACAATAACCGTCTTTGTCGAAAGTTATGGTAACTCGCGCATGTCCCTGAACATGTTGAAAAACGGATAAGCTGAGAAACAGACGCCATATACACGCGATGCTGGTATATTGCTGCTCAAGAAGTAAAGGTTAAATTTAAATTTGTAAATGCACTGTAGTTTACAATAACTTGTTCAATAATTTTATTCCTGACGGCCACTACATTGGAAAAGGTTAAAACTTCATCCAGAAATATTTTTGAAATTGATCCATTACTGTAATTTCTTCTTACAACATGGACTACAAAGGAGAATTAGTAAAAAATAAATTCATTTAGGATAATATTGTCACCAACTAGAGCTTTAATGCATTCCTTAAGTAACAGCTAGGCCCACGGACACAAAGCAGAAAGCGACCACGCAGAAACTGTTCAATCTGTCTGCATCTGCCCATAAGTTTAAGTGATAAAGATTTTCAAATAGGTTTGGTTGATTTGAGTAAGACGAACTATATCCCTCAAAAGTATAGACCATCAAACATAGTTAGAAAACTATATTAATTACTTATTTTTCTATTTGACAACAAATTAATTTGAATATTGCAAATACTTCCTTCATGGCAGTATGTTACGTTGAGTACGTTGAAAGATCAATAATTAATTTGTAAAAAATGTAACTACATTCATCGTGTATCAATATATAAACATGTTTTTTTCTGGGAAAAGTTCAGTCCCAGTAGGTGAAATCTTACCCAACATATAATTTCATCTTGAGCAATATATATAAATATAGTGTTATTTTACATGTGTTAAGTTTAAACAAGTACTGTGGTTTCTGTTTACTGGAGTGATATCCCAGGAGTGATATTTGTCATAATTATTACAGTCTGTTAAATTAATATCTGTTTTCATGATATCATACTACCTACATCATTGTTACCTTTTACCACTATTTGGGGCACATTTATAAAATTCCTTTTTGGGGTTTATTTACTCCTTGGAAAATCTTGTCTAACAGACTTGTGAGACTTTCTCATGCTATATTAAACTACCAAGCTAATTTTATATTTTATCGTTTATTGGGGGTTTATGCCAAAGTATAACGCAAAGTTTATGTTTTATCGTTTATTGAGATTGTATACCAAAGTATGACATTTTTTAATTTAGTTTTAACCGGAGCTGTATTCGTACTGTATCTTAAAGACCATTCAATTAAAATGTGTTAGACCAGTGGTGTCTCACAGAGAAAGCTTCTAAAAGAGGCACTTGTTGGCCCAAAGGCACCGGACACGCTTTCGAAAGGTGATCACCGAAGGATTATGGCACGCCGTTGTTATATTTATTCAACAAGTTCGAGATATCGTATTTAGTTAAATAAGATATCTTATAAACTAATTGAGATATCTTAATAATAAAATGAGATATCTTATATATTAAATAAGATATCTTATTAAATTGTTTATAAAGATATCTTATTAAAATGTTTATAAAGATATCTTATTAAATATATAAGATATCTTATTTAAAATATAAGATATCTCTATTAATTTATAAGATATCTTATTAACTATATAAGATATCTTTTATATAGTTAATAATAGAGATATCTTATAAACTTATAGAGATATCTTATTAACTTATAGAGATATCTTATTTAACTGGTTATAAAGATATCTTATTAAATATATAAGATATCTCTATAAGTTAATAAAACATATCTATTAGTTTATAAGATATCTTATAAACTTTATAAGATATCTAATAAAGTATGTGTTTAAAAGATATCTTTATAAAAAAGTAAGATATCTTATATACTTTATAAGATATCTTATATACTTTATAAGATATCTTATTAACTTATAGAGATATCTTATTAACTTATAGAGATATCTTATTTACTTTCAAATTAAAGATATCTTGGAATTTGAATAAATATAAAAACGGCGTGCCATAAAGGATACTTTCGTCGATGTTTTGTCCACGCTTGCAATGCGGTTTCAATGCAAAATATTTTTAAGGATATATACAGTGCATGTATGAAGACGGGCAAAAAATTATGACAACGATTAACTGTAAATAAATAAAAATGTTGAGTCACATAATTTAAAATTCTTGTTTACTTGGAGTGTATATATGTATATACATATGTATGTTTTTAATTAGAGAATATGCCGATTTTTTTAGTCATTTAGAAATATCCCTTTACAACAGGGGTAAACGTAGGCGGGGGTCTATAACACATTATTTACACGCTAGTAGACTAGTAGACATTTAAACATACGATGATCAATAAGCATTATTTTAATAAAAGTTTTGTATCTGTTAACAATATTTAAAACAATACATATCAGCTAACAATGAATCAATAATCAAGCCATTGTATAAGAAGGGTGCAAATCTTAAAGGGGCACTGACGGAAAATTAATTTTACTTTCTTCACTGTGATACATTTCCATCTCATTAACTTTATTATCAGATTTGTAAAAAACTAAATACATGTTAATTTTTACAACTAGTTGTCAATCAACCATTACAATAGATAACATGTAATGGTCACTTTCTTAAAATTTGCCTTTGGTACATATTCAACGATGTGAAGCTTTGGATCTAGTAATTTTACGTATAAAAATGTGTTTGCTGACCTCAACTGGGGGGGGGGATGTGCCCCTGGTAAATACGCCACTGTGGAAGACCTTATTATTTGTACTGGTTACATCCGGATTGTCCCACTTTTAAATTTGGTCTACGTTGGTTTTGGGACTCGAGGTGGTCGCGTCTGTTGAATTTGTTTGACACCATTCATATCAGATAGCAATAACCCAATAATCCTTTTTTAACCCACCACATGCTTTATTTCCAATTAAAACTTTACGTGTTTCCTTCTGTTTTCTTCGTCGTGGAAACTGAATTTGCTCTGTACAAAGGAAATTCTGTATCTTTTTCGAAGAAATAAATAATTCGACGAAAGTAAGAATGTACACAACATATAAAATATCTTAATTCTTTGGAAGTTCCAACATGCAGGGACACTCCTAGTAAAATGTTATTGAAAATTTTGTCAGACTTCTAACTGACATAGCTTACCATAATAATTTTATAATTAAAAACGTTAATTATCATTTATTGTTATTGGAGTCTTTATCATCTTTGAACACTTTATAAGTTTTGCGGTAGCATGATAAAGGTTTTAATTTTTTAATTGCAGCAGGACAAAGATTTAATTTATCTCTGTATGTTATCATGTTCATACATCGTGTACATTTATATTATTGATTGTAATGTTTTAATATTCTTAATACAAAAAAAGTCTTTAAATATATTCAAGCAAATTGTTTGTCCTTTCATAAAGAACAGAGTAACCTCGGTTGTAACCAATCAGCGCTAGAATTTTTTTTGAATGATAAAAAATGTTCATGCTGTTTTGACGTTATATTAAAATGTACCACAGATAAAGTATTAAGTACTGGTAATACATGTACCACGAGTATTTTTCCATAGAAAAAGGTATATTCTTTGCGGAGATGTTTTGGCTAATATTTTACTTTCTTCACTGTGGTACATTTCCATCTCATTAACTTTGTTATCAGATTTGTAAAAAACTAAATACATGTTAATTTTTACAACTAGTTGTCGATCAACCATTACAATAGATAACATGTAATGGTCACTTTCTTAAAATTTGCCTTTGGTACATATTCAATGATGTGAAGCTTTGGATCTAGTAATTTTACGTATAAAAATGTGTTTGCTGACCTCAACTGGGGGGGATGTGCCCCTGGTTAATCCGCCACTGTGGAAGACCTTATTATTTGTGCTGGTTACATCCGGATTGTCCCACTTTTAAATTTGGTCTACGTTGGTTTTGGGACTCGAGGTGGTCGCGTCTGTTGAATTTGTTTGACACCATTCATATCAGATAGCAATAACCCAATAATCCTTTTTTAACCCACCACATGCTTTATTTCCAATTAAAACTTTACGTGTTTCCTTCTGTTTTCTTCGTCGTGTAAACTGAATTTGCTCTGTACAAAGGAAATTCTGTATCTTTTTCGAAGAAATAAATAATTCGACGAAAGTAAGAATGTACACAACATATAAAATATCTTAATTCTTCGGAAGTTCCAACATGCAGGGACACTCCTAGTAAAATGTTATTGAAAATTTTGTGTGTCTGACATAGCTTACCATAATAATTTTATAATTAAAAACGTTAATTATCATTTATTGTTATTGGAGTCTTTATCATCTTTGAACACTTTATAAGTTTTGCGGTAGCATGATAAAGGTTTTAATTTTTTAATTGCAGCAGGACAAAGATTTAATTTATCTCTGTATGTTATCATGTTCATACATCGTGTACATTTATATTATTGATTGTAATGTTTTAATTTTCTTAGTACAAAAAAGGTCTTTAAATATATTCAAGCAAATTTTTTGTCCTTTCATCAAGTACAGCGTAACCTCGGTTGTAACCAATCAGCGCTATAATTATTTTTGAATGATAAAAAATGTTCATGCTGTTTTGACGTTATATTAAAATGTACCAGAGATAAAGTATTTAGTACTAGAAATACATGTACCACGAGTATTTTTCCATAGATAAAGGTATATTCTTTGTGGAGATGTTTTGGCTAATATTTTACTTTCTTCACTGTGATACATTTCCATCTCATTAACTTTATTATCAGATTTGTAAAAAACTAAATACATGTTAATTTTTACATCTAGTTGTCAATCAACCATTACAATAGATAACATGTAATGGTCACTTTCTTAAAATTTGCCTTTGGTACATATTCAACGATGTGAAGCTTTGGATCTAGTAATTTTACGTATAAAAATGTGTTTGCTGACCTCAACTGGGGGGATGTGCCCCTGGTAAATCCGCCACTGTGGAAGACCTTATTATTTGTGCTGGTTACATCCGGATTGTCCCACTTTTAAATTTGGTCTACGTTGGTTTTGGGACTCGAGGTGGTCGCGTCTGTTGAATTTGTTTGACACCATTCATATCAGATAGCAATAACCCAATAATCCTTTCTTAACCCACCACATGCTTCATTTCCAATTAAAACTTTACGTGTTTCCTTCTGTTTTCTTCGTCGTGGAAACTGAATTTGCTCTGTACAAAGGAAATTCTGTATCTTTTTTGAAGAAATAAATAATTCGACGAAAGTAAGAATGTACACAACATATAAAATATCTTAATTCTTTGGAAGTTCCAACATGCAGGGACACTCCTAGTAAAATGTTATTGAAAATTTTGTGTGTCTGACATAGCTTACCATAATAATTTTATAATTAAAAACGTTAATTATCATTTATTGTTATTGGAGTCTTTATCATCTTTGAACACTTTATAAGTTTTGCGGTAGGATGATAAAGGTTTTAATTTTTTAATTGCAGCAGGACAAGATTTAATTTATCTCTGTATGTTATCATGTTCATACATCGTGTACATTTATATTATTGATTGTAATGTTTTAATTTTCTTAGTACAAAAAAGGTCTTTAAATATATTCAAGCAAATTTTTTGTCCTTTCATCAAGTACAGCGTAACCTCTGTTGTAACCAATCAGCGCTAGAATTATTTTTGAATGATAAAAAATGTTCATGCTGTTTTGACGTTATATTAAAATGTACCATAGATAAAGTATTTAGTACTAGAAATACATGTACCACGAGTATTTTTCCATAGATAAAGGTATATTCTTTGTGGAGATGTTTTGGCTAATATTTTACTTTCTTCACTGTGATACATTTCCATCTCATTAACTTTATTATCAGATTTGTAAAAAACTAAATACATGTTAATTTTTACAACTAGTTGTCAATCAACCATTACAATAGATAACATGTAATGGTCACTTTCTTAAAATTTGCCTTTGGTACATATTCAACGATGTGAAGCTTTGGATCTAGTAATTTTACGTATAAAAATGTGTTTGCTGACCTCAACTGGGGGGATGTGCCCCTGGTAAATCCGCCACTGTGGAAGACCTTATTATTTGTGCTGGTTACATCCGGATTGTCCCACTTTTAAATTTGGTCTACGTTGGTTTTGGGACTCGAGGTGGTCGCGTCTGTTGAATTTGTTTGACACCATTCATATCAGATAGCAATAACCCAATAATCCTTTCTTAACCCACCACATGCTTCATTTCCAATTAAAACTTTACGTGTTTCCTTCTGTTTTCTTCGTCGTGGAAACTGAATTTGCTCTGTACAAAGGAAATTCTGTATCTTTTTTGAAGAAATAAATAATTCGACGAAAGTAAGAATGTACACAACATATAAAATATCTTAATTCTTTGGAAGTTCCAACATGCAGGGACACTCCTCGTAAAATGTTATTGAAAATTTTGTGTGTCTGACATAGCTTACCTTGATAATTTTATAATTAAAAACGTTAATTATCATTTATTGTTATTGGAGTCTTTTTCATCTTTGAACACTTTATAAGTTTTGCGGTAGGATGATAAAGGTTTTAATTTTTTAATTGCAGCAGGACAAGATTTAATTTATCTCTGTATGTTATCATGTTCATACATCGTGTACATTTATATTATTGATTGTAATGTTTTAATTTTCTTAGTACAAAAAAAGTCTTTAAATATATTCAAGCAAATTTTTTGTCCTTTCATAAAGAACAGAGTAACCTCGGTTGTAACCAATCAGCGCTAGAATTTTTTTTGAATGATAAAAAATGTTCATGCTGTTTTGACGTTATATTAAAATGTACCAGAGATAAAGTATTTAGTACTGGTAATACATGTACCACGAGTATTTTTCCATAGATAAAGGTATATTCTTTGCGGAGATGTTTTGGCTAATATTTGCTTTGATGCCTTTGTGTATTGAATGTTATGATGATGTTGGAACAAGATGTGTAAGTACATTTAAGTTGTATATTTTCAATATTTCCCATGGCGTTTGGATCATTTATTTGATGACTGGGTAAGACTCTTAAAATGACGAATATTTTGTACAATTTTAGAAATTTATAATCGTGTAGAATTTTCTTAACAAATATAATGAATATATAAATTTTAAGTGAATTTATCCACAACTTTTATACATTTTATATTTTTTATTTAATGTTTTTGTGTATTGGTTTACTTTATCTGTATTTTTCATTTGATTCATTATATTTATTGCAATTTTTATTTAGTTCATTTTATATTTTTTTATTTCACCTGATAAATAGATGTAATGTTTTTTAACAATTTTAAAATTTTGTAAAATTTTCTTAATAACCAATAACCTATATATTTTATAGAGATATGGTAAATGTAAGAATCCGTTATATAGATGGAAGAGTAAGCCTACAAATGGTAAATAATTAAATTTCTTTGTCATATTGAATCAATAACCACCATAAGTAATAGATAATAAAGAACAAAATTAATAGTCATATATTACGGTATTTAGTCAAATTACATTTTATATAATATACATGTACGGGTTTTCTGCAAAGCATTGGAATGTTGTCTACATTATATACATGTAATACAGATATAACTTATATAATTATGCAGTATATTTCAGTTGCCAGTGACCTATGGTCTCTTTTCAACAATCCCGTTTATTTTCCCTCAGATCATTGCAAATGCTTTAATTTTGTGCTTTTATGTTCTAATTCTAATCAGTTGAGTTTGCTATTTGTTTTAATTCTTTTTTTTTTAGACAATTGTATCTGTGTGATGTTTTTCTTTCTGAATATTTTACTACAGTGTGGGCTACTTAGCTCTAGTTCGTCGTTTAAGAGCTCCCAGCAGCTGTTAAGATGATGAACATCAATAAAATCGCTGTTAAATTTGCATTTTATACATTTGATTTCTTGGACACTTGTCTTATATACATTCACCCTATATCCTGACGATTAGAAAATGTCGTATACAGCATAGTTTAAATTTACTATATCTAATATTAGTATCTTTGGATTGTTATTTTGAAACTCCTGGGATGATGCCTCTGCTGGTGGACCCTAGGTCCCCGAGGGTATTCGCCAACCCAGTCGTCAGACTTGTCTGACATGATTATTCATTGATTTGTTACAGAAATTACCAGTATTTAGCAAAATTCCAAAATAATAGAAATACTAAGGGTTCATTCCTTGTATTGCACATGGTAGATCTCCTTAGCTGAAATTTGGCTTCCTATTTCGGTATTTTTGGTTGAGTACTTCTTGTTTAATATAAGTTTGGTTTTTTGGTCTTCCAAATGTTTCGGTTTTAATGCTGCTGATGAGAGGTAACTCCTTGAAATGCGTCGTATACAGCATAGTTTAAATTTACTATATCTAATATTAGTATCTTTGGATTGTTATTTCGTAATGGGGTAAATATATATTATGCAAGTAAATGATTTAAAAATGCAAGAAATTTATCTGTAAATTTGCGTTTAAGGGAAGGGCCGAAAGGGTTGAGTTTGCGTTTTCGTCTTTTGGCGATTTTCGTTCTTTTGTTTTTAGATTTAAAGCCGAAAAGGCATCTGTCCTCAAAACTGAATACTTTTTGCACCTTTTTGTAAGACATACTTCAGTTATTTGTGTTGCACACTCATTAGTTCCGCTGGGATAAAAGGATGGGTTGAAAGAGATTTTAAACAATTAAATTACGGTGTGGGTTTCATTGTGGCGACCTGTAGATGTATGTTCTTGGTTAGTTTATTTGGATGGAATAAGAATAAACTTTGATAAGAAAATATTTTAATTATGTTATTACTTATTCCGGTCCATCTGATTCAGACGAAGAAGAGGAAGTTGACGAGGATTGTTTTTTTTTTTTTTTTACTAAGTATTGAAGAACACTATTTTTAATAAAACATTAGAAAATACATTTTATATTGAGCATGTATTTAGACTTCTAAAGGTCTTTAATGTAATTGGTTCGTTACATGGACATAACTGTAATGATATGGGAAAGATGTATGTCTATGTGCGAACCTGTGTGCCAGAGGGTCAATGCTTCTTTTTTACGCATATTGTCGAAGTTTATATGCATGTATAAATTATTTTTATTTTCAGTATAGCACTTTGATATTTATATTAAATGACTGTTCTTCTTGGTGATTTTCAGTTACAGTTTAATTCAAAGAGACTACTGACTGTATTGAAACAAAATCTTTACATGCGGTGTTTCGTATTCAAGTTGACCATTTTTTCTTTCATGTTTTGAATGAACAGATCTAAGCTTTAACAAATGAAGATTTAACATACGATGATAATAACATCGATTGCTGGTATATAATAAAAAAACACATTTTGCGGAATAGATTGTATTTACTTAAATTTCAAACAGATACACCATACGTATCCGATACGGACGCGATACTTCTTAAAATGACTGACTTCCATGACTTATATTGTTAAATTTCCCTTCTTGAGTAACAATATACCAGCATCACCTGCATATGGCGTCTACGTTTCTCAGCTTATCCGATATTCAAGGGCATGCGTGAGTTACCCTGACTTTAGACAAAGACGATTAACGCTGTCACAAAATTTTCTTAACCAGGGTTTTATCAAGGATAAGTTAATGTCATCACTTAGGAATGTTAACGGTCATCATCACAAATTGATTGACCGTTACAGCGTTCCAATATCTCAGATGATGTTAGATCTGTTCCCACTGTCGTAACATTTCATGTACATCCATCGATTTGGAACTTCACGACGGGTGCCGTATACAGAACAGGAACTGCTTACCCTTTCAGAGCACCTGAGTTCACTCCTGGTTTTTATCGGAATTCGTGTTGTTCATTGTTTTTTAATTTTCAGTGTTTATTTGTTGTGCTTGTGTTCCCGGGTTTGTCTGTCTAATGGATTTCGTTTTTTTTTATTTGCTCCTTAGGTATATTTGTCCTCTTTGATACCAGCTTACAATGAACCATGGTTCTAACTTTTGTACCATAAATTATAAAAAATGTAGTTATTTTTTTTTCTATCTTTAAACGTTTGGTATTGAGCACTCCTGATGAGACAGACCGGCGGTAGCATGCTCGCCTCAAGTGACAAGGTAGGAAGTTTGATGTCCTGCCCGGGTCAAACCAAAGACATTAAAATTGGTATTTATTGCTTCACATCGCC
This sequence comes from Mytilisepta virgata, assembly GCA_028015205.1. Lineage (NCBI taxonomy): Eukaryota > Metazoa > Mollusca > Bivalvia > Mytilida > Mytilidae > Mytilisepta > Mytilisepta virgata. Next base: position 5,382,327 of record CM051520.1, on the reverse strand, counting down.
TTCAGGAGCACATTGAATGACTGGTCGTGTGTTTTTTAGGGTGACATGTCTTCCTGTGGACTGTTACGTCATGAGCTAGCACTTTAAAAACCCGGCTCATCTTTTTGGTCTATTACAAAGCAGTATTTATATATCACATCAACATGTTTTCTTCCTGATATGCATGTTATACCTGCCACTAGACGGTAAACAATAATCGTTTCATCCTGATGTGACACTTTATACCAATCGACATCTCTGTATAAACAGCAAACAAACAATCCGTCGAACGATTTTGAATTCCAACTTATAAAATGTTCTTATCGCCTTAATTAAAGATAATTTGGATTGTTGTTTTGGTGGACACTTTTAATTATCTCTACTTTGATTTCATTTTTCCAGATATTCCGACATGCAAAAGTGATCCTAGGTTACCATATGGCCGTATTGAACTAGATGAGAGCCTACATCCATCTCCATTCCGTGATCTTACATCGAAAGAAATAGACGGTTTGCTGGATTACCTTTATTCGGAGACACAATTAAATTTGACAGTTGCAGAGAATGCAACGGTTAGTTCAAATTATGTTTTCAATGCTGAAGTTTTCTTGCCTCCAAAGAAAGCTGTCTTGGATTGTTTAGATAGGGGTTATCCGCAGCCGTCTCGTGAAGCCCGTGTGATAATATTTAGAGGAGGAATCCCAGAACCAGATGTAATAGAAATAATTGTTGGTCCACTACCTTACCCAACAAATTACCGACATGTTCCATACAGACCCGAATCCCTTCCATTTGCTGATCGACCACCTAGCGCAAAGGACAACCTTTTTGCAGACATAAATCCCATAGTTGATGCCATTGCAGGTAATATGTTGTATGACTTGTACGGCGGACGTTTAGTTGATTGTGGAGACCGTTGTTTAATATTTAACTATGGAAGCTATCTAACATCAGTACTATCCGGATCAGAAAAGCGACAAGTCTTTCATTGGTTAGAACATTTTGTAGAACATTATCTTTTGAGGCCTTTAGATTTTGCACTTTTGACTGAAAGAGAAGCCAACAACGATTTTCGCATCTTGAAAGTCTGGTTTAATGGCATACTTTTTGACAGCTTAGAGCAAGCCGTTCAATATTACAACCAAAACAGCAACAGCATTCAAAAAGTTCCTTTTCCAGTAATTAATAGAGAATCTCCCCTGACTGTTAATTCAAGAGGAGAACCTCCTTTCTCCAAACCCTTAAAGAATCCGTCTCAGGTTTCACCCGATGGTAAACGTTACAATATCATGGACAGACATGTGAGCTATAGTTATTGGGAATTTGACATTGCAAATGCTATCTTTACTGGGCCCAGGCTGAATGATATTAGATATAAGAATGAAAGAATTGCATATGAAGTAAGCTTACAAGAACTTGCAAATTTTTATTCTGGTTATAAACCACAAGAATATGCCCTAAGCTTCTTGGACGCTAGATGGCAGATTGGTACTCTTGCAAAATATATGGTTCCTGGCGTCGACTGTCCTCAGGATGCTACGTTTATAAGCTCCTCATTTAAAATTGAGACACAAGATACACCACTAGTAAATGATCATGCCTTTTGTGTATTTGAGTTCAACACTGGTTTGCCCCTACGTCGTCATCATGGATATTTTACCAACCTTCATCGTTTTTTCGAAGGAGTTGAGAATATTGTCTTGGTTGTCCGTACCATACCAACAGTGGTAATATATGATTATATCATAGATTTTATATTTTATCAAAATGGAGTCATGGAAGTAAAAATCACACCAAGTGGAATCGTAGCAAGTAATTGGTACGGGCAAGATAATCCTTATAGCTGGCAAGTAAACGAAAATCTGATGTCTCCGATGCATCATCATTTGTTCAATTTCAAAGTCGACTTAGACATCAAAGGGACATGTAACAGATTCGAAACTCTCGACATTGAAAATGATATTGTCCAGAATGAAGTTCATAAAGATCCTGGTGCAACCATTGTTCAGAATAGGTTTATAAAACGACTAAAATCAACCGAAAGTCAAGCTGCATACGAATTTGATTTCAATTATCCGAAATATCTCACCTTTGTCAATGACATGAAGAAGGACAAATTTGGAAATTCTCCAGGTTACAGACTCGTAAATGGTGGTATGACCAAACTACTGCGACCAGCAGCGGAAGACAACAATCCAGGAGTTTATTGGGCTAAATATCAAGTAGCAGTAACAAAATACAAAGATAGCGAACCAAATGCCAGTCCAATTTATGCAATTTCAGACAACCCGGTGTTCACCTTTAAAGATTTTATTGATGATGATGAAAATATAGTTGATGAGGTAAGATGTTAGATATTTGAGGGCTGTAGTTTTTGACAAATCATAGTAGGGCACATAACAAATTATTTTTATTAAGATTATTTGTCCCCGTGCAGTTATTACTGAATATTTTGTGAAGATATATTCCATAAATTTACTTTAACTGTAAAGTAATGTATAAGTAAGGTGTTTAGTTCATTTGCCAATCTAGGGGTCCTTAACGTTATGAAAATTTACAGGTAATCAGTTTTCATATTCATGATCGTCCTCTCAGTTATATTATAGTTTCTTCTATTTATATACTTAATTTAAAACGGGAAATATAATTAAAACAAAGTCCAGAGAAAGTAGTAACAGTTATCTTCCAAATTAATGAAACAATTTGTAGTTTGCTGGTTGTCTAATAAATAAAATATTTTTGTAATTTTGGTAAAATTTTGATTTCACAGGATCTAGTAGCTTGGGTATCAATGGGACTTTACCACATTGTACATAAAGAAGACTTACCTGTCACAAATACACCAGGTTTATCCAAGAGTATACACCTTATACCGTATAATTACTTTGACGAAAGTCCTGGTATGTCTGCAGGCAATGCCGTCCGTGTGGATGCCGTAGATATAAATGATGAAACCAAGTCTGTAAAGATCAGGAGAAACGGTATTCGAAGTGATGTTGATTGCATACCTAAGAAGAACCCTTTTGAAGCCGTGCTTAAGCAGGATCCGTGTCCAGTAGTTCAGTGTTTATAAATAAACATTAAAGTTTTATTAGTTTATTTGTTAGTTTAACAGTTTTTTGTTCATTATTTCATATACAACCTTATTTTCAATGAAGGATGAAGGAAGTTTCTACATAAATCAGATGATAACCCCACAATTTATGCTTAGACTGCATGAATTTTTTTTTTCATTTTTATGTTAATAAACGAGAACATGTCCACCAGATAGCCCGCATCATTGCTACAGGGGCCATTGTGTCAACTATGCATGAAACTCTTTTACAAAGTTTCAAAACATTTTGTAGTTTCAAATGAGACTTTTGAAAATTGGCCAATAAAAATCAGATGGCATGGCGTCTGGCAGCCAAAATGTTCATCTAATCGGAACCAAAGGTGGATCGTTTACAGAGGTCCTTCCGTTCATCATTCCTACCAAGTATGTTACAATCCGCAATGTAGTGTCAGAGAAGATCAAAATGTGAATATTTACGAACGATGGAAGACGGACGACGGACGCAAAGTGACGGCATAAGCTGACATGGCCTACAAGCCAGGTGAAGTAATAATAGAAGAGTACAAAACACAAACATGAACACAACATAGCCAGGATGGTCTGAGTTGGTACAGACAGTGAACAGTGGTGGTGTTAAACCGGTTTTATGGGTATTCCCCCCCTTCTTATCAATCCTGACACTCTGGTGTATAAAACACACTATAAAATATAAAAAACAACACAGTATGATTACCAACAGGGTGACCTCTTGCTAGAACTGCAAATTAGAGTGAACTGTACATAATTTAGATAGCAGGGTCAGACGCTCTCATAACCTCTATCTACTAAACGAAAAGGTCTGAAATAACACTCCCATAAAGGGTCTAATGCTATCGAGTCATAGAGTTCAATAGAAATCAGCAGTATTCGTGAGGGGCCAATACTATCTAAAGTCTTCAAGTCGTTGGGAGAAAGAGCAATTTTTATAGAATTGCGCATAATTTCAAATTTTTAGCCCTTACTTTGAAAAGATCTTAATTTAACTGTGGGTTACTAGCGAGACTTTTGCATTTATTCACGATATTACAGTAGAAACTATGATTGGAAAACCCGTTCATGAAAAGTGCATGTTTTTCTAGAATCCAAGTATTTAGATAAAATATGTTGATATCTTCTTATAAATTTTTTTAAGAGCATTGTGAAATATAACCCTGTGATAGAAGTTTTGTAGTAATCGTATGGATACGCTCTTTAAATCTTTTAGAGAAAATTCTTTCAAAACATACAAGCTGTCCATACGTGCCACGGGCACGTGTCCATTAAGAAAGGCGAAGTTAGTAATTTGAAAATTAAAATCGTCCCTTTTATCATAAATTTTAGTACGTAACTCTTCATTTTCGTTATTATAGCAAGACCTTAAAAAGAACAGTATTTACTATTCCTATCAGCTTTGTTCAAATGCAGCTCTTGTGGATAAATTTCCTTTGCATATTTAAAAACTCAACATACTATAAAGCACATATAGTATGATTACCAACAAGTCACAAGGTGACCGCTTACTAAAACTGAACAATTTGGTTGGACGGTACATAATCTTGATAGCAGGATCAGAATGAGACCGTTTTAACTGTAAAACTGCTGCAGATAAACAAAAACAAAAATTCCCTAAGAAAATTAGATTAAAAATTCAAAAATAAATTACATATATGCAATATATTATTGACAGTTTTGGTCCTCTTGACCCCTTTTTATCTTGAAATCCATAATCTGATAAAAATACGTTGTCTTTTGAATTCTCGCATCTCAAAAACAGACGAAATACATTTGAATACTACTGAAAGCATTAAGCCAAGATATATTTAAAAAAAAACATCCCAATGAAAATCGGATGAAAAAAATTATAATCGCCTTCAAACCCATTCTTCTTTTCGCCCCTTCTTGAAAACCAAATTCCACAATTTACTGGATTTGACATAGGGTATCTTATAAGCGGTAGTCAAGTAGTAATAGTTACCCATCCTGAACACTAGTTTACTGCTAGTATTTAGGTGTAGTTCTCATTCTGTTTTTTTTGTGTGTGTGTGTTGTGCTTGTTTTTATCCTTCCCGGTTTTGTATGTCTCTGGATTATGGTTGTTTAATGGCCATTCGGATTTTTTTACCTTACCATGACATATATCGCAAAATATATTCACCAAATGTGCTTGCCATATTGCATAATTAACTGAGAAGCCAGAGATGACACATTATCAAATTCCCCTGTCCATGAAACCCACCCACGGATGCTTGATAGACCAGAATTATACGAGCAAAAGACTTAACAATTTAACTTATTACAATCTAGAGGCTCTCAAGGGCCGGTATCGCTCACCTGGACTTGTCCAACTTGAGCAGGAATAAAAGATTTAAGTGGAACAGTCATCTTGGATGGTTTTCCCATTGGTTCTATGTTAAACTAAGCTTGGCTGTGGTGACCATCTTAGTTGACATTCAGGGTCATTAAACAACATGCTGAAAAAGGACCATCCAAGGACCATTGCACCATGTCTAGTTCAAAATGGAAAAGTGTTTGAAGACATGAGGATTTGCGAATTAAATTTTCCCATAGGGTCCTATGTTGGACTAACTTTGGTTGAAAGTGCGGGTCATCGGACATGATTCTGAATGAGGACTATCAAAAATCCACTGCTGCCAAGTCTGGTTCCAATTGGCCAAGCGGTTTCAAAAAAGAAGATTTAACATGAATTTTCTCGTAGGGTCCTATGTTAAATTTAGATTGGCCGTGGTGGCCATCTTGTTTCAATACCCGCGTCATCGGACACAATTCTAAAAAAGGACCACCAAAGCACCATTGCTGCCAAGTCTGGTTCCAATTGGTCAAGCGGTTTTAGACAAGATTTTTACATGAATTTTCCGATATGTTAATTTAGTACGGCTGTAGTGGCCATCTTGGTTCACAGTCAGGGTCATAGGACAATCAAAGTGATGAATATCACCACTGGAAAGATTGCAACTTTTTTTTTTTTTTGGGGTTTTTTTTGTTGTTTAGTTGGGGTTTACGCCGTTTTCAGCACTTTTGAATATTTCGCGGCGGCCAGTTTTTATTGGTGGCGGAAGCCGGAGTACCCGGAGAGAACCACTGACCATCGGTAGGAAAATTGACAATCCTTGTCAATTAAGATCGGTGTCGAACACAACCCTCCACAGGTGAGTTCGAACTCATAACCTCGGCGTTGACAGGCTAGTGATCATTAGTAGTCATGACGAACTACCTAGATCACTCAGCCACCGAATGATACCTCGCTACCCTATTATACGTGCATGGAACAAAAGGCAAACAATCAAATGACTGCATTTTCAAAACATGGGTGGAAATGTGTCAAAAATGTTAGTTTTAATGTATTTGGGACCGGTGCTCAGCCTACTTCAGTATGACAGGGAGAAATGACTTTTCTCTATGAAGCTAACAAGAAGTTACGGAGACAGGAAGAAGTCATTATGTGACGTTCCAAAGCACCAATCGGCGCTGATTATGTTTTTATTTGAAGAGATAGTCTTATTCTAATGGGTTTTTTTTAAGAAATTAACATTCATTCCCTGATTTAAAGTTCAACTAGGTTAAGGCAAATTTAACTTGCATACCGTCTAAGCCAGTCTACAAAACGTGTACAACAGAGTCAACATAAAGAAGTTCATAAAATCTAATCATTACTTCATTCACAGTATTTCTCTCATTGTTTTTAAATTATTGTTATTCCGGTCCGACTTACCGTGGTCCGAGTTGCCAGCGGCATGGATTTTATTTTCACTACACGAGTCGGAGTTTCCTTAAAATAACGGCTGTCATATTCGAGATTTGGACCATTGAAATGGGCCAGCCGAGTAATTAAATTTACAGTCAACTCAAACTTTGCTTTTGACATGAGTTCAGGCAACTTCAACTTCGATTTTGGCGAGTTTTATTTGCGTTTTACTTCTTCGCCAGAATCGTCCTCCAGGTTGAGCCAATTGGGACAATACAAGTATGTTTTACATAAAGAAAAGAGTAAAAATTCATTCTTGCTTTTCAAATTTCAACTCCAAAAAATCCAACTTCCAAGTTTAAACGATTATGTAAATTACGCACATGAAAGTTTTTCTACACATTGCCAATGTATGTACTGAAATTCCGCCATTCAAGGCGCACCCCTCGATTGAGTGCAAGGGTACAGTGGATCCATGTACACTCCCTATAGGATTAATGGAGATGTGTCACTAACTATTTACAGCCCATCACCAGGACAATCCCCATCCCAACACCAAGGGAGTGTTACTCGGGTCACCGTTAGTCTGTTATTATGGCGGAGAAAGCCGAAGTACTCGGAGAAAACCACCGGGCATTACGGAGGGAACAGACAAAGCTAAGAGATATCAACCAAAAGCACCAACTACCACAGTATTTCAGTGATTTAGTAGGCACACCCTTACTAGCAGAAGTTGATCTCCGATAGATCAAAGTCGGGACTAACTTTGACCCCACATACTCAGACTAGTTTAATACTCCGGTTCGAGTAACAGAGATGTGTGCAGGAGGGTGAAAAACACCCTTCTAACGTACCAAATTTCCCATGCTCTAGCCGAGGCTCGATCCCAGGACCTTCAGTACAGTACTCGTAGTCAGCGACCTTAACCACGAACCCACACATGCGCATGAATGGGAATTCTCGGAATATTTTTGGGTTCCCGAAATAACTATATCCATTCTACTATTAAAGTCTTGACCCATTTCACCGTCAATATTTTGAAATTGTGATATACATAATTATCACATATTTTATTGAAATAACGCCGATTTTGCGTATGTAATAAAACAAAATTTGAAACATGTTATTTCACAGATTTGCTAGAAGACAGGGAAATCGAATTCAGCATTAAAATTATTTCTTGATGGACAGTGGCAAAATATGTGATAAATAGATTAATATATGGTTTTTTTCATATTGGCCTTGTTATCAGCCCTCGGGGCCGATATCAAGGTATGGGGCTGATAACAAGGGCAATATGAAAAGGTCATGTATTAATATATAAATATCAAAGGAAATTTAAGCTTGATTTTTTATAATAAACAATTCAAATGACAAATGAATGGGTAACTTAAATGCCTACTGCAGGTTTCTCAGACAGAAATACAAAATGGCTGAAAGTTGAAAACATGCATAATCCAAGGATTTAAATACTATTTACATCCTTGCATAATCTAAAAGGGTAAATCCTAAAAGAATAAATATTCAAATTTTACGCTGTTTACTGTTAATTTTGCAAGTCGTCGTAAAACTCACAAGCCAGTAAGAAACACAAACTATTCTGTTAATTTTAACATATACACAAAGGACTATAAACCATTTACATAATAATTGATTAAATTAGTACTTACTTGACTTATGAATGAATGAAATAAATTATAAATAATTATAAATAGGCTTGTGGCAGCTTTGAAAAACAAAAACAAAAAACATCGGCGCTCAGGATCGGCGTTGTTTTGTTTTTTTTTTCAAAGCTGTCACAATCCGTTTTCGATAAAAATATAACATTTGAAGTCTAAAGTCTACAGATTAGTGATATACAGCTCAAATTCCAAGAATATTTCGATTGGTGGTTTCGGGGGCGCTGAAAAAATAAAGAAAAACCAAGCTATAAATTAAAAGGGGTATGGACCATGGTAGAATTGAAAATAGGTATAGATTTATAATATTCAATAAAAAGTCGCAAATAAATCTGCAAGAAGAAAAATGATAACTCACTCAAACCCACAATGAAAATGCAATACTGAATTGGTCAGCAACATACAGTAAAAGGCCCTGTTAGTCATCACTTCTATAAGACATACAATCAATATAGTATCTCATTTACCATGATTTAAGCCCTCACGCCACGTCAAAGCCAGGCCACATGTGAGGGACCCGGTGTGAGGGTCCCCCCACCTCAAGCCATTAAAAATGATTCTAGTTTTTTTTTTCAATAAACATGCCAGACATTGGATATGAAATGCATCAGAAAATTAATTATTATACCTCAGCTATGTATTGTATAGGAAATTAATATACTTCTCAATATGGTTTGGTTAATCATATGGAACTCTGATGGGAATTTGTATATTTTTGGCCAATGACCAAATATGTTGAAAAGTATATTATTTCCCTTTATTAATACAAAGTGAGGTATAATTATTAATTTCTGATGCTTTTTATGTCCATACATCTAGGTATTTTGAGACCCATGGACAGACTTGCAATTTTTACAGCCTAAGATATACTAGAGTGGAATTTGGAAATTTTTTGGACAATAAATGACCAAAATATGTTGAGAAGTATATTATTTCCCTTTATCAATACAAAGAGAGGTATAATAATTTATTTCTGAAGCATTTCATGTTCATATACCTAGAAATTCAGTGACTCAAGAGAAGACTTGCAATTTTTACGGCCTAAGATATGGAACTCTGATGGGAATTTGTATATTTTTGGACAATGACCAAAATATATTGAAAACTATATTATTTCCCTTTATTAATACATAGTGAGGTATAATTATTAATTTCTGATGCTTTCTAGGTATTTTGAGACCCAGGGACAGACTTGCAATTTTTACTGCCTAAGATTTGATACTACAGTGGGATTTGGAATTTTTTGACAATAAATGACCAAAATATGTTGAGAAGTATATTATTTCCCTTTATTAGTACATAATGAGGTATAATAATGTATTTCTGAAGCATTGTCCATACACCTAGAAATTTAGTGACTCAAGAGGAGACTTGCAATTTTTACAGTATAAGATATGGAACTCTGATGGGAATTTGTATATTTTTGGACAATATTGGCTAGAGGTATAGAGGGAGGATTGAGATCTCACAAAACATGCTTAACTCCGCTGCATTATTGCGCTCTCCCAAGTCAGGAACCTCTAGCCTTTGTTAGTCTTGTGTGTTTTTTTAATGTTGGTTCATTTGTATGTTTCAGAGTTTAGTGTGCTGTCCATTTCGCTGATCTAGTATGCATTATTGTTTAGGGGCCAACTGAAGCCCACCTCAGGGTGCCGGATTTTCTCGCTGCATTTAAGACCCATTGGTAGTCTTGCGGTTTTCTGCTCTTTGGTCAGGTTGTTGTCTCTTTGACACATTCCCTATTTTAGATAAAAGAATTGATAGTAATTACCGGTATCCTTTAGGTCTTGACAAAACTGAGCAATTTAAGGAATTCCATTCATGTGATGCAATCTGTCAAGTATTAAATTTGTTCTAATATTTAGAAATTTCTATGGTTACTCGTATAATTTGTTGAAAACCTTGCTCATATTATGTACTTAAATTATACCATACAAGATATCATCTTCATTGAACTATTGAAAATGTGGGGAAAAAATTTTAATATATGGCAAGAATACAGGAATTTCAATAGTGTTAATGTTTCATAGACAGTAAGGTATAATTTGTGCCATAAAGAAAACATTTGACCTTGCAAATGTATTGTATTTAGGATATACAAGATGACATACAGTTTAGATAAAAAATTGAAAATAATTATCCTTCAGGTATGGACAAAACTGAGCAATTTAAGGCATTTCATACATGAAATCTATCAAGTATTAAAACTGTTCTTGAATTTTGAAAGTTCTATGGTTCTTGATATAAATTGATAAAAACCTTGCTTGTATTATGTACATATACATACAAGATGCCAAGTTGATACAGAAATTTCAGTAGCATTAATGTTTCATAGACAGTAAGGTACAATGTGTGCCATAAAGAAAACATTTGACCTTGCAAATGTATTGTATTTAGGATATACAAGATGACATACAGTTTAGATAAAAAATTGAAAATAATTATCCTTCAGGTATGGACAAAACTGAGCAATTTAAGGCATTTCATACATGAAATCTATCAAGTATTAAAACTGTTCTTGAATTTTGAAAGTTCTATGGTTCTTGATATAAATTGATAAAAACCTTGCTTGTATTATGTACATATACATACAAGATGCCAAGTTGATACAGAAATTTCAGTAGCATTAATGTTTCATAGACAGTAAGGTACAATGTGTGCTTTAAAGATTTTTGGTGTGTGTAAATTTGTAAAAATGCAGTTATAAAAAATATTGGTGTCCCATGTGTATGAGAATGAGAAAAATTAAGCTGTCCCATGAAATAGAGTAACCAAAAAGTGTTGGTCTCATGGCTTTTGAACCGATCTCAATTCCCTGATAAATTTTGCCTGGTCCCTAAGTACAGTTTGATGGGGATATATTCAAAAGTGATGAAATCTGTATTTAAGTCAAAAGGCTAAATTTTACATGGTTCTGGAAGTTGATGAAAATGTATGGAATGCCCAAAATGCAAATGAAGCCAAAAGCCTAGCATGCTAGATGGTTAACACGATGAATTTAAGCAAATTGTGATGGCAGAAATGTTTTACATAAAATTTCTTCAGTATGAAGAGTGCTACATTCAACTGCATACTTGTCACATAGTGTATGTATGATCCTTTCTTTGGTACAGGCAGAGATGGGAAACGAAACTAGAGGCTCTCAAGAGCCTGTGTCGCTCACCTGTATCTACTGTGGTTTTTGAAATCATGTAAAATAAGGTTACAAGAGTTGACACACAAAAATGTCTCGCCTGTCATCTATTTCTAATGAAAGTAAATGCTATCACATATTGCATACAGTATTCGAAAAACAGGCCAAAACACAAAAACTTAACTATAACCACTGAACCATGAAAATCAGGTCAAGGTCAGATGACACCTGCCAGTTGGACATGTACACCTTACAATCCTTCCATACACCAAATATAGTAGACCTATTGCATACAGTATTCGAAAAACAGGCCAAAACACACCACTGAACCATGAAAATGAGGTCAAGGTCAGATGACACCTGCCAGTTGGACATGTACACCTAACAATCCTTCCATACACCAAATATAGTAAACCTATTGCATATAGTATTCGAAAAACAGGCCAAAACACAAAAACTTAACTATAACCACTGAACCATGAAAATGAGGTCAAGGTCAGATGACACCGGCCAGTTGGACATGTACACCTTACAATCCTTCCATACACCAAATATAGTAGACCTATTGCATACAGTATTCGAAAAACAGGGCAAAACACACCACTGAACCATGAAAATGAGGTCAAGGTCAAATGACACCTGCCAGGTGGACATGTACACCTAACAATCCTTCCAAACACCAAATATAGTAGACCTATTGCATATAGTATTCGAAAAAAACAGGCCAAAACACAAAAACTTAACTATAACCACTGAACCATGAAAATGAGGTCAAGGTCAGATGACACCTGCCAGTTGGACATGTACACCTTACAATCCTTCCATACACCAAATATAGTAGACCTATTGCATACAGTGTTTGAAAAACAGGCCAAAACACAAAAACTTAACTACAACCACTGAACCATGAAAATGAGGTCAAGGTCAGATGACACCTGCCAGTTGGACATGTACACCTCACAATCCTTCCATACACCAAATATATTAGACCTATTGCTTATAGTATCTGAGATATGGACTTGACCACCAAAACTTAACCTTGTTCACTGATCCTTGAAATGGTGTCGAGGTCAATTGAAAACTGTCTGACTGGGATGAGGACCTTGTTAGGTATGCACATACCAAATATAGTTATCCTATTACTCATAATAAGAGAGAAATTAACATTACAAAAAATCTTAATTTTTTTTTCAAGTAGTCACTGAACCATGAAAATGAGGTCAAGGACAATGTACATATGACAGACGGAAAGTTCGTAACATAAGGCATCTATATACAAAGTATAAAGCATCCAGGTCTTCCACCTTCTAAAATATAAAGCTTTTAAGAAGTGAGTTAACCCGCCGCCGCCGCCGCCGGATCACCATACCTGTCGAGCTTTCTGCGACTAAAGTCGCAGGCTCGACAAAAATCATAATGAAAAGTATTAATAAATTGCTTCGCTGAGCGCAGCTGGATACGACCGCAGAGGTCCAACCCTGAACAGTTGGGGCAAAAATGGACACAATAATCGCGCTTGATACAGGTCTGAATTTGGATTGTAATTAAATATTTGACACATAATAGGTTTCTGATACAGAATAACTGTAGTCAAGAACTTAGAATTGGTCATATGATTTGAATTTTACCCCTTTTTCTGCTTATGTGCAATACACTATGCTGTAGTGCATTGACCCGCCTAAAAAAAATTTTTTTTATTGTAACTCTTACTTACCCCCCCTAATTTTTTTTTCACCACCTCCCCGCCCCTTCCGCCTTCCCATTTTTCCAACAAAAAAAATTCTTTCCCTCAAGATATGGTCATAATCCCTATTCAAATTTCTCATGGAGTTTGCAAACATAATTACCCATTTAAATACATCATAAAAGTCTTAAAATAGAAAATGACATATGGCTAAAATTAATATTAATTAATAGTAACTTCTAAAAATAAAATGACAGCTATAAATCACCCCAAGACAATATACATTTCTTTATACATAATTTACAAGCAGTGTAAGGGAGGTAATCGAATCATACACAACATTTTACTTTAAATGTTTTTAGATTACCTCCCTTACACCAAGATAATAACCAAAAACTGCAAAATTTACTAAAATTTACCAATTCAGGGACAGCAACCCAACAACGAGTTGTCTGATTCGACTGAAATTTTCAGGGCAGATAGATCTTAAACTGATGAACATTTAACCCTGTCAATTTTTCTCTAAATACTTTAATTTCAGAGATACACGCCAAAAACTGCATTTACCCCTTATGTTCTATTTTTAGCCATGGCGGCCATGTTGATTGGCAGGCAGGGTGGTCGGACATATTTTTTAAACTAGATACCCCAATGATGATTGTGGCCAAGTTTGGTTACATTTGGGCCAGTCAGAGGAGAAGATTTTTGTAAAAGTTAACAGACGAGGACGGACGACGGATGCCAAATGATGAGAAAAGCTCACTTGACCTTTCAGGTCAGGTGAGCTAAAAATGATTTTTAAGGTTATTCTATTGTTGACATCACTTGATATATTTTTATTTCTGTGTCTGATAATTTTATTACCATTAATCAATTTATGTATGAAATAATAGCTGTACTTGCCTTATTTTGGCCAAGTAAACAACTACAGTACAATAAATTAACAAATTAAATTCTATTTTAACCACTATGAGACAAAGCTATAAACAGCATTTTATTCATGTTATAAAAGCCCTGATAATCTACAATTCTTTTTAAATTACGTATATACAGTCAGCTGGACATAAATGAGTTCCCGCTTAGAAATTTTCCTATGTATTACATATAAAACCACAATTTTTCAAAATTTTGTCCTCAAGTTATTACCGGTATACATTTGGGAATTAATCTGGATTTATTTGCTCAAATGTTGGTTTATAAAAGTATATTTTGCTCATATTAAAAAAAACTGCCTTCCCGCTATTAAAGTATCAAATATCAGAGCAAATTTTCTGTCAGTGCCAGATTTCTACATTTTGTATACCTTTTGTGTTAAAATATACAATTACATCTTTGGATTGTTATTTTGAAACTCCTGGGATGATGCCTCTGCATGGTGGACCCTCGGTCCCCGAGGGTATTCCCCAACCCAGTTGTCAGACTTGTCCGACATGATTATTCATTGATTTGTTACAGAAATTACCAGTATTTAGCAAAATTCAAAAATAATAAAAATACTAAGGGTTCATTCCTTGTATGGCACATGGTAGATCTCCTTAGCTGAAATTTGGCTTCCTATTTCGGTATTTTTGGTTATGAGTACTTCTTGTTTAAAATAAGTTTGGGTTTTGGTCTTCCAAATGTTTCGGTTTTAATGCTGCTGATGAGAGGTAACTCCTTGAAATGCGTCGTATACAGCATAACATAAATTTACTATATCTAATATTAGTATCTTTGGATTGTTATACAGAAATGTATCTTGAATTAGAACGGTTTATATCAATTGTTAATATAACCAGCAACGGTTTGTGAAAGTGAAACTTCCAATTTTTACACGGGAAGTGCTATAAATATTTGCATATGCATGCTTGCATTTTTTACGGAAGTTGCAATTTTTATGATACACCGGGAAGCTGAATCTTCATTTTGATAAATTCACCTGCCACATGTCATGTCTTTGAAATAATGTTCAGAAATTCATTTTATTTTGTTGGAAATTTCGGTAAATAACAAAGATTATGTTAGTTAAAAATATTAGTTCAGATATTATCAACAAGAACAAAGTACTCGTAATTTAAAAAATGCTGTCATCATTGGAACTACATGCTATGTACTAATGTCTAATGGTATTGAAGAGGCCACACTACCGGTTTTGGAGGCCGATGCCATAGGAACGATTGGCTATCTTTCCAAAAACCTGAAAGAGGGCCATCTAAGGAATATTGCTGTCAATTCTGATCCAATTGTCAAAGTAGTTTCAGAGAAGGAGATTTTAAACGAATTTTCCCATAGGGTCCTATGTTTAAATAAACTTGGCTGTGGCAGCCATCGTGGTTCACAGTCAGGGTCATCAGGCAAAAAGCTAAAAGAGGACCATCGCTACCATGTCTAGTTCAAATGGCCAGAAGCCGGATGCCAAGTGTTGAAATTATATTTCATGTGACAAAGTAGTTCACAGAATATTAAAAAAACCTTTCACCAGTTAGAAATAATTTTGATTATGACTCCTAGGTAAGTGGTCTAATATGGGTCAGTTTTATTTCATTTGGCGAAACAATTATACTGATTTTTAAAAACAAATACTGGTTATTTCTACACCTAGCAGTATATGTTCCATACTAAGTTGAAGGTTATTTTGCCCCCCAGTTTCTTCAAAGATCAAAATATTCAAGTTAATGGATAGATGGATTTTAAGGTAAGGAAAGAGGACAGAATTTCCATAAAAGAAAGCAATGTTTTATAAACTATAGACATAATACAAAAACCTGGAAAGAAACAGAAAACAGTAATAAAGTATCTTGTATATCTCTTGTTTTTGTTCACTGATTCTAATGAAATGAAAGCCACAGAAACACCCAGACTGACATGTACCCATTGCCTGTTAATGTACACAAAACATACTGATCCAATATTAGACATAAACAAGGAGTCATTGAAAAGGTCATGCCACATGAATCAGAATAAAATGCATCTAATCTATTTTATTATTTTTTTTAGAAATCACAAAAACATTAGAATAGAAAAAAAATCAAGTGCTCTGGAAATTAAAAAAAAGGAGCCTTTAAAAATGACCAGTTATTTGCCATTAACACATGTGACACTGGTATCATCAGTCTTTTCCCCATAGTCCTTACTATGTACATCACCTCTGGGTTTCTTTAAAAGAAAACTACCAGACAGAAGAGATTTGTCTTCTTCCGTTTCACTACTTGTTGATGGCTTCATATGACCAGGGATCTTCAACATGTTCAATGGTTTTAACTTCCTTGTTGTGTCATGCTTCTCTTTGATAGGATCACCATGATCATGGAATTCTTTCTTTGGTTCAATGATATTCTCTTTGAATGGTCTCATTGAATGATGGTGTGGTGCCTTTTTACCAATATTGGTGGTCAATGCAGAGAGAGGGTCTAATGTTTTTGAAAAATCTTCAAATGTTTTTTCTGACAACAACCATATTCTTTTTTCTGCTTGAGGACCTGATGAAATGTGACTGTCTGTTTCCTTCTCAACAGAAGACCCAATACCAACAGTAATTTCTCTTGTCTGTGGACAGACCTGGTCATCCCCAGAGGTTGATGTGCGAATCAGATCATCAGTATAACTTCCAGAGGATGGCCTAACAAATTTATCCTTATGTTGTCCGAGATGTCCACTTCCAAGATCCCTGAAATAAATAATTCAACTCTACACTCAGGGGCTATAGATGAGTTCCCTATACAATTCATATCTTGCAATCCTATAATTTTCAATAAAATATTATAATATTTTGATATTGTCATTATAAATGATATATAATTTCTGTGCCCAACAATAAAGAGTTCATTAAAATCAGACAAAAAATAACTTCAGGACAAAATTTTGAATAAATGTAGTTTTATATGTAAAATATAAGAAAATTTCCAAGTGGTAACTCATTTGTAGTGACTGACTCATCTTTAGCCTTTAGATGGTATGTTTGTCTTTTAAATCTTGTTTGTGTGTTATCAGCACTTCATATGCATTAAGGTATATACACCATGACAGATAATCATAGTAAATTAAATGCATTACTTTTAGGTATACCTGTTGTCTGAGAACAAGATAAAACTTTCTGTTACCATACATCTCATGCTCATGCTTCATATAAATTTTAGTTAAAGTGTGGTATTTTTAACTACCTAGAGCAAAGCTTACATTATCTGTTGTGATAAATTTGGCTTTCTAAAAGTTTCATAACATGCTAACCTTATGCAGGTTAATCCAGGGAATACTCCTTTTTATATCCTGGGAGCCAATATTTATACTTGTCAAAGTTTTCTGAAAATGTATATATTTCTAATTATCATACCATATATCTGAACCTGGATCAATCTTGATAGGATGTCTTGTCCTATAATTTCGTCTGATTACTGCAAAACACATCACCAAGATCAAGATAACCCCAAATGTCAACAGAATTGTCTTTGCAACATTCAAATTACATTTCTGATAGCCAATCAGATCTTCACAATCATAGAATACAGAACATGGGTTTGGATCACATTCATTTATATCTGTCTGACACCATTCACCTGCATATCCAACATGACAATTACAGGAATATTTTTCAAAGCTTAAGGATCTCTCTCTGTCATTACATGGTGTTGCTGTTTCATTTATACAATCTCCATGGATACAAGGTGAAATTAAAATGTAAACATTCACTTCGAGATTTTTGGTAGTAAATCTTGACTGATCAAACCCCCTTGCAGTGAAAATTGTCCTACCATAAAATGATTGGTCTAAAGATAAGCTAAGTTTGGACTTCATCTTGTGTACATCATTGCTGTCTAGCAGATCAAATGTATAATTGCTAAGTAATGTATTGTTCATTCTAACGGTATAGTTTATCTCTTTTATATTTGGATCAATGAAATCTACATCATAGAAAGTCACATGACCAAGTTCATACTTCCTTGTAAGATTTCCATCAATGAGAAAGTTAACCAATCTGTAGCCTCGACCTTTGTCATCCAATTCCTCAAACTCCATCTGAGATTCAAAAGGAAGGATAACTGGAGCATCATTGACTGGTTCTATATTGATAGTTATATTCCTATTAGATGACAAAGGATGGAATGGTGGTAGAAGACCACTCTCTACTACTCTGACTGTGACAAAATCAACTCCATAGAAATCCTCATTAGGAAGGTAATAAATTTTTCCATCACCAGTAATATTGGCAAACCCATGAACAGGCTGGCCAATAATGGTGAAATGTACAGAATCAAACTCATCATCTTCATAATTAATTACATTTTGTCCATTGATATTGTGAATGTTGTCCATATCCTCACCAACAAATAATTCTGATGTGGTAATACGGGGAGGAGTGTTAGGAGCTGATCGTAAAATACTCATTAAGGACAACATTCTAGGTATTGATATCACAGGATCAGTTGCCGATCTTTTCTTTCTGTTTGTTGGTTCACAGTTAGACTTGTGAAATATTTCTTTGCATATCTAAATGACACAAAGAAGAAAATTTAATGAAAAAGAATTTTTGTACAATGTACCTTCTTATTTTTTTTTTAAGTCTTTTTTCCTAAATATTTCAACAGTCTCTATGAAAGTTAACAGGAATATTAAATTTAGTTCATGAAAAATACAGTGGTCTTAGCTTAGGCAATACACCAGACAATATATTGATACACAACAGAAGATGTCTAGTTCTTGTTATACTAATACTGTTGATGTCAATTAGATATTACAATACCATTTTCAGATGCGTACATTTACACTACAAAAAAATAAACAGCTGCACCACGAGCGCATGATACGCCCGTGGTCTTGTGAAAAAACATATGGAAACCTGGCAAAACATAAGAGTGTAAACTTTTAAGCAATAGAAATACGGGCGACCAAAAGAGCTCAATAAAAATTCAGTAACTCAAAAATAAAATAATCATCACAAAAAAGTATACAGCTGATCTTCAGATTAATATAACTAACAAGTGTGTGAAGTTTTATGCAATAATCATAAATAGTTTCAGAGATACGGCGCAACGTGAAAACCCCCCTTTTTTTAACAAAAAACTTAATAACTCTAAAATAAAATTTTGAATCATCACCAAAAAGTATACAGATCTTTAGATTTATATAACTAACAAGTGTGTGAAGTTTTATGCAATAATCATAAATCCTTTTTGAGATACGGCACAATATGTGAAAAAAACACACCCGTTTTAGTTACAAAGTCCTGTAACTCAAAAAGTTTTTTTCTTATTTTCACCAAAAAGTATACAGATTGTTTGACCATCATAAGAAACAAATATGTTAAGTTTCATGAAATTTGGATAAGTTGTTCTCAAGTTACAGTGCGACATGTTTATGATGGACAGACGGACAGATGGATGCCGGACATTTGTATACCATAATACGTCCCGTCAAAATTTTGATGGGCGGATAAAAATCTACCAAAATCTGTTGGAGGAGTTATCTTGCCAAAACACATACCCTCTATCTGGGCAGACTGATGGACTTACAGGGGTAAACCTGCATGCCTCCTAACCAACCAACCCCCCCCCCCCCCCATTCACTGAAGAAGCATAATAAAAGAAATAACCTTTGTTTTGTACTCCTTATTTCCATAGTCTGTGATATTTTCTGTGTAATTACAAACATTCTGAGGATGCTTCCATAGCTCATCATCTGAAAATATGTGAAAATTTATAGTCAAGTCCTGTAAACTTTCAAGAGAAAATCAATTTCATTAAATGTCACTAACATTTTTTGAAATAAGTACAGTTGATATCTACAGTTTACACATGTTATACATACATGTATTCTGAATACCAAAAAAAACCCAAAGAGTTATGTAATAGGACATTTTCCAATATGTCATTCAAATAAATCGCCAAGTTTATTTACATTGTAATTAACATGGAAACAGCTGATCACTTGTTTTTACATACCAGACACAGTTATGCTGGAAAATGTCAGTTATAAAATGTAGCTTTATCATATACCAGTTACCGGGTCTGATCAAACTCGCAAAACCAAGTATACTCTCAAAAGCGAGTTTTCTTTCCCAGCATTCATTGTTTTTGATAAAATCTCCAATGCTGAGGCTCGAATAGTATCCCACCGGAGTTTCGTATATAACATAAATTATTGTTTTAAAATGAACTTATCAAAGTCATGGAAATCACCACTGGAAAATTGCAACTGTAGTTGTGTATAATTTCAAATGGAATTTTATCACAGATTTTTTCTCTGCTATGTGAGATCAATTGCAATGAATGCATTCCTTTTTTCCGGAAATATTTTGTATTTTATTTTATTCAAAATCGACGTACATTATAGGGTACATGTACAAAGATAGTGTACATGTACAAAGATAATTTTCAATAAGACTTCAATGTGTTTAAGTTATAAATTTTACTAAATATTTGTTACTGGATCATAATTTTACTTGAAATGACTTAAAAAATTTAGATTCACGCACATGTCTGAGTTAACATATATTCATAAGGTTTTTCTCCAATAATGGGTGCATTAAAGAAATAATCGTCACATTAGTAAATGCACAATTAATTTTGACAATAAATTAATTTAAAAGTAATGTTCCAAAGAACTGATGATACCTTGCTACCCTATGATACTTGACATGTACCCACCAAGAACTATCTATTGACCAAATACGTTGGGCCTAGGTATTACAGTTTCTGAGAAATGGACTTAACAACAAAAAAGTGACAAAGTCACTCGAGCATGAAATTGAGGTCAAGGTCCCAAGCCAGGTGTCAGAATGGCATGTACCCACTAAGAACTATCTATAGACCAAATATGGTCGGCCTAGGTACTACAGTTGCTAAGAAATGGATTTAACCATGAAACTTGGATGCAGATTTTAAATTCATGTTTATGAAGTCAGTGAACAACTGAGGTCAGGGTCACAAGAAAAGTATACTGTGGCAAACCTTATACGATAAGCTACTTTGAGGACCATAAATCTTAATTGTAGGTATTACATGTGCAAAGTTATTAAAAGTTTTAAAAAAAGTTTATGCAACAGTAATACCTATATCTCGCCTTCGCGACTATTCATCGCAGGCAAGACAAAAATGCTGTCATCATTGGAACTAGATTTTATGTACTAATGTCTAATGGTATCAAAGAGGCCACACTTCTGGTTTTGGAAACCGATGCTATAGGAACGATTAGCAATCTTTCAAAAAAACCAATTAAAGAACTACTGAAACATTTCAAACATCTTTAGTTTCGTATGCAGAAGTGACTTCCGATTATGTATTTTCTAAAAATATACGTTAAAAAGTCATTAAAAAATATATATTCTTTCTGTACCTTGTTTAACATAGCTAATGTGCTTTTATGTAAGATTAAGTCCCAAAACAGATGAAATGTATTGGATATCTATGCCAAAAATAGCCAAAAAATCACTCAACTTCTTCAAAATTGCATGATAGATTTTAAATTTGCTCAATAGAAAATGTTAAAAAAAAGTATAAAGAATATACATACAAATTTACTGGTATGATGGATTACACCTTGGAATAAATGGTGAAAGAATATACAACTAGATGAAGATACTCGCATTTGCGAATAATTAAACTGATGACTTCATACTGCGAGTTTGACCAGACCTGGTTACAGAGATACCTTTGTCCCAGTAAATCAAAGCAAGTTGGTCTGTGTTAGTATCAACTGAAATTTTGTCCAATTTAAAAGTGATATCAATTTCTGTCAAGCTCTCCACTGATCCCAAGGGTGATAAATAAAACATAAACCCAGCATACTGTTTCATTCTGAAATAATATAATGATAAAAATTAAACCCTATGCAATTTAACTCATTTATTATCACAGTGTACTGGGAAACAATAGCAGTTTTTACCAATCCCTCTCACTTGCAAGATGGCAGAGTGGTACTTTAGCCTTAAATTTTCATTGTGGCCTTAAACATTCTAAGGATAGTACACTAACTTAACACTGGATGGCAATCTATTGTCCCAATACAACAAACCAGCTCCAAATCATTCTTACGAATGGTGTCGATTTTGCATAACAACATTGATTTCTGAAATTCCCCCCCCCCCCCTCCTTCCCAAATAGAAAGAAAAACCTTGGGCTTTGTAGTCAACTGCAGTTACCACTACACCAAGGAAACCTATGCATTCCATAATGACATTTATGTAAATTTCACATGAATTCTGCACCTAACTGAAATCCACCCTTCATAACCGTTCCTATAAATCTGAATGAAATTTCTAAGATTTAAGAGAAAGAATTAACACCTTAAGAGAACTCGCTGATTGAATTTTTTAAGAACCCAATACCTGATCTTGACAATAAAACATAAAATACTAGTTCTAACCTATTTCTAAGGAATCGAGATGTGTCATTCCATAGCAAGTTAGGATCTATCAAATATCGTTTATACTTGTCTGAGGCAGCTGATCCATATTCTGCTGTGACATCTGTCTGATTCAATATACCACTTAACATATTGATATGAATTCCTGGAAACAATTAACAATACAATGATGTACTTATAGATTATTTACAATTTCAAAATAAATATAACATCTGATTAAAATTCATCCATTTAATTTCAGTAAAATTGGCTTATTCTATGTGATATTTTTAACTGCTGAAATGAAAACACAGTATGAAATTTAAATGATGCATAATGTGATACATCACTCATTACGCTCAATTTGTAAAAAAAAATTATTTCAATTCAACTTCTAAATTTAACTAGAGGCTCTCAAGAGCCTATATACCTCACCTGGATTTAACCTTTAACCTTGAGCAGGACTAAAAATTTAAGTGTTCCAGTCATTTGGCTGTTTTTTCTATAGGTTCTATGTTAAACTAAGTTCAGCTGTGGCAGTCATCTTGGTTGACAGTCCAGGTCAATGGACATATTTCTAAAAGACAACCATCTAAGGACCATTTCTGCTCAGTCTTGTTTAACTGGCTAAGTGGTTTCAGACAAGATGATTTTTTAAATGAAATTTCCTATAGAGTCCTATATTTAACTAAGTTGGGCCATGGTGGCCATCTTGGTTGATGGATTGGGTGATCGGACATATTTCTGAAAGAGGACCATCTAAGGACCAAAGCTGCCAAGTTTAGTTCCAATTGGCTCAGTAGTTCCAGACGAGAAAATTTTTGAGTGAATTTCCCATAGGGTCCTATGTTAAATTAAGTTCGGCTGTGGTAGCCATCTTGGTTCACAGTCCACGAAATTGGACATATTTCTGAAAGAGGACCTTCTAAGGACCATTGCTGCCAAGTCTGGCTCCAATATGTCAAGTGATTTCAGACAAGAAGATTTTTAAACTAAGTTCGGCTGTGGCGTCCATCTCGGTTGACAGTCTGGGTCATCTGACAAATTTCTGAAAGAGGACCATTTAAGGACCATTGCTACCAAGTCTACATCTAATTGGCTTAGTGGTTTCGGACAAGCAGATTTTGAGTGAACTTCCAATAGGGTCCTATGTTTAACGGAGTTAGGCTGTGGCGGCCATCTTCGTTCACAGTCCATGAAATTGGAAAATTTCTGAAAGAGGATCTCCTGAGGACCATTGCTGCCTACTCTGGTTCCAATTGGTCAAGTTGTTTCAGACAAGAAGATTTTTCAATGAATTTTCCCATAGGGCTCTATGTTAAACTAAGTTTGGTTGTGGCGGCCAACTTGGTTGACAGTCTGGGTCATCGGAAACACCTCTGAAAGAGGACCATCTAAGGACCATTGCTGCCAGGTCTCGTTCCAAGTGGTCAAGTGGTTTCAGACGAGAAGATTTTTCAATGAATTTTCCAATAGGGCCCTATGTTTGACTAAATTTGTCTGTGGCGGCCATCTTGGTTAACAGTCTGGGTCATCAGACATATTTCTGAAAGAGAACCTCCTAGGGTCCATTAATGCCAACAATTGGCCTTGTAGTTTCATAGAAGAAGATTGTTTAAATTCATCCCCCCTTTTTTCTATTTTTAGTAACAGCAGCCATGTCTGTTGGAAGTCGGGGATGCCGGACACATTTTTGGAAGGGGGCCACCCAAGGATCATTCCACCAAAGTTTGGTCTCAATTGGCCCAGTGGTTTCAGAGAAGAAGATCTTTAAAGGAAAGTTTACGCTGGATGCAGTCTTTAAAGAGAAAAAACTCCTATAAGGGGTCAATCAATGATTTTGGTCATATTGACTTATTTGTAGATCTTACTTTGTTGACCATTTTTGCTTTCAACAGTTTGTCTTTATCTACATGTGTATAATAATATTCAAGATAACAAGAGTGGACACACTACATGACTCGCCTGAGTATGCACATGGACACAGAATAATGATTCTCTGATACCCGACATTTCAAGTCAAAAGAAATGGTAATGGTCAGGTGATAATTTGTCTGAAAAATCTCACGCATGTCATTCAAGCCTAAAACTATGTCCAAGGAGAGCTAACAGGTTTCAGACTGGTATGTACCCACCAAAAACTATCTATAGACCAAAAATGGTGGGTCTATATAATACATTTATAACATTTGTGGAGGAATGGACTTATTTGTAAAAATGGGACAAGAGTGACTCAAGCCTAAAATTGAGGTAAATTTGGATATAGGTATTACAGCTACAGAAAAATGGACTTTATCATGAAAATGTGACTCAAGTCTGAAATTCAAGTCCAAGAACTATCAATAGAAATAGACCAAATATGGTTGGTCTATATATTGCAGTTGCTGAGAAATGGATATTATCCCAAAACGTGAAACAAGTCAGACAAGCATGAAATAGAGGTCAAAGGTAAGGTGTCAGATGTTTAAGTGGTATATGCTAAGAACTTCTATCAAGTATATACTAAGAACTTCTACCAACCAAATAAAGTAACACAAGTCACTCAAGCATGAAATTAAGGTCAAGGTCTAGAGACAGGTGTCAGACTGGCATGTACCCAGGAAGAACTATCTATTGACCAGATATGATTGGCTTAGGTATTACAGTTGCTATGAAATGGACTTAATTGCGAAAATGTGAAACAGGTCACTCATCCATGAAATTGGGGTCAAGGTCAAAAGGCAGGTCTCATACCAACTTGTATGAACTATATATTGATCAAATATGGTGGGTGTATGTATTACAGTTGCTGCAAAATGGACCTAATCTCGAAAATGTGACAAAGTCACTCAAGCACGCAATTGAGGACAAGGTCTAGAGACAAGTGTCAGACTGGCATGTACCCACCAAGAACTATCAATAGACCACATACGGTGGGTCTAGGTATTACAATTTCTGAGAAATGGACCTAACCACGAAAAAGTGACAAAGTCACTCAAGCATGAAATTGAGGTCAAAGTCATCAGACTGACATGCATATGGGCCCACCAAGAACTATCTATTGACCGAATATGGTTGGCCTAGGTGTTACAGTTTCTGAGAAATAAACTTAACCACGAAAATGTGACAAAGTCACTCAAGCATGAAATTGAGGTCAAGGTCCCAAGCCAGGTGTCGGACTGGCATGTACCCACTAAGAACTATCTATAGACCAAATATGGTTGGCCTAGGTATTACGGTTGCTCAGAAATGGATTTAACCACGAAACTTGGACACAGATTTTACATTCATGTTTATGAAGTCAGTAAATCATGAAAATGAGGTCAGGGTCACAAGAAAAGTATACTGCGGCAAACCTTACAAGATAAGCTATCTAGTGGACCATAAATCTGAATTGTAGGTATTATATTTACAAAGTTATTAAAGTTTTAAACTAGAGGCTCTCAAGAGTGTGTATCGCTCACCTGGATTTAACTTTTCACCTTAAGCAGGACTAAAATTTAAGTGTTGCAGTCGATTTGGCTGGTTTGTCTATAGTGTTCTATGTTAAATGAAACGCAGCAATCGGAGATTGCACATCCCCCCGCTCCCAGCAAAGTCGGAATGCACAAAGTCTGAACCCCTCATAATTTCAAATTGCATAAATAGAGAAAAAGTTTGACACTGATCTTTGGATATCAAGAAACAACACAGAAATATGAAATTGGACTTCTACTGCTTGGACAAAGTCGAATGCAAAAGTTTTAAGATGGATAAAATTGAAATGGCCTACATCAAATGAATGTAAGTCTTAACTTGTCATGTCCATTAAATATATATATTGTTTAGGGGTGGGGATCTAAAATGTTTGTGAGAAAACTTGCTTCCAGCTAAGCCTAAATACATAAATTGTGAAAGCTATAAAACTTTAAAACTTCAAATTGCATAAATAGTGAAAAAAAGTCTGAAACTGATCATTGCATATCACAAAATACACAACACCAATATTAAACATTTTAAAATATCTGAACTGATCTTTTAATAACGAATACAAGTAGCTATGGTTAAGGGTTGGGCATCTCATTTAGAGATAACTTGTAATTTTCTAAATAAGTGGGGTGGGGCCGACCCCCGGGATGACCATTAAACTGGTCTTGTCATGCCCACTAAGAATATATATGGTTTAGGGGTGGGGATCTCAACTGTTTTTGAGATAACTTGTAATTTTGTAAATGAGGGGGGTGGGGCCGACCCCCGGGGATGACCATTCAACTGGTGTTGTCATGCCCACTAAGAATATATATGGTTTAGGGGTGGGGATCTCAACTGTTTTTGAGATAACTTGTAATTTTGTAAATGAGGGGGGTGGGGCCGACCCCCCGGGGATGACCATTCAACTGGTCTTGTCATGCCCACTAAGAATATATATGGTTTAGGGGTGGGGATCTCAACTGTTTTAGAGATAACTTGTAATTTTCTAAATTAGGGGGGTGGGGCCGACCCCCGGGGATGACCATTAAACTTGTCTTGTCATGCCCACTAAGAATATATATGGTTTAGGGGTGGGGATCTTAACTGTTTTTGAGATATCTTGTAATTTACCAAATGAGGGGGGTGGGGCTGACCCCTGGGGCTGACCATGTAACTCGTCTTTAAATGTGGAATAAAAATATATATGGTTAAGGGGTGGGGATATGAACTGATCTTACCATATTTTGAGATTTTACATATTAGGGTGTAGCCCCACCCCCCGGGCAAAAATCAAAATTCCGAAACCTTTGGCACAGACAACTCTTCAAGTGTTACTAGTGTACCTAATTTCATGTTTCTATCTTCTACGGTGTAGGAGGAGTTCTTGGACAATCGTTTTTAGACATTTTTTAACTCCTTAGGGCATTGCCCCTAGGGGCGGGACCAAAATTTTGATACCCTCTTTCAACTTGGGAAAGGCAATATAAGTAGTGACATAGGTTCCAATATCCTAGCTTTAACACTTTTGGAGATATCTCCATTTATTGGATATCGCGAAATTCGTTTTTCGCTCATAATTTGGCCCCAAGGGGTCGAATTCCAATTTTAAGGGGTCTATTCCCTAGTGGGTCATATACTCTTCCATGATGCCAAATTTCAAGTTTCTATCTTTTACCGTTTCAGAGATATGCCTTGCCACTACAGACGTACGTACGTACGTACGTACGGACGGACTGTATTACATGATCCCCCTGCTTTCGCTAAGCGGGGGCATAACTAAATTCGGTGTGGCAGCTATCTTGGTTGACAGTCCAGGTAAATAGACATATTTCTAAACAAGAGGCTCTCAAGAGCCTGAATCGCTCACCTGGCAAACAATGCACTATAAACTAAATTAATATAGTAATGTTTGTTGTAAATTAAACAGAGTATTAAAGGTCATGTAAAATGCTGAAAAAACCTTTAAAAGCCTTTCAAAAACCTCTGGAAAGAAATGGGCATGAGTTCTCCCTACGCTTGATTAAGATAAAGTCATGGTCAATCTGATGATTCACAATACAAAATACAAGCTTTAATTCATCTTCAAATACAAGTATAAATCTTTTGGTCTATATGTTGTCTTTGTTTTTAAAATGTTTGAAAGAAGTTATGTAAAAATTGTGGGTTAAGGCTTTGTATTGTACTTGAAAAGGAAATATTGCAGGAACAATCATGCTAAGTTTCATCCAAATCTCCCTATAGTTTCAGAGGAGGAGATTTTGTGCCAATCAGAAAGGTTCTCCATGTGAAAAAAATAATAAAATCGGAGACAACGCGGTAAAAGAGCAGAAAAAAATCCGTATTTTATACAAACAGAAATAGCGGAATTTTAAACTAAAAATCGGATTCCGGTCGGGAGATGAGGGGAATTCCGCTTTAAAGCGGAATAAAATCAGGTCTGGTTTAGGGAACATTTATTTAATTTATTCTTTTCAAACCAAATAAGTTGAATAATTTAAATTAGTAATAGAAAAAAATAGAATCTGTTGCGGGATTATTAATATCAGTATTTTCAAATATTTGACACTGATGAAAGTTCGTTCCAACAATATTTTAATTTGAGTTCGAAATATGCTACGATTTGAATTCACACGTTTTAATATCTGTGTGGACCAATGAAATCTCATACACGTTACACGATTCAAATCGCAAGTTTATTACCACACACAAACCACACACACACGATTCTTTAACTAAGTTCAGCTGTGGTGGCCATCTTGGTTGACAGTCCAGGTCATCAGACACAATTCACAAAGTGGACCATCTTACAAAATGTATAAGGACCATTGCTACCACGTCTAGTTCTAATTGGCTTAGTGGTTTCAGAAACAAGAACTGCACCATGGTGGCCATATTTGTAGTCTGATCGGGACGAAATGAGGAAACTTTATAAAGGACCTCCCATATATGCTTCCTATCAAGTTTCGTTCCATTTGGCCAAGCAGTTTCAGAGAAGAAGAGTTTTTTATATCAGTAAATCAGAAACCAGAACTGTCCATGGTGGCCATATTTGTAGTCCAATCAGGACAAAATGAGGAAACTTTGTAAAGAACCTCCCATAGATGCTTCCTGTCAAGTTTTGTTCCATTTGGCCCCGTAGTTTCACAGAAATTTTTTTTTTCAGTCAACAAATGAGAAACAAAAATTTTCCATCGCTGCCATGTTTGTTGCCCGATTAGGACGAAATGAGAAATTTTGTAAACAACCTCCCATAGATGCTTCTTGTCAAGTTTCGTTACATTTGGTAAAGCGATTTCAGAGGAGAAGATTTTCTTATATAAGCCAATCAGAAACAAGAACTGCCCATTATGGCCATATTTGAAGTCCAATTGGAACGAAATGAGAAAACTTTATAAAGGACCCCCATATATACTTCTTGTCAAGTTTTGTTTGATATGGCCTTGCAATTTCAGAGCAGAAGATTTTTGAAAACAGCCAATCAGAAACAACAATTGCCCATGGCGGTCATGTTTGTTGTCCGATGGGAGCGACATGAGCAATCTTTATAAAGAACCTTACATAGATGCTTCCTGCCAAGTTCAAATCCATTTGACTCAGAGAAGAAGATGAAAATGTGAAAAGTTTATGACGGATGACGGACAACGACAGAGTGATGGCAAAAGCTCACAAGGCCTTTGGCCAGGTGAGCTAAAAAGTTTACGTCGCTGTCGCCATCACCGCCTCCACCGGAAAGTAATACCTATACCTCGCTTCGTCGCAGGCGAGACAATAACATAAAACTGCAAAATTCCCTTAAAATTTACAATTCAGGGGCAATAACCCAGCAAAGGGATGACCGATTCCTCTGATAATTTCATGGCAAGTAGATCTAGAGCTGATGAACATTTTTTCCCCAAGTCAGTTTTGCTCTAAATGCCCTATGTTCTATTCTTAGCCATGTCGGCCATGTTGGTTGGCAGGCGGGGTCATCGGACACACTTTTTAAACTAGATACCCTAAGATGCTTCTGGCCAAGTTTGGGTGCATTTGGCCCAGTAGTTTCAGAGGAGAATATTTTTGTAAAAGTTAACGGACGTCGACGGACGAGGGACACCAAGTGATGAGGTCAGGTGAGCTAAAAATAGCTTAAAATCAAACAATACCTAAGATTGGTCTCATCACTGATTTATTATATATGTGAAAAATGATTTATTACTTTGTACTGCTAAGTTTCCAAATGTGATACACTTTTAATCTCTGATCAACTGGAATATTTAGACTAAAATCATAAAATTTATAAAATACACCTTTAATAACAATGTCAGCTGATGTCTTTGTGTTGTGTAAAGAAATATTACTGTGATGATGTCCACCCTTCCTTTTTCTTGTGTTAGTCTGAGTTCCAAACACCACATTTTTATCTTCTTTTCCTGAAAAAAATTTAGTACTGAAATTTTAGTGATGCTTTCCATATTTCAAATCTTAAATTATTGTGCTTCTTCAAATCCAGCTTTAGTGGATGCACAATATACAAATATTTCCTAAAACACACTTATTTATAAAAATTCATTGTAAATTTTTTAGCAATTCCTTAGCATTTCAATATGACTTGTGTCTAAAATCACATCTAAGAAGTTCGTGACAAAGGCTGAGGCTGCGTGAATTTATTACTGAAATTGTAGAAGCAAATTAATCTGACTCTTGTACAAGTTGTATTAATACAGATAGTTGAGCGTGTAATGCACCAAACTACACTCACACGATTCACATGTTACACGCACACAATTCGAACGTTAGACGCACACGATTTGCACAATACAGGCACACAATTCCCACGTTACACGCAAACCACACGATGCACGTTACACAATTTCCGATTCTGCGATTTCTAAAAATTGTGTTTGTAAGATACGAATGGAATAAAACAAAACGAATCATTATAATTAAATTTATGTCGGATATGAAAAGCAGTGAAATATTGAAAATGCATTTGATTTTAAATAAATAAGTACGATGAAAGGAAGCCGTTTTAAACGTACCACATTTAACCACATTTAACTTTTTTAATAAATAAAATATATTTATTTGCATATGCAATTTTTTAATAGGAAATTTATCAAACTTTATAACAGAACTTTATTAATTAATTAAAAATCAATAAACCTTTTCATGTTGTGAATACCTGATTAGCTATTGCATATTAACCATTGATATTCAACTGTCAGATTTCTTAGATAAATAAACAGGTAAATAGTCATTTTATCCTCAGAGGACTTCTTAATCCCTTGTCTAAATAGATGTTGTTTTAGCCCGTTTAAACAATTACTTATGTAAAAGATATATTATGAAAATATAAATTGATAAATGATATTTGCCAAAGGATTAAAAACTTCGACATATTTTAACAGTAATGTAAAATATTTTTTATAGACAAGTTAGTTCAAATTTATGTATAATTTGCAAATGTTGCATGTAAGTTGTATCATTGTTTAGTTTAGCAGACCTGATTTTAACCCAAAAGAAAAAAAGCTGAACTTTTTAAGAAGAGGGTCGCGAAACGGCTCTCCCCACCTCTCGAAGCGACGTGGTCTTGCGGCCGGGGGTTCTGGGGGTCTTGAAGCCCCCAGAAGCTCTTGGTAAATGAAGGCATTTACCAAATCATGATTTATTAATGAAGATTTTTTTTGAACAAAATATCATTCTTCCTTTAAATCAATTTTTCAAGTTATCTAGGTGGATCTTTTTTGTCAGATGCTGTTCTAAACTTTTCCATCCTCTCCCCGCATATTGAATGTCCTTGTTGCACAAAGAACAGTATGCCACTCCAGGTGCGTCAATTTTCCTGATAAATTGTCCAACAGGGTTATGATTATCGTTGATCATTCTTTCAAGCCATTCCCATTTTCAACTATTTCTTATGCAACTGTCCACTTTCAAAGTAAAAGATGCAGAATCTCTCTGAAACACACGCCGGGCGGACATTATCGATCATGCTATAACAACCAATCACGATCGTTGTATCATTAAAACGTCATATAGCGTCATTTTGTGCCAATCAGAAAGGTTCTCCAAGTGAAAAAAATAATAAAATCGGAGACAACGCGGTAAAAGAGCAGAAAAAAATCTGTATTTTATACAAACGGAAATAGCGGAATTTTAAACTAAAAATCGGATTCCG
Organism: Mytilisepta virgata; assembly: GCA_028015205.1. Classification (NCBI taxonomy): domain Eukaryota; kingdom Metazoa; phylum Mollusca; class Bivalvia; order Mytilida; family Mytilidae; genus Mytilisepta; species Mytilisepta virgata. The sequence goes on along the minus strand of CM051520.1, from coordinate 5,350,175 downwards.
GTTGGGAAATGAGGGGAATTCCACTTTAAAGCGGAAGAAAATCAGGTCTGGTTTAGGGAACATTTTATTTAATTTATTCTTTTCAAACCAAATAAGTTGAATAATTTAAATTAGAAAAAAATAGAATCTGTTGCGGGATTATTAATATCAGTATTTTCAAATATTTGACACTGATGAAGGTTCGTTCCAATAATATTTTAATTTGAGTTCGAAATATGCTATGATTTGAATTCACATGTTTTAATATCTGTGTCAACCAATGAAATCTCATACACGTTACACGATTCAAATCGCAAGTTTATTACCACACACAAACCACACACACACGATTTGCACGTTGCATGCAAACGATTTACACGTTACACGCACACGATCCACAAATTTCATGCACACTTTTTGCACGATATACGATGTTCTTGGTGATTTACACGTTCAACCAAGTGTATGTCACTAGAATATGAAATGAGGCAGACTTGTACAAGTTGTATTAGTATGTCACTAGGATATGAAATGAGGCCATATTTCTTCATCACAGCCTGTCTGTCTGCTGTACATAATGAAACTGATAACATGATTTTTTTCGCTGGAGAATCTGGTAAAAAATTAGTAATTTTTCTGATCATTGCAATGCTCTTCATGTATTATTTTTCACATTAATAAAATAATCATATAAATTTATGAAATTACAGTATAAACTATATTCATTTTAAAAATATTTTATAAATTGCAGACAGTGAGGCACCTCATAGAGGTTACACTCCTCACTTATAAGAAAATATGCAGTTAAACTTTTGAAAGATGTGTTTAAAAATATGTAGTCCGAAAATTCATGGATTTAAATCCTCATAAATAATAAGAACATCCATTTAAACTTACGTTTAATACACAGTGGATCAGACTGCACTGTAGAAGACAGATGGGATCTGCCAACAGCATACAGAGTAACATAGACACATTTCCCTGGTTCTAAGTGGAAGAAAGTGTTCTTCTTTGCCTCATTCGCTGTTTCATTTGTCCAACTTGTATTAGCAAATTCTCCTACTGATGCATTTAAGGGTGTTTCGTCAATCCATAACTTGCCATCTTTAATAAAAGCCTTCCTTGACTCGGTAATACCAATCTTGATTCGTGGAAATACATCATCTGTTAATGGTTCAGATCCTATCTCCCATTCTACAAATAGAATTAATTTGCAAAGTCAGAAAATAAATCAAAGTAACACTAAATAAACAGATTAAGTGGATTAGATATAGTATATTACATGGCTGTTTTTTTAAATCACACACCATATCAGAGCTTTAGCTCGAGGTTCTGATATGGGTCAAGTTTTGCTATGGAGAGTGATATGAAAACAAGAGGCTCACCAGAGCCTGTATCGCTCACCTGGAGTCTGGTTTTCATTGGACAATTAATCAACTATTTGACCAAGTTTGTTGCAATTGGTTCAATTGTTCAGGGAAAATTTGTTGAAGATTTATTTTTCATAAGGTTTAATGTTAAAATATGTTCCCTGATGGTGGTAGTCCTGGAAGGAAGTTGATAAAATTGACCAGGAATAAGGGTGAACCTTAAATAAATGTAACAGAACCCGACCTCAAATTACACAAACCAATAACTCCTAAATAGAATTTGGGATTCCCTTCAAAATTTCAGGGTAGGTAGATCTCAACATGGCAAACATTTTTCAATTTACATTTCACTTCTATCTCAAATACTTTTGGAGATAAATGCAAAAATGTTAAAATTTTGAAACTTTGACAAAAAAAGGGCAATAACTACTAAATGGGTTTGGGATTTCCTTTAAAATTTCAGGGTATGTAGATCTCAACATGGCAAACATTTTTCAAATTTACATATCACTTCTATCTCAAATAGTTTTGGGGATAAATGACGAAAAATGTTAAATTTTCAAAATTTGACAAAAAAGGGCAATAACTCCTAAATGGGTTTTAGCATTTCTTTCAAAATTTCAGGTTAGGTAGATCTTGTCATGCTGATCAATTTTTACCCCATGTCAGATTTTTGATATCTGTAACGGTTTTTAAGTTATAAGCCAAAAACAACACATGCACCCCTATATTCTATTTTTAGCTACCACAGCCATGTTTTATGTCAGATCAAAATAAATTGAGGATCGTTTGTAGAGGACATGTCATAGATCATTCCTAATAAGTTTCAAACCAATCGGCCCAGTGGTTTCAGAGGAGAAGATTTTTGAATGAAAAAAATTTGAAAATTTGACAAAAAAAGGGCAACAACTCCTAAATGGGTTTTGGGATTTCCTTTAAAATTTCAGGGTAGGAGGATCTCAACATGGCAAACATTTTTCAAATTTACATTTCACTTCTATCTCAAATAGTTTTGGACATAAATGACAAAAAATGTTAAAATTTGACGAAAAAAGGGCAATAACTCCTAAATGGGTTTTGGAATTTCCTTCAAAATTTCAGGGTAGGTAGATCTTGTCATGCTGATCAATTTTACTCCATGTCAGATTTTCGATATCTGTAACGGTTTTTGAGTTATAAGCAAAAAACAGCAATTTACGCCTATGTTCTATTTTTAGCAACAGTGGCCATGTTTTTCATCGGATCAATATAAAATGAGGATCGTTTGTGAAGGACATGTCATATATCATTCCTATGAAGCCTCGATCCAATCTGCCAAGCCGTTTCAGAGGAGAAGATTTTTGAATGAAAAAATTTTGAAAATTTGACAAAAAAAAGGGCAACAACTCCTAAATGGGTTTTGGGATTTCCTTTAAAATTTCAGGGTAGGTGGATCTCAACATGGCAAACATTTTTCAAATTTAAATTTCACTTCTATCTCAAATAGTTTTGGAGATAAATGACAAAAAATGTTAAAATTTGAAAATTTGATGAAAAAAGGGCAATAACTCCTAAATGGGTTTTGGAATTTCCTTCAAAATTTCAGGGTAGGTAGATCTTGTCATGCTGATCAATTTTACCCCATGTCAGATTTTCGATATCTGTAACGGTTTTTGAGTTATAAGCAAAAAACAGCAATTTACGCCTATGTTCTATTTTTAGCAACAGTGGCCATGTTTTTCATCGGATCAATATAAAATGAGGATCGTTTGTGAAGGACATGTCATATATCATTCCTATGAAGCCTCGATCCAATCTGCCCAGCCGTTTCAGAGGAGAAGATTTTTGAAAATCAGCCAATCAGAAACAAGAATTGCCTCTGGTGGCCATGTTTCTTGACCAATCAGAACTAAATGAGGAAACTTTGTTGAAGACCTTCCATACACCACTCATGCAAAGTTTGGTTGGAATTGGCCAAATGGTTTCTGAGGAGAAGATGTTTGAATGAAAAGTTTACAACGGACGGACGACGGACGAAAAGTGATGGCAAAACCTCACATGGCCTTTGGCCAGGTGAGCTAAAAAACCATATCATATTCTTTTCATTATATATTTAACGATGTTTGCTGGTCATGTTTTTGAATTTTTTTCAGATGTTTAGAATCATCTGGTTTTATCCATTTGAATGCCTTAAATTAGTCTTCCTGCTAACACTCATTTTTCTTTTCATAAATCTTTTGCATGCAGAAGAAAAGCCGTTTATAAAAATCTTATAAAATCCTTGTTATTATTTAATGGTTTTTGAGAAATAAAACTTGTCAATGATAAAGCTATGTAAAATCAAGAGAGCATATTTTTCCTGCCAAATTATCAATATCTGGAAGACAAGCCCACGGACCTATAATTTTTTTTTCGCTCTTTTAGTTCCTTTATTAATCCACTATCAATATTTACCAGTGTTATGAAAAGCTTGCTATTTTGAAACTGAGCAGTGACATCCTTAAACTTTATATGAATGGACATGAAAAGAGTTTCATATTGGATGTTATTTTGTAGCCAGTAAAACATACTTGCGTACAAAATGTATATGATTTGCTACGGATGCATATTTGTCTGCTATCTTGTTTGTTGTGTCAGGTGAAGCCATTCTTAGATCATGTGATTTTATAGGGGTGATATGGGATCTACCTGTGAAGATATGGATATGATCACGGATAGGTGATATGGACTATGTGCTTCAATCAATATCATATATGGCATTGCAGAAAATATATAATGTGTCCATAAACATCCTTCAAAATTTCAAAAATCTGGGTTAAATGCTGTAATAGTTGATTACACAAAAATGTTACCTCCGTAGACAATAAATATTTTTGCAAAATATGACAAAGTTCCAGAACACAAAAAATCTAAAGAAAATTTTTCAAATGGCACTGTACTTTTATGCATATCTTCATTATGTCCATAAACATTCTACAAAGTTTTGAAGATCTGAGTTAAATGCTGTAGATGGATTTGGTTTAACAAAATTGGTACCATCCATAGACAATTTTCACAAAAATGACTAAGTACCACAACAGGTAAAGTAACCCTCAAATAACATTATATTCCTTCATCAACATCTTAAATATGTCCATACAAATTTTCAAAGATCTGGGTTAAAAGCCATAGGAGAAGTTGATCACACAAAATAGGTTCCCCATTTTCCCAGTATTCCCACCTACAAAACTGCCCTCCACCCGACATTCACCATACTATAAAACATATTTGCACTACATGAAGTCCAGCCAAAAAATCTACAAAACAATCACATATTTTTTGCCAGTTTAGTTAATATGAATGATAAATCTTTATCACATAAATTTATATCCTACAATCTTTCAGCCAATTATCACCATACATTTTTACAATTAAAGCAAAATTCAGTTTACCATAAAAAGCTATGTCATCTCTCCCACCATCCCATTCAACTCCAATATCTCTATCTTCCTGTGTAAATATAGCATCATCTAGCACAGGGCCATCTAGTATACCACCAACTGAATCATCACTGAACATGTAAGATATCGTTACATTACTGACATCTGGTGGCTTTGTTTCCACGGTAACATTACAGGAATCAGTGGCGGTCAAACCTGCTGAGTTGATCGCTGTGACAGTAAAATAATACATATGTTCATGTTTGAGTTTATCCTCTAGTCCATCCACCTTTATTTTCTTTGCAAATCCAACAGAAACAGAAGGTTTAACATCAGATAAACCTGTAAAATATGCTTTTTATTCCAATATTAAATGGTAAATATAAGATACATAATAGGACAATTCTTTAAACAAAGGAGTTTCTTCCACATGCAAAAAGACCATGAGAGGCCATGGTTTAAACTAAATTACCAATATCTATATTAAGGTCTTTAAAAGCATTAATGATAATGCATTTGAATTTTTTGGTACACACATGGTTGCAAATTGGGTACTTTTAACTTTAAATTGTTATTGTTAATCATATTTTTGGCCTTATATTATTAGGAGATGAAACACTTATTCACATGTTCATGTATATACTGCATCAAAATCAATATTACAGGATGGATATTTCTCTTATAAAAATTGGAGGCCTCGGTGGCCGAGTGGTCTAGGTAGTTCGCCATGACTACTAAAGATCACTAGCCTGTCAACGCTGGGATTGTGAGTTCGAATCTCACCGGTGGCGGGGTGTGTTCGACTGCAATTTTAATTGACAAGGATTGCCAATTTTCCTACCGAAGGTCGGTGGTTTTCTTCGGGGACTCCGGCTTCCTCCACCAATAAAAACTGGCCGCCGCGAAATAGCCAGATTTGCTGAAAACGGCGTAAAACCCCAACTAAACAAACAAACATATAAAAAGTTTGGTTTTTTTTGCATAACTAACCAAATGAATTCTTTAAAAAATTCATTGAAAAACAAAGATTTCTAGACAATATTTGGAAATAACCAATGCAACTTGAGTGATTCTAACACCAAGGATATTTTAATACATTTTACTAAATTAATTCTAATTTGTCTGTATTAAAGCTGAATATGCTTTAGAAACAAAGCTGAAAATGCAACTCTTTGTAAGTTAGTAGATCCTGTCTTGTTGAAGCATAATTCACATTTTCTTAAGCATGTTAAGATTAAACACATAAACACAAAAGATACCTGGACTAGTACCAATCTGTATAACATAATCTACGATATCTCCGACATCTTCATTACATTCCCAGTAGGCTGCCATACTACTACTAGATCCCTGGTATTCTGTTGGTGCATCCATAGAGTTTGACGGATCAAGGCACCTCACGTATTGTAGATCTGGTGGTGTTGTGTCTATCATTATTCCCTTTGACCGCACAAAAGTTTCCTGTCCAGCAAAGTTTACTGTTTTAATATTAAAGTAATATGTTGTTGCATTAAGTGAGGAGTTGGTAGATTTGGATGTGTCTAGAGTGGCCTCAGTGAGAGATAGATTTCCTATAACTATATCAATGATTTCAAAGTCTTCTGAATGTTTCTCATGACAGTTCTTGTCACATCCAATGTTGCATCCAGAAGGACAATTGCTACAGAAATTCTTGTATAACATCATTGGTGAAATTGAATCTGTGCTGTTAACATCATCAGACACACCTACCCATAATTCTTTTATATGACTCTCTCCATCATAAAACGCTTTTCCATGAACACACATGACACTCTCATTTTTCGGTACTGGGATTTTTATATTAGTGATAACAGCTTCACTTATAAATGGATCCAGTACGCTTTCCACTGGAGGAAAATAGTTATCTTTGTTCCATGTGTAAATTCCAGAAATTCCATTCTCTCTTAGTTCTACTCCATTAAACTGGACTATTGCTTCACCATTTAGATACAGTTGGATAGTCCATGTGGTAGTTATCGGGGAAATGACTTTTTCCAGACTAACAGTAAATTCACTGAAAGAAGATGTTGGATCAAATTTCAGTTCTATTTGTCGACTGGTGGACTGGTACCTGTCCCTTATCCAGATAAAACAATACCAATTTCCATTAAACTGGTAACCGGGAATATGGTATCCTACACCATAATGATCAAGTAGTTCAGTGCGAATATCATTACGTTTTGTATTGTTTTTATTTTTTGTATCACCAGAGGTGGACAATTTTCTATATTTTTCAGTTGTCAGGACTTGGGATGGGCTTTGAGTAGGACTATACTGATGAGTCCTATCATACAGGAAATCATTGGTCTGGTTTTCTGTTGAACTTTCTGGGTCAGTATAATCCATAGAGTCAGTAGTAAAATCCAATGGTTCCTTTTTAGTGTATGTCTCTGTTATATACTTTGGTGTGATTTCTTTCATTTCTATATTTGTATCATTTTCTGGTGGAACAAAGTGAAAATCTGAGAAAATACCATCAAAAGATGTTGCAAGAAACCAACTTGTTATCATTTTGTCTCCAGGAGCAGCTTTTATTACTGTACTGTAGTTTCCTTGTAAGATCTTTGTAGTTGATAATTCTATTCCTCCTTTGATAACATGTTGTAATTGGTCATCATGTCTAATGAACAATGAAACTTTGTTGTCGTCCATAACAACACATTCCGTATTAAATTCAGATTCCATATTTTTTATTTCTACATTCATATCCATTATTGGGAATGCTTGGATTTGTTGTGGACAAACTGATGCTTCCTCTGTGTGGGCAATACCTATCATTCCTTCAATTGTGTCTATCTGTGACTGAAACGTTCTATCAAATTTCCAGTCAGTGCCCATTTTTAGAACACCTGGGACAGGAGGAGTGGTGTCTAGTTTTACTGGAGGAGATCTTACTGTAGTTTTCAGTCCTGCCCTATTTATTCCTGTTACAGTTATGACATATGTATATGATGGATTCAGATTCAAGTCATAAAACTCTGTCTGTAAATCTTTACTTATATCAACAGATCTCATAACAGAGTAAATTCCATCATCTAAGGGTAATTTTCCACTGTCAAAACATGTCACTCCAGAATATAATTCTACTTCATATTTGTCAACTTCACTTTGAGGATCAATAAATTCTGTCCATGATATTTTTAATCTCAAAGGATCAAATACATATGCCACATTTGGACCTATCCCTCCAGGTAAATGTAGTTTGCCATGCCGAGGTGGTGTGGTATCTATCATTACCGCTGGACCATATGATCCAATACATCTCTCCGTGGAGTCTCTTGCTACAACCGAGACATAGTACTTATGACCATGTACTAATGATAAATTTGTTACTTCTGTAAAAGTGTCTACTCCAATGTTGTATAAAGGCACAGTATCAAAATCTGGTATCAGTTCATCAAATATCTTGCAGTTCAGTGTAACATTGGGAAGTTCAACTGGTTCAAATGTAGATACCGCAAGTCTAAATTTATCAATACCCATATCGGCCTGAAACCCACTCCATGATATATAAATCTTATCTGTATATGATTGAACAGAGTTATACTCTACAATGCCTGGGAATATTTCATCATGATATCCAACATTGACACCATTAGAACTTTCCTCCTGATAACTTCCAGCATAGCTATATCCTCTCACTGTCATAAAGTATGTCACAGTTTTAGCTGTCAGATTTAAGTTTCTAAATGTGTATGAGGTATTTAACCCAACATCTACAAAATAATGAACATCACTTCTAGTATGGACATATCTCCTGTCTGTTCCTACAGCAACTTCATATTTCTTGATTTTCTGTGTTGGGCTGCGAGATCTTGGATCACCAAATGGATCCCAGTTAACAGATAATTCATGAATTGACTCCTGAAAGGTAAGGTCATCACCCTCACCATCTCTAATGGTTCCAGGTGCAGGCGGTTCAATCTTAACAGCTATACCATCAGATCTTGATACTCTTGTACGATTCAATGCATCAACAGTTCTGATTATGCTAATATACGTTCGTCCATTTGTAAGATTCATCACATCAGAGTAAAATCGAGACGATGCACTAGACAGTGGTACAAAATCTTGTAAAACACTTCCAGCGATGTCCTCAACTGACCATTCTGCTGATTTTATCTTACATCTGTCTGAATATTTCCAATGACCTTCAATGACATTCAGTGATGTTTGATAATCTTCATCTTCGTTACTGTTTCCATCCATAACAGTCAAATGAGGAACCAGACTAACAATAACAGGGTCAGATGTAACTTCCGAATATAACCCAGCCTTATTGAAAGCACGCACAGTTACAGTTACTGCACTGCCTTCATCCATGTTTAAATTATTAATTAAAACTTTGTCGGAAACAGTAATGGGAGAGAAATCCATGATATTTTTTATTTCCCCTCCATATCCAATGGCCGCTTCATATTTATCTATCCCTCCTTCGCTGTCTTTCCAATCATATACTTTAAATTCTACAAAACTAAATGGTATCTGACAAGCTTGCTTTACGATTGGTCCATTTAAGTCTATTGTAGTTACAATATCCACTTTTCCTCCAATGGGAACAGTCCTATCAACAACAACTTTGTATGGGACAGTTTTAGTCATTCCAAGGACATTCTCTAGTCTGAATATAATGTAGATTTGTGTGAAGTTATTGTTCTTTATTCTTGTCATCAAGTTCCTGGTCCACGACATTTTATAAATAGACTGTTTGTGGAAATCAGAAATGTCAGCTTTCGTTTCTTCCGACCCAACACCCACTGTAAAATTTCTAAGTGTACTTTCAAATTCTTTTATCATGTCCCATTTACAAGTGATCAATGATTGTAAAACAGAGATATATTGTGTACACAACAGTTCCCTTATCTCAGGTACTGTGGTATCAACAGTTATTGGTGGAGACCAAACGATCTTTTCATTTCCTGCCATGTCTATAGCACCAGTATTTAGGAAAAATGTCTGTCCATGCTTAAACGAAACAGAGCCAGCAGGAATATAGTTGTCCTTTGTAATGGTTATGTCATGTATGTCCTGTCTCCCTGGTAATGATCCTATTGACCACCAATTCCGTGCAATTCCTGATACATCTTTTGAATTCCAATGGAAATCGAGAGAATCTGTTCTATTCTGGTACAGGCTGGTGGTTATCATTTTTGGATCTATATTTTGCCCTCCAAACCTGATCATTCTGACTTCTGGTGGTGTTGTATCCAAAGTGATCCCATCAGAACATGAAAGAATGTATTCCTCTTTACACCTGTGTCCTGTCTGTGCTCTTACCGTAATATAGTATGTAGACCCTTCATATAATTCTGTATGAATCTGTCCCCGTCCATATGTATCATTGACCATTACTAAACCATACCTAGTAAATGGAAGTATATCGTAATAAAATGGTTGACTTCCGATGGCCCATTCATATCCGATTACGCTACACTGCTCACTTTCAAATCCAACGAATGACATGCCCAATGATGTCCTATCAAGTGTATAGTCTGCATCTTGTAAATCTTTTCGCCCATCAAAAACTGTGCCAGGTATATTCTCTTTCAAAACTTTAATGGGTAATGATAAGTTTTTAACCTCAGAGAACATGCCAGCACCATTCTGAATTTTAATCTGAACATAGTAGTACGTTTGACTGTCATGGGTTGGAGGTTTTAGGTCTAAATCATTTATTACTACTTTTGGGTCTGACCCGTATTCTAAGAATCCATTTGTAACTGAAGAATCACCAAACGAAGTACCAATGGCTACAAAACTTTTGATGATGCCACTTTGGTAGTCATGGCAACTCCATGTCAAGGTCATGCTATTCTGATCATCATGTTCGATGAAGCGCTTGTCATCACTTATTTCCTCTGGAACAGACGGAAGTCCAAGATGAACCTGCAAGATACAGATTCAACACTACCTAAAATATTATTCTATTTCAAAATTAAATAACAAAAGAATTAAATCCATTTATAACAAATCACCTGACAATAAGATGAATAGAAAAATGTCAAGACACCCAAAAAAGATTAGTTATCAAATTCTCCAAATGAAATTCAATGCCCAAGTCCGGAAAAAATTATCAACTAAACAGGACTAAGAGTGGACATACTATTAACATCCAAATGTTAAATGTAAATGAACTTGTCTGCTATATTTCTGATAGTCGTTGTAACCGATGAGACCTATGCTGTACTTAAAATTGTGCAAGAATGACATGCTCTCAGTTTTTTGTTTTATTGAACATCAAATATCACTTATTTTTTGGTATTAATGAGTATGTATATGTTCTCATCAATTGACTGGTATGTCAATATTGACCTTTCCTTTATCCCTCTTATCATTTCTTCTTATGTTCTAACTAATAAATAAAACATTATTTAACCTCAATTAGGAAACAGGATTTTTTTACCTTTTTTCTAGAATTTACCTTATTTAACACAGGTGGAGTACTGTCTATCATAATTCCTTTGGAATCCTGAGATGTTGGCATATCAGCATGGTTAATTGCAGTAACTATCACAGAATATTTATGTCCACTTTCCAATTTCATACCTGACAAAATAATGTCTACAAATATATTGTTATGAACTACTGGAACTGTGACATAGTCTTCATCATCAGGATAAAACTTAGAACCTTGACCTTGATAAAAGTCTTCCACATAGTAATGATATTCTTTCATACCAGATTCTGGGTCATCAAACTCCCATTTTAAATTCAGTTGTGTACTGTCATTTTGGAAATTTCTACCGTCTTCAGAATCATAGAGAAATTTGACTATAGGTGGACTTTGATCAATAATAAATCCATCAGACTCTACAATGGTAGAATCACCTGCACCATTTTTAGCTGTTAACTTGACGTACACATGGTCACCATGATTCATACTCAATGAATAATCCGTAAATTCTGTCTCAAGTCCATTGTCAAATGACTCTGCTAATTTATTACTGATAAAGACATCAAGTGTATATGATACAATTCCACTCTCTGGATCACTGAATCCTCCCCACATTGCTGATACTTCAGCAGTTTCTGATGAAAATTTCATGTCCTGATTCTTGCCTTTATTACCATCAGCAATCCATCCTTCAACTGGAGCTGTTGTATCGATGAGAACTGAATCAAGGAAAGATAGTTCTGATTAAAATGAAGTAAAAAAATGGGCATTTTGTTGATAATTCTGTCTCATGATAGTGATAGTAATATATCTAAAATATTAGCTGTGTAAAGAAAATGGCCATACTGGAACATTTAATTATAGCATTGCTGCATAATATTGTTATTTATTTTACGCCAAGTAGAAAATATTTATTTAAGATCACCATCAAACTTTTGTAAATTTCTGAAAAACTAATATGGCCCTAAATATTTTTTTTATTAAAGAATAATTATATTTTCTTACAACTACATGTATATTTTCGTTAAGATAAAAATTTTAGAATACCAGCCACCTACTTTGCGACACAGCATGCTTCAATGATGAAAAAATAACTTTTAAGTAGTTATATACATTTAATATATTTACCCCCATTAGAATATCCTTCCGCTGTTTTAGGATTTAGTGCACTATTTTTAGCTATGACTGTAGAGTAATAGGTATGGTTATGTTGCATCTCAACTTCTGCACAGGACTCCTTCACATCCCGAGAAAATACCTTACTTTTAAATGGAATAATGTCATCTTCACCTGCTGAAGTACCAACTCCCCATCTGTACCTACACAAATTGAATAAAACAAGATTCCTAGAGTCATCTTCAGTTATTAAAGGTAATTATCTTCACCTTTGGTGAAGAAAGGGATCAAACTTATCAACTTATAAATCATTACATGCTTCTACTTATTATTAAATGTATATCATATCAACTGTGAAAACTTGTGGCATTTTTTATGCCAGGATTTCCTCATCGTTGGAAACCCACACTAATTCGTGCTTACACTTAATGGTGGGTCAATTTATACAGTTTTTCCCATTTTCATGAATATTCATGAAATAGATTGACAAATGAAATTACTGCTAACAATTGTGGCATTCTCCACTTTGGAGATTCTTTGTCTTGGTTTTCTAGATGGCCAAACGTTCTAACAAAATCAAGATAACAAAAACCAAATAACGACATTTTGTCTTGCCATTGATTATGATCGATCAACTCAAGACAAGTATAGATCAGATCAGCACCAGTAAAGTTGAACAATGTATAATACAGTATACATTTAACTTTAAAATCCTGATATTTACCAAGGCAACACATGTATATCTTGTCTAAAATTTCAAAATGTCAAGATTACACAAGACAGAAATGGCCATTTAAGATCAAAAGTGTGTTATAAGTGTTGTATTGTGGTGTGTTACAAGTGTTGTGTTGTGGTGTGTTCCAAGTGTTGTGTTGTGGTGTGTTACAAGTGTTATATTGTGGTGTGTTACAAGTGTTGTATTGTGGTGTGTTACAAGTGTTGTGTTGTAGTGTGTTACAAGTGTTGTATTGTGGTGTGTTACAAGTGTTGTATTGTGGTGTGTTACAAGTGTTGTATTGTGGTGTGTTACAAGTGTTGTGTTGTGGTGTGTTACAAGTGTTGTATTGTGGTGTGTTACAAGTGTTGTATTGTGGTGTGTTACAAGAGTTGTTTTGTGGTTTGTTACAAGTGTTGTGTTGTAGTGTGTTACAAGTGTTGTATTGGTGTGTTACAATTGTTGTATTGAGGTGTGTTACAAGTGTTGTATTGTGGTGTTACAAGTGTTGTATTGTGGTGTGTTACAAGAGTTGTTTTGTGGTTTGTTACAAGTGTTGTGTTGTAGTGTGTTACAAGTGTTGTATTGGTGTGTTACAATTGTTGTATTGAGGTGTGTTACAAGTGTTGTATTGTGGTGTTACAAGTGTTGTATTGTGGTGTGTTACAACTAACTTCTATTTTAACAGCTGTCAAAACGGGCCTCCAAAGTTATTGTGAGACAAGCTATTCAAGAAGTGGTATCAATCAACCAAATGTGGATATTAAAAAACTCCAAAGACTTAAAGGATATTTTACAATCTCGGTCCATTTCAGTCTGTAACAGCATAAAAACATTTGATTTCTCTACCCTCTATACCACCATTCCTCATTCACAACTGAAGGAGAAGTTGCAAGATCTAATCCATCGATGCTTTCAAAATAAAAATGGCAACAACAGATACACATACCTTGTCATTGGTAGAGATAAATCATACTTTGTTAAAAACCACTCTAAATCTAACAAAAAATATACAGAGGACAAAATTGCCCTGATGATTGTTCCTTTACTCATATGAGGCAGTCTTCCTTGACGGGCTTCTTAAGGAAAAACAGAAGAAATTAGCCTGTACCTTTAATTTCAGCTTCCGCTACATAGATTATGTCTTATCACTCAACAATTCGCGTTTTAGGAATTTCTTACATCTCATCTATCCCAATGAGCTCGAAATTAAGGATACAACAGACACTGTCAAGTCTGCATCTTATCTTGACCTTCACCTCGAAATTGACACCAGAGGAAGGTTGAATACAAAACTTTACAACAAACGGGATGAGTTTGACTTTCCAATTGTCAACTTCCCATTTTTGAGCAGCAATATTCCAGAAGCGCCGGCATATGGAGTATATATTTCACAACTCATATGTTATTCCAGAGCTTGTGACATATACATTGACATCCTGGTCAGAGCCCGGCTTCTGACAGAAAAGTTGCTCAGACAGGGGTACGTTGCTCCTAAGCTGAAGTCATCCTTATTAAAGTTTTATGGGCATCATCATGACTTGGTTGACAGGTATGAACAAGAGGCTCACCAGAGCCTGTATCGCTCACCTGGAGTCTGGTTTTCATTGGACAATTAATCAACTATTTGACCAAGTTTGTTGCAATTGGTTCAATTGTTCAGGGAAAATTTGTTGAAGATTTATTTTTCATAAGGTTTAATGTTAAAATTTTTCCCTGATGGTGGTAGTCCTGGCAGGAAGTTGACAAAATTGACCAGGAATAAGGGTGAACCTTAAATAAATGTAACAGAACCCGACCTCAAATAACACAAACCAATAACTCCTAAATAGAATTTGGGATTCCCTTCAAAATTTCAGGGTAGGTAGATATCAACATGGCAAACATTTTTCAATTTATATTTCACTTCTATCTCAAATAGTTTTGGAGATAAATGACGAAAAATAATAAATTTTGAAAATTTGATGGAAAAAGGGCAATAACTCCTAAATGGGTTTTGGGATTTCCTTTAAAATTTCAGGGTAGGTAGATCTCAACATGGCAAACATTTTTCAAATTTACATTTCACTTCTATCTCAAATAGTTTTGGAGATAAATGATGAAAAATGTTAAAATTTTGACAAGAGGCTCTCAAGAGCCTGAATCGCTCACCTGGTAAACAATGCAGTATAAACTAAATTAATATATTAATGTTTGTTGTAAACTAAACTGAGTATTAAAGGTCACGTAAAATGCTGAAAATACCTTTAAAAACCTTTAAGAACCTCTGGAAAGAAATGGGCATGAGTTCTCCCTACGCTTGATTAAGATACAGTCATGGTCAATCTGATGATTCATAATACAAAATACAAGCTTTAATTAATCTTCAAATACAAGTATAAATCTTTTGGTCTATATGTTGTCTTCGTTTTTAAAATGTTTGAAAGAAATTATGTAAAAATTGTGGGTTAAGGCTTTTTATTGTACTTGAAAAGGAAATATTGCAGGAACAATCATGCTAAGTTTCATCAAATTCCCCCAAGTAGTTTCAGAGGAGAAGATGTTTGAAAATTTGTTAACAACGATTATGACAGACACCAAGTGATGGCAATTAAAAGCTCACATATTATGAAGTTTAATCATTGTTATACAACATTCTCATCATCACCATTCATTAAGGATACCATGTTTACTTTAACAAGAGGCTCACCAGAGCCTGTATCGCTCACCTGGAGTCTGGTTTTCATTGGACAATTAATCAACTATTTGACCAAGTTTGTTGCAATTGGTTCAATTGTTCAGGGTTGATTTATTTTTCATAAGGTTTAATGTTAAAATATGTTCCCTGATGGTGGTAGTCCTGGTTGGAGTGCTGACATGCATGTCCATTTAAATTGTCCCCCCCCCCCACAATTTCTTATTTACCCCCCTAAATTTTTTTTCACCCCCCTTCCCTTTTTCCAAAAAAAAATTCTTTCCCTCAAGATATGGTCATAATCCCTATTCAAATTTCTCATCAAGTTTGCAAACATAATTACCCATTTAAATACATCATAAAAATCTTAAAATAGAAAATGACATATATGGCTAAAATTAATATTAATTAATAGTAACCCCAAGACAATCTACATTTCTTTATACATAATTTACAAGCAGTGTAAGGGAGGTAATCAAATCAAGTAAAAAATGGCGGGGAAAATGGCAGCCATTTTAAAAATGGCCGTCCAAAACAAACTTTCATCATCACCATTCAACTCGGGATACCATGTTTACCTTGAAAGTAGCTTTCATCTTCATTTTCTTTCTATAATTCAGGAAAAAATAGCAAAAAACAGCATTTTGACCCCTATGTTCTATTTTTAGTAAGGGCGGACACGTTTTTCGACCAATCAAAAATCCAAGCATTGACTTTTTGCAGGATACCCTAAGGAACAATCTTACCAAGTTTCATTTCATTTTGAATAGTAGTTTCAGAGAAGAAGATTTTTGAAACAATAACATAAAAAAAAGCCAAAAATGTCAAAAAAGGGAAATAACTCTAACATCAGTTGACAGATTTTCACGAACATCAGCACACAGGTAGCTCTCATCATGCTGAACACTTTCAACCTGCAGAATTTGCCCTAACCTAATGATTTTTTAGGATATTTGCGAAAAACTGTTGTTTGACCCCTATGTTCTATTTTTAGTAACAGTGGCCATGTTTTTCGACGGATCAAAAATCGAAGCATAAACTTTGTGCAGGATACCCTAAGGATCAATCTTACCAACTTTCATTTTATTTTGAATAGTAGTTTCAGAGAAGAAGATTTTTGAAATTAAAAAGTGCAAAATTTGGAAAAAATGCAGAAAAAGGGCAATAACTCCTACATGGGTCGTTGGATCTTCTTCAAAATTTCAGGGCAGGTAGATCTTGAGGTGCTGAACACTTTTACCCTATGCCAGAATTTTGATATCTGTGACCGTTTCTGACTTATTTGCAAAAAACTGCGATTTACCCCTATGTTCTATTTTTAGCAACAGTGGCCATGTTTTTCGACGGATCAAAAATCGAAGCATAAACTTTGTGCAGGATACCCTAAGGAACAATCATGCTAAGTTTTATCCAAATCCATTCAGTAGTTTCAGAGGAGAAGATTTTTGAAATAATAACATAAAAAAACTGTTGTTTGACCCCTATGTTCTATTTTTAGCAACAGTGGCCATGTTTTTTGACGGATCAAAAATCGAAGCATAAACTTTGTGCAGGATAGCCTAAGGAACAATCATGCTAAGTTTTATCCAAATCCATTCAGTAGTTTCAGAGGAGAAGATTTTTGAAATAATAACATAAAAAAAAGCCAAAAATGTCAAAAAAAGGGCAATAACTCCTACATGGGTCGTTGGATCTTCTTCAAAATTTCAGGGCAGGTAGATCTTGAGGTGCTGAACACTTTTACCCTATGCCAGAATTTTGATATCTGTGACCGTTTCTGACTTATTTGCAAAAAACTGCGATTTACCCCTATGTTCTATTTTTAGCCATGACGGCCATGTTTTTATACGAATCAAAAATCCAAACAATAGATTTGTAGCACCCATACCAATTAATAACTGTACCAAGTTTGGTTGCAGTTGGACTTATGGTGTTGGAGGAGTTAACGTTTGAAAAAGTTAACGGACGACGGACGGACGGACGGACGACGGACGGACGGACGACGGACGCCAAGTGATGGCAATAGCTCACATGACCCTTCGGGTCAGGTGAGCTAAAAACCAAATATTTTTGAAATCCGAGCAAGTGTAAAAAATGGCGGGAAAATGGCAGCCATTTTAAAAATGGCCGTCCAAAACAAACTTTCATCATCACCATTCAACTCGGGATACCATGTTTGCCTTAAAAGTAGCTTTCATCTTCATTTTATTTCTATAATTCAGGAAAGAATAGCAAAAAACAGCATTCTGACCCCTATGTTCTATTTTTAGTAAGGGCGGACATGTTTTTTGACCAATCAAAAATCCAAGCATTCACTTTTTGCAGAATACCCTAAGGAACAATCTTACCAAGTTTCATTTGATTTTGAATAGTAGTTTTAGAGAAGAAGATTTTTGAAATAATAACATAAAAAAAAACCAAAAATGTCAAAAAAGGGCAATAACTCTAACATCAGTTGACAGATTTTCACAAAAATCAGCACGCAGGTAGCTCTCATCATGCTGAACACTTTCAACCTGCAGAATTTGGCGTAACCTAATGATTTTTGAGATATTTGCGAAAAACTGTTGTTTGACCCCTATGTTCTATTTTTAGTAACAGTGGCCATTTTTTTCGACGGATCAAAAATCGAAGCATAAACTTTGTGCAGGATACCCTAAGGAACAATCATGCTAAGTTTTATCCAAATCCATTCAGTAGTTTCAGAGGAGAAGATTTTTGAAATAATAACATAAAAAAAAAGCCAAAAATGTCAAAAAAGGGCAATAACTCTAACATCAGTACACAGATTTTCAAGAAAATCAGCACTCAGGTAGCTCTCATCATGCTGAACACTTTCAACCTGCCGGAGTTTGCCTTAACCTAATGATTTTTTAGATACTTGCTAAAAACTGTTGTTTGACCCCTATGTTCTATTTTTAGTAACAGTGGCCATGTTTTTCGACAGATCAAAAATCGAAGCATAAACTTTGTGCAGGATATCCTAAGGAACAATCATGCTAAGTTTTATCTAAATCCATTCAGTAGTTTCAGAGGAGAAGATTTTTGAAATAATAACATAAAAAAAGCCAAAAATGTCAAAAAAGGGCAATAACTCTAACATCAGTTGACAGATTTTCACGAAAATAAACACACAGGTAGCTCTCATCATGCTGAACACTTTCAACCTGCCAGAATTTGCCATAACCTAATGATTTTTGAGATATTTGCGAAAAACTGTTGTTTGACCCCTATGTTCTATTTTTAGTAACAGTGGCCATGTTTTTCGACGGATCAAAAATTGAAGCATAAACTTTGTGCAGGATACCCTAAGGAACAATCTGCTAAGTTTTATCCAAATCCATTCACTAGTTTCAGAGGAGAAGATTTTTGAAATAATAGCATAAAAAAAAGCCAAAAATGTCAAAAAAAGGGTGATAACTCTGAAATGAGTGGTTGGATCTTCTTCAAAATTTCAGGGCAGGTAGATCTTGAGGTGCTGATCACTTTTACCCTTGCCAGAATTTTGATATCTGTGACCGTTTCTGACTTATTTGCAAAAAACTGCGATTTACCCCTATGTTCTATTTTTAGCCATGATGGCCATGTTTTTATACGAATCAAAAATCCAAACAAGAGATTTGTAGCACCCATACCAATTAATAACTGTACCAAGTTTGGTTGCAGTTGGACTTATGGTGTTGGAGGAGTTAACGTTTGAAAAAGTTAACGGACGACGGACGGACGGACGGCACGACGGACGACGGACAGACGACGGACGCCAAGTGATAGCAATAGCTCACATGACCCTTCGGGTCAGGTGAGCTAAAAATTTGACGAAAAAAGGGCAATAACTCCTAAATGGGTTTTGGAATTTCCTTCAAAATTTCAAGGTAGGTAGATCTTGCCATGCTGATCAATTTTACCCCGTCAGATTTTCGATATCTGTAACGGTTTTTGAGTTATTAGCAAAAAACAGCAATTTACCCCTATGTTCTATTTTTAGTAACAGCAGCCATGTTTTTCGACGAATCAAAAATCCCCACATCAGTTCTATGCAGGGTACCCCAAGGAACATTCATACCAAGTTTGGTTCTAATTAGTCAAGTAGTTTCAGAGGAGAAGAGTTTTGTATAATTGTTAAAGACGATGACGACGGACGACGACGACGACGGACGCCAAGTGATGGCAATAGCTCACATGGCCTTTGGCCAGGTGAGCTAAAAAACCGTTTCCCAAATGAAAATGGACCTGTTCCATTGATATTATCCCTTCCGCATATCGGATTTGACATGGATAGCATGGCGGGTGTCCTGCAGGAAGCAGAGACTGCTTACTCTTCCGGAGCACCTGAGTCTTCCCCCTGTTTTTTGGTGGAGTCCATGTTGTTCATATGTTTTTAGTTTTTAATTGTAGTGCATGTATTGTTTTGGTCTTGTCTTCGTTGTTCTCCGGAGTTTGTCAGTTGTTACGATTTTTCTCTCCTTCGAATATCCCTTTGGTATTTCTTGACTTTACTTACAAGAGTTGTATTGTGGTGTGTAACAGGTGTTGTATTGTGTTGTGTTACAAGTGTTGTATTGTGGTGTGTTACAAGAGTTGTACTATGGTGTGTTACAAGTGTTGTATTGTGATGTGTTACAAGTGCTGTATTGTGGTGTGTTACAAGAGTTGTATTGTTGTGTGTTACAAGTGTTGTATTGTGGTGTGTTACAAGGGTTGTATTGTGGTGTGTTACAAATGTTGTATTGTGGTGTGTTACACGTGTTGTATTGTGGTGTGTTACAAGTGTTGTATTGTGGTGTGTTACAAGTGTTGTATTGTGGTGTGTTACAAGTGTTGTATTGTGGTGTGTTACAAGAGTTGTATTGTGGTGTGTTACAAGTGTTGTATTGTGGTGTCTTACAAATGTTGTATATATTGTGGTGTGTTACAAGTGTTGTGTGTATTGTGGTGGGTTACAAGTGTTGTATTGTGGTGTGTTACAAGTGTTGTAAGTATTGTGGTAGGTTACAAGTGTTGTATTGTGGTGTGTTACAAGTGTTGTATTGTGGTGTGTTACAAGTGTTGTATTGTGGTGTGTTACAAGTGTTGTACTGTGGTGTGAATTGATGCTTCTTGTTGAAGACCAAGACAGCATGAGTTTGAACTGGCCATGGTGAGAACCATCAGAGTAGGATACATATATATAAAATTGTGGGTTATACTGTTATAGGTGCCAATATTTTAGAGAAACGGACAATTTTCCAGTCTTATTTATGGAGTGTGCTCTGATGTCACACAGCCCTAGCCAATTAAAAAATAGCTGTTTGATGTTAGGGAAATCTCACATCTCTTTCAGTATGGCCTCTGAATCTTTTCCAATGTTATATTCTATTGAACCTTGTCCTATTATGTCTACACCATAAAAATCATCTTTATATTTTCATATTCATACTATACTGTGATCATTATGTATCCATTTGAAATACATGTATATTATTTATTATTCCTTATTTTTCTAGATCTGCAGTTTTTGTTCTTAGATCTCTTATCTACAATATATATTGTGCATTCTTACTCAGTAATGCCTGATTCAGGATCATAGAAATCTTTCCACTGAGCACAAAGTCTATGGCTGTCTGATTGAAACTGAAGGTCTTCATCCATAATATCCCCATCTAACACATGGCCTGCTACAGGGTGGGTTCTGTCTATTAGGATAGGGTTGTCACTGTGTGTTGTGGTAAACAAATCAACTAAAAAATAAAATTATGACTGAATATTCATTCTCAAAAGTGTACCGGGTAACTCCATAACAAAACCTGTGATGTTATATGAATAAATTTAAAATGTTTCAGGAATCTTAGCAAAAACTAACTGAACAGTAACACGACTGAATAAGAAAAGAAAATCCTTTAAAATGATAAATTTTTAACATTATTTCCTATAAAGAGATAACAGATGTAAAACTTATTTACCATGATTTACCGATCGTAGACGTATCCATACTGGTTCTCCTGATGCTAAATCTAAATTATCTATAACAATATAGGTATTATTCCTCTCCTTGTATTCAAATGTAGAATAACCTCGGACATCAACATCATGTTTAGTCAGGCCTAGTCCAAAGTCAACATTCTTTATCTTAGACCTAGGGTCATAAGTGTTAAAATACATAGCC
Organism: Mytilisepta virgata; assembly: GCA_028015205.1. Classification (NCBI taxonomy): domain Eukaryota; kingdom Metazoa; phylum Mollusca; class Bivalvia; order Mytilida; family Mytilidae; genus Mytilisepta; species Mytilisepta virgata. The sequence goes on along the minus strand of CM051520.1, from coordinate 5,328,366 downwards.
ATCAGATTGAAATCTTCATCAAAAACAATATCACCATCACTAATACCCTTGGTAAAAATTGGTGGGGTTGTATCAACCATGATTGGTGTTGAATGACAGACAGTAGTTACCATAGCACCTCCATGAACAACATTATTAATGGCTTGTACTGTGATGTAATAAGATCCGTCGGGTAAATGAAGATTCCTAGCATACCCTGTGTTAGTCCAGAATTTACGACTGGATAGATGGGCATGAGGGTCTGAGAAATCAGCAATGTCTGTCCCACATACTTTTGTTCCTACTGAGAAGGTGTAACCATATATATCACTCTCGTTGTCATGGTAACCATCCCAATTTCCTGCAATAAAACAAATCACTCAATCACAAAGAAATTTCAAAATTTGGCAAAAAAGTCAAAAATTAAATAAAAATACAAAATAATGAAGTACTGGCATTTCTAGGATTAAAATAAATCTGAAAAAATCTATGCTTATGGATAGAGTGCATGAAAATTAATCAAATTTAACTAAGGTTAGAGTACACCTTTTCAATAGCTTTGCTAGGGGTATTGTTGTACAAATGTACTCATCTGATATGAAGTAATTTTCCAGTAAGAACCCATTCAAATTTTCTGACATACATGTATGTACTCACCAGACATAAAGTGGTTACACATAGTGTACATATACTCAGTTTAATTTTCTGATATACATTAATTTACTCACCTGAGATAAAGTGATTTGCCAGTGAGTATAAGTTATCAACTCCTCCTTCATGACCGTTGAACACTGTACCACCTTCTGGACCATCAATAATTTTTCTGCGAAAACAAAGTAAAATTCAAAATGAACATAGAGGAAAACTCATTTTCTTGCACCACTCACCATATGTTTTCTGTTAAAAAAATCAAGTTAATAAAAAAAAGATGTTTTATTGAATTTAACTGGCCACCATCTGAAAATAATGTCAAATATAAATTTATTGCGAAAGAAATGAAAATTTCCACAGATTCACTTGTAGGTTACCTAAACTTTTGTAAGTTCTTCTGTCCTATTGAATAAATACAATAGCTATTGTTCTCTGTGGAGTTTATTCAATGGGACCTTTAAATTTCTTCTAAGAGAAATCCATCAGGACTGATTAATTTACCTGAACAAAAAATTTAACTTTAAATGTTGAAAATAGTCAACATTTCCCTTATACAATCTAGTAGCCTACTAAAATTATTTCATAAAGAATAAATACAACATCACATGCAGTTTTGTGCGTCCTTATTTAGTATTGGTACATGTATTTTCAAAATTGAAAGTTAAATTTTTTGTTCAGGTAAATTAATCAATGAGTGGTGGATTTCTCTTAGAACAAATTTAAAGGTCCCATTGAATAAACTCTACAGAGAACAATAGCTATTGTATTTATTCAATAGGACAGAAGAACTTACAAAGGTTTAAATCGACAGGTTACCAAAAGTGAATCTGTGGAAAAGTTTCATTTCTTTCACAATAAGTAAGGTGCATATGGAGTGAAATTAAGTGTAGATGCTGTATCCATGAAGTTCAAAAGACTGTTCTACTGAGGTTTCACTTCATAAGCTATTTTGGATAATAATATCTTTTGAGTATTTTTACTAAAAACATGTGTTTATAAATGACACAGAAAAACATTAATGTCAAATGTTAATGATTTACCTGTGATTAGGGAGAGTGGTTAAATCAATACATCGTTGTGTGATGGCAGCCTTACATCCATCAAATCTGACCTCATCAAAGGAAGCTTTACCAACAGGACCTGGTTCTGGGGGTGTATGGTCAACCATTGTACCATGTGATGATACATAACCCTTATATCCCAATTCATTTGTAATCTCAGCATTCATAAGATAAACAGTCCCATGTTTTAAATCAAGATTATGTTCTATATAAGAACTATACCCAGTACCCAGAACTTCATAGTGTTCATAGGTGCCACTGATTCTCAACTCTCCATTCGGTCCCTCAACGACAGAATGTAGGTCACATGTCTCTGAATGGTGTTCATAATCAAATGCCACGCACTTACTTTTATATTCAATACATTTATTTGCACATAGCTCAACACTGTCTATTTTACTAGTGAAAAACTCCTCTGCTGTTAATTTTCCTTCTTTACCGAGGGTAAAAAATCTTAAAGAAGAAGTTGGTTTTGAGATATTTCTCTCTGTAGTAGATTTTAAGATCAAAGGTTGCCAAGGAATAACTTCTGTACCAAATCGACCTTCAGTGTAACCAACAGAATGTACGTGGGTATCAACCAAGTCTGAATCATCAAACACGACAATGTTACCACTGATTTTTTTAGTATGACTAGTATATGGATAGGATTCATCAATACGACCATCTGGTACAGTATTATCAAAAGTTTTTAAACTGCATTTAGATAAAGTCTCATCACCTTGGCTATTTCTCGCTTTAACAGTGAAGTACAGGGGAATTCCATGATGTTCTTTTTTCAGGGTAACAGGAGCAGTAAGGGAATTTCCTGTCATTCCGGTCCAATTTATTACATTGGTTCCTGATCTATGTGTGCCCACTGCATATGACAATTTAATATCACTGACATCAGATTTTGCAGAAACTTCTAATATGAATGCTGTATCTGTGGGGTCACGTCCTCCAATCTGTTTGACTTCACATCCACAATCAGTTGACCTTTTCTGTCTTGGACTTGAATCAGCTGAGGAAATTTTGGGTGGATTTGGGTCTCTTTTCTCATAAGGCTTATTGAACAGGTTAATTCTGTATGTGGGCAGCTTGAATTTCCAAATACAGGCATCGAAAACAGTAACAGTGAAAAAAATTAGGCGTAGCTTAGCAAATGCTTTCAGTCTGAGCTGTAACGGTATTATTTCAAGGTCTAATCGGAAACTAAAAATAAATGAAGATGAAATACTTTTAACACTATGTTACTGTTCATGATTCTTTTATCTTACAAACAACTTCAGTACTGAAATAGTTATATCCTTCTACATTCAACTAATATTTTAAATAACACAGTGGAATCTTGTTGGGTATGCATACGGGAGCAACCATTTGATTTTTAGGGGGGCTAGGATCAAATGTTTGATCCTGCCTATTTTTTTGTTGAAATTTTGGTCCTGGATTTTTTTTTTTTGCCGCTATTGCAGCCTAAATTTTAATTTTCATTTAAACAAAAAATATTCCTGATTGACACAGGTCCTGCATTTTTTTTCACACCTAAAGTGATCTTGTCCTTTTATTTTGCCAAAATCCTGGTCTTGCCTTTTTATTTCAAATTCAATCCGAGCTGATTTAAGACCTACATGTATTTCAGAACTGTACAAGTGTACATACCCTATTTTAATTGGGAATTTACCAAATCCAAATTCAGCTGTTATAGGGAATCTGGTTTCCAAAACTGTTCCTTCTAATCTTATTCCTCCATAGGCAATACCAATGTCTAATGCAATTTCCCCCCAGACTCCAGCTCCTACATGTGGTGTCACAATGGCCTGATATAATAGAAACAAAAAATTGTATCTTGTTTAATATTACAAAGACTAATAAAATCAAATTAACACTTTACTTAGGCCAAAAAAAATAAAGGTGATAGGTTCTCAAGCACTGCCGCATCCGAAAAAACCTCCCACATCCGCGATTTTTATTCTTAGTAAAATCCTGAATTTTTCAAGTCAGCTCCAGAAATGGTCGATACTTATTATTTCATACGTAGGCTTGTAGAAATAAATAATTATTATAGTGCTCTAGCTTACCCTAAAAAAATGGAAGGGTTGGTCATCCTTGATGCCCTTAGAGTCTCATAAATGTACCCTTTCTTTCAGAACATGTTTTTGTTATCATTAATTGACCTAATTAAGTTCAAACCTTAAGTATCTTTTGCTGTTACAGAAAAAATCTGCAGAGTTGTCCCCCTTTGATAATCAATTTTCTTTCAATTCAAATTTTCTCTGACAATAAATTTATATTTAATTGTTGAATCTCAAATAAGAAATTAATTTTGAGAAAATATTGTATTCTTCTTTTGAAAAAAATGTGTTTCCCAAACATTTTTGTACGTATAATTTAATGTAAAACCTTTGTAACTCTTTTATAACTTGAGTTATATTCATCCAATCAGTAAAGATTGTGTTACCTTGCAGACATCAAAAGCGTATGATATAAATCTCATATTTGATGTTTTTAAAAAAATTTTGCTCTATCAATAATGTCAATTTTCAAGAAAATTTCTGTTTTAACAAAGTGGCCTGAGAACCTAAGCATTTTCTTTGCATGGCCTTAGATAGCCAATGTTTTAGCTTGCTTAAAATAAAAGGTTGCAACACTCTTCTCCTTTTTAGGAATGCACCCCTCTGCCCTCTAAAATAAGTACAAAATAAAATACAATAAAACAATTATTTGATACACATAAACAATACTAAATTAATTGAAATTGAATTAAAAGGTGGAAAGAAACTAAAATAACTCCTAAACAGGAATTAGATAAGTGAATAATTGATATTTCTTAAAATTTGACTTTATCTTGTTTGCCCTATTGAAACATGTTTATCTGCACCATATCCTCAATATACGTCCCTCAGTGCTTAAATCCTAGCTGAAGCACTGGAAAGCTTATGATCGTTGGAAATGAAAAATCTAATATGAACTGCCAACATTAAATTTGCATAGCCACAAGACAAATTTCTATAAAAAATGACAATTTCATGATATGATTACATGTTCAACTAAACTTAAAACAATGGAATCTATTGTTTAATCAAACTAATAGAAACTACAGAAGTGTTTATGTTGGAATATGTGAACTGTGTTGTACATATTTTGGCAGAGTGACTTTAATATTTAGATATTTAAGTTTAGTTTGTCTTTAACTAGTTGTATTATAAATGGATAGAGGTGGCTAGGGAAACAGGATATCTTCAAAAAACATTAAATATGAGCATAAGACATGCTATGTATATGCATGTAGTACTTTTCAACAATACGAAATGACTTCTCCCTGTTGTCTCTCCACTTCTGCTTGTCAGCCTCTGAGAGATAAGTGACACCCCAAAACATATAAACAACACATGATTACAGCTCATTCAGATATCCAAGTCTTTTCAATATTTACTAGATTTATTTGTGAAAAATGATATATTTTATTTTTCTGGGAGTTATACATGTGAATAAAAAAAATGCTAAAACTTGTAAATGTCACAGGTATGGAAACTGTAAGGTTCATGAACTTACTTTTGCCTTCATACTCATAATACACATCTCAAGTGCTAAGTCTATACCCATCCTGGCTACAGCACCAAAGGCTGAAAATATACATACATGTATGAATTTCTAAAAAATAATTCTCTACTCTATTAATTTTTGCTACATTACTGAATAAATATTTTCTATCAGACTTACCTAAATGAAATGGAATCGGTCCAACCATAAAAAGAAATGTAACACCACCAGGGGGTATCTCTATATCGATACTGCCCAATGGGATATTTCCTTCAAAACAAAAATCCTCCTTCTCTGGAAATTCTCCTGGTCCATGAGTCTCTTTCTGGGGACTCTCCATTAGCTAAAAAATACATACAGTAAAATCTCTAATTTCTCGTTGGCCCAATTATTTGTCACTTTAAGAATTCTGTGGAAAAAAGTATTTTTAAAAAATCTCTAATTTTTGTCACTTACAAAGTTTTAAAATCACGATCGTTGTGAAGTCGGAATTTTAAACATTATTCATGAACTAAATTGGTTCTTGTCAGCATCGAGTCTTCCATTCCTCAAAACAAATAGTTTTTTTCATCCAAAACATGACAATAAATGTTATAAATACAAAATTTTAAACACATTTAATTGATTGTTTTGCATCTGGAAGTTAGGTTAAGATAGTAACAACAAAAAGTTTGGTACATTATTATACGCTCCCGATTTTGTGTTAGATAACGTGGATTAAATTGAAATTAATATTAGAAAATTAAACATATTTTACTTCACAATTCCTTTTCGTTAACCTTAAAATTGAATTGGCATTGATCTTATATGAAGACTAAAGAAACAAATCAAATAAATATTTATTAAGTTCCATTCCGAATCTGTCAAAACATGGCGGGTCGTTTGAAGTTTGTCATTGTTTTCGGATTTCAAATGGTAATTTTCATGAATTTTGATGATGAATTCATGAAAAACAAATAAAGAAGCAACCTGGAATTTATGGGCTTTAATTTCGTCTTGTTATACTTACCATTCATTCAACAAATTAATCTACTGGAAGACAACAACGATCCCATGACAACAAAAACCTAATTTTTCGTCAGTTTTTCAAATTTCCTCAAAAATAGGTATTTTTTAGTGACGAAAAATACAGAGATATTACAGTACCAAAAAATATTTCAATTAACTGATTCAACTGATTCTGGTAATTTTTATCATTATGACAGTTATTTTCAATGCCATTGCAACATCAAAATCTATTCAGTAACTCAAAACAAAATATGCTATTTATTTTTTATTATAATTAAATCCAGTTTTTACAACTGGGAAGTGTGACAGTTGGCACATTTGGAGAAATTTATACTTCAATCGTTCTATTTGAGAAGTCAAAATGCATTGACAGTATATTTACAAGTGATATACCGTCACTGACAGTATAAAACATTTTGACCACACCTATTTGACCTGATTCACAGGACTGAAATGAACAAACTTATTGATTTCAATCATCAGAGCAAAATTTCAATACTTATTCTCAACTTGTGAATTATTTTTTATTGTTGAAAAAAAATGTTTGAAGCCAAATGGCCTTTTATTTTAAATAATCTAATGCAATTATCAATTGTATACATACATGCTCATCGATCTTTGAAAAATGAGTTCTACCAAATCAACTGGAGCCTGTTGAGGGTAACAAACGCTTTAAATAATGTTGAAATTGGTAGTTGTATCAACCAATGTGACTAAAGATTGCAGTATAAAGAAAATAACAGCACACTGACTTGACATAAACATTTGATACACTAATTCGGCACGAATTGGAAAAAATGCTTGGGGAAACTCTAGCATTTTAACCCGATTCTAAGCCTCATCCGTTTATCGATTTTATGTTTAGTCAATGCACTGTTATTGTCTATATAATTCTCTACCTTTCTAGACCATCTGATAGCAGAATTTTTTGTGGGGGATATGTACTGATTGTGGTTTATAGTTATGGCCATGTCTCATTAGTGTTAGTAATCAATTACCATTTAATTTGAAATGATATACATGTATATTCACTTCTAAAGCTGTTTCGCATAAGCATTTTTTCCTAAAAATTTACTATAAAGTCCAGATTATATCAGGCTAAAAAAATTCTCTTCTACCTTATTCATTGCGTTTCAAAAAATTTTGTGAAAAAATGGTATACATTTTTACTATCCTTAAGTTTAAATAAGATCTGTATTCTACATGTATAACCTTTACATTTTAATAACTTACAGCATAAAGTGTAGCATTCCTTATTTCATTAATAAGAATCAGACATTCCCTCATATCCATACCAAACTCTGAAACTTCTTCTAATAAATCAGGTAATGTCTGAGAATAAACTCTATCTTTGTAGGGATCTCTATTTGTTCCTACAAAAAAAAACATATTGTAAACAACATTTCCTACAAAGGCTCTTGGTTCTATCCAGGGTTTGAAGCTAATTACAAGTCAATTTCGGACCGCTCAGAATTTCCTGAAATACTGATAATTGTTTTAGGGGAATTATAATTTTGCCACAATTTTTTAGGGCCGCCAGCAATTTTTGGGGCCGCCAAGCGGCCCTACAGGAATGGTAGAATCATCCCTGAGAGATAGTTCGTTTCTGAGTAATGGACTTAACCATGAAAATGTGTTGCAGGTCACTCAAGCATGAAATTGAGGTCAAGGTCAAAAGGCAGGTGTCAGACTGACGTGCACCCACCAAGAACTGTCTGTTGACCAAATATGTGGGTCTAGGTTTTAGTTTCTGAGAAATGGACTTAACCACGAAACAGTAACAAAGTCACTCGAGCATGAAATTGAGGTCAAGGTCCCAAGCCAGGTGTCAGACAGACATGTACCCAGTAAGAACTATCTATAGACCAAATATGGTTGGCCTAGGTATTACAGTTGATGAGAAATGGATTTAACCACGAAACTTGGACGCAGATTTTAAATTCTTGTTTATGAAGTCAGTGAACATGAAAATGAGGTCAGGGTCCCTGGATATATTACCTTTGGTTGTATGCTCATTTTCAAGGTTTTCTTGGAAGAAGATGCAGAAAAATTTTAATATTTGACAATACTAAATAAATATTGTAATATGTATTACTGCGAAAATTATAGAACTACAAAATTTAGTATTATCAAATATTTTCACTAAAACATACATGTAAAAACTGATGCCTAAAAAGTTGAACGAATCCAGGGTATACTATTCCAAAGATACTGTCTACTTACTATTATAGCAAAGACTTGGACCATTTTCTAAAGGTAATGCCCTCAAAAGTTCAACGTCTTCAAAACAGGAATAATGTGTTGTTATACACAAAGCCCCAGATAATGAAACCTGGACAATGTCACCTTCTGAATGAATTTCAATGTCAAAAATCAACTCTTTCCTTTCTTCGGTAGAGACATCAATAGCCACAACACTTTTCTCATCTGTAAATAAATTGTATACAAAAAGAGAAATGAAAATTTATTTTCTTATTCTTTGGCTTTACATAACTGCTATACATGTAAATGTTTTGATATTCTTCTTGTTTTATTATCCAAAGATTTGGTTATGAGCATGGCAAAGGTTAATCCAAAAATATGATTTTTTTCCTGGCATGATTCATTACTTGAATACCTTTAAATTTTCCATTCAAAATTTTACAAAAAAAAAATTTCTAAGGCTCTTCCTTTTGATGCACAGGTAACCCTTAGAAAGTCTGGATTCCTGTTTGTTTTAATTGTTCCGTTTTTGATGGTTGTGCTTATTAATTCATCATTATATCTTTAACTTGATTTCCAACATTGTGATCTCAAGCACTGCTGATGAGCTGTCAGTCAACGAAATGGCCATATAGTGCATCAAATTTAACCGGTATTTTGTGATACAGTTTATTTACTGGAGGAGTATCCAAGTTTATTTTGCAACTAAAAATAGAAAATGGGAAGATTTGGTATTTCTGTAGATTGTATCATCCTGCTGGCTGGGTAATATATGGAAGAAGGGTCATAGTGGATTAATTTTTGACATACAAATCCCCACCTACAATGTATATGTGACTTAAGTCCAAGTAAAGAAACCGTTCTTTTATTGCTGTTCTTTATCTTAAAAGTCAGTGTGGGCTTCAAAATGGAGAAAAATTTCACACCTACTGTAAGTTTAAATAGTCCCAAGCATCAAACTGAGCAGAGTATTTCGCTAAATGTCAATTAAGTCAAAGCTCAGTATTGAAGAATAAAGATGCAAGGTCAATAAACAAAATTACATACAATATAACAGCCAATAAAAATCTGAATCTACATTTGTATTTGGTAACTTACTAGACACTGGGAAAGTTTGCGTTCTGTTATAGATTGTAACATACAGCTGGTTGGTACAGCCATCCAATCTAATATCTACTTTGATTAAATATCTCTGGAATCCTTCCCTGAACACCATTGCACAAGTTATCCCACGGCAGTCCTCGTGTGCTTCACAGTAATGACCATACCCCGGTACTAATGAGTTACCAAATGTGGCACATTCTGCAATATTTTCATTAAATTTTCAGGCTCAAAAAGTTGATACATAAACATGATAATGATTTATAAATTAAATAGATTATGTTTATACAAAAACTGTTATTCACTGAAAAATAGGAATTGCTGTATGACCAACAAATTTAAATTATTGATGTCTCATTTGATAAATCAAATTATGCCATAGAAAACTTTTTTGCTACCAGAATTCACTGCCAGTCAGATTCCCAGATCTTTTCTATATGGCCAATTTTGTGTGTATGCATGTTTATTTCTGTGAGATTTTTATCTGTGTAAAGAGAGCCATCTGTACTACGTATCACTCATTATTTCACTTCATAAGAAAATGATTCAGTATATGAATTAGACAAATATTTTAATTTACCATCAACAGCCATTTCTAGTAGTTTATCAATCATGGTCAATCGGTCTCCTGTGATAGTATCAAACCGATGTGCCTTTTTCAGCCTACGTCTGATCTGATGTAACGGCATTCCATCAGGAAAATCCATAGGTTCATTCCTAAGTTTTACTGCAACTCTCTGCACAATATCATCTAAATGATTAATCAGAGGGGAGCCTTCCAAAAGATGTTTGATTTCTGTTAAGGATCTGTCATTGATGTTCATATGTGGTAAAAACGACCTGAAATCAGAAAAAAATTTCTCTTGTAATTCAGTATTTTGAAGTCAGACAGCACATTTAAGCCCATAACACTCATTTATAATAAATTTTATTTTATCCAAATGTACAAAATTAGTATAATCCATTCAGAGAGATTATAAAACAGATTACTTTTACTTACTTTGAGAATCGCTTGAACATATTCTTGAATTTATCAAATTTTCCAGTCATATTGTGAAACTTTTCTTTAAATCTGTCCTTCCATCCCTGATGTTGTGGTTCATCCTCAACAGATCTCCTACGACGTTTCTTTCCCCTTGGCTTTCCAAAAGACGAATGAGACTTACTTCCATCATCATGACGATGAATATCTTCTTGGTCATCTTCAGCATCTCCCGTCAGGTCGCCTTCATCGGCATTCATACCAATATAGTAGTAGGAGAACCCATTACAGGATGATTTGTGACCTGGAGTTGGGAATCGTTTCTTCAGATAAGGAGCTGGATCTATGTATTTGTATCGTCCTTCCGGCAGTTTAGATGGAACTTCAGTATCATTTGGTCTTTTTCTCATAGAAACAAACAAAAAATTAGCCTCACAGTCAGATTTTATAGCTCTGCCAATCGGTCTTCCAGCTCTTTTGAAAACTCCTGTTTTCTCGGTATCTATTTTTTCATTCAACTCAAATCCACTAACTACCACCTCATACATATTCAGATCAGCTCTCATTGGGCGTACCAGTACCTCTGTGTCACTTATTCTGTACACTGTTCCATGAAAAGGATTTACAACTGTCTGAAAAATAAAGTACTTAAGTGTATAACAAACCAGAAGCAAGTTCCCCTCCATTAACACCTCCCTCTACCATTTTTAAACAACTGTTACAAACATCATAATGAAAAGATACTGCCATTTGTTACTAATACATTGCTTTATCTGTAAGTCTCATGCAATTCCCTGCTAATACTTCCTTGTATGGAGTTCTGTTATATGTAGGCTTCTACAAGCTAAGAAATGAGTTCCTCAGTCTTAATCCAAATGTCAAGACTTCTTTAAATGTATTTGACCATACCATCAAACCTATTTTATTATATGGTTCCGAAATTTGGGGTATTTTTAATGAAAACAATGCTAGAATTAAGCTATCTGATGATATTAATTTAGATGATTGTTATAAAACTTTAAAATGTGAAACCCTGCATCTCAAATTCTGTAAATTCATACTGGGCATACATAAGAAAAGTGCTAACCATGCCTCTCTTTCAGAACTTCGAAGATACCCTCTACATTATGAAATTGTTAAAAGTATGATTAAGTACTATTACAGATTGGAAAACATGTCAACAGAGTTTCCTCTTCTACAGGATGCTTTTCGATGCTCTAAAGAACTTCATCTGTCTAACAAACCAACTTGGTATTCATCAGTTGAAAAATTACTTAAAGTATTAAAAATTGATACTAATTTTATGAATCAAAGAGAATACAGATTTAATAAGTCGTTAAAAAAACATATATATAAGAAATATCTCAATGATTGGAAAAAATCTAATGATAATTTTAAAGATGGTAAACTTACAACTTATATTTTCTTAAAAAGTAATTTTACATTAGAAAAATATTTGATTTTGCTAAAGAAATTTGAATTTAGAAAAGCATTCTGTAAGTTTTGTGTATCTTCACATAGACTTTTGATAGAAACAGGTTGTTACAAAAAAACAGTCAGAAATGAAAGAAAGTGTAAAAATTGTTCAATTGGGGAGGTTGAGGACCAAGAACATTTTCTAACCAGGTGTGAAAAGTATACTAATGTGAGGAAAGAACTATTTAAATTTATATCATCAAAAGTCCCCCCTTCACAAATTTATCAGATAGACATAAATTATATTATATTCTCAGTTGTGAAGATCATGATATATTAAACTCTGTTGGCAAATTTTTACATCTTAATATGCCTTTTATATTATTTTATATTTTATATAATCATGGTTTATTTATTTATATTGAATGTTTTCTGTCATGTAACTGCAGCTGTCTATAATTTTCTGTCAATCAAGTAACTTCTTCCCTTTCAATGTTTTTATTTGTTACTCTGTTACTTATTGCCCCATTGAGGGCCCTTAATTGGTTAATAAACATTATCTTATCTTATCTTATATCTATGTATGTAAATAAATGCATAGATGTACTTAATAATAACTGAACATGTATACTGTAAATATGGAAATTATTGCGATGTTTCTATTATTGCAAAAATTGCAATAGGGTTGGGATCGCAATATTAAAAAACGCACATTTTTAATGCATATTTTCATGTCCGATTTATTCTAGATATGCCATCCTTTGTTTAAATTTATACAGGTAAGTTTCTGGTCATTGATTGCCGACATCTGGAAACAGGTTAATTGATAGATACTTAGTTGTATAGTTATTGTTTGGACATCAATTATATATAAATGTCATTTTGAATTCTAATATTTTTAAAACCATTAATTAATTAATTTATTTATCTTCAATTTTTACCAGATCTCAGATTGCAATAATAATACTTTTTAGTTCTCACGCGGTCAGCGATTGCAATAATTAAACCTCGCAATTTTGCCTGGAGTAGAAGAATCGTAATAATTAGTGCACGCGAAAATTTCCCAATTTACAGTAATGCAATTCTAATAAGACGTCCTATATATTGTCAAACGATATATAACCCGGTATATCCACTTTTAGCACATACATATAGAGGCTTTTATGAATATAAATGCAAATTGTTTCAGCTTTAATTTAACAAGAAAAGTCAACAGATCTTTTTCCATAAAAATTTGTTTACAACCACAATAGTTGTGTACAACAATTATGACAACAGAGTAATAAAAATATCACAAAATACCAAAATAAATTTGATACACAGTAAATGATGAATTATATAATTTGTCTGTGCGAATGGTTATCTTATGAAAAAAAAATTTATTCAAAATATGCTCTGAAAAGGAAATATTGCAGCATATTGATTTTAGGAGAAACTGAACAGCCAAACCAATGTCCGATATACAGTCAAACCTGCTCAAGAGACCACCTGTATTAAGCAACAAGAGGCTCCCAAGAGCCTGAATCGCTCAACTGTTATCTTTTGTGTACCAGTAGATCTTGCATCAATGATTATTTTTGCTATTTAATGTGTACCATCACAATTTTCTCCTTGATATTGACCTGTACAGCTAAAATATAGAATCCTGAACCCAAATAGAATATGGTTGCTAGGGACTTTTTCATCTGCTGCTATGGACATTTTCAATGGCATTGACTCTTGACCTTCAATTTTGACTTGAACAGGTAAATTGTAGAGTCCTGAACTGAAATATACATGGTTGCTAGGGACTTTTTCATCGGTTGCTATGGACTTTTTCAATGGCACTGACTCTTGACCTTTCTTTTTGACTTGTACAGGTAAATTATAAAGTCCTTAACCTAAATATATATGGTTGCTTGGGACTTTTTCATCTGTTGCTAGGAACTTTTTCATTGGTTGCCATGGAATTTTTCAATGATCTTGACCCTTGATGCTCCATTTTACTTGTACTGCTACCATTTAATTTATTTCAACTAATGCCCTAAACATCTGTGACAATGTCAGACCCTTATTTTCTATTTACATGTAAATAATCTTTCAAGGGCAAAAACTCCTATAAGGGGTCAATTGACGATTTTGGTCATGTTGATTTAAAACACAACAAAGGGTTGTCCAATTCATCTGAAAATTTCATGGCTGGTAGATCTTGACCTGTTGAACATTTTTACTTCATGGTAGTTTTGCTCTAAATGCTTTGGTTTTTGAGAAACAAGCCAAAAACTGCATTTGACCCCCATGTTCTAATATTAGCAACAGCGGCCATGTTTGTTTATATATCACAGTTCAGATACAATTTATAAACTAGTTACCCAAAGGAACATTCAGTTAAAGTTTGAACGTATTTTGCCCAGTAGTTTCAGAGGAGAAGATTCTTGAAATAGTTTACGACGACAACAAACAACGGATGACGACGGATGCCAAGTGATAGCATAACATATCTTATAAGACTAATATTTTTAGATCACATTATAGTGCATTTCATATAAACTGAACCTGTATTAAAAGACCACCTGTCTTATGAGACCACTTTTCAGCTCTCAGTTTAGTGGTCTCTTAAGACAGGTTTGACTGTATATAGCACAACTCAAATGAGCAAAATCAGCATAATTTTCCTATTATAATAGAAATAATTCATGGGGGTTATAGAGATATTGTCATTTATACATTCGTATTTTATACCTCACTATCACTCGGTATGAAATATTCGAAATTAACGGCCCATCCCATGTGTAAATGAAGACAACACCACAACCCCATGAATTAGTTCTTTAGAATTTTTTACAATTTTTTTAGTGTGAAGGCAAAAGAATAAAAACTTGCTAATTCTACAAAATACTACCATGTATTTTGGTTTGAATGCCAGGTGTACTCCATATCTTCCTATATTGTCTCTCCGATATTCACCACAGCCACATCTTGAAGATTCACATGATGCTGGAATTCTGGGAAATTTACGATGAAATTTTGATCCAAACAATTTCTGCATGTAGTACTTTCCTTTGTGAATCCTAACAAAAGAATGCTCTGTCAGATTTATGTATGATTTACATATAATAGGTAACATACTGATGGAGCTGTGGTGTAGGGGTTAGCGCATCAGACTATGAAGCCAAAGGTAATTGTTTCAATTAATGTTAGTGAAGAAAATTTCAGGGATCAAAGCAATGCCCAATCGACACCAGTTGCGCGGATGGTCAGGGTAAAAGATTTTAGTCTGTCGGATGGGGATGAAAAATGGCTGTCCCGTGTTAAGGGAGAGCACACCCTTAGCACGTTAAAGTCTCCTCTGTAGATCTCAAAAAAGATTAGGCTAAAATGCCGCTACAGGGGTCGCTCTCGAAAATAAACTGAAAATTCAACATATTTTTCATAAGTAATGTAATAAACTCTCAATATGATGAATTTATACATGTAGTTGCAATTATATTTTGCGACCAAAATTAATCACCAAAACATTCTGGCATCAATAGAGTGATTTGTTAGTTTGGATGGATATTCAAAAACTGTCAATAGGATTTTTTTCTTGGAAGGAGGGTGGAAACTTCAATAAGAAATGAGCTGTCAATTTGACATCAAAATACATTTTCAATCATCATTATTTGGAGCATGACCTTCCATCTACCCACAGTACATCAACAAACTAATCCCTCGATTTTTTTTCCATTGGAAAATCCAGTTAAAAAAACTTACACATCTCGTAGGACAGTATATGCACTTTTAATCCTTTTGAATAGGTCCATTAAGTGTGAAATCTTCTCCATGAAAGGTTTGGCAATTTCAATAACACCCCCTAGCTCTGTCTTTGTGGAATTAATTACTTCATGTATAACTTCCTTTATAAAGTTATGTGTACCCTGTAAAACACAAAATGACAACATCTGCATTTCAGTCAATAACATTATAACCAATAGTTCAGCTTCCAAGTTCTTGGGTAATTATTGCATTGTTTAGTAAGACACTAAATTCTGTACAAAATTTTCAGTTTTCAAATATTTTTGAACATTGGTTGTTCAAAAAAATACATGTATGAAACTTTTGGAACTGTTGACTTTCCAAAACATTAGGTGCATGCACATATCACTTCGCATAATATCCATCATTTAGATGCTGCAGAACTATAAAACAAATTAGTATGTTATAACCAACAAATATGAATCATGTTTAATCTTTCAAGTGACAATTATGTTTATTAGGTTAATTATTTCTGTCCTGACCTCTGAACTTACAGTAATATCAAACCCATCAGTAATCTGTATAGTTGAAAGTTCAGTTCCAGCTGTGGTGTCGGGACTTTCACTGTTGTGAAATGCTTCTTTAAACTCTTCCTTTGTCATTCTTAAAACTTCCTCTAAATCATTAAAAATACCATGAATTTCCTCCCCAGGATGAAACCAATAAGGTGTACTCCCTACAGGAAAAACAAGATGTCAAATTAAATGCCAGGAAACATGATTTTTCTTCATCACATTTTGAAGTTACTTGTCTGCTATACATTAATACTGCAATGTACTGACATATAAATGAACTGTTGACACAGAGATATGTCTCGCCTGCCGGCAGTAAATTCAAAAATCAATCTGATGGACAGCAACATTGCTAATAAATTGAAAGTAACTGGACCATGACCTAGGCAGGGCCTTGAAATGGTCATCAAACTGAAATGTACTGATACTAATGCAACTTAATCCTATCAAACTTACTTAAGCAGAAAACTTAACATTGAAAATTGTTAATTAATTGAAAGTCGCTGGACCATTACCTAGGGGGCAGGGCCTCAAAATGTTCCATGTGAGAGATGTACTGACAGCAATGCAACTTTATAGAAAATATGATTGATCTTATCAAACTAACTTTTGATATTGCCAACACCTATGGCTCGCCTTCCGCGACTTTCATCGCAGGCGAGACAAAAACCCTTTTTGTCTGTTGGTATATTTGGTTAAAACATATACAGTATCCAATTTCAGTAAATCTACTAGTTTTTGTTGGTTCCAAATCTACATGTATATGGTACACACAGTACAAAACCGTTCCAGTTTAAAATCATGTTTCTCCAATATTAAATGAACATGGCAGTGCCTCTATGAAAATATCTTCCACAAGAACCATAGATTTCCACTTTCATGAATCTCTGTGTTAGAATATTAAAAGATATTTTCACTAGAAGGAAGTATATTCTAAGTTAAATTGTTTTTTGCATATGGAATTGAAATGCATACATGTACATGTATTACTCTATTTGGCTGAACTGATAGAGTTGAGTTAACCTTTCAATTTGCATAAGACCATTCGATTTAATTTTGTGTACATATGTATGTTCAAGACAACTCTCGTTACAAATATTATTGAACTCTATTTAGTAGTGTTAGTTTGCTACAATATAGATGATATTAACATGTAGACAAACCTTTGGCAAAGAAACAGGCATCCATTACTCTGTTCTTGGCTTCTATGAAAGTAGCCACAGCTAACTTAAATCTAAAGAAAATGAATTCATTAAATCGGATTTATATGCTTGATAATTACCAAGCTCTATAACCAAAGATAAGAAAGTAATTATATTTGTTCCTATACATATGTCATAATATATTGTTTGTCATTTTAAATATTAAGAATCCCCATGTTACCATCATCTGTTCAAATTGACAATTATTTCAGCCAATTGCAGAAAATTCCGCTGTACACCCTATTCATGGTTCTCTCAATTTTTCATTTATGTATTTCTCTATTAACATACATGTCTTATGTCTTATATATTTATATACTTTAACAATGCCAATTCTATGCCTTTAAATGATTCCATGGGATTTTCCCAGAAGTTCCAGTTGTCCTTAATCAGTTCAAATCCTTCACCCATCTCATGTCCTACAAATGGTAATGTCACAGTCATGGCATCTGCTATACTCTGAAACATTTGTTAGAAATGATTAATTGACAGCACATTATTTTCACTCAAAGCTGTGAAATAAGTAGGACTGTCTATATTTATCTATTATAAAATTACTAATTACATATTTACATGTGCTGGAAAAGTGTTAAACAAACATAAAATGATCAGTTCCCTCTAAAGCACCTGTACTTGTCCCCTTGAATTGATATCCAAATAGAGAATCTCATAATACAGCTACCAAACAACAGGTTTATGGTTTAGTTTTTAGCACATCAGACATTGAGGATAGAATTGTTCTAGGCCAGAAATAATCTTTGCTTATGATTTAGTAAGTCCAATTTTCATTGGTCAACATGGTGACTCCTGGTGGCATTCATTTTTTGATAAATAATGTAAATATAGCAATCTATAAGCCAGGGAAATGGTTTAACAGGCTAAAATTGAAACTTATTTTCACTTGTAAAATCCCTCTAATTTTTTTTACAAAATTCTTGTGAGAGTAAACACAACCAAATCACTCACAAACTTTAAATGACTTAATTTGGTTTGTGAGTGTGTTGGTCTCATTTATACACCAATTCAACTTCTATTACCCAGATTAACTTACATGATAAAATCCTAAAATGTCTGATTTGATGTCTGTTATAAACGTTGTAACTCTCGTAATAAGTTGTTTAAATTTGTCAATCAATGGATAGCCATCAAATTTGTCCGTCTTCTTGTATGCCTCCATTACAACTTTAGCTACTTTCTCTATAATACTTGGAAGATTTTTGAATAGTTCTACAATCTGTTTGACAAGGTCAACAAAGGTCAAATTTCCAACCATGTCAATTAATTCTTTGATGGTGTTTACAGCATCGACAATAGGATCAATGATTTTATGAAATAGTCTATCAAAGGCAGTGGCTAGGTTCTGGATGTCATCAAATCCAAAATCCTAAAGTATATAGTCAGAAAAATATTCGTACTCAATAAAGAAATGAAACTTCCAAAAAAATATTTCTTATATTATAGATATTCTCGAAACTTTGTTTTAATTCATATGACAATAACTTATATTCCATATACATATTTTCAATGATTTTAAATCTACAATTGGTATATCTACAGGTTATTTTGACAGTTTGTATATTGGTAAATTACATATTCTGATATTAGAATCACACAACAATTATTTTTATGTTTCTGTGTTGATTATTTATATTTTGAAGTATACATTTATAGTTTTTATTTTAGACATTTTATAGTTTTAGTTTATTTTTTTTACTGTGTTAATATGGGACAATTGATAGCTTTTTATACAATGTGGGTATACTTTTCAATTCTTTTTAGTCTTGTCAACTTACCAACATTTACTCCTTTCATTTCTATCACATATTCAAAATTAGGCTCAATATAAAGAAAGATGGCTGATTCTCTACATGTATTTCAACTTTATCAAGCTCCTTAGCAAGTTGTCTTTACCTTAAGGACATTTAGATTGTACTTGAACTTCTTCTTGTAACATAGTGACACTCGAAATATGTCATACTTCATTCCAATAAGTCCAACATTTACTTCAGCAAAGGCTAAATTATCTACCTTCAGTTCAAACTTTCCTTTAAATGGCTCTGAAATATTTAAAAATAAGATTTCTGTGAAAGAATTCATAACAAAATAAGTTTTTAAAGGTCACATAAAGGCAATAATTAAACTAGAGGCTCCCAGGAGCCTGTAACCCTCACCTGGACTATGTCCATCTTGACTGGCAGCCTGGAACGTTGCTGTTAAGTTCCAATTGGCTCACTGGTTACAAACAAGAAGATATTTCAGTGAACTTTCCGCAAACTTCAAACGAGCCGTCATATTGTTGACCAATATGCAACACGTGATCTTGATTCTGACCATCTTACAAATGATTTTTACGATCTGGATTTGGAGCATCTAACAAATGATTTTTACAACACATCTTCAACATTTGTAGTCTCGTCGTCTTTTTAGAATATATTATAACTATAACATTTAAATGTCTAATAAACAATGATAAGAGGATTTGTTTTGTAAAAACATTATTCATTTCATCTGAAAATTTTAAAACATTTCTCTGAGGACGCAAATATGCAATTCCGTTCCGAACCCGTTTCACATTCCTTTTCAAAAGCAAACTTTCAGGTAGGAAAAATTCAATAAAATTTACTTAAAATCAATCTTGTTTCAATCAAATTTATTTAGATAGATGGTTTAAATAGTTTAGAAAGACAAAATACTGACTATCACCACCTGTGAACAACGATCGTAATTTTGACAATTTTGAAGTTGTCGAAAATAAGAGTTATAAAAAATTCAATTTTCCTTGAATTTTTAAAAGTGTCCAATAATTAAGCCGTCTAATAATTAGGGTTATTACGGTTGTTACAGTAAATGGGTGCAGACGGAAGGACGAACAGACAGAAGAATGGAATCCCCCAACACTACATACATTTCACTAAGCCGGAATAACACTACAATATTCAGGAATTTTGCTGAAAATGCATAAATCTTATCAATTGTTAGAACTAAGAGTACTTCACCCACATTTAACTTTATTATTAAATACCTAAATGTAAATCTACAAAATTCTCCTCTCTAAATCCAAACGATGCTCCAAACTTCCTACTGCCTACAGTTTTACTCCAGTCAAATTTTGGTATACCCAGATGAAAGCTAAGTGCCTTCAGAATATCAGCAAAAGTCCCTCTTCTGACCCTGGTTATTAGTGGATAGGTGTACCGTTGTCTGAAAATAAAGTATTATTACATTTAGATTGAAGAAAAACAGTTGTTTCCTAGCTAGTGAAACAATACTTTATAAATTAATTGGTGAAAGAAAAGTTGTATTTTTCTGTACGAAGTCATCTGACAATAGCCATTTCCAAGATTTTTGCTACACAGACGCCTTCAAGCAGTCACATAAAAAACATGTCTCTAATTTTTTCATATAGTCTAAATTTAATAAACAGAAAAACGTTCTTGAATATTGATTACTAATCAAAGTGCTGGAAAGCAGTGGTGGAAAGATTGCAACTGTAGTTGTGTACAATTTCAAATTGAATTTTATCACAGATTTGTTCTTTGTTATGTGAGATCAATCACAGTGAATGAATTCCTTTTTTACCTGAAATATTGAGGTTTTTTTTATGGAAACCAGGATATAATTTTCAGTAAGAGTTCATTGTGTATTAAGGCTCAGCTTTTAGCAACAGTCAATATTCGAAATCTTAGTGGAGGTGTTCGAATGTGACTCAAGTGTGAAATTCAGGCGAAGGTCTCAGACAGCCATGTATCCATATCTATAGACCAAATAGAGTTGGTCTAAGTATTGCATTTGCTGAGAAATAGACATTATCCCAAAACATGAAACAAACTTGTCACTCAGGCATGAAATTGCGGTCAAGGTCAAAAGCCAGTTGTCATACAGACATGTACCCACTAAGAACTATCTATTGACCAAATATGGTGGGTCTAAGTATTACCTGCTGAGACTTAATCTTGAAAATGTGACAAAGTCAATCAAGCATGAAATTGAAGTCAAAGACCAGAGACAGGTGTCAGACTGCAATGTGCCTACTAAGAATTATCTATTGACCAAATATGGTGGGTGTAGGTATTATAGTTGCAACCATGAAATTTAGGTCAAGATCCAGAGGCAAGTGTCAGGCTGGCATGTACCCACTAAGAACTATCTATTGACCAGATATGGTGGGCTTACCGTTTCTACTCGCTTAATTATTTGATTTGTTTCTTTCGTCTTCGTATAAGATCAATTTCAATTCATTTTATAGGTTAAATAAAAGGAATTATAAAGTAGCATATGTTTAATTTTGTAATATTAATTTAAATTTCATTCTCGTTATCTAATGCGAAATCGGAAGCGTAGTTATACCGAACTTTACTATGTTTGTTACTTATTTTTTTTGAGGAATGGAAGACTCGATGCTGACAAGGTTTTCTGCATTTTAGGATAAAACATCACATGAGCCTTTGCCAGATCGTTGTTATACGAGGCAAAAGTACTGCCCAAATTTCCCAAGAAAGGGCCTCCATCTTATAGGACACGTAGCCTTAAGAGGGAGAATTAACGGTAGGTACTACAGTAACTAAGAAATGGACTTACCACGAAAATGTGACGCAGGTCACTCAAGCATGAAATTGAGGTCAAGGTCAAAAGGTAGGTTTCAGACTGACATGTACCCACCAAAAACTATCTATTGAATAAATATGGTGGGTCTAGGTATTATAGTTGCTGAGATCACGAAAATGTGACAAAGTCAATAAAGCATGAAATTGATGTAAAAGTCCCAATGCAGGTGTAAGACTGGCATGTACCCATTAAGAACTATCTATAGACA
This sequence comes from Mytilisepta virgata, assembly GCA_028015205.1. Taxonomy (NCBI): domain Eukaryota; kingdom Metazoa; phylum Mollusca; class Bivalvia; order Mytilida; family Mytilidae; genus Mytilisepta; species Mytilisepta virgata. The sequence goes on along the minus strand of CM051520.1, from coordinate 5,306,143 downwards.
AAATATGGTATTACAGTTGCTGAGAAATGGATTTAACAACGAAACTTAGATGCAGATTTTACATTTATGTTTATGAAGTCAGTGAACCAAGAAAACAAGGTCATGGTCACCAGACAAGTATATTGGTGCACACTTTATACAATAAGGTATCTGTCGACCAAAAATCTTAATTGTAGGCATTATGTGTGCAAATTTATTAAAGTTTTTAAAAAGTTAAATCCGTCGCTGCAGTCCGAAAGTAATATCTATATTTTGTCGCGAAGTCGCAGGCGAGACAAAAATTGTATTCAACAAACATTTTTTTATTTTGAAAAAAAATATAATTGAGAGTAATTGTTGATTCCTGCTATAGTTTGTCTTGAATATTGTACTTAATGTAAACAAACAAAATAAAGTCAAACTCGCAAATCCTACAAATGAACGTACATGTAAGAATAAATAAATATCCACACTAAATTCACCCTAGAAACTAAAAACAAGAGTGGACACACAAAAATGTCTCACCTGTCGTGTATTTCTGATGAAAGTAAATGCTATCAGTATTCGAAAAACGGAGCAAAACACAAAAACTTAACTATAACCACTGAACCATGAAAATGAGGTCAAGGTCAGATGACTCATGTCAGTTGGACATGCACACCTTACAATCCTTCCATACACCAAATATAGTAGACCTATTGCATACAGTATTCGAAAAACAGGCCAAAACACAAAAACTTAAATATAACCACTGAACCATGAAAATGAGGTCAACGTCAGATGACACCTGCCAGTTGGACATGTACACCTTACAATCCTTCCATACACTAAATATACTAGACCTATTGCTTATAGTATCTGAGATATGGACTTGACCACCAAAACTTAACCTTGTTCACTGATCCTTGAAATGGGGTCGAGGTCAACTGAAAACTATCTGACTGGGATGAGGACCTTGTAAGGTACGCACATACAGATGGTTGAGCGTGTAATGCACCAAACCACACTCACACGATTCATACGTTACACGAACACGATTCGCATGTTACACGCACACGATTCGCACGATACACACAAACGATTCGCATGTTACACGCAAACCACACGATGCACGTTACACGAAACACGATTTCCGATCGTGCGATTTCTAAAAATTGTGTTTGTAAGATACGAGCGGAATATAACGAAACGAATCATTATAATTAAATTCATGCCGGATATGAATAGCAGTGAAGCCGGTTTTAAACGTTCACATTTAACTTTTTTCATAAATAAAAAATACGCATTTTTTTAATGAGAAATTTATCAAACTTTATAACAGAACTATGAAATTATATTTTTAATTTATTAAAAATCAATAAACCCTTTCATATTGTGAATACCTGATTAGCTATTGAATATTTACCATTGATATTTAACTGTCAGATTTCTTAGGTAAATTAACAGGTAAATAGAAATTTTATGCTCAAAGGACTTCTTAATCCCTTGTCTAAATAGATGTTGTTTTAGCCTGATCAAACAATTACTTATGTAAAAGATGTATTATTAAAATATAAATTGATAAATGATATTTTCCAAAGGATTAAAAACTTCGACATATTTTAAGAGTAATTTAAAATATTTTTTTTACAGACAAGTTAAAGTTCAAATTTATGTATAATTTGCAAATGTTGCATGCAAGTTGTATCATCGTTTAGTTTAGGGAACATTTTATTTAATTTATTCTTTTCAAACCAAATAAGTTGAATAATTTAAATTAGTAATAGAAAAAAATAGAATCTGTTGCGGGATTATTAATATCAGTATTTTCAAATATTTGATACTGAAGAAGGTTCGTTCCAACAATATTTTAATTCGAGTTCGAAATATGCTACGATTTAAATTCACACATTTTGATATCTGTTTCGACCAATGAAATCTCATACACGTTACACGATTCAAATCGCAAGTCTATTACCACATGCAAACCACACGCACACGATTCGCACGTTGCACGCAGACGATTCACACGTTACACGCACACGATCCACACGTTACACGCACACGTTTTGCATGTTACATGATGTTTTTGGTGATTTACACGTTCAACCATGTGTACCAAATATAGTTATCCTATTACAAATAATAAGAGAGAAATTAACATTACAAAAAATCTTAACTTTTTTTTCAAGTAGTCACTGAACCATGAAAATGAGGTCAAGGACAATGTACATATGACAGACGGAAACTTCGTAACATAAGGCATCTATATACAATGTATAAAGCATCCAGGTCTTCCACCTTCTAAAATATAAAGCTTTCAAGAAGTTAGTTAACGCCGCCGCCGCCGGATCACTATCCCTATGTCGAGCTTTCTGCGACTAAAGTCGCAGGCTCGACAAAAGTCACCAAAATGATATGAGAACACTTCGAACTTTCTTGTCACCAACACTTTCTGTTATTAAATCATAATTTTACTTGACATGACATAAAAGTATTTTACATTAAAGGTGTCTGTGCTTTTATTACGCTTAAATATAATTACTGTACAGCTTATGACCTGGTTCAAAGTTCAATATCGAGATCAATGACCATCAATCAGGCATTTTCCACACCTTTCTGCTTTCAAATGTATGTATCGGACGATCTAACAGTTCACAATCATAAACTTGAGAAGATTAGAAACGCCTTGGTAGAGTTAACTCGGCAAAACTTGGAGATTTCCACACTGTTGCCATTTTCTGCACGTGTAATTTACTAAATATTCGATTGAGCATGCACGGATCTTTGTAGTGAAATATGAAAAAGGAATAAAAATTTAATCTTTCGGCAAGACTTTCATAGACTGATTTCAGAGTATTCTAACTTGAATTTTATTCATTTATTTAATTATTCTACGTCGTTGTGTGGCCCATTTTTCTATCGATCATGTTGATCTATTCATACGTACAAAACACGGACCTCAACAATGCACAGTACATTAGTCAAGAGTTGATACACAAAACATTTATTTCAGGGCTTACCCGAAACAATAATAAATCGTGCATAACAACATTTGTATGAAACAAGAACGTGTGTTGAAATTGCTAAAAAGAGTTAAAACTGACAATTCATGTCTATAAAAAAGAGGTCTGACAGAGGCTGTTGAAAATTTCTGATCCCTGCATAAAACATTTAGATTCTGAAAGCGCATGTCTGAGTTATATTAATAGATAATCTTAAAGTATTTTTTCTCAAATAATGGGTAATAATCGTCAAATTTGTAAATGTACAATTAGTTTTGACAATCAATTAATTTAAAAATCAAAGTTCCCAACAACGAATACAGGAAGCTGTTTCTTGTAGCTTCATTATGATAAATAAATTCATCTGTATTGACTTCATTTTAATTCCTTGGTAATTTCGGTAAACAATAAAGTTTTATGTTAGTTAAAAATATTAGTTCAGATATTATCAACAAGAAAGTACTCGTAATTTAAAAAATAAACATCATTGGAACTACATTTTATGTACTAATGTCTAATGGTATCGAAAATGCCACACTTCTGGTTTTGGAGACCGTTGCCATAGGAATGATTTGCAATCTTTACAAAAATCTATAACTATTTTCTGTAAAACTCCATTAATGGATTTAATGTTTTAAATACATTGTATCTTAAGGAATGTCATTTTCAAATGTTTTCTCACTTGGTTGTTAGATGCAGTTAGTCCCATTGTAACTTTGGCTTGACAGGTATGTGTTCAATTCTCTCTCACTAAGAAAATGAAATATTTCGTCCAAGAAATGTTCAATGTTAAAGGGAGATAATCCTTCTTATTACATACATGGGTTGCATAAAATCTGCATCTAGTAAATGAAAAATATTCAAAATAAATCCAGGTTGTACAAATAAATTTTCACTAATTTAATATTCCTCATATCTTGATTTTTTTTTTGTATGTATTAAACTTTCTGTTGATAAATGTAATTCCTCAATTTGAATCCTACAGGTCTGGAGTTTCCCACCAATTGGAGAACTAAGGCAATCAATCGATGTCTATTTTTGCAAGATGAGATATCCCTTCTTTTTTAAAACTTACGATAAAACAGCATCTTCCTGTTCCTTTGTAAGCTGTTTACTTTCAGGGTGTTCTACATATATCTCATAGGCACCATGTCTTACTACATCTTCAGTGTCAAATAGAGCTGACCTCAATAGATGGGCAGCACTCTGATGAAAGAAATTTTAGATTAATGATATCATTTGGATAAAATTAAAGGTTAGATTTTATTTCCTGCAATTTTCTAAGCATGCCAGATCAAAAAAGGTCTTACAAGAAGACATTCAGTTTAAACAATTGTCTATTTAAAAAGGGTTTCAAAGTAAATAAATATATACGTACGTACATTTTCATCAGTTTAAGCAGTCTGTGCCAAACTTTTCGTGTAATACAGGTTCTGGTTAGTTGAGGTGGAACTTTTACTACATGAACTAGTGGCTAAATGGGCAGACTATGTAACTTATTAAGATAGACAATATACCTGTATGTGTACTTGTGGTTACTTTTATTAAATTTTGACATTTGACATCATTGTTTCCAAGACCATTTAGACATGTCTTCAGCATTTATAACACTGATTCTACTCAACAGAACAAAAGACAGCAAGATCATGAAAATAGAACCCTTACTTATGCCAATCTAATAGTTAATGGCATGTAGAGGAAATGAAAGATGTAAACCTTTATTAACATCCTCTATAACATACTAACTGATTGTACATAAGTTGTTCGACAGAAAAATTTGTGGTCAATGTTTCCATTAAAATACAAAATCCCAGTTCAACTAGAACTGTCCTGAAAAGGACTTAATACGCCCCGCAGCAACATGTCTGTTTTGAAGCCTACACAGAGTCTTGTCCAAACAGAAATTCCTGACAAAATGCACATCTCGCTATAGTGATCTAACACTCCATAAAGTTTCATGAGAATCATGCAAATAGTGTAGGAGGAGTTACGGACAACACATGTAACAAAGTTTTGTTAAAAATTGCCTATGTCCAAACAGCCGCATGATTTACATTTCTTGTCCAAACAGAAATTCCTGAAAAAATGCACATCTCCATATAGTGATCTAACACTCAATAAAGTTTCATGAGAATCATGCAAGTAATGTAGGAGGAGTTGCGGACAACACATGTAACAAAGGTTTGTTAAAAATTGCCTAGGTCCAAACAGTCATATCTTTTACATTTAGGAGGACAGATGGATGGACAGACAGACATACTGAAACCTATATACCCCCCCAAACTTCATTTGTGGGGGGTATAAAAAGGAAATATATGTATTCTAAAATTTATTTATTGTATTGAAATACAAACAAAGATTAAGAAACATAACCTATCCTTGCATACCTCATTACAAGTAAAATGTCTAAGCGACTGTGCAGCTGCTCTCCGAAGTTCAGGATTAGCTTTATTTAATTCCATGTATGATGTTATATGCCTCAGTGATCTTGGATGTCCAGCATTCCCAAGTACATGCAGTAAGGTTCTCTTTAAGGCCACATGGTTATCTCGGTCCTGGTAGTTATGACCCTTACCAACTGACCTTTTCTCTCGTGGCTTAACAATCTGGACAAATTCACCTAAAATATTTCATATACATGTACATTATTACTACTGAAAATAAATTAATGTAATATTTTTATTGTTCAAAAAGTGGTTAGATTCAGAATACAATATTTAAATATACACAATGAATATTAACATATGTGTTCCTTACTTACAAATTCTATCAATAATGCATCAATAAATTTCCTAAAAATATCTGCTGAATTTTGGTGGAAATTAACTAACATTATTTTCTTCATTATTTTGTCTGTTTTTTTTACCTTATCTTTTTTCATTGAAAAAAACTTGTTACTGCATCATTGAAATTTAGAATGCCTTGATAAAATGTCTTTTTTTCTCTCAGATTTTGTACATTTAATTAGTTCTGCTAATCAAAGTGCATAGGCACTGCTAGGGTTAGGTTGCTAGCATTTGACTTTTATTTGTACAAACATTGCTGATGATTATTTCAATAAATATGCACTAATCAATCAAAGAAAGCACAAGTCGGCTAACGCTTCTTGAATTATCACTCTAAATTGAATTTTTTTAAAAAGACAAACGCATAATAATGATTTGATGAATTAAAATAAACAGAAATCAAAGGTCTTCAAGTTATTAAGGTTATATAAAAAGACAAAGTTTGGACAATTGTAGAAGGGGGTCATTTCTACAATATATTTACACTACCTTGCGCATGTGCAGGTAGATCAGAACGTAAACATTCAAGCTTTCAATTAAAATAAACCCATTATACTTTCGATAATACCGTTTTCTAAATTAATGATAAACACATTGTTTTTCAATCTTAATGTGCAAGTTGTCGGCATTTCAAATAACCTGTATGCAATTCTATCACTGACCAACAGGTTTGACAAAATGAAGTCACGATGATCAGGTCAAAAGGTTAATCAAATACACAAAATACCATCAGAATTACAAGAAGAATAAGCAAATAATGTGCAAAATATGTTCTGTATAAGTTAACAATCACGTTCACAACAAAAATGGAACTTACCTTTGAAATCTTTTGAAAATAAGATCGGAGTCGAAAATATCCGTGCAAATGTCACAGTAAACATTCAAAATCCTTACGCCGATATCTGGTACATTTTAAAAGGCGCGAATACTTTACACGGCTTTCAAAACAAAAAGGAAATCGTCAATAAAACACACATCTTTTATTAAATAACTGGACAATTACACTTCTCGGTGTGTTTCAGTTACATTTCTATTAAAAAACAACTACAACAGCAACAACAAATATTAGGACTATTTTACCGCGGAATGTTTATTTTCTTATATGATATTCCAATATAAACATAGTCGTAATTCGGAAAGAAATTCGTTTCTTTGCGCATGTGTCATATCCCAAAATCGAGATAAAAAGCTGCTTAACTAGCCTTGCTTAAGCTTCAATCCTAGATAAGCTTGCATATTTACTCATAAAAACATAGTTTCAAAAACTTCTGGTCCAACTTTTTCCACAAAACACCAGATTTCCAAAGTTTCCTTCATTGTCTAACCAAACGACCGACGGCATAAGGGTTTTGGTTGCTTAGCAACCTAACCCTAAAAATGAAATACTTTACAGTTTTAACTCCCATACTTTCATTATGAAGACCAATCCATGTTTCAAATTTATCTACAATTCTGTGCGCCTCTGTGTCATTGCCTCTATTTCTAAGGGTATTGGCCAGAGCTCCAAAGGTAAGACATGCTCTTTTCTGTGTCAAAGTCAAATTTTTACTACCTGTAAAACAAATGTAAAACAATTTTTATTGCACGTTTACTTAAAACTAGGTCAATCCAATTCCAATGAGAGCATAAGTTTACAATCCTCAAGTATTTCACTGTATTCAATTAGTTTCACGAGAAACATCACACAATTTTTAATTTCTTGATAAATACTACTTCTTGCTCATTTAGATTTATAGGAATAACTGAAACACTATAGAAAGACCCATTCAATTTAAAACATTTTTAAGATTTATGTTTTTGAATTACAGAAGTTCTGAAGAGCTGGCAGATTCCCCTTCTACATTTATCACTGTTCAAAGGCAAATTTTCTGGATGTCCTGTCATTGGAAATTTTTTGCATGAAAAAGTGTAAAACTCTTTGACAAGTAAATAATATATGACATAAAAATCTGCACAATTAAATATTAACTTAATTATACTATACCATGGAAAATATGGTTCTTCCCCAGACACAAATGTTCTACTGCATTTATCAGCTCCTAAAATAGAAAATAAACTCCTTTACATATTATAAAATAGAACAATATAATTTACAAAAAAATATTCTTATTTTCTACATTTTTCATTTAATTTTAACTTTCAATCTTTTTAGTAAAATGATGTATCCATCACCAAAATTTATTAATTTTTTTTTAACCTGTACAGAATAAAAGTACTGTTTAGTAATTATTTGAGTTATTTCCCTTGTTATTTTTTCTGAACTACTCTTCATCTGATAATCTGCACAAAACATTCTACATACCAAGTGATCTGATTTGGCAAAATTGAAATTTTTGTATAAAATCTGTGCAATTTATTTCCAAATTTTGGAATTCTGTCTCCAAATGTTTTTTTTTCTATTCTTTTAATTTTTCATTTCTCAATTTTTAAATTTCATAAAAACTCCTTGTTTTAAATTAATTTATTACCTTTTCAGTTACCCAGGTAATTTTCACCTATTATACTTTTCGTTCACTAGCGGGACGTGAAAGTAATATTTCAGCAAGATCTTTTAATATCTTTTTAATATATATTAACCATTATATAAACTAGATACGGACAATGACCCCCCCCCCCCTTTTTTCAAATGCATGAATATAGCTCCACATTTTTTAGATTTGACAAACAGTGATGTTGGCATACAACTTGAAACTGTTGGGCTGTCTGTAAGACACAAATGATGATATTTAAAAAAGAATCAAAATCCTCTGGCCATGCACACCTTCATTATGTATATGAACATCCTACATAATATTATAGCTGTATCTCCAAAACTGTAGGAGGTGATAGCTGGACAAACCATGATCTCTTTATACAGATAATACCAAAAAATGACCAATTCCAACTACCTGTCATTTTCAGAATATTTGAAAAAAATCAAAATCCAGTGGTCATGCACACCTTCATTATGTATATGAACATCCTACAAAACTTGTGTCTCCAAAACTTTGAGAGGAGATAGCCGGACAAACAATGTATCCTAATCTGGACGGATGGACGGACAGACAGGGGTAAATTAATATGCCCCCCGACATTTTGTCGCGGGGGCATAAAAACTACCATTTTCTAAATCATTTTTGAAGCATAATATTTCATGTACTTATAACTACATCAAATTATACACATTTGTTCCTCATATCAATCTCAGTATGAATTAAAGAACCTTTATGAGCATGCTCACATACCCCATGTCTTCATATTGTCACTGGAGAAACAAAATCTCACTTCACAAGTAAAATGAACACAATCAAATGCTAACCTTCAAATATTTATCCTAATTTGAATGGCAGCATGTTGGGAAATTTAAATTCCAAGCCAGAGGAGTCAACAGTAATAGTATAGTGAGGAAAATAAGTTTAAAGGGGCGTAACTCCTGGAAAAAAATTGAATCGTAATTTCCTGTCGATATGCACATCTACGTAGTATGTCCTTATTATCTGAAAAGGTTTCATGAAATTCTGTTGTGTGGTTTGAGAGGAGTTGCGATGACAAACTGTTGCAGTAGTACATTAAAGTAAACAAGTTCAAAGGGGCGTAACTCCTAGAAAAAAATTGAATCGCAATTTCCTGTCGATATGCACATCTACATAGTATGTCCTTATTATCTGAAAAGGTTTCATGGAATTATGTTGTGTGGTTTGAGAGGAGTTGCAATGACAAACTGTTGCAGTAGTACATTAAAGTAAATAAGTTCAAAGGGGTGCAACTCCTAGAAAAAAAATTGAATAGCAATTTCCTGTCGATATGCACAACTACATAGTATGTCCTTATTATCTAAAAAGGTTTCGTGAAATTCTGTTGTGTGGTTTGAGAGGAGTTGCGATGACAAGAAACAGGACTGACGGACTGACGGACGGACAGACGGGTCAAAAACATTATACCCTCCGCAACTCGTTGCGTGGAGTATAATTATACACATGGTAAAAAACTGTACAAGATGGTAACATTTATAACGCCATTTAAAATTCACCAAAAAGGAACGTACCTATTGTACATGTATATTTTCATTATTTCAATACCTTATAATGTCTTTTATACTATTATAAACAAATTACCTGTATAATATAAGATGTATAATTTCACAGTTTCTATAGTTTAAAAATTCAGAAATGAATAGCAGGTATTGTAAAGAAAACATTTTAAATAAAATGCACCAAAAAAGCCTACAGATAAAGGAAGTTTATGTGATACATACAGGTGTAGGATGTTTAACAGCTATACAGTGTATCAGGCATCGTCTGACTTCCTCCACACTGGAGTTCTGTGATAACACATAATCCACCATTAACTTCTGAGAGACATTCCATCTCATCTGAGATATCACATCTACCATGAGATATCTCTCCTCTAGGCAAATGAGATCTGATATCTGGCATGTTTTGTTGAGTGCTGAATGCGATAACTTTAGGAAACCCTCCTTGTCCAGGCTGCTGACCTCCCTTGTCAGATTTCTTACACATTCTGTTCTATTGGGGGCAACTAAAAGAAACAAAAGATTTAATTAGTTCTATAATACAATTAAGCACAGTTTATTACAACTTAGGTTTTTATTCAAACAAAATTAGGTTTGTCTGCAAATCATGACAATACCAGTTCAATCCAAATGCAGAGTAACTTTAGTAGCTGTAAAATGGAAATGGGACTTCCAACAAACTTCTAACACTGGATCAATTTCAATGTGAATCTAACATATTATTTCAAAGGAGGTCGTCCCAATATGTCTACCAAAAAGGTCACTGAAACTTCAAAAAGAAAGATTCTAATTCAACTAATTATAACTTAGGAGTTACCCCTCCCAAAAATTCAAAAAAAAAATCAACTTGCAGATGTGGAAAGTGATGCAAGACAGCTGAAATTGATTTCTGAGTGCTGACACTGCTATACTGAAGACATAATGAAGCACCATGAGAGTCTGACAATAAATCTAGCAATGAAAATTTTGGAAACTAAATATTGCTTAAATTTGTGTCTCTATACGTACTTGGTTAAATCCTGTATAACTTACATTTGTTGTTGTGACTCTGTATACACTTGATTAAACCCTTTATAATATGTCCTGTCTCATTTAATCCTGTATACTTACATTTGTTGTGGTGACTCTGTATACACTTGATTAAACCCTGTATAATATGTCCTGTCTCATTTAATCTTTAATCCTGTATAACTTACATTTGTTGTTGTGACTCTGTATACACCTGATTAAACCTTGTATAATATGTCCTGTCTCAGTTAATCCTGTATAACTTACATTTGTTGTTGTGACTCTGTATACACTTGATTAAACCCTGTATAATATGTCCTGTCTCATTTAATCCTGTATACTTACATTTGTTGTTGTGACTCTGTATACACTTGATTAAACCCTGTATTATATGTCCTGTCTCATTTAATCCTGTATACTTACATTTGTTGTTGTGACTGTATACACTTGATTAAACCCTGTATAATATGTCCTGTCTCATTTAATCCTGTATACTTACATTTGTTGTTGTGACTCTGTATACACTTGATTAAACCCTGTATTATATGTCCTGTCTCATTTAATCCTGTATACTTACATTTGTTGTTGTGACTCTGTATACACTTGATTAAACCCTGTATAATATGTCCTGTCTCATTTAATCTTAAATCCTGTATCAGAGTTATCGAAAAAAAAAATTTTCTTGTCAGACATTGGGTCTGACAGTCAGCAAGGTCTTGTCAGACCCATGAATTTTTTGTCAGACCCACAATTTTTTTTTCTAGTTGTGTTAACTTGTACTATTCATGCCATGAAATGCTTGGAAAATAAAGCATGTTTAATAAACATGTATTTTTCAGCAAGAAATTATACTAGAAGTCTAATTCGGGAGAAAATATTTTTGGAAGTAAAGAATGATATTCAGTATAAAAGTGTTTTTCAGCAAGAAGATATGCTTATTGAAGTCCAGGAATACTACAAAATAATTGTGTTGACAGGGTTCTGACTAAGAATTTTTCATGATGAGTCCTGGGACTCATCATTTTTCAGAATGGTGAGTCCCAGCTGATTTTGACGAGTCCCAGGACTCATCCCCACTTTTTTAACGTATATTTCTGCATGATTTTGGTAGGCCTATAGTACTATTGTTAAAGTTTCATTCAAATCGTGTGCTGCCTTAAAATACTGACGAATATAATTTCAAAACAAAAACAAAAAAAGTTGAATATATGCAGTGGTGACTGCTCCAAACTTGGAAGATGTTTTCTGCAACAGATATGAGCAAAAATCTTTGCACCTTTTGACACAACTTATTATTATTGCCATTCTATTTTTTAATATTTATTTATCTATAATCTTTACTATTATTTTTTCTCAAACATACTCTTAAAATCCTCCCATTGACCTTGTTTGAACACCTTAATATTCAATATTGACCAAATTTCCATTTGTGCATAGATAAGTCAAAATCCATTAAATTTACATATTGTTACCTGTCGGTAAAAAAACACTGTAACCAATAAAAAATCATGAGTATTCCGATTGCTGCCATTTTCTAGCTTACTTTTTTGACGTTTCCCTCCCCTTCCCCTCTGATCTCCAAAAAAACAAAAAATGGCAACTTTGCATCAGCGGTGAATTTTATTTACCTCACCGGTACCCATTCTATCGTAACTGGTAATTAAGCTCCAAAACATTATATGGGGAACCAGTTGCGCAATTGGAAGGGAGACAACTGAAATGTAAACAAAAACGGGATCGGCTTGTTTTGCCGGATCCAAGCCCAATTTTTGTCGGACACCAGGACCGGCAGAATTGACAGTCGAGTCGGACCTACTGGAATCTTGTCGGTCGGGACCGACAGGTCCGACGATTTTCGACAACTCTGCTGTACACTTACATTTGTTGATGTGACTCTGTATACACTTGATTAAACCTAGTATAATATGTCCTGTCTCATTTAATACTGTATACTTACATTTGTTGTTGTGACTCTGTATACACTTGATTAAACCCTGTATAATATGTCCTGTCTCATTTAATCCTGTATAACTTACATTTGTTGTTGTGACTCTGTATACACTTGATTAAACCCTGTATAATATGTCCTGTCTCATTTAATCCTGTAGAACTTACATTTGTTTTTGTGACTCTGTATACACTTGATTAAACCCTGTATAATATGTCCTGTCTCATTTAATCCTGTATAACTTACATTTGTTGTTGTGACTCTGTATACACTTGATTAAACCCTGTATAATATGTCCTGTCTCATTTAGTCCTGTATAACTTACATTTGTTGTTGTGACTCTGTATACACTTGATTAAACCCTGTATAATATGTCCTGTCTCATTTAATCCTGTACACTTACATTTGTTGTGACTCCGTATACACTTGATTAAACCCTGTATAATATGTCCTGTCTCATTTAATCCTGTATAACTTACATTTGTTGTTGTGACTCTGTATACACTTGATTAAACCCTGTATAATATGTCCTGTCTCATTTAATCCTGTATAACTTACATTTGTTGTTGTGACTCTGTATACACTTGATTAAACCCTGTATAATATGTCCTGTCTCATTTAGTCCTGTATACTTACATTTGTTGTGGTGACTCTGTATACACTTGATTAAACCCTGTATAATATGTCCTGTCTCATTTAATCTTGAATCCTGTATACTTACATTTGTTGTTGTGACTCTGTATACACTTGATTAAACCCTGTATAATATGACCTGTCTCATTTAATCCTGTATACTTACATTTGTTGTGACTCCGTATACACTTGATTAAACCCTGTATAATATGTCCTGTCTCATTTAATCCTGTATAACTTACATTTGTTGTTGTGACTCTGTATACACTTGATTAAACCCTGAATAATATGTCCTGTCTCATTTAATCCTGTATAACTTGCATTTGTTGTGGTGACTCTGTATACACTTGATTAAACCCTGTATAATGTGTCCTGTCTCATTTAATCTTAAATCCTGTATACTTACATTTGTTGTTGTGACTCTGTATACACTTGATTAAACCCTGTATAATATGTCCTGTCTCAGTTAATCCTGTATAACTTACATTTGTTGTTGTGACTCTGTATACACTTGATTAAACCCTGTATAATATGTCCTGTCTCATTTAATCCTGTATACTTACATTTGTTGTGGTGACTCTGTATACACTTGATTAAACCCTGTATAATATGTCCTGTCTCATTTAATCTTAAATCCTGTATACTTACATTTGTTGTTGTGACTCTGTATACACTTGATTAAACCCTGTATTATATGTCCTGTCTCATTTAATCCTGTATAACTTACATTTGTTGTGGTGACTCTGTATACACTTGATTAAACCCTGTATAATATGTCCTGTCTCATTTAATCTTGAAGGTTTCTCAGGTTTCTGTAATGTAAATGCAGCAATTGTTTTGAAGTGTTTTCTTAGATTTAGCCAAGTATTTCTTATGACAAACCTTTTAAAAGAAATTATGAAAATCAAATAAGAAAAAATTGATATGCGCCCCTTTTTCAGTCCCGTATATTTCTAAGAGATACAGAACACCAATCTTACACAGGTTTTTCCATTTTCACCAAGGAACATTATAAATCAAACATCAAAAAAATTTTAAAAGTTACACCAAAATTATAAAAAAAAACCTTAAATGACCCCCAGAAAAAAAAATATAGAGAGCAAAATTTCCCAAAAGCAATCCCAACCTGTATTTCTTATGGGGAACCATTGTGGTAAAATATCATGAGGATATGTTCAATATAAGAAAAGTACGCCAATGCTGACATACGACGCTGACAACGACATGCTCATATCCTAAAACGACCACAAATATTTGCAGTTGTATAAAAATGTTTTGCAGAATGACCAAACTATTACTATGAAAAATAAAAAGTATCACAAAATACCAAAATAAATTTGATGCACTGTATGGCCATTTTGTTGACTGACAACTCATCAGCAGTGCTTGAGATCAAAATATTGGAAAACCGATTAAAGATATAATGATGAATTAATAAGCACAACCATCAAAAATCAAAACAAACAGGTATCCAAACTCAGCTAAGAGTTACCTCTGCATCAAAAGGAAGAGCCTTAGAAATTTCTGGTAATTTTTGTAAAATTTTGACAATATATTTTCTTAAAATTTTGTTTAATTTTATTTTTAATTCTTTTTAATATTTTCATAATTTTCTTTTTGTATCGAACATTATATAGAAAACTTATGCCAGCAAAAGGATTTATTCTTCAAATGTACTATACTAATTTATTTTTTCCCAACTGTTACTTGTTATATTTCATATATTTGTCAAAATTTCTTTATTATGCTTGCTATGGCATAAAAACATTTATATAAAAACTTTCTTTTAAGTAACTGAAAATGGCCTTAAATTTCACATTGAGTTATCTCTCTTTGATAACAAATTATATTAAACATTACCTTGGTTACTATTATACTGTCTCTAACAAGGCCTTGTGATATTTGACTTTCCTCTTCATGAATTTTCCTGAAATTATAGACAAAAGGCGACACTTACATTTGTACCAATAACAGAGTAAATACTAACTGTAGGTTCTAGAGTTCATTTACAGTCTTTCAAGAAATTATATGAATCTAATCTAAGTGTGCTTTAAGCTTTATAGTATTTATTTACAACCAATTATAATCATGAAATTTTACAATCGATTATTTAGTTGAATGCCTCAAATAACTGATTATCGATTATAATCAATAATCTGAACATCACTAATTCATACTACATTCTGTTCAATCCAGTGGGGAAAAGGGATGGGGGAGGCTGTTTTGAAAATGCAGTTGGTTCAAGACTAATTCCTCTGTTGAATATCTTACTGTAACTTTAAGATGAAGATAGCAATAAGTGCTAATTTATTCTTTACTTATATGTTTGTCATGTATATTTAGAGATTTGGAAAGCATATGCCTTCTTTCATACTATAATCATGATAATAAATAATATCTTTTAAAAAACACATCTCCAAATATTAAAATTTATACACATAGATGTGCAATATCCTCCTAAATCATGAAGATGTCCTCAAAAACAAATCTGATTAAAAATATTTCTGTTTCTTTACAAATTGTTACCTCTTCAATGTTAAATGAACTTGTGTATTTGCTGTAGCAGATATTCCTGGAAATTCTGCAAAGAATTAAACATAAGAACTGTACAAATGTAAATATATATTGCAAAACACTGTTTATTTATATATGCAAAATGGTTTTGTAACTGCTGGTACAGCAAAATCAAGTTTTTATGAAATGTTGCTGAGTTTGGTGGTTTTTTTTACTTAAACATCTAATTGACAATTAATAAATTCCAAGATTCCGCACAAACAAGATTTCGAAAATGAGGCATTGGGGTAGCTTGCTGGTAACTGTCGGCCGTATATATTGTATAATTAATGGACTATAAAGAATTGTTAATTTCATGTGAATTACTGAAGATAGACTACTGATTAAAGATGGAAATGCATTATCAAAGAAAAATCCACTGAAAAAGCAAAGAATATACAAATTATTTCTTAATTAGTTTTTTTCAAGGGGTATTCAGAAAAGAATTGATGAAAATAAGATAAAAATGTGTATGTTTTATTGAAAACAAAACAAACCAAATTTAAAAAGAACCCCTAATGTGTATTTTTAAGAATGCATAAATGTATTTTTAAAAGTGCATGTAATTGCTTTTATTTTCATTTTTTAATTGACAATGATCAATGATAAAATTTGCGCTAGCCTTTCTGAAAAAATACATTTTTCCCTTTTTTGAGTTAAATATTGTTAAAGACAAATGGGTTTTTTATAAACTTTTACCAAAATACTAAAAATGCATTCCAACAACTGAGGTTGATAGTGACCCTGGTATCATAGAAATATTGTCATTCAAAGGATGCACGAGGAAAAGGTAAAATAGAGTTCTAATGGGATGACAGTGTCACGAACAAACCAAAAAAGACTTATCTTATATAAAAATAATAAAATTATTTTACCTCCTGAGGTATAAACCTTTATATCTCTATCAACTGGTAGCGGGATTCTGAAAAAGATTCTTCAAATTTCAATGAGCTTTTACGCGGCTTTTTAGGGTTATCTCCCACTACCCGGAATATCTGAAAACCAACAATCAATATTCAGTGTGAAGGCGATCACCATGGGCTCAATGATTTTGTACTCCAAGCTTAATAAGGCTCAGAATTAAATAAAAACCCCCTTTACTAGCATTAATCAAACATATGATAAGGTGATTTTATAGAAACAGAGAGATTTATTTTGCATAACCAAAATGACTTATCCTTCGATATATTTCAACTTTAATATGAAAAAAAATACAACCCTAACGAACGTTCTTTTTGGGGAGCATCTCCATTCATCGTTATGTTATCACTCGCTGTAACTGTCTGTATATTCCCAGAACCATCCAAGTGAATCACCTAAATAACGTAAAATATGTGAGAGTGTGTATTGGATTTACAGAATATATATATAAATGTAGAATGCAATGTAGCTTGAATGGAGAATAATGCACAGTGGACTGATAATGGCTTGAAAAATAAAGAATACTTTAAAAATGGATACAGATTTGAGACCAAAATACTGATTATCGAAAATTTCAAATATCATCTATTCAGAATAAAGAAAATCTATAAAAATCTATTGTTCACTACTTTAAACAACACCTTACAACATCAACAATCCCATGTTTCAAGTTTATCTTAGCAATTTCGAATTTCGGACACAAAAATGTCAGCGTACTTGAGTGTGCAGAATAAACATATTTTAAACTGAATACGGAAAATTTGGACAAAAATTCACTGAATACAGAATGTCAGATCACCCATCAGCCAGCAGACCCTCAGCTATAATCTAAAAAATATTCAACAAGGAAAATAAAATGGAAATGGTGAGCTGTCAAAAGGAGCATAACACGACTTAAATGTATAAAATACACAAGTCGAAAAAAAATCAAATATAAAATCGTAAAAAAAAACAACAATTAAACTAAAAAGTTTGACCATTTCCATTTATTTTCCTTGTTTTCTATTGTCGTATGAGCTGTTTCGCAACATACTTTTAAAAATATTCAGTTTATTCTAAAGATGTCATGATAGTTCTATACAGAGTCAACAAAAAGTTTGAACCCAACCAATATCAATTAATTTTATGAAAAAAATAAGATTTAATTTGATTTAATTGGTGTTTTATAAACGCATCGTTCACGCCGGGGAATACTTGTAATAATACCGATATTTTTTTATGATCAACACAATTATTAAACTATAATGAACAATTATTGACTTATTATTTCACGTTTTTAGTTTGTTTTATTATGTTACGAATAATTGTATTGTGATTAATCTGCAAATCAACGGGCACCTGTTTATTGGCCAATAAAGTTATTTGTATCTGTATACAGTAATCAATATGAAGAACCACAATAAAATCAGTGAATTAATCTAACAAAACTTTTCTCTTTTTTTCAAATAAACACACGATCTAAATGAATAGAACATTTCAAATGTATACGCACGATCTAAACGAATAGCTAAAAGGAACATTTCAAATGTTAACATACTTTCCTGTGTGTCCTTATGACATTTTTAGAACTTTTGTGTTCACGTTTCAGGACGAAACCAGAAGTTGTCTTCTCTCCATCATATGTGTGTTCAAGATGGCCTACAACATACATTAGAGGAGTTATACATTCGTAACATTGTAATATAAAGAATTGTAGATATGTATCAGTAAAAACCTTGTTATCACCTTAATTTAAAACTACATGAACCAAGAGAGCCGGTTGTGAGATGAAGGTACGTATGGTACATGCAGAAATAAAAATGGAACCAATTTTATTGATTTTGAAATGATTGCTCCTTTTTAGCACACCTGACCCAAAGGGTCAAGTGAGATATTCTCATCACTTGGCGTCCGTCGTCCGTCGTCGTCCGTTAACTTTTACAAAAATCTTATCATCTGAAACTACTGGGCCAAATACAACAAAACTTGGCATAAGCATCTTTAGGGTATCTAGTTTAAAAAATATGTCCGATGACGACACGTGCCAACCAATTTGGCCGACATGGCTAAAAATAAAACATAAGGGTAAACTGCAGTTTTTGTCTTATATCCAAACAAACTAAAGTATTTAGAGCAAGACTGACAGCGGTAAAAATGTTCATCAGGTGAAGATCTACCTGCCATGAAATTTTCAGACGAATCGATTAATCCTTTGTTGGGTTATTGCCCCTGAATTGTTAATTTTAAGGAAATTTTGCAGTTTTTGGCTTATATCTCAAAACTAAAGCAGTTAGAGCAAAACTACAAGGCCAATTGGAACCAAAGTTGGCAGTAATGGTCCTTAGGAGGTTCTCTTTCAGAAATATGACTGATGAACCGGACTGTTAACCAAGATGGCCGCCACAACCGAACGTATTTTAACATATTGCCCTATGGGAAAATTCATTGAAAAATCTACTTGACATATTGGAGCCAGACTTGGCAGCAATGGTCCTTAGGAGGTTCTCTTTCAGAAATATGTCATATTTCGTGGACTGTGAGCCAAGATGGCCGCCACAGTCAAACTTAGTTTAACATATGACCCTATGGGAAATTCACTCAAAAATCTTCTAGTCTGAAACTACTGAGCCAATTGGATCTAAACTTGGCAGCATTGGTCCTTAGATAGTCCTCTTTCAGAAATGTATAAGTTCACCCGGATTGTCAACCAAGATGGCCTCCAAGGCCGAACTTATTTAAATATAGGACCCTATAGGAAAATTCATTTAAAAATCTTCTTGTCTGAAACCACTTAGCTAGTTGGAACAAGACTTAGCAGAAATGGTCCTTAGATGGTTGTCTTCTAGGTGTGTGTCCATTGAGCTGGACTGTCAAGCAAGATGAACTTAGTACAACATGGAACCCTATAGAAAAACCAGCCAAATTGACTGAAACACTTCATTATGGTACATGCTATACAATGTTTCTGAGATAACTGCATCTGAAAAGTAATTGTGAGATGATTACATATTTTCACAATTGCATTTGTAGGCCCCGCGCCTTTCCCACTTGTCATTAATTTTATGATGTTCAGTGAGACAATAAAGTTTGGCATTAAGTATAGACAGTTATTGCCAACTGTTATGACTATTTCTGTTACTTAAAATACTGTACAAAAATCATAATATATCCACATAAACTAATATCATAAGTCGTTTTGAAAAAAAAACGTGCCTGATACTTAAATGTGAGACGGCTGAAGTTCAAAGCTAAACTCCTTCTTCCTGGATTCGCCGTGAAAACATTACAACATATTTGATGATATATAACGTAGCCAGGTGTGCAAAGTTTACCCCAATTTTGCTTTAACAAATTGAATAAATCATGACATAACGGATACAGTAAGTATTTTATGATATTCACTTAAAGCAAACAATATATGGTAAATGTCCTTGAATGCATGTGATATCAAAATTGTATTCGTTAAAATTTTTGTGCAACCCGGTATGTATGTGAAACCAGTAATTCGGTGTTTCGAATTGTATAAGTAAACTGTTACAAGTAATCTGCTGGGTTCTCTGTTAAATTGTTCATTATGATAACGT
Organism: Mytilisepta virgata; assembly: GCA_028015205.1. NCBI lineage: Eukaryota > Metazoa > Mollusca > Bivalvia > Mytilida > Mytilidae > Mytilisepta > Mytilisepta virgata. The sequence continues at coordinate 5,285,756 of CM051520.1, read as the reverse complement.
TTTTATTATTTTTCAATATCATTAAAAAAGAAACAAAAACACACGACACTGTAATGCATTATTAAAAGCAATAAACTATACCTCCGTGATCGCGATCTTTTGATTTGAAACTCCATCTTTGATCATCACTAGTCTGCAATATATTACATGTATTATCAGTATTGTTCAATATAAAGAACCAAAAAAAATAAAACAGCAATACAAATTTGGTACGACAATATATTCTTGAAACAACACGAAAAACATGATTAGAGAGAACGAATAGCTTGCAGACTAAGGGGTGTAGCCCTGTCCACTTATTTAACATTTTGGCTATAATTTAATGGACATTTTTAGAATTTCTATCTGTTCAGATCTTCAATCGGTTGTTGTACTATGCTTTTTACATACAATGAAACTCGACTATGAATGTTTATTTAGTAGAACACAATTTTTATAATAAGTATGACTGTGCAAAGAGGTTGTTCGAAGATGGGAATCCGTAATAAAAATAAATACTTTAAATTTGTGATGGGAATAATTATACATTAATCAATATGATACTAAATACAGTGGTAATAAAAAGAAAAATTTAATTGATTCACGTTGGTTTTTTTGTTTTTGTTTTTTCTTGCTAAATTTTACACAGAAGTTAAGGCATCTCTTCGGAATCTGTTCCTCGAATAAAATTCATTCAAAATGTTTTGTGATCCATTGTCCATTCCATAGAACAACGTTCCATGGTTTTACCTTTACCTTAAATTTAGCAGACATGGTTCCCACCAAGGCCTTCTTTAATGTAACCATTTCGTAATTTTCCTCTGGGTGATAATGAATAAAGTTGATTAAACCATCAGGTTTCATTTCAAACAGAAATCTAAAACAAATTACAAAAGAGAAAAAAATATCAATGATTCCTCTTGTTGAACTATAGAAAATGACAGATTTATGACTTTGTACCCCTGCTTCTTTTTTTCAAACCCAGTGGTTGTTTGGCCTGGTTGACTTATGACCATTAAAAGGTCATAAAATTTGCCAAAAATTTGTTTTTGCTTTTTCATAAGACCAGTTTTTTTCTCTCTTCAATTTATTGTTTTATAATTTGTGGTTAGGATATGTTGTAAATCATAGATATTAGATTCGGTATTTTGTGCTTTAAAGCATTATTATATTATCTATTTTTCTCTGCCTATAGAATGGTGATTATCAATTATAAACCGTCGGATTTTATTCACCCTGTCCGTAAAACATTATATGAAATTGATTACAACATTATGTGAAGTACTAAAGCAGATTGGAAAGTTTCTTACTTTGTCTATACGAACTTACGTTTTGCTTAAGTCCCATTTAAATGGGTTGTCAGCATCTGAAAATTAGATAAAGTTGTAGTTTTTAAGTGCACACTATGTACAAAATCAATTTGATATTCCATGTTAATAGGTTATTACGCATGCATGCTAACATAGCTAATTCGCATTTCGACAAACTCCCAATGTCAAATGTATATAGAAATAAAAAATGTAAATTACAAAATTTTCGAAGAGTGTATTCAAAGCCATATAAAGACAAATCTTTTGTACAGCGAATTAAAATGTTCTACTCTTTCGCTAATTGTAGTTTTAAATAAGTAGCCATTTTATTTTTATCAGAGGAAGCAAAATATTTTTCAATTAATTATACATTATATACGAACTCAGATACTAAATAGAGTTTTTCCAATGTTCTGAAAAAGTTACCCATAGGGTCACTATACTATATATATGAGTTATGTGCAGAATAAAACCAGTAAACGTAGGAAAGTTAAAACGCAAAATAACTTACACTCTCCTGTCTGTGAATGCTGAATAAAGCTATCAACTTTTAAAAAATGGAACTTTATCCCATTCTCCGTCTCGTTAATCTTTCTGATTCGGAACTTTAATGAAACAAAATGATAACATGAACTACTTATAACTCCATCCCCACATTCTCATTTATTTACCCTATAATCATAGATATATCATACCATGTTAATAAAATTAATATCTATATGATTGTATTGCTTTTAAGGTGTTTGACAAGTTATCTTGGCCAAAACATGCAATTAAAAAGAAATAACTGCTACCTTCTGGAGTAAATTGTATTTTGTAGAATTGTGTTACTACTGATTGAAAACCCTGCGATGAACACTAAACATACTGAACTTTTACACGAGGACAAATCTATGGGTGTTTTCTCATAAACACTTACCCGATATCCTTACATTTATATGTGATTACCCCCCCCCCCCCCCCTCCCCCAACTTATATTTTGAATTTCAACTACGGCATTTGATTTCTATTAATCTTTGATTCCATAAATTTATGCATGTTTGCTTTAGGTCCTACATGTGATGCAGAAGTTTACGAAAAGACAGACATGAATTTTAGTTTAGGTGATTTTTATTCACCGGTGCTATGCCTATTTTCAAAATTATTAGGTCGAAAGGTTTTCAGAAAAATTCACCAAAGTTAAAATTCCAATATGTTGAACACGGATCTTTTCAACATGTTAAAAACGTAATACCAAATATGTATAAACTGTATAAGAAGTTACATGTATAAAGTAATGTGCATAAAATTTAGAACAAAGCTGCTCTTTTTCAGGTACCTAGACCAAAATAAATTACAAATTGTACACAATATATAAAACATCAACATGATGAAATCTCTAATGTTTAAACTGTCAACACTTAATTCGGATTCCAGTATCGAAATCAAATTCGGAAAGTTTAATGCGCCTCTAAAATCTATATTCCAAATTTAAAAATTTAGGAAGAGTTTAAATCACTGGACAGCAGACTAATTCACGGAAGCAATGACAATAAATGTAGACTAAAACAACAATGTCTTTCTAACATAACTTGAACTGTGAGTGACCTCACGGAGTGATACCTCCTGCTTGCAATGCTATGAGTTACGCTTCCAAGCTTTAAACATGTAAAACCCTTGTTGGATTATCTCCTTTTGTCAGCATATGCCTAACCTCAAATAAAGTTTCATCAAAATCCATTGAACGGTTTAGGAGTTGCGCTTACAAGCTTTAAACATGTAAAACAATTAAGTTTATTATCTCCCTTTGCAAGCATCCAGCGATAATTATCTTGCTTCATGCACATATACATATGATGCCCAAACTTCATATAAAGTCTCATCAACATCCATTGAACCGTTAAGGATTTGCACTTACAAGCTTTAAACATGTAATACACTTTAGTTGGATTATCTCCCTCTGCACGCATCTGGCGATAATTATCTTGCTTCATGCAAATCTACATATGACGATTAACATTCATATAAAGTTTCATCAAAATCCATTGAACGGTTTAGAAGGAGTTGCGCTTACAAGCTTTAAACATGTAAAACCCTTAATTTGGATTATCCCCCTTTGCAAGCATGCGGCGATAATTAACTTGCTTCATGCACATTTACATATGATGACTAACCTTCATATAAAGTTTCATCAAAATCCATTGAACTGTTTAGAAGGCGTTGCGCTTACAAGCTTTAAACATGGAAAATCCTTAATTTAATTTATCTCCCTTTGCAAGCATTCGGTGATAATTATCTTGCTTCATCCACATTTACATATGATTTCCAACATTCATAAAATTTTCATCAAAATTCATTCACGGAACGGTTTAGGAGGAGTTACGCTTACAAGACATATGGACAGACAGACCGACGGAAGGACGGACAGGGTGATTCCTATATATCCTCCAAAAAAAACTTTGCTTGCGGGGGGTATAATAACATACTTTATATTTTTGCTGAATCGAAAATGGTGTTAGATAAATATCAATGACTACTTTAATGGCTAGGTCGTGATCATTTAGGTTTTTAAAAGGTGAGTCTTGGATAATGCAATGATTTCGGAAATTGTAATTGAATTAAAATGATCTATAAATAAAAGTAATTTTTAAGGTAATTTTTTTAAATTAATTTTTTACATTAGTGATAATATTTAACTCTAAAATAGTTACACGAAAGAAAGCAGAGTCGTGACTGCCTAGAATTATTTCTCTTTTTATTTTCATTGATTCGATAATTGTAAAACATGACATTGTATAGATAAGTAAAAAAAAAATTTAAGGAGTAATTTAACTCGTTTACAAAACCTACCTTTAGTACAGTTGTCACATTATGCATTCCAATGGTGTCTGATGTAGAGGAATAAGTATAGTGGTGATCGTATCCTGCTTCATAATGAAAACCGATCGTATTGTGTAGAAAAAGTAAAATAAACACACGCAACATATTTATTGCAAGATCAGTACCCCATTTTAATAGAAAAACCACTAGCCTCGAACAAATGTATTCAGGTAATATTTCTGAAAGATTAGGAAGTGTCTTTTAGAAGTATTTGTCAAGATAACGTTCGATTGTACTTTGTTGGATTTTACCGTTTTTAAAATTGATAAGTCGAATAGATTTATTTCATATGAATCACCTGGATACCTGTGTTTTATAGAGACGAGTAAAGTAAACATTATTTTGGATAATTTTTTGTGATCTATTGCTAATGAAACCAATTTTTTATAAATATACACATGCAGTATACATCGAATTTTGCATAAGAAAGTTTGTTTACTAAACACATTTTAATAGCATATCCCGTTATCTTATTTGTATACGAAACAAGGGTATATAATGTTTACTATCATGACTATGTCACACTATCATGATTATAAAGCCGAAATGTACGAGGCAGACGTGTAGAAAGAAAATAGTCTAAATAATGAAAATAAATCTTTAAATAAAATTTGATTGAAAAAAATATTAATCCATATTTCCGGACCGCCAACTTCCTGTGATTATTTACAATGAAGCAGTAAGTACTGCAAGTACCACATGTTTATTACGTGTATAAAACAAGAAAACTACTATCTGAGTCAACAGTGATCGATATACGCAACACCGCAAGAAGTTTTAAAGAAACTTTTTCAAAGTATGTAGATATCCAATAATGTGTCTTTAAAAATCTTCGTATAAGGTGGGACTTTTATGTACATTTTCTATATTTTAGCAAATATATGTCCAAGCAATTTAAAATCAATAGTATCTACATGTCGTATTATAGGAATGAATTAAAAAGATTTGTAATATACTGGACATTTTTTACATTATTATTTTCATAGTGAACCTTTCATTTCTGTTTTGACCTGAGTCGCAAGGTCGGTTTCCTTGCCTATGAGATTTATACTTTTGAGAATGATCAATGCCTTGGACTTTAAACCTTTTAATGAGTCATCTGTTAACTGGTTTATTTTATTTCTATACCGTATACTAACCAGGAAGAACTCTATGTATTCTTTTCTGAGGTGGTATTAGTAGACCATTGTTTCTCTACCCCCTTACAAATATTTGTAGATATTTTATTTTAGGCACTAGTCGTATCAAAAACATATATCAATAGACCCACTTAAAGTAATCAGTTTATGTGGATAAAACTTTCAATCGTATGTAAACAACACCAATGTCATACAAATCCAACGAAATCTTTGAAAATTCACAAATGACATTTCCAACGCGATGCGAAAATCCAGAAGAATAGAGCTTTTTGTAAAATAAAATGTCAATAAGAAAGCTGACAGACGGCAAACGGGATCTTCATTCATCACTGTTTGGGGTTGCTCGCTCGCCGTTATCGCCAAACAAATAACCGTTGAAAAAGACGATTAAAAATGGGCAGCGGTTAAGATAACAATCGATTGCTGTGGAGAAGCAAGCATGTGGTTGAAAAAATGTAGCCTCCTTAATTTAAAAGACAGGAATATTAGAGGAAAAAAAATCAGAAATGATTGTACATATATATGGAGTGTGCCCTTACGTCCACAGGCTTAAGTAATCTGGAAAAATCCCGTTAAAGGTACCGCAGACTTACGGAAACAATAGAATTCATTTGTCAGTAAAATCATTTTGGTTGTTAGTGTCCTTCTTGTCAATACTAAAAAAAAATTAAACAAAAAGTTTGGTAATTGACCAAGCCTCTTCCGTTCATCTTAAGCATGAAAAGTCTGTTATCATAAAAATGCAATGCATACAATCGTAGGTTAATATTTAAGATTGAAAAATTAATGGTTACCGTAATGAATGAATCAAAGACCTATTGTTTTGGCTATGTACTGCCTTGTACCAGAATCTGTTTGGTTAAAGTCAAAATAATGTTTCGTTCAGAGAAACTGCGATAATTGTCCCGCAATACAAATTTGTTAAGATGAGAGTACAGCGTCACACCAAATGGTCGTCAAAGATACAAATAGGTTAAAAACTTACAGGCTTTCGGAGCAACAAATAAGGGACTATAATTTACACCCAAGTACTTTTCACAAATCATCTGTAAAGTAAAATTACTCTTAAGTCATATTGATTCTTGGCACCATCGAATGGTGTTTATATATCTCAACTTGTTCGATTCGCTCGTGTAAGTAACAACGTATTTGATTTTTACGAAAGAAATCTCTGTATTTCACATCCCATCTTTTATGGTAATATTCTATACAGAGCACAAAAATGTCGTGATTCACCTGAGAAGCTAACCAAACCTTTAAACAGACTTATCAACAAGGGATAGAGTTACCATACTGTTGTCAAGTTATTAAAGAGGGCATTTTTTGGAATTAATATTGATTCACTCATAGGGTCTATGCATCGGAAATAAACACATTATTCTAAAACCCGTTGTTGGTATGATACTGGTTATGTTCTTCTCGTATAATGTATGATGGCATGATACTAAACCCCCAACGGGAAGGATTGTGGCTGATTTTCTATATGATAAAGACATAATCTTTCGATCAGTTTTATTGAGGTCTGGAGCTGGCATGTCAGTAACTGCTGGTAGTCTTTTGTTTATTTATGTTGATCATTGTCATTTTGTTCTGTTACCTTTTTTTAACAGCCGACTCGGATATCTTTTGAACTGAGTTCTACTGTGTTTATCGCTGTGTGTTTGTTTATTTCACATAGGTGGTATAGAGGGACGGTTGAGCTCTCACAAAATATGTTTAACCCCGCCACTTTTGTGGGCCTGTCCAAAGTCAGGAACCTCTAGCCTTAGTTAGTCTTGTGTGTGTGTTTTTTTTAATTTTGGTTCATTTGTATATTTCGGAGTTTAGTGTGCAGTCCATTTCGCTGAGCTATTATGCATTATTGTTTAGGGGCCAGCTGAAGCCCACTTCCGGGTGAGGTATTTTCTCGCTGCGTTGAAGACCCGTCGGTAGCCTTGAGATGTTTTCTGCTCTTTGGTTGGTTGTTCTCTCTTTGACACGTTTCCCGTTTCCATTCTCTATTCTGGATTCTGGATTCTGGTATAACTTACGAGTAAGTTTACTCTCAAGATAGTTTGTGAAAAGGACTCCTGTTCAGTATTATTTTCATTTAGTATGCACACATACTTTAACGGTTAAATGCAAAATTCCGTGACATCAATTTTGATTCATTGTATAAGCACCTGTTGTCTTCTCTAGTTTGATGAGAAGTGCTTAAGATAAAACAATAAACAAAACTGTTGTACTACAGTTCAAATATCAAAAGGTAGAAAAGATAAAGCCGAAATTAACTAAGAATATTCAGGTAAGTTATCCTGTTACAGTTCCATTAGTTCCTTGACGGACTTTTTTGTCCATCGGACAACGGAGAAAAGGGTCCCAAATTGAATCCCTTTCTGGATGAAAATTTCAGGGATCAAATTTAAAATACCATGCTGATACCGTTTGCGAGAATGGTCTCGATCGATAAAAGATGCTAGTCCGTCGTATCGGGACGAAACAGTATGTCCCTTATCGTTACAGGGGTGCCCGCATCTGCCAAGTGGACAGTGATTACCATAAGTTGATACATGTATAACTTGTTTCTCTGTTTCCTAATCCACTATCCATAAATAATTTTAAACTGAAGTTTCATTCAAATTATAACATATATAAAATTATGTTTGGTTACATCTGAAAAATTTTCTCTTTTATAATTAGCAAATATTTTTTATTTGAAATTTGGGCACATATTTCTGTAATGCATATAGTGATATTACATGTCTAACAGGTGCTTTATTCGAACAATAACGGAGAACCTTAGAAAAAAATCAATAATATTTAAATGGGTTGTCCTGATAAGTAAAGCTATCAACGACGCAAGTGTTTATAAATATTTTGGGCCAATGGACTTTTGAATGGAGAAAACACAAAAGTTATAACTTTTTACGTGTAAATAGTAGATGGAACATCAATATCGTTTTTGATTCTTCAAAGTAAACAAAGATTATTATGGTAAGAGAGGAGTTTTAATCATAGATCACCATTTTAAGGAACAAATTAGTTATGTTTTGGGAGGAATATTTTCTTGTGTGATAGATAGTTTTATTCGCGGCAGCCATTGACGAAGGTAAGACAATAGAAAGAAATCGAATCTATACAATTTTGAATTTGCATGCTTTTTCATTTTTCATTTGTCAGTTTTGAAATTCCGCATTAACCAATTATCATTTTATATCTACCCAGACGTGTTAAATGTAGTATATATATTGTGTGCTTTGAAATGGTTCTAGAAAATAAAAAAGACAGGAGAAAAGAAGAAAAGTATCCTTCTGTTCAACTTTCGATTTTTATCGTGTCTATTACGTCTATTTTTAAAGGTATTGTATCTTCTATTAAATTTAGTCTTTTTACTTAAAAAGCACAAAATAAGAACCATGTAGAATGTTTGGTAGCTTGTAACTTGCGCTTATGATCATGTATTACAAAACAGGCGTACATGTATATTCGGCCTCAAACAGCTGCATGTAGAGGCCCTAGCCTTGCCTCGGACCTATAAAGCTGACCTCGACCCAATACACAATACTGGTTTTATATGAAAATATATACGAATTTAATAACACTATTATATGGCAAGCCGTTTTACTATTTATTCTAACTTGAAGTATATAAGATATCACATTAATATATAAGATATCTTATTTAATCTTGTTTTGATAAGATATCTTATAAACTTTATAAGATATCTTATATACTTATAAGATATATTCTAAAGTTTATAAGATATCTTATAAAGTATACAAGATATCTTATCAATCTTTTATAAGATATCTCATATATTTTATAAGATATTTTATATAGTTTTTAAGATATCTCATATAGTTTATAAGATATCTTATATAATTTATATATATTTACTTATAAAGTATATAAGATATCTTATAAAGTATATAAGACATCTTATAAAGTATATAAGATATCTTATAAAGTATATAAGATATCTTATAAATTATATAAGATATCTTATAAATTATATGAGATATCTTATAAAGTTTATTGAAGTTGGAATAAATAGTAAAACGGCTTGCCATACTATTATGCTACAAACATGTCGGTATAGATACAATGTGATAATAATAACTTCTTTGATACCAATTTTGTTGCAGAATATGTGAACATTTCGTCGATTTAAGACTCTTCAGTTATGCTCAAGGTCTAAATGGTGAAATCCAAAACAATAGCAGTTCAAATTACCAAAATGATATAACACAATATGATACAAATAACTTCTTTGATACCAATTTTGATACAGAAGATGTGCACATTTAGTAGATTTACGACTCATCAGTTGTGCTCAAGGCCTTTAATTGGTTAATGCGGAATAGAATTTCACTTTCAATATCTAAAATTGAAAATTGAGTTGCAAAATTTCATTTGTCAATTTAAAAAAATTAATAATGAAAAAGCAAGTTGCAAATATTATTTTTTCCAAACGATAATTGAAAAATGAAAAATAGAAAGCAAATTTTAAACGATAATTTTTAATTCTCAATGTGTGTTTTGGAAGTTTTATAATCTCGGTGTATATTTTTGAAATCTCAATGTGTAATTTTTAATTCTCATTGTGTGCTTTAAAGTTTTTTTTTAATCTCAATGCGTTTTTTAAAATCTCAGTGTGTAAATTTTTCGAAAAATGGCTTAAATATACAACGGCTTGCCATACAAACATCCTACGGTTGCCATCATGAAGTAAAAAATTTCACAATAAGTAAAGGTACAGTGTATCTCTATATTAAATATATATTGTGACGATTTAAACGAGAGTCGTTTAATAACACTATTATACTAAATAAATAAATAATATGAGGATTAACTGAGCTGCTATAAGGGATGATTTTGCTAGACGAGAAAAGATCAATATTTACTCGTTGCTTAATACCCATAATATATTCTTCCCAATATCTTGGATAAGAAAGATTTTGGAAAAACTGTATCATTAATTATGATTTTAATAGAAAAAGCACTGAAAACTTGGTTTCAGATCACGTGGATATTCAAATACAATAAAATGAAATGAAATAAATTATCTGACTTACATAAAATGTATGATACATGTAAAGCATCCGGCTACAACCAAGTTCACCATCTTAAAGTTTTAAAATTAAATTAAGGTTACATTTAATCTTAGAGTGAATATGTTTTATTTTTACTAGAAATTTGAGCTACGTATACCATAATAATATTTATCCTATTTCTTCAGTGATAAAAGAATACAGAATGAAGGTCAAATATGCTCTGTATGCTTGGCTAGTAGGTAAGAATATTCAACAATTTAATTTTTTTTTTGCAGTTTAGACAGCAGTTCTTTATTAGATCTTCAGTTATATCAATTATTACTGAGAAAGTAACCTGGATAGAATAGCTTTGTTTGTTTGTTTAGTTGGGGTTTTACGCCGTTTTCAGCACATTTGGCTATTTCACGGCGGCCAGTTTTTATTGGTGGAGGAAGCCGGAGTACCCGGAGAGAACCACCGACCTTCGGTAGGAAAATTGGCAATCCTTGTCAATTTAGATCGGAATCGAACACACCCCGCCACAGGTGAGATTCGAACTCACAACCCCAGTGTTGACAGGCTGGTGATCATTAGTAGCAAAGAGCAACACGGAGCAAGAGAAGAGCAGAATGAGGATAGTCATGAGCGCAATTAACAGCGACGAGCAGCACGGGGTAAGAGAAGTGCAGCGATCTACAGCGGAGTAAAGCCCTCAGCAGTCAAGAGATAGTCTAACTCGCAAAGATACAGGAAAAACAGACTTTCGATCATCTAGAAACTGGTCTGATTACAACCAATACCAAGAACACCTGACAAAAGAAAGTAAAGTAAAAAAAATACCAAAGGGATATTCTAAGGAGGGAACAATCGAAACAACTGACAAACTCCGGAGAACAACGAAGACAAGACCAAAACAATACATGCTCTACAATTAAAAACTAAAAACATATGAACAACATGGACCCTACCTGGGTAGACTCAGGTTCTCCGGAAGAGTAAGCAGTCTGCTTCCTGCAGGACACCCGCCATGCTGCCCATGTCAAATCCGGTATGAGGAAAAGATAACATCAATGGAACAGGTCCATTTTAATTTGGGAAACGGTTTTTCCGTATCTGTGAAATTACGCCTCCTCCTCCTCCTCATTCCTCCTCCTCTTCCTCAAAACAGAAATGAACACGAGAGCAATGTGATGAGCAGCAAAGATGTGCACGGAGATAAGAAGTGCAGCGATGAGCAGCAAAGATCAAGAGAAGAGAAGAATTAGTACAGTCATGAACAGCAATGAAACTGACGAGCAGCACGGAGTATAAGAAGAGCAATATGAGTTTAGTGCAGAGAATCATCCAACGGAAAGACAGTTCCATACTTCTGACCATCTACAAACTTGACAACCAAGGCCAAAAAGAAAATTACCCTCCTCATCAAAAGCAGTCCCTCCTCCTCCTTTTCCTCACCCCTCCCTTCCTCAATTCCCCTCCCTCTCCTCCTCATTCCCCAAAACCAGAACGCGAGAGCATGGTCCTGAGCAGCGACGAGCAGTGAAGAGCAGCACGGAGCAAGAGAACAGCAGCGATGAGTAATAAACCGGAAGCGGAAGTGAAGTATCCTGTTTGGACCGAAACGCTGTATTAGTAGGAGCGGGGCTACGTCATGCGTATGCCACATGCCGAGTGTACAATGTCAGTTCTGATTTAATGATATTATTTAATAAATACTATTCTGTTTGCATAGTCATTAAGCCTTGGGGTGTCACAAAAATATACAAATATACTGATGTGCATTTTTTCCTCACAAATGAAAGCTACAGAAATTTTAATGATGAAAAATAGCACTAAACTAGTTTTTCTCTTGAAAGATGTGATTGTGGGGAAAATTTTCATGTACATTAATCAAGCATCCGTTTGCAAGGTATGTATTGGATTAGCAATATAATGTATAGATAGTTTTTGCAGGACAAATAGTGTGTTGTGCAGAAAAGTGTGAAATAAAGACATCAATGCAGCATTGACATGCCGTTCATTGATTTGTATGTCATTATTAATCTTTCCTGTTGTCCGTGTTGTTCATTTTTCAATTTTCAACGTTTACAAAGTCTTTCTGTATCGTTTTAACGTTAATATTTTATTATTAATATTATTATCGTGTTAATAATTATACTAACATGAATATACTTGTTACTAGTTTTATGGCATTTATTTATTATTTTTAGGAATTCTTGTACTGTTCCTCCAGGTCTCTGCCAGATTTACAGTAGGTAAGATAGTGAAAAACAAGTAATATCTTTAAAAAAGATAGGCGACGTAGTATCTCTGACTGTATTTATTTCTCATATAATCATATGGTTATGAAAGTTGTGCACATGCATAACATATATAAAGAGTGCGAGGATAACTGTCATGTCCGTCCACCTTCATCTACAAAAATGTAGTTACTTTTTCGACGGCGTTAACAATGTAAAATAATTGCTGATGACGACTGCTTGAGTCATTAGAAAGTCAAAGGTATGGCCTACGACCTCTATTTTACGTTCTAACAGTGATCTTCTCAAAATTAATGTCTGCTTTACGTTAACATCAGGGCAGTGGTTGTCATAAGAAACAATCTTATGATAGAAACAGCCATCGAATCTTAGTTTCGTCTGGACACTATTGTACTCCCTAGAATAAAATCTCTCTATGATTTGGGTATTATCAGGATGCATTTTATTTAACCATTTATACAATTTGATCTATTCTACTACATGATAGAACGGCTCAAGCTAAATTTCTGTTTAAGATTGTCCCAGTCTAAACAGAAACAGTAACAACTTTTCATAAACATAGACGGTAAAAAACAAGGTCGTATTGTGCAACAGTCTTCTTTGATTACACCATTGGTTTCTGACTAACACGTCAATGCTTTTGGACTGTCACTTGAAGAGGATACTAGCAGCAACTCAGTGGTTTGTAATTGTCATCGGTTACGAAAATGTGTGAAATGTTGTGACAAAGAGTTGAAACATGAAGATATTTGCAGTATATTAGAAAAAAAAAAACATTTAAAATGTTGTCATCATTATACTCGTCAATTGGTCATCAGTATCATTTCCATTTTGTTGTTTGTTTGCCTTATTGGTTGGCCATGAGCACAAACGTGGAGTCGTCAATTGACGAAATATGCACCGTTTTTACGCAGAGATTACTATATTTAGGGTCTAAAATCAAATCCCCGTTTGAAAATGGTTTGCCGAGAAAAGTAAAACTGTTTGACTGTTTGTCCAGAGATTCTAAAAAAATTCAAATCCATGTGGAGCAGTCATAGGACCGAACGGGGCTGCATACATCACTTATATTCCACCTGGAACACAGATTTGAACACATTTTTTTATGAACAGTCTTTCATGAAAAAACTCCTCAAGGGTGAAATACAGAATACTGATAAATTAATTGACATTTTTAACAATAATTGCAGGTATATTTATGATGTACTGATTGTTCATAGCCCCGAGTTTCTTAAATATGCAAAGGACATTTATCCAAAAGGGCTACATTTGAACAAAGATAATAAGAATAGTGAATGTTGTTCTTTCTTAGATCTTACTATAGATATCGAAAATGGAAAGATACGTCCTAAAATGTATGATAAAAGGGACCATTCTAATTTTCCACTTACTAACTTCCCCTTTCTAGACGGAGACGGAGAAGTGACTGTGGCTCCATCGTATGGAGTCTACACACCACAGTTTGTACGTTTTCTCATGCTAGTTTCTACTTTAATATCGTGAATGAATGCAACTCTCGCTAGTAGCCCACAGAAACTTGGTAGTTACTTAAGATCTTTTCACAGAAAGGGCTACAAATATAAAATTATGTGCAATTCCGTAAAAATTGCTCTTTCTCCCAATGACTTGAAGACTTTAAATTCATACTGACCTCTCACGAATACTGCCGATTTTCACTGAACTCTATGCGAGATATCTTAAAACCCTTTATGAAGTGTTATTAAAGATTTTTTCATTTAATAGGGCGACAGTTTCCGACCTGCAGCTATGAGAACCTTAGATAGCTGAACAGTTAAAACGAGCACATTCTTACCCTGCTATCTAAATTATGTAACGTTCACTCTAATTTTGCAGTTCTAGCAATCGGTCACCTTGTTGGTAATCATACCGTATTGGTTTTTATAGTGTGTTAAGAAATTATTTAGTGTAGTTTTTAGTATTTATATTTATTAGGTGATTCGCATAGTTCACTTGTCTGTGAACATGTGTCTGACACTGCAAATGCTGATTGTAAATGTGGTAAAATAAATGTTACAAACGCCCAATATGGTGCACAGGGATCCCATCATTGTGGTAAATCCGTAAATGGGTGCTTAATAGATGTCACATCAGCAGTTCAAGGATTATGTAATGGAAAGCAGACTTGTAAAATTCTTGCCCCCAATAGTATAGGTGGCGACCCTTGTCGTGGACACGGAAAGTATCTTCAGCTTACATACAGATGTACAGTAGGTGAGACATTCATTAGTGATATTACTAACTATCATTCGTTTAATTTTAACTGGTTTAGAGTTATTATCTTTAATGATAATTTTTTTATATCCCTTTATAATGCTTACCTTTTCAAAATTTAAAGTTTTTAAATTTTTAAACACCGTAATATTTTTGCAAAACGATCATGTGAGGTGCATGAGATTCATTATAAATGATACGAGTCTAAATTTGCAGCTATATTTAAATTTGATAGAAAGGATAATGGAGACAAGTTTGTTTTTATTATTATCATTCTGTGCGGATAAAGTACGTTAATTCGTAACAAATATTCAAACGTAGAATTATTAAAAGATCCATGGTCTGTTGCAACATATATTACTACACAAAATATAAAGTAAATCTGTCATTATGATTTCAGATACTTTACCGGAACATTGTGCAGAAGTTCAATGTCATTCACCTGGTAACGTATGGTGCAAGAAGTGCGAAAACAAGGAGCTATTCAAGTTGATCTCTGGCCAGTGTAAAAGTCAGTAATAGTTATACTGGTTTGGTGAATTATTTGAATTTACGATTGATCTCCTCAAAATATCAGACAATATATACAATATATTTTTCATTTTTATCCCCGCACTTCGAATGAAGTTCGGGGATATTTGTAATCTGTCCGTCTGTCTGTCCATCTGTTAGATAATCTTTTCTCCAAAACTCCTCGTTCATTTTTAACTTCATGCATTTAATTCTATTCAGTATTGTCACAAACTGTATGTAGATACGCAATAAGGTTTTAGATTTTTAATTTTCAAAAATTGGGGCCCACAGGGGCCGAATTTCGAAAACTGGAAATTTAAACTAAACTCCCTGTTAATTTTTCATTTTATGCTTTTAATTTCTATACAATGTTGTCACATACTATATGTAGATGCACAATGAGGTTTTAGAATTTTGATTTTGACAACATGAGGTCCACAGCGATTGTGTTTCGGATATAGTGTATTTAAACTTGTGCCTTAAACTCCTCTTTCGTTTTTCATTTAGATTTAGCAAATTTATTTGTATATAATATTGTTCTTTATTTTCTGTAGATGTGCGAAAAGGTTTTTAATTTTGAAAATCTGTTAAGGGTTCAAATGTTGGGACAGAAATTGGTGATATTGCTAATTTTGCATTGTCTTTGGAAATACTCATTCATTTTTGGTTTCAGTGGTTTCATTTGTTTATAATATTGTTCTTTACTATGTGTAGATGTGCAATAAGGTTTTCAATTTTGAAATTTGATTCAGGGTTCCAATTTTCAGACTGAAATTGTGAAATTGCTAATTTTTTACTGTTCATTGTTTTTTGACTTGTGTAGTGCGGGGATGGACATTGTTTATGATGGCACCAATTTATAGTTTACATTTATAATTTAGCAACGCACAGTCGAAAAGCTACGAATCATAAATTTATAGCTAAATTTATAAATGAATATTAAGGTTGAAGCAAACATAGGATAAACTGTAATAGGATAGAAATCTCCGAAATTTTGAAAATGCACCTTCTGTTATATGTAAAGTCAAGAAATACCAAAGGGATATTCGAAGGAGGGAAAAATCGAAACAACTGACAAACTCCAGAGAACAACAAAGACAAGACCAAAAACAATACATGCATTACAATTACAAACTAAAAACATATGAACAACATAGACTCCACCAAAAAAGCGGGGGAGACTCAGGTGCTCCGGAAGAGTAAGCAATCTCTGCTTCTTGCAGGACATCTGCCATACGACCCATGTCAAATCCAGTATGAGTAAGGGATAACATCAATATAACAGGTCCATTTTCATTTGGGAAATGGTTTTTTCATACCTGTCAACCAAGTCATGATGACGTCCATTAAACTTTAATAATGATGACTCCAACTTAGGAGCAAAATACCCCTGTCTCAACAATATTTTTGCCAGAAGCTGGGCTCTGTCCAGGAAGTCAATGTATATGTCACAAGCTCTGGAATAACGTATGAATTATGAAATGTATACTCCATACGCCTGCGCTTCTGGAATATTGCCGCTCAAAAATGGGAAGTTGACGATTGGAAAGCCAAAGGCATACCGTTTGTCGTAAAGTTTTGTATTCAACCTTCCTCTGGTGTCAATTTCGAGGTGAAGGTCAAGATAAGATGCAGACTTGGCAGTGTCTGTGGTATCCTTAATTTCGAGCTCTTTTGGGATAGATGAGATTTACGAATTTCCCAAAACGCGAATTGTTGAGTGATAAAACATCATCTATGTAGCGGAAGCTAAAATTAAAGGTACGGGCTAACTTCTTCTGTTTTTCCTTAAGATGCCCGTCAAGGAAGTCTGCCTTATATGAGTAAAGGAACAAGTCGGCCAGGAGTGGCGCACAATTCGTACCCATAGGAATGCCAGTTTCGTCCTCTTAATATTTTCTGTTAGATTTAGAGTAGTTTTTAACAAAGTATTTATCTCTAGGTATGTGTATCTGCTGTTGCCATTTTTATTTTGAAAGCATCGATGGGTTAGATCTTTCAACTTCTCCTTCAGTTGTGAATGAGGAATGGTGGTATAGAGGGTAGAGAAATCAAACGTTTTATGCTTTACAGATTGAAAAGGACTGAGATCGTGAAATATCCTTAAAGTCTTTGTAGTTCTTTTATATCCACAATTGATTGATACCACATCTTGCATAGCTTGTCTCACAATAACTTTGGAGGCCCGTTTTGACAGCTGTTAAAATAGAAGTTAGAAGTTGAGACAATGGTTTGGTGGAACACTTGGCAGAGCCAGCCATAAAGCATTGTTTGTATGGACACTTACATGTATGTAACTTGGGTATCCAGTACAAGGTAGGAAGATCACAATCACCGTCTTTGATGGAAATACCAAATGACGGTAAGACCGATCTATGATTGTCGGTTATTTCTTATATATATATATATATAAGCGACATGCACAACGAAATAATACCCAAAATATAAAATAATGCATCAAGTTTAAAGAAAATCTAATCAAAAACCAATTGTTGTCATTAATCATTAATATAATGTGCATTTTTGCATCTGCTTTCATCGCACTCGTTGAAAAAATACATGTCATCATCTTGGAGCCAAAAATACATTTCACCACCATGGAGTCAAAAATACATGTAATCATCAAAACATTGATAGTAATAGAATTAGGCAGGCATACATAATGTAACAAAAAACAAGTAACGCCAACTTTACCCGAGGGAGATGAAACCCTACTTTTAACAATTTATCAAATGAAAATTTTAGTATATTATTTAAAAGGTGTGTAGAAAAATACATGTGAAATATGGATCCTGAGTCCATTTATTATTACGATTCTTCAACAATCAACCCCAATGCGGAAACTGACTAATGCGATTCATGTACATTTAGCAAAAGGATGTTACGAGCAAAAAATAAAATGAAGGATTAATTATATTGCAATCACCATCTGTAGCATTTTTCGCATTTATTTGTTCATATTGCCATCACTTTCCGTCTTCCGTCCGCCGTCGTCGTCCGTCGTCGTCATCGTTGTTTACATTTCAGATTTTTATCATCTCCTCTGAGACTACTGTGCCAGTTGGAATTGATTGGACGAAAAACATGGCCGCCATTGGCAATTCTTGTTTCTGATTAGATGAAACTTATAAAATAATCATCTCCTATGAAACTACAAGAACAAATGATTTGTAAGTTAATACAAATGATGTTTGTGAGGTCCTGTACAAAGATTCCTCGTTTCGTAATGAATCGGGCGAAAAACATGGCCGCCATGGGCAATTCTTGTTTCTGATTGGCTGAAATTCATCTCCTCTGAAACTACAAGTGCAAATGATTTGTAAGTTGATACAGTGGAGGTTTGTGAGGTCTTCTACAGATAGTCCTAACTTCAACTTGATCCGGAAAAAACATGGCTGCCATGGGCAATTCTTGTTTCTGATTGGCTGAAATTTGACAAATCATCTTCTCTGAAACTACAAGTGCAAATGATTTGTAAGTTGATACAATTGATGATAGTGAGGTCGTCTACAAAGATTCCTCATTTCAACTTGATCCGGCAAAAAACATGGCTGCCATGGGCAATTCTTGTTTCTGATTGGCTGAAATTTTAAAAATCATCTTCTCTGAAACTACAAGTGCAAATGATTTGTAAGGTGATACAAGTGATGTTTGTGAGGTCTTCTTCTGAAATTTGACAAATCATCTTCTCTGGAACTACAAATGCAACTGATTTGTAAATTGATACAAATGATCATAGTGAGGTCTTCTACAAAGATTCCTCATTTTAACTTGATCCGGCAAAAAACATGACTGCCATGGGCAATTCTTTATTCTGATTGGTCGAAATTTGAAATATCATATCCTCTGAAACTACAAGTGCAAATTATTTGCAAATGATGTTTGTGAGGTCCTGTACAAAGATTCCTCATTTCGTATTGATCGGGCGAAAAACATGGCTGCCGTGGTCAATTCTTTTTTTCTGATTGGCTGGAATTTGAAAAATCATTTCCTCTGAAACTACATGTGCAATCATTTGTAACTTGACAGAATGGATGTTTGTGAGGTCTTCTACAAAGATTCCCCATTTAAACATGATCCGGCAAAAACATGGCTGCCATGGGCAATTCTATTTGTAACATGGTACGAATGATTGTTGTGAAGTCCTTTACGAAGTGTCCCCAAATCTTGATATGGCTTAAACATTGCCATTGGCAATTTTTGTTTCCAAATTGAACAAATCCAAAGCTTTTTTAATTGGTAGAAATGATGTGTTTGAGGTCTTCTACAAAGATTTATCATTTCATCTTCAAAGGGCAAAATAGGCAGGCTAGTCTTTAAATGAGATTGTTGGGCTATTTGTAAACCAGGTGAGCGATACAGGCTAATAGGAGCCTCTGTTTTTGTTTTCTCCTTAGGTGTTTTTGTCCTCTTTACACAAATAGATTTTGTATATTTGCATATAAGCTTAAAGTTTGGATTACTTCATTTGAATTGTAAAACATTACTAATGGTCATGATGGTTATAAACAAATACTTCATTGATCGCTCTTTTGATCTTTGAAGGGAAATGCTCTTACGATGAACGCTGGTGTTGGCCAGGTAAATGTTATAATGAGCTTGCATCAAACTGTCAATGTATGACTGCTTTTCACCCAGATCGGAATGCTGCATATGCAAAGTGTCAACGTAAGTTTTTTGACGATCTATTACTGTATTTTTATGTTCATTTTAATAGATGTATTTTGTAATACAAATAAAAGGCATTGTTTGTAATAAGTCGAAATTCATAGTAATTAGTGGGCAGAAGTATTTTTCCTTAAAGTTACATATTTCAAATGACGATAAAACAGATTTCAACGTGAAAAACGTCTGGGAAGTAAATTAAGTAAGTAAAGTCAAGAAATACCAAAGGGATATATATTGGGAGGAGGGAAAATCGAAAACAACTGACAACCTCCGGAGAACAACGAAGACAAAATCAGGCAGGCATAAATGAGGTGACAAAAAACATGTAAGGTCAACTTTGCCTGCGGGATATGAAACCCTAGTTGTTATGTACATGCTATGTTAATTTTCAAAAGTATTTGTATTCTTTTTGCTTATAACAGTGTCGTCTAGAAGAACGGAATATTTTAGTATACAGGTATTAGTGTATAGGATGTATCACGATTAGGTCTATCCAGATTTGCGTTATTTTTATCATTTTCGTAACTACATCTTTCTACAAACTGTATATAACAAGGGACAAAATAAATTTAATCGTTCTTCGCATATAAATAAAATTTTCAGATTCGTAAATCTATCAGCTTATTTGCATACTTTTTTCTTTTCTGTATGATCCTCAAGCATTAACGAAGCCAGTAATAGACAGCTGCAAGATAAATGCAGTTGGTTTGAACAACACTGGTAATGTGCCGTCAAGCAGTGGGTCTGGTCAGTGTTCATTACAAACCGATATGTATGGCCGAGTGCAGCTTGATCATTTTGAAATAAACTTAAATGCATACTACCATGTACATATCAATACAACCGAGTTCAGTATTCCTCATTTTGTTACCAACAAATGGCAGTTAGGAATTACAGATTTGAAAGTTCAGTTGATCAACAAATTACATTCAGGCAAGTTTTGATAGATATGGGCCTACAGTTTCTAGTATAATGGGACTCAGTATTTTCGTATTGTCTCCTTTGCCATTCTCTAAGGCATGGAGGAGATACTTTAGCCACTAAGGCTGGTATTCCAGAAATTTTATTAAAACTTCACGGTGATTGGCGTTCTGATTGTTTTCAGACTTATATTAAACAAGAAAGTGTTGATATATATCGGGTTATCTTGGCCATGAATTCATTGGTTAAATAGTCAATTATATTGTTTTTATTTCGTTCCGTTTGGCGACCGCGACTTCGTTTGGGTTTAGGTGCTTGTTTATATGCTTACTGACTTTATGTTAATCCATTGCAATTGTTGATTAATACATATATCACAATAAAGCACCTTTCGCCAAACAGAATTAGTTGTCAATTAGCTATCGTTTATCCATTGCTATCAATTCATGAACGCTAGAAAGCTTTTAATAAAATTTTAGATGATGAATTTCACCACACATATATATTAAAACGAAGTTTTAGTACAATTTTTATAATGCAAAAACCTCATCTGTGTATTGATATTTTATTATGCATTTCGATTAGAATAATATTAATATATTTATATTTATTTTATTTAGAAGTTATAATTGTAGCAAAATGTGTACGTGTAAATTGGAATATAATCCCAGATATTCTGTCTTTCTTCATAGCGAGTATTGAACTTATCATTGTTTTCATTTTTTAGCTCACCTGTCCTAAAAGGACATGTGAGCTTTAAGCATCACTTGGCGTCCGTCGTCCGTCGTCCGTCTGTAACATTTTACATTTTCATCTTCTCCTCAAAAACCCCTAGGCCTATTGAACTGAAACTTGGCCTGAAGCTTCTATGGAAGGTTCTTTATAAAGTCTGAATAAATTATCCCGGCCGCCATTAGCATTTTAATGTTCTGATTGGTCGAAATTTAAAACTTCTTCTCCTCTGAAACCGTGAAGCCAGATGAACTGATTTTTGGTATGGAGCATCTATGGAAGGTCCTTTAGAAAGTTTGAATAAATCTTCTTGGTCCGTGAAACAAAATGGCCGCCCTGAGCATTTACATGTTCTGATTGGTCGAAATTTAAAACTTCTTCTCTGAAACCGTAAAGCCAAATGAACTGATTTTTCGTATGGAGCATCTAAGGAAGGTCCTTTACAAAATTTGCATTAATCATCCCGGTCCGTAAAACAAAATGGCCGTCATGAGCATTTACATGTTCTGATTGGTCAAAATTTAAAACTTCTCCTCTGAAACCTTTAAAGCCAAATGAACTGATTTTTCGTATGAAGCATCTAAGGAAGGTCCTTTACAAAATTTGCATAAATCATCCCGGTCCGTAAAACAAAATGGCCGTCATGAGCATTTACATGTTCTGATTGGTCAAAATTTAAAACTTCTTCTCTGAAACCGCAAAGCCAAATGAACTGATTTTTGGTATGGAACATCTATGGAAGGTCCTTTACAAAGTTTGCATAAATCATCCCGGTCCGTCAAAAAAATGGCCGCCATTAGCATTTACATGTTCTGATTGGTCGTAATTTAATACTTCTTCTCTGAAACCGTAAGGCCAAATAAACTGATTTTTAGCTCACCTGTCCTAAAAGGACATGTGAGCTTTTAGCATCACTTGTCGTCCGTCCGTCTGTAAACTTTTTTCATTTTCATCTTCTCCGAAATCCCTGGACCTATTGAACTGAAACTTGGCCTAAAGCTTCTGTGGAAGGTTCTTTATAAAATTTGCATAAATCGTCCCGGTCCGTCAACCAAAACGGCCGCCATTAGCATTTACATGTTCTGATTGGTCGAAATTTAAAACTACTTCTCCTCTGAAACACTAAAGCCAAATGAACTGATTTTTGGTATGGAGCATCTACGGAAGGTCGTTTATAAAATTTGCATAAATCATCTCAGTCCGTAAAACAAACTGGCCGCCATGAGCATTTACGTGGTCTGATTGGTCGAAATTTAAAACTTTTTCTCTAAAAACGTAAAGCCAAATGAACAGATTTTTGGTATGGGGCATCTATGGAAGGTCCTTTACAAAGTTTGCATATATCTGCTTGGTATGTGAAACAAAATGGCCGCCATGAGCATTTACATGTTCTGATTGGTGGAAATTGAAACTTCTTCTCTGAAACCGTAAAGCCAAATGAACTGATTTTTTGTATGGAGCATCTTTGGAAGGTCCTTTACCAAGTTTGCATAAATCAACCTGGTCCGTGAAACAAAATGGCTGCCATGAACATTGACGTGTTCTGATTGGTCGAAATGTAAAACTTCTTCTCTGAAATCGTAAAGGCAAATAAACAGATTTTTGGTATGGAGCATCTATGGAAGGTCCTGTACAACGTTTGCATAATTCTTCCCGGTCCGTGAAACAAAATGGCCAGGTGAGCATCTTGTTTAGATTCAATTATTTTTTTTTGTAAGAAACTACAAAATAGTGAAATAAATTCATAATTATTTAAAGAAATTATTCACTCTGAAAGATTTAAAATTTCAAAATGATGAAATAATATCACAAAAAATATATAGCAAGATGTGACTTTCGTATTCCAAATTTTTATTGGGTTTATAATGATCAACATATGGAAACATTTGACACATGGATATTATCTTTGCGAAGTAGAAGACCCAAAATACATGTATGTGGGTTGTCAAAAAACTTTCCAGTGTTCAATGATATCTGGCTAGTGTTCAATAATGGCTATCTAGGATAGTTACCAGCATTTTATTAGGGTTGCGAATGAAAGCCTTTTGATAGCAAGTTTTCAACGATAATTAGCTATGGGTCAATTTGACGCCTTTTGCCAGCTACTGTGTTGTATATGCATGGCCGTTTTCCCAAAGCGAATTTTTTTCTCCGAAAAAAATGGCCTGATCCTATTTAGGATATTTTTGATCAGAGCCATTTTTTCCTCCACAAAACTAAACTTCTTATACATATTGCAGTTTTACCCCACGCCAAATTTTCCCTTTAATTGTATGAATCTATTATGAGCAGGATTATTTCGTTCGTTAAAAATAGCTTATTTTGTTCCGCAAAAATAACATTTCGTAACAAGAACAGAATACATATTTTGTTCGCATGAGCCATTATTTTGTATAATGGACTCAAATGGACCTTCTGAAGATATGTCATCAAAATAACAATCCAAAAATACCAATATTAGATATAGTAAATTTATATTATGCTGTATACGACGCATTTCAAGGAGTTACCTCTCATCAGCAGCATTAAAACCGAAACATTTGGAAGACCAAAAACCAAACTTGTATTAAACAAGAAGTACTCAACCAAAAATACCGAAATAGGAAGCCAAATTTCATCTAAGGAGATCTACCGTGTGCAATACAAGGAATGAACCCTTAGTATTTCTATTATTTTTGAATTTTGCTAAATACTGGTAATTTCTGTAAAAAATCAATGAATAATCATGTCAGACAAGTCTGACGACTGGGTTGGCGAATACCCTCGGGGACCTAGGGTCCACCAGCAGAGGCATCATCCCAGGAGTTTCAAAATAACAATCCAAAAATACCAATATTAGATATAGTAAATTTATATTATGCTGTATACGACGCATTTCAAGGAGTTACCTCTCATCAGCAGCATTAAAACCGAAACATTTGGAAGACCAAAAACCAAACTTGTATTAAACAAGAAGTACTCAACCAAAAATACCGAAATAGGAAGCCAAATTTCATCTAAGGAGATCTACCGTGTGCAATACAAGGAATGAACCCTTAGTATTTCTATTATTTTTGAATTTTGCTAAATACTGGTAATTTCTGTAAAAAATCAATGAATAATCATGTCAGACAAGTCTGACGACTGGGTTGGCGAATACCCTCGGGGACCTAGGGTCCACCAGCAGAGGCATCATCCCAGGAGTTTCAAAATAACAATCCAAAAACGTGTTTATACAAAGGGTATACAAAAGGTATGCAAGCTTACCAGTTTTAGTTTGGTACATAGACTAACTTATAACAGGGAATGATCCACTCATCTTTTCATGGCAGCCTGCTTGGTTTTATGTAGATAGTATTTTGCAGTTTGTAATTTGTGAATCTACCAATGTTATTTTACATTTTGACTAGTATATATCACTATAATGGGGAAAAACTAGCCGATATGATCAGTTACGGAAAAAGACTGGATCGGGCCAAATTTTTCACCCGGTAAAATAGGCATGAGGGAAATTTGCTATTATACACTGGTACTGTAAGATATGGGTTGATAGGGTTCAAATGCAGATCGTTTTCCTTGGATCTTTTGCCGTTTATGCATGACTCTTTTAAGAAATATTATCTGACGGATTGACAAGAGATATATTTTACTTGTTTTCTTCACCATTGTATATTTTCGTAGTGATATGTCCGATGATTTTTATTTTGTATATTACAGAAGTAAATAAGTTTTTCAAAACATTTTTTCCAGTGTATCACAACTGGTGAACGAACTAGTTTTGACGAATTTATACGAGAAAACTATAATATTACAAAGAAGCAATGTATAAAATTCGTTTAATCTTTCACATTAAACACGAACAGGGCATTTAATTTACTTGGGTTATTAGGTAAAGGTATATCTTTTAAATTCCAAAGGATAATGATTTTGTGTTCTAAAACTTAAAAACGAAAGATTTATGCCATGTTTGATTGAGATTAACATATTAAACAGGCATTGCAAAAATGATCGGAGATACCCCGGTGAAGCTTGGAACATTACCAGAACCGGATTTTTCAAGGACTCTCTCGATAGAAGTGAAAGACAATTTAACTAATGGCGATAGGTAATATTTAAACAAGATAGCAGTATTTTTTAATCCTAATAATATATGATTGAATTATAAAAGAAAAAGTGGGGGTTCTTGGGCAAAAAAATTCATGTTGAAGAAATGGATAAAACCCAAGGATTCCGAAAATCTGACAAAAAGACCAAAACATGACCAGCGAGCATCCTTAAGTCGATTGAGATAACATGTATTCAACAGCTGTTGAGGTAAAATGAACATGTAGTATACATTTAATAATGACAAGAAAGTAAAAAGAACCCTTAAGTTAAATTTGAAATAAAAAAATCCATCGATTTACTGTCCATTAATACATATATTAAAAGGGCACAGTTCCAAAAAATATGAAGAAATCTAAGGGCACTCGGCTTATTTTCCCCATTTCTGCAACAGTTTAATATTTTTCCGCGGAGTTACGTCCAACACCGTTATTATGGATATTTTGTTTTTAAATTCGCATCGTAGTAACGTAATATTAGCCTACTACTACGCATGGAAATAGGGTTCGTCTACATCACGGACACAGATTATACTGTCATATGTCGGCATGAAAATTTTTTTTAGTGTGCAGAAAAGAATTAAAAACTCAGCAAAAACCATTTTCCGATACCTTTTATGGTTATTTTTATAAAATTCTTAGTCATTGTCGGACAATATAAAATCAAAGTCATTAATGAATAGATAGGGGCACAGAAGCTAATCAAGAGAAATATTTGATACAGAAATGTTAAAATTTCTAACCATTTACAAAACTTAATTCGGGCATTATTTCCAATATTTCTACAAACTATGTGAATAAAATTTCATGTTCAGCCAAACAAGACAATTAAAATGCACGTTTATGTCTTTTCATGTATTCCAGAAATCCTTTATCTGAACCTTTCATTAAACTTCTAACTTTATATGCATAAGTATAAGTCTATCTGTCATTTCTAAATATAATTTGCACAAAAAGTTCAAATTTGAGCCTGTGATCTGAACTCCCCATTAATTATTACCTTCATGAATTTAATTTATATACAGTTAATTTCTATACAGTATTGTCACATACTATATGCAGATGCGCATTAAGGCTTTATATTTTGGATTTTCACAAATTGGGGCCCACAGGGGTCGAATTTCGAAAACTGAAAGTTGAGCCTGTGATCTGAACCCCTCATTCATTTTTAACTTCATGCATTTAATTTATAGACAGTATTGTCATATACAATATGTAAATGCGCAATAAGGTTTTAGAATTTTGACTTTCAAAAATTGGGGCCCACAAGGGTCGGATTTCGAAAATTTAAGCTTGTGACTAACTCCTTATTAATTTTTTATTTTATGCTTTTAATTTCTATATAATATTGTCACATATTATATTTGTTGGCGCAATAAGGTTTTATAATTTTGATTTTTACAACTTTATGCCTACAAGGGCGGTATTTCGGAAATAGTAAATTTAAGCTTGTGAATTAAACTTTTCTCAAATTGATAATTTTGCCTTGTCTCTGGCAATACTCATTCATGTTTTGTTCAGTGGTTTTAATTGTTTATAATATTGTTCTTCACTATGTGTAGATGTGCAATAAGGTTTTCAATTTGGAAATTTGATTTAGGGTTCCAATTTTCAGACTGAAATTGTGAAATAGATAATGTTTAACTGTTAAATGTGTTTTGACTTGTGCAGTGCGGGGATGGGCATCGTGTATGATGGCACCAATTTCTAGTTGTCATTGCCTCTACATCACACAGAATTTCTCGTGCAAAAATAAGTCTTTTATGGTGATGATTACCACCCACATTTGGATACATCACTAAAGCGGAGCTTTGCAACATTTTTTAGTCACGATAATATTGTTATTACTTGACGGTCATGGGTCAGATAAAGTTACAATTATTTTTAGCTGTAAAAGTTAAAAGTAACTTCGTTAACCTTTGCATAAAATTCTCCTTACTTTTAATACAAAATGAATAGTTATGATAATAA
The DNA here is from genome assembly GCA_028015205.1 of Mytilisepta virgata. Taxonomy (NCBI): domain Eukaryota; kingdom Metazoa; phylum Mollusca; class Bivalvia; order Mytilida; family Mytilidae; genus Mytilisepta; species Mytilisepta virgata. The sequence goes on along the minus strand of CM051520.1, from coordinate 5,258,077 downwards.
TAGTACATGTATTTATATGTTTTTGTATAATGCAGAGAAAGGGCGTGTGCAATGGATCAATGACACATCATCAAATAAACATATAAAGTGATGTTTGGTAAATAACCTCGTGTTTTAGTCAGTTCTTAGCCCACACTACAACAAAAAGTACATCCTACCGCCACTGCTTGAGTCAAAAGGCCAACAAACATCCCGAGTTACTTAAAAGATACAAAACTATGCCAATTACTGTGGATTCATTTATTTTCATAGATACCAATTTCCGTGGATAGAGGTAAAAATGCATTTCGTGGGATACCTAAATTCGTGGATTGCTGGCTTAGAAAAAAATATAGAAAAAGTTGTTGAAATACTTAAATTCGTGGCTTGGCACATCAGATATTATGAAAATACAGCGACAAAACGTTCCGATCAGACTTGATATTGTACAGTAAAGTACTGATTTAAAGCACTTATTAAACAAAAGTCTAACAAGCAGATTCTATAAATTTGTAACTGAACAATTAAAGCTTGTCATGAATTTAACAAGATTAACAAAATCCGTAATTATTTACTTTTTAGGTTAAACAGGTGTGAAATATATATTGACAAAATTGCAATCACTTGTCACCAAATACCTCAGGGCATATATATACATATTTTTTATCCGATTGCGATCAATAATTTCTGCTTTATTATCTTTTGACAAGATGTTTTTACTGTAATTTATGAGAAAGTCTGTATTGTTTAGGTCTACTTAGAATTAAGATTGTTCTTGAATGTTTGAATAAAAAAAACCGGAAGTGAATTCCGCGACAATTTACACAGTCAAAATCTTTTTAAAGAAACTTGTTTGAGCGTTTATATGTTACCAAAGACAAAATTTCATGAAACACTGTATCCTCTGTGGATATAGCTAACTCGTCATATGTCAGAATTCAAGTACATGCTGTAAAAACGCAATTGTTCAAAACTCCGTGGTTTCAAACTTCACTTTTTATTTTTCGTTGGATATTTAAATTCGTGGTTTACTGGGACCCACGAGAACCACAAAAATTGGTATACAACGAATATTAATGAATCCACAGTATGCAACATACAAACCTATCAATAATAAATGAAAAGTATTTTTTCAGAATGTGCATTAATATTGTGGCCAAGGCTGGGGGATACTTTCAGTCAAAGAATACAATTGATAACTCACTCAAAAACATATCATATGACAACACAGAAAGTAGAAGAGAATTGTGTTATGTGTTTGATGACATTCCTCCAAAGCACTGCTATACTGATGGATGTAAAAACGACCCACTTACTCTCTCAACCCAACTAACAAGATCGCCAAATATAACCTTAGTCTTTGAAGGTTGGTTCGATCCAGATCCCGGAAGTATCAACCTGAGCCGTGCCTCGGGTATAGAATCGTACGAAATCAGCATTCATGAAGTCACAAAGTCCACAGAAACAACTCTTATGCGGGATACCAATTCCGCTGTAATTTATAAATCACCAGCGAACACTACTGAGGTGGATATTGTATTACCATCAACAAATCCCATGTTATATGCAGTTGTACTGGAAGTTACAGACAAAGCCAAAAATACAAGACATGCAAGAAGATTTGTGTTGTATGACAATTCGTCCGCTATTTTACTGAACACAAACAATCCAATGGAGGTAACAACAGCTTCAACTTTAGCTACACTGAAATGGCAGACACACCATAATTCATTGTGCTTCAGTTGGAAAAACCACTTTCAAACTTACCAAAGTATGGCTTATAATCCCCTATATCCAATCAAGCAAGACCCCTACGAAACTGTTACAGAGAAATACGATCAAACGTCTGGTATCCTTCCGGTTAATGGAACAAGTAACATTCATGGTATAACGCAGTTTTGTTTTACATTGGAAAGAAATAACACTACCAGATTTGTTGGGAAAGTTGCTAATGTGACGTCGGAATCGGTTTGTTTTAATCCTAATATGAAAGATGGGGATACATTTCGTCTTCATCTTCAAGCAAGAGATATTATGGATAATACGATGAATGACAGTGTAACAGTACATATTGACCGGTCAGTCCCGGAAATATCCGACATGTGGCTTATCCATAACGGCCATGAACAGTTATATGTTCATAACAGTAGAGACTTATCTAAGATGTCACTTCAGTTTAAAGCCTTTGATATTCATAGCGGATTGCGAGAGGTGAAATGGGCATTCGGTCTGTACGAGAATAAGACAGTCTTGATTGAAAAGGCAGTGTCAGTAGTTGAGGTAAACCAAACGGTTGGTATGAATGGTATTTTAATAATCATTACATGTAATTACAACTAACTTTTAACAATTTTTTCTTCAATTAAATTGTCAATGCTACATGTATCTAATACTTTAAATCCAACAGCGGACAATTGGGCTTAAAATTTTGACTAAACTGAAGATTTTGTAATTCGTAATTGAATAGCAAAAGCAATATAATTAAGAAGCCTGCTTAAGGCATATAGATTACTGTCTCTCGGATATGATCTGGATCTAGGAAGTGATATGGACGGGAAATTATCCTTTCATTTTATTCCTTGATACTTTTAAAGTTAAACATAAATATGTGTATACCACATGATAAGATGTTTAAGCATCTAAAATATCTAGAAAAATTATCGATCGTGAAACGCAACTAAACCAAATCATTAATGATTTCTAAGAACTACAACACATATATCGTCAAAAAGCTTGACAGAAGAGACTTTCCAAAAAGGAAAATTGAGCCTAAACGTAAAACAGAAAACATACCAAAAAATTTTCCAATGTGTACCGGAAAGGTCAGCATAATTTGTCTTTGTGAATTCCATACTTACTTTCAAGGAATGAACTATACACTTCTAAATCCATATGCCGGGTCAGATCTGATTAACAATTGCGTACTTTTTTGGGATTTACATAAAGTGCTGTAATTAAAAATTGCGTACCTTTATGGTACAATGTATTTACATAAAGTGCTGTAATATTTTATTACCTCAAACACGATTCCTTTGTTTAATTATGTTTTTTACATGCAGGGCTCTTGTGACCAAGGATCAAACACCAATTGTTATTGCCCTATTGTTGGTAACTGTTCCATAATGACTTATACAACCAAACTTGATCAACTTATGAACAACAACAATCATAAAGGTAAACATAACAGGAGGTATTTCTTTTCTGTCGAAGTCATAAACAATGCCCGATTAAGATCTGTAGATCATATAGATATTCTGGTTGATGAATCGCCACCGGAAGTTGGGGTCGTGTTGGAGGGACCAGTTGAAACAAATGACATAGATTACATTAGTTCAGATGAAGTACTTGTCCATTGGCAAGGGTTTATTGATCATGAAAGTGGGATAAGGTTGTACAAAGTTGCCCTTGGAAGAAAATGTATTGAAAATCTACACGACATGAAAGTCGGAAGATACAATGGATCAGTTGTTGAGGAGACTATCCATGATTTTATTAAAATGGCATTTAATGACGGTGAAGGTTTGTACTACGTGTCAGTTATAGCATTCAATAACGCGATGAGTCCATCAGAAGTTGTATGTTCTGATGGAATCATGGTTGATAAAAGTGCTCCGAATATTGGAAATATTACATTAAAACATTCCCAGACAAGAGAATCCGTAGCATGCTACAATAACAAAGCCATATTAATCACAGAAAACGTTGCAACTGTAAACCTACATGGACCAACGTGCACAGATCTTTGCAGAAACTCCTCAGACGATACCATTGTAGACATTCTACCGACAACAGAACAAAACTCTACAGATTCTTCAACTATATCAGAATTTCTCTGCACGACGATACAAAGATACAAACAAAATGTGATATATACACCTACCGACCTATTTGACATATCCTGGACGATAAAGGAAGATGGGAGTCAAATAGGTAACATTTTTATTGGATTTGGGAGAGAGATATCCGATATTGATAGTCCAGATATTTTAGACTATATACAAGTACACAATCCCAATAGGTATATTCAACGCCACCCAGGACTGATTGGGGAGAAAAAGGTTTATCTTTTTATCAAAGTACAAAACAAGGCTGGCTTAGAGGAAACTATTTGGTTCGGACCAATTTTAGCTGACGAGACTCCACCTCAATGCTCAATATCTTTGCAACCGTACGTAGAAGATGGTTATTTGGTTGTAAGTTGGACAAAAACTGCATTTTTTGATTTCGAACAGGAAGAAGAAATAGGAAAAATTTTGTTTCGTGTTGGTGAGTAATATTTTGATCATTTATAAATTAACTACTAATTCCTACTCCGGTTTTGGCTAATCTGTTTAGCCAATTTATTTGTGACAACGTTTTAATTATTTGTTTTCAGATCATTATTTTTCTAATATAAAAATATGACACTGGTTAAATGGAGAGTTAACTTTTTTTTGTTAGATGAGTTGGTCTTCATTTTTTTTACATTTCTAGGATTTTTTTTCTTGTAGGAGTGAAAAATAAATTTGTGACACCATTTCATGAATGGAATATTAAAACACAGAATGACAACTGTGGTAAAGGTTATCAATGCATAAAATATCCAATACACAATTTACAGACGTATGACTCTATTGACGGTTCCATGTTTTATCTACAGCTACATGTATTCAATTATGCCGGTCATTTCTGCAATGTCAAAAGTGAACAATTTCCTCTGCCTTCACTTTTCCCACCAAGGAAGGGCATTGTATTGGACGTTTATCAGGAAAGCAAACCTCCACATTGTGACACAGATGCAATAATAGATCCAACGGTATACTGTTTTGCGTGGAGTGGATTTGGCCACCATGAAAAAGTTAAGCTTCAAGTAGCCCTAGGAACCATTCCAAAAATAGACGACATTGTGCATTTTCATGATATTAGTGTACATGAAAACTTTGTATGTGAAGGATGGAACTACGCAGGGAAAGAAAAATATTTCGTGACAATAAAGGCGACCTGTTCGGGAGGAACTACGATTGTCTCTTCGGATGGCTTTATGGTTGTTAATACTACAACTGCTACTTCATCAATGGAAATATCTCATGGCTATATGTGTGACGGAGACAACAATATTAAAATCAAGAAAATAAAGTCTACCTCCAGTGAAATAGAAGTTAGTCTTGAGGAACATCTCTTCGCAGGTGAAATGTATTCGATTGTTTTAAATCTAACCAGTGACAATCTTTCCGGGATAGGGAATGATGTTGTAGTTACCAAGCAGTATCTGTTGCAATCAAATTTAACAATGATTTCATTTTTACCACTCACTAAAATTAACAAACTCCGTCTAAAACTTAAAAGTAATAATATCAACTTATTTAATACTGCTGCCCTGAACTTCCATAGATGCAATCCGGATATGTTTATTCAGTCATCGAACTCACTACTACCTATCTACTGGTCATTACAAGAATATGCATCGTTTGTAACTCATTATGAGGTTGGTTATTGTTGGATTTCTGATTTAGACCAAGACTGCTTCGTGATTTTCAGAAATGTTGGTAACATATCTAAATATATTTTTCATGAATATTTGAAAGACGGATTTTATAAGGCAGCTGTGCGAGCATGTTTTGGAGAGAAATGTTTATCAGCTATATGGTCGAAAGGTATTTTAGTTCAATCTCAATACAGCAGTCCCATGAACATAGAAATGTCTGTATCAGCGTCGTCTGGTACATCATGTTTTAATTCCACTTTGACTTTTAATAAGTACAAATGTACCAACAGAAGTTCCTCTCTGTTTGCTGCTGGTTATCGATGGGCGTTCTTTGCTAATGTCCAGAGAAGTAATATGCTGTCTAACTATCATATGGTGAGAAATTCGAGTTCAGCAGACATTCTTGTGAAGGTAATACACACGGTTATAAACCTGTAACGAATCTAAATACTGTTCATTATTGTAGCACCCGCTTACGGGTTGTCATTATTATTCTTGTAATAAAACAAATCAATAACATATACTGTTATTGGGAATAAATGAAACTCTAGTAAAATTAAAAAGTAATCCAGCAAGAAATAAATGATTTTGAAGTGTTTTCACGCTCACTGTCCTGACATGATAAATACATACCGAAATTGATGCCATTTGTGGTATATAATTATTTGGGTAGCGAAATCGGTTTCATATGTCATTTAAAAGTCATAAAGTACATATACTTATCTTGGTTTATATTGTAGGATCATGCATGCGACATATTGCCAGTATATTTGCATAGAACGTTATTTGTTTGTATCGAGGCTTTTTGCACCGGAGGACAATCCCATTATGAGTGTGCAGAAGTAAAAATTGCTGATGACACTAACGCATTTGACAAATCTATAGTTTATGACTTAAATATGAATGAACCTTTTGCTAAAAAACTTGAACAGTTTAAATACACATCCAATTTTGGTGATATTCTTAAATCATTGCATGATTCGGAAGTGGACTTTGCAGATGAAAATGTAGTTATCGGTGGATTTATGATTGGAAAAGGCAATGAAAATATTACTTGGCATCTGATGAAAGAAAGGAGACCACCTAATGCACTATGTCACTTGGATCGAGCATGTATTCAGACAAAAACCGGAAGTGGTTTGGTAAACTTTAAAAATAACCGAATAGGAGTAAATGATATGTTTTACATCTGTGCGAAAACACCTTTGGAATTTGCTTGTAGCGATGGATTTCTGGTTGATGGAAGCCTTCCTACAGCAGGGAAGGTGTTCATTGCTTCTACTAATGGTTACATCAGCGACGTATCAACAATAAATTTAAGATGGTCAGGATTTAATGGAAACAGGCGGGCAACTGAACTTGGATATCCATCGGACATTGCGGGTTATCAGTATGCATTAGGTAACATAAAAATTAATATAATATAATATGATAGTATTATTAAAAATATTTCCACAATAATACAGCTCTAAGAATTTTAAAATGCTAAAAGAATACAAATTCCAAATGCCTTCACTCGATTTCTGAAGATGTAAGTGATTTCTTACTGAATGTTTCCGCATTCAGTTTTTGATTTGATACACAAATTTATAACCTTTTCATTTCTTACATTTTTCATAAAAGAATAAAATACATCTGGAAGGGTTGGAATTTTATCTAGATTATATAGGTAATCAATATTTAAAAAAATAGTTAACTTTCTCCCTACCCTGAACTCGTATTCAGTCTTTAACAGTTTAATTGAAATTTTTCATAGTTATCACCTCTTACCAAGGCTTTTTCTAAATTTGTTCCTATTGTTCCCTTTATATTTTTTATTTCTCCTTTGACAGATCTCTGACACATTCTTATTAGGTTATCTCTTATCCGGACGGTTTTGTGACATTTTCATTCATTTTGCATTTTTTTTTTATAATGTGTATATTCATACAAAGTACGTGCGCCTGGTCCTGTAACGTTTGTAACTTTTGTGATTAGGATATTGTTCTGAGGATTTTATATATAATTGTAATATTTACTGATAAATTCTATGTTTTTTAACTTTGTTTTTTTAGGAACAGGCATAGGATTGGATGATGTTGTAAAGTTTACGAATGTTGGACTGTCGTTAACAGAATTTGTAAGAAATTTACATCTTAAAACTGGGCAAGTTTATTTTGCAACGGTTAAAGGTAATAATCATAAAATAAAAAAAATGAGTAATTAAATAAGAAATGCTACAACATAAAAGGCACGAATAGATGAAAGATTAAAATAGAAATCACTCCTTTAGATGGAAATTAAATGACAATTTCTAAATGTTATGAAAATGTCTTATATGTAGAATTGATGGATGTTTTCCCATAAGTTCATTGCAAATATCATCCACCTTCGTGTTATCAACAGGTAATCGGAGTCTCTCTGGACGGTAAAAATCCATATGTAACAGTAAGAAGTATTTAAAGTCAAGAAATACCAAAGGGATATTCAAAGAACAAAAATCGAAACAACTGACAAACTCCGGAGAACAACGAAGACAAGACCAAAACAATACATGCCTAACAATTAAAAACTAAAAACATTTGAACAACATGGACCCCACCAAAAAACCGGAGGTAGACGCAGGTGCTCCGGAAGTGTAAGCAGTCTGCTTCCTGCAGGACACCCGCCATGCTGCCCATGTCAAATCCGGAATGAAGAAGAGATAACATCAAGATAAGATGCAGACCTGGCAGTGTCTGTGGTATCCTTAATATTTCGAGCTCTTTGAAGAAAATATAACGTAGAAGACATCTTTTGATTTTCTTCAGCCCATCTCTAATGAACGTATGTTCTTGTAAAGTATTTACATGCATTACTATTTTGTTAAATTTCCTTTTGCCTTTGGAGGTGACTTTTTACCTTCTTAAGTCAGCGCTGTTATTTTCAGTTTGTCTAAAATCTCAAATCAATATTTTCAGCGTTCGACCATATGAATAATTCGGTTCAGGCTTCCTCACACGGTAAAATATTTGACGACACACCGCCACCAAATGGTAGAATAGATGTTGACAGAAGTATAAATAATTTTATCAGTTCCCATCGACTTTCGGTTTACTGGTCGGCAGTAAAGGATAAAGAAAGTGGAATCAATAAAATTGAAGTTGGAGTTGGATCGTCAAGTTATTCCGCAGATATAATTCAGTTCGAAGAGTACACCAGTCATGCTGAAATAAATAAACCCAGAAGTTTCCAAGATGGACATCGATATTTTGTCATTCTTAAGGTATTCATTATATTTTGTTCTTCTATTACTGTTTAAATGAGGACTAAGATAAGGTACAACATACATATTATTTTATAAATATCTACTCTTTTATAAATCCTCACTATTGAAGATCTCCTTAACTAGTAAACAACGAAAAGCGAATAATGGATAAATATTCAGGATGTTTATCCGTTTAAGCAAATTCACGGAAGAAATATGTGTAAAGATAAAGTAAAACTGATGAAAGTTTTTTGTTGGTTTTCAGGCCACGAATGGAGCTGGATTGTCATCTTTCATCGTTTCTGCACCAGTTATAGTTGATATCTCTCCCCCGGAAGTTGGACATGTGTTTGAACAGTTTCTATCAGATGATACAGAGGTGAGAAAATACCGTTGTAAGGTATAATTTCTCATAGTGTTAATATTCATTCACATTTTCTTACATACTCTTTTTTACACAGTTACATATAATTCTTAATATTTAAAAGAATTAATATACCTCAGTTCTTCATTAGCGCATCTGTGCAATAATTATTTTAATCTTTTCCCCCAAAACCTCGGAACTAAGAACTTAGAACTAAACTTGGTAGCATTCGTCCTTAGGTGGTCGTCTTTGACAACTGTATCCATTGACCCGCGCCACCATTCACTGAAAGAACTTGTTTCGAACCCCTTAGACACTTTGAACAAAATTTTACAGCATTTCTATTTATTTTAAGCTAACTGTAACTGATGACTCAATTGCTAATCCAAGAAGGCAACCACAGTAAAACTTAGTTTATGTAATGTTAACTAGTAATGTTCATGAAACCCTATATGAAAATTCACGTTACGATCTTCATGTCTGAAAACACTAAGTGAACTTGAACCAAAGTTGGCAGGCATATATATAATGAAATATATTAAGAAACAGCAGGTTTATTTGTCTCAAATATTTTTTATTGTGATGAAAATGAGCATATTATTACCATCCTGGTCAGTCAATTAGCAACAGTTATTATACATAAGTAGTTTTTTGTATAAATTAAAGACATTAATTTTACTATTTTGTTTATCACTAAACCTTAAAAGAATAACTATTGACCGGTCAATAGTACTGGAAAATATTGACAGGTAAATTGTCTCTCGGTATAAAACATTTATTGACTGCGTATTGTGAGATACCAGCCATTGTCTCGAGGCGTAGCCTCGGGAAATAGTTGGTGTTTAGTGGAAAATAAATTGTTCCCCTTATACCAGTCAATAAGTTTATACTATTAGACTGGATAAAGGAATATTTTTGTACGACATTTCAGAAGGATGTAGACTATCAGACAGAAGCCAATTTAATCAAAATTAGTTGGTATGGATTTGGTGACTCTCATTCAAATATCACACAATATAAAGCTGCATTAGGTACATCTCCTGGTGATGATGACGTCATAACCTTTATGGATGTTGGTCTTAAAACAAGTAAGTTCTACGACATAAGACTATATAAATGAAAACATATACATGGAATTGTATACTAAATCCGGTTGTCGAATTAGGCAATGATAAAACTATTTTTGTGTAATTAATGTATAAGGGAACTTTGAATCCCATAGCAGAGATATCAACTCAGTTGTAAGAAATATTCTAAATCTAAACTAAAACAAGAACAGCATTTCAATATCCCCCTCTCCCTTCCGCCAGATGGCAATAACAAAACAACAACAAAAACAACGGTACAGCACTGAAATTCAATTAAGGTTTGTAGGCGTGAGAGCGCGTACAAGAAACATTGACGAAAGTTTCAGAGTTCAAAGGGCAATAACTCCAACATTTACGGCACTGAAATTCTAACTTGGCCTTGATCATACTAAATCACAACTGTGATATAAATTTTATAAAAATTCATTGTAAAATGTAGGCGTGAGAGCACGGACAGACGTACACCCGGCATTTCTTTGTCCCCGCACTGCGTTGCAACGGGGGACAAAAATGGCATTTCTTATTATAACGCAATTCCTATTTAATCCTAATTTATTATACTTTTACCATACAATATGCATACGATTTGAATTTTCCTTCCAGGCATGATATGGAAAAGTTCGTTCCTTCAAGGTGTTAAGTACTATTCATCTGTGATTGCATGCAACGGTGCAGGATTATGTAGCAAGGCTTCGTCAAATGGGGTTATTATTGATAATTCTGCACCAGTTCCAGGATTGATTGTTATCGGAGATCCAGACAGACATTCCAAATATTTGTCAAACGTGTAAGAATCTGATTCTATTTTCTATCAGTCGTATTTTTCACTTAATCTTAGGGAAAAGGTTTATCAAGTTAGACATTTCATTTACATAAATTTTCCCTAGTGTAATTCAGAAATGATGTTTGTACACAACAAGGTATATGAATTAATTTTACCAATTCTGAGGACTGCAGGCCCCCAACTTTTTCACTAATGGTGATATTTTTCATCAATGTATAAAACGTAAACTTGTTATAAAGCTGAGTACAGAGAAAGATTACTGTACAAACCTGGACTTTCGTTACAAATTGTAATTACAATAATTATGTCGTCCTTGCAAAAATATATTTTTGGTGAAAATCTTATTATCTTCATTGTTTTCAGTCATTATTTACATGCCTCATGGATTGGATTTGAAGATCCTCATTCTGGAATAGACCACTTCAATGTGTGTATTGGAACCTCAGTAAATTCATGTGACATAATGGAAACAATGAACGTACTTCTGTCCTTAAATTTTATCAAAAACAATCTTAACATGATACTTGGAACAAATATGTTTTTAACAGTTTGGGCCTGTAATAAGGTCAATATGTGTACCAAACGATCATCTCCAAGCTTTAGTGTGGATAACACATCACCAGTCCTGAAAAAGAAACCACAGATTCAGAATAATTATCAGGATGCATCTGGTTCTGTTCAGATAATATCAGATCCTTCATTTTTCAAAATCCTTTGGTCGTTCCAAGACCCTGAAAGCCCGATTATTCGAACCGCTTTATCAATTCATAGCGCAAATGATTCACATGTTCCTGTGGAAGATATTATTCTTACAAATGAAAACGAATATGCAGTTGTCCTGTCCAATCAAAATCTTCTGCGGCAAGGAGACGTCTACATCGTAAGAGTTACCGCGTGTAATGCGGCCAAACTTTGTTCCACTGCTATCAGTGACAAGATTCTTGTATACTCATCCTCACCTCTGATTGGAGGATTCATGCCACCATTACAATACGAATACCATACTCTACACGAAGGACAGTCCTATTTAAACCTAACATGGTATGGCTTTGTTGATATTGAATCGGGTCTTAGGGCATATTACATCTCAGTAGGTGCCTCTTACAGCGGGACGAATTTAATTGAAAATTACAGAATACCACCAGAGATTTCAACAAATGATGGGGTACAACATGCAACTATTGTTATGAAAAAATGGACAGTTTTTCCGAATAGATTAATTTTAACAATATGGGCAGAAAATAATGCGGGTCTTACATCACCAGAGGCAAAAGTTACGACTAACGTCTTACCAATAAATGCAGACCGGTCACTGGGAAATCTTATTATTCAAACACATTCGTGTATATCGGAGTACTGTAATAATGACTGCACGTGCGCTGTTGTTGGGAAAAAATGTGCTTCAACTAAAAAATCAAATTGCACAAATGATATTCATTCCACCGTTAATTTAACTCTACTTATGGTAACAAATAATTTATTTCCTAACTTAACTGGCTCGTCCAAATGTTTGGCTGCTGAATGGAGTTTAATTTCAAATGATGTGAATATCGAGCGATACGAGTACACATTTGGCGTTCAAAATGGAGTCGCTGGAGAGGGCGTTTACAACACATCTACTGAAAATCCATGGAATGATATCGGAAAAAGAACCAAGGCTTTTCATTGCGTTCCATTTGGAAAAGATATTGTACACAAAACTAAATATGTAGCGTATGTAAGAGTGTGGACTTCATATACAAATTACACAGTTATTGAATCGAGCCCAGTAACAGTAGACCATTCTCCTCCTTATATCCACAAAAAACACTTTGTCATTGACAGCAATGAGTCATGTAAAGATATCGATTTCATAACGTCAAGTGATACCATATCAGCATGCTGGGAAGGGGTGTTTTCAGATGAAGAAAGTGGGATCAAAAGCTATAAGGTCTCTCTTGGTACATCGCCTTATGGTAAGTAAATGCAACATTAAAATTGAAACTGTTGGGCCAATAAGCGAGGAAATAAATTAAGTGTTTATAATACTGGACCCCAAGATATTAAATTATTTATTATTGCAAGTTTACATATTTATGTGTGATTGACCAGCAATTAGACGGATGCTCTATCACTTTTCATTTGACACATTCATTTCATTTACAGTTATAAAAGAAAAAGTCTATGTTACTTGTGTAAGACATTTGTATCTTTTGGGATTCGTTTCAAGTAATTGTATATGTGATCTGCTAGTATTTTTGGTTGAAAGGGTTTTCCTTGTCAATATTAGTAAGATCAAACTAACAAAGTTAATATCTGTTGACTACCATTAATCTATTTATAAGTTATTACTTTATTACATTGTCTGTTTCCTAACATTACATATTCATGCTATGAATTTCAGTCGATGACATTGTAAGAACGAGAGACGTTGGAAAGAATATTAACATACAGTGGAATGGTTTAAACTTTGAACCTGGAACAAAATATTTTGTGACAGTAAGAGCTATCAATAATCTTGGATTACATTCGGAAGTTGTCTCTGATGGGTTTATGGTAGATAATGCACCACCTGTAGGCGGAATTGTTTACAACACAAAACACCATAGAGATGTCATTTACCAGTCTACCGATATGCCGGTACAGTTTTCCTGGCATGGCTTTGACGACGAACATTCTTATATCGATTCTTACTTGGTAAAGTTCCAAGTCAACGGCAAGGTAAAAAATAACTATTATGTTAATGTTGGTTTATCTGATACTGTGAAGTACGACGGTAAACTGTATCACAACGATGAAATTATAGCAAACGTTAAGGCACTTGACAAAGCGGGTCACCAAAGTTTACCAGTCACATCTCAACCAATAATAATTGATGCTACACCGCCTCAGTCCTATAGATGTGACAAATTCGACGTTTTAGAAAAACATATCATTAATATTCAGAAAAATGACTTTTATCATTGGTCACGGATGATTGAGTTTGAACGTGAACATATTTTTAAAATATCAATAAAAGTGCAGCAAATACGTCTTGGTTTCCAAACTTATCTCACTATTGGGGACATGTCAATGTTACTTCCGTTTGCTACCAACGCTGACCATTCTGTAATTTCTGAGTATATATACATGACCCCAGAACGTATAACTGCAAATATAACGTTAGATATAAACAATTACGAACCAAACACAACAATGGAGATAAAGATATATCGATGCCAAAAAGTTATCGTATATAAAAACAACGCAGACGCAATAGTAGCCCAGCAGATTTCAGCCGATTCCATTGCAGTATGCGTACAAACGCTTGACGGTGAAAGCGGTATTAAGAATGTCCACGTTGGCGTAGGAACAACCACAGGTGGATTTGAAATCCAGAGTTCCCGACCTTTAGCATCACGTTTCCATGAAGTTATACATGGAAACTTCACGCATGGAATGAAAATTTACATTAAAGCTGACGTTGAAAACCATTCAGGACTACGGACAATATTTAGATCAGAGCCATTCATATTTGATTACACACCACCAACCATTCAGAAAATTAACAGTTCTGTAAAGTACAGTGGCATTAATACAACCTTGACAGCTATTAAGGCGACATTGGAACCTGTAGATGAGGAAAGTGAAGTCAAATATTGTGAATATTGTTTAGGTAAATAGATTTTGTGTCAAAATGGATTAATCTCTCTATGAATAGGTCAAACAAGATTTCCACTTTGTTGAAAATCTATATAGGTATCACATTTTTGAAAGGTTTATTACATGCATGAGTTTCGTTTTAGAAATAATACCCAAAGGTAAACCATATTTCCAAATAGAGTCAAGTAATGCAAAAATGTTATACTCTCATACTTCAAATACTCGAAATGATATACATATGATTTTTTTAAATTTGCAGGTTCATCAAAAGTGTCGTGCGATGTTGAAAATTGGACTCAAACGACTGATTTATTTACTTTTACGTCAGCACCAATTGATATTGAGCATGGACATAAAATATATGGTACATTGCGGTGCATCAATAACGTGGAGCTTACAGGTTTTGAATCCTTTGGACCACATTTAATATCCTATTTGCCACCAAAAATGGGAAATTCTAAAATTAAATTCATAACAGAGAGCGGTTTTAATTCATTGGTTCAAAGAATAGACTTACCACTTACTATGTTCTGGAATGAATGTGAAGATCATTCTAATATTCAAGGCTACGATTTACAAATTACCAAAGATTTAAACAGTGTACAAACATGGATCCAAGCCGAAAATAAAAATTTCTTAAGGATTAAAGATCTTGATTCAAATGACCACGACATGTATAGTGTTATGGTGAAAGGAAGAAATATTGGTGGAAAAGAGAGTGGTGTAATTAATAATACAATCGTGATTACCAGTGCTGGACCAATATTAACAGGTATACATATGTATAAGACTTGTATTTTTTCCTTTTATTGTAAATACGTAGGATTTCATCAAAGTTTCTTGCTGTTATATCACTTTGTAATTCACTTTATTATTAATCTCCCTTTTTCTACTAAAATATTATTTTTACGATAATTGCTTTCCATTTTGTCTTTTGAAAATCAATGTTATTTAGGGAAGCTTAACAAATTTTCCAGACATATTCAGCAGCTCATCTTTCATTTTATATAGCAACATATTGTTCAAAATATATAGTATTATAATAACATAGCAATACATTTGTAAGTTTGTACAGTTTGACTTTACTATCTTGGGTTAAATCTAAAAACTTAGATTAAGTTTGAATAAGTAAACCATTCGGAGGAAATGGGTGTGGTAATAACAAACTGAAGAAACTTCGTTTCATGCAATAATAGAACATTGTACAAATAAAATCGGGTTCCACATTGATTCACACATCTTGGATCTACATTATCTACACATGTGCACAATCGTCACGTGATAAGAAAGATAGTATTAAATGGTTTTATTTCACTGTTGATTGATATTGCACATTATCTAATACAAATAATGCGTAATCTTTATGTCTATGTTTTCTTTTTAAGGTAATAGAATATCAGTCAATCCTACTTCAAAGGAACAATACAGAATTCATTGGAGAAATCTTTATGAATCAACAATCGATATCCAATCCTATGTAGTCTCGATTGGATCGGACGAGGGCACCACTGATATATTGATGCCGACGACGACTACCGACACCGATATGACTGTTGATATTACATTTGAAGTTAAAGAACTATATGTAGTTTTGACAGCTACAACTATCACAGGGACGTCAGCAGTCTACAGCGACAACATTATTCTTCAATGAAATAAAATTATATTTTACACGATTTCAATCACTTTCCGTCCATTCATATAAAGAAATAAACAAATAAATTGATATTGCATTACATTTTTCAGTTAATCCGTTTATTTTTTTTTATAAAAGGACTTTTCCAGAAACGTAAATTAGATTTATAAACTAAGTGCACAATACTAGGAAAAACAGAGAAAAATGCCTGAGGATAACTTAAGAATAGTTAATAATATAATTTGCGTGTATGAATACCTAAAGGACGAAAAGGAGTTATCAACAACTAGAAAAGGAGTAGTTTGATATCTTCAGGAAACCTCATACCCGCAAATGGTCAAATTCCAAGTATGTGAACAGCACTTTCCCTTTCCTTTTGGTCTTTTTTATTGAGGCTTTCAAAACGCAATTCTTGTCTTCACTATGAATAACGTCGTTTAAGTCGAACCCGCGCGCCGTGGTGTAGTGTTTAGCGCATAGTACTACGAAGCGAAAGGCGCCATTTCCAGGAATTGTCTCGGTAAAAAATGCTAGTCCGTCATATGGGGACGAAAAATAGATGTCTTGTGTTAAGGGAGAGCAATACCCTTACCATGTTAAAGACTATCCTGTAGATTTCGGAAAAGAGTAGTGTAAAATGCTACTACAGGAGTCGCTCTAGCACCCGTCAAGTGGATAGGGATAAGTACAAGTAGGTATAACTTGTTTCCCACTTTAAATACATGTTTAAATTAAGCTACCATACACATGCATAACAAACACAGCAATGATTAGAACCAAAAACGAACACAATCGAAATGAACATAAAGATATTTGTTAGATAACGTTGCATTATATATAGTATAAATATGGGCTTCTTGTACTAAGGTGATTTCTCTCCTTGATGAGCGCACGTCCCCGACAATATCGCCTTCTTATTTATTACTATAAATATAAGAGAAGTTTTAGATACATGTGTTCAGATTTTCAGTTGGTAAATTTTGAAATTCTATTATATGTCAGTCAGAAATGATCTTATCTACAGTTAGGTGCAGATGTAACCTCTCACCAAGTTAACTTAGAGTAGGTCTACTTACTGCTCAACGTTATCTTAGAGAAGCTCTGTTGACTGCTTTAGAACTGCTCTAGAATAGAATCCTGACTGCTCTAGAACAGAATCCTGACCGATTCTGACTGCACTAAGCTGTCATGGTCAAGAACAGGTCTAACCTGTCATGATCTAGAACAGCTCTAACCTGTAATGGTCTAGAACAGTTATCTGACATTGTTATAGAATTATCATGTTACCCACCCATTTATAGTATGGATCGTATCACTGACCTGAAATATTTTTTTTAATTTAATTAATTTTTATTTGTTTTTTTTTAATTTTATTTACTTTTTTTTGTGTTAATTTAGTTTTGTTTTTTTTGTTTGTTTTTTTTTAAATGTTAATTTTGTGTGTTATTTTGTTTTTTTTTTTATTGTAATTTTATTTATTTATTTTTTTTTAGTTTTCTTTTTTTATTATTATTTCATTTTTTTACTCAAGATATTTTCTTCTTGAGTAAGTAATTATAAAAAAAAAGGGATAGCCTCCGATGATTGGTTGTATAATGATGATATAACAATTGATGAAATGAAGCGATATCGTCGCAAAAGCAGCCGTGGACCAGGAATGCTCTAATTCTTGACCAGAGCTGTTCTAAAAAGAAGTCGTGGACCAGGATTGCTCGAATTCTTGACAACAGCTGTTCTTCTTCCTGACTGCTCTAAAAATAACAATCCAAAGATACTAATATTAGATATAATAAATTTATACTATGCTGTATACGACGCATTTCAAGGTGTTACCTCTCATCAGCAGCATTAAAACCGAAACATTTGGAAGACCAACAACCAAACTTATATTAAACAAGAAGTACTCAGCCAAAAATACCGAAATAGGAAGCCAAATTTAAGCTAAAGAGATCTACCATGTGTAATACAAGGAATGAACCCTTAGTATTTCTATTATTTTTGAATTTTGCTAAATACTGATAATTTCTGCAACAAATCAATGAATAATCATGTCAGACAAGTTTGACGACTGGGTTTGCGAATACCCAGTTCTAAGAACTGCTCTGCAAGTTAACTTGGACTAGAGGTTATGACTGGTCACAACTGTAAATTGTGAAAGAGAATTTGTAATGAGCATAGTTACTTGAAAAGGTTTAATCCATTAATGCAATCTAAACTAGCCTAACCCAAAAGAAACCTTCTATCTTCAAATTAATGGTATTAAACAAACATTCGACCAAAGGTAACAGATTAGGTTTTGGAATCAAAAACAAATGTACAGCACAAACAGAAATACGAAGAGTGGATACCACGAACATATTGCCAAACAAGAAATAAAAAACACAAAAACCAAAGAATTTAAAAAACGACAACACACAATTTATATGACTTGTAATGTTAATTTAGATATTCGAGAGTGACTTTAAGAGAAAACGGAAAAAACCTTGGTTAGGACAATTTTAATATTGGAAAGATATACCAAATAAAATTCTTTGATGCCAATATTAATTTTGATGTACAAGATGTGTACATTTCGT
This sequence comes from Mytilisepta virgata, assembly GCA_028015205.1. NCBI lineage: Eukaryota > Metazoa > Mollusca > Bivalvia > Mytilida > Mytilidae > Mytilisepta > Mytilisepta virgata. The sequence continues at coordinate 5,239,339 of CM051520.1, read as the reverse complement.
TTGTATTGATCGGTTGTGCCTAAGGCCTAAAATGTTGAAAACCAAAACAACAATCCAAAAGGTTGAAGACCAAATTAAAAAATATAACAAAAATGACCAAAAGAGGTAAAGCCAAAAACATCTAAGGACAGAGCTGGGGATACCCTTAGGGTCTTGCTCAGGGACTTGCAGTCCGCCAACAGTGGCATCGAATCCGTGGTAAAAATACGACTCTTTGATATCAATTTCGTAAACCAGATATGCACATTTCGTCGATTTACGAACCATTAGTTGTGCTCAAGACGACAAAAGTCAAAATAAGACACCAAAGAAATTCATGCTAATTTCAAGAAGGCTATACCAAATCTGCCATGTGAACTGACTAGAAATTGAAATCTCTGTTTTATTTATATTTGAACAAACCTATTTATAATATGTACACTATATCGAATGGACTGTCTTATCCAACAAGAAAGAAATGCAATAACATTTAAGTAAAGCAATATATTCCTACGGCTTTAGGATTACAAATGTACCGACTTAAGATATGCAATAAAATATCTTTCATATGATCAATGTACAAATAAAATTGGACCAATATGTTTTAATTTTGATAAAAGTGTCTTACAGATAGTATCAAGGGAAGCATGATCATCATATTAGATTATTTCTATACATACTTATCTAATCCAATTAGGTACATATTTGTTTATACCCTCGTAAATAAAAGCTGTTGTTACTAATACGTCTGATGTGTAATAAATAACATAGATAAGACGATGAATCAATTTATTCCTGAATAATGTTGTCAAAATGGATTAAATATAAACGCAGTACGATTTTTGTTTAATTTTTGTACTTGAGACTGCATAGATACACACAACAACGTAAAAAAACAATTATTCAATAAGAGCTCACAGTATTTATTTCGTAAATAATAAAACAAACTATATGCGCACGTCCTCAGGTACATACATGTACTTAATTGGTCGTCCTTAAAATCATAAAAAAAATACATTTTCTTAAAATCAAATATGTCAATAAAGGTTTTGATTTTATAAATATTACCAGTATTCTTAATGATCATCCTGTTAAAGAACAAATTCCTGGTTATTTTGATAATACTGAGCCCCCTCTTATTTGTTATGTTTACAAAAAATATACTATGAAATATATTTTTAATTATAACGAGGTATGTAAAGATATTAATATCAGTGATAATACACCTACGTCATGAAATTGCAGTAATTTCAAATACATTTATGGCCGCAGACCTTAACATCATCCAGAACCAAAAGTTCAAATCATTCCTTAGAAAAAGACCTAAATATCGTCCCCAGTCAATTATTAAGTGGAATGAGTGTCGTACTTGCTGCAAAAAATGGATAAAACGGGCAGTAATGAAAAAAGTTGATATTCGTATTAAACATTTTAAAGAACATTTTACTCCTAACAAGAATCATAATAGCCATATTTCTCGTATCAAACGTAAGCTAAAAGAACTCGGAAAGGAATTTGTTTTCGTCCAAGCTGATAAAGCTGATAAAATTCGTTTAAATTACTTGATAAATTACATGCTCATATTGGTGATTCCGAATCTGTTCAAAGTTTTGATTTTTCTACCCTATATACCAATTTTCCTCATAATCTCATTAAGTAAATATTCACATACCTTATTATAAATGGGCATTTGAAAAGTCAGCATGTGAATATATATGTTCAAACTCATTTAGGTAATTTTTTAGTAACGACAAACAAAAGAACTATGTCAATTGGACCTGCTTTGGTATGATAACTGCACTTGAATTTTTACTAGATAACATTTTTGTTCGCTATGAAGATTTTGTATATCGCCAAGTTATCGGAATTATATTGGGGACTAACTATGCACCACTTATTGCGGACCTGTTTCTGTATTTTTACGAATCACAATTTATGTCTAAAATCAGCAAAGACCCAACGAAACAACATTTGATACAAAAATTTAATAACACTTTTAGATATTTAGATGATATTTTGGCTGTCAATGACGACTTTAGTATGTACACTAAATAGATTTAACCTGTTGAACTTACTTTAAATAAAGCGAATACTAACAATAAACAGTGCCCTTTCCTGGATCTTGATATTTATATCTCTAACGGGAAGCTAAATAATAAAATTTACGATAAGAGAGATTATTTTTCCTTTCCTATTGTTAATTATCCGTTTTTAGATGGCGACGTTCCCTTGGCACCATCGTATGCTGTTTACATATCTCAACTTGTTCGATTCGCTCGTGCATGTAACAATTTATTTTATTTTAACGAAAGAAATCTCTGTATTACTGAAAAATTATTCCACTAGGGATTTTGATATCACAAACTTTTACTTAATTTTATCATCGGTACTTCATTCGTAAATATAAATCAACATGCAAACATCTTATATGTTCAGGTATTTCATCTTTTATGGTAATATTCTATACAAAGCACAACAATGTCGTCATTCACCTGAAAAGCTAATCAAACCTTTAAACAGACTTATCAACAAAGGATATAGTTACGATGCTGTTGTCAAGTCATTAAAGATGGCATTTTTTTTAAATAATATTGATTCACTCATAGGGTCTTTGCATCGGAAATAAAAACATTGTTGGCATGATACGGGTTAGGTTCTTCTTGTATAACTGATGATGGCATGATAATAAACCTCTAACGGGAGGGATAGTGGCTGATTTTCTATATGATATAGACATAATCTTTAGATCAGTTTAATTGAAGTGTGGAGCTGGCATGTCAGTAACTGCTAGTAGCGCTTTGTTAATATATATCGATCATTATCATTTTGCTTAGTTTCTTCTGTTACCTTTTTAACATCGGATTCGGACATATTTTGAACTGAGTTTTACTGTGTGTATCGCTGTGTGTTTGTTTATTCCACATTGGCTGGAGGTATAAGGGGGTTGAGATCTCACAGAACATGTTAAATCCCGTCGCAGTTTTGCTCCTGTCCTAAGTCAGGAACTTCTAGCCTTAGTCTTGTGTGTTTTTTAATTTGGTTCATTTTTTATGTTTCGGAATTTAGTGTGCCGTCCGTTTTGCTGAACTAATATACATTATTGTTTAGGGGCCAGCTTAAGCCTGCCTCCGGATACGGGATTTTCTCGCTGTGTTGAAGACCCATTGGCAGCCTTGAGCTGTGATCTGTTCTTTGGTCGGATTGTTGTCTCTTTGACACATTCCCTGTTTCCATTCTCTATTCTACTTATACAACTTGTATTATATACCTTTTTTTCTAAAGAAAACCTGACGTCAAAGATCAGATATCAATTGTTAGAGTTTATTGTTAAGTAGTTTCGAACTGTACTCCACGTGCAATATATTTCATCTACTTCGAAAATTATTTTTTTTCAAACTCCAAATTTATCTTAGGACAGATCATACTTTGAAACGTTGGCATGATATATCCTTAATCAGAGTAAAGGCAAAATAATACAGATTTAATAAGCAAATATGACCAAACAAAAGATAACTTAAGTCAAATGCATAGAAATAGGTATATTGGAACTAACTAAACAAAGCGAACTCTTCAGTGTAAACATGGTAAAGGTGTCAAACAAATCCAGATCTTATGATCCCCAATAAACATCACCATGCCCACACAGACGTTTGGAACTTTCATACTTTCGTATAAAGAAGTAACTTTGGCGTTTTTAATTGATTTTCAATAAAAGTATTTAAACAGATATTAGGTAACAGTTCAAGATCAAACTAAAGGTATTTTATGGGGAGGTACAAGGCAAGAATTCGAAAAAACCAAAGTCCAAAAAAAAATTGAAAATGGCCCACATAAAAATCAAACAGTTATCAAAATCTTCCAGTTTTTTCTCCAAAAAATTCTGCGAAAGTGCTTTTCTGTCCTTTTGTGACAAAGAAACATGTTTCACTTAAAGGAAAAACACAAAATTCCAAATAGAAAAAACAAAGCACGGAAGTTTTGCAAATTTATAATGAAATATTTTTAAACAAACGAACATTCGAAATAAGTATTGTCAGTTGTATAACCTGGGAGAAATGCCGAAATACTAGTGAAACCCAACATTGATCATGCCGTTTTGAAGCTCTTTAAAGGAAAGTTCATGACATTGGATAATTGCCAAGGGGTGGCAATATTTCTGTTTACCCTTGAGGCAAAGAAAGTTTACAATTAGAATACCAAAGATGATTACAAGAAGACAACACAACAACTGATTGCCAAGTGATGTTAAAACAATGATATCATCGCACTGTCAAATTCTTAGATTTTTAATCATAATCATCTTCCTAGAATTGTTTAAGGACATATTATTGCCGTTCAAATTATCTTTTCATTAACATAAATATTATTATTGAACACCAGCCTTTTCAGAGGATGAAAACAAGCGACAGAGAGCCAAGGTAAGCTTAAAGTCATATCGGTGTGTTTTTATAACTGTCAAAGCATATCCTTGAATGATTTACTCAGCTATAACGGAGTTAACTGTATATTTATTTAGTATCAATGAAGCAGAAAGTTGACAGCAATAATATATACAGGTATTGTCTTTAACAAATTCGAGAAATTACGATTTAAGGTAAAATTACAAATATTTTTTATCTGGTTTTCTGAGTTCAGCAGTAAAAGACTTTTGTTTTAAGAATTTAAAAAAAAAGCTTATTGAAGAAATTAAAAAGTTCAGTAGATGAGTTTTGAGATTTTTATATTCAGTTTTGAATATTCTAGCTGAATGTAAAATTTCATATAAATCCGTAATCAAAATTTAGCGAATTTAGGTAGCTACTACGTAAATTTGTAGCTCCATGAAATTCAAACAAAAGTATTTTCGCCAAATCACATCTGGTTGGATTTACCTGGTTTGTGTTTTTGTTATCGTGTCATATCAGAGTTCTCTTATTAAGTGTTGATAATGTAATCGATTTGATGTTTGGGAAGTCAGTAATGGTATGTACATATTGTATCAATAATGCTATTTTGAAATATTTTAAAAAGATCTGAACAAACAGAACTTTTGATTAAAACAGTTTTATTATTATGATCTGTGAACGTACAATAATAGTTATATTATCACCTTCCGTAATGTGCAATTTCGATGCAGATTTATAACAAAAATGCAGCCAAATTTTGTAGCGTGATATCAATCTCATATGACCCGTGCTTACATGTATCAGCTCATTAATATTTATATAGCTTTTGAAGTAATTAAAATACCTAAGTCTTCATGTTTAATTTCATACCAAAAAAGACATTAATAAATAAATGAATAAAATCCACCAATGTTGATAACCTCTGTTTGATAACATGTTAAGTAGAATACGTTTCATGTACCAGCATTATAATATAATCACTAGACATTTGGCAATATTCCATTTGAATGAAATTGAACGGTATGCAGGATACATGTATAAACAATAACTTGAGATTATATGGACAAATAAACTTATTACATTATATTTTCTTTATCATTTTACTGAATAATAATTGAGTTTTATTTTTAGATGACATACAAGTCTATGGTCTTGTGTTTAATTATATCTGTCATTATTGGTGAGTAATATAGAGTGTGTGGCTAGTGACTTTGTCATTTACGAACCTTTGATCTTGACATAATCGGACAAAAATCAAATTACAGATGGCTGTAGTTATTTTAACTTCTTAATCTAGCTTAAGCTTTGTTCGCAGTTTTTTTTCCGATTTCTTTGAATATTTGATAAATATGCCTTTGATATTGATTTGCTACTGTTATTTCGCTCTTACTTTATTTCCATTTTCCCAATTTTATGGCGTCTCTGTCAATTACACGTAATTGTGATGCTTAAGAGCATTTTTAGATAATAGGGTGTTTACGATAAAGGTGTTCATTTACCCTAAAAACTTAAACGTGATTACGAAATAAAACAAGATCAAAATTTCAACAAAATCGATGCAAATCCTCAAATGTCGTTTCAATGTTCTAGAAACGTGTCTGTTGTCATGGTTGTAGAAGTTGTACTTTTTTTTTAAATTGCCAGTATAGTTTTGGTAATTTGAAAGAAGTACCGCTTTAGTCGGCGCTACAGTCAATTCACCTCTTTTTCATTTATATACGGGGGCCTCGGTGGCCGAGTGGTCTAGGTAGTTCATCATGAATACTACTGATCACTAGCCTGTCAACGCTGGGGTTGTGAGTTCGAATCTCACCTGTGGCGGGGTGTGTTCGACTCCGATCTTAATTGACAAGGATTGCCAATTTTCCTACCGAAGGTCGGTGGTTCTCTCCGGATACTCCGGCTTCCTCCACCAATAAAAACTGGCCTCCGCGAAATGGCCAAAATGTGCTGAAAACGGCGTTAAACCCCAACTAAACAAAAATCGTTTATATACATGTGTGTAGTTTGAGCTCTTGATTCATAGTTGAACCCCTTTTGGTGTTATTAAAAGAAGAAAAACAGCAATAGAAACGTTGATTAGTGGCTTTTTCTTCCAGTATTGCTTACATATATGTGTATTTGCCACACTGTCACTTTATTTTACACCCATATTCCAAGTTAAAGGAACCTGAGAAAGATAAACACTAATTATTCTCAGATATTTTGATCATATGTAATTTTAATGTAATTCTATAATTAACAAAAATTTATTTCCATACATGTAGTTATTGTTATCTTGAGTCTTTTTTTTATTTTAGTATTGAGTGTGGACACGGGTAACACAGAGGAAGGTAGGTAAAAACAACAAAAGTTTTTCGAATTAATAAACTAAAAAAATCTAATTATTAAAAATTTTGGAAACAAAACCCAAAATCATACATGTAACTTGAAATTTTTCTACACATGTAATTCACGTCTCGGTTAAACATGTCGAGCGACAAAAAATTTGATTAAATTCCAGTCAGTAAAAATACCTAATAAGTATCAGTTCAGGTTGTAAAGTATGATACAGTGAAATAAGGACGCTTTTTGTCGTTTAGGATACAGGTTCACGTCTCACCGCTATATGCACATTCATGGTTTGTTTACGGCGGAAATCAAATTATCTAATTTCGTACCAATAATTTTTTTTTCAGAGTTATTACATTCACATGCATGGTAATCGTCTCCTTATCTAATAAACAAATTTGCGTTCAATCTAGGTTATGTTGGATGTTTCAAAGATGATGCGGGTAGAATGTATGACTTTCCATCAACTACAGATAATGTAGGGTGGAAACAGAGTGACTTAACCATAAAACGCTGCAAAGATCACTGCAGAAACCATAATTTCATATATAGTGGATTGCAGGTACATGCCATGTAATCAGGAATAGTGAAATCTGGATAGTATACATATAAAATGAAAACAAATAAATATATAGATGTAGATAGATAGAATCAATCGTAAATCAATGAAATTAAAGTCATCAAAGTTACGCCAATACTGATCATGTATTTCAATTCAATTCAATATTTTATTAGAGTCTCACCACTTGTAATACATATAATACAATCATCATAATATATACGTTGAATAAAACAGTAATTTTATAAATTAAAATACAAGTGCCATTCTATAAAGAATTATGAGAGACTATAGAAATCAATATAAATTATAACTATATATTTATCAAGTCTATAAAAACATTTCTGTTATGTAAAACCATACAACTACAATTATTATGTCTATAAAATATTTCAAGTTTATAAAAACATAACCATCAATCAAGCATATAAAAAACTATTTCTTCTACTTAAAATGTTAAAGCAGGTCTTGGCAACCACATCAAAACAATCAGTATTTTTAAAAAGATATATAAACTTATCATCATCAGATAAAATATTAAAATCACCATTACTTCTTTTAACTTCATAAAATAAACTTTCACGTAAATCTGCATATAAAGGACAGTCTAAAATAACATGTTTCTCATCTTCAATTTTATCATTGCATACAAAGCAAACTCTTTCATTTACAGTATTATTTTTATAGCGACCTGTTTCTATTCGCAAAGGGGCAACGCCACACCTAAATTTAGCAAATGCACTTCTGTATCGTATTGAAATGTTCTTCCTCAAATACATCTCTGTTTCAAAAATATCTTTAAACAATTTATAAGTACGTAATTTTTTCCCAACATTTTGTCACAATATTCTATTATGCCAATTTATCTTATAATTTTCAAATAAAAATTCTTCTAACTGTGTAATAACATTTTTATGCAACACATTATCTAAATTAGTGTATAAATCTACATTTCATTCTCTAAATTTTGTCATAATTCTATAACACCATTTTCTCTTTTTAATAATGGCATTTCTAAATGCCCATTGAAATACTTTAAAATTCACCCTATCTGTTGACATAACATTACATCTAGCCCAATGTCTAAAACCATAACTCCACTGCTTCACACATGGAGGTTTCCAACCCATATCCCCATTAATGGCATCACTAGGTGTATATTTACCAAGACCCATAAAAAACCGGATAGCTCTGTGCTGGACAGCATTAATACAAGAAAAATCTTTGGTGCCCCATATGGCTGCACCATAACTTATGACTGACCAGACTAAGCTATCAAAAAGTTTGGTATATGTATTAAAGTGGAAACCTCCATGTACTTTGCTCTTTACAATCAGTAAACTTAATGCTCTCCCTGCTGACCTGGCTACAGATTTTTCCGTTTCATTATAATCAAGAAATTCAGTCAATAATAAGCCAAGATATTGATATTTTGATACAATACACAATTGTTTTTCACCAAGTAAAAATATTGCATTGGTTGGATGTACAGAGGGATTTTTAAAATGCACAATCTTTATCTTTTCAAAGTAAACATTCAATAATTTATCTTTACACCATGTATTAAGAACATCTAGCATTAATTGTAAATCATTTTCATTTTCTGCAATTAAAACAATGTCATCTGCATATGATAAAATACCAATTTTTTCACCATCGATATCAATACCGATGTCTAGACCTTTTATGTCTGTGACTAAACTATTTATAAAAATATTAAATAATATAGGTGATACAACACACCCTTGCTTTAAGCCTGAGTTAACACTGAACCAGTCAGTTAAGTTTCCATTCAATTTAATTGCACATTCAACTTGAGAGTAAATCGTTTTAATAGTATTCAAAAATTTTGAACTGATTCCAAGATCATTTAAATCTTTAAATAATAATCTCCTACTAACTGTATCATAGGCTTTCTTGAATTCTACAAAGACAGCAAAAGTTGACAATTTTTTCATTTTCCTTGTCTCAATAATGGACGTAATTGTGCTTAAATGATCAATAGTACTTCGACTTTTACGAAACCCATTTTGTTCATCATGTAAAATATCTCTATGATCTAACCAATTTACCAATCTATTGTTTAAAATGCTACAATATAATTTATAGGCACACGGTGCCAAAGTTATTCCCCGATAAGACAAAGGATCCCTGGGATCCGATGTAGAACACTTTGGGATAGGAGTGATTATCCCTTTACACCATACAGATGGAATTTTACCAAATTTAAAACATATATTAAATAATTTTTGCAAAACATGTAATAACAAATTATTTTTAAACAATTCTACAGGTATCAAATCGATCCCTGGCGCTTTGCCATTTTTAGCTTGCGTTAATACTTTCAACACTTCATCAATACTAATTTCACAATCTAAATCAACATCCAAAATATTATTTGACATATTATCATTTACATTCGTTACATCATCACATGTTTATTACTAGTTAAGAATAGAGAATGGAAACTGGGAATGTGTCAAAGAGACAACAACCCGTACATAGTTTTACCATTATTATGTTTTCTCTGTGATAAAACTGTATTATTTATGTATTTGGAGACAGGTTTCCATGACATTATGAAAACCATTTCGACTTATAACTTCAACACACTTCATCGTTAAAATATGTGAATAGAGAAAAATGTTATTAAGAAGTTTTTATTGCTTTCAGTACAGTCAATCCTGCTTTTGTGGAAATGATAAACCAGAGGGAAGCGGTCCTGTCTATAGGAAACTGAGGGATGAAGACTGTGATATGAAATGCGCAGGAAACGTAAATGAAAAATGCGGTGGGGAATGGAAACAGTCAGTTTACAGAGGTACAGCCACATAATAAAGAAATTTCATAAACATACAGTTGTGACCAGTCATAACCTCTCGTTTAATTTAACATGCAGAGCAGTTCTGAGAACTGTTCTTAGTTAACTTAGAGGAGTCAGGAAGAAGAACAGCTCTGGTCCACGACTGCTTTTTAAAACAGCTCTGGTTAAGAATCAGAGCAGTCCTGGTCCACGAATGCTTTTTTTAAAGAACAGCTTTGGTCAAGAATAAGAGCAGTCCTGGTCCACGACTGCTTTTGCGACGATATCGCTACATTTCATCAATTGTTATATCATCATTAGAGAACCCATCATCGGAGGCCATCCCTTTTTTAGAATTACTTAAGAAGAAGAGATCTTCAGTAAAAACAAAATAAATAATACAATTAAAATTTTTAAAAAAATAAATAAACCTACAATAAAAAAAATAACAAATTAACATTTAAAAAAATAATTTAAAATTATAAAAAGAATAAATTAAAATTAAAGAAAAAAGAAAATTAAAAAAAATTAATTAAAATTAAAAAAAAAGAGAAAAAAAGAAATTAAAAAAACAAAAAATGTCAGGTCAGTAATACGATCCATACCATGAATGTGTGGGTAACATGATAAATTCTATAACAATGTTATAGAACTTATAGACTATGACAGGTTAGAGTTGTTCTAAACCATGACAGGTAAGGGCTGTTCTTGACCATAACAGGTTAGAGCTGTTCTTGATCATGACAGCTTAGAGCAGTCAGAATCGTCCGGATTCTGTTCTAGAGCAGTCAGGATTCTATTCTAGCGCAGTTCTAAAGCAGTCAGCAGAACTGATCTAAGTTAACTTGGTGAGAGGTATGTCTGCATCTAACGGTATGAGAGTTACTTCAAAGAAAAGCTTTTTTTATCTTAAGTTTTTGTAATAAATAATATTTTTGAATATTTAAGAAAACACTTGTTGTTTTATCCGTATTACTTTCGTATTCACGTACCTCTCATTCAGAATACCTAGACTTTATTGATGCGTCGTATTCAAGTTGAAATACATCGCAAATTCGTATACCCTAGAACAAATACAATCTCTCGTACTGATATTAGCAGCACGTAATGACTCGGCATGGAATATGAATTTTTCCATATATTATTTTTAGCATCCCTCGACAGGAAATGAGTAAACCATATTATATATTATAGAAATGTATCATGTTTCTGCGTGGTATTTGCTTAGCCGTTAGGCGGGGGAAATTTCTCCAGCCTCGAAGCCGTTATTTTTGTCAAATACCACGCACAAACATGATATATTTCTTAAATCCCCCGAATATTCTTATCTTGCTATTTAATGGAGAAAATGTTGATTTTTCGTTGAGACTTGGTTGTTACTATTTTTATACATGGTATTTTCCAGTCAGCGTAGTATTTTTTACAAATACCACGAAGAAAATACCCTTCGAAGCAAATACAACGGAACAGTAACAAAGAGATTGAAAATCATTAAATTTGCAAGAAATGCAATTCATCTTATCCAATCAAAATACAGCATACTTATGTAAGGTGGAATTAATATACCAATAGATTAGCTAATTAATTGATAAATCAGAAACACATATTTAAGTATGAATTAAATACACATCGAAAAGGGAAATCTTACAATCCATGACAAATTTAACATTTAATTTTGCAGATTGCAGTATACTACCGGTATTACCGTTACTGCATTGCTCAGAAATTGATTGCGACTCAGAATCGAAGAAATGGTGTACAAAATGCGCGGATAACATCCTTTATAAATTAAACAATGGAACGTGTGAAGGTATGTGGGGAAGAAAAAACATAGATGGATTATATTCAAACTTTTGCACTGGTTATTTAAATGGATTCACATTTTACTGATACATTGAATCAGAGTAGGTAGGTAGACTAGTTCAGCAATGGTAATAAGTCAACTCGGAACTGATAAGTATAAGGGGAAAAACATCTGATGCAACTGGTAAAAACTTGTTTTGAATATAGCTTGCTACATTTTCATTAAACTATGAGAGCACGGGCCCGATTCTTTAGTCAAATTACAACCCAATTCGTTCGCACCTAATCAGGCAAACTTGGATAACAGAAAAATACTAAAGTTGTACGGATTATCTTGCTTCAGAATGTAAGCTTGTTGTTTTCAAAATAATTATATTAACTTTTCCGTTGTGGATTATTTTTACTTTTTGCAGTTACAAAAACAAAATGTCCATCACTTGAAAGGCTTACTGTGCCGCAGTGTTTCCCTCATTTGTTCATATTAGAATAGACAATGCTAATCCGCTAAAGCCATTTTACCCATGGCCAATACTCGGAATAAATATTTCTAAAAGAGTACAGAAGCAAAGTGGAAAAAATCCATAAATTTGAAATCTCAGGAAAAGACAAAGGCATGAGAAATGAATACTAAAAACAAACGTCACAGGGATAAATGTATAACTAAAATAATAGAAAACATATAATAAACTAAACATCTTTATCTAACAACATTAGTACTCTAATCTCAGATTACTTGACCCGCGGCTGGTAAGAATCGACAGAAACAAGGTAAGAAACAAGAGGTAAAATTAATATTAGAATTTAATTTATAAAAATTTTTAGCTTATTACTTATATATAAAGTCGTATTTAAATTATGTATACAGGGGGCATTCCCTGTTGAATAAAATATATTTGTAACTCATATTTTTAAATTTATTGATTTAAGCTGTAAATAAACAAAAATATAATTCCTTACTTAAATGTTACATTTTTTACATTCATACTCACAATTAAGAAACACCATTGCATCGTACTGTCTGTGAATGTTGTAAATTCAATTAATTAACATTTCCCAAATTATTAGAAATGCCTTACATCACTACGACTAATTCACAAATGAAATGTTTATTAACTATTATAATTAACTATAAACCTTGCACTGACCTTGAAAACAATTATACTTAATTAAAACCAACCAAGAGGTCATTTGAGCCTTGAGTACTTAACAATATTCTAAGTTTGTATGAGAATGATAATCCCTTTCTTCATGGTAAGTACTCGCTAACGCTCGTACTTAATCGTGATGAAAGGGATTATCATTCTCTTGCATATATTAAACTAAACCAGCCCTCTTTGTTAAATCAGTAGTGTTTAATCTTTTGTTTACTTTCAACCATTTTATAAAAAGACATTCACTTGGATAGAAACATTCATGAAAGAATGGTATGTACAATTTTACCTATTAGTATTTATTTTACGGATGTTATGTGAGGAGTCTATACTTTATCCAAATTAGTTAAATAATTAATTTTTCAAGTCTGCGCTTTCAAAAAGGTCGTATCTGCGCAAAATCACTCTAGCCTTTTGAACATGAATTTTCTCTACGAACATGACAAATGCAGATAACTGTGCGTAATATTTTTGATATTCAGACATTTATATTACCGCCTAGGTATTATGCATAATTTTTCATCATAGAACAATAAGACAGATACACTTTAACGCCGTTTCTTTCATTAGTTCTTTGAAATTGAAATTTAAGATCCGTTTTAATACTGGTTAATCTATTCTTTCATAGTTTTGTTTGTTTAGATTGTATTATAACACTCCATGATAAGCATATTTAAGTTGTCTTGCAACATACAGTGAACAGGAAGAAAAACACATATATAAAAAGTGTAAAAAGTTATGTAATGATTCTGAAAGATCTATGAAGGGGAAAATATTATAAATCTATCCACATTTTAAAATTTATTGAAATTTTGCGGGAGAAAGAGAAAAAGGTGATATTCTCGATCTTATAAAAGAAATTAGAACGTTGCCATGTTTTGTACGTTCAACAATGCATTTTTATCTATGTAATGCTTACTGTAGCTTGAAGCGTAGTTCCAAGTTACATATATATAGGAACTTTTAATATTCTGTTTGTGTGTAATACTAATCCAACCACTGATGATTTCTTTTAATTTGTAAAATGTCAGCCATAATTATCAATATTATTTGAGGTATAGTGGACGAGAGAAACGCTCTGTCTTTGAATTTGTGGATGTGGTGATTCCTAGCTTTCTAGTTTCAATTTCCCTTCGTGAGTTTTCCGTAACCCATTCTGGGACAATAAATACTTGTATATGAGAAAGAAAACAAGTCAAATATGACAAAATCAATAAATTATTCTATAATCTGTCTTATATTTATTGGGAAAGACTGCTTCAAAATTAGATATTCTAAACAACTTTGAATTCATCTCATGCATTATATAATTTGACGGTTGATATTTTCATAGCTATTGGTGTTTCTTTTATTAAAACGCATGGAATAAAATGAAATTGATTTCAAAACGAATATGAAAAAGTTTGAAGTCTTTGTATTGTTACCGTTAAGGAATCAAATTGTTTGTCACTTTGGCAATTTAGTCTAACATTATTGGGTAAAAATCTTGTTTGATATATTGGAGTTTCATTTCCGTTAAAGGTAAATGTTTTGATCACTAATTTGTCAATTTCCTACATAATAAAGACAATGAAATTATAACAGTTGTCACCGTTTGTCCTGATATCATATCAATAAATTGTCTATACCACAACAAGGAAATCAGAACACCTGATGATTATAACTACCAATTACTGCAGTCCTATCACCTTGCACTGACCAGAACCAGCATCATTTTCCGGGTTAAAGCTTGTAATGATGCCCATATAGCATTATTAAGTCAGAACAATTATTCTGGTCCGTTGTATGAGATTGCAATTGGGGGCTGGGGGATACTGCATCAGTCATTAGGAGGGAAAACCAGGGTACTCAGAAACAAGATTATAAAGAAAATAACATTATCAGCTGAGTGTATTCCGCGACTTTTAGATAAGTTGGAACAACGGAATTATAAAGGTAGGAAAAGGATTGCATCAGTAAATGTTTTTCTTGAATGGAAGGACCCATTCCCTTTTCTAGTCAAGCATGCTGGATTTTCAACAGTTTTGGGTCTACTGGAATGTGGATGTTTGAAGGTAAGCAGTAAATTGATTTAATCGGCAACGAGTACATCATTTATTTTCAGATAAGTTGAACAGTCATGGCTGAACACAATTTCTTATTTATGTCATGTTTAATATTAATTTGAAATCAAAGTAACGCCAATTAATTATGCTATCAAAAGTAAGCGTTAATTAGAAAATTAGGTAAATTAGGTGCAAATCCCAAAGGATTGGATTTGTCAAATTACTATAGCTTATATTTCTAGCATACCAATAAAGGAATCGGAGATTTTTCTCGTTGGCGAGGCAATTTCTTATTATTTTAGATTTTAAAAGAAACTGGGTTTTGCTGACATGTAACTTATAGTAATTTCATTTCTTTTTTTTTAACAGCACAATGTTCTTGGTTAAATCGGTGGTGCTGGCCAGGAAAATGTAATGACAATCTAGCATCAGGTTGTACATGTATGTCCGGATTTAAACCTGTCATTAACTCGACAACAGCAACATGTCAGCGTAAGCGCATAATATGATATAAATCTCAAAATTAAAAGTTATCAGTTGCTTAATTAATAAATGTATTTGGTGTATTTGTTAACCGTAATTAACAACGCATTTTGTATGTTTTTAAATTTTCCACATATGAAATTATTACTTTTTAGCTCACCTGACCCGAAGGGTCATGTCAGCTATTGCTATCACTTGGCGTCCGTCGTCCGTCCGTCGTCCGTCGTCCGTCGTCCGTCCGTCCGTCCGTTCGTCCGTCCGTCGTCCGTTAACTTTTTCAAACGTTAACTCCTCCAACACCATAAGTCCAACTGCAACCAAACTTGGTACAGTTATTAATTGGTATAGGTGCTACAAATCTATTGTTTGGATTTTTGATTCGTATAAAAACATGGCCGCCATGGCTAAAAATAGAACATAGGGGTAAATCGCAGTTTTTTGCAAATAAGTCAGAAACGGTCACAGATATCAAAATTCTGGCATAGGGTAAAAGTGATCAGCACCTCAAGATCTACCTGCCCTGAAATTTTGAAGAAGATCCAACCACTCATTTCAGAGGTATCACCCTTTTTATTGACATTTTTGGCTTTTTTTATGTTATTATTTCAAAAATCTTCTCCTCTGAAACTACTGAATGGATTTGAATAAAACTTAGCATGGTTGTTCCTTAGGGTATCCTGCACAAAGTTTATGCTTCGATTTTTGATCCATCGAAAAACATGGCCACTGTTACTAAAAATAGAACATAGGGGTCAAACAACAGTTTTTCGCAAATATGTCAAAAATCATTAGGTAATGGCAAATTCTGCAGGTTGAAAGTGTTCAGCATGATGAGAGCTACCTGTGTGCTTATTTTCGTGAAAATCTGTCAACTGATGTTAGAGTTATTGCCCTTTTTTGACATTTTTGGCTTTTTTTTGTTATTATTTCAAAAATCTTCTCCTCTGAAACTACTGAATGGATATGGATAAAACTTAGCATGATTGTTCCTTAGGATATCCTGCACAAAGTTTATGCTTCGATTTTTGATCCGTCGAAAAACATGGCCACTGTTACTAAAAATAGAACATAGGGGTCAAACAACAGTTTTTCGCAAGTATCTAAAAAATCATTAGGTTAAGGCAAACTCTGGCAGGTTGAAAGTGTTCAGCATGATGAGAGCTACCTGAGTGCTGATTTTTGTGAAAATCTGTATACTGATGTTAGAGTTATTGCCCTTTTTTGACATTTTTGGCTTTTTTTTTATGTTATTATTTCAAAAATCTTCTCCTCTGAAACTACTGAATGGATTTGGATAAAACTTAGCATGATTGTTCCTTAGGGTATCCTGCACAAAGTTTTTGCTTCGATTTTTGATCCGTCGAAAAACATGGCCACTGTTACTAAAAATAGAACATAGGGGTCAAACAACAGTTTTTCGCAAATATCTCAAAAATTATTAGGTTACGCCAAATTCTGCAAGTGTTCAGCATGATGAGAGCTACCTGCGTGCTGATTTTTGTGAAAATCTGTCAACTGATGTTAGAGTTATTGCCCTTTTTTGACATTTTTGGCTTTTTTTTATGTTATTATTTCAAAAATCTTCTTCTCTAAAACTACTATTCAAAATCAAATGAAACTTGGTAAGATTGTTCCTTAGGGTATTCTGCAAAAAGTTAATGCTTGGATTTTTGATTGGTCAAAAAACATGTCCGCCCTTACTAAAAATAGAACATAGGGGTCAAAATGCTGTTTTTTGCTATTCTTTCCTGAATTATAGAAAAAAATGAAGATGAAAGCTACTTTCAAGGCAAACATGGTATCCCGAGTTGAATGGTGATGATGAAAGTTTGTTTTGGACGGCCATTTTTAAAATGGCTGCCATTTTCCCGCCATTTTTTACACTTGCTCGGATTTCAACAATATTTGGTTTTTAAAGTAAACATGGTATCCTTAGTGAATTTTGATGATGAGAATGTTGTATAACAATGATTAAACTTCATAATATGTGAGCTTTTAATTGCCATCACTTGGTGTCTGTCATAATCGTTGTTAACAAATTTTCAAACATCTTCTCCTCTGAAACTACTTGGGGGAATTTGATGAAACTTAGCATGATTGTTCCTGCAATATTTCCTTTTCAAGTACAATAAAAAGCCTTAACCCACAATTTTTACATAACTTCTTTCAAACATTTTAAAAATGAAGACAACATATAGCCCAAGAGATTTATACTTGTATTTGAAGATTAATTAAAGCTTGTATTTTGTATTATGAATCATCAGATTGACCATGACTGTATCTTAATCAAGCGTAGGGAGAACTCATGCCCATTTCTTTCCAGAGGTTCTTAAAGGTTTTTAAAGGTATTTTCAGCATTTTACGTGACCTTTAATACTCAGTTTAGTTTACAACAAACATTAATATATTAATTTAGTTTATAGTGCATTGTTTACCAGGTGAGCGATTCAGGCTCTTGAGAGCCTCTTGTTTATACATGTAAGTACAATGTAATAACATTAAATGCAAGACCAAATCAGGTGTGTACGAAAGTTTTGTAAAATTTCAAATTGTATCAAAAAGTTCTTACTTAATAACATGTTTCTTCATTTACACAGGATATAAAATACATATATAAATAAATCTGACATTCGTTTATTCAATCTAAAAGCCCTTTTATATTAATTTGACCATGATTCTCCCAGAGAAAGTTATTATTGTTTTTACTAAATATGCATCATGATGAAATTTATTTCTAATTTTTTCTTGACAGTGGATTCGAAAAAGCCAAACATAAACAGTTGTCTTGTCCGGGCTTTCGCTGCTGATGGAACACAGGTTATGTCCAACAACGGAATTACCGTAACGGAAGAATGTTCAAAGCAGGGGAATTTTTACGGACGATTCCAAGTCAAGTATTTTCAGATGAATCTAGATTTTAGTTTTGCGGTGACGATAGATGATTCCTTTAACAAAACAAGACCAAAATATGTTGAAACCGAAATTTTTGGAATTACAGACGTTAATTTAGAACTGTATAAAAAGCTTTTAAACGGTAAGAATTAATACATGAATTTTATTTTTTAGAAGGAAATATTCGAACTTTTATTTGATGTATTAGTGATTTTGGGGTTTCATGCTTTTTACACGTCTTATGTTTAATGTTGCAGCTGTGTAAAATGTTCCACAGTCTGAAAATACTTTTACATGGTAATTGTTATTAATTCTTTTTGTATTTAACGCATAGTAACACCAAACATATACTGAATTATGGGACAGATAAATCAAAATGGTGTTTTTGCCACCACTAACAAAGTATCTTCACGAAGTAAAACTACCAGACGTTCTGTAGATTTAATGTTTGTGTTTTGTTATACCTTTATATTTTTGCTCTATGTAAAAGTATTGCATAGAATTCATCTTGCATAAAAATGTGGCCTGGGACCACAATTATTTTATATTGCATTTTCATATAAGCGTGAAGTCAAATTAAAAACAGTTCACCAGCTCAACTTTATAATATTTCTTTATTCAATGTACACTCATAACTAGAAAATACATCGAAATTATAGAAAATTCTACCAATTCAAATATTGATAATTATAGCTGACATTTTACTAATTAATCAAAAGAAATCGTTTTTTAAATGAAATATTTAATGTATCCGCGAATGAACTGTTTACAATTATGTAATTTGATCCTTGTGCTTTATATTTTATCTAGGATACTTGATATAAAAATAATAAGTACGTGAAACAGAAAGTGGGGAAAATTAAAATGGAAAAAATAGACTTTAAAATATGCGGTTTATATCGAGTTGCTCCGGATTAAATGTGGTCTCGGCCTATGTGGCCAATCAGAACTAAACTTGACAGCAATTGTCTTTAGATGATGTTCTTTCAGAAATCTGTCCAATGAGAATGTCTACCAAGATGGTAACCACAGCCGAACTTGCATATATGACCCCATGGAAAATTCATTTAAAAATCACATAGTCTGAAACCACTTAGCCAGTTGTTACCAGACTTGTCATATATGGTCATTATACGGTCATCTTCAAGAATATTGTCAGATGACCCGCACTGTCGCAGAGGTGGCTGCCACAGTAGAACTTACTCTAACATAAGACCCTATGGGAAAATGTTATACGCGTCTTTTCCTCTGAAACCGCTGGGCAAATTCAGACCAAACTTTGTATCTATGATGACCCAGACCACCTACCAATCTAAAGCAATACTTATTTTATCATAGATCCCTATGGGAAAATTCAATTAAAAAATCTTTTTGTCTGACACTATAATGTCAAATCAAATAAAACCAAACTTAGCTGCAAAGGATGACAGAAGTTACTCGTAACTCATATCAACTACCTGCCTGAATTTGATTGCTTGATAACTCCTACAAATTCTGTTTCTTTCTTAATATGAAATCAGTTGTTTGTTGTTATTGTAGGTTTCTGATTGGATGCTGTTGATTAATAGGTGGGATATAATTGTCTTTCCTGATACATATTTTTTCGTTATTATTTTATTTATTTACAGGTGGAACACAACAAATTAAGAAAGCAATTGTTACAGATAATCAAGTACCGAAAAATGATTTTCCTGTTGATAAATTCAATATCAGTGTTTCAGAAAATCTTTTAAATGGAGAGAGGTAAAGGTATCTTATATAACCATATGTAATAATGTTTTTATTGAAATAAAGATTTAACTATAAATTTTCAAAAAAGTCATTGAGAAAGACTGTATAACATAGTGTCATGAATGTTCGTAAACGAGTTTCACTGTTATTTATCAAGACTTGTGAAGGGGTATACATGTAGTCATAGATGTTCCCTCTCTTCTATCAACTGATATACTGTCAAGCCAAAAGACATTTGGTATGAAAGATTTGATTTGACAAGAGAGACTTATAGGACATTAAAGTAATATTTAGCGTTTTTGCGATACCTCTACCTTGAGCTCAACATTGCTGATGGGTCTTTGTGGTTTAGGTTGTGTTGGACACCAGTATAAATGATATCAAAATGTCCACGTCTTTTACAATTTATTATAGAATGTTGTATCATATTACCTTACACAAAGTCGTCACATTTTGTGACTTAAAAAAGACATAAACATCGTTATTCTTTTTTAGCCTCTGTGTATCCATTAATGCTAAGAGTGGTGGATACTTAGTATCCGTAGATATAGAGTCGATATCTCATAACAAAAAGAATATAACATATGAGAAGACGGAGACCTCCAAGCACATTTGTTACATATATGATCGACAACCACCTGCATACTGTCCAGAGAAATCAATTTGCCAGGGAGAACCTTTATCATTGTCAGAGATACTTACAAGTTCCCGATATTTATACGTTTCATTTTCTGACTGGTTTGATCCAATTCCAGATCACAGCTCATCGGTGGAAGCTTCCGGGATAGAATTGTATGTATTAAACATCTATGAGGTACAGACAAACACCCCGTCTACTTTAAAACGTGATACAAAAAATGTTACTCAACCATATATTCTGGGAAACGATAAGACAGAACTGCAAATACAACTGCCAGAAAAAAATCCTATGTTATATGCTATATTGTTAGAAGTAAAAGATAATGCAGATAATGTGAGATATGCCAGGAGATTTGTACTGTATGATAACTCATCAAAGATAGAAGTAAATAATAAATTTCCATTGAAGGTTGATTCGGCATCCAACAAAACCAAATTTACATGGCAAACTGATCACTCTGATATCTGTTTTTCTTGGAAAGGTCGTTTCTATAATAACAAATATAAAGATAACAATCCACTCCGTAGGGTAATTTCAGATGATTATATTGGGACCTATGATCAAATATCAGGGGTATTACCGATAAATGGAACGGTAAACGTCGATGGTGTTACGAAATTTTTCTATACCCTGAAACGTAACAATCGGGATATAGTTAGACATGGAGATGTGATAAACATTAAAGCACTTTCGATTTGTTTACCCTCTGAAATGGATGATGGCGACACTTTTATACTAGATTTAGAAGCCAGAGACATTATGAATCATACATTAAATGACTCGGTTTCGGTTCACATAGATCAATCCGTACCAGAGATAGCTGATATGGGATTAGTATATAATGGACACGATCAGTTGTATGTACACCACACGACAGATTTGTCCGAAATAAATTTGCAATTCAAAGCATTTGACCTCCACAGTGGACTGAGAGAAGTGCAGTACGCCTTCGGCGTCTATGAAAACAGCACATTTTTAAGACAAGAGGCGGTTGCTGTAATAGCTGTTCAGGAATCGGTTCGTCTTAATGTGTATTACAATATTGTTCAAAACAAAGTACTACACGTCTTTAACGACCATTTTTGTAAAATAGTCCAAAGACATTGTAAATCCATGCAAACACTAACACAAAACAGAAACACTAAGATGCCACCAAAAGGAGTAAAAACAAATATTGAAACAAAATGAATCTGGACAAGACAGTATAAAAGTAAAGCGATTGCAATACAAACTTTCCCCTAAAATGGAAATGTTATCAGTACATAACTGTATAGTTGAACTGATCATTAATTGTCTTTACAACTTTGAATTGACGGTTATCTTGAGTTTGTAAAATATGTTTATGATGCAGAAACAAGACCAAATATAGAAAGCCAGGAAATAAAAAAATGTTTACTAGTAATTATATTGCATTTATTGTTTTTGTTTTAGTGATACAGTAATTCAGAAGTTTTAAAACAATCGTGTTTCTTTTCACAAGGAACTCATATATGTTAACCACACGATTTTCTTTAACATGAATACTAACGTAAAAAATCACGTGTTAAAAATATTTCCTTTATAAATGAAACAAATTACAAATTATGAAGTCAATATTATTAATTTTATATAGGTCAGGTGCGGAAATGATACAAAAGCAACGTGCTACTGTCCTGCAGTTGGTAATTGTTCACAGACGACATACAATGTCCAGATGAAAAAGCTAAAAACAGAAAACAAGCACAATGGAAACCATAATCGACGATACTTCTTCTCAATACAAGTAATCAACAATGCCTTTTTAGAAGCTATAGAACATATCGACATACTTGTTGACAAGTCACCACCGGAGGTTGGTCTGGTATTTGAGGGCCCTGAAGGATATGCAGATATCGATTACACAAGATCTGATAGCATCATTGTGCACTGGCATGGATTCATTGATCATGAAAGTGGAATTAAATTTTACAGAGTAGGTTTAGGTAGACAATGCTTCAAAAACCTGAAAGACGTGAAAGCTAAAAATAGAACAGATATACATGAAACATCACATACCTCTGTGCGATTGTCATTTACTGATGGTGAAGGGATGTACTTTGTGTCAGTTATAGCATATAATAATGCAATGAGTCCCTCTAAAGAAGTGTGTTCTGATGGAGTCATCGTAGATAAAAGTGTTCCGATCATTAAAAATGTTGCAGTGAAACATGCCCAGACCGCAGAATCTATTGCATGCTACAATCAGCAGGCCATACTTATCAAAGAAGATGTTACAGCAGTAAAACTACATGGATTTACATGCACTAATCTTTGTAGAAACTCTTCAGACGATACTATTGTAGAAATTCTAAAACCTAAAGAGCAAAATGGCACGGATTTGACAGTTATTTCCGAATTCCTGTGTTCAAGAGTACAAAGATATAAACAGAATATAATATACACACCTACTGACCTATTTGATATATCGTGGACCATACAAGAAGACCTTAGTCAAATAAACAACATTTTTGTTGGGTTTGGGAGAGAAATATCCGATATTGATAGTCCAGGTATTGTAGACTATATACAAGTACACAATTCCAATAGATATATTCAACGCCATCCAGGGCTGATTGGAGAGAAAAAAGTTTACCTTTTTATCAAAGTACAAAATAGGGCTGGATTAGAGAAAATTATTTGGTTTGGACCAATTTTAGCTGACGAGACTCCGCCTCAATGTACATTCTCTATGCAACCATACGTAGAAGATGGATATTTGATTATAAATTGGACAAAAAATGCATTTGTTGATACCGAACAGGAAGAAGAAATAGGAAAAATTTTGTTTCGTGCTGGTAAGTTATATTTTTATCATCTAAAAATAAACTATTATCTTACCGGGTATTTTGCTAATCTGTTTAGGCATTTTATGTGTGGAGGGGGGGGCCTCGGTGGCCGAGTGGTCTAGGTAGTTCGTCATGACTACTTCTGATCACTAGCCTGTCAACGCTGGGGTTGTGAGTTCGAATATCACCTGTGGCGGGGTGTGTTCGACTCCGATCTTAATTGACAAGGATTGCCAATTTTCCTACCGAAGGTCGGTGGTTCTCTCCGGGTATTCCGGCTTCCTCCACCAATAAAAACTGGTCGCCGCGAAATGGCCAAAATGTGCTGAAAACGGCGTTAAACCCCAACTAAACAAACAAACAAACATTTTATGTGTGATAATGTTTTATGATTTTTTTTTATATTTCTAAGATATAAATATGACACTGGTTAATTGGAGGATTAACATGTCTTTGTTGGAATACTGAGTCTAAATAGGATTTGTTTTTTACTTTCAGGAGTGATAGATAAATTTGTGACACCATTTCATGAATGGAATATTAAAAAACATAATGAAAAGTGTGGTAAAGTTTATCAATGCATAAAATATCCAATAAACAATTTACAGAAGTATGACTCTATTGACGGTTCCATGTTTTATCTACAGCTACATATATTCAATTATGCCGGTCATTTCTGCAATGTCAAAAGCGAACAATTTCGTCTGCCTTCACTTTTTCCTCCAAAACAGGGAATTGTTTTGGACGTTTATCAGGAAAACAAACCTCCATATTATGACACAGATGCAATATTAGATCCAATGGTATACTGTTTTTCGTGGAGTGGATTTGGCCACAATGAAAAAGTTAAGCTTCAAGCAGCCCTAGGAACCATTCCAAAAATAGACGACATTGTGCCTTTTCGTGATATTATCGTACATGAAAATATTATATGTGAAGAATGGAACTACGCGGAAAAAGAAAAATATTTCGTGACAATAAAGGCGACCTGTTCGGGGGGAACTGCGGTAGTCTCTTCAGATGGCTTTGTGGTTGTTAATACTACAACTGCTACGTCATCAATGGAAATATTTCATGGCTATATGTGTGAAAATTAAAATCGAGGATATAAAGTCTACCTCCAGTGAAATAGAAGTTAGTCTGGAAGAACATCTGTTCTTAGGTGAAATGTATTCGATTATTTTAAATCTAACCAGTGACAATATTTCTGGTATAGGAAATGACATTATGATTAACACACAGTATTTGTTACCATCAAATCTTACAAGAATTACGTTTTTACCTGTTACAACAATTAACAAACTCCGTCTGAAACTTAAAGGCAACAATATCATGTTAATAAATACTGCTGACATAAAAATCTATAGATGCGATCCGGACATGAATATTCAGTCATCGACCTCTCTCTTACCCATCTACTGGTCATTACAAGAATATGCATCGTTTGTTACTCATTATGAGGCTGGCATTTGTTTGATTTTTGATTTACACCAAGACTGTTTGGATCCTGTAGTTTTCATAAATGTTGGTAACACATCTAAATATATTTTTCATGAACATTTGAAAGACGGATTTTATAAGGCAGCTGTCCGGCCATGTTTCGGTCAAAAATGTACATCAGCCGTGTGGTCGAAAGGAGTTGTAGTTCATTCTAAGCAAAACAGTGAAATGAACATAAAGATGTCCATATCAGGGTCTGATACACCATGTTTGAATTCGTCTTTGACCTTCAATAAATGTAAATGCACTGATCGAAGTTCCTCTGAATTTGCTGCTGGTTACCGATGGGCGTTCTTTGGTGATGTCCAGAGAAGTAAAATGCTGTCTACCTGGCATATTGTGCGAAATTCGAGTTCAGTCGACATTCTTCTGAAGGTAATATACACGTTTATAAACAGATAACCAATAAATATACTGTTCATTTTTGTAGTGTCTCCTTATATGTTATCATTATGGTTCTTGTAATAAAACAGATCGGCAACGTGTACTGTAAATGGCAATAACGTAGAATATAATGAAATGCAATAGTAATTCAGCGTGAAAGAAAGAAATTTCAAGTGTTTTAAAACTGACAGTTCTTTAAAAAATAAATATTCATTCTGTTTAATACAATTGAAGACATTTGTGGTGTCTATATTATTAAAATTAATGGTTCGATTTCTTTGGGCCGTCATCACGTAACAACTGCAATAGATACAATTCATATAAGAATTTGACTGAGTAAAGATGAATGTGTTGTCTGAAAATTTCACAAAGCTAGGTCGATACGTTTCTTCAAATGCTGGAATTATCGAATATTTAACTCGAGCGGAACTGGTCCGATATGTTTCCAAGTTTCGTCATTCGTCATCACTTCCGGTTTAAGGATAATTGTTCAGCTATAAGGTGACCAGGGGTAACCGAAAATACCAATAATATTTCTTTGGGCCCTTATCACGTGAAAAAGACACAATTCAAATCAGAATTTTCTGTACAAGACCTAAAAATATCACTAATCAAGACGCAAAATGTTCAGTCAAAGGGTAAGATGGAAGCAGGACAATTACACCCCCTGTCCTCCGCGACAATGTCCCCCAGATAACTGCACCCTGAAAAATTGCGGGTAGTTTTCTAGTATAATTAGTTTTTCTAGCGAAATCGGTTTCATTTGACATTCACCGGTCTTCAAAGTATCCATACTTATCTGGGTTTATTCTGCAGGATGAAGCATGTGACAGACTACCAGTATATTTGCATAAAACGTTATTTGTTTGTATCGAGGCTTTTTGCGCCGGAGAAAAATTCCTTCATGAGTGTACAGAAGTAGAAACTGTTGATGACACAAACACATTTGACAAATCTATAGTTTATGATTTAAATATGAATGAACCTTTTGCAAAAAGACTTCAACAGTTTAAATACACATCCAATCTGGGTGAAATTCTTAATACACTATGCGATTCGGAAGTGGACTTTGCGGACGAAAGTGTAGCCATCGGTGGATTTATGGTTGGAAAAGGCAATGAAAATATTACCTGGCATCTAATGAAAGACAGGAGATTACCTAATGCACTATTTCACCTGGATAAAGCATGCATTCAGACAAAACGCGGAGATGGTTTGGTAAACTTTAATAATAACAGAATTAAAGTAAACGATATGTTTTACATCTGTGCGAAAACACCTTCAGAGTTCGCATGTAGCGATGGATTTCTGGTTGATGGCAGCCTTCCTAAATCAGGGAAGGTGTTCATCGAGTCTTATAATGGATACATCAGCGATTCATCAAAAATATATTTACGATGGTCAGGATTTCAGGGAAACAAGCGAGCAACTGAAATTGGATATCTATCGGACATTGCAGGCTATCACTATGGAATAGGTAATATTGAAATTATACGTTCAAAATAACTCAAATATTTTAACATGCTAAAAGGAACAAAAAAATCAAAGTTGCTTAGTGCCGTAACTAGATTTCTGAAGATTTTAATGATTTTTAATGAATTTTCCCACATGTAGTTTCTGATTAGATTAAAAAAAACTGTATAACCTTTTAATTTCTTACAGTTTGCAACGAAAAATATATCTGGTCGGAATGATATTTGTATCTAGTTTATAATAAATGTTTAACAAAATAGTTAAATGTCTTCCTACCGCCAAACTCGTTTTAAGTCTTTAATGAAGTTATTAACACTTAACATTATACATTTATTGACTTTGAACTAGGTTGCTATCGAAATTTATCAACCAGAAAAAATGGTACTATTCATCGAGACATAGGCGATAAATTGATCGCAACGTAGTTCAAAGCCATAAATGTTTTATAACATGATTGTAGCATAGAAAATAAAATAATCAACAGTGTAATTTTATTCAACAAATGTAAATTTTAGTAAAAGCCACATTCTATGTTTAGATCATATTAGGTTGCTATCAAATTCCGTGTAACCTACCACTTTTAATTTTAGATCATAACCATGAATTCGGAATTTTTTATGAATGGTAAATTGCTATCGCGTGTACTCACAACCTCTTATGCTATTTTTGGCCAATCAGGATCAAGACAAATTACCACCATGCAATATTTGCTCGTTATCAAGGCTAGGTAGTCTAGATAATAAGCCTTTTAATATTTTATTTTATCTTATTTTATTTTTAATTCTATCTGTTTTTTTTGTTTTTGTTTTTGTTTTTGTTTTGTTCACTTCAAGGTTTTTTACCCGATTGACAATTCACTTTTCTTATTTTTGTTATCTCATATACGAACGGTTTTGTAACATTATTATACAATTACTGCCTTTGTAATAGGTCTCTATTAGGATTTTTCAACCCGAGAAAATGTAATATTTACCGAGCCTTTATGCGAGGTGAATATACATTTTTAAGGGTTGATCAATCTCGACCTATTACATAGTCCGTAATTGTTTTATTACATGAATCGGAAAACTGTTCTTTCACTTTCTATTTTAAGAAAATATCGGTCGCTATTAAATTCCGCCTGACCTGTTACATAGCCAGTAATTGTTTTATTACATGAATCGGCAAAATGGACTTCCCCTTTCTATTTTAAGAACAAAACGGTCACGATTAAATTCTGCTTGACCGGTCAGAATCTATTATAATCCCATAACAGTGCAAACGGAATTCTTGCACTTCACTTCGCAGTTACTATCACGAGTACTTAAGACCTTTTAGACATTTCCCATCCAATCAGAAAATAGAAAAAAAATATTAATTTAATAATATATTTTTTTTCATTTTTATTAATGTGTATAAACATACATGTACTACTTATGTGCACTTGGTTTTGAAAAGAATGTAACGTCTCACTGGGATTAGTAAAGTCAAGAAATACCAAAGGGATATTCGAAGGAGAAAACAATCGTAATAACTGACAAACTCCGGGGAAGAACGAAGACAAGACCAAAATAATTCATGCACTACAATTAAAAACTAAAAACATATGAACAACATGGACCCCACCAAAAAACCGGGGAAAGACTCAGGTGCTCCAGAAGAGTAAGCAGTCTCTGCTTCCTGCAGGACACCCGCCATGCTGTCCATGAATTAGGATATTGTTCTGAGACTTTTAAATATAATTGTAAATTCTAATATGACGTGCCGCTTTCGCTATAGTAACACAACCGTGTTCTAAATAGAACAATTATTATTGACACATGCGCACAATGTGTTGTTGATGAAAAGCGTGAAGCACACATAAAATCACTAAACTGTTGTATTTTGTTGATAAGATAAAGTTTGAAAGTTATATTCTTCCATCTCACTGAATGTATTTTACATGTATCGCTTTGCGAACATTTAGCAAATACAGCAACGATAAATGTCACGCAAATGGTGTGACAGTCGAAAGTGCGACGTCACAATCCAAGCTATAACGTCATACATTCAAATGACACCAGATCTACAGTAAAAACGGAAAATCATACTTTGTACAGGATCTGGAACGCTGATATTTGCTTTTAAATCTCACAAAAATGTAATTCTGATTTTATTTTGTTTGTTTAAAGACATTTTACGTTTTTTGCAAAAGTTCTTGCCTTGTTAAAATCGACATGGTTGCCTGTAAATGACACATCATAGGGTCCACTTTTATTAGAGAAATGATTCATATTGTCCTATTAGAACCGAACTAATTCATTGGTGCCATGTCCTGTGGTTAGTTTAACATGGGTAGGCATTACATGTGTTAATATTTTACACCTCGTTAACGCTCGGTGTTACACTAACCACAGGACTTGGCATCATAGAATTATTTTTTAAATTTATCTTAATTTACAAGTTTTGCTGTTCTGAAATGGAATTCTATAATTGTTTTTTTTATCTTTTTTAGGAACAGACATAGGATTGGATGATGTTGTAAGGTTTACAAATGTCGGACTGTCGTTAACAGAAATTACAAGAAATTTACATCTTAAAACTGGACAAATTTATTTTGCAACGGTTAAAGGTAATAATCATAAAATATAATAATAATAAATACTACAAAATATAAAAACACTCATACAGGTGAAAGCTTACAATAGGCATGACAATTTCTAGAAGTTATCTTAATGTCTTCATATAAAGAATGGTCGAATATTTTCCCATCAGCACATAACAAATAACCTATGCTATCAACAGTATATTCCTAGTCTCTCTGGAAGGCAAAAATCCATAAACAATAGTAAGAGGGAAGAGCATAAAACTTCTGAGACAAATTTTCATTTTCAGTCTACCTTGAATCAACGTATGTTCTTGTAAGATATATACATTTATATAACATACATGTACATATTTGTTAAATTTTCCTTGACCTTTTCTGTCGATATTTTCTCTCTAGTCATCGCTGTTATTTTCAGTTTGTCTTAAATCAGTTTTCAGTTTTTCTTAAATCTCAAATCGATACTTTCAGCTTTCGATCATTTGAATCATTCTGTCGAGGCTTACTCACAAGGTATAGTATTTGACGATACACAGCCATCACATGGCAGTATAGAGGTTCACAGAAACATAAATAACTATATCAGTTCCAGTCGGCTTTCGATTTACTGGTCAGGAATAAAGGATAAAGAAAGTGGGATAAATAGGATTGAAGTTGGAGTTGGGTCGTCAAATTATTCCGCAGATATCATTCAGTTCGAAGAGTACGCCAGTCATGCTGAAATAAATAAGCCCGGAAGTTTCCGAGATGGACATCGATATTTTGTCATTTTAAAGGTATTCAATATAATTTTTTCTTCTACTACCGTTTAAATTAGGATAACTATAATGTACAACATACAGAGTATTTTATAAATACCTACTTTTTTATCAATCCTCACTATTGAAGATCTCTTTTATTAGTAAATAATGAAAAAACGAAAAATGGATAATTTTTCAGGATTTTTATCCGTTTAAGCAAATTCACAAAAGAAATATGTGTAAATATATAATAAAACTGATAACTGATGAAAGTTTTTGTTGGTTCTCAGGCCACAAATGGAGCTGGATTGTCATCTTTCATCGTTTCTACACCAGTTATAATTGATAGCTCTCCGCCGGAAGTTGGACACGTGTTTGAAAGGTTTCTATCAGATGATACAGAGGTGAGAAAACACCATTACAAGGGATAATATATCATAGTGTTAATATTCAAACCTCAAAACTCACATTATTAATTTTCTTTCCTACTCTTTTACAATTTTGTTCACACAATTACATGTAATTCTTAATATTTAGTAGAATATCTTGGTTTTTTTTATTTCAAGGTGTAAACCTCTATTTTTAATACTTAATATTGATTATTATTCTTTAACATTATTTACGTTAATCCAATTGATCATCTATAAATATTAATGCCTGTTTAATGACCATTCAAATGCTTGCTCAATTTGACAGATCATAATGCTTGCATACATCGAATAAGTCAAAATATCTATAAAAAAAGAAAAGAAAAGAAACAAATCCCATACAGGAGAAACCGCAGAGCAGTGCCTAAATATATTGACAAATTTATTATTAACTGTTCTCACGTCAGTAGGGCAGAAATAGAATCAGTTTACCTCAGTTCTTTATTTACTCATCTGGGCAATCATTATTTTAATCTTTTTCTCGAAAACCTCAGAACCAATTGGATTTAAAGTTGGCATCATTTATCCTTAGGTGGTCTTCTTTGACAATTACATCAGATGACCCTCACAGCCATGAATGATGAGCACTACATTCAAACTTAGATTCTATCACCCCATGGAGAAATTCACTGTACGGTGTCGTTTGGTACACCTTAAACACTTTGAACAAAAGTTTACAGCATTTGCCTTTATTTTAAGCGAACTGTAACTGATGGCCACCACAGAACAAAATAGTTTATGCAATGTTGCTTAGTAATGTTTATGAAAACCTATATGAAAATTCACTCTAAGATCTTCAGGTAAAAACACATAGCGAACTGGAACCAAAGTTGGCAGACATATGTAGACTTATATATGTTACAAAATAGCAGGTTTATTCTGTGCTCGAATCTAACTTTTGTTAGTGTGAGAGAAAATGAACACATTAGTACCCTCCTGGCCAGTCAATTAGCAACAGGTATTATACATCAGTATTTTTTGTTTGTCTATTACATGTACTAAATTTTAAAAGTATCACTATTGACCGGTCAATAGTACTGGAAAATATTCATGATATTGACAGGTAAATTGTCTCTCGGTATAATAAATCACTTATTGAGTTTATTGTCCCGAGGGAAATAGTTGGCATCGAAGGTGAAGTAAATTATTCCACTTATACCTAGTCAATAAGTTTATATTATAAGACTTGGTAAAGGGATATTTATTTGTATGATATTTCAGAAGGATATAGACTATCAGACAGAAACCAATGTAATCAAAATTAGTTGGTATGGGTTTGGTGACTCTCATTCAAATATCACACAATATAAAGCTGCATTAGGTACATCTCCTGGGGATGATGACGTCATAGCTTTTGTGGATGTTGGTCTTAAAACAAGTAAGTTTTACGACACAAGACTGTATAAACGAAAACAATAAATGGAATTCTAATTACAATCGATTGTCGAATTGATCATTAATAAAACTATTTTTGGGGTAATTAATGCATATGGGAACTTGGAATTCCCTAGCAGATAAATCAACTGAGTTCTAAGAAATATTCTTAATCTAAAATTCAAAAATGGCATTTCTTCTTATAACGCAATTCCTATTTAGTCCTAATTTACGGAACTTTTACCATACAATGCGTGCATACTGTTTGAATTTTCCTTCCAGAAACGACATGGAAACGTTCGTTCCTTCAAGGAATAAAGTACTATTCAACTGTGATTGCATGTAACGGTGCAGGATTGTGTAGCAAGGCTTCGTCAAATGGGGTTATTATTGATAATTCGGCACCAGTTCCAGGATTAGTTGTTATCGGAGACCCAGGCAGACATTCCAAATATTTGTCAAATGAGTAAGAATCTCATTCTATTTTCTATCGAACGTATTTTTCACTAAAACTTAAAGAAAAGTTTTATCAACTTAGACATTTCATTTACATAAGTTTTTTCTAGTGTAATCAAAAATGCTGTTTGTACACAAAATAGTATATGAATTAATTTTACCAATTCTGAGGACTGCAAACCCCCGACGGTTTCACAACCATTGTCATTGTTTTCAATTGAAGACATATTATCATTTATCTATATTTAAAACTGGTTAATTTTTTTTCGTCAATGAATAAAACGTAAATTTGTTATAAAACTGACTGCAGAGAAAGAAAGTTTTGGCTGTTTTGTTCAGGCAGTCAAAAACGGATTATAATCGATAATTACTGTACAAAGCTGTACTCCTTACAAATAGTAATTAGTACATGCATAATTATGTCTTCCTTGAAAAAATATATTATTGATCAAAACTTGATGGTCTTCATTTTTTTCAGCCATTATTTACATGCCTCATGGATTGGATTTGACGATCCGCATTCTGGAATAGACCACTTCAATGTGTGTATTGGAACCTCAGTAAATTCATGTGACATAATGGAAACAATGAACCTACTTCTCTCCTTAAATTTTATCAAAAGCAATCTGAACATGAAACTTGGAACAAATATGTTTTTAACAGTTTGGGCCTGTAATAAGGTCAATATGTGTACTAAACGATCATCTCCAAGCTTTAGTGTGGATAACACATCACCAGTCCTGAAAAAGAAACCACAGATTCAGAATATTTATCAGGATGCATCTGGTTCTGTTCAGATAATATCAGATCCTTCATTTTTCAAAATCCTTTGGTCGTTCCAAGACGATGAAAGCCCGATTATTCGAACAGCTTTATCAATTCATAGCGCAAACGATTCACATGTTCCTATGGAAGATATTATTCTCACAAATGAAAACGAATATGCAGTTGTCCTGTCCAATCAAAATCTTCTGCGGCAAGGAGACGTCTACATCGTTAGAGTTACGGCGTGTAATGCAGCCAAACTTTGTTCCACTGCTATGAGTGACAAGATTCTTGTAGACTCATCCTCACCTCTGATTGGAGGATTCTTGCCACCATTACAATACAAATACCATACTCTACACGAAGGACAGTCCTATTTAAACCTAACATGGCATGGCTTTGTTGATGTTGAATCGGGTCTTAGGGCATATTACATCTCAGTAGGTGCCTCTTACAGCGGGACGGATTTACTTGAAAATTACAGAATTACACCAGAGATTTCAACAAATGATGGGGTACAACATGCAACTATTGTTATGAAAAAATCGACAGTTTTTCCGAATAGATTAATTTTAACAATATGGGCAGAAAATAATGCGGGTCTTACATCGTCAGAGGCAAAAGTTACGACTGACGTCTTACCAATAAATGCAGATCGGTCAGTGGGAAATCTTATTATTCAAACACATTCGTGTATATCGGAGTACTGTAATAATGACTGCACGTGCGCTGTTGTTGGGAAAAAATGTACCTCAACTAAAAAATCAAATTGCACAAATGATATTCATTCCACCGTTAATTTAACTTTACGTATGGTAACAAATAATTTATTTCCAAACTTAACTGGCTCGTCCAAATGTTTGGCTGCTGAATGGAGTTTAATTTCAAATGACGTGAATATCGAGCGATACGAATACACATTTGGCGTTCAAAATGGAGTCGTTGGAGAGGGCGTTTACAACACATCTACTGAAAATCCATGGAATGATATCGGAAAAAGAACCAAGGCTTTTCATTGCCTTCCATTTGGAAAAGATATTGTACACAAAACTAAATATGTAGCGTATGTAAGAGTGTGGACTTCATATACAAATTATACAGTTATTGAATCGAGCCCAGTAACAGTAGACCATTCTCCTCCTTATATCCTCAAAAAACACTTTGTCATTGACAGCAATGAGTCATGTGAAGATGATATCGATTTTATAACGTCAGGTGATACCATATCAGCATGCTGGAAAGGGGTGTTTTCAGATGAAGAAAGTGGGATCAAAAGCTATAAGGTCTCTCTTGGTACATCGCCTTATGGTAAGTAAAGGCAACATTAAAATGGAAACTGTTGGGACCAATAAGCGAGGAAATAAATTAAGTGTTTATAATACTGGACCTAAAGATATTAAATTATTTACTATTGCAAGTTTACATATTTATGTGTGATTAACCAGCAGTTAGACGGATGCTCTATCACTTTTCATTTGACAAATTCATTTCATTTACAGTTGTAAAAGAAGAAGTCTATGTTACTTGTGTAAGAAAATTGTATCTTTTGGGATTCGTTTCAAGTAATTGTATAAGTGATCTACTAGTATTTTTGGTTGAAAGGTTTTCCTTTTCAATATTAGTAAGATTAAACTAACAAAATGAGATTGGAATTAATATATGTTGACTACCATTAATCTATTTATAAGCTATTACTTTATTACATTATCTGTTTCCTAACATTACATATTCATGCTATGAATTTCAGTCGATGACATTGTAAGAACGAGAGACGTTGGAAAGAATAATAGTATACAGTGGAATGGTTTAAACTTTGAACCTGGAACAAAATATTTTGTGACAGTAAGAGCTATCAATAATCTTGGATTACAGTCGGAAGTTGTCTCTGATGGGTTTATGGTAGATAATGCACCACCTGTAGGCGGAATTGTTTACAACACAAAACACCATAGAGATGTCATTTACCAGTCTACCGATATGCCGGTACAGTTTTCCTGGCATGGCTTTGACGACGAACATTCTTATATCGATTCTTACTTGGTAAAGTTCGAAGTCAACGGCAAGGTAAAAAATAACTATTATGTTAATGTTGGTTTATCTGATACTGTGAAGTACGAAGGTAAACTCTATCACAACGATGAAATTATAGCAAACGTTAAGGCAGTTGACAAAGCGGGTCACCAAAGTTTACCAGTCACATCTCAACCAATAATAATTGATGCTACACCGCCTCAGTCCTATAGATGTGACAAGTTCGACGTTTTAGAAAATCATATCACTAATATTCAGAAAAATGACTTTTATCATTGGTCACGGATGATTGAGTTTGAACGTGAAGATATTGTTAAAATATCAATAAAAGTGCAGCAAATACGTCTTGGTTTCCAAACTTATCTCACTATTGGGGACATGTCAATGTTACTTCCGTTTGCTACCAACGCTGACCATTCTGTAATTTCTGAGTATATATACATGACCCCAGAACGTATAACTGCAAATATAACGTTAGATATAAACAATTACGAACCAAACACAACAATGGAGATAAAGATATATCGATGCCAAAAAGTTATCGTATATAAAACTAACGCAGACGCAATAGTAGCCCAGCAGATTTCATCCGATTCCCTTGCAGTATGCGTACAAACGCTTGACGGTGAAAGCGGTATTAAGAATGTGCACGTCGGCGTAGGAACAACCACAGATGGATTTGAAATCCTGAGTTTCCGACCATTAGCATCACGTTTCCATGAAGTTATACATGGAAACTTCACGCATGGAATGAAAATTTACATTAAAGCTGACGTTGAAAACCATTCAGGACTACGGACAATCTTTAGATTAGAGCCATTCATATTTGATTATACACCACCAAACATACAGAAAATTAACAGTTCTGTAAAGTATAGTGTCATTAATACAACCTTGACAGCTATTAAGGCGACATGGAAACCCGTAGATGAAGAAAGTGAAGTCAAATATTGTGAATATTGTTTAGGTAAATAGATTTTGTATCAACATTAGTTTAGTCCTTCTGTATTTAGGTCGAACAAGATTTCCACTTTGATGAAATTCTATATAAGTATCACATTTTTGTAAGTTAATTACATGCAAGTGTTTTTTTTAATTTTTCTAAAGGATACTCAAAGAAAGACCGTAATGCCAAACAGATTTGAGTAATGCAGAAATGTTTTCCTTCATACTTCAAATACTATCATATACGTGTACATATGTTTTTTTTCAATTTGCAGGGTCATCAAAAGTGTCATGCGATGTTATAGATTGGACGCGTACAACTAATTTATTTACTTTTACGTCAGCCTCAATTGATATTGAGCATGGACGTAAAATATATGGAACAGTCCGGTGTATCAATAACGTGCAGCTAATAGGCTTTGGGTTCTTTGGGCCACATCTAATATCCTATTCGCCACCGAAAGTAAATACTTCTAAAATTAAATTTATAACGGAAAGTGGTGGTAATTCTCTGGTTCAACGAGCAGACTTACCTGTCACTATGTTCTGGAATGAATTCGAAGATCATTCTAAAATCCAAGGATACGATGTACAAATTAAGAAAGGCATAAGCAGTGTACAAACTTGGATAGAAGGTGAAAATAAAAATTTCTTAAGAATTTTGGATCTTGAATTAAATGACCACGAAAAGTATACTGTTATGGTGAAAGGAAAAAATATTGGTGGAATAGACAGTGGTATAATTAATAATACAATCTTAATTAACAGTGATAAACCAACATTGAAAGGTATATATATATAGAATTTATCGTTACTTTTATCTCTTCATAATACTACAAAGTGTGTCCTTTTTGTATGAAAATTATGTAATTATTACTAAAAGCGTAATAACAATTATCTTTGATTTACATTTTTTTTCACGAAAATACTACGTTCATGATAGTAACAATCAGTCAAGATTTACAATTCTGGATTTATAATTAATACATAGTATACATTAATGTGGGTGCCTTTGACTTAAGTACTATTTAAAAAAGGATGCAAACGAAGATCATATTGAACTATAGGAAGGGGGCTGTATACCGAGCAGGAACTGCTTACCCTTCAGGAGCACCTGGGTTCGCTCTTTTTTTTACAGGAGTTCCTGTTGTTTGTTCTTTGTTTTTTAGTTTTCAGTGTTTAATTGTTGTGCTTGTGGTTGTTCATTTTTCCTCTCGGGTTTTTTATTTGCTCCTTGGGTATATTTGTCCTCTTTGCAAATAATTCTGACCAGTCGATGTGGCGTGAACTACCTCAAAGTTATGTAGTATGATTTGTTCCAAAATTTATAAAAAAAATCATTTAGTGTATTTTTGTAATATAGGTTTGTATTGTGATAGCTTTAAGATATGTGGAATCCATATACTTTTTCTATTTACAGGTAATCGTTTGAAAATTCATCTAATCTCGAAGGAAAAATGCAAATTTCAATGGCGACACATTTTCGAATCTACTATCGATATCCAATCATACGAAATATCCGTTGGATCAGAAGAGGGCAACACTGATATACTGATGCCAACGACCACAACCAATGACGAAATAGTTGTTGATATTCCTGAGGATATCACAGAACTACATGTAGTTTTAATGGCCACATGTATTACAGGGACCTCAGAAATATACCGGGACAATTTTATTCTACAGTAATTACACGATTGTATAATGTTTCTCCTAGAAAAAATTACAAAACCTTTCCGTCCATATTATTCTAATAAAATTTTGCATTCATTGTTTGATTATTTTTGTAAAACTAAGTCTATATAGGTCTAGTAGAGACTTGCGGAAATTGTATGATCAGAGTAAGAATTCGAATAAGAGTCCTATTCGTACAGGTAAATGGAAGGGGCGATCTCAAAATGATAAATTACATGCAAAGGGCATAACGGGATAAATTAATTATGATCGATAATTAATTAAATTTATTCAAATAAACGCCTTTTTTTATTAACAAAAACGGCACATATATCAAAAATTGACTTTAGTTTGGGTCGAGGATGCCTCCACAGTGTTCCCATCACTCTGTAACATTTAAGTTCGAAGATAGAATGTTCCACTTGAACCTTATATTCAGATAACTGTCGTTTAAATTTCATAAATTTTCTTTTCCAATGTTCCGGTTTTCTAGCAATTTGTTGCCTTGTGTAAGGCGTCACCATCGGATATCTGTTCGGATAAATCTTCTCACCCAGTAAAAACAGAGTCATCGGGAAACCGCAAATCCACGTCATTTCCAATTTGACGCATCATTGTAAACTGCTGGGAATCATTCTGGTATCCAAGGAAACCAGACTCAATGTAACAAATATCGCCAGTATTATTAATTAGTATCTGTGTATGGATACATTGAAAATGTCTGTGACCAATGTAAAACTGTTCTTGTACGTCTGTTTCGGGAGATAGATCTCTGTAGAAGTTGCATCTATTGCCCCCAAGGCCGAAGGCAATTTTGGCCAGTTTCCCTGTAAATTTCCCGAATCGTCCACTGTAGGCCAACGTACTAAGGACCTAAATTATTCCCGAAAAATGGGTAAGCAGAGATTTCATCTTTTATAGTCCATACACCAACGTTGAAAAGGATGGAAAGCATATGGTAAGACGGTTATGACCGCAGCAAAAGAACTAAAAGCGTTATCCTCTTTCTAGGTGATAACTTGTGACGACGCCGAAGACTACGGCGAAATGAGGTTGCAACGTCATCTAAAATAGCCGGC
Organism: Mytilisepta virgata; assembly: GCA_028015205.1. Taxonomy (NCBI): domain Eukaryota; kingdom Metazoa; phylum Mollusca; class Bivalvia; order Mytilida; family Mytilidae; genus Mytilisepta; species Mytilisepta virgata. Next base: position 5,200,321 of record CM051520.1, on the reverse strand, counting down.
AAAGTTTCTGGAGTTTCTCCTGTTATCTGAAAAAAGTCTAATCTGGTTTTTTTTACATCTCTTCATGCATGGATAGTTTGAAATCAAAAAAAAACATTTTTCATTACGGCACAATACTATTTAATGATGCGCTTGAAAACAATAGAGAAACATAATTCTGTATCTCGCGTTTTTATACAAAAAAACGTGTGTATTTACTGCCGGAACTACGCAGCACTATGGGGTAGGGCAAAAGCAAAAGTTTGTAGTTATAGTTTAATTGGACAGAATAAGTGGACATATTTTCCTGCAGACTGTTACTTCATTGTAGTATCAATAAAAATCTGGCTTTGGGTGTTGGTATAGCAAAAGCATGACCTATTTTATATTATCAAATATAGCTTGTAATAACCATGAAATAGTTAAAGATCGCCCACTTTGAGATAAACAAGAAATATCCGTATATCATAGTATTTAAGTGTACTCTTTGACTGAGTGGTAGCTTCCACCTTTTCTCGGTTTTCTGGCGAAAAAAGGCGAGTATTTATATAAAAAAATAGCTTAACATTGTCAAATCTGGTCGTCAAATCAATTTAACTGTTTTGTCATGTTTTAGCATAATTTGTATTTTGAGATCGCCCATATAATTTACCTGTATGAGTCGAGTCTTACTTGGACTCGTGTTCCGAATCGGACAATTATCGCAAATGTCTATTATGATAGTCTTTGAGCATCATATATTGGATGAACACATAAATTACAAACATTCTTAATACTTTTCTTTTTCAGTAGGTGATGACCAATATACGATTTATTGATATACTCTACCATTTATCAGAACAAATGACAAGTAGTCCCGCTAAGATAGATGCAAGCGTTATGGTTGTATGAAGTTCTTTATGGAAAAAGTAATAATGACCTTCAAGATTGAAAACCTGTGACATAAGCATTCCCTGACGTATTATGTTCTAATATTTATGGATTTTTTCTCATGTGCATTAATCTCATCTGTCTTTCATTTTATTTAATTTAATGAGATTTGATCAGCTAGTGTTATACATCATTAGGTGCATGTCGTCAAAAAATTACTGAAGCAACACCATAATATGAGTTATATATAAGATCAAACACATACATTGCAAAATGGCAAACACAGCGCAATAAAGAGAACTATCATTATGAAGATAGCAAAAATAATTTAAAGAAAAACAAACCAGAGAATAGGATACAGGTGCTGCTTAAGAATAACAATGTTCTGTTCTGCAAACGGCACCCGTTACATTGCAAGTTAATACATCCAGAGAAGTCTCATGTCTCAAATCCAAGTAAATCAAGAAACAAGAAAATGTTTAGTTTCACTTATGAGATGGAAAGGTCGTTCCTGTCAATCAAATTATCCTAGACCTATTGAAGAAATCATATGATATAAGGCTTAACAACCTGTTTTACATTTTATTTACATGACATTAAAGTCGCTTATTTGATAAAATCGTGGTGCAATTAACATGCACTGCATTAATGAATATCTTTTGAAATGTATACACAAACATTGAACACACTGACATCTTACTACTTCGAAAGGTGTTAGAATCTTTAAGGTGTCATAAGGTTTAGATTCCTACCACACACTATCGTCTATGTAGAACTGATTTGGTTTTATAAGATGCCAGTAATCGTTATATGTCGACACAACACCTACCAAAATAAAGTAATAGTATCCTTTTGACAATATTTAATATGTGCGTTTTCATAATAAAAATACTTTTCTAGAGGTCTTTATACACTATAACTAAAGAAAAGTTCAGATAAATCATGCAGAGTATTGTCATGATTAATTTCTACTATCTCAAGGATTGCATCAAGTAGAAGTAAAATTTGTTTGATGTCCAAATGTGTTCGTTACTTTGTTGACATAGAACATAAAGAACAACATGAAAATTAACGTGAAGTATAAGAAAAGACAAAAGTTGACTTGACAGTCTGGGTTATTCCCTTTATTTACCTATTCTTTTGAAGTTTTAAAGCATAAGTAACAGAATTCATTAATAAGCACCCCCATAACGAATTTGTTATTGATATATTAGATAAAAACTGCCCATGTAAATCTTAAACAAACACGGTTTTTATTCTAAATTTTGAAACGACTTTGTAGTAAATGTAGATAATACTGTTAATCAATCATTTAAATTAAAATCTTGCATATTGATTGACAGCATGATAAAATCTCTTACGCTATGCAGAATTCAATACCGTCGTTTCTTATTGTTACAACTTTTCGGTAATAAGTAACAATATATACAACATTGTATTGGTTCATATAAGAATGACAGTTGAATCTGGTAATCAGTTCTCGCATAACTAATAATGCTAAACGTTATAAAACCATACATATGGGAGTTATGTCATCTTATTTTCAAGTCACACTTGTTGACGTCAAGGATATATTCCTACTCAAACATTCCTTACGAAGTAATATCCGGCAAAGCAAGTTATGGTAATTATTTAGCCACCTTTATCTATTCATCTTTAGGCATTTGGTGTTTGTTTTCTGTCCTTTCCTAGAAGAAATGATGTGATTTTTGTATTATGTTTCAGGTGGTTGTTCTCGTCGATATTCTCTGTTCAACTCTGCATACAAAAAGTTTCAAGTTTTTCTTCGTTTTTGAATACTACTGGTAAACATTATTGTATGTGTATTTATTATTGCGATTCTTCTAGGCAATGGCATGGGTATTAAACATGTTAAAGTTAAATTGAATATCAAAGGAAGAATTATGAAGGTGCTGAAAACTGATTAAAGTAATATTATTGGTAGTTGAAATACTTGGCTTAAAGCGAATAACAAAACAATTCGATAATTCTCAAGAATAATTTAATTTTATTAATTATGACAAGTTTACAGTGATATATATATATATATCTGTCCAAACAATAACTATACAACCAAGTGTCTACCAATTAACCTCTCGCAGGATGTCGGCAATTTTATTTACATGACAGTAAAGTCGGTTATTTGATAAAATCATAGGGCAATTAACATGCACTGCATTAATGAATAACTTGTGAAATGTAGACACAAAAGTTGAACACACTGACATTTTACTACTTCGAAAGGTGTTAGAATCTTTAAGGTGTCATAAGGTTTAGATTCCAATCGCATACTATCGTCTATGTAGAAATCTATTTATGAAGCAGAAAAGGATGTGGTTTCTTTAATTTAGAATTAAATTGGTTTTATAAGATGCCAGTAATCGTTATATATCGATGCAACACCTAACAAAATAAAGTAATAGTATCCTTTTGTCAATATTTAATATGTGCGTTTTCATGATAAAAATACTTTTCTAGAGGTCTTTATACAATATAACTAAAGAAAAGTTCTGATAAATCTTTTCTGGAGGTCATTGTACACTATAGCGAAAGAAAAGTTCTGATAAATCATGCCAAGTATTGTCATGATTTATATACAAAAAACAAGAACATAAAGAACCACATAAAAATTAACATGAAGTGGAAAGACAACAGACAGGCTGGATTATTACCTTTATTGACCTATTCTTTTGAAGTTTTAAAGCATAAGTAACAGAATTGATTAATAAGCATCCCATAACGAATTTGTTATTGATATATTAGAAAAGAACTGGCCATGTAAATCTTAAACAAACACGGTTTTTATTCTAAATTTTGGAACAAAGGTGTAGCTAATATTAACGACTTTGTGGTAAATGTAGATAATACTGTAAATCATTCATTTAAATTCAAATCTTGCATATTGAATGACAGAATGATAAAATCTCTTTAAGCTATTCAAAATTCAATACGGTTCTTTCTTATTGTTGCAAGGTTTCGGTAATAAGTAACAATATATACAACATTGTATTGGTTCATATAAGAATGACAGTTGAATCTGGTAATCAGTTCTCGCATAACTAATAATGCTAAACGTTATAAAACCATACATACGGGAGTTATGTCATCTTATTTTCAAGTCACACATGTTGACGTCAAGGATATATTCCTATTCAAACATTCCTTACGAAGTAATATCCGGTAAAGCAAGTTATGGTAATTGTTTGGCAACCTTTATCTATTCATCTTTTGGCATTTGGTGTTTGTTTTCTGTCCTTTCATAGAAGAAATGATGTGATTTTTGTATTATGTTTCAGGGAGTTGTTCTCGTCGATATTCTCAGTTCAAATCTGCATACAAAAAGTTTCAATTTTTTCTTCGTTTTTGAATACTACTGGTAAACATTATTATATGTGTATATGGCGGGGACTGTAGGCAAGCAATAATACCAATCAAAACAAGATATGATACAAATATTGATACTGTAAATTCGGACATGTTCGCAATGTATTTATTATTGCGATTCTTCTAGGCAATGGCATAGGTATTAAACATGTTAAAAGTTAAATTGAATATCAAAGGAAGAATTATGAAGGCTGAAAACTGATTAAAGTAATATTATTGGTAGTTGAAATACTTGGCTTAAAGCGAATAACAACAAAATTCGATAATTCTCAAAAATAATTTTATTTTATTAATTCTGACAAGTTTACAGTGATATATATATATATCTGTCCAAACAATAACTATACAACCAAGTATCTACCAATTAACCTCTCGCAGGATGTCGGCAATTTTATTTACATGACAGTAAAGTCGGTTATTTGATAAAATCATGGGACAATTAACATGCACTGCATTAATGAATAACTTGTGAAATGTAGACACAAAAGTTGAACACACTGACATCTTACTACTTCGAAGGTGTTAGAATCTTTAAGGTGTCATAAGGTTTAGATTCCTACCGCACACTATCGTCTATGTAGAAATCTATTTATGAAGCAGAAAAGGATGTAGTTTCTTTAATTTAGAATTAAATTGGTTTTATAAGATGCCAGTAATCGTTATATATCGATACAACACCTAACAAAATAAGGTAATAGCATCCTTTTGTCAATATTTAATATGTGCGTTTTCATGATAAAAATACTTTTCTAGAGGTCTTTATACAATATAACTAAAGAAAAGTTCTGATAAATCTCTTCTGGAGGTCATTGTACATTATAACGAAAGACAAGTTCTGACAAATCATGCTGAGTTTTGTCATGATTAATTTCTACTATCTCAAGGATTGCATCAAATAGAAGTATGGTTTGTTTGATGTCCAAATGCGTTCATTATTTTGTTGAAGAACATAAAGAACATCATAAGAATTAACATGAAGCAGAAGGAAAGACAACAGACAGGCTGGATTATTACCTTTATTGACCTATTCTTTTGAAGTTTTAAAGCATAAGTAACAGAATTGATTAATAAGCATCCCCATAACGAATTTGTTATTGATATATTAGAAAAGAACTGGCCATGTAAATCTTAAACAAACACGGTTTTTATTCTAAATTTTGGAACAAAGGTGTCGCTAATATTAACGACTTTGTAGTAAATGTAGATAATACTGTAAATCATTCATTTAAATTCAATCTTGCATATTGATTGACAGCATGATAAAATCTCTTTAAGCTATGCAAAATTCAATACGGTCGTTTCTAATTGTTGCAAGGTTTCGGTAATAAGTAACAATATATACAACATTGTATTGGTTCATATAAGAATGACAGTTAATTCTGGTAATCAGTTCTCGCATAACTTATAATGTTAAACGTTATAAAACCATATATATGGGAGTTATGTCATCTTATTTTCAAGTCACACATGTTGACGTCAAGGATATATTCCTATTCAAACATTCCTTACGAAGTAATATCCCGTAAAGCAAGTTATGGTAATTTTTTATCCACCTTTATCTATTCATCTTTAGGCATTTGGTGTTTGTTTTCTGTCCTTTCATAGAAGAAATGATGTAATTTTTGTATTATGTTTCAGGGGGTTGTTCTCGTCGATATTCTCAGTTCAATTCTGCATACAAAAAGTTTCAATTTTTTCTTCGTTTTTTGAGTACTACTGGTAAACATTATTATATTTGTATATGGCGGGGACTGTAGGCAAGCAATAATACCAATCAAAACTAGATATGATACAAATGTTAATACTATAACTTCGGACAGTTTCGCGTGTATTTATTATTGCGATTCTTCTAGGCTATGGCATAGGTATTAAAAATGTTAAAGTTAAATTGAATATCAAAGGAAGAATTATGAAGGTGCTGAAAACTGATTAAAGTAATATTATTGGTAGTTGAAATACTCGGCTTAACGCGAATAAAAAAATAATTCGATAATTCTCAAGAATAATTTTATTTTATTTATTATGACAAGTTTACAATGATATATATATATAATAGCTGTCCAAACAATAACTATACAACCAAGTATCTACCAATTAACCTCTCTCAGGATGTCGGCAATTTTATTTACATGACAGTAAACTCGCTTATTGGATAAAATCATGGGGCAATTAACATGCACTGCATTAATGAATAACTTGTGAAATGTATACACAAAAGTTGAACACACTGACATCTTACTACTTCGAAAGGTGTTGGAATCTTTAAGGTGTCATAAGGTTTAGATTCCTACCGCATACTATCGTCTATGTAGAAATCTATTTATGAAGAAGAAAAGGATGTGGTTTCTTTAATCTAGAATTGAATTCGTTTATATGATGCCAGTAATCATTATATGCCGACACAACACCTACCAAAATAAAGTAATAGTATCCTTTTGTCAATATTTAATATGTGCGTTTTCATGATAAAAATACTTTTCTAGAGGTCTTTTTACACTATAGCTAAAGAAAAGTTCTGATAAATCATGCAGAGTATTGTCATGATTAATTTCTACTATCTCAAGGATTGCATCAAGTAGAAGTAAGGTTTGTTTGATGTCCAAATGCGTTCATTACTTTGTTGACATAGAACATAAAGAACAACATGAAAATTAACGTGAAGTATAAGGAAAGACAAAAGAGTTAGCTTGACAGTCTTGGTTATTACCTTTATTTACCTATTCTTTTGAAGTTTTAAAGCATAAGTAACAGAATTGATTAATCAGCACCCCTATAACGAATTTGTTATTGATATATTAGATAAGAACTGCCCATGTAAATCTTAAACAAACACGGTTTTTATTCTAAATTTTGGAACAAAGATGTCGCTAATATTAACGACTTTGTGGTAAATGTAGAGAACACTGTAAATCAATAATTTAAATTAAAATCTTGCATATTGATTGACAGCATGATAAAATCTCTTACGCTATGCAGAATTAAATACCGTCGTTTCTTATTGTTACAAGTTTTCGGTAATAAGTAACAATATATACAACATTGTATTGGTTCATATAAGAATGAAAGTTGAATCTGGTAATCAGTTCTCGCATAACTGATAATGCTAAACGTTATAAAACCATACATATGGGAGTTATGGCATCTTATTTTCAAGTCACACATGTTGACGTCAAGGATATATTCCTATTCAAACATTCCTTACGAAGTAATATCCGGTAAAGCAAGTCATGGTAATTATTAAGCCACCTTTATCTATTCATCTTTAGGCATTTGGTGTTTCTTTTCTGTACTTTCCTAGAAGAAATGGTGTGATTTTTGTATTATGTTTCAGGGGGTTGTTCTTGTCGATATTCTCCATTCAATTTTGCATACAAAAATTTTCAATTTTTTCTTCGTTTTTGAATACTACTGGTAAACATTATTATCCGTGTATATGGAGTGGACTGTAGACAAGCAATAATACCAATCAAAACAAAGATATGATACAAATATTGATACTGTAAATTCAGACATTTTCGCATGTATTTATTATTGCGATTCTTCTAGGCAATGGCATAGGTATTAAACATGTTCAAAGTTAAATTGAATATCAAAGGAAGAATTATGAAGGTGCTGAAAACTGATTAAAGTAATATTATTGGTAGTTGAAATACTTGGCTTAAAGCGAATAACAAAACAATTCGATAATTCTCAAGAATAATTTTATTTTATTAATTATGACAAGTTTATAATAGCTGTCCAAACAATATACAACCAAGTATCTACCAATTAACCTCTCTCAGGATGTCGGCAATCAATGACCAGAAACTTACCTGTGTAATTGTAAACAAAAGGAGACAAATCTAGAATAAATCTGACAGGAAAATATGCATTAAAAATAAGAGTTTTTTTTATTGGGATCTCAACCGATCGCGATTTTCGCAATAATAAAAACATCGCAATAATTTCCGTATTTACAGTACATATTTTACGAACGAGCATCATGGTAAGCCAAAACAATATCTAAAAACAGATTGAAATTCAAAATAATCAATCAGGTCACCTAATAAATAGGAACAGTAGAAGCGAGATACAAGTGTGATGCTTTTTATTTGACCTATATCAGCAATGTAGGCAGACTGTATAAACATAAGATTTACTCCATTTTGAATTCTTAATAGCATAAAAATTGTACTTGGCAGTAAAATTGTTTTTACTTTTTTTTCTATACCATATCGACCAAAGAATACCGAAGCGACAAAACAATGGAAAATTCCACAAAATCGAAGTCCAAGGAAAAGACAGGAGAATGGAACACACCATACATACGCGACAAAGATACATGTATAACTAAAAGAATAAAAAAAAAGCACAACAAACCAAATAAAACTAGATCAAGATATAAATGTGTTGTTGCATAGCAAGTTAAAAGTATAAACACGTCAAATGCGTTTGTTAGTTGTCGAATGGTAAACTTTTTATCAGAGTCCTTATTCAGGAGAAACAATCTCAATGTTACCAAACGTATTATAAACTTAATATGGATAAATATGTCACCTGTAAATTTCGTTAGACAAAAGAAAATGTTTTATGAAAGGATTCACGATTTATCTAAGGCAAACATACCCCTTGTACCTTTAGATAAGGTTTTAAAAGCTTCGATAAGTCATCGCGAGATTGTTTTTTATCAAAAAGGTTGTGGTCCAGTTTAACATTATCAACAGCAGTAATTGTATCCCTTTAACCCTAGGAATTTATCAAAATATCTATTGATTTTGCAGTGTTTAATATTTAAATAAGTAATCTGAATGTCAGAAAGTCTTATCAAAATTGCAAAGATAGTTTTATTTAGTTGAGAGGTCTTAATTGTTTTTCTTATGGTGTGAGCAAACGTTAATTGTTGACCCAGTAGATGGTTTTATGTAGTACAAAATTTATATACTGCATACTTTGACATGACCTAATTCAAAGTATTATTATTTAAAAATTCACGATTTATCTAAGGCAAACATACCCCTTGTACCTTTAGAAAGGTTTTGAAAGCTTCGATAAGTCATCGCGAGATTGTTTTTTATCGAAAAGGTTGTGGTCCAGTTTAACATTATCAACAGCAGTAATTGTATCCCTTTAACCCTAGGAATTTATCAAAATATCTATTGATTTTGCAGTGTTTAATATTTAAATAAGTAATCTGAATGTCAGAAAGTCTTATCAAAATTGCAAAGGTAGTTTTATTTAGTTGAGAGGTCTAATTGTTTTTCTTATGATGTGAGCAAACGTTAATTGTTCACCCAGTAGATGGTTTTATGTAGTACAAAATTAATATACTGCATACTTTGACATGACCTAATTCCAAGTATTATTATTTAAAACTTTAACCATAGGGACAGAAAAAATACATATTACTGGACATAAAATAGAAAAAACTGAAGCTGAAAACTATAAGATCAGTAAAACATTCTTTATGTCGAATATCTAGAAAAAATGAAATCAGGTGTTCCTTTTAGTGTGTACATGTAAGTAAAGTCAAGAAAAACCAAAGGGATATTCGAAAGAGGGGAAAATCGAAACAACTTACAAAATTCCGGAGAACAACAAAGACAAGACCAAAACAATACAAGCACTACAATTAAAAACTAAAAAAAAACATATGAAAAACATGGGCCCCACCAATATATTACGTATTTCGTACTGTCCAACAATTCGGAGAATTTAAAGGACCAGTGATAAGTTACTAACTCATAAAGAGCAATAGATATTGTTTGTTAGATTTATCCACTTGGAATATCGTCGGCTTTGTCCCTTCATAGATTTTTCCACTAGCATTGTGACAACATTCTGTAACTTTTATCCTTTGGTATTTGATGTCGCCTGTGGTATTCGCTCTCATTGCGAGGGTTGTATGTTTCGTATAACCGTGATGTCTTTTAAACCGCATTTTAATTCATTAATATTTTCACTAACTAAAGGGCATATAGAACAAAGATTTTTTTTATTAAATACTAAAAACGTTTACAGTTCACTATGCTTTTCTGAAATTATTTCATATTTTTGCTTAATTGGACAGCTTACATGGTTGAAATCACCATTTTTTTTTATTGTTAGAAAATTTTAAAAATTACTCAAATCTTAAATTGCTTGATCTAATGAATTGAAGTATGATAAAAGAAATCTATGAAATGAACTGCTTAAAAGTTTTGCAATTTAGCAGAGAAATAACGCTATAACGTGGCATAGGTATTTAAATACAAAATTCCCACCAAATAATTTGCACACCTAAACATTTAATGTAAAATTGTAATGAATGTGATTATAAGAACCAAATGCCTTTATTGTATGTTCAAAGTGTAAGTAAACGCATTGACCCTTCGAACATTTTTTGGTACATGTATAAAGCACGGGTTTGGTTAATTCTCCGATCAAGATAGAACAAAAGCATTCAATTCTTACTTTTTTGCGATAGAACAAATACAAATACTTTAGCCAATTTATAATCCTTAAATCATATCTTCTTATATTAACCACCTTAGTAAAATGAACTGCATTGTAAAAAGTATCTATGTGATAATCTTTATACACTTTAAATTTTTCCTTTGTTTAAACAGCCAAATGCTGCAAATAAGTATTAGCCAAGTATGTAAAAATATCAGCTGTATCGATACTGCTGATCTAATTAATAGCAATGTACACATGTATTGGAAAGTTGCTTTTAAAGTTTGATTTAACCTATCCTCGTTTCACAGCTAACCTTGTCTTAATGGGCAGTTGCTATTTCTGCTTGTTCAAATTTAATGAAGCATTTGTGTTGTCGTTGTCGTTAAATAACGACAAATTCCAAGACTTTCTACATCTAATCTACCCAACTGAGCTTGAAATTAAAGATACTACAGTCCGCTTCATATTTGAAGTGGTTTCTTGAAATAGACAATGAGGGGTATTTGAAGACAAAACTTTATGACAAACGTGATGACTTCAACTTTCCTATTGTTAATTTTCCCTTCTTGAGTAGCAATATACCAGCATCGCCTGCATATGGCATCTACGTTTCACAGGTTATCAATTTTCAAGGGCATGCGTGAGTTACACTAACTTTCGACAAAGAGGATTAATGCTGTCACAAAAGCTTCTTAACCAGGGTTTTATAAAGGATAAGTTGATGTCATCACTAGGAAATTTTACAGTCGTCGTCATGAATTGATTGACCATTACAGTGTTCGAATATCTAAGATAATGTTGGACCTGTTCCCACTGACGTAACATTTCATGTGCCTCTACCGATTTGTGACCTCCACCGGATTGACTTTGTTGAACTTCACGACGGGTGCCGTATACGGAGCAGGAACTGCTTATCCTTCCGGAGCACCTGGGTTCACTCCTGGCTTTTATAGGAGTTCGTGTTGTTCATTGTTTTTTTTTTTTTTTTTAGTTTTCTGTGTTTATTTGTTGTGCTTGTGGTTGTTCATTTGTCTTCCCGGGTTTGTCTGTCCAATGGATTACGTTTTTTTTTATTGCTTCTTAGGTATATTTGTCTTTTTTATGGGATATAAAATAGATTTTACTTTTGCATATTTAGAACTATTATAGATTATGCTCGATCAAATTTAAAAAATACTCTTCAATCATTTGGCCAAATAAACTGAAACTTGATATGAAACAATATAAACAGATTGGTGGGACTATCTGGTGATATTTTCAGGCAAAGGTATGGAACCTTTAGTTTATAATCTGTTTTGCTTTTTATTGCTGCTCCTACTTAGTAGATTTGTCCCTCGATTATTTTTATTATATACAATCCTTTATTGCTTTATTTCGGTATTTCCTTTGTCGCTGTGTACGTGTATATTTCGTTTGGTAACGGTAAAAAACCCAATGCAAGAAGAAGATTGTATATTAATATTTGCACAGGTACAAAGTACTTATTTAGTATCGATTAATCTTTTAACCAAGAAATACCTTGGACGGACAAGAAGGTAATTCTCAGGTAACCAAAACATTCTTCCTGATCGACTAACAATGTTTCGAGATAAAAAGCTATGTGTATTTGATAACAAAAAGGAATAATTTACACCAAGAAAGATGTCATACCTGTTGTTGATCCTTGGTTACTTATCCATTTGTAACGCGGTTCCATTTCATCATGATATAGATTTTCAGCATCCAGATAGTGGTGAGCGGGTAAAACTTCAAAGTAAAGGAGAGCTTACGGACACTGTAGATCTTGATCAGTTAAAAGGCATAAAGGTTGGTATATTTTTTATGTTTTTTCTGCAATTTATTTTAGTTTTTATTTTAACGTGTTGAAAAAAATAATACAGCATAATTGTATACTAGAGGTACTGACAGAAGAACGTCAGCTCCACTTGACCCCAAAATTTCAACTCCTTTGACCTAGTGACGTCGTAGAACAATTACTTTTGTATGTGTGACGTCAGATGTTTTATTTGGGATGTAAAATACTACAACGGGAATTTATATGAAATTCTGCAATGGCAGACAGTTCGGTCAACTTGGGAAATTTGGCAAACCACAAATTGAATCTACTACGAAAAAAAGTATCTTACTACAATTTTTTTTTTATACAAAAAGTCCAGACGGAGAACTTTTGTTGAAGATTGGGACAACCGGCATGTTTTAAAGCTATTTGAGGACTCGCCTACTACTTCACAAGAAATGTATAAACATTATCATGAATTTGATAAATCACTGCATTACTTTATTTTATTTTATTATCATTTCTTTACAGATATTTTTGGATGGACTTCCGGTTCTTAACGCCTCAATAATAAAGAATAGAATGTATATTGATAAAATGGATTGAAATGATTATGATATGATTAAAGTTTTGAACAATTATACAACATTTTTAGTTTATTTATTTATCGTTTGGTATATATTTTGACACCTGTTCGTCCACTTTATTGGTAATTCAAAAAATTGCAATTAAATAATAAGCACTTGTACTATTAATTTTCAAACAATTATTTTGATAGTTTGGTTTTATTAAGCATTTTTAATCATCAATTTATTATAGATCTGGTGTTGACTTGAAATGCCACGAAATTGAATATTTCAAAAACTTTTTTGAAAATATAATCCACGGATTGATGTATTCCTACGCGTATCCAACGAAATGTCTTTTTTTTCTTACTAAATCCACAAAAAAAAACGAAATCAAAGTATTCGGTAACACTGAAAAATACTGAAAATTATTTCATGCACATGGTTTTTCAGCGAGTTGTTTGTGAAAATTCAAAGGTTTTAATAGCGGCAACAACGATAAAAATTGCCAAGGAATGGAAACCAGGCCAAGTTATATTGGGAAGCTCCAAGTGGGACTGTTATAGAAACACATTAGGATCAAATACCAGAGGGATATATGCTAAAATAACAAAAGTGTATTTCCCAACCGAAACTGGCATTGTTGTTCACACAGAGAAGGCCGGGTAAATATTATAAAAAATGTGAACTTTTTGCTCGTTAATAATCCGTTTTTGACGATGAAATGAAATCTGGCTATTTAAAATTTTAACAATAAAAAAACAAATTATTCAATGTATATACTTAAAAAATGGGTTTACGATATATGTCTTTCGTAGATGCTCTTAAACCGTTTTAATTGTCAAATGAATTTACGTTTTAGTTCGCATACCCATGTACCCTTGGTTTAGTAGAAGGTTGGAATTTCTTACAATTAGAATCTGCTGGGTTCATATATGTATAAATTTTACCATTAAACTATAATGTGTTAGGCAACCTAATGATATTCATTATTAATCAAAGTCATGACCGATCTACTGTTTTAGTGCATTTGATGTGATTGACGAAGCAAACATTACATTCCACTATCACCCTGGAAACGAAAGTAGTCATCCACCAGAGACTAGACGTCGTCACCGACGATACTTGGCAAATATATTATCTGAACTTCTACGAGATATTGAATGGAAGGCTAACTTCAGCACAGATGTTCCTTGGAATCATAACTTGGAAACCAAATCAAGTGGACCTAGCTTTAAAGTATTTACGACACGAAATGATTCTGAGTACAGTATCCTGTTTGGTGATCAGAACGCTACAGACGATGAAGAGTTCAGCTTTACGTGTCACGAATGTCATGGATATTCTACGTTTTCATATACTTTGTAAGTTAAATTCAAAACAGACTTTCAGCTATCTAAAGAAGGAGAGTACAACATTTACCTTTATTAAGGTAATATCTGAGTGCGCTTTGTAACATTAAAATTCTATAAAACGGTCCTTATAAGTATGCGTACCTGCAATATGTCTATTATAGTGGATTTTTTTTTTAAATATTTTACGGCAAAGAGCAAGTCTTATAAATTTTCGAAGTAAATATATATAGTATTGTTACTTCATGTTCAATTATTGCAATAGAAAGTTTGTGTTTTTAAAATAATTTGCAGTTTCATAAAAGACTCTGTCTTTGCAGTGAAATAATCATAAAGAAGAATGTCATGAATGAACCTGAAATCCATCACTATCTATCAAAGGTAACATTTTATTGTAGTATTTCCTGGTGATATCTCTCTTTCACTAACATGTATTTTTTATTTTCTATTTATTTATTTGCATTTATTTGGGATTTTTTGGGAACTTGTTGAATTTATGACAATAGATTTCTTCCCTTGTTCACTTCAATAGTGTTTTGTCTCATTGTTGCTTACTCCATATCCTTTCATTTTTATATGCTATTTTAGCTAGAAACAAACACATCAATGCTTCTAGATACCTCTCTTATGGCCAGTGATTCCATGAAAGTGGAAGTATCAAAGCAAATAATACAAACAAATCCAAAGGTATTGTTAAATTTACCAGTAGCTGTTGTACAGGATACCAGGATTCCTCCTGTCATGCTGACTGTTAATTACCAAAGTCAAACACACGTGGATATCAATATGACAGCTACGTCACCTGTGAATAGTGCACATAGATATAACATCACTGGATACTATGAAATAGGTATTATAAGCATTAATTCACTATAGATGTTGTATTTGAATATAATGAATTAGTAACGTTATTTCAAAACAAAATTGCCACAAATGTTTTATCCTGAATACAGAAACAGTATTTTGAGACTCAAATTATCTTTTGAATTATATTGTTTATGTTAATTTAATCATTGTTGCATTTAGATCTTATATTCAACATTTTGGATTACAATTTCGTATTCACCTTATTTTTGCTAAGAATACGTTCGATGAGATATTTGAAGAAATTCAAATTTATTGTAAACTAGAATTAATAACCTTACAAAGATAGGAAACAGTGAGTGAATTTCCAAATTCAATCAAAAAGGTGAGTACGACTTTTTCTTACATTACATAGTTCAAGAATACTCCAGTGCACAAGGCATGCAAGGATATGTTCAACCGGGAAACTGGACGGTCTATACAGAAAAGGCAATGACAAAAACTAACAAAGATCTCCTTTTGTCAACTACAGTGTTCCAACAGGTTGGTGAAACTATCATCAGGTCAAATAATTGTCTATATTTTATCAATTCTTTGGAATGATTTATGCATTTTATTATAATTAAACTTGGCACCAAAAGTTGGATTAAGTTGATATCAAGTTGTATAGTGGTATTTGTCTTTAATTACTATAATATTGTAACTAAAGATTGTTTCATAAAAGTTTACTTTATAGATTGGTAGTGACCATGTAGATATTTTTATTTAAGATAAATTTTACTACAACGATCGGATGGCTCGCTCGAGATATGGAAATAAATTTTTCACCACCTTTGGAATTTCGGTATGTACATATGTAACTAGCAGGCCCCGAGGAAATTATTACATTTGTGTACATAAAAGTGTAAGACACACTAAATATCTGTACTGTAAAAGAAAAAATACAATCATGGATAAATCTTGATACAAAGCACATAAACATGAAAAAGACAAATCAAGGAAGGGCTATTTGTGTTGCTGTTCGTCACCCAAACATCACAATAAGACCTTCAAAATGTGCACATACATTACAATTTAAATATAAAACATAAATATACAGATTTTAATATTAGTTTAATCTCTCATATCATAAAAAAATATAACTTTCAAATGAAAGGTTTACTTCTAGTCTCTAGATTAAGTATTTAATCTGTAAAACATTTTGTTTTATGTATCTGTTTTTGGATGTATCTATTCCTTTGTTTACTAACAGCATTTCATCCGATATATTTCGAAGGAATTTTACTGCATCATATAAACAAAATAGATGCTATTTTCGAACTGACTTTCATACATCATTAGTATACAGTATCCAATATGAAATGGTATATATTCTGGTCATTACAATTATGAAAACAAACACCTCATATATAGGTACCTACATTTAGTTTTTGTCAAATAAGTTAAAGTCCTTCTACTAAATATTTTTATTCAACATATAAAAGTGTTTAAAGTGTTTGCGTTCTCAATTTAGAATAAAACCTACCATGAATTCGGTGTCTTCTACAAAGGACGTTAAGCGGTGTACAGTTGATACCCTGGATATAGTTGGTGATTTTAATGTTTCTGATGCTAGGCTCCTTGTTGACGCTTTTGATATTCCAATATGGTGAGTCATTATGGTAATTAGAAATAAATAATTCCAAAAAATTGTATGTATTCGTATTGGTATTTTGACTACCTATTTCAGAAGTATTGACAATAAACAACACTCAATTTAGTTTATTTAAAGCACTTTTCTATAATAAATATTAGGTGATATCTGGAACAGGTTCATGATATAAAGTTACTGAAAATTTTGAAGGTACTTCAATACTCTGATGAATGTATAGAATGTATCATCGTCGTATAATATAATGTGACTTCGATGATATTTATACAATAATGAATGTAAGCCAGATATACGGCAAAATATTTTCAAAGTTTGATAATATTCCCGTTACTGCCATCTATTATTGTTATTATTATATGTAATATTCCCGTTACTGCCATGTATTATTATTATTATTATTATATGTAATATTCTCGTTACTGCCATGTTTTATTGTTATTATATGTAATATTTCCGTTACTGCCATGTATTATTGTTATAATTATATGTAATATTCCCGTAACTGCCATGTATTATTATTATTATTATTATATGTAATATTCTCGTTACTGCCATGTTTTATTGTTATTATATGTAATATTTCCGTTACTGCCATGTTTTATTGTTATTATATGTAATATTCCCGTTACTGCCATGTATTATTGTTATAATTATATGTAATATTCCCCTTACTGCCATGTATTATTGTTATTATTATATGTAATATTCCCGTTACTGCCATGTATAATTGTTATTATTATATGTAATATTCCCGTTACTGCCATATATTATTGTTATTCCCGATACTGCCATCTATTATTATTATTATTATATGTAATATTCCCGTTACTGCCATCTTTTATTATTATTATTATTATTATTATTATATGTAATATTCCTGTTACTGTTATGTATTATTGTTATTATTATATGTAATATTCCCGTTACTGTCATGTATTATTGTTATTATTATATGAAATATTCCCCTTACTGCCATGTATTATTGTTATTATTATATGTATTATTCCCGTTACTGCCATATATTATTATTATTATTATATGTAATATTCCTGTTACTGCCATGTATTATTGTTATAATTATATGTAATATTCCCGTTACTGCCATATATTATTATTATTATTATATGTAATATTCCCGTTACTGCCATATATTATTATTATTATTATATGTAATATTCCCGTTACTGCCATATATTATTATTATTATTATATGTAATATTCCCGTTACTGCCATCTATTATTGTTATTTTATGCAATATTCCCGTAACTACCATCTATTATGATTATTATTATATGTAATATTCCTGTTACTGCCATGTATTATTGTTATTATTATATGTAATCATCCCGCTACTGCCGTGTATTATTTTTATTATTATATGTAATATTCCCGTTACTGTCATGTATTATTTTTATTATTATATGTAATGTTCCCGTTACTACCATCTATTATTATTATTATTATATGTAATATTCCCGTTACTTCCATGTATTATTGTTATTATTATATGTAAAAAGAATAGA